>OX123183.2:92220536-93548965 GCA_944739405.2 Euclidia mi | reverse complement strand
TATTTTGGAAGCTTTAAAGTGTCTGGTAAAAATTACCGCCGCCGGAATGAGTCTGGCAGTTCATGCATGCATTCATGAATTTTTTATAATATTTCTAAAACATACATAAAAATCAGCAGAGAATTTAAGAAAAGTTAGTACCCATTTTTACAACCTTTCGCACCTCCTACCTAAAAATTGGCCCACGATCCGAGCTATCAAGTATGCGTACAATCCTAGCACATACTAACACTACATTATTCTGTACATTTCGTTTCTGAGAAAATAAGTAAGGTCTGGCGGCCCTGGCATCTTACTCTATAACGTCACTTGATGTTTAGACCTTTTGTATACGTGGCTCTACTGCAACACTTTGCAATACTACAACACTATTAAAGTTAACCGTAAGCAGCGTTTAAAATGAAAGTCTTGGCATTATAAAGATTGTGGTAAACTTGTTTTTTATACTTCCGTAGTAAGTTAAAAACTGGTTGCCGTTGACAAATAATGACACAACAATCGGAAAACATATAATTGTTGTCCCTAAACAAATATTATTTTGCCTGGACACCATATTTGAGATTCAAACATAAAGATATGTCCTATCTGTGTAAAAAAGATTATCTGTAAGGTCTATGTATCATCAAATTTTATTTTAGGAAGAAAGTTAATGAGTTTAATTTAATGCCATTATAATTATATTAAGATCTTATAAGATCCATAATATAAAATCGTCATCTTTTGCGACACAGTCAACTTTAAATCAATTTAACATCTAGGTACTTATTTAAATTTGAAAATTAAGTATGTTTATAACTTAATAATTAAGAAGTAAATACAATACAATGAAACAATTTCACATTCAGAATAATAATTGTTTACATAATAAATTACACAACAATTAGTAAAGCAATTATATTAATTGTTATTTACTTAGTTTGTATGAGTGTTTATGTACTAAGTTAAGTAGGTATCTATAAATAGATAGCATTTACAAAATTTAAAAATACATAATATAATATTAAGAAATACCGAAAGAGGCATACTTGAGTAGTTTAGTTTAGCTTCTGGAAGTGTTTTTCTCTTAGTTGCATTCCGTTTTAAAATGTATGAGACGTCATTTTAAAAAAATCGGCAGAGAACAGTACATCCGAGAACGGGACGTTTGCAACAGTGCCGAATTAAGGGTTACTCCAAACAAAGGTACGTGGTGTGGTATATATCCCCAAAGGCAATTTAAAATAAGTTTAAATGACCACGAGAGTTTAAATTCTTATATTGATTTTGGTTTGAGTGATGCTAGGTAGGTAAAAATAGGTATTCATACAAATGGTTATAAAAATAATACCGTGTGTCATTCGCATTAATCCAAACCGTGTTTAATTTCATCTGGACTAAATTGTGCGGCGTTGTTACCATGTTGCTACACTAAACAATTTCTGTCTGATGTTTACACAGTAATGAGGGCATTACGTGCTTTGAGAGCAATTCAGGCAACTAAGGTTTATTTAGCACACAATAAGTGCAACGGCTAATCGCGCTAAACTATATTATGGCCAGCAAACCTTAGTAAGTCCTCTTTTTAGATACAGGTTAGTGGAACTAAGTACATGCTCATTTTATCGTCTTTTAAATAACATTAATTTAATCTTTTCTTGCGGAATATATACCACATACCTTTGCCTCAAATAACCTATATTGCGACACTAAGTTTTGTAAGCACCAATAGTTTCTTTTCGACGCCGAGGTGCCGCTGCGTTGACGCTGACGCCCAATGTGAGGGCGGCCTAAAGTACATCTGTGGCCATAGAGCTTTCAAAAATGCCGAAATATCGGATATTTGAAATAATTGGTGTTGTATAGCTCCGAAAGACAAATTGAAATGAGATTTTTTGTATAGTTTCATTGATTATGTCGAATAAAGATGCACGTGTTTTCAAAACACGTGCAACTTTAAATGTTAATGTTTGTTTCATTTGAGTTTATAATTTTTTACATATAGTTGGGAATTCTTTTGTATAAAGTTGTATAGATACATCGTTTGGTCTCGTTACCTTGTGTCAGTTAGTAGTAAACAGATTTAATGCAAAGGCAAAATTTTCAGAAGATTTAAACGTATAAGTAAGTTTTTGTAGAATGTCGGCAGAATTCGTTAAGTACTAATAAAATTCTACTAGACTGCACAACTAACGTCGTAGTTTAAGGGGCTGCCATGAGTGTTGCGTTGTCTTGAGTATATGGTTCCGATCTAGACATAAAACAACATTATGTATGAACCTTAAATTGTTCTTCGTATCGTAGGCATTCTTGCGTCGTCCGCTGATTGAATGATATTATTTTTGGAAGTTTGGAGCAAAATAGTTTTCTGTTTTGTATACAATGTGGTAGTTAATTATCTTAAAAAATATGTGACGTATTTTGTATTATTATTGTGACCTGCAACACTGACCGTTCGGATAAAATACTTTTTAATCACATCGTTCTGACTTGGTCATTTTAATAAGGTTACCCGAATTGTTATCTAAATAAATAACTAAATATAAACTCACTTACGTCCTAACCGACGTAGCTGTTTATTACTAACAGTCGCCCGCGGCATCACCTGTCCTAAACTTGCAGCTTTTTCTCTATACCGTTAGAGAGCGGTTTTGCATTACGAAAAATTTGCCGAATTCGACCCGAACCTACGAAAATACGGTTCTGTGTAGTCGGAGAACTATTTCTACTAACTGCATCCGACATCCGTCATCCGATTGCTATTGAATTCGGTGCGAGATATTCAGAACTGTTTTACACGGATTCTGACGTAATGCGAAACCACTCTTAGGGGTGAAATATTAACAATCCTTAGTTATTGGGTGTGTAGGTCATAAAAGGAAGACACTATCACAATTTCAAGTTTATAGCTTCAGTAGTTTGAGCTTGCTATAATATGTCAGTCAGGACTTGTAATTATTGTATATGTATGATTGAGACAGCGATAGCCTAGTGGAGAGACCGACGGACTGCCATGCAGAGGGTCTAGGGTTCGAATCCACGGCGCGCACCAATGACTTTTCGAAGCTATATGCGCATTAAATTGCGAATTATCGCTTGCTAAACGGTGAAGGAAATCATCGTGATTCGTGAGGAAACCTGCATGTCTGAGAGTTCTCCATAATGTTCTCGAAAGACATGTGAAGTCTGCCAACCCGCACTTGGCCAGCGTGACTATGGGCTTACCCTTCTCATAATGAGGAGAGGCCCGTGCCCAGCAGTGGGACAGTTTATATACAGGGCTGATGATGATGATGATGATGATGACAGGCCAGTTGCTGAGATATATACACAGAAGCATCTATATTATACAACAGAGAGCCAATAATAAGTCTTCACTACTAAATCTTGACTGAAAATGTGTCATTGCAGAGCCTTAACTACCTACTAAAGCTAGGCTAATGGGGTTCCTTTTATGAACTTGGCACCGAGTAAGGAAGGATATTTTAATATTTTACCCTATGAAGGTAAGATAGAACTTTAAAATTGGTTTGGAAATCTTGATTTTGAAACTATGACGACGACCGGTTGGCGTAGCGGTAGTATAAGCGACTGCCACTTCGAAGGTCGCGGGTTCGAGGCCCGCTCAAGTCAAACATTTGTGTGCGTGAACATGGATGTTTGTCTTGGTCTGGGTGTTTCTATGTATAATATGTACTTACATATTATACATAATAATATTTTTTTTCATTTATTTTTTTTGTAAATATATAGGTACTTATGTATTTACAAAAAAAAAAGTATATAAGTATGTTTATCCATTGTCTAGTACCCATAGTACAAGCTCTGCTTAGTTTGGGACTTGGTGTTGTGTGAATGTGGTAGAATATTATATTAGAATATTATAAAGGTAAGGCGGGCATCAGCTGGTAATATTAAATGGCAAATAACATTTCGAATATATATAAACTTCATTATCATCCTCCTAATGTTTTCCCAGTTTCTACCCTGGGTCCAACTATGTATATGTTTATCTGCGTGTATTATATGGAGTAGACTTTTTCACTCCAAAACGCAGTTATATTTTACATAATGCCTATTTGCCACCACGTAGAACGTAGGTACACGAAGCTATATAATAATCATCATCATCAGCCTGCCACAGTCCACTGCTGGATATAGACCTCTCCAATGGCACGCCAATGAGCCCGATACCCGGTACCTAATTTAAAACTCGATTAGTGAGCAATGTATTTGTGTTATATTTAAGTACACTCATATTACTTCTTCAAACTCATTATTATTTTTTGTCCTTAGTTATAATTATTTTATTTTACAATGCGAATAATTTCAATTACCAACTTCCTCTTTACTTAAGTATGAATATACACATTAAAGTATATTCCTACCTTTACATAAAATTTACAGCGACTTAATTAACTTTTTAACCGGTTTCATTATAAAATATCACACATATAAATGGCAGACAGCCATTTATAATATATCATTAATTTGTTAAAGGAGCGTAGTAGCCAAGTAGTTTTGATAAACCTGTTTGAAGCACGTGTTACAAAATGTTATTAAAATAGCAACGTAATATACATATGTATATCATTGAATAGTCTAATCCACAAGATGCGCTTTTGTATGAATATATTAATCTACATAATATGTTCTACGGACACGACAGACGTTGTCCGGCAAACTTAATCATATACCTACAAACTATACTATCTAGGATTTAAATATATTCACTTCATCAGTCGTTTAGGAGATGTTAGGTGACAAGTAGAGTAGAGAAGAATTGTATACCTATATGAAATTAAAAAATATTTTGTCCGGACTGATGGACTTATTCCTCGTTTCGTACTACGACTTTTTCGTACTATAGTACGAATCAAGGAATTATTATTTTAATTTATTTTGTGTTCCTGTTTCGGCCCATTAATTTAATTTCTACATTTTGTATGAAAAAATGTTCGAAGTACAGTCAACAACAAAATGCCTTAAAATATTTGTTTAGAATATTTATTTTGTTTGTTTCTGTTTCTACGCGATTTTAATAGAGTTGATGATATTACAACTACTTAAATAATAATGCTGAATGTATTTTACATTGTTCAATTTCGAATACAATGGATTACTTTAAAGACGGAGTTCGGCAGGTAGAAAGGCGCGCTGTCCTTTCATGTCCTAGAGCGGGATAGAACCATAAGCATAATGAGTGCAAAAAAGATAGCGGCTTGGAGATAATTTCTTGACCTCAGTCATACTTTGTACTGCCGGCTACGTCGCACGTTTATTCTATCTACATCGTGATGTAGTTAGTGCGTGTCAATCAGTGAATTTATGTGATTAAAAAGTGATATCGTTTGAAGGTAAGTCTTAAATTGTAATTTTGTTTACAGTTATAAGTTTCAGTATAATATGTCTGTTTTTTAAATATATATTTCTTACAAAGTTAAAAAAAAATGATAGGTAATATTAGACTTCCAGTCTAGCTCAAGTAACCAACAATATCCAAATAGGTTAACCTAGTCAAATAAATAATGATTCCTAATCTTAAAAATGCAATATTATTGGTAATTACGGTTAGTGTCATGAGCCGCCAATTTGTTTTGATTTGAGGAAGTAGATAACAAATGCAATGATATTTCTAGATGTTTTACATTAAAATAATATGGTTAGGCGTAAAAAGATACATTATATAATATCCGTACTTATTACAATAGATTTTTTAATTTACAGATTTGAAAATGTCGCAGCCAAAGCCTTCAACTTCAGTCAACAAAATTGAATATAATTTGGTTTTATCGAAAAGAGGCAAGTCCCTTCTTATACGTGGTGTCTACAAATATGACTTAAAAAGAAAAAATAAAGATGGTTCAGCAGTTTGGCGTTGTGTACAAAGACTAAAGTGTTAAGCAAGTTTAAAAATGACCTGTGATAATGTGATAAGAAAAGAAGACGGACATCGTTGTGATCCAGACTTCATTACAAGACAATATGACACGCATTTCGATAAATGTAAAAATAAAATTATATCTGATGTTACGACACCTGTATCAAGTATTTTTAGAGATTCTGTTGCTGATATTAAAGACTCAGGATTGAATTTAATCATCAACCAAATACCGATGTTTAAACAGGTTAAAACCAAATTGTGTAGGATACGGAATCAATCATTAGGAGTTTCTAATAATATATATTAGATTTAATATATATTATTTTTTATTACAATTCCTAAAAAAATTCATCATTTCTTACTTGCTGATTACAGATATACAAATAATAATAGGATTTTAATATTAGCCAACAAAAGAGCATACTAGAAAATAGTAATTGATATTTTATGTGACGGCACATTTAAATTTTGCGTTAAACCTTTCTATCAATTATACTCATACACATAAATTTTGGAAGTACAAATAAATATAACAATATAGCACCCGTTATTTTTGCCTTACTGCCGAAAAAGACTAAAAAGACTTATGAAATCATGTTTCAATTAATTAAAAGCCAGATTCCTAGCTGGAATCCTAAATCATTTATTTTGGATTATGAAGTCGCTGCGATGCACGCAATCATATCAGTGTTTCCTGAAACTCCGATCAACGGTTGTTATTTTTAACCGACTTAAAAAAAGGAGGAGGTTCTCAATTCGTCGGAATCTTTTTTTTTTATGTATGTTCCCCGATTTCTCTAAGACGCCTGGACCGATTTCAAAAATTCTTGTTTTGATTGAAGAGTATACCTCCCAGTTGGTCCCATGATTATCAGGTCAGGATCTGATCATGGAATCCTGAAAAAATCGAAGGAACTCTTCAAATTTTATAAGCACACTTGAAGCGATTTGACGATAAAAACACAATGCCGTCGAGTTTGGGTTCGTTTGAGTCGTCTTTACATAGACTTTGATGCTGGATGATTTCTATAGTCTGATGATCGAGCTGGAAGGTAACCATGAGATCTTTGTGATACAACAACCCAATCTCATCGAGTTTAGGGTCGTTTGATTCGTCTTTACGTGGACTTTGGTCCTGGAAGTTTTCCAGGGTCTGATGATGAAGCAGAAAGGTGGCCATGGGATCTTTGTAATACAAAGACGCAATCCCATTGAGCTTGGGCTCGTTGGATTCGTCTTTACATGGACTTAAGTGCTGAATGTTTACCAAACTCTGATGATGGAGCAGGAAGGTAGCCATGGGATATTTGTAATACAATTACGCAAGCCCATTGAGGGACTCGTTTGATTCGTCTTTTCATGGACTTTAGTGCTGAATGTTTTCCAAAGTCTGATGATAGAGCAGGAAGGTGGCCATGGGATCTTTATAATACAATAACGCAATCTCATCGAGTTTAGGCTCGTTTGTTTTGTCTTGGCAAACACTTTGGTACTGGATGATTTCCGGGATCTGATGATGGAACTGAACTGAACGTGTATAGGAAATTAGTTGAAACCAAAAAAAAAAAACTTGAAATTGCCAGAAAGGTACAGGTCTACATTTCAGAACTGAGGCACGTAAGGAAGGCCTCCCCATCATGTACCTACCACCTAAACTATCCTATGTACCTACTTACCACCTATTCCTATTTTTTATTAGTATACCACTAAAAAGCAAAAAATACAAATTATTTTTAAATAAAACAAAACCGACTTCAAAAAACAGTAAGATACTAAAAAGCAAAAAAATAATTGGTTTTGTAGTCTGCCTTATTACAAACTGCCTATTCTATCAACAACGAAAGTTATATAAAAAAGTGTAGAGGTTTTATAGTCAGATCAGAAATACTTGGCTTGGCACCGACGCCAAACATTTTTGCTCCAAAACCAATTATTTTTTTGCTTTTTAGTTTCTTACTGTTTTTTGAAGTCGGTTTTGTTTTATTTAAAAATAATTTTTATCATTTTTCAAAATGTGTATGGGGTAAAGCCAAAGAGCTAGGTATTACCAAATTCACGCTTAAGAGGAGACATATTAAAAGATGTACTGCTCTACCTCATTTACCACCACAAGCGGTAGATAATGGCTGGTTATATGTTATGTCTCGTAGTCCAAGTGACGAAACAGTAGTCCAATTTAATGACTATTTTGTAGACACCTGGTTAAATGAAAATTCGTTCTATGCAAATAAATAGTGTTGCTTTAATAGAAAGCATAGAACCACAAATATGGTTGGCACGCTATTATAAATAAATAAAAAATTGTAATCCAAAGAATATTGCTCACTTTTTGACGATTTAGGAAAAGAAAGCAAATTATTACGTATCAATAATAATTAATAAAAAAAAAACTTGCAAAGAAACAAAATACTATTGAAATCGACGAAAACATTGTCAACGTGGTTCAACAGTTCTTAAGTGTTGAAATCCCAGTAGATCTCTGTGTGGAATTGTTAGCCCTATAAAAAAAATTATGAGACTTAGTACAAGGGACTGATTAGATAATTCTGTAAGGGTTGAGATACTTCTGTCAGCACCGAATCACACTTTCCTATGCTTCTATCCTTTTTTGTCACTTAGAACCGTCATTTACTAGAGCGAGAAAGAGAGCGTGCCGCCAATGGCCTCGGCGGTCCCGCCGCGTGCTGACGCGTTCCTGCTCTCTTTCTCGCTTCAATAAATGACAGTCCTAGGTGACAGAAAAGGATATATTACATAGAAAAAAGTGATGCGGTGCTGACAGAGGTAGGTCAATTCTTACAGAATTATCAAATCAGTCCCTTATACTCTTATAATACACTTATACACCAATTCTTTGCTGTGATTTTTTTTTTAAATTTTAATGTAAGGGGTGAAATCTCAGTTGATTTTTGTTTGGCATTGATATCGCTATAAAACAATTTATAAGAATTAGTATAAGAGAATGATTCGATATTTCTTTAATTCCTTACAGTTCCTTTTTTATATAAAAAAATATTATATTAATGTAAGGAGTGAAATATCAGTTGATTTTTGTGTGGCATTGTTAGCCCTATAAAACAATTTATGAGATTGAGTATAAGGGACTGATTTGATAATTCTGTGATTATTTACTGTGATTTTTTATATCAAAATCAAACAGTTATACCGTGTCAAAGTTGACTTTATTTTTACATCCATTTTATATCATTGTATTTTTTGTAAACCACACTTCCTACTTTTATGTTGATATTTTGTTATTTGTGATTGATGTGTTATTTGTACTTAACTATATTCGATTTTAAGATTTTATCTTTTTTGTTGATATTGTTTTAAGACAGATTTATTTTTATATGTTTTAAAAATTATAAGGTAGGAATATTTATTTTATGATTGGACTGAGTTGTACTGTGATTTATTACCAAAGTAAAAAATTAAAACTATTGAGGCATTCCTTTTTGACCTACACTTTTACGTTACGTTTTATTCTAATACCTACCTACTTAATTGCAGTATTACGTCTAACGATGTACCAGGACTACATACAATTTTAGGAGATTCAAGTAGATAATTTTCTAAAACCTCTACTAATCGTAACGTTCTATGAATAGAAAAACATAATATCTTAGTGTGCTATGCAACCCTGGTAGAAGAACCTGAATAAGCCTGAGACTGAATGTCTCGATATTTTGTTACAAAATTGTTTTGATTTTCAATAAAACATATTTTTTACAATCCTGAGTATTTTGTTTAATCACTTATTATCTTCCTTATAAGAATTTTGTTGCTGACTGTACTAAAAAACATAAATTTAATAAAAGTAAAGTCAATGGGCCGAAACAGTGAACGAAAAATAAATTAAAATAATCTTTCCTTGATTCGTACCATGGTACGAATAAGTCGTAGTACGAAACGAGGAATAACTCGACTGATGCACCCAAATGACTAAAGCTAGAAACATGAAATTTGGTTTAGCTTAAGAAACTTACAGAAGAAGGATTTTTAAGTATTACACCTTTATTAAAGGGTAATAGGCGGTTGAATCTTTGCTTTCAAAACCGCTGACTTTGAAGCAAGGGCTACGAAAATTCGGGCAACAGCTTAGCAAAATAAAATTGAGTAAGGTTAAGTACAAAAATGTCATAAAACTCTTTTTATGATTAAACTAGACGTGTTTTCAAACTGAACCAAAGCTTCGTTGGTCACATCGCATACTCTCAGTAGAAAATGGTTTTCCCGCAGCCCTCTACGAGGAGCTAGCAAAACTATGCAAATTGAAACTTATTTTGTAGAAATTAGGTTAAATTTAGGTTCAGTAAAATTATGTAATTATATTACATATTAGTAATGAACGCGAATTGTGTCTCGTCTCGCCCGAGCAAAGATAACGACAAGTCCAGATAAGTCCAAATACATGTTCTTCTGATTATGACAGCTGCAAACTTACATTCAATGATGATAATGCCCAATCCTCGCATAGAATTTTAAACAATATAGACACGTCTTATTACTATGCAACTTATTGACTTTACATTTTGTGAACACATATTAATTTATGAATATTAAATGTTACCTCTCTACCGGATGACTTGTCAGGGCCATGACATACATTTAACTTAACGTATCATACATATAACATAACAAATCATATACATACATACATAGACTCACGCCTGTGTCCACGAAGGGGTAGGCAGAGGCATATTAAACGCCCACTTTTCGCCAGTGTTTTGATCCCACGTAATAGGTGGCGAGCCTATTGCCGCTTTTCGGGATATTTTGATTGCCAGAGCCTCGTCCGTTGATCGGCAGGTGCACCACTTGCAGGTGAGGTTGGCTTGGGACCCTAAGTTCTTGGTGGTGGTCATATGCACCATATAAACATATGCAAATCGTATATATATATATTGCACAATATACCTCATCGTCATATCAGCCAAACGACGTCTACTGCTGGACATAGGCCTCCCCCAAGGTTCTCCACACAGACCTGTCTTGAGCCGCCCGCATCCAACCGCCTCCCGCGATCTTGACTAGATCGTCGGTCCACCTTGCGGGGCGCCTACCTTTGCTGCGTCGTCCGGTACGTGGCCGCCACTCCAGAACCTTTCTGCCCCAACGGCCATCGGTTCTTCGAGCTATGTGCCCTGCCCACTGCCACTTCAGCTTGGCTATCCGGAGAGCTATGTCGGCAACTTTGGTTCTACTGCGGATCTCCTCATTTCTGATTCGATCTCGCAGGGAAACTCCAAGTATAGCTCTCTCCATCGCCCTCTGAGTGACCTTGAGCCTTCTGATAAGGCCCATAGTGAGCGACCACGTCTCTGATCCGTGAGTCATCACTGGCAACACACACTGGTCAAAGACTTTCGTCTTGAGACATTGCGGGATATCGATATACCTACTCTACTTACATATATTTGACTGATTTGTAAAATTAAAAAAAAAAAATTTCAGTGTATTAACACTGAAAGCTACCCTGCGTGCATTAGAATCACAATTACCATTTTTGCTTTAAAAGTGTGCCGCGAGAACTTTGCAATCTCTCATGCAATATTCTACGTTAGGTATACTTTTATGGCATAAAATTATATTAATCAAATTTTGGTAATCGTATTCCGTTAAAACGATATGGCCAACAATAACAAAACGATATTTAAACATACATTCTGCTACACCTCTGCGGTATCTTTATGTTTTCAGCATTATGCAGTTGTAAACAGCTTTCTGAATATGATGGAACATAACCGCTAACAATAACTTTATTATGTAGGGCATCACAAACGTGACCTCACATAACTAAGAGATACACTCATGGAAATAATACAACAATGTGATGATAATTTGTGGCGTTAAAACGTTTTTATCCCACACTTCCTACACGGGTCAAGCGTGCGTATATTATCAGTGGACGATGATAATTTGTAATAGTTCTATTTGAGCTTCCCTTATCTATAAGTAGTATTCCAATACACTAATTTAAGTAATTTTGCCACAATATTACACCATATGTTTAATTTCCTTGTTCGTTATTATGTTTTCAAGGAAAAATCATAATGCGCGGTCTCAACGTCTCAGTTTTGTTCTTATTTTATTACTGTGACAAGCACTCGACGTATTTTATATAATTATAGTCTATACATATTTAAAGTGAAGTTTCCAGTGCGTCTTGTTTGTCTGCATTAACATGATAAACTCAAAATGTACTCGACGGATGTTTTTACGTTTTACACTAATAGCTAGTGTGATTCCTGACGAAAGTCGAAATGTATGACGCGGGTGGAGCCTCAGGCGAAATCTAGAACTTGTTTAATTACCTAATTTTATGTGACTATCACTCTGTCAAAATGAGCAGCCGTGTGGAGAGACTGATAGACTGCTACGCAGAGGGTCTCAGGTTCGAATCCACGGCACGCACCAATGACTTTTCGAAGTTAAGTTCGTATTAAATTGTTAACTATCGCTTGCTTAACGGTGGATAAAACATCGTAAGAAAACCTGCATGACTGAGAGTTCTGCATAATGTTCTCGAAATACATGTGAAGTCTGCCAACCCGCACTTGGCCAGCGTGGTGGACTATGGCTTTACCCTTCTCATATCGAGAAGAGGCCCGTGCCCAACAGTGACGGTGGCTGATGATGATGATCTCTCTGTCCATCTACAAGTCAACAGAGATGAATGATCATCGTTGTCAAACCTTGTTTATAGTCTAACCCCATTGTTGTGCGCTGACTACTTTGCATTTTGAGAAGGTTTAAGGAGTCCACCTCGCTGCTAGCCAAGTGCGGATTGGCAGTCTTCACATGTCTTTTGAGAACATTATGGAGAACTCTCAGACATGCAAGTTGCATCACGACGCCTAACGTTTTCCTTAACCTAAACGGTGCGGCAAACAATAATTAACGTAGTTTAAAGAAGTTGTATAGTAACGTATTAGAAGCCAATTTTAATAATACAGAATATGGCGACTATAATGAACTAGAAAAAATTATAAAAGAACAAGTGCTCCGTAGTAAAATAATCAAAACAAAATTCAACAATCCACCGCAGAATGACTGGATTACCAAAAATATTATCGAACAAATAAATCTGAAAAATGATTTATGGAATCAAACAAAAACTAGACCTATGGATCTGAACATAAGGAAGCAATTCGAGGTACAACAACGCAAATTGAGAAATATGATCAACAGACAGAAAAGAAAATACTATTATACCTTATTTCAACAAAACTGTAATAATCCGAAGAAACTATGGGAATGAATTAATAATTTAGCGATGTATAAAATTAGAGACAGCTGTGTCCCACCGAAATTAATGTCGGACATCGGACCCATCACAGAAGGTAATGAAATCTCTGTAATTTATTTAATTCTTTCTTTGCTTCAATTGTTTCGGAATTATCAAATCAGATACCAGTAATATATCACTTAAATACCGGGAGCACCTTTAACTACAATAAAACATTTTCATCCAGCAGTAGTCTAAATCAATTCCAACCATGTAATAAAGACGAAATGTCGAAAATAATTGATGGTTTAGATAGTAACACTAGCACCGGTTTGGCTGGAATTAGTACTTAAGTCATAAAATGCCTCTAAAATGTCATACTGGAAAACCTAACCAATAGTATTATGCTCGGGCCACACTACCGGGATATGCCAATAATTATTGCCATAATTTCAACAACGCCTAGGTGTAACCGCGATTTATGGCCATAATTTTACAATGCCAATCAATATGGCATATGCCGGTAGGCAATAGCTCCGGCGGCGGTCTTTTT
The DNA here is from genome assembly GCA_944739405.2 of Euclidia mi. Taxonomy (NCBI): domain Eukaryota; kingdom Metazoa; phylum Arthropoda; class Insecta; order Lepidoptera; family Erebidae; genus Euclidia; species Euclidia mi. The sequence continues at coordinate 93,535,324 of OX123183.2, read as the reverse complement.
CGCACATCAAAGAAGATTACCGCAGTAATTATTGCGTTTGTGGCCACACTACCGTTTGTTCAGTGTGCAACACGAGTTCGACGACGACGCACGTATCTACCGATATGGAGTGGTCAAATGAAAAAGCGCTCGAATTTTTGGAGTTATTGCAATCCGAACCGTCTCTCTGGGATACCCGACAGAAAGCTAAAAATGTAAAAGATTCATGTTAAAATAATTGGCACTCATAAAATACCAAACAGCTGCAGCTTCATCCGCCATCTTGAAAAATGATATTTTTACCGCCTATTTTATTGGCATATCTCGGTAAACTCTAGTGTAACCACACGACTTCACGCAGTAATTTAACGGTAATTTATTGCTATAATTATGGCGGTAACAGCCCGGTAGACGGTAAGGTAGTGTGGCCCGAGCATAAATGCATGTCTCTTACGTGGTATCTTTCCCGATTCACTGAAGGTCGCGAAGGTAACCCCTATCTATAAATCGCGTTGTAAAACAGATCCTGGGAACTATAGGTGTGCTTATATTGTTAGGCACACAGTGCGATATTTTGCGCAAGGCTCCCAGTAAGGCCATTAATTTAGTTTTAATATGAGCAATGTGTAACTTCCAGGTAAGTTTATCGTCTATGTATAAACCGAGGTATTATTCTTGAGTGGAATGTTTTATTTCTACACTGTCGATGGTAAGTGGTTCAAACTGCGGTATTTGTTTATTCTTCGAGGCAAAGACCATGTATGTCATGTATGAGGTCTTGGACGGGTTAACCACTCACCCAAGACGTTTAAATCTTTTTGAGCGCCAGTAATCATAGACAGTAGATCCTTATCATAATAAAAAAGGCACGTGTCGTCTGCATAGAGCGTAATGTGAGTCCCATGGTGTTTATGTCATTAACATAGATAAGAAACATTAATGGGCCATGGCCAAACCTTGAGCTATTCCAAAAGACAGATTTTGTGGTGAGCTAACATAATTTCCTATTTTTACTACTTGTGATCTGCTGTGTAAATATGACACAAACATATTGTAGGCCATTCCCGTGATTCCTATGTCGTTTAGTTTCTGTAATAACTTTTGATGACCAACCGTGTCAAACGCCTTTTTTAAATCGACAAATATGCCTAAAGCTATATTTTTCTGGTCGATATTATTTTTTATTTTTGTTATTAAATCAACCGTTGCGGTAAGTGTGTTAGATTTAGGACGGAAACCGTACTGATTGTTGTTTAGAAATTGTATTTTTACTAGATATGTATTTAATCTATCGTACAAAACACGCTCAAAGGTTTTTGATATGACTGGGAGTACTGAAACTGGTCTATAGGTATATAACTCCCTTGTAAAGTCAGAACTACAGTATTTGATTGAAATATGGGGCTTCGCAGCTGTCACACATTTAGAACCATTGCAAAGGACACAAAATAAAATAATTAAGGTTCTTTTCCACCACAATTACCTAACGCTGACTAAAGAAATATTTGAAAAAATGGGATTATTAAATATAAGACAATCATACACAAATTGTACATGCATATTAGTTAAGAAAATTATGTCAAACTCCATCCAGTCAAATATAGAATTGCCGATAAAAGTCACTACGAGAAGTTTAAGGAATAAAAACAAAATTCAATTAATTCATCCACGTACTAACTACGGTAAGAAAACGATATTATACGAAGGAGCACAACTGTACAATAACCTGCCAAATACTATTAAAGAGTGCGATAATATACGCGCATACAAAATGAAACTTTTAGATTATGTTAAGAAAATTTGATATTTATATTTATTACTCAGTCCAGGCCCAGAGGAAGAAATGTTGTAAAATTTTAGTAACTCTGTATCTCATTATAAGTGAACTTTATGTTTCTCTGAGAAATAAAGTCTTTAACCCAACATTTTAAATTTTAATATGAACTTAACTTTGAAAAGTCAATGGTGCATGGCGTGCTTTTGAACTCCAGACCCACAGCGTAGCAGTCTATTGGTCTCTTCAATAGCCTATCGCTGCTTTTTATGAGATTAATTATACGTGTTAAATCTTTTTGGAGTGAGTGGCTGAAACTAGAGACATCTAGAGTTTCAAAGAAAGCTTTTCTTTTAGAGTGCCGAGGGGATACATAACTGTTTGGCACAAATACTACATTAAGAAAATATATAATTATCTCAAAATATAATATAACAAACTTAATAAACTGATTCCGAGCTAGATAACGTTTTTCCATTGTTATGCTAATTTAAATTTGTTAAATTAATACACGTTCTGAAATTTAATATGGAGGACTTTATAATAGTAATTTATGTCATCAATGCTATATGCTATGATCAAATTGAAATTTAAAAGAATGTAAATTAAAATAAGGTGTAAGAAAACTATTCTACGTGTTTATAATTTAGTAACGCAACAATGAGATTGTTTAAATCGATTTCGATGAACAGTGATGTCTACAGCTTAAATCTGAAGAACATTTTGTCTCGATAGTTAGGCTTTATTACAAAACAACAGTTAATTATAAGCCAGACTTAGTACTAGATTTAATATTTTTAAAGGCTTTTAACGAATGTTGTTATTTATTTCAATTCGAGTTTGGTTCCAAATTAGGAAGAAAGAGTTCCTGGTTCCAAAGAATATTAGAGACAAATGCAACGCAAAAATAATCACATTATCTATAAATTAAGTCTAATTAAGATAAGTTGCCTGATGCCTAATGTAATTTTAATGAAAGACCATCAAAACATTCACAAAAACTGCATTCTACGTGTTACTATTGTTACTAAAGACGTATATAATTATAGTATTTATTATCATTTTCTGCTAATTTTTTGTTTGTGATTACGTAGTAGCGAGGAGGAGGGTCCTGAGGAAAAACAACAACAAAATATACCCACTTGAAATATGCTTAACCTTTAAACATTGGATTGAGTGCAGTGTTTTAGTGGCACTGTACTGGCTCAGGGTCACTCAGAGTAAAATATATGTAGTGCTACTACAATGTGGTACTGATACCATATTGTACCTACCCTTTTGATGGCAAATGAAAAATCAGTAGGTACCCTTAGTGCTGCAAAATTAAATTAAATCTAATTTGTTGGCTGCAAGCTATTGGTATAAAATGACCAAAAACTGCCTTCTTTTAATAAGAACCTTCCTCTTCTCTAAGAACTTAAATCGCATTCGTATTAATACTATGCAAATAATCTCAACAATATATTAGGTATTACGTCTACCCAAATGTCAGACATTCAAAGCCAATATTTTCGCGGGTTTAATTTAATGAATAAATCCCTCAAGTGCGAGTTGGACTCGCGCATCGAGGGTTCCGTACAAACCATAGGTATATAATAATTATTAAAAAAAATGTAATGAAAAATGTATGGTTTTCGAATTTTTTCTATGTGCTATAAAACGTTGCTTTATGCTAAATTTCCAGATTATTGATGGACTGGGAATACCCTTTAGTTTTGACTTGAGAATTTGATATGAATTTCGATTTTATACCTCTACGGGTTCATGAGGAGACAGGTAGTTTCTTATAAATTATTAAAAATACTTTAACTATCTGATGTAACAAAAAAATTAAGGATTTTGCAGTTTTTCATTTATCTGTGCTATAATATGACGTTGCTTCGTGCCAAATTTCAAGATTCTGAGTTCACGGGAAGTACCCTGTAGGATTTCATTTCCTTGCGAGTAGTTGCGAGTTTGAAAATATGCTTAAATTGCTGTTTCAGTTGATTGCGTTGACCTAGAAGTTTGATTTTATTACAGCTTAACAGTGTTATAGACCTGAGTATTTGATATGAATTTCAATTTAATACCTCTACGCGTTCATGAGGAAAGAGGAAGTAACTTTTTTTTTTTTAATGTTTCGTGTGGTTGACGGCCGCCGTGTGGTTGACGGCATAGAATACAAGTGTCACCACCCCCTATCTTCCCGTGGGTGTCGTAAGAGGCGACTAAGGGATAACACGATGCAAATACCATCTTTGCGTAGAGACGGAAAACTCGACATCAAACCCTATACGACTGCCTCGTTGGTCTCGCGGCATGTATGTGCGCGTGGGATCGGGAGGTCCCAGGTTCGATTCCTGGGTCGGGCGGAGTTATTGGGTTTTTCTGTCACGAAATTCTCAGTAGCAATAGGCTCGCCCCTTATTACGTGGGACTAAAGTATATCTGGCGAAAAGTGGGTGTAGAAATACACCTCTGCCTACCCCTTCGGGGATAAAAGGCGTGACGATATGTATGTATGTATGTATGTTATTATATGATGTTACTAAAAATTTACATTTTTTTCCTTAATCTGTGCTAAAAGAAGTTGCCTCGTACCAAATTTCAAGATTCTATGTTCACGGGAAGTACCGTGTATTCCCTTGTGAGTTTCGAAAATTTGCGAGAATTTGCGGCATAAACATCTTTAGATTGCGTTGGAAGTTTCATTTTGTTACAGCTTAAAAATATTATAGACTTGAGTATTTGATATGAATTTCAATTTAAAACCCCTACGCGTTCATGAGGAAAGAAGTAGTAACCTTAAAGTTTTAAAAATGTTTTTATTATATGATGTGACAAAAAATTTACGGTTTTCGCAATTTTCCTTTATCTGTGCTATAAGGCGTTTGTTTGTACCAAATTTCAAGAATCTGAGTTTATGGGAAGTGCCCTGTAGGTTTTGATTCCCTTGCGAATTTCGAAAAGTTGCGGCATTTGCAGTATAAACGGCTGTATTTTTTTATTACGTTGGCTTAGAAGTTTAATTTTTTCACAGCTTCAAAGGACACTAGATTTAACTATTTGATATAAATTTCAGTTTAATACCTCCACGCGTTTCTGAAAAAAAGGGTCTTGACAGACGGACGGACAACAAAGTGATCCTATAAGGATTCCGTTTTTCATTTCGAGGTACGGAACCCTAAAAATAAGTATGAACTGTTTCAGTATCAACACAAAAATCTAATAAAATCTTCACAACACTCACGGTGAATCTGCCATTTATTGGTTATACACGGTTTTCTTTATTATCGGCTATTAATCTCATAGTGCAGACAAAAATAAGTACAATTACTTTACATTAGATTGACAGACTGATTAAAATTACCTTCCTGATTATCTCAGTTTATAAATCAATATTGGTTTGTTATCTTACTAGGGTCAAACTTCAAGGCGAGCTTTCTGGCCCCTGGAAGTTAGAATTTTATCCAAATTGGAATATGTTATGATGGCCAGGCGCGGGTCCATATGCCAGGGTCACATCAAACTATGCAAACTCCGATCCGCGCGACCCCGCCGTTAAATCAAGGACACCGCAGTGGTTATATGGAAGAGACCCCGAATGACTTAAAGGCAGTCTCACATACCTCCTTCGTCAGCTCAAAATCGAAACATAGAATGGCAGACAGGCCAGTTTACAAGAGTTTCCATGACGAGATAAAAAAAATTATGATGCCAATAAAGCATCTGTTGAGAAAATTATAATCATGCGTTCGCATGTGTAGTTTAAATACCTTTCAAAGGTTTTAAAGTTTAGGTGTCATTACCCCCAAGTGCCGTTCACTTTGTCAGTATCCATTTCTAAAATATAATGTAGCAACGTTAGATGTGTTCTATGAGAAAACCCGTTATACTACATAACTGACTGAATGACATCACTTCTAATGATTGAAGGAGATAATGACGATGCTAAATCATTGAACTCCGTTCAATCCGTTGTACTCAAAGAGACATTTTACTGAAACAGCAAAAAGTCAAAAGGTGTCGTAGTAAACAAGTTCACTAACGCTAGCTTTAACGGTAAATGTGGACGCAAGATCAAAGTAGGTAGGTATCTCATAGACCCATGTTTCGTAATATTTTTGAATACAGGGTGTAAAAAGACCCTTAACGAAAACTGAAATCCCATATTGTACCAATCATAACAAAATTTTTTACTTCGGCACCATGCCTGGGAAATTATACTCATTCAGGAGATATTGAGGATCAAACTCAAGACACGATGCAATTTATATAATCTTAATATATAAAATCCTTGCGTTACTGACTGACTGACAGACACGCTACAGCCGAAACTATTAGGCGCAGGAAGCTAAAATTTGGCCTGTATGTTCCTTGGGGACCGTAGGGGTGCACTAAGAAGGGATTTCCCGAAATTCCCACGGGATCGGCCAAAAAGGGTAAATTAAAAAAAAAAATGCAGGCGTAGCCGCTGGCGTCCTCTAGTTAGGTATAAAATTGATGCTATCACCATAGCTACCCTGCCAATTTCTTCTATAGATGACCAATGCGCCTATGGGTAAGTAGGTATTTCAGGAATAGCACGCGCGCACTTTTATTTGCAGTTTAAAAAATGTATGTGTAGAATGACTTGGCATGATGTCCAAAACGAGTAGTATATGAGATCTACTTTTTAGCAATACGTAGCGTAGTAGATGGCAGCTAGAAATGAGAGGCAGATGGTAAAATAGGTCTGCATTATTTGGAAATCAGAATATTTCAAGTTGAATAACTTTCATTAGATATACTTAAAAGCTGTGGTCGTTAATATTTCGGACAGTCATGATGATAACGCTTTTTCTTTAAGCACGAACCCGATTTAATACAGATATTCAAATTACTTTGTTAATATAATATATTTTTAGACACAGTTTTAAAATTCCACAACGCTGTAGTATGTGGTCTCGTAGAGACCTGTTTTAGATGTTTTTTATAAAAACATTTTAATTAGGTCCGGCTACGGTTCTCTGTGGTGTAGTCAAATCTATATGAAGACACTTACAGAGAAATTGAAATACAATGCTGTATCAAAATGTCAAGTCGAGTTTTACCAACATAAAGATATCATGGTAATGGCTGCTCTTTAAATCTAATAATATGCAACAGATTGCATCTATTCATTTACCAGTATGTTAAACTGAAAATTTTTTTTCTGAATTTTTCATTAGACAAGAGACTATCTTCACATTTTTGAACAAAAGTCAACATACGGGCACAATACGGGCATGTCTGTCACTTTTTACATGTGCCATTTAAATATAAAATATAAAAATAACTTGAAGTATATTTTTATTTATTCAATTTAATAAAAAATAATTTGAAGCTATTTTTTATATATTCAATTTACATTGATGAGACGCATAAACAATGAAACAAAAACAGACAATACATCATATTATTTTGGCGTTTTACAAGATTTTTTCACTCATTTTGTGTAAGCGGGTCAATTCTTATAACCTGTAGTAGAACCAACACCGTGGGACAGCATTGGTTTTGATTTTTGCTCAGCTTATAGATGTTGACGTCTGCTTGGCTTAACGAGGACTATTGAATATCGTTAGCTCTTTGAGTCTTAGCAAACAGATGGCAGTAACTCCCAGGAAATCAGGAAGATCTAATATCCTATTAAATCTGGCCAGGCTGGCGTTACCCGCGTTCCAAAGTCAATGTCTTGAGTCATGACAAAGCGGGAATGATAGGGATATATTTTAATTACTAAACGCAACATACATGCAGTAAGAAACTTTTGCAGCAAAGTGTGACCGGATTAATATCCTGTGCAAAAGTTTCTGATATCTCTTTTTGCTCTTTTTGGATACAAGAAAAAGTCTCCTCCGTTTTTGGGCTCGTAGGGAAAACCCAGTTACGAGGACCCTACCGCAGTCTTAAAAACTCCCTTAGAAGCTGTGGGGGCTACTCACTAAAGCCTCGGTGGTGTTCTTATATCCAACCATTGTGAAAAGTTAAGTCACGTTAACTATAGAACACATGACCAGCTAAGTAATATACAAAAGGACACGTGTTTTTGAACCATTGAACCAGTCAAACAGGTTCCTTACCTGATAACATCTACTAAGCCCTTGGCAAAACCTTTTCCTTACATTATTTATTACAGTGCATAGCCTTGGATGTTTCCGAGTATATTCATTATAATAAACATGTAACCAACGGCAACGTGAGAACGTTAATGACAATCGTAAAATCTTCAACGGTACGTAAACAAGAGAGATTGGTTTTTAAACAAGTTCATAACTACTACTTGTTTTAACTTTAATCATGAACATGTTTGCTGTTGTTGCTACTGCTGATTAAAAGGCCTTAGGGGATAAGGTTTGGCTGGGGTTCAAAAAACTGGAGGAGATAGTGTATCGCGGTTTTCTCTTGAGAAGCGAAGAACCATTATATAGATTAGATAGTTTTTGCTATTCTGCAAGATAATAGTGCGGGGTGGAGTGAAATTTGAAAACCAAAAAAGCTCTTATGTTTAAGCACAAACTTTATAAAAATACTACTTAGATCCAAACAAATATAAATAGCATTATATGTGTATAGTAAACGTCTGTTTGTTTAGTAATTCACCCACGATATGATGCACGGAGCATACATATGACATTTCGTCCAAATTCAACTTGGCAAACAATGGGCGCAGCATACAAATGTTATTGATTAAGTGTGAAGCGTGTTTTTGTTTGCCATACCTATATACGAGACAGACTCAAGTGTTTATATTCGTCTCCTTGCATACTGCATCCGATCATGCTTGTACTTCACTAGTCTGCATTCCATTTCTATTAGTATTCTCGATTCATGGTTCTCCTCCTAGCGTTATCACAGTTAGAACCTGGGGTCCGCTTTCTTTTCTAACCGGATTTGACTGAATATTAGCTTTTCCACAGAGCGACTGCCTGTCTGACCTCCGCAACCCAAAAGAATAGAGATATATTTTCATAACAGCCTGCTGACGCACAAACAGGTAGATAAATAACTGGTAGAAAGCATTAAAAATGTTCTATTAATATACATTGATTTCATTAAAATAAAGTCACCTACTCGTTAAACTAGATTTCACACTATTTGACTAACTCCTCATGAATATATGATCTGCTAAGTATAATTTTACGTTATTTAAATTGCTATTCTTCCATGTTGTGCCGGATTAAGAATAGGTACAAAGTGTCACTACCTCATTTTATTCCGTGGGTAAAGAAATACACGAAGAAAATAGTATCTTGTGGAAGAGACGGAAAACTCCAGATCAAACCCTACGTCAACCCGTCTCGCCAACCAAGTCTTCCCGTTGCCTCACAAGTCACAATGCTAGAGAGGCCTACAGCAGTGGACTACAAAAGGCTGATGATGATGACTTGATCATGCCACTAAAACATTTATCATCGTCCTTACGTTAGTTGCATCCAAGATTTTGGAGCCCGGGGTCCGCTTACTACAGAGCCACTGCCGTCTGACCTCCGCAACCCAAAGGGATAGCAATATACCATGGTTTAGGCCAGTATCAGTTTATTTGAAGGTGCTGCCTTCCCGTAACGACTGTCAAAGATCTTCATGACAGCCGGGACCGACGATTTAACGGGCTCTCAGAGGCACGGAACAAGCGATAATTAACAATTTAATACGCACATAACTTCGAAAAGTCAGTGGTGCGCGCCGTGGATTCGAACATTTCGAACCCGACTCAATGCCACTAAAACATCCTTATCAAATAATTACTTAAAATTCGCTATCTGCACTACTACTGCAATAAACTGCATAATATGCCAGACCAAACACACCGTCAGAACTGCAAAGGTGAAGGCGTATTCAATATTTAACATATACTTTCTAGTTTACGTCACTTTTTATCATTTGGTTATCGAAACAACAACAGTACATATTATGTATATTATGCTTGATTATGCCAGATTAACCAACCTGTCATTGACAGCAGAGGTCAAGGTGCATAATAAAATAAAATAATTGCTAAATATGGCACACTGACATTTTGCAACTAATTATTATCTCATTTGTTAAGTCCTCCGATGCTCAACTATAGAGAAAGCACGGTCGATATATCGCCTTCGAATTTGAATATAGTGCATGCAGTATTTGAATATAGTCAGGAGCTATTTCCTTCGTTCCGAAGAATAAGACCCTCCAACGGCTTATTTTAATATTTTATATTAGGTCGTCTGCAAGAAATCGCAATGTGCGATAAGACCGCCCTTGTAGGTACCACTAGTTTTATAGGGGGTTAAATATAATGACCACCATAAAATGCTTTGATACGCTTAGTTCTTTATCATATATTTGGATAAAGAACTTAACACCAGAAAAATATGGTCTAAAATAACAATAGTAGTAGCTATTTTAGTCACGACTGCACTTCAAATTGTATTCGAACACCAAATGTAGTAAATGATCACCAAATAAATAGGTTATGTTATGGCCGCCATACACGCTATGATTTACCGGAGAGGTTTACCTGTGCAGGTATACCTGCCGTTATAACGGAGCGTGTGTGGGAATACTCCTGTGCAGTTGTATATACATGTTTGACTTGCGCAGGTAAACTTGCACAGGTAACCTCTCCGGTAGACAGTAGCGTGTATGGCCTACATTAGGTTCTCTTGTGATCCTTAATTCAAAAATAGGAGCCCTCAACGAGCGTCAACTTAGTTTATTAAAGTAGGTGGTGTAACCAAATCCAATTTACAATTGGTATTTCATACAACTAACAAAAAAACTTTGGTTATAACAAATTTTACATTAAAATGCTGGTTTAATTTTGGTGATAATTTACTACTTTTAGGTTAACAATGATTTATTTGGAGTCATTTTGCTTAAATAGGATAGCGAAATGTTAAAACTTTGGTTATAACTTTACATTAAAATGCGGGTTTCATTTTGGTGATCATTTACTATTTTGTCTGTTATACGTTACATATATCTGGTGGTAAGTTAACCATAAGCCGTTTTAAAGCTTCGATGAAATTTATTGTAATATTGTTTATTTACTGGAGTACAATACCTAAAGTATTAATCTATCTATCTATTTTCTTGGACCTCTAAAAGTTCAAGAGATTTTGTGTAAAGAAACCAGACTAAAAATATATTTAAATACCTGGCCTTTATGACTATCAAATATTTCACGGCGTCTCGGCTTGTTATCTCGAGATAAAGATTAATTGCATGTAACTGAAGTCATGTTATATCCAATTATTATTGCAGATATAATCTAAAAAAAATGCAGTTGTTGTTTATTGGATTTTATAATTACTTGTAAAGGAATAACAACATCAAGAGTCACTTCCTGTGACCTGCTATGACTACAGAACATACAGTCATTGAACGTACTTAGTGATAATTATGGACGGATAATGTTGCACTCATGGATAATTTTTACACATAATATTTATAAGAATATCATTTTAGCTAGATATATCAGTAATGCTACGCGAGGCAGCAGTACCCTAGTGGAGATACCAACGGACTGCCATGCAGGTGATATTGGGTTCGATCCACCACGCGCGGTTTTTCGAATGTTTGTGTGTATTAAATTGTTAAATATCGCTTGCCTCGTGCCTCGGAGTGCACGTTACAAAGTTGGTCCCGGCTGTCTGAAGATCATTGACAGTCGTTACAGGGAGTCACCCTTAAATAAACTGATACTGGTCTAAACCATGGAATATCGCTATCACTTTGAGCTGCAGAAGTCAGACCGCAGTCTGTCTGTAGAAAAGCTAATATTCTGCAAAAATCTGGTTGGACTAGTAAGCGGATTTGTTCCCTCGATGTCGAGTCTCGCCACGTCGAGTAGCCTCTACGTCTACTCCGAAAAAAAACACGCATTTATTCCCGCCTCGTCGAGTCGTTTAAAAAGTCTGTTTTATTACCGCTACGTCTACTTAACCGATGTAAATTACTACCAAAAAAAATTTTGTCTAGTGCCTCCACGCCGAATGTATGGAATGGTACAGTCAATGAAACAAGTGATTTCAAATCATACAATTTTTATTTAAAATAAACAATTTTAGTACTGTTAATAATTGGAATAAATAGATACGATTCATATATATATTCATATATAGGTGCAATGTAAACTTGTTTGTATGTTGTGAGGAGAATAAATAAATATATTATTATTATTATATATAATGTACGTTTATTAAACCTCGCAGTTTCTGCACTTTAGTGAGTTAGTATATCTAAAACAAAACCCTAGCAGCCATATACCATTTACGACATGGATATTCACCAGACTGTTACAGAAGAATCTACAGATGTAGACATACCTAGACCGATGCCGACTACAAGTTTGAACAACTCATCTACTTTTAATCAAGCACGTGAATCTGTTTACGACAACGCTGTACCATCTGCATCTTTGCCTGATGTTAGAATAGATAAAAACTTAATGATTGTGATTGAAAGTAGTAAAGGCGGAAAATTGTTACTCAAAGCAGGGCATAGGTATCGTAAAAATAAACAAAATTCAGACGGCTCTTCTATTTGGAAATGTACCAGCAATAATTGTTCTGCGACTATAAGTGTAGATCAGAATTTAAAAAATATATTAGGGAGTACAAATCACACATGTCTGCCTGATCATAAGAGAAACATATTTGAAAAGTTTTTTGATATAAAACAACAAGTAAAAACAAACCTAAGACCGATACCCGCTTTATATGAAGAGGGGCTCTCGCAAATTAAAATGCGATGATTTCGCCGACTACCTGCCACATTTTAAATCTCGCAAGAGTATTCTGTATCGATTACGTAATAAAGCTCTTAAAAGTAACAGAACAACTTTTTCTAAGTTATGTGATGTGAAAGTTCCCAATTCCTTAGCTATTGTTTTTTTATTAGAGGAAGATGGGGTTGATGATAAGATAATTATTTTTGTATCAAATAAAGTAAAGGCGGCAATAAATAGTTTCAAAAATATCGTACTTGATGGTACTTTTAAAGCATGTTCAAAGCCATTCAAGCAATTATATTGTCTCCATGTGGACATTGCCAAAGAAAATGAAGATCCAAATATTGTGCCGGTCATATTCGCCCTACTCCCCGATAAAAAACAAACGACATACCAAAGATTATTTTCTATAATAAGGACAAAATTACCCAATTTCATTCCAAACAAATTTTATATAGACTGTGAGATTGCAGCTATCAATGCAATAACAAATATTTTTCCCCACGCAAGTATAAACATTTGCTTTTTTCATTTTTGTAAGAACATATGGGACAAAGCTAAAGAATTATCTTTAACCAAAAGCTACGAAGGCCGTAAATATATTAAAATGTGTATTGCTTTAGCACATCTTCCCTGTGAGAAAATACCTAACGCTTGGCAATTTTTGTTGGATTATAATAATCAATATCCTATTGTAGACACAACTGCATTTAAAAAATACATGTCTTCACAATGGCTAACTTCAAATATTAAATATTAGTAACTACAAAGAGAGAATCAGAACGACAAATCATGCCGAAGGGCATAATCGCCTTAATAAAAAATTATGAAACGTCCAAACCTTTGTCTTTTAATAAGTGTTTTAAAAGAAGAATCAAGCAATAGTGATTTAAAACTTGAACAAAATAGAATAGGAAGAATAAACAGTCCAAAAAAAATTGATTTCATAAATGAACAAAAAATTACAAAAGTTGTTGATGATTACTTGAAAGACAAAATTGATACTCATATATGCTTATCAAGACTGGGAAACATCAAAATATTAAACTAAATTGATATCAAGCTGAGCTGAAATTAATAATTGGAAAGTAAATATTATGTTATTTTTTTAGATTTTTAAGTTGGGAATGAATGTACATATTTAATCTAAACGTATTTTTATTAGTATTAACCTATTTTATTTAGCACATAAGAAACTGTGCTTATTAATAACAATAGGTACAGAAGTACCTTTATATAAGTATTTTTTTTAATTTACCCGTTTTGGCCGATCCCGTGGGAATTTCGGGAAACCCGTTCTTAGTGCACCCCTGCGGTCCCCAAGGAACATACATGCCAAATTTCAGCTTCCTGCGCCCAATAGTTTCGGCTGTAGCGTGTCTGTCAGTCAGTCAGTAACTCAAGGATTTTATATATTAAGATTATAATAATTCTCTAAAGGGAACTTCGTCGTATACTTATAACTGATCTGTGATTTACTGTGCTGAAATTAAAATAATTCATGTTATGTTTTTTTGATTTTATAAGGAATTAATGTATATAGCCGTGTGGTTGACGGCATAGAATACAAGTGTCACCACCCCCTATCTTCCCGTGGGTGTCGTCAGAGGCGACTAAGGGATAACACGATGCAAATACCATATTTGCGTAGAGACGGAAAACTCGACTTCAAACCCTATACGACTGCCTAGTTGGTCTCGCGGCATAAATGTGCGCGTGGGATCGGGAGGTCCCGGGTTCGATTCCTGGGTCGGGCAGTGTTATTGGGTTTTTCTGTCACAAAATTCTCAGTAGCGGCACGGAGTCTGGAAATGTGCCCGGTACGGCAATAGGCTCGCCCCTTATTACGTGGGACTAAATATATCTGGCGAAAAGTGGGTGTTGAAATACACCTCTGCCTACCTCTTCGGGGTTATAGGCGTGAGACTATGTATGTATGTATGTAATGTACATATATAATCTAAACGTATTTTTATTAGTATAAACCTATTTTATTTAGCACATAAGAAACTATGATTATTAATAACAATAGGTACAGAAGTACCTTTATATAACGAGTTATAATAGATAATTATCTAAAAAGAACTTGGTCGTATACTTATAACTGATCTGCGATTTACTGCGCTCAAATTAAAATAATTCATGTTATGTTTTTTTTATATTTTATAAGTTACTGCCATGATTGACAAAATAAATAGAAATATTATGATTGGAATCACTTGTTTAATTGACTGTACCTTTCCGTACATTGGACGTGGAGGCACTAGGCAAATTTTTTTTTGTTGACTTTGCGGTAATAAAACAGACTTTTTAAACGACTCGACGAGGCGGGAATAAATTCGTGTTTTTTTTCGGAGTAGACGTAGCGGCTACTCGACGTGGCGAGACTCGACATCGAGGGAACAAATCGTAAGCGGACCCCGGGCTTCAAGGCGAAAAGTCTTGGATGAAACGGGGATAACGCTAAGACGATGATGATATCAGTACTTATTGCTACGCCAATTGTAATATCATACTATTTTTTTTTATATTTAAAATCAATTGTAATATTTTTACCAAAACGCAAAACGTGACTCTCTCAACCAATATTGTTTTAGGCGAATCCATTTGGCTTCTCAATGTTCAAGTTATTATTTAAACAATGTCATCAGAATCTTCAATCAATCAACAAAAGCCGAAACAGCATAAGTACCTACTCGTATTTATAAAACGTATGACTGATCTAATTAAACATTAAGTCAAGCTGTCATAGTCCAAGATCCCAGGGCCGCCAGACCAAGGAGCAAACATTTTTTCTCAGAAACAAAATGTATAGAATAATGAAGTGTTAGTAAGTGTCATGCGTGGACACATACTTGTAAGCTTGGATCGTGGGCCAATTTTTAGGTACGAGGTGCTAAAGTTAGGTAAAATTAGTACTAACTTTTCTTAATCTTATCGGATGACTATATCGGATGACGAAAATTATGATATTGTTCACAACTTAAAGAAACAAGTAGAAGAGCTAACTATCAAATTATGTAGTGCCAACGCTGAAATAGACACTTTAATTTTAGAAAATAGCAGACTAAGACAAGATAATGAAAATTTAGCTCGAAAAAGCACTCTCTACAAAAAAAATCGCATCTAGTCCAGCGTCCACGCCGAAGAAGACACAGAATAAGAGAAATTCAGCTACAAGAAATATACACAACAAAACCACACAGACAGATTTTATCTCAGTAGTACAACAAAATAAGTCTCTGTATGAACACAACCACAGTGTACAACATTCCGCTCGAAAGATGGAGCCACCCGTATTAAAGAAATGCACTGTAACTCAAAGCTCAAATAATGAGAATAAATTAAAAAATAAAATGTGTATTCTAAGCGCAAACAAATTCAATACAAATATATTGTCATTAGCTCAAAGAAAATTCTATGATAATTATAACGTATGTCATTACTCAAGCCCAAATGCTGGAATAAAACACATACTAAAGGAATTACATAATAAGACTTATAACTTCACTATGAATGACTTCTGTATTATAATGATTGGTGAAGAGGACTTTAGAACTACTAGTAACTACGTTGACTTAATATTTTATATGAGAAATATATTACAGGACATTCAACATACAAACATTATAATTATGGTACCGACATTTAAATTATTTGACTATTTTAATCTATTTAATTCGAGAGTAGAAACATTCAACAATCTGCTATATTTAGACAACACTACACATCAGTATGCATGTTGCTTGGACTCAAACCTGAATTTGACGTATGATCACAACATGTTTACACGATCAGGAGTCATAAACAAAAGAGGTATGGTAACCATATTTAATGATCTTTATCAGTATATATGCCACCTAGAACAATTTAGTGACCATAGCTACAAAACAACAGCAGAGGAGATAGATTCTTGGGTAATTACACCGGATACGTGTACCCAAACAAAATCATTGGCGGTAGTAGAAAATAATCAACTTTTTCGGGCATAAGACCTTGTACATACTTCATCAAAACAACTGTCTGTCTACAGGACCTCATTGACAAGGGTACCAATGTTGATGTAATATGTTTGACAGAGCATTTTATGATGTCAGGACATGAGAATAGTTTCATGATCCCTAACTACACTCTTGCGACGTGTTATAGTAGACCTAATTCTAGCAGAGGAGGTTCGTGTATCTTTATAAAAATTGGTCTCTGTTGGCGTCACATTCCAGCTATTGTAAATCTATCAGTTTCCTCTGTCTTTGAATGTTGTGGAGCGGAACTGGTAGATTACAAGATTGTTGTTTTATGCATATACCGTGTACCTAATCCTTCTAATTTAAATCTATTTTTTGAGAAACTTAACATTGCTCTAACATACATACAAAGCCACTATAGTAAGCATGAATTAATAATAACAGGGGATTTTAATATAAACATTTTAAAACAAGATAGTGTAACATTAGAATTTGAATGTCTTCTGTTGAACTACAATTTAAAGTTGCAACTTAAAGAACCTACTAGGTTAAAATCTCAGACATGCATAGACAACTTTGCCCTTAATCTTAAAAATAAATGTAAAGCTGAAGTCATAGAACTTGCTTTGTCTGACCATACTGCCCAAATGCTGAAATGTAATGTTAAAAGATTATGTTTGATAAAAAGTTGGCAAATTACTAGAAGGGATTATTGCAAGTTAAATATTGAAAAAATCATATACTGTGTGGGGCAATTGTCATGGTCAGATTTGTATAACACATCTGACCCAAACATGGTTTATAATATTTTCTTAGATGCATTTGAATTGTTTTACAAACTATGTTTTCCTCATAGAATTATAACTGTGCGCGTACATAAAAAACCAAACTGGGTTTCACGAGGTATAAAGGTCTGCAGTATAAGAAAACGTGAGCTTCTATGGAAATATAGAAAAGCCCCTACTCCGGCTAACAAAGTGCAACTTATCCAATATACTAAGAGATTTAGAAAAATAATCAAATTAACTCAAAAGGCCATTAACATAAATAGCATAAATAATTCACAAAACAAATCAAAAACTGTATGGCAGCTTATAAACGCTAATTCAAAACAAAATACACCACAAGAAGGTATAAGCCAAGTTTCTATTGATGGCAATACTATAACAAATCCATCTCAAATCTCTGACATTTTTAATAATTATTTTATTGACAAAATCTTACCAATTAATCATAATTCAATTAAATTTCAATATAAACAATTTTTAACATCTTCACAAAATTCAATGTTTATGAAACCAAGTGACCCACATCTAATATTAAACATAATTAATTCACTCAAAAATACTATGAGCGTAGGATATGACGGACTGTGCACTAGGGTTATAAAGCAGGTAGCTCATATTATTGCCAAACCTCTTAGCTATATTTTAAACTTAGTAATTGAAACTGGCATATTTCCTGACAAATTAAAAATAACAGTAATTAAACCAATCCATAAAAAAAATAGTAAAGAGGATATTGGTAACTACAGACCTAAAGCCCTGGTGCCAATATTCTCAAAGATATTTGAAAAATATATTTATGAAGCTCTTTATAATTATTTAGAAAAGCAAGCGATTTTGGTACAAGAGCAAAAGGGATTTAGACGCAATAAGTCTACAACTATGGCAATTGACGATTTCTTAAAAATCGTGATGTCTAATGTGGATAATCGTATACCCATATGCGCAATATTCATGGATATGACCCAAGCGTTTGACAATGTGGACCATGAAATACTGTTAACCAAGCTTGAGAGGTACGGCATAAGAGGTAACATTCATAAACTGTTCGAATCATATCTCAAAAACTGCTCGCAGTATACAAAACTGGATAAAGTTGATGTTATCACTAAAAAGGAAGTTTCTTACGTATCCTAACGTCGCCAAACAATGTACGGTGTCCCACAGGGAAGTATCCTGGGGCCACTTCTAATCCTCTTGTACATTAACGACGTCCCAAAAGCTACATCTAATCCAGTAACGCTCTTTGCAGATGATAGCACAGCTACAATAAGATGTAATAACACTGACACTTATGAACAAGAAATAAAAAACACTCTAGACAATATAATTAAATGGTTAGATGCAAATAATTTACGAATTAATATTAGCAAAACTACCCTCATGACATTCAGTCAACGTACTGTTCAAACTAATTTAAACATTTGTCATGGTAATCAATCAGTATGTGAGACTCAAACTACAAACTTCCTTGGCCTAATAATTGATAATAAACTTACATGGAAACCACATACTGATGCGCTTTGCAAAAAAGTCAGTAAGTCCGTTTACGCATTACATGAGCTGGGTCAAATATCAAATGTAAGTTCTGTTGTGACTGCATACCATGGTCTGGTCGTTTCAATTTTAAGGTACGGTATAATTTTCTGGGGAAATTCAACAAATAAAGATATTATCTTTAAGATGCAGAAGAGATGTATTAGAGCTATGTTTGCCTTAAAAACGACAGATAGCTGTCGGCCATATTTTATAAAACATAAACTTTTAACTCTTCCCTGCTTATATATGTTTGAAGCAGATGTATTTGTCAAATGTAATCCAACTTTATTTATGTTAGCATCAGATTTTTACAACAGACGACAAAGAGATGTGTATCGACTTTGCATACCTAAAACTAAAACTGCTCTGATGCATAAAAGCATATTTCATATGGCATCTCTGATTTACAACAAACTGCCGAAAACAATCAAAGAATATGAGTCTTATTTGTTCAAGAAAAAATTAAATGAATATTTAATAAATAAATGCTATTATACAGTAATGGATTATCCAAATGACAAATTATACAGTGACATTTAAATTAATTTATATTATTATTATTTTTATTATTATGCAATTTAAATTTAGTTTACAATTTATTCTTTTGCTTTAGTTATAATAGCTGGACGTCTATTAATTATTCATATATTAATTGCTATTTTTATCCTGCAATTGACTATATTTTAACTGTATGACATTTTGTTTAATTATTCTGAACTTTGATTTAATAATGACTTATTTTTCGACTTGACATTATAAATTTATTATACTTTCATCAATGTTTGCATGCCACTATTCTGGTCCAAATACTTGTACCTTTAATGCCATTATTTGTAACACCACTTGTCACAGTATTTCGGCAAATAAATTATTTGATTTTGATTTAAATTCTCAGTGCTGATTTTTATGTATGTTTTAGAAAATATTATTAAAAAATTATAAATAATACTGTCGCACTTATTTTGGCGGCGGTAATTTTTACCAGACGCTTTAAAGTTTCCAAAATATCTAGCTATCGGTAGAGACCACTAGGGGGCGCATTTAGAAAATTGTGGAAATTGTTTCCGTTTTGTTTCTGAGAAAATAAGTAAAGTCTGGCGGCCCTGGGATCTTACTCTATCACCACGAACGATGAACGCAGAAGTTATTTATACCTGAATTAATTTAACGCAATTAAAGCCGTTATATAAACTTGTATCATGTATCCCAAATAGCTAAAGTTTAAAATTGACATATTATAGATACCTAATTAGCTAAATTGCAAAAGATATATTAATATAAAACATATGTTTTTAGTTATCTCTTCATCGCGTAGTTACTATCCTCTATCAGACTATCTAATCAACTAGGTACCTACCTGTATTTAAATTCTTTGTGATGAAAGAGTATCAACAGTAATGAGAAGTTGTCAATAAGCAAAATGATTACAAAATTATACTAGTGATGGCCATATGGACATTATTAGTATAATTTTTAATATCGCTCATGATAATGGTTTAATAATATACAATTATCTTATCACGCCACATTCATTGATTTTAGGTGCGCACGGTGACATATCAACACTTTTTAGGTTAACCTGCGATTGAAAAGGTCGGCTAGGTCAGCTTGTATCAATGATGAAAGCGAGGGATGTTGCCATGTACGCGTTTATAATAATATTTACCTACTATATGTACCTACCTGCTTTGTTGATTCTTCCAATTATAAGAACAATTATTGCTATTGAGTACCTATCGCATATTCAAGAGAAGGTCTAAGAAGTCAACCAACTCAAAGAATATACTTTATCATTTTGAAAAATCCAGCAACAATTGAGATAAAACCCTCAAGTAATAATTCAATTGATGCAGTGAGCAGCAGTGTGAGTGACGATATACGCAAAGTGGCTAGTAGCGGATTGACATGAAAAGCCGAAAATCGGGCTCAGTGGCGTGCCATTGGAGAGGCCTATATCCAGCAGTGGACTATGGCAGGCTGATTATTATGATGAACCCAATCATGTTCTTGGCTGCGCCGCAATTTTGAGTTACTTCCACGCACAGGACAACAATATTTGTTATACGTATATGTCACCGGAAAATAACAAGAACCGCAAATTTATAAATTTCCTAGGAAATTTATAAACTTTCGTAGGATTCTAAACGAGAGCAAATTGATAAATTTGCGGAAATGTTTGCGTAAAGTAATACAATTTATTTTTTGTTATTTTTCGGTGACATATACATATAATTTAGGTATCGAGTTGCTTTTGTGTTATCGGCGATGAATTGGGACAAACATAATTTAGATTCTTCATTTCAGAATCTAAATCTTAATATTAATATAACTTCTGGCATATTCTGTTTGACGTTGATGTGCATATAATGATTATAATTATAAAGTCTACGTAAGATTTTCACAGGTTGCGTGGGAAATGTTTGGTAAAGTATGTATTGAACTAACAACTACATCTCTCACAAATAATAAAAGATATTTCGTCTAGTTTCGCACAAAATACCTTGTTAAGTATTCAGTCTAAAGTCGTCATGAAGTTTATGTAGCTCCGTAACTACTTGGTTACGGTGATGATTCTATTTTAATTTAAACATACCTAATTATCATTATAGTAACCGAAAAAGAAGTTAAATATTAATATAAATAAAAGACTTTATAATTTTGTAGAATAATATCATAAGAACGCTACATTTGTCAGGGTTTCGCCAAGCGAGCCGCCAAAGTTCGCTTTAGCTTCGTCTCTCGTATTCTTCATCAGCATTTTAAGGATGTGCCAGCTGCGCTCCTGAATCTTGGAACTCAGTAAAAACTATGGTTAAATCTTCTCCGGTACACACTTTCTTCAGCTATCTTGACCAACTTATTAGTCTATTAGCACGCATATCATCCTTTAAAAAGTTATTTGAGCTTCGACATTTTATATCCGTAACATTGCTGACATTGACTTTCAGAAGCAAGTTTTTAATTAATGATCCTTTATACTTGGGATTTCTGCGAAAAGTTTGTAAATTAAGATTTTAGGGAAAACCGCACTGTATTTACCTGTTAAGTGGAGAATGATGCACAGATTAATAAATTTATATATTTTTATTTTTAAGACAATGCCCTCACTGAGTTTTAATTCCGTGTCGCGGAGGAGGTTACAAACATTCAATCAACGGGCACAAAGTGCACCCAGTCCCGAAACAGCAATTTGTTATTCTTACAAAGTGTTGTGTCATATGGGGATAGCCGGATAGGAGCCACGCAACACTCGGCGTAACGTACCTACCAATTATGTGGACATACATAAGTATATTGATTGCGCGTCATGTCTTATTCTGAGTTCAAGTCCGCAACTTAAATAATATCAAAAAACCGTACTTAGTGTACATTATGTACACTAAGTGAAATTTATTAATATGTAGAAATCATCGTCGGCCCTGTACATAATCGGTACCACTGCTGGACACGGGCCTCTTCTCACTATGAGAAGGGTGCGGCCATAGTCCACCACGTTAGCCAAGTGCGGATTGGTAGACTTCATATGCCTTTTAAGAACATTATGGAGAACTCTCAAACATGTAGGTTTCCTCACGATGGTTGCCTTCACCGGGTCGGCGCAAACGGGCCACCGACCACAGCCACTGGTGACCAGCGACAGCCACTTAACACACTTTTTGATATACCTTTTTCATATACCTTTCATAGACCCTTAGTAAGCGATGATTAACAATTTAATGGTGCTGACGATACACTTGAGCATTCACCTGTAATAAGCATTCTTGCGAAGGTTACAAACAAACGAGAGTGTTATTGCAAACATTCTACCGAGCGTTCTGGCGATCATTCTAGGGGATTGACAGCCTTTTGCTGATTAGAGCGTTCGCTAGAAAGATCGTAAAAATGTTCGTAGTATTTTTTTTTGTCTAAACAAAAGACAGTGAATCTCGTTGTTCTGTTACAAGTGAACGCTCAGGTGTATATGTGCATATAAGTATCATCGAAAAGTCATTGGTGCGCGTCGCGGATTCGAAGTCCACTAGGCTATCGCTACTGTATTAATTGATTATGCTACGCAGATTGTTGATTTGCATTTGCAAAATATTTTAAGGGCTCAATATACCACTATAACTTAATACAAATAAATGAAAATATAAGTCAAAAAAGTTAAAAAACATTTTTCCTCATCATATTCTTTGAAAATTAGCTCGGTGTATTGACCACCGCCGCCGCAGCTGAACGTCATTGCAGGTGCCTAACACACATAAGCACACGTACAGTCGAACAAGTTCCCGCTATACCACCATAAGGGCGAGAATCGCTCAGCAAGACTTTATCGTTTCCACTGCTATTTTACACGCACATTGACACTCGTATACAAAACCAGTTTCTTCGCTCCTGTTTCTAGTGTGCCTCGACTCTATGAGGAGTTTTTTTGTTTGATTGTACCTACAGTGAATGCGCGATACAATCTTATTTTGCCCGATTTAACAGTTTATTCTGGTTTACTACCTAAGTAACATTTAATTAAAATAGGGTCTTATATCATCGCACACTGTTAAAAATAATTTTAGGTGAATAAGTATACCTACCTACTCTCTATAAGTATTGTGTTATTAAAATATTTAGCAAATGCAGATCAACATATTATATTCATACATAGGAATATTATCCTCTGAAAACAGTTATTTTCTTAAAACGTCGTGGCATATGATGTAAAACCGGTTACTTAAATATTAGTACAAATTAATAAGAAAGGAAATTAATCTGAAATAATGTTGCGCAAAATAATAAAATATGTCAGCACCTAACATTTATTACTGACCCCTATATACGCAACAGTATTATTAAAAGAAATTGTCTGATCCGGTCTACTCATCGTAAGTGAACAAATACCTTCTCAGCAAGCGTTGGTCTCTTATTCATTTTACATCGAGTGAGATTCTTATTTAAATGCAAAATCAACATCCACTGTGAAAAAAGCTGCGGCCAAGAACCGGTCTAGTGATTGTCAACCACCTTAATGTGGTTGATAATCACTAGACCGGTTCTGTATCTGACCGAATCTGTTTTGTGGCAGCACTCGCCCAGTGTCTCTAGGCATAGGACTTGAGCACGAGTTTAAAATTAGCCGATAATTATTCCTTAACTTTATTTAACCCGGCGAGCATGAGGTGAAAAAAAGTTACATCAACAATGGGGCACGGTGTGACATACCCAGAACATAAAGTACCATAACACTCATCCTATTATGTTTCATATAATTGTATTAATCATGTAGTATATAGGATCACTATAATGAAATTAAACACAAAATTTTTAAATTATGACATTATTATTTCTTATTCATTGTTTTCTTATACAGTCTAATTATAAGAAAAATATTTTAGAGATTTAGAAAAATCAACACTTATAAAAAGGAAATAGTTTTTAACATTTTAAATCAACATAAACATAAAGATTATGAGATCTTCCATCAGAAAAAACAAAAGTGATATTATTTTTACAAACATACGTTACTAGTCACTACTCTCAAAATCAGTACAATTTTTACATCAGAACTTAGCATACTCCATACATATAGGCTTGGCGAAAATGTTGCAGGAATACTTAGTTTTTCTCAGTTTTTCTATCTTTCTTGTTTGAGCATTCAGTCCTGACATTTGACATATCAGTCATATTTGCAGGTTCAGGTGATGGTTCACCAAGCTGATTAATGATTCGCTGGCGTATAAAAACTGGAATATTTTTCTTGCACTCTGTACCATCTGAATGACTTAAAAAAATTGGTTGCCTGTAAAGTCGGTATACGGGCGAAAGTTTTACGTGACAACGACTTTGAGTGGTAAAATAATTTTAATGTGAATATTCATTCGTATAGTAGGAAGAAGGATGAAAGACGCGTGCCTTTCACTTTTTATGTCTGTCTCTCTCGCTCTTAGGCGGGACGCGTGCCTCTCACTCGCTCTCATTGTGAGCGCATAACGTGAGCGGAGCGTAACGCAGTTTCTTGAAGTGTCACCCGGCAAACCAATTTATAAGACGTTGTCACGTCAAAACAAATAAAATAATAAGTCGTTAAACTAAAACACCACGAGATATTACCTCATTTTAAAAACACACAAAATTGAACAAAAACAGAGACAAAATAATATAAAACAATAAAAAATACATTACGTAAAAAAAATGCGTTAAGCATGTGGCAGGGTATAACGTACCCGAGACAAGTTAGCACACAAATTTTCCAGCCGACGCTCGAGCTCGACTGATCTGTGCGCTCGACGCCAAACTGCGATCACGCCACTATCCCCTCCAGCAGTCCCCTGGCTCCAGCTATTCAGTGCGCTAGTGTTGTCAGACGTATATTTACAAAAGTCCACATCTTTAAAATTGCACCAGGGTGTGTGACATACCCTGCCTCATGCTCGCCAGGTTAAGGCCATTTTACAATATACTTAGCAGTTATTTTAGTAGTTATACGACAGACCAATGCGCATTCTTTTTTGATAATTGTATTTCACTTAAGGCCAATTAATTAATTTAAGTTACTTTAGTCTACGCTGAGCGTTATTTTATTTGGGTGAGGAGTTTGGTTGACTATCAAACAGGATGTGATTTGCTTTCACCGAAGTAAATATATTTTAATATAAAATGATGTAATTTCAACCCCTATATGCCAGAGGTTTAAATAATAAAGGTACTCCACAATACCTATGACTTGATCACTTTCACGTTCTTACATATATAAGACCATTATACATTTTGTCCAATATTTTGTTTCAAGAATATAAAGACCAAATAACCAACCGGTTGTGGCAAAATTTTACAAAACATGGGTTCTTCGAAATTAAATGAAATCCTGTGTTTTTTATATAATGAAGACCATCGTTATTTTTTTTACAAGTTGCTTACATATTGCTATTCTATTTGAGAGTTAAGAATACACAACTTATTCTAACAATAAATTATATTTCCTGGAGACTCCAACTCTTTGCCCACAAAGCACGAAAACTGTTTGTCGCCGCCAATGCAACGTGCATACATTCTAGAGGCAATGAATTATAATACTTGTATTAATATAACTTATGAAGTGATAAATAGTCCATTTATGTATTAAGAGGTGCTTAGTTATTTTTATTATCTAAGTATGACACGTTTGCTTAGCAATACAGGGCTCACAAGTTCTTCTTTAACATCAGATTACATTGCACCTTGAAGGTCTGTCAGCTGCACAATACTATAATTATATATACAATTTTATTATGATGTTGTTATTATATGTAGGCAACCACATATTATTATTAATATGTATATTCTTACTAATATGAACTGATGACTGGTGAAAAAGTTGCGTCTTTTTTCTGAACATTAAGGTGGAAACAGACTATTCTGTCGTGGTGTGTCGTGTCGTAAAAGAAGCGTATCGGTTTCATACATTAAATAAGGTGTCTCCACAATACACTGTAACAATGTGTTTCTAGCCATATTAAATGTATGAAACGACACAACCCGACAGAATAGTCTGTTTACACCTTTAGGTAAAAAAAGCTACTAAAAACAGGTACCTATCTAATTGAGACCAACTTAAAATGGACTTCGAACCCGAAACAGTGATTTATTACTTTGATGTTTGTATGAATATTTTGTTTGTATCACTCAAAAATCTGTGAATTTATAATAATAAGCTCTGAGAAGTATATTTTAATTAAATAATTGTATACTACTATACAATTATGGTATAATATAATCTATGGTATACATTAGAGAACTCAAACATAATAATTTAAGATGCATCAACGTACTAGATTCTGTAGTACTCCGCCCGAACGCGAACCAAAGCTTTGATATAATATATGGTATATTACTGTATAGTATATACAGCAATATTTTGCATGAAAGAATAACAAACATCCATTCATACATTCATCCTCTCAAATTTCTGAGTATTTTTAGTATAGAAAATCTTAAAGTGATAAATGTGATAATACACAGTTTTTTTGCAACGTAGGTTTCTTCTGAAGAAGGCTTTTAGTTAATACCAAACCACTGCTGCACTGTAGCTTCTTGTATTCAACAGTCAATCAAAAATTATAAAAACAAAACTAGGGGTCATTAAGGGGTTTTTCAAATACATTATTACTTTACGTCCTTATTTGTAGGAAGTGTTGACTGCATGGGTAAATATTGAAATAATGAAACAAAATTGTAGCTAATTATGAATAACCTGTTCCTAAGTAATTCAAAATAATGGCACATGTAAAAAATATTACAAAAAAGAGGATGTGGGACATTTTTAAACTACTCAATAATTTTTTGCCATATTATGGCTAAATGTTAATGACAGGTAAAAAACTTGTTTCTTAAAGAGCTACTTCATAGAATATTTATTTTGAAAATACACTTACAAAGGTACTGTATTTTTAGAGATGTGTTATATCATATAAATGTAGGTACTAATATGGAGTAGAAAAATAATATATAGGCATAAAACATTTTATACGTCGTTTTATTGATTTTGTGAGTGCATTGGGTGCCGATTACAATCCTTAGTATCGTTAGAGCAAGAATTAGCACAGTACTAGTCTCCACATCTTGTGATGTGCCAGTTATGCTGATTCGGTTACGGTGGTCGACTGGTCATTATGCCACAATTATGTGAAATTGCTGTCCTGCTCTTCTTTGTAATTGATATTTGTATAGTATTTATCCCAATTGTATGTATCCCACGTGACTAGGGAATGCAATCCCGCAGGAAATTCTCAATCCCGGTATTTGCGGGACTGAACATTTTTATTCCAGCGGGATCCCTGTATTTGCGGGATCCCGCATGATTAATTATAAAACTTCGCAAATAATGTAAAGGTAACTTCTGACGGCACTCAAATGAAACAAATCAAAGTTTCATAATCAAAATGTTTTATGATTTACTAACTTATTTAAAACTAGAGGACGCCAGCAGCTACGCCTGCATTTTTTTTTAATTTACCCGTTTTGGCCGATCCCGTGAAAATTTCGGGAAATCCCTTCTTAGTGCACCCTTACGGTCCCCAAGGAACATAGATGCCAAATTTCAGCTTCCTACGCCAAGTAGTTTCGGCTGTAGCGTGTCTGTCAGTCAGTCAGTAACGCAAGGATTTTATATATTAAGATTGACAAAACTAGATAACTGAACATTCTAAACATCTTCCACCTTCCAATAATACCTCCGCACAGCGACAGTACTACAAAATATTTTAAATATACAGTTTCCGACATATCTTTGTATCACTTACCTATTTATTTGAATATAATAAACAAGAATACCAGAAGATTTAAGTTTTCACCGAAGCTATTTATCTATTTAAAACTTGACAAATAATTTAAAACTAACGAAATCGTAAACAAAAACACTTCGTTTAGGTATCCTGAGTGTTTGTTGTGTTTCAGAGTGTAAGCAATCAAATTGATCGTCAAGGTACAAGTCCGATTTCGGCTGCAGACTGCAACCGCAGGCGACATTGCAGCTTGCGGCTGTTCACTGTCGCGGTCGTATTGCCCAATTTCATAGAGATTTATAGAAACTAGTGGTGTCGCTTGCAGTCTGCGGTTGCAGTTTGCAGTTTGCAGCCCATCCCGGACTTGTACCTTAATTCGTCACTTGGTACGAACCCGTGCGCTGTGCTAACACATGAGTTTCGCTACTCTTCCATCCCGCTAATTCAGCGCGGGATCCCGCTCATTTCACGAGCGGGATTAATCGCGCACAAGGCATATGGGAGCCCGGTATTTCGGGATTCCGGTATCCCGGTATAGCATTCCCTACACGTGACATTTAAAACAATCTTCAATCAGTGCGTTTTACCCGTAATGACTTACGGGGCCGAGAAGTGGCCACTCGTGGTACGACTTGTCCTCCAATTCAAGGTTGCTCAGCAAGCACGACCACGAGATTGTCTGCCAGAAATTAAAAGTCATAGTTCTGTGAGTTAACTTCATGTTTCTTTCTTTCCAGGCAAAATATGGGAGAAGAAGCCGGCTCCACTGGACGACACAAACGCCATTCTCTTGGGCGCGTCAGGAGCTCTCAGACCTGGAAGAATGACATTCATCCTAGGACCTTCCGGCGCTGGCAAAACCACATTAGTCAAAATACTGGCGGGGAGAAAGTAAGTTCATTTTGCATATAAATATACTAAGTATTTATTTTTTATTTTAAATTCCAGTAATTTATCTGTTCTACCTCTTAATACTACACACCACTTCCCAAACTCTGTTCCTTCTCTTCTTGATCTTGTTTTTGTTTCCTCTTCTACCTTTGTTGCCAAGCATGGTCAATGCTCTGCCGACGCCTTCTCCTACCATGACTTGATCTATCTTTCCTATAAAATACGTCCACCTTAGGCAAAACCGAGAATCATTATGCAGCGCAGTTTCGGTGGAATGGATCGTTCGAAGCTCTGCGACGATGCCAGCAAGATTGATTGGTCTCCTTTGTTTACGACCGACTGTATAGACACTAAAGTCCAAGTTTTTACAAACACACTAACGCAGTTGTACGATAAACATGCGCCTGTCCGTGCCATCAAATTAAAACATCTACCATCACCTTGGCTGACTGAAGAGATCAAAAACATAATGTCCAAAAAAGCCGCGGCCAAGGCAAGATATAAGTGCCGCCCGACCTCTGTCAACCTGGAAAAATACATAAGTGCAAGAAATCTCTGCAATAAGGTGTGTAGGAATGCACAACGCCAACACATTCACAACTCTGTTGAAAATGGAGATCCGGTTAAAGTCTGGAAATTTCTTAGAACATTGGGAGTTGGTAAGTCACGCAACGACGAGTTCCCAAAGGATATGAATATCGATGCACTTAATGCACATTTCACGGCTTCGTCCAGTTTTGATGGGACCACTAAAACAAATACGTTACAAGATCTTTCACGTATCCCAACTCCCAAATATTCACCTTTCGATTTCGAGCAATTTTCCTGTTGTGATGTTAAAAAGAGCATAATTTCAATCTCATCCAATGCTGTTGGTAATGACTGCATCAGTCGAAACATGATCCTGCCCATCCTTGATGAAATCCTACCTGTCCTCTGTCATATCCTTAATTACTCAGTTTCCACCGGTATCTTTCCATCAGCGTGGAAAGATGCCCAAATAATTCCTTTGCCAAAAAAATCCAAACCTTGTTCCTTTTCTGACTTCCGACCTATATCCATACTCCCGTTCCTTTCCAAAGTCCTTGAACGTCTTGTACATACACAACTCTCTTCCTTTATTTCCAAAAACACTCTCCTAAATCCTTTCCAATCTGGTTTTCGTCCTGGTCACAGTACTACCACGGCATTGGTACATATCACTGATGAGATTAGGCTGGGAATGGATTGTGGAAAGCTCACGCTACTGTCCTTACTCGATTTTAGCAATGCATTCAACACCGTGGACTTCCACGTCATGCTCGGCATACTCCGCTCTATTAACATATCTCCAACGGTGATTGACTGGTTTCGTAGTTAACTGTCAGGACGCCGACAGCGTATACGCGTTGAGGAATCATACTCTTCATGGAGTAATACGACTGTCGGTGTACCGCAGGGTGGCGTTTTATCTCCGCTACTTTTCGCAATTTTTATAAATTCTATCACCAAACATCTACTTTCGTCCTACCATCTTTACGCAGATGACCTGCAGATATACTCACAGGCACCGCTAGACTCTATTTCACATGCATTCTCTTCCATAAACAGGGACTTGGCGCAAATTTGTGAGTGGAGCAAAAATTATGGACTTAAATTAAATCCAACCAAAACCCAGATCATTCTGATTGGCAGTTCCAGGATGATGTCTAAGGTCAATCCGTCACAACTCCCTGAGATTCAATTTGATGGAAACATCTTACCAATAACAGACAGTGTTAAAAATCTGGGTATTTATTTAGATAAGACTCTATCCTGGGGATGTCAGGTGCAGGAAACCAGTAGGAAATTGTTTGCTTCGGCGGGGTCGTTGCGCAGGTTGCGAAACTTTCTGCCCATAACCACCAAAATCGCGCTGGCACAATCACTGCTTCTCCCAATACTCGATTATGCCGATGTCAGCTATCTTGATCTCAATGAGGAGCAACTTGAGAAACTTGAGCGTCTCCAAAACTTTTGTATTAGATTTATATTTGGTTTACGCAAATATGATCATGTATCTGAATTTCGTAGCAGGCTCAAGTGGCTCCCAATTCGCCTTCGCAGGAATACTCATATTCTAATATTACTATATAATGTATTGTTCAATCCTAACACTCCCCTGTATCTCAAAGAACGGTTCAAGTTCCTTCATGACACACATACAAAGTGCCTAAGGTCGTCAGAGGATCTGCGATTGCAGATGCCAACGCATTCCACAAACTTCTTTGATAAATCCTTTTCAGTTCAGGCTGTACGTTTGTGGAATGCGCTGCCAGTTGAGATTAGACGAGCAAAATCACTGAACATCTTTAAAAATATGTTAAAACAGCACTATTTGTCAAGATGATTGCATTATTGTCCATAACTTTTTATTAGACTATAATATTATGTAACTTATTATATTTATATATATATTTATATATCATTGTATATATATGTATTATATGTATTGCCTATATATGTAGTGTATATGTAATATATTATATAATATGTATGTCAACGTACCTATTTAGTAAGTATTTTTATGTATACTATGCGAAAAATATATTTGTCAAAATTTCTAAACTACACCATCGAATACTTTTGGCTCCTTCTACAATCAAAAGTCCATTCCTAATGGTTGCCTGGAAGAAATTGCTGTATGCGATAAGGCCGCCAATTGTGCATTTCTTGTTTGTGCTCCTTCAATGTATGTTTTCCTTATGTGGTGTACAATAAAGATTTATCTAACCTAATCTAATCTAAGTATGTACTTATATCGCTCTGCGGAAAAACTCTTATTCTATTAAATCAAGTTAGACTAGTAGGCGGACTCCAGGCTCCAAAATGAAAATCTTGCATTTAACCGGAAAACGCTAGGAGGATGATGACGACTTGCACTTTACCTTTCGACCTGAAACGTGGACCATCTACGTGGTGTCATTCCTTTGTCATCCTTTATTCGCATCGTTAAGCGTATCTGCTTGCCATTTTAAGCGGACTTCCCACGATCCGTGGTGTTACGTTATAACTTCAATGGTGCCGCACGCGTCCGTCTGCAGAACCACGCACCATGTTAAGCTGGCTTTACATTGTCAGATATACAGTACTTCCATATTCGGATGCTTCAACCTTCACGATGAGTAAGGAAACTCAAGGTTTCCTCGCCACAAAACCACTTATGGAGACGCGGCTATCCATGCTTAATCACTGAACTGAAAGGCGTCAGTGACATCACGATATCATATACATACCTTGCCTTGGATAGTGTAGATTTCTGTGTAGTTTCGATTAGTTAGATGAGAATATAACTGATGTCTATCGTTATAAAATAACTTATTTTATATTCAAGGAATTTACATATTTATGTTCTCCTGTCATACCATTCGGTGACTTCAAATTGTTATTGATTTCGAATTATTCAAAAAATTTAACGCTATTCCGATAGCGTTAGCTATTTATAGCGTAGAATTAGATACGAAAAGGTATCACCTCACATAATGCCTAATTTATAATTTGACAAATATTTAAATAGGTAGCTACATTTTTCTCACACAATTAGGTATAAGCAAAAACAAATTCCGGCTTTAGCCTGAATATTTTATTTTAAATTAATTATTTATATCTGTTAATATATGTATATACCTTTCATAAAATAAATTCACCTTTTTGTACTGACTGTCTTTATGAACATGATAAACTCGAAAACTGCTGAACGGATTTTTTTAACGGTTTTTACAGTGTGATTCCTGAGGAAGGTTTAAGTGTACAATTCACACGGGCGAATTGCAGTAAAGCTAACCACCATCAACAAAACAAGCAAGAAGTTACTATAGGCTTATTGTTGCAGAAAAACAGGAGTAACAGGGTGTATGTACGGCGCAGGTCGGCACTCTGTACTCGTACCTCAAGACTCTACACTCATCGACACCCTCACCGCTGGCGAAACCCTGAGGTTCGCAGCCAGCCTAAAGCTGCCAAACTCGACACATAGAGAACGGAACAACGTGGTAAGCAATCTACACTATATAATATTATAAACAGGAAAAATTTGTTTTTTTGTTTGTAATGGATAAACTTAAAAACTACTGGACCGATTTTAAAAATTCTTTCAACATTAGAAAGCTACATTATCTGCGAGTAACATAGGTTATATTTTATTTTAGAAAAAATAGGGGTCCGTCAGGACGCGGGCGAAACCGCGGGAAACGGCTAGTATATTATAATTAGAATTTTCTAGATACAACCAATCTTCTAGTACATACTTTAGAGATCTATTTACAAAAAGCCAGCATTAAAATTAGCATACCTACTTCTGATAAAAAAAAGCTCTTTAAGGATAAAAATAAACTTATTAAAATAAAGTTTGTAATGTATAAATTCCTCTTATATGGCATCTTTTATAACTCTCAACAGATAAGTACAAGCAAAGTGACACAGCCACTATGCCTATTTTACATGTTTTAAAGATATAGTGATCTCATAAAGCTGTCAAGTTCCGAATTAATTAATATTCAAATAGCTTAGGCCTCATTAACGGACACGCGGGGAGTCGTGCCTCGCACTAAATTCAAATAATATTTATGGCGTTGTATGAGTGCATTGAAGCGATTTTACACGCATTTGCTTCAAATCGAGCGTTATTTGCGTCTGAGCCCGCGGATGGCATCAACGCGCCACATTTAATCATTTATCACGGCGCACACTGACGAATATTTGCAAAAACCTGGCCAATATATGATTTTAAAATATTGTCGAAAGAACAGTTTAATAACACTTATCTTAAACCTCAATAAATGACGCAACTTTGAGCATTTTTGATATATGTTATATGGAAAAATTCTATAACAATCTGCCTACGAAGTTGATCGAAAATATCGTGCTTAAATTTGATGATTTCCGAGTCGCATGTTATCGCTCGTTGTGTTTATAACTGTAAATATTTGGCGTTTATCTGTCATGGATTCTATTTCTATAGGTATTTAATTCCTATCAGATGTTACTATTTTCTTAAATAAATCTTAACACCGATACCCTTGCCTTAAAATTGATAGTATTATTTACTTACGTAAGCAGAAAGAATAAGGGGCATAGTACGATATTCTTCTGTATTCCGAGAAACAAGCTGTATTAAATTGAAGCATATACCTAATACTAGTATTTAGTTTGTTTTCGATTTGCCTGCCGATATCTGCCTACTGATTAGTTTTTTCTAGCTTTAAGTCCCGGTATTTATGCGAATATTTTGTCGTCGGATATCTTTAGGTCTATAACTTGAGTTCATTCTTTTGATTGTTGGTTTTAAAAATGTTACTATCTATCTGAAGATGCACAAGAGTAAAAAGCAAGAAAAGAGACTTTACAAGAAAAACCCTCCGTATTCTGTTTTTCGTGTGAGTGTGTGGCCAACTCTAGTGTCGGAGTTTTTTCAGACCGTCCGAAGGCCTCCGACGTGGTCTTACGACTCTTATCCAAAGACAAGAACCGGAACCGACAGCTTTACGTGCCCTCCAAAGCACGGTAGCGCTCAGATGTAAATGCCACACGTGGTCACCCATCCAAGTGGCGACCTGTGCACGCATCGCTTAACTTTGCCGATCTGTTAAGAACGACAAGCTAAGTCTCGCTATGAGCGCTACACCGTATTTAAACTTTGCGTTTCTTCAGACCCTTTTATCTGAAGTTTACGTAAAACGTCCAGAAAGTCCAATACGCAGTTGCCCCTGGATGCAATTTATTGATTGATTGATTGAAACTCTTTATTGTACACCAGAAAAACAAAAAGATACAAGAATACAGTGATCAAATTATAAACAACTTAAAACTAGTGGTACAAGGGCGGTCTTATCGCATAATGCGATTTCTTCCAGACAACCAAATGGAATACATAATTGAGTGACTGAAAGAATGGGTAGGTAATGGTGTACTTAATGGAATAAGTGCATCCTAAAGTGCTCAACAAAACTAATAATAATACTATGTATTTACATACTTATAATACAATATACATAAATATATACTTTGTAAAATATATAAATAGATACCATCAATAAATACAATCTTAATATATAAAATCCTTGCGTTACTGACTGACTGACAGACACGCTACAGCCGAAACTATTGAGCGCAGGAAGCTGAAATTTGGCATGTATGTTCCTTGGGGACCGTAGGGGTGCACTAAGAAGGGATTTCCCGAAATTCTCACGGGATCGGCCAAAACGGGTAAATAAAAAAAAAATGCAGGCGTATCTGCTGGCGTCCTCTAGTATAAATATATAAATAGATACCATAAATAAATACAATATCAGAGCAAGTTTAAAAGAGTAGTCATGGAATATCTGCTAAGTTGCGTTTCGTTCGGTGAGTGAGAGTGCCGGAGGCCCTATCCCCTATTCCTTCTCCCTCATCCCACTCCTCATCCTATCCCTTTTCCCAACCCCAAGGGGTGGCAACGCACTTGTGACTCCTGTGGTGTTGCTTGTGTCCATGGACGGCGGTAATTGCTTGCCATCAGGCAATCCGTCTGCTCGTTTGCCGCATATTAACATTAAAAAAAGTAGTGTTTGGTGACAAGTTCCTTAAATAATGTCAACGATTGAGCCTGTCTTATTGTCTCAGACAACGATTTCCACAATCGTACAGCCTGTACAGCAAAAGATTTATCGTAGAAAACCGTAGAGTATGCAGGAACTTTCAATCTAAGATTCTTCGATGATCTTAAGCACTTCGTATGTGTGTCATGGAAGTATTCAAAGTGAGTACTTCCATGACACACATACGAAGTTTTCAGATAGGTACATGGGAAAAGAAGGGTTGTATAGAATATTATAGAGAAGGCAGATAATGTGAGTATTCCGGCGGATTGACAGCCATTTGAGCTTCGTGCAAAATTCAGAGATATGTTCATATTTGCGTAAACCAAATATGTATCTTATACAGAAATTTTGGAGCCGCTCTAGTTTTTATTACTGATAGGCTAGCGTTTGACCATAATCTCACCTGATGTTAAGCGATGATATGGTCTAAGATGGAGCACGCATACCTAGAAGGCACCTATTCACTCGCGACTTGAAAACACCCAGGTTGTACTCATCAGGAAACACAGACTCGGGTAAAGAGTTCCACACCTTGGCGGTACGCATAAGAAAGGAAGAAGCAAAGCGCTTCGTGCGTATAAGCGGGATATCCACCATGTAACGGTGACGCTGACTCGTTAGTCTGGTCGACCGATGTAAGAAAGGGGAAGGAGGAATCGGATTGTGTAGTTCCTCTGCGTACTCTCCAAAATGTATCCGATAGAATACCGATAGACTGGCGACACTACGGCGATGCTCCAGGCTTTGGAGTCTTGCGTCAACCAATTGGTCATCGCCGATGATTCTTCTAGCTTTTCTCTCAATTGACTCCAATGTATCTAATTGATACTTGGCAGAACCATGACAGAGATGCGAACAGTACCTACTCCACGCAGGACCGGACTTGTGCTTTATATAGATCGAGCAATGGTTCCGGCGTGAAGTACTGCCTCACCCTGTTGAGGATTCCCAGCTTTTTACTAGCTAGTTGAGCTTTAGCCTCTTTATAGGGGCCAAAATTTAGGGTTGAGGTCAACGAGACACCAAGAAGCTCAAGGTCGTCAGTTATCGGCACGGACAAATTTCGGAATGTCAGAACCAGGTCAAATTGGCTCCGTTTTGCCGAGAATAGACACGCCCGGGTCTTCGAAGCATTGAACTTGACAAGATTTGCATCACCCCAATCGGAGACCGGCTTTAAAGACAAGTTCATCCGCTCGATCATTCCTTCCCTGAGTGATTGTATTTGCGCTCCACTGGCTCGAGCATTGGACATATATCTCTCTACCACCGTGCTATCATCTGCATACCCAAAGGTACCGGGTTTCAACAGATCGTTGATATGCAGCAAAAATCGGGTTGCGGAGAGAACTGATCCCTTAGGGACTCCGGCATTGATTGCCAATTGATCCGACGAGCAGCCATCAACGACTACCCGAATAGATCGGTCCGTCAGGAAATCTGATATCCAAGTGCAGAGACCAGTGGATAGGTCAAATGACGGAAGCTTGCTTATGAGACTATCGTGGCAGACCCTGATAGTTTATCAAGCTGATCATTACACCCGTCTATGTCTCTCGCCTGCACTACACCACTAAGGCGGAGGACATCGCGGAGTACGTGCGCCAGAAGTCGAAGTACATGCCGAGAGTGCAGCTGTTGGAGTCACGACGCAACGTCAACTTTAAGGCGTTTGTGGTGCGGGTCCCGACGTGCTATCTGCATGTTATTATGAAGGAGGACTTTTGGCCGAAGGGTGTGGTGTTCCGTCGCTTCCGCGGACAAGTGCCACACGAACGCACAACAACAACGTGCAAGTGAAGCAATACTAACATAGTTTATAAGTATATTCATACTAACAACCACTGTATGTATGTTAGACTGTAAGGTATTTATCTATGCGTCTATGCCACGCGAAATAAAAGGATTTATTATTATTTATTATTATTTATTATTGAGATCGAGATAGCTGGCATCGGCATAGTCAAGAATAGGAAGAAGAATATATTGCACAAGTGCATTTTAGTGGCAGTCAGAAGGAAATTACACAGTCTTCTCAATGATGCTATGGCAGCAAAAAGACGTCGGCTAATGTATTGCAGCTAGACGGCAATTTAACTAATGAAGAAACCTGAAATAGAGTATTTTATATTTAGACAAAGTTAGGTATCAACATTGCATACCATATAGTTTGTATATCTCTGATCATTCATGTTTCTTAGTTATGAATATTATTAATTATAGTACTTACATAGTTCATTAAATTCTTGTTAATCTCTCATATATACTGACTTTTATCCTACGATTGTTTTAAAACTATCAATATCATAAAGCCAGTTTTTATGTTCGCGCTGGTTGGAACAACGGCATCTTTTCATAAAATAATAATTATTTATAGTTCAAAAGGTTAGCATAAAATTCAATAGGTTAATGTAATGCATTTTTACCATTAAAACATTTTGGCCATCTTTTTGGTAATATTCGCCAGTGTGCGGCGGCGCGCGCAGGCAGCGGCAATTCTCGATGCAGCGATGCCCAACTGTCATATGTTCGATTCCCACATCCATAAATTGTTGTTTCGAGTCTGGGTGTTCTTTGTTAGAATTCAGAGATGAATTCGTAATATTATAATAGGCCGATGTTGCATTGTTAACAGATAAAAACAGTGACGAAGCAGCTGGGTATCCATGAAGTATTAAACACGAGAGCAGGGCGGTTATCGGGCGGCGAACGGAAGAGACTGACCATTGCATGTGAACTCCTGACTGACCCAACAGTGATGTTGCTAGACGAACCTACCAGGTAACTTGTCTTTCAAGATATGAACAGTCAGCAACACGTACCTAAAGTTAGACATTTTGACCTTTGCACAATTCTTATGGCGTAGGAAATAAGTATTAAAACCCTACTGCAATCGTTTAACTTGACTTGTCTTTATGTACCTACGACTTGTCCCACATAACTTTTTTTTCTAGAACCTATCCTTATTACAGTACACCTAGGGCTACCATCGGTCCGGATTTCCCCAAAATTGTCCTAGTTCGAAGGGCGTCTGGGGCCATCCGGACGGAGTTTTTAAAAGTGTCTGGACACTTTTGTTGTCAGGGGAAATCTATTTTTAATAGATAAGCGATCAATGGTACTTTTTCTGAGGTGTCCGGGGAAAAACAATATATCGCCCAAAAGTCCAGGATTTTTGCCGTGTTTATCCGGTGTCGGCAATAAATTGCTGACACCCAAAGGTGATGGCAGCCCTAAGTAAACCCAACTTATCATAACAAGTCTCATTTCAGTTTATGATGATTAGAACATGCGACAAATAATCAAGTTAATAAAGTAAATTAATCACATGCTTGACCTGATTAGTACATAATTCATATCACCCGAGAAATAAGAGTAATTTTATTACTCCATTTATAGCCATTGAGGTAACATTAATTTATAGCACAGCTGTACAAGAAGTTTTAAGCCTACGGCCTTATTATAATAAGAAACCCTAAATAGTTGATTGAGATTATCTAAGCTTATTTCCAAAAGTCCCTATTAGTTTAATTTATCGGGAATTAAAGAGAAAATACATAGCTTTCAATAAAATGTAAGCATTGATCGTTAGGGCAAAAACCTAAATTTTCATTTAGTCCATAATATTGTTATAATAAGGCGATAAGTTTATCATTTCTGTTTTCAGCGGTTTAGACGCAGTATCTTCGCTGTCAGTTGCCAAAGCCCTCCTCACAGTGGCCCGCAGCGGTCGAACGATCGCTTGCGTGGTCCACCAGCCCTCATCACAGCTGTTCAACACCGCTGATGACGTCATAGTGCTGACTGGCGGTAGAACGTTGTACGCGGGAACTGTGGTCGACGTGCCTGATGCGCTGGCTAGAGCTGGCTACATATGTCCTCAGTATTACAATGTCGCTGACTATTGTGAGTATCTTCAAATAGATTGTAGATTTGAGTTCTTAGCGCAGCCCAGTGACTTTCAGCGGTCTAACAACTACATGCCATCTACCACCAATTCAAAAAACAAATCAAGTTCAGTGACGTCTTAGTGCTAGCTGGCGATAAAACGAACGAAGACATTGTTGTCGAATTACTTGGGGCGCTACCGAGAATTGGTGGTCTGAGACCAAAGTCGGATCTTTTATCTAAATGATCATATTCGGCTCCATTGATGTTAATATCGTTAGGTACAAAAGCAAGTAAAGACGTTTCATTTATTTCAATGCGAGTGTGGAATATTTTTACTGATTTTTTTAAACACCTTGACTAAAAATCAACGTCCGCATCGCAACATTTTACTTTTATATTTTTTGCTACATTTAAAATTATAATAATTCAGCTATCATGCCGGCGTGACAAAAACAACTATGTGCACAAAATTTGCCAGGAAATTGAAGACCATGCGTTCAAGAGCACAAACACTGACGTTCACTCTATCTCATTAAATGTTCATAGCGTTGTACCTAATTACTGTGATTTTATGTTTACTTGAGATGGACAAATTGTATTGGCTTTTTGAAAAACTGGTCGATCCTGAGGTGCCGTGTAAGATCGATGCTATGAATGCTTGGAGAATGGCTTGTCCAAGCACCGAGTTACCCCGAAATCCATCTTCACAGAGGCAGTGGGACGGGCCGCTTTGCAGCGTGGTACGAGAAAATCTCTTAAGTACGTCGTCCAATGCTGCGGAGCGTGCTCGTTTCCTGGCTGTGGGAAAATGGGAGTCGGGTCTTTGGCTTCAGGCACTGCCATCGTCCAACGTAGGTACCATGTTGGACGATACGACTTTCCGTATTGCTTCTTGCCTTCGTTTAGGTGCGCAATGTGTCTCTCCGCATCGCTGTCACTGTGGGGAGGCCGTCGACAGCCTTGGTCACCATGGTCTGTCATGCTGCAGGAGCGCAGGTCGTATTTCACGACACGCCAACCTCAATGACATACTTCGCCGGGCTCTTGTCACCGCTGGCGTTCCAGCCCAACTTGAACCTCAGGGCTTGGCACGCGACGATGGCAAAAGACCAGACGGTATGTCTTTACTGCCGTGGAAGCTGGGTAGGCCTTTGGTGTGGGACGCAACTTGTGTCGACACCCTTGCGCCATCTCATCTTCCTAGCACAGCGGGTTGTGCGGGCGCTGCTGCGGCTACAGCGGAGACTCTCAAACGGCGCAAATACATAAATCTAATAGGAGATTATGTATTTGAGCCGTTTGGAGTCGAAACATTGGGACCATGGGGTCCAAGTGCGCGATCTCTTTTTAGAGATCTCTCAAAGAGACTGGTCGACGCCTCGCGTGACCAGAAGACTGGCCTGTATTTGGCGCAAAAGATCAGCATTGCCATACAACGTGGCAATGCTGCCAGCATTCTGGGCACGCTCCCAATTGACGGCGATGTGGAGGATTTCCATGACGCCCTCTAAATTTAATTTTCCTTTCTTTTTTTATTTTTCTTTTAATGTATTTTAAGTTATTTAA
The DNA here is from genome assembly GCA_944739405.2 of Euclidia mi. Lineage (NCBI taxonomy): Eukaryota > Metazoa > Arthropoda > Insecta > Lepidoptera > Erebidae > Euclidia > Euclidia mi. Next base: position 93,494,391 of record OX123183.2, on the reverse strand, counting down.
GTATAGAAATTATTGTTTTATTTTATGTGTAAATAGTCATTTAGCTGGTAAAGTTATTGCAGTTGAAAAAAATTGTATAAAACTTTTTGAAAATAAATAATAATTATTATTATTAAGATACAAAGTTCAGATCTGTCCAAGAAAGTCAAATTCCTCTCGAAACAGTTTAAACTGAAAACTTGGATCGTTGATGATGAGATTGGAATCCGACTCACAGATCTGAACGCAATAGCAGAAACATGGCGCAAATATTGCGAGGATCTCTATAGAAATCCTCACACTCTCACACTAGCGCACGTGTCAACATCATGGGACAATGTAACTTTGGAACCGCCCATATTGCTATCAGAGATTATGGCTGCAATCACGGCACTCAAAGATAGGAAAGCTCTCGGTCCTGATCAGTTAACGGCTGAGATTATAAAGGCAATGGGGACAACAGGAGCAAGTGCAATCCATAAAATATGTGACAGTATCTGGCGTACAGGTGAATGGCCGGAGGACTGGGCTAAATCGATTAAGGTAAAGGCTCCTAATACCGAGGTAGTCAAAATCGGCTCCTAATTCCGAGGTATTTTTGTTTTCGCTCTTATCTTTTGAATATTATTATGTAACTACTTATAAACAGGATTCACTCATTCCATGTTTCAAACTTGCTCACATACGTGAAGTTCGTAAGTGTAACCCCGGAGCAACTAGCTAAAATCAATCAGTCTCTGCCACGGTGTCGACCCGAGTGGTTTTTTCATACAAACACGGATCCTGTTAGGTAAGTGAGCTCATTTTTTTAACGTAAGTTTTTGTTGTGATTTTAACATAAGGTACTGAAGGTAAGCAATTTGTCAGTATTTTGTGTTATTTTACTTGCCATTATTATCAAGATAATTTATGTTTTAAATTGATTTAGTATCTAAAAATATAAAACAAAATACCACGGAGTTAGGGTACGTTTTTTAAGCGTAGTTCCTAATTCGGAGGTACCACCGGTAATAGGAGAAACACTACATCGTATTCACTTGCTTATTACTTTTAATACATTTTTTTTAATGAGGCGTTTGTTCATTTAAATTTATTAATACCTATTCTTTCGAAGTTAAAACCTAATTCCGTGGTATGTTTTATTGGATAGAAATCTTATTAATTGTTGTCAAACATGATCCAGAAAACAACATTTTCTTGGAAAGGCGTAAATAAGAAGTAGCTCTTTAGTCTAATAAAATGTAATTATTTTGTACAGATTTTGACTGATATTAACACTTTTCAATCACAGAAATGTTGGTACCAGTAAGAATTGAATAAGTTATTTATTCGGCCCAATTTTTTCGGGTCGGAATAGGATTACAAATTACAGGAATTTCTCCTAATTCCGAGGTAGGATTTTTGTATACTCATCTCCTAATACCAAGGGTATGCCTCCGTATAAGGATCTTCATAGAGCCTTATACCGAGGTATGGCAACCACAAATAGTATTTTAGGGTTCCTTAGACCAAAACTTTCGCGTCATATCGGAATCCTTTATACACGCGCCGGCCGCCCCGCTACAATTTAGCGTTTGCGCTTAGCCGCATTTTGGAGTTTCTTGATACCTACCTACTAAGATATATTCAAATTTTATATGAACGAATATGTGTGTTATTAATAATTTAGAATAAGTAAACTATCTACTTGAAATTTAATCAAACTTTTTTAAACATTTATTATTTTATTTAAAAACTCCTTTGTGACTAGAGTAAGAGCATATTTTTAATAAATAGCACTACTATTTTACTATTATTATTTAACTTATAAAATGGCTGTACGGAACCAATTAACTCCTTTTTTTCTACCTTGGAATTAGGAACCGACTACCGCGGTATTAAGTTTCAAGCCTGAAAATACCTTGGAATTAGGGAAAATCGACTTTGGTATAAAACAATTTTTTTTCATGAATGAATCTTTTGAAAAGTCACATAATAATAGAAGTTATACAAAATTTAATGTCCATTTTAGCTGAAATAATATTTTTACATAGGCTAAAATATTTACAAATGCTTATTTTTCCTGCTTGCTTCCAAATGTCACGAAATACCTCGGTATAAGGAGCCTTTACCTTATACAGCCACTGCACAAAAAAGGTTCCACTTCCAAATGTGACAACTACAGAACTCTCGCCCTCATATCACATGCCAGCAAGATTTTACTATAATATCATCAATAGCAGGATACGCTACTTCTTGGACTGGCAAATACCACAGGAGCAGGCCGGTTTTGAACATTCGCCAATTGATCGAAAAGTCCTACGGATTCAACACTCCTGTCATCTTGTGTTTTATTGACTATAGTAAAGCCTTTGACTGTATCATCTGGTCGGTCTTATGGAAGGTACTAAATGAACTCGGAGTACCGGAACATCTGGTTTTACTGAGCCAGTCACTCTACCAAAGCAACCAGAGCGTTGTGAAAGTCGCAAATATGACGTCGGAGCCATTCAGATGTGGAAAAGGTGTAAGACAGAGCTGTATCCTATCTCCTATTCTATTTAATGTTTACGGAGAATACATCATCAGGCGAACTTTTGAAAAGAAAACTGGAAAGCTGGTGTCACTGTAGGTGGCACCAGAATTACAAACCTTCCTTATGCAGACGATACAACGCTCTTGGCCGCGAATGAAGAGGAAATGGTAAGCCTTAACAGAATGGAAAGGATCACCATAGAATTGGTTCTTAAATAAACCATTCCAAAACCAAAATCATGGTGGTAGACCGCACTAATTCGCTCCAGATCACGGGCGCTCTGTCCCTTGAAAAGGTTGATACCTAACTTCATTTACCTAGGCACTACTATCAGCAACACAGCCGCTTGCGAAAAGGAAATCAGGAGACGTATTGGTATGGCCAAAAGTGCAATGACCCAGCTACAGCGAATATAGAAGGACCGCAACATATCACGACAGACGAAGATTAAGCTGGTTAACTCCCTAGTTTTCTCCATCTTTAGCTACGGCTCAGAAACGTGGACGCTAAGGAAGGCTGATCGTAATCGCATTGACGCGTTTGAGATGTGGTGCTGGTGCACAAACGAGTCTATCCTTCGAGAGCTCAATATCAAAATCAGGCTCTCCACCAGGCCTGCGAAGAATCTTGGAGTTCTTTGGCCACATTGCCCAGAAAGATGGCCATAACCTCGAGCAGCTAATGGTCACTGGCAAAGTCGATAGCAGGCGGCCGAGAGGTCGCAGCCCAATAAGATGGTCTGACCAAATACGCTCAACGCTGAACACCAAGCTGCATGATGCTCTTCACGTCGCCAGGACAGACACAGATGGAGGAGCATCATAAAAGAAAAACTGATCTCCCATCGGGGGAATCACGACCCTCAGTAATGAGGAACACGACGCGAGGAGTAGGAAAACAAAGATGATCTACTTACTTGTTTTTGAATTTTGTAAACTGAAGTGAACAATAACATAGTATTTTCTTTTTCCAGTACTAGAAATAGCAAGTGACGAACACACGGGTAACAAGAATCTCTTAGAAAATGAAGCTCACAGTTATGCTCAAGAAATGAAGAAGATCGCAAAAAATGATGTCCAGAATGGAAATGCAAAAGGTCGGTACCTCAGATACAATTTTTTTTACGACAGATGTACCTACCTATCCTAACTCCTAATCTTAAGAACGCATAATCTGCTTTTCCAATATTTAGTACCTACTTATGTAATATTTTCCGTGGTTCTGAATAGATACGTGATATCTTCCATACTATCACTCAGGGCAAATCTGATTAGGTACCTTCCTATTTGCCTGTCTGTAATTAAATTAATCTATATGCAGCATTAATCTTATGCAGGCAACAGTTTGGTTAGAATAGTATTGTCTTTGTCTCGGCCTCCATCTAGTTCAGAATATACTTAATACTTATGATTTATATTTTTCTTTTACAGGAATATCACCAGAAGCCGAGGCTTTGTTAAGTCCGAATTCCGTTCCTTCGAGCGGCTATACTGCCAACGTATTCCAGCAACTAAATGCTTTGCTCTGGAGGTGTTGCATCGGTGTAGTTAGGGACGTGTACTTGACACAGGTACGTCTACATGTTACGACAAAACTGCTGCACAAATTTTAAATTCCATGAGAACATTTATTTAGAATATTATACACGGCGTAGGGCAAATACTTATTTAAAACATCATAAACGCATTTAAGTACCTAGCTAAGTTTATATAGCCTCTAATAAAATGCTAAGTACCTACGTGTTGAATGATTATGTTTAAAACAATGAGTGATAGATACAAGTACCTAGTCAAGATTCAAGACAGATTGATGATAGCAGTAGTACCTAGTCCATTGACGATGACGGCCGCGGGAGAAGGGCTGCGACCGCACAAACTAGGATTTACTTTACACTAACACCCACTTGACTTCTTAAAATTAAATTGGGTCCATGGAAAAATGCACGCTAAGCCCAAAACAATTTAACCTATTTAGGTACGTATACAGTTGGGCCACCAAATGACAATTGTTCTTTGTGTATTTAACTTTATCAGCAGCTCAAACGATAGACGTCTACGACCTTAGTACAATCACGTAAAAGAAAACATAGTAGAGCCAATGAATACAGATTTACATAATAGAAGCGCATTTCTTAAAGATTTCGTGTGCCGATTCCAACTGGCGTGTTGACGGTTGTCAGTGCAGTACGTTGTTGGCGTCGTTGGCGGCGCTGGCGTCGTTCTCTGTCTCTCTTGCTCTCGTAGTTAAGATACACAGGAGAATCTTTCGTCTCTCTTGCACTCGTAGTGTCAGCTGTCACAGCGCGACTACCACGCCGCCAAGCGGCAATATGGGTCACACTGGTCACAGAAAGTTTGTTTACAGCACAGGTCTACAGAGCGCCCATAAGAAATGTGCCTCTATTTAAATATATCTATGCTCTATGGTAGAGCTAACTACAGGTTTGAGATTTAAGGTGAGATTTGTCATACGATTTATCTTACTTTTCTGGGTGTCTAGAAATAGTTATTTCATTTCGGCAATGAAATTTTGCGGTAACAAAATAATTTTTTTTGGTCACGAGTTCCGCTGATGTGCCGAGCTGAAAATGACGAATATTCTCATTTGGTTCCAGGTGCGACTGGCGTGCCACTTCATAGTAGCGTTGCTCCTGGGTGCATTGTACACGGGCGCGGGCGCTGATGCCGGCCGAATGATCTCCAATACAGGGTGCCTCTTCTTCTTCCTACTGTTCCTGTTCTTCTCAAACGCTATGCCTACTATACACACATGTAAGTTGGGTTTTTACTTCGATTTTAACTTGCCACATAAGTAGTAAACCTTAGGTTTAGGTGCACATTTCGTTAAAAAAGCCATGTGCTCTCATCAACTTTCACGAAGAGTAATTCTCGATTAGAACGGCGCCGCACGTCTCATCGAGATGAGACAGAACTCGAACTTAGCACGCTGCAACACAGATTTTTCTCCTAGAGCCGAGATTGTCACATAACAATCACCTTAATATCACAAAAGAGATCAACATTATCGGATGAAGAACAAAGAAATCAACATTACGAATTAGTTGGTAGGTACATTGAACTTTTGGCTTAGTCATTATCATGGTCAGTAGAGTCGTGTTTAGAAGTTACAAGGAAAAAGCTTTATTGAACATTTATTAAGATGTTTAATCCTACTCCCTCTCTTTTTCAGTCCCAGTGGAAGCAAAAGTGGTCCTTCATGAACATCTCAACAAATGGTATTCACTTCCAGTCTACTGCGCCTCCAAAATCATTGTTGACTTACCAATACAGGTAGGTATTAAAAACATTTTACAAACTGTACCTAAACAATATTATCCTAAACAATATTATGGAACAGAAATATCCTAGTAAAATCAACGTCTCTCGGGTCCAATATTAACTTAAGGACGCAATAAGTAACGACAATGAACGTAGAATGCATATTTTAAAGTTTGGTCCAATCAAAGAGCGTGAAGGCATTGCAACTAGGAGCAACGGAGCAGGCGCAGAAATGAAACTGGGGAAATAAGGAAGAGCATATATAGGCATTCGGCATCACCACTGTTCATTAGACGATCATAAATCTCTTATTATCGTATCTTCAGACCTAAACACAGCCGACGCCTAAACTAGTAGGTATATCAAGTAACTTTACGCTAATAGTAGGTACGAGCCAGCTCATTCAGCAGGTCTATTTAATTCTGCCGAATAAGCTCATATTTTGAAGTTAGGCAGCGATAGCCGATTGGATATACCAACAGACTGCCATGCAGAGGGTATCAGGTTCGAATCCACGGCGCGCACCAATGACTTTTAGGAGTTATGTGCGTATTGAATTGTTAATTATCGCTTGTCCCGTGCCTCGGAGAGCACGTTAAGCCGTCGGTCCCGGTTGTCATGAAGATCTTTGACAGTCGTTACAGGGCGTCAGTACCTTCTAAATAAACTGACACTAGTCTAAACCATGGAATATCGCTATCCCTTCGGGTTGCGGAGGTCAGACAGGCAGTCGCTCCGTGGAAAAGCTAATATTCAGCCAAATCCGGTTAGACTAGAAAGCGGACCCCAGACTGAAACTGGGATAACGTTTAGAGAAAGAAGAAGCTCCTGTTTTGAAGTTGGTAAAAACAGAGCACAGTGGGTAGAGCGCTGCCGCAGCGATGAAAGTGGCCTTACGTGCCTCATATCTTGGTTATTCACAATATGCTCGGCACAGTCTTAGCCTAATTAGTGCAAGACTGTTTTAACAAGTTCATCGTACCGTTCAGCGCCGAATTTCTGTTTATTACAATAACATAGCCGATTTCTCAATAACCAGAAATAGGTACTTTATTTTATTAACTTACGTTGTTATTGTTTATTTCAGTTATTATGTGCGACGGTGTTCCTATTCCCGGCGTGGTACCTCACGTCACAGCCGCTGGATCCGTATCGCATGGGCCTAGCGTGGCTCACCTGCGCTCTCGTCACCATACTCGCACAAACGTTTGGATTTGTAATAGGCGCCGCTTGTGGAATGAAGGTACCTATGCTTAATAACTATGCATGTTTCTTATTGTCCAAATACTGTTTGTTTCAAATTATCTTTAATACTGACTTTATAACGCTACGTATAAATTAACGTATTGTGATCAATCATTTGTTGTAAAATCTTTTAGAAGTAGTGTTGGAGAAAACTCGAGCCCGGGAGTCGATTTTTACATACTCGACTGAATTTCACGGCTTCGTTATGCTCATAACTTGAGAGTCCAGAGTGCAGTCAAACGCGAGTCTTAACTTGATACACAACTCTGTGGGCTCTATGGGCTGGCCTTTGTGTCAAATAGGATAACTACTGATCTAATATTATTTGTTTCAGCTTGGGCTATTCGTCATCCCGGCCGCCAACATACCCATGCTGATGTTCTCCGAATTCTTCATACCTTACAACGAAATGCCTTTTTACCTTCGACCGTTCGCCTTGGTTTCTTACTTCCGATATGCGTTTGCTGCTTTCCTCGAAACTGTATACGGTTTCAATCGAGGAAAACTGCCATGCCATAAAATTTTCTGCATGTTTAAGGACCCAGAAGATTACTTCGAGCATTTACAACTCTCCAGAGATCTGAGCAGAGATTTTTTAGCATTATTCCTATGGATAATAATCTTGCAAATATCTCTCATAGTAGTTTTAAAAATCAGAGTTTATAGGGCATGCAGATAGATGTTACAATACCTACTTTTAAACAAGACTTTAATCTCAAGGAAGAAGTATCTATTGGTAATACTTAATGCATACAGCCACGTAATAAAGATCACATTTCCAATATACCTGATAATGATGATGTTAATACTTATTACTAAAGCTCTGTTAATAGACAGGTCGAAATAAATGTAGAGGTTAAAAAGATGGCACAAGGAAGTTATGTTTGAAAGCTTGATGATTTAGTTTGGTACTTTCATTGCATAGGAATATATATTTTTTTATATTCTGCAAGAACTTTAGAAATATCAGATTATCAGAAATGAAAATCGTAATTCATATTTTTTGTAATCGTATATGCTCTCAAATGCACACAGTGATGACAAAGTGAAAAATTGCCATTTTGAATTAAGTGATGCTTTGTGCCTAATAAAACGACCCCAAAAATTTATCGAATATCCAAATTATAAATTCGACCATTAAGATTGCAAGTAGGTAAATAATGCACTTTACCATACACAGGCACCTTGGCAACTGAAATGAATAATTCCACACAATGTTTATAAGTGACTCTATGAATCTGTATGATCCACAGACTTAAAATGACTTTCAATAATTGCGGTACGCTTTCTTCGGTATTATAAGCGTTCAATTCCATAGTTCAATGAAGGCAGAAGGTGCTTGCACGGCTGTATAGATGACGTGTGTACCAAATAATTTAAGATGTTTTGAAACTTAAAACCAAGATATTGATGCCAGAAAAAAATTTTGGCCAACGACTTACATACTAACTTACCTTTGACAAAAGAGTAAGTCTCAAGTAGATCTTTTTGCAGTCGAGTCTAGAGATCTAGAAACTTGGACAAGACTATGGGCAAATACAAAATAGGTATATATTTTTTTATTATCATTGTTGTTATCTACGGAATTTCGAAATCCGAAAAGGTTACTAATGTTGTACACATTTAAATTATAAGTAGGTACAAACCAAAAACCCCGTTTGCCAAAATCGGTGTTTTCCTACCCTTATTAGGTATACCAACATTTTTGGGAGATGTTTTACTTATATAACTGCCGTTCTCTGGCTGTTTTTGCGACCAAAATAAAACAGTTGGTTTAAATTACCATTCAGTAAACCTAACGGACCTCTTACTCTGCTCTCTATTTTTTATATTTTTTATACATAAACTACAAAAAAATATGTACATTACCTGATAAGGTAATTAATTTCTTCAAATTTGACTTTCAATGAATGAGATTTTATATGAAACCTTTATAATATGTTGAGCATTTCAAGGCACAACAGAGTATTCATTTACTAGCTAGTATATTTTTATAACTCTTTAATAATTCATAAGCTCTTATCTTCAATATATTAGATATTGGATACACGTCGTGGTTGCGGATAAATTAAGTTTATATTTATAGACTCACGCCTGTTTCCCCGAAGGGGTAGGCAGAGTAATATTACACCGGTAATGTGCCCAGTACGACAATAGGCTCGCCCCCTTTTACGTGGAACCTAAAAATTCATGGCGAAATATGGGTATAAACTAAGTTCTGATTATAATATGATACTTTATATTACTTAACGTGTATTTTAATAGTACATGAATTTTAACGTACTTGTGAATCGTGTATTAAGACCTACGTATGTATAGTTTATGCTGCCTATGTATACTATGCCCTACATTATTGTCAATTTCTGTGATAATAAAAGTGCTAACAATGATCGAATGCGAATATAGATACCTAGGTACTTACTACAGTAGACTAATATAGGTACCTATAGTTTGATGCTACTACATTAAGGCCCAGTTTCACCACCTTAATCATAGACCTATTTTCCAGATAAACTCAAAACTGAAACGAAATTTGTTTGAGGTATTTGAAAAAATATTTAATAGGCACTTATCATAGAGCGGTGCAAAGTGGCCCTAAGAGCGATAAATGAAATTTTGAATGTGAATAGGCATAATATGAAATGTAGTTTTATGACAATTAAATTTTTCATAACAAAAACTAAATGTTGTACATTTCTATACATTTATTAACACATTTAAGTATATTCAATTGTTCACAAAGTACTTAGTCACAAATGATAATTGAAGTTCAACGTCCAAATGTAGATAGGTACTATCAGGAATGATATGACAATAACATTTACACAAAATACTAAGCTATTCAAAATTATTTTACAATTGGGTACCTTGTTATTTATGGGTGTGGCAACCCATAAGCCAGAAAGTAATTGCAGCACCTAAACGGTAAACTACTTAGCAATGCAATATGCGGACAAATGAATGATCACTGAAAGCAGTACAGAATAGGAAGTGAAAGCTGATTTTATTTTTCTTGCTTAATGGCGAAGCAAATATTTGCGTAAAAATTCCATAGACAATTGCCACACCACAATGTATTTTAACGAGTAAATAAGAACGTTTACGTCAAACGGTTACCTATTCATAGAAATTTGAATACTGTATAGTGATTACAGGAAATATAACTAGTATGTAAACGCCTCATATGTGGTGCGATCCGTACCTATTTATTACAGAAATTTATACTGACAAATTTCTGTGGTAATCGAAATGAAGTAAAAAGTGCCAATCAAGTTGTCCATAAAATACCCTCACGGGGCGAAAGTCATTGTATTTGATTATTGAAGGTTTCGTGATCCACTTTAATTTGACCATACAGAAACAATATTTGGACGTATAATATATTCTAATAGTTAATTAAATTACGTACCTACAAGTGTTATAAAATGTTGTATGACATATCGTTCAGCGTAAACGTTCTTTACTTTTTCATCAATATTTTATGCGAATACCTCCTAAATATGCGCCATTTCATTAGCAACGCCTACTCTGACATTTAAACAAAGCGACATAGATAAAATCTAGGTCTAATATTACAAAATACTGTCCCGACTAGACATCAGACTAAGATAAAATACTAACAAATATATGACATTATAAAATACGACCAATTTATGAAAATAAATGCTCATAATAATATATCTAGATTATCTAGTGTGTACTAAAGCCTCTGGACATTATTGTGCTACTGTATCACATTTGATACCGGATGGGTTCATGAAGTGATCGTATTATTTTTCAATAATATAGGTATAAATAATTACATATTATGATATTAAAATTACAAATAAAATGCACTTACTAGTATTTTTGTATTGTAGAGCACTGTTGCACTAGTGTCGTTTTAAAATCGATTTATAGTCATACCGTTCCACCTGATTGCAAAAAAGTAAGAAACCGTTTCACTTTACTATACTTTTAACATTTATTACAGTTCGATAAATATTTTTAAGAGAAACAATGCATTTGCATAAACACTATGTTAGTATGTATGCTTTTGCGAATAATGTTGTACTCGAAAAATATTAATCTATTCCACATTTGGAATAAAACTTATTGAATAAAAAGCAATTTATATTCTAAGACCAGTGCAACAGTGGCCTACTTTTACAATGTAATAAAATGGTACAAAAATAAGTGCATTGGTACATTCCATAGACATTCCTCTTCAAACTTTCACAGCCTTCTAGGATCTAAGTATTCTAAGTGACAAAATAATTGTACATAGTTTTATTATAACGCTAAATAATATTGTATATAGGTGAATGTAACTATTTATGTTTAAATATATTTTTAGTACTTTTATACATCATGTTTTATTGCATTGGAAATAAATAAAATCCCCTCCTGTATACCTACTGTGTAAGCACCGTTAAATTATTTTTAAATTGCAATAAACAATCGTACGTTTCCTTTTAGATTTTTACGTAAGTAAATCAGACTAGATATTTCTGATTAATAAATGTGTACTTGTATGAACAAAATATTGCAGATTAAATACAAGTAAATACTTCCATAAATTCTTAACTTCCATTATAATGGCCGGCGCACATGTGGCGAAGAGCAGCGGAGAGAATTTTACCACTGTCAAATGTTATTGACATTTTTCTCAATCAAATAATTTTCAAAATCAATTAACACAACAAAATTCCGTAGCGGAACGAAGCTACTACTCGCGACTACGCAATGCTTTCGGTCGCCGGGACTCTCGAATAACAGCAAAACCATTATAATCCACATTTAAAATAATGTTCAATATCAATTAACAAAACTCAATTCCTGAGCGGATTGAAGCGACTACTAGCGCAAACGGGCGCGTGCGCGCGTACTCGCGCGTATTAATTCGCATCTGTGCTGCGCTTCACTAAATGTGCGGCGGCGCACATTAAACAATAAGAAAATGTGAAAGCTATACAATTGGTTTCTATATACAGAGATTTCAAAGGACACGAATCAGCTTAAAATGCCAACTTCGCAAAATGCCAACCGCTCGCAAAATGCCAACCGCTCGTAAAATGCCAACTTCTCGGAATGCCAACTTCTCGAAACGACAACATCTCAAAATGGCTAAATAGGCTTGTGTCCACTAAGGATAAATCGGTTTGATTGTAGTATCAATAGATTCATTATGATTTTAAGATGTCAATAAAGTTTATTATTTATTATAAAACGATAAGATTAATGTTACTTTTAGGATTCTAAAACTAAAAATAATGTATTTATTCTTGTGACAGTGAACACCAATCAAAGAGCATTACGTCAAACAGTACGTCCGCCATTCATGTTGTTGACGTTTTAGTAGTAAATACAACTAAAACGTCAAACTTTCTACCTGTCGAATCGAATATAACAAAATAAAAGTGGGTTCATCAGACCATACTTCATTCACGATTTGTTTTGTTTTGCACTTTGGGATATCACTCAACCGTTTTAAAAAAGCCGTAATTAGTAATGTTGCTGATCGATTTTAACATCTAATAAAGGAACGAATCAAACGCTAATTACATTTTAGGACAAGCCTATTGTCGGTATGCCAACTTCTCATAATGACAACTTAAAACAGGGAAGTTTCCTGCAAGTGAAATGAATTATACAAGTATTTTTATCTAGTAAAACATGTCAAAATAATAGTAGTTTCATTCATCAATTAATGTTAAAACCTAACATTTTTCATCGTCAATTAATTGATAATAAGTATTCTACTTGAAAGCAAAACACTATGACGTCACTACGTCATATTTCATACAAAACCCTTGGCAAAGGACGTTTTTAACATTTCATGAAAAGTGCTTGATTTGACTAGTTGGAAACAACCCTATTATAGTAAACAATGTTGTTCTACACATTTACATTGTTGGTTACATTTTGGGGTTTTGCTGTTTACTAAAAAAATAAAATAAAATTATTTAAGTATGTTTATTTTCTGTTTATAATTTTAAGCGGATCATTACTAGAAGTTTTAAATTCAAGAACTTGGCACTTTGAGAAGGGTAGTATTTAAACGAGTGACTGTAAATTAAAGTTTTATGTGACAAAAATAATTAATTTGGGTTATAGAATTACTAAGAGTCCGACTGACTGCGAGTGATGCGACATCAACAGAACAGCAACTTACAAACATTAATTTGAGTTACATAAAATACAAAATGAGAAGCTTCTTAATATTTGAGCGACCTAATATTTGTTTGAGTGCCAACGTAACGTTCTGCATTTTTTCAATATTTGGCATATAATTTATTTATACTGAGCGGCATTTTATCATACGTGAAGTGTTTCGTAATAGAAAATCACATTGAAAAATATTAAACAAGACGCTTCAGTCTTATAAGCCAAGTTGACAGAGCCCTGCTTCGCAGGGCTCCTAATTTTGGATACAGGGTCGCAAGAAAACCTTACATAATCTATTAAGTTTCCCAAGTGAACAAGATTATTTTTATAAATAAATAGATCGTGATTCTCGAAATGAAGGCCGGCAATATTGAAGTCGCCTTTTCTGTATTTCTAGTCGCTCACCTAGTAATTTAGTCGCTCACCTAGTAATTTAGTCGCTCACCTCGTGATTTAGTCGCACGGTTAGAATTTTAATTTCCAAAATGGATTAATCACAACCCGCTTTTAGTACGCTCGTTCTAAATTTTATTATTAATCAATATTCGTCGTTAGTTTAGTTAACTTTTCGCTTACTCAAATTCATGAAGCTCAAGTTATTAAAACAGTATCTCATCATCAGTCGCTTAGTTTTTTTTATTCGATCGTTTTATAGTTCCCCTTTTGCAAAGATTTTAAGATTTTTGAAGAAGGCAGGCAAGGCATTTTGCTAGCGGTTGACATTTTGATAAGTAAGCATTTGTTTCGTACTTATTCGTTTGACACGGTCGAAACTTTACATTCCTGGTCCAATCGATATACGACATTTAAAACATCTTTATTATTTATAGTGCGCATTACATCAAAGTGCACGTGCGTAAACAAATATCACATGAAATAATTTAAATACAATAAGATATTTTTTATATGTTTTGTGCTGAATAAGTATGTGCATGTTGAAATTAGATTTGTTAGATTATTTTATATTTATTAAGGAATAAAATATTAATGTGTACACTTATAGAATTAACGTAAATGGATAATACTCTGAACACCGCTAATTACGTCATTGAATATAATTAGACGATTGTTAGACAATACAAGCAACTTTTAACATGCTAATTAGAATACACGATACTAAACGAATCGTTTGGAATGCCTAACAAGTAAAATCTTTGGTGCGTACGAATACTTATATGAGCCTTTTCTTCGTCATTTTGCATCCGCATGCGTGTGTCTCGAACGCTTGCGGGTGTCAGTTTCTAGCGGACATTTCGTGACCCAAACGCATGCGTGTGCAAGAAATACTTTGAATGCTAATTATACAACGATAGACGGTGGGCAAACCGCACACCGGCTAAATGATCATAGGAACACGCGTGACTGGAAAAGCCCCTCTATCTCAAAATCTAAAAATAAAACATTGCACAGACAATTATAGAGTCGTGTTTACTTCCTCGTGATGCCAAACTACGTTGGCTCAATAAGCTGCTACTTTTATATTATATCACAATGAGGTGCTATACAAATTGTTCAGAATTTCTGCTCCTGTGCGAAACGGCAATACTATGAAGGCAATTCGTTTAGCTTTGTCAACTTTCTGAAACAAATAATGTATAAAATATAAGTCATATTCCATTTGTAACACTTTATCTTATTTTATATCTGCGATCCGATTTCGAACTCTGAGTCAGTCAAAGGTTCCCGGCTCCCCGCCGGATTTGTCCCGCCGACCTTGTTAGGTGACCCTACGATTGTAAGATCAAATCAAAGCTGGATCCCAATTATCTGATTTAAAAGTATATTGAACCATATGATATAACTCAAAATAAACGGCTAAATCATCATGATATTCGAAATCGGAGCGCCACTTACCACTGTGTTGTTGAATAAAAGAATAATTACCTGCACCATTCTGGTGGCAATTTTAAGGTTTTGTACCACAGTAATACACTTAGAGCGATACTCCACGTTCTCAGTGGCCCAAACATAAATGACATAGTTCCGTACTCGAGCCAGAAAAAGTATGCCAATAGCAACTGTACTGACAGCAAAAATATAAATGGCAGATTATTTATTAGACGTCGTATTCCTCTTACATTAGTGCCGAAGAGACGATTATCCAAACAATGAGCTAATACGAATATAAGAGGTATCTGCACAAACATTAACTGCACACTTCCGTACATATAAGTAAAAGGCTCTGGCAAAAATGCTCCTTTTATCAAAATGCCCCAAGCAAATATAGCACCTATATAGCCATCTATAAGTTCTCCTATTGCCCAGGGCCCAATCGGTATATACAGTGCGTAAAGTACTACTGGATAAAATACTCGATCTAGTTTACTTAGCAGCCAAAGACGTCTAAATATATATCGTGATAGTCCTCTTCGATATCTTGGTGGCGATTTTTGCAGTCTCAACACAATCAACGGCAGTACATTTATCAAGAGCAGTGTACCAAATATTGCCTGAAACTATAAGATAAATCATTAATATCAATCATCCATATAATTTTACACTTATTGCTTACGTGCAAGATAACAATTACGTACAACAACACCTGCATCCAACATAAGCAAAATTCTTGGTGGTATTTCAAAACCCATTTCACTTCCATCCAATGAAAATGGATGATCAATATCAGCCTCTCTTTCTAATTCATCAGTAACTTTTACGTATAAATTATGTAAACCAGTAGCAAAGAGATGAGGCAGCCATCGACAAGCGTAAAGTGGACCTTTTTTGTGTTTGCAATCCATCCAACTTATTCTATCAAATGTTATTTTTACATTAACAATTTTAACATCACTAAATGCAAGTATCCTTATATGAGTTGACTCAGGTATTAAATACAGAGGTTCTCTTCCGGCCATTACATATTGGGCGTGTTTTGGATTTGTGACTAGCACCAGTGGCCAAACATTATGCTTTTGATCCACAAAAGTAAAATGTCCATGATCTAATGCTGCTAGTCTGTACATTCTATTGTCTTTCCAATCTCCTAATTCAAGTTCTAGATAACCTTTTTTCTGTTTCGTATACATTCTTGGGACAAGGCCGCCCATGGAATGTAAATGTCCGCAGACATATACTTGCGAAGCATGAGTGGAACCAATAAGTTGCCGCAGGTCAAAACTCTTAGCATCTCTTTGAAGAGGTAATATACACGATGTTGGATAATGTCCGAACCAAACGATATGATCTGCTTTAAACTGAGCTTCTGCTTTTAGTCTTAGTATATTCGATTGTTCTTGTGTATCTAGGATACCAATGAAATTAAAAGGTCTTCTTAGTCCAGGATCAGGACATGCATCAATACCCAAAAACGCAACATTCACACCATTTTTATTTTCATAATGCACGTACGACTTCGCATGGTATTTGCCTTGCACTGAGTAATTTCTAAAATAGTTTTCTTGAGAATTAATTGTTCTGATATTAAAGTTATCTGCAAAAGGTACAAATAAGATATAAGGCGAGACAGTCAACATTACATTTTATAATAGAAGGAAGTAATTGATTACGAAACTGACAGTTGTATTACACAAACTAGCCAAACTAGCTGTCCACAAAGAAGCAGAGTAAATTAGACTTTTATGTAAAGTCACCGATCAACATTCGTGAAGCGAACGTTCATCGACCTATAGAATGTCGACTTTATTGTAAATATTATATGCAATATGTATTACTTTTGGTATGCTATGTACAATGTTGTCTATTTCCTTCTACCAAATTTAATATAAAATGTAAAGATATAAACTGATAACAAAACTATTTTAGTTAATCTGTATCACAGTTATAAGTAGGGTTGCTAAAGACTTATATATAGATAAAAACTTAAAATTGCCGAAATATGAAAAATTGGCACGTGTTATGGATGTCAAACATATTTTTTTGAAAAATCTTAGGATTTTGAGGACTACTTGCAATGGTTTCTCCATGGAAAAGCTCATATTCTTGGTCTGTCACATATTGTTACCCTATCTTTCTATCTTACAGTATACCAAGGGTTGGTTTACCGTTGATGCGATGTTCCTTCGATTTGATAATAGCATTCGATCTAATAAACTAAGATATGTCGGTCATAAACTAAGAATTCACTACATTCAATTCATATGTATAGCTTTTTAAAGTAATTTATGAGAGATATAGGTAATATATGGAACTAGCAAGGCAGGAAACATAACCGAAAGTTATTTTAATTGGTCTGGTGCATCTCTGGGTACCATTATTGGACCACAATTAGATAAAGTTAGCTATTATGTGCCTCAATAATCCATTACGAAACACGGAAATAAAAATTGGTTCCCGTGATAGCCTCCTAAAAACATAAAAGCTGTGGATGGATCTGAATAATTATTTTTTGTTATAGCCATCAAGGGTAAGCGCTAGAGACAAATATTAAAGTGAAAGCCAAAAAATCTAAGATAACTTGGTAATCTATATAAATAAAAATGAATCGCCGAAATGTTTGTACGCGCATAACTTTCAAACGACTGCACTAAATTGGTTAAATCATTATTTTATGTGTTCGTTATTGCCAGGAGAAGATTTGTATGACACATTTTTTTAATGATAACAACTAAAGCACAAAAATATGGCGGTACGAAGTTCGCCAGGTCAACTAGTGTTGTATAATAAAGTAACCACAAAAATAAAGTAACCACTTAATTTTTTTTTTTGCAGCAGAAGGCATATCATTACAGGCATATCAGTCATATGCCACACATAGATTTTACACTAATAACTAGCGAATTCCACAGGGGCAGGTACAGACTACAGACATTCAGCAAAATTTAATTCCTGAAATCTATACTAATATAATAAAGCGGAAGAGTTTGTTTGTTTGTTTGTTTGAACGCGCTAATCTCAGGAACTACCGGTCGGATCTGAAAAATTCTTTTTGTATACGATAGCCCAGTTATTCCGGAAGGCTATAGGCTATGTAACATAACGCTTCGACCCTTAGGGGCCGGGCAAAAGGCTAAAAAGGCTAAAACATAATGTCGGCTAATCTCAGGAACTAGCAGTCGGATTTTAAAAATTGTTTTTGCCTATGATAGCCCAATTATTCCGAAAGGCTATAGGCTATATAAAATTACGCCACAACTTTTAGAGGCCAGACAAATATAATAAAATGGTCAAACGAGAAAGGAGAGGGTTGGGTCAAAGGCAAAAAAAGGCTAAACGAATAGGATACAATCTATATGGGTATCGTTTTCGAGATTTTCGGGACGCTGATTAATAATATGAAATCTATTTAGTGATCCAAGATGGCGGACGGGAAATCAAAGATGGCGGATGAGAAAATTTTAAATATCAATATGCGTATCGCCTTCGATATTTTAAGGGGTGAGGAATCGAAATACAACATCTATTTCGTGATCAAAGATGGCGAAGGGGCAATCAAAGATGGTGGATGGGAAAATTTTAAAAAATCAATATTGGTATCGTCTCCGATGTTTACAGGGATGGGGAATCCAAATACAACATTTATTTCGTGATTCAAGATGGCGGACGGGAAATCAAAAATGGCGGATGGGAAAAATTAAAAAAATCAATATAGGTATCGTCTCTGATCATTTAAGGGATGGTGAATCCAAATACAACATCTATTTCGTGATTAAAGATGGCGGATAGGAAATCAAAGATGGCGGACGGGATTCTTTTTAAAGTCGATATGGGTATCGTCACCGATATTTAAAGGGATGGGGAATCCAAATCCGACATCTATTTCGTGATCAAAGATGGCGGATGAGAAATCAAAGATGGTGAATGAGAAAGTTTTAAAAAATTAATATGGTTATCGTCTCCGATGTTTTAAGGGATGGCGAATCTAAATAAAACATCTATTTCGTGATCAAAGATGGCGGATAGGAAATCAAAGATAGCGGACGGGATTTTTTTTAAAGTCGATATGGGTATCGTCTCCGATATTTTAAGGAATGGGGAATTCAAAAACACCATCAATTTCGTGATCAAAGATGGCGGATGTTTTTTTTTTTTAATACAATATGGGTATCGTCTCCGATGTTTTAAGGGATGGGGAATTCAAATACAACATCTATTTCGTGATTCAAGATGGCGGATGGGAAATCAAAGATGGCGGATGGGAAAAATTTTAAAAATCAATATGGGTATCATCTCTGATGATTTAAGGGATGGTGAATCCAAATACAACATCTATTTCGTGATCAAAGATGGCGGATAGGAAAGCAAAGATGGCGGACGGGTTTTTTTTTTTCTAAGTCTATATGGGTATCGTCTCCGATATTTTAAGGAATGGAACTCAATATTATATAAAAATCTATGTTTATTTTTGCATCATTTATAGACCCTGGAATGATAAGAGGTTAAGCGCTAAGTCAATGGTAACTTTGGAAAAGGGGCTTTGAAAAAAGGGAATTAAATAAAAACTCTTAAAAAGGCGATACGGAGTTCGCTGGGTCAGCTAGTATCTTATATTTCACTCGATACACAAATACTGATGGTATATAAACACATCTGAATTTATTTCTACCTGGAGGATGTATTATTTTATCGTTGATATTTTTTATAAACATTGATTGTAAGTTACTTTTCTGAGCTATGGCATTTAAAAAAAATTATAGACATTTAACACTGGGTCACAGAATAATTAATAGTACTAACGTACAGAAGCTTCACTTTTCAAACCAATTTATTGAAATTGCGACTCTTGGTACTAAGCAATAAAGTTCAATTCAGCTCGCATAAGCACTCAGTGCCTAATGCGATATTAACCTAACAGTTCCCGTTCTTTTCTAACACATAACGCTGTCGCTGTCTGGCGCGGAGTGGCGCGCTAGGGTTGTCGACTTGGCGCTGCTACTATATTTATTCATCGTCTATCTACCTACTTGACCACGTATCTAATAATAAATAATTATCCTATAAGTATCCTATCCCACTATTTGAGCTTGTAGAACAAAAGCACAAAAATTCTAGTCGTTTACATTTTTAATATACAAATTCTTAGTTATTTCCTAAACGCGTGGACCGATTTACATGATTCAAACAGATAAAATGGTTTTTGAACTAGATCTTTAATTTGACACCATAATCTTTGAGATATCTCAACAAACAAAAAATCAAATTTTCAAGTTGCTCTCGTAATATAAATATAATCAAATTTTCAAGTCGCTTTCGACACACAGTTAATTACTTAAGCAATACTTTGCATTAGACTTGTGATGATAAATTTTTGTTGTTAAAGGCGTTTAAGTATATAATTTGAACAGTGTATGAACACGGCGCGTGAGAATACGGAGCGGTCGCACTCGTTGCGTGACGTCTAATGTGAGCGGCGCGCGGCAACCTACTAAATCCAACCATGTCGACATGGTCGGCCGAGGTACTTGTAAGTTTGTACCTAAAATGCGAAGTGCGCCTGGCCTAACTGGATGAAAAATATAATCCATCACAAGATAATAAATTGTTGATAGCCCTACTCATAACATGACAGAAATGCTTTATCTTATCAGCAAGGATCGGAATTGAGGGAGCTAACATTGTCAAAAGTATGGATATGCCTAATTTTTTTAATGTATTTCCGGAACTAGATTCCAGAAATTTTTGGATTTTTAATGAAGGTTTTTCAAAAGTTTAAAACAACTTCATTAATAATCCGAAATTTTCCAGAATCTAGTTCTGGAAACACATTAAAAAATGAGGCATATCTATACTTTTGACAATGTTAGCTCCCTGATTCCGATCTATGCTTATCAGTCAAACTGTGACCACTGTGTAACAAAAAATACAGATAAAATAAATTACAGTTATCAACTTAAAAGACTTAGCCAACTGGAAGTGGAGGATAATCCATACAAATGTTATTAAAATGCACAAGTCTGACTATTTGTTAAGTCTTTGAATCTTTCACAGCTAAACTACTGAACCAATTTCATTTCTACAACTCAACGATCTAAATACTAGATTAGCATTTAGATGGCTAAAGACCAGGAATCAAACATATTCTACTTAATTTTTGAAATTTTATCTAATAGAGGTCTAAAATAGGAAGCATCAATTTCGTATGAAAATTAATTTGCTTATATATACACTACTATCTATTTGTATCTATTTGTTTTCTGGTGTCGTATTTGTTTTCAAATAATATACTGTTTATTTTTTAACTTTTCCATTTGGGCCAAGCCAGTGGCAGAAGCTCTGCTATTTAGAACATAAAATGAAATCTTCATGACAGAAAATGCACAGCCCAAACGGAAAAAGGCGCAAGAAGCAGAAATTTGGCTTGTCTGTTTGGCTGTTGAGGTGCACCAAGAAGGGATTTATTGAAATTGCCAGGGCTTTGGGCAGAAATGGTTCAATAATAAAAGGGCAGGCATCGCTGCTGGAATCCTCTAGTGTTTAATAAGATTTAAGGTCCTACATGTTTAAGTAAATGAGCATAATTTAAAAATATAGACAGAAATGAAAATTATACAATAACTCCCATAATATCTACACAATTCATTAACGTAACTGGTCTTAGAATCTGCTCCATCATTTAGCTTTCTCATTGTTTACAGTATTTTAATGCCAATTTTCTTACAATGTTTGTATACTAGGTACTCTGTCATACTAATATTGTTACAAATAATCCAAACAACATAATCTTTGAAGTGATCCTTTAAATTTATTTCCTTAGTATCACATTAACTACTAAATCCTAAAATTGGGTTTTATGCAGCAATTTAAGAAAAAAATTATAAACATTTTATTAATTCACTTGTTTTATAGGCAAATTATTGATTTCAACAATTTCTCAAATAGGTACATAGCTAACTAAAAAACATAGCAACAACAAACTGCTACAGAAACCAATGTAGGACAACTTGATAGATAAAAGTTATAGAGTAATGGTTGAGATACAAAGTGCTTTTTACTCACCATGATTTCCTCTTATGTCTAACCAGACAGTATTTTCTGTCACTCCTGACTCTTTAACTATGTTGTGGTAGTACACCCATTCTGTCTTAACTTGGGAGCTGCCCAAATTGTCTTTAGCTTTTGCGTCAGTAAGATCTCCGGTAGCCAACACTAATATAGGGTTAACAACCTTTACTGTATTGTCACAAAACTGTTGAAACTGAGATATTCGACTAGGATCGCGGAATATACTGATGTGAATATCTGAAATCTATAATATGACTTATTTAGTGATTTATTTCTCCTGAGCTACAATTTTATTATTGCACAATAGTTACATGCACAATTTTTTTGGATAATCACAATTTTGGCAAAAGCATCATGTGCTTAGTTTCATATCTATTGATCAAATAAAGCAATATTGTGAACAAAACAATCCCTTTGTTATAAAAGCTAAATACGTCACAAGGAAACAATCGGACTTTCGCGCCTGTGTAAATAATATAACTGCAAACCTGGAGGAACCATATTAAGTTATCACTGGTGTCTGTTATTTTGCCGTATTTTTCGCCTAAATACTTAGTATGATTAAAACCTTCAGTCTTATCTTCTATATAAAAATTATGATCAGTTGCAATTGAATTTAAAAAATGCGCTGCAAAGATTGATATCAACACCAACACACATAATATTGACACAGTACTTTTTGAAAGAATCATTTTCAATTTTGCGTTCCTATGTTGAGTCACAAAACTTGAGATAATTTAAACTAAATAAGCCTAAAAAGTAAAAATTATCTATAAACTGAATTCTACGAGCAGTAATATCATTTGACATTTCCAAGGCAGTCAATAATGTCAGCACAGCTGACAGCAGTGACAGCGGATGTCAGCAGTTGACTTGACTAGTGATGTCAAAACAACTAAATACTAAAATGTTTTTACATTTATCCACAGACGTAGGTATTGGCGATGCAAAGATTATCCGCGCGCCTCTAGCACCGAATTTGGAAGTTGTCCGGGTACGACACGTTTGACAGCTTTCAATACAAGTTTGCTTCGTCGAGGTTAAGCTGTCAAAAGTGTCGTACTCGTACCCGGACAACTTCCAAATTCGCCGCTAGAGTCGCTAGTTAGAATCTTAGCATCGCCAATAAGAGAAGTTTTAAGACAGTGATCTAATAAGAAAATGAGAAATATAAAGATATTGTTTCATCATCATCATCATCATCAGCCTTTAACAGTCCACTGCTGGACTAGGCCTCTCCTTTGAAAGGAGGAATTGGCTTACTATACCACGCTGGCCAAACGGGTTGGTATAGGGTTTGTATCAAGTTTTCCTTCTCTTACAGTGCTGTTCTCTGCATAATATGCTCTCTCTGTCGGCTCTTACGACACCCATGGGATGATATGGGGTGGTGACATTCCGTATTCTTAATCCGTCACCACATGGACAATTGTTTCATAAACTGCATATAAAATTATATAATATGATGGATTTTATTTTTCATTTAATTTGACCTGAACGTTCTTCTGGGGATGGAAACATCACGTTACTTCCATTAACCTCTCATCATGTTGATGACAAAAACTGATATACTAACACTATATCAGTAGGCCTATTGCGTATCTCAGTTGACCACTGAAACTGATGATCACTTGGCAAAGTGTACATCAAATAACTGTCAAACAGCTAAATTCGTATCGGCTAACATCAGTGGCTAACTGAGATGACGTCATAGGCACCCGGTGTCGCTGATAGCCACTGAACCTTATTTTGACAGATGATTGTGTATCGATAATTTAATATTGCGATTGTCTAAGCTTAGTGGGCATCAAATTGATAGTCACTTCGGTTGAAGTTGCCTTCGTGAAAGACACCACTCAAAGGTTGTGTTTTTCGAGTTGTAGTGATTATCACTGAAGCCTATATTGGACGGAAATATTTAAAACTTACTTTGTTTGATTTATATAGTGA
This sequence comes from Euclidia mi, assembly GCA_944739405.2. Lineage (NCBI taxonomy): Eukaryota > Metazoa > Arthropoda > Insecta > Lepidoptera > Erebidae > Euclidia > Euclidia mi. The sequence goes on along the minus strand of OX123183.2, from coordinate 93,470,379 downwards.
CCTATGTAAACTTTGTAGATATTTCACGACCTTCATTGCTCAATTTTGCTGAAAAACAGCGGAAAAAGAAGCGAGTTCGCATCCAACGACGCCGTTCACGGGATGCTAGTGACCCACTGCAGTTGCCAGAAGGCAAATTTATTGCCAATTTTCGCTTGAGCAAAGTTGGTTTCCAGCAAGTGTTGGAGAAAATTAATCCTCTCATGCCACAAGCTCAACGGAAAACAGCTGTGCGCAATGAATAAGCACTAATTTAATTTGAAAATATATGGTTTACTTATACCTATATTTAAAACAACAATGTATAACATTTCCGACTTGTTTGATATCACAAAGTCATTCACTTTTCACAATATCCACTTATTATTAGTTTCAAAACAATAGAAATGAAACAAGAATACTCAAACAACGTTAAATAAGTTATACCTACTTATAACACTTACGATGAATCTTGTTTTACCAAAATTAGGTTGGGCTTTCACAAGCGAATACACAAAATCAAAACAAATATTTTTCAACTTTATATTGGACAATGGATGCTGACATATTTTCCAACAATTCGCGCCAAATTCATGTCTCAGAAGCGAATTTTATTGCTAAATTAAGAAGTCTTACAATCCATAAAGTTTTAATGGTCCAATGGGTATTCTTAAATCAGTCGTATGGTGTCGATAAAAAATAGTGAAGTGTTAACAACAATTTGATAGGCACTGACAATATGTGTCATACGCAATACCAAATGAACCTTAATCTCGGTTGACATCAAACTTCGGTCTACATCGAAGTGGCGATGGTAACTGTAACTGTCAAAAATACGCAATAGGCCTGCAGATATAGTGTTAGGTTTCTTTTTATCATGTGTCGAATACAATGAAAGTCCATCGGTCAACTTAAAAAAGTTAAAACAGTGGCGCCAAAAAAGGGGTTTCCTCATCGCACTGTACTTTTGTCATATATATATATATATATATATATATATATATATATATATATATATATATATATATTTACATCACGCTATCTATTTGCCGCCCTTTTACATCGCATTATTATGACGTCCACCAATTCCACTTAAAAAATATGAACTATTACAGCGAATATTAGTCGCTAAGGCAATGTCAAATACTGTGTGCATATTATTTTTCTGAAATTTTGACACATATTGATATACAAATATACGTATATTAACAACCATAGTGAAATCAATTAGGACTCCAGCCAACACTATCAATTATCTGGCTTCCCGTGATATACATAATTTAATTTACGTTTTCCTATCTATCGCAACTCCTATGAACAGTGCAACGTTGCCGCTCTTCTTTCCTTAAAATTTAATAAGTAGGTGGATAAATATTATTTCTATGTTATAGTGCAGGTATGCTAGCGTAAGCGTGAAGTTTAAAGTTATGAAAATAAAACAAATATTGAGATCAATGCAATTTATTACGATAATATCACAAGAAATACTTACTTAAATGTAAAGTACCTATTTACTTATTTCTAAATTATGAGAAGTATTGGCACATATAAAAAATAGTACTAACGTAGTATTGGAGAGAATCATACGCATATCTAAGCATACGCTTAGCCTCAAATGTCCATATATGTAATCATTTGCAAGTTTTACAGGTATTTAGAAACATACGAGTATACGGACGTGGCAATATCGTAAAAGTTTCAGACTATTAATCATTTGACATCTTGGACGTCAAATGACAGATATTGTGAAACTTTTACGATATTATAACGTCCGTATAAGTACATATATGTGTAAATAGCTGTGAATCACACAAGTGATTTGTTTAAACCCTGCTAAACAATAAACAAAAAATAAAATCTAACACAAATTAAATCGCCGCGCCGATTGAAAAATAACATTTAGATTTAAATCACAGTCCCAAGAAATAGTAACTTAAATTAAAGGTACCTGTCTACTTACATCTGATTTAAAATCGTTATTATTTAGGAACACTTTTAATGAGGTAGATATGATATTTACTGATAAGTAATAATCAGGTCACTTAAAATACAAAATTATCTTAAATAAACTCAAGTCGAACACAGTAGGCTATACCAACCTACGTTTATAAAACGGATATACGGACGTCAGTAATCCAATTTGATATAAACGGACGTTGAAAATCCCACGATTTAAATATATTTCAATTACCTGACATCCGTATAATATTAAAGTTTACAATATTAACTTACACAATGAAATATACCAAGATAAGATTTACACGATTTTACGTGGTGAACATAAAAACGGTGGCTCTCATTAAGTTAGCAGTACCCTAATTAAGCATCATAAACTTACAACATTTTTTATATATGTATATAGATATACGAAATTAAAATCATGAAAATTCACGATATTGTAACATTCGTATACTCGTAGTATACGCATATCTACGCAAAAGCATACGCTTAGCCTCAAACGTTCATATATGTAAACATTTGAAAGTTTTACAGGTATTAAGATAAATATGAGTATACGGACGTGGCAATATCATAAAAGTTTCAAACTATTAATCATTTGACATCTTGGACGTCAAATGACAGATATTGTGAAACTTTTACGACATTATAACGTCCGTATAAGTACATATATGTGTAAATAACTGTGAATCGCACAAGTGATTTGTTTAAACCCTGCTAAACAATAAACAAAAAATAAAATCTAACCCAAATTAAATCGCCGCGCCGATTGAAAAATAACATTTAGATTTAAATCACAGTCACAAGAAATAGTAACTTAAATTAAAGGTACCTGTCTACTTACTTCTGATTTAAAATCATTATTATTTAGGAACACTTTTAATGAGGTAGATATGATATTTACTGATAAGTAATAATCAGGTCACTTAAAATACAAAATTATCTTAAATAAACTCAAGTCGAACACAGTGGGCTATACCAACCTACGTTTATAAAACGGATATACGGACGTCAGTAATCCAATTTGATATAAACGGACGTTGAAAATCCCATGATTTAAATATATTTCAATTACCTGACATCCGTATAATATTAAAGTTTACAATATTAACTAACACAATGAAATATACCAAGATAAGATTTACACGATTTTACGTGGTGAACATGAAAACGGTGGCTCTCATTAAGTTAGCAGTACCCTAATTAAGCATCATAAACTTACAACATTTTTTATATACGTATATAGATATACGAAATTAAAATCTTGAAAATTCACGATATTGTAACATCCGTATACTCGTAGTATATCTACGCAAAAGCATACGCTTAGCCTCAAACGTTCATATATGTAAACATTTGCAAGTTTTACAGGTATTAAGATAAATACGAGTATACGGACGTGGCAATATCGTAAAAGTTTCAAACTATTAATCATTTGACATCTTGGACGTCAAATGACAGATTATGTGAAACTTTTACGACATTATAACGTACGTATAAGTAAATATGTGTCTAAATAACTGTGAATCGCACAAGTGCTTAGTTTAAACCCTCTTAAACAATTAACGAAAAATAAAATATAACACAAATTAAATCGCAGCGCCGATTGAAAAATAACATTTAGATTTTTTTGGTAATAAGGCGCATTTGACATTTCGTTTTGGTGTAAAATTAGGGATATAAATCACAGTCACAAGAAACAGTCGCTTAAATTGAAGGTATCTACTTACTTCTAATTACAAATTATTATTATTTAGGAACAATTTTAATAAGGTAGGTATGATAGTTAAGTGCTGATAAGTAAATTATCTCAAATAAACTCAAGTCGAACACAGTGAGCTTTACCAACCTACGTTTATAAAACGGATATACAGACGTCAGTAATCGAATTTGATTCAAATTATAAACGGACGCCGAATATCCCACGATTTAATTATATTTCCATTATCTGACATCCGTATAATATTAAAGTTCGCAATATTAACTAACACAATGAAATATACCAAGATAAGATTTTACACGATTTTACGTGGTGAGCATAAAAACGGTGGCTCTTATTAGGTTAGCAGAACCCTAAATAAGCATCTTACACTCACAATATTTTTATATACCTATTTAGATATACGAAATTAAAATCGTGAAAATTTACGATATTGTAACGTCCGTATACTCGTAGTATACGGACGTTACAATATCGTAAATTTTCAAACTATTTGTCATTTAACATCCTGGACGTCAAATGATAGATAGTATCAAACTTGTAACGAAATTGTGGCTAAGCGTATGCTGAGATTTGGGTGACGCAACGATTATTTAATACCGGAACATACTGACAGCTGCATATGCTGCGGCTCAGGTTCTGCTCTGGCAGAAGCTGACTACCTGTGTCTGCATCAACTGCACTGAGTTACAAAGTCATACGCATATCTACGTAAAAGCATACGCTTAGCCTCAAACGTCCATATATGTAATCATTTGCAAGTTTTACAGGTATTTAGATAAATACGGGTATACGGACGTGGCAATATTGTAAAAGTTTTAAACTATTAATCTTTTGACGTCTTGGACGTCAAATGACAGATATTGTGAAACTTTTACGACATTATAACGTCCGTATTAGTACATATATGTCTAAATAACTGTGATTCGCACAAGTGATTTGTATAAATACCCTGCTAAACAATAAACAAAAAATAAAATCTAACACAAATTAAATCACTGCGCCGATTGAAAAATATCATTTAGGTTGTTTTTTTGTAATTAGACGCATTTGACATTTTGTTATGGTGTAAAATTAGGGACATATATCATGACCGATTTTAAACTTTCGCGATTTGTATACATCATACAATATTATTTAGCGGGTCTTAGTCGCGATAATTTATTTGTTTCAAGGCATACATACCTCTGTTATTCTCCTACGTTTCTACCGGCTTGCAACAGTTGTGGTCGCGGAGGGACTGATGTCAGCTCAGCGCCGTCCTTGTGAAGCGCGGGTTTCGGCAGCTACCCTCACTTGTTTTGTATTTTTGATATTTTTAGTTCTATCCGCACTGTCGGTACCTCGACACACTACACTTATGACGTCTACACACTGATGAGTTGTGTTACTGCGGCGTTGTTTGCATTTGTTGATAACTGGGTTCCAAGTGGTCGATAGTCTGTATCCGTCCTCCCGGTTGAAATTTCTATGTTTTTTGATTTCAACCGCTTCACGGCTTCACGTACTATCCTGGAGTAATAGTGGCGATCGGTGGATAATACTTGTGGTTGATGTAATTCTATCCAGTGGTTTGGTCCAGATTCCAGCAAATGCTCAGCTATGGCAGATTAATTAATTTGTCGATTTTTGACAGCTGTGATATGTTCTTTGACCCTTTCAGCGATCGTTCGTTTGGTCTGTCCGATATAGGAACTACCACAACTGCAATCGACCTTGTAGACGCCTGGTGTTTGTAGAGGAATTACGTCCTTTGGGGTACGCAGATTGTGTGCTACCTTGGAGAGGGGACTATATACAGTCTTGATGGAGTATTTCTGTAGTACTGTTCCAACTTTGTCCGTCACTCCCTTGATATAAGGCATGTAAGCCGGCACTCTGCTTACTTCAGGTTTGCGGTCCTTCCTCTTCCGACGGGGTATCTCCTTTTTGTATCCGTTGCGCCTTAGTACCTTCTGAACATGTGACAATTCACTGTTTAAGTGTTCAGGGTCACAGAGGTCATAGGCTCTGTTCACTAACGAGGTCGCTACGGATTTCAAATGCTCGCATCATCACCCGCGACATGTAATATATTTATGTATTATATTTATGTATCATATCTATGAATAATTATATATATCTATAGTATATTTATGGTTAATAATATGTATCTAAATTATTAATATGTATTTAATAGATATCCTATTTTCACCACATGGCTAATTTATCTACCTCATCTATCTCTGCACCACCAAAAGGTTGACTGGCAGAAAATGCCACTAGGCATTAAGTCCACCTGTGTACTATGTTTGTGCATAAAGAATAAATTTAAAAAAAAATATATGAATTAACACAATTAAATATACCAAGATAAGATTTTACATGATCCACAAAAATGGAAGTAGAGTATACTCTCTCTTACCACTACACTGTACACAAACAAATGTACCAGCTAATACAAAAACTAAACAAACTAAAATAACTGATTATTTTACAACTATACAACCACCAAAAAAGGCCCAAAATACTATTTGTTTTCGCAGATAAAATTAAGCCAAGAACTACTACAATAATACACCTAAATATAGCAGGCGTAATAAATATACAAGAGCTTATTGAGGTAGCCATAAATGATTTATCGAATAATATAGGTAATATTGACATTATCTGCTTAACAGAAACCTTTTTAAAACAAGGATCTGAACCCAACCTTAGAATAGGCAATTACAAATTAGCTTTGTTTTTCTCACGCCCTAACCAACGCAGAGAAGGCTCATGCATACTAATAAAGCATGACCTGGCATACAAACATATTAGCAACTTACCACCTTTATTCCCCCTTCATTTTGAATGTAGTGCTAAAGAAATTACTACTTTTAATCTTGTAATAGTATGCATTTACAGAACACCCTCATCCAGCACAAGTATATTCTTAAATAAATTTGAAAAACTCACTGATAAGTTATGCAAGAAGTCTAATACAACGTTATTATCTGTGTAGATTGGAACATTGATACATTAAAGTAGGTAAAAAGTATCCAGTGAATTACAATCCATACTTAAAACAATAACTTAAAAAGCCACATAACATTACCGACGCGAAAATCATCTTGTTTAGATCAAATTGTAAGTAACGTTCAGGAAGGTAAATCTAATATTCATTACCTAGCATTATCTGACCATGAAACTGCCCAATCGTTGACTATCAACAATGAGACCTACAGTGTAAATAACAAATCTTATAACTATCAATACAAAACCATTAGAGATCTTAGCCAGGAAAACATGGTCAAATTCAAAAACTGCATTAATAATTTGCACTTCACTGAGGTATACGAACAACAAAGTACAAATGAAGCATTTAACACCTTCCATGACACTATCACCATGTTTTATACTTTATGTTTCCCTAAAATAACCATAAAAAGTGTAAGTGTAGTCAAACACGTAAAAAATAGAAAACTAACTAAAAATATAAAACGATGTTGTATAAGAAAAAGAATGCTATACTTGAAATATCATCTTGATAGACACAATAAAAGACAGAATAAGACAAGGTATAACAATTATATAACAATATTAAAACAATGTATCAACAAAGCGCAACAAATAAACAATCTAAACTTCATTAAAACGCAAAAATGCCTGCTCAGCTGCATGGAAAATTATTAAAGAAAACAATAATAGAGCAATAACTAGCGCACACATAGAATCAATAGAATTTAACAAAAAGATCTATACCAAGCCTATTAAAATTTGTAATTTATTTAACAATTACTATGTATCACTGTGCAGCAATGTTAAAAAATACGAAGATACAGGCTCACCTAACCATATCACCAAAATATCTCAAAATACTAAGACCCTTATTTCTCACACCAGACAACTCTGACACATTAAAGATAATAAACTCCTTAAAAAATACTCATTCTACTGGCTATGATGATATAAGTACAAAGGTATTAAAAACCTGCGCACACTCTTTAGTAGCACCATTAACCTATATCATTAACCTGTCACTCGTAGAAGGTAAATTCCCTGATCGTCTTTAACTGTCAATTGTTAAGCCAATGCACAAAAAAGGAGCCAAAACTAACATCAATAATTACAGACCAATTACACTCATACCTATACTATCAAAAATATTCGAGAAAGTTATGTACATCAAAATAGAGACATTTCTAACTTCTTGTAATATCTTAAATAAAAAAACCGTTCGGTTTTCGGAAACAAAGCTCCACTGCATTGGCATGTTTTTCTTTAATAAAGCATATTACAGACGCCTTAAATAATAAATCTATAGTCGCATGTCTGTTTCTAGACATGACAAAAGCTGTTGACTTCGTCTGTCACCAAAAACTGCTCTCAAAGCTCTCAAATTATTGGTTACGTGGAAATATTTATAACTGGATTGAGAGTTATCTAGAAAATCGAATACAATATGTCGAATTAAACAGAACTTATAAAAATAAATAAAAGCAATACAGATCGATGTACAAAATAAACAATTATGGTACGCCCTAAGGGAGTATTTTAGCCCCTCTTTTGTTTCTATTATACATTAACGATTTCCCGGATGCAATCTACCAGGAAATTATACTATTTGCTGATGATACAACAATAATAATTAAAGATAAACATAAACTTAATCTAGAAATAAATATAAAAGCGACACTCAATAATGCCATAAGCTGGCTTAATTAAAACAACCTTAAGATAAACATGACAAAAACAAATATTATTCAGTTCCAAACATATGCAACAAATCTAAATTAAATCATAATGACACGAATCATTGTTGATAATTGCGTATTTTTAGGTATCAGGGTCGATAAATATTGTAATTGGAAACCTCATTTAGAAAAACTAGTCAATAAAATAGATCGATTTATAAATGTTTAAAAAAAGTTAAACTGACAGTAAACATTAATGCTGCACTATCTGCATACCATGCTTACGTATCCTCCCTGCTCAGATACGGCATTGTTGTATGGGGTAACTCGGTTGAAGTTGAAAGAGTTCTTATAACCCAAAAGAAGTGTATTCGAGCAGTATGTGGAGTCGATACACTGACAAGCTGTAAACCTCTATTTAAAAAACACAAGATTTTACCTGTTCCATGCTTATACATATTAGAAATAGGTTTACTAGTAAAACATCATGCTGAATAGTTTTTAAAATTTGATGATACATAACTGCCATCTATTAAATTGGAATTATTTAGAAGAAATGCATACTGTATGGCAATTAAAATATATAACCATATTCCGCTAAGTATCAAAATGTTACCTATATCCCAATTTAAAAAACAACTTTTTAATATACTATTAAATAAAACTTATAATAGTGTCAAGGAATATCTTGAAGATAAGGCCCTAGGCAACTAATATTATCACCGAAGCATATTAGTAAAATGTTATTTTGTTTCATGTGCCACTCATTGTTATGTTTCTAATATATTTGTTCTTTATATTCCCATGTAGTACCCGTTTACTGCACTCAATTCGCACGCCCCAAGGGACAGAATATGCTGTAACCAACCATTTATAAACACCTGTTAATGTACCATTTTCTTGCGAATAAATGAATTATTATTATTATTCGTAAGTGTCTCTGTTACACGGCTATTCTTCTAACATTTAGTGTTAAAAGAATAAACGGACCTTTGGGAGGCTTACACGGGGATATGGATCCAACGCGCAGAGGCCCGTAGAGAGCTTTAATCTAAAATGGGATGGGACACATGCAGCGGAGCCTCCACAACTGCACTACTGAGAACAGCTATGGACTAGCCGCAGCATATGTAAGACTATTGTAATATGTGGAGCCTTATTTAATTGGTTTATGGGATTGGGTGTTTGATGGACTTGTAATTTTTATGGATGAAAAATGGCACCTGCGGGTAATACTCTAATAGTATCCGTCCGGATGGCGGGTGGTGACTCGCCAACTCACTGGATGGGCCCTCTCTTAACAGCCGCCCAAAGCAAACAAACTCTGCCATAGAGGCAGCCAGAGGGAAACACCGGTGCGAGTGGCTAGGGGTGATAAGCGGTGCGGCACCGGTTTCACCATCGCGGGTCTCGTGACAACGGAGGCTCGGAGCGGGTTTCCCCGTAGTTACGCCCTTGAGAATGACACTTCCACCCCCGAGCTGGTAGCTCTTGCGGATCCCTCTGGCCGGCCGACCAAGGCAAGCCAGTGTTGAGAGTCCTGCGGGTGCTCTTGGAAATCCACTCCGACCAGCCAGTAAAGGCAAGCTGGAGACGAGGCCCTGACCGACTCTCTCAAAGCATTCGGGACCGCAGTGTCGCCACACACATTCAGCTCGCCACAAAGCTGCCCTGCGGTTGTAAGGTTTCTTTTCATCTTGTAATACATTTTTTTGTTTATATTACTCGATGAAGGTGATGTTTGAAAGCTGTTATTATTATTACACCATTTTACGTGGAGAGCATGAAAACGGTGGCTCTCATTAGGTTAGCAGTACCCTAATTAAGCATCGCTTAATTAAGGGGTGCATAGGGTTCCCACCAAGATCTTAGGGCCCAAGCCAACCTCACCTGCAAGTGGTGCACCTGCCGATCAACGGACGAGGCTCTGGCAAACAAAATATCCCGATAAGCGGCAATAGGCTCGCTACCTATTACGTGGGATCAAAACACTGGCGAAAAGTGGGCGTTTAATATGCCTCTGCCTACCCCTTCGGGGAAACAGGCGTGAGTCTATGTATGTATGTATAATTAAGCATCATAAACCAACAACATTTTTATAAACGTATTTAGACATACAAAATTAAAATCATGAAAATTTACGATATTGTAACGTTCGTTTACTTGAAGTTTTATATTATGTTCGTATACTAGTATACGACTGTATACTTGTAGTCGTATACTCGTAGTCGTATACTACGAGTATACGGACGTTACAATATCGTAAATTTTCAAACTATTTTTCATTGGGATATTTTTAACAGCGTATCAAAAATGTTATGTAACACACTAAAGTGAGTTACGCAAAAAAACTTTATTATTTCACTAAAATACTGACTTGCACACTAAAATACTATTTGTACACCAAATATGATGATCTTTTTACAAAATATCATTTGATATGAAACGTTTCGTCCGCTCGGGAAACTTATCCACTCAGAAAACTTAATAGGTTATGTTAGGTTCTCTTGTGACCCTGCTCCCAAAAATAGGAGCCCTGCGAAGCAGCAGGGCTCCGTCAACTTAGCTTAGTGGTGCAATTAGTATTTTTGGTGGAAAATTAGTATTTTTGACTAACAGTTAAATACAACCCTTTTTCATTTAACACCCTGGACGTCAAATGATACATAGTGTCAAACTTGTAACGAAATTTTATTGTGGCTAAGCGTATGCTGAGACTCGGGTGACGCCACGCAGGGTAGATCCGATTATTTAATACCTGAACATACTGACAGCTGCGTATGCTGCGGCTCAGGTTCAATGTGGACATGCGTCTGTTCTGCTCTGGCAGAAGCTGACTACCTGTATCTGCATCAACTGCACTGAGTTACAAAGTCATACGCATATCTACGTAAAAGCATACGCTTAGCCTCAAACGTCCATATCTGTAATCATTTGCAAGTTTTACAGGTATTTAGATACATACGAGTATACGGACGTGGCAATATCGTAAAAGTTACAAACTTTTAATCATTTGACATCTTGGACGTCAAATGACAGATATTTTGAAACTTCTAAGACATTATAACGTCCGTATATTTATTTAGGAAAGCTTACAGACTAATAACAACACATTTAATTAAATAAAAAAGAAGTTGCTAATTACAAGCTACCACATATAAATGCAATGTAACAAAGATTAATTACATCAGTTACTGTTGTAAGTATACCTACTTGTTCAATCATACAATAAATACAATGTTGCAGCCATGTTCCGCCATAAAAAAGTAACTAAAAATGAGATTCATAATACACAAGTTAGTATAATTATATATTATTATAACAAAAGAAGTCAAGAAAATAATAATGAAAAGGTGCACAGGAAAAAAACTGCAATCTAGGCTATATATGCCGATCGCTGCTAAAGAAGTCACAATTTATAGATTTTTTTTTTTTGGTTAAGTTAGTGCAGAATAAATCCAAATATAATTTCCGTGACATTTGATTAAATGATTCGGCGCAACGTAAAAGAAAAGAGTTCCGTCTGTATTTCGTTGTAGCAAAGGGAACGTGTAAGATCGGACGTTGTCGAAAAACTAATTGATTAATTCCAAGTTTGATGTTACCCATCAACTCAAGGCAATCAATCGTGTCATTGGCTATGTTTATAATGGTTCTTCTGAGTTCGAGAAGTAAAATATGATACCGTTTACAACGCTCGTCATAGTCAATAGAATATTGATTCGCTTTAAAATCTAAGTATCGCAAAAACTTTCTTTATACACCTTCAATGCATGATATATATACCTGGTATTGAGGGTTCCATACCTGTGACGCATATGCTAGATTGCTACGTACGTACATAGGCACAGTACAAAACGTTTACTGTCTTAAGAGACCGAAAACATGAAGACATTCTTATCACAAAACCAAGTGCCTTCGACGCCGTGTTCGTAATGTGATTGATGTGCATATCGAATAAAAGCTTTGAGTCCATGATAACACCAAGGTCTTTAACGTAGTCAACTTTCCTAATAAACTTATCATGAAGTTTGTAACCCGATCCTATGGTAAGTTTTTGACGACTTAATGTTATGTAACAACACTTTGCGATATTTAACTGTAGTTTGTTAAGTGTGCAACTGTGCAGTATGCTACAAATTTATCAAGGTCGTTTTGGAGTTTCCCTACATCCGATGCATCGTTAATAATTTTGTGAATGTTCATGTCATCCGCGTATACATAGAAGTATATAAGAATTTAGGAAACAAGAATTTATATCTCCAGTGAATAGAGTAAACAATAGTGGGGTCAAAAGCGAACCTTGAGGAATGCCAGATGGGATTGAACACCAACCGAGAATTGAGAATTGAGAGCGATTTTCAATGTACGAGCTGAACCAGTGGTACAAATTACCATGTATGCCGGCAGCAAAAAAAATCTGTAACAGTATTTTGTTGTCAATTCAGTCAAAACATTTTTGTTAATCTGTATAGATCACTACACACACAATCTACCTAACTAACCTTTAGATATAAAATCATGAGATAGGATTAGATTTGATGTAGTGGATCGGCCGCATAAGAACCCATGTTGCTCAGCACCAAATGATAATATAAATAATACGTTCTAGTACTTTAGAAAACAAACATAACTTTGAGATTGGACGATAATTCTCTACATTAGATTTATCACCTTTTTTAAATACTGGTGTAATGAACGCCGATTTTCATTTTAATGGAACTAAACCTTCTGTTACCGACCTATTATAAAAAGCATGCAGAGCGGTAAAACCAAACTATCGACTAAACTTGTTATAAATAATGGAGGGATGTAATCTGCCCCACCAGATTTAGTAAGATCCAAACCTTTTAAATATTTCATAACCTTTCCAGGAGAAAAATGTATTGTACTGATGTAATTTGTGCTTCTGCTGTTACCATTTAAAGTACTATACTCAAGTAGACAAGGCATATTGTCTACTTCTGGCTCCTGAAAAGTTGATCTAAAATATATTGCGAATTAATTACTAATTTCTTTACCCATATTAGCTGATACATTCTTATTATATAGTAATAGTACAGTGTACTAGGCAGTGAGGAGGTATTTTTTCTACTTTTAATAAAAGACCATAAGGCCCTCGGGTTATTTAGGTTTGTGTATTCTACGTTAGTAATGTATTCGTCAAAACAAGTTTGTTCTAAGTCCACAGCTCGCCGGCGTAATGAAGATACCGTTAGATAGTCACTCATGTTACCATACAATTTAAACCTCCGGTGGTACTTTGACATTTTTTTTACCACTTTTATAAGGCCTGAACTATACCAACGCGGATGAGAAGTTTGCCTGATAGATTTCATAGGTATAAATTTATCTCTGAGAGAATATAATCTGTCGTAAAAATGTTTAACTGACTGTTCCAACGGCTCAGTGCATAACAATAAATGTCAGTCTGTTTTATTAAGAGACAAGATATTTTGAAGTTATTTTGTCTGCAAACCGATGAATTTCTACAAAACCTACCTCCACAATCAAAGGTTTATGGTGCGGGTTTACGGGGATAAACAACGGGTCATCGCACTCCGCAACGCTTAAGAAGTCAGAGATCAAGTTAATCACAACTCACCGATTGTAAAATATTATTTCGTTTTTTTTGTAGTTTGACCCATGTACCTAACAGTTTTGGTGTAAAATTAGGAACAAAATCACATTCATCTTTGGGGTAATGATCATACATAGAAGTATTCGCAATAAAGGCACCAAAACAAGGAAAGTTCAAGAAAATAAATCAAATTTTCAGGTTCATTAATGTCAGCAACAATATGCGACGGTCGATGGTGAAAATAAATAGTAATGTTATTAAAATTGATGCAGTGGGATCTTAAAATAAAATGGGTTTCATCTCAAGGCTATCTAAGGTTGTTAGTCAAAATATGATAAAATAAACTTTTGTTTAAAAACGTGTCGACATAAATAACCTCCATTTTAGAATCAAATCAAAATTTAACATCACAATGTCAGCAATAGTTACGAATTGACGAGCTCTCTATTAAGCTGAACTATTTTATATATCACAATAGTGACGAATACACTCTAGACGTGAATTGATTTGATGAAAACAATAATTTAGGGGTTTTCCAAGGCAGCGGCACAATACCATATATATATGCATTATTGCGTGTTGAATAAAGTTATTAAGTATTTTTTTATAAATTAACTCCCTTGAAGTTCCAGTAGAGGCAACGAAGAATTGAGACCTATGAATATAAAATAAGATGCGTGTGATATAAAAACATGAGAAATACGGCTTAGTAAGGTAAAAACATGAATTTTACAAAATACAGATCTTATATACGGGTATACGTAATCCTTAGGTATTCTGTTTCTTTTCACTTCGATTGTTTTTCCAGACATTTCGCTTAAAAAGGCAGACGCTACATCACATATCAACTGAAAACGTGTAAATACTTACTCACAAATAGTGAATAAAATAACCGATAAATAGAATCCTGCAAATTCAGATCTATTGTGTGCACGAAGTGGCAACGTAGCATTGAGAGCTTTCGTTGGACGTCACATACGGCTAGCAATGAACGTATAGAATAAAGACGAAAGCGCCACTAGTTTTTGCGACGAAAATCAACGGAACTACGAAAATATTCTGTGCAGCAAGATTGGAAGAAAAATGACGTCCAATTTATTTTTCATATTTTGACTTTTCTAGTATCAGGGGGACATTTTGCAAGCATTGCACGTAGTCTCCTATTTGACGTCCGATATACGGACGACTCAAGCAGGTGGACGCCACATTAGATGCAAAAATGGCCATAGTGGACGTACAATAGATTACGGGATATATATATATATATATATATATATATATATATATATATATATATATATATAGTGTATAAATAGGTAGGTAGTTAACTTAGTGCCCATACTTCATACCAAGTAAAATAAACCAAGATGATGATCAAAAAGGCTTGCCCTGATATGAATATATCTGATGAAAGTATATATTTACTGGAGATGTTCCTTTGTGTGTTTCTACATATTTTATTTCATTACGAATATTTATAATAATTTATATACATTTTAGTTATAGACATTATGCCCAATTTCTTAGTCGATTATAACTTAGTAATAATTTTGTCGAACACCCTAGAAAATTGCATTGTTTCGTTCTTAAATTATTCTGAGTAGGTATTCTAACGTTTCGTTATTAAATGTTTTAATAATAATTATAACATTTTAGCAGTGCATACTCTGTCAGAAACTTTTGGCTGAAATTGTTATGTACCTGCACCTCAGACTATACCTATAAGTATCCTTACTTTAAGATGTAGGTACACAAATAAAGGGTGACTTATGTCCAAGGATAAGAGGATCCTATAGTGACATCATTATTAAATTATCAAGACGGTTGCTTGTACGGAGGTCAAACGCTAAGCAGTGTAATATTCTATCTATGATCAACCGCCTCGACCACTTTCTGGCTGAGGACGGGCCTGATCCTATAGAACTCGTTCACACCATCATATTCTGAACTTCTAGTCGGCTGCGGTTAAGTTATGAAGTATCAAGTAACTATTCGCATCCTGCCTATGGACCGGCTCTCATAGCTCAACTTAGATTAGGTACATTTTACTCAAACACCCTTGTTCAGGTTCAAACTTTATTTACCAAGTGTCTAAAATTTATCGCGATGGTAGATAGAGATTATACAAATCAAAGAGCTCCGCAAGGATCAGTACTGTGTCCAACAGTTAATGTTTTGTTTTGTATCATTTATTGTAAAGCGACATAAAGACAACCTTGTGGAGATATCAACAGACCATCAAGCAGAAGATAGCGGGTTTAAAGACATGGTACGCACCACTGACCGTTCGAAGTTATATGCGTATTGAATTGTTAAGTAGTGCTTAGAAGCTTACCTGGTGCTTCTGAGAGTGCGTTCAATTGGTGTTCCCGGATTTCATGAAGATCTTTTACGTCAATAGAGTAGTAGGTAAGTATCCTTCAATATACTGACGCTGCTTTAAACCCCTGTGGGTTGTGGCGATCAGACGTTTAGTAATAATCTTCAGTCAAATCTGGTTAGACTAGAAAGCAGACCCCGACTCCAAGTCTGGATGAAACTGATATAACTCTAGGACGCTAAAGAGGATCAGCCTAGTAGTTGTAAAGCCAGCATCATTGTTGATAGCCCTACTCATAACATGACTAAATATATTGTTTTTATAGCAGTAAGGTGGCAGGCTATCTGATGTCCCACCTGATGGCAAACGGCTACGGCCCATAAACTTTGGCCATGTCGGAAACACAGCCAAGTCTTTTAATGCCTAGAAATTTCACTCGCTACAGTATAATTCAAACTGAAATATAGTACTCCTCATTTGTACGTTATTAGTTAGGTACTTTGCAGCAGAATAACTGAAACTGCGGTGGTACATACCTACCCAGAAAAGCCCCTGCAAAAAAGACCTACCACCAGTGATCAAAACATCTTTGAAGCAAGAAATTTTGTCAAAATGTAGACACCTTATGTACCTAGGTAATTATTGTTAGAACAGCTCAATGACCCAATAAATCGCTAGGTCGTGATTCTAAGACTTAGACAATATTTCTGTTTACGTATTATCTCCTAAGGTAAATATTATTATGTAGTTATGTAGCCAACATCTTAAAATTGCTAGCCAGAAACATAAGTGCCTACCTACTACATAAATCGGAAAATGTCAACCTTGACATTGAACCTGCGACCTCGCTACGTACAAAGTCGATGCTCTAGCAACTAAGCTATTTGTGTCTGTACATGATTGTGACCTTCTAAAAGGCTTGCTCGATTGAGATATGAAGACTTTCTTGTGGAGGAAGCCTATAGCTTCCTTCTGATTAAAGCTGGTGCGAGATACCTAATTTTCTTTTAGGCACGACAAACCAAAGCTGAGTTAGGGCGGTTGTTCACTACAAGGAATTTTACCGTCCGGCAGTCCGATTTCTTACAATTATGTATGAATTTCAATGAATTCTCAATGAAAGTTGATGTAAATCGTGCTATCTTTAAATCTAGAGTCCGCAGATTGTTTCTCGAATCATTGTCTGGAGCTCTCACTAGTCAGTAGGTAATTTTATATATAAATATATATGTATATATTATATTTATGTACTTTTATATTGTATCTACGTATTCTGTCCTTATATATTCATATATTATGTATTCTGTATATATTATAGATAGATAAGTACCTATTAATCAACATCTGTGTAAGTTTTACTCTCAATTCTACACCTGCTACATCATCTCTGAACCACCCGAAGGTTGACTGGCAGAAAATGCCTCAGGCATTAAGTCCGCCTTATCAAATTGTTTGCAGGAAAGTTTAAATAAATAAAATAAATAAATCTGACTGCCGGGCGGTAAAATTCCGTGTAGTGCACAAACGCCCTTAAACTATATTTTTAAGTATACCTATGACGAATCTCTAACTACACGATTCTTCTCGTTGGTAGGTACGTAGGTACTCACCGCCACTTATCAAGCTAGACAGTCTAGACACTGACTTTTGTACCTTTCATATGATATAGGAAATACATCTCGGCGATTAGTAGACTATGCACATAATTATGCACATGATGAACCACAGAAGTATTCAAAGACTAAAGAACTTAATAACGAACATGCACGGTCAGCGTAGTGGTTCATGCGGGCGCGTCACTGCTTAGCTCAGCACTTAGTCTTGTGGATTCGATTCGTATATGAGACATTTTGTGCAAATCGTCTGAACTATGTAATGGGATGACGTAGTTTAGTACCATTAACCAAATAAAATTGCCTATGCTATATCTGTCCTGAATTAAGTATTCTCAGTACCAACTCATTGTGGTTTATTACAAATTAGAACAAAGTTACAGTGTATTTCACGGTTTGTACTTTCGTAATAAAAAATAAAACCGTTTAATTAGAACACCTTTATGCACTTTAGTGTGATTTTTGCACAGATAGTTAAACCATCATAGTCTCTACAATAACTGTCCGTAACATAGAATCTTGAATTTCATTCAATTTTACTTTCGCTCAAAAGCTTTATACACACGAATACAAGTCAAGCTAGACTTTGACCTCTTTACCGTTCTTATGGCGTAGGAAATAAGTATCAAAATCGCACAGCAACTTTAACTAGACATGGCGCTGTGTGTACCTAAGTGAATTTGTTGGGCAAGTCAGTACCTGCAGGTAAACTTGTACTTCCAAGCCCGCCTAACCTGTACCAGAAATCTCGCAAAAAATGCCGAAAAACTCAATAGATTCACCTCTTTGATTATAAACTTGTTATAGGTAGTCAAAGATTCACCTCTATGGTGCGGAAGTGGACCAAGTCATTTTTGTGAGACCTACACTCTTATGGATAAAGTGTGGCTCAGGAGTAACAGCACAGAATAATTAATAGTACTAAGTAACAGGCTTAAGATACCATTAGTTCGATACAGTTAATTACGACCAAGTAGATACCTACTTACCTAATCATAATATTATCGTAATTATGTCTCTAAACTTCGAAAAGTTACAGGACAGTCTATTGGTATCCATTAAGCTATCGCTCCCTCTACATACTCATCAATAACTATTTACTCATAAATAAATATTTAAATTCTAGTGTAATCCACCACAAGAAATAATAACCTAATAAGTACATATAGTACAAAGCAATACCAATGACTGAGATACCACCTATTGGTATATACCAACATTAAAAATAATCTATTGTCGAAAAGTCGTATGTATACCCTCTTATGTAGAGTTCTTAGACAGTTATTTTCTATAATAAACCAAACAGAAACAATGAATTTCTCAAACAACAACAAAAAGCACCCAGAATCGGAACAAGAATTCTTGGACACAATTAAAGAGGCATGCGGTAGCAGTTGCTCAACGGTTAGAGCATTGGTCTCGCGGTCGAGAGGTCGTGGGTCCGATTCCCACCCATTGTACTATTTATCTACAGTTTTAACGTGAGCTTTAGGCAAAGTTTGTTTGGCGATTTAAAGAGTAGCATACGTTTAATCCAGATTCTTCTCATAGCTTAAATCTATCCGAAACTGGAGCTATTTGTCTTTTGTGTTACTCTGTAAACAAAATGAAATACATTATTTGACTATTAAACTTTCTAGATTTATAAAAATATGTACCGGAAAATACCAGTGTGGGAATCGAATCTGTAGGCCCCAGCGCTAGCATGGCCTGTTGTTACACTGAAACCACTGCGTCATCGACTCAATTACTTACTTGACGAGAAATCAACGCGAAACAAATTATTTTCTTTAATTTTTATATACAATTTATAATGAGTAATTTACAGTAAGGTCATCGTTCGATATAGATTTTGCTAATCATTTAATAATACTTATTTCTGAAATATTAACTTTCTTCGAAGACATTGAAATATGTACGTAGTTACGTACCTACTGATAATCTATTTCACAGCTAAGTATAATCATGATATTATGATACCCAATCCTTTAAGCACATAATATAAGTCCAAAGTGTCTCTATGGGTAAATGTAAAAATGTAAAAGTTTTAGCAGAATAGTAAAAGCACGGTAGGTAGTTAAGTTTAGACCTACATTTGCCTTAGGTAAGTATAAGCTAAACAAAAGATTAGAGGCGTTCATAGCATTTCATAGGCAGGTCGCCACGCCGGGGCCGCGGCCTCAAAGTGTTTGGAAATTCTATTTATTTTAATGGGCAGAGGTTGACCGCGCGCATTCCGTCCACAGGGCGACGCCGCGGAGTCGCGTCGCACACCGTACACCGTACCCACACGGAGGCTCCAGCCTACAGCCTCGGCCGGTACCCGCGCGCGGCGCGCACTATCTTGCCGCATTCCACCGAGCCGAAGTCGCGGCGCGCCCCGCGCGTGCCTTCGACTGTGCCTTCGCCGCCGCCGCCACCGCGCCGAGTGCCGACCCACGCGCCCGCTTCGCTTCACTCAGTCGTACTAGCGCGCCCATGGACTTTGAGCGCCTCGACGGCAGCCGGCGCGCCATTCAGCTCTTGACATCGCGCGACGTTCAGTGAAGTGAAGTGCCAATGGATGCGGTTTACCAAGGAATATAGTGTCTTTACGTGGTGCTGCATTGGATTTATCTATTCATGGTGAGTGTGCTGGAGTTAGACGGCGCCACGGACACGGCCGCAGTGGATGCGCGCGCTTTCACGATGCGGCCACTTTCATTTCATACGCATAGCTCGAATTCCGCGCGCCCGCGCCGACCGCGCCGCGGCCGCTGACCCTGCGCTCGCGCGCCCTTCCTCGACACCACCACCGCAGCAATACCAACCATGCCCGACGTGCCAACACCAAGTGCCAAGTGGCCACCGTACACCAATTACATTCACAATATACCACTAACACACCACACGATTAAACATAGCAGTCCGACACAATATTACATACAAAACTACAATCAAGTTGTATGTAAGCTTATAAACTTTTTTATGCGTTGTAGCATTGCATTATTTTAGTGGAGGTATGCATAGAACTTCGATTAAATAGGTAATCTAACAACGTGATTTCTAATCATCGAGTTTATTGCTCAATAATGCCAAGTTAATAACATGTACCTACTAAGTACCTATTCGGAGGTGCATTTATATGTATGCAATTATGTACTTACTTACTAATATTTTGCAATATTTTCATTTATGTCTACAGCTGTCTGTCCAAGGTATATAGCAGTAAATTTAAATAAGTAGATAATTAAATCAAAATGCACCAAATATTCCACATTAAAGTTGAAATAAGTTCACTTATGTATAAATAGTTAAATACTTAATTTCTACACAGGCATTTAATAAATCAATATAATATATGTGCTTACCTAGCCACTCTACATAAAAAGCATAAGCAAAATAACAATAATTAATTTCACCAATATCAGAAATATTTGAACTTTAACTTAAAACTAAACTGTTACTTGATCGGTATAAATTAGAATGTTACACCCACAATAACATACAAAATTCTTAATCTTATAGCATTTTAGATGGCTATCACACGTACTACATAACCAGGCATCTAATCATTTTAGCCGATAGGTAACATTTCATAGATACTCGTACTCGAATCATAAAAGTAATTAAATGAATTTTGCGGAAGTTATTCACGTTTTTAGCATACCAAACACACTTAATCACATGTGAGGAAATAAATTGTTGACTGCGTATGTTAACAGTGTTTACTGTACGCTTACGCTTAGAAAGACGTAGATATAGGTATCTACATAATATACCTAGATTGTAGAATAGTTTAACAATTATTATACCTATACGACTTCTAGTTAGCAGCTCAGCAGTTGATTTGCGCCTAATCTTAGTCTTATTGACGAAGACACCTTCTAGCACCAAAAGATACGCTAGAGACAGGTTATTAATTTCTTCTTTGGATGATAAGGTAGTTCAAGTTGCTATGTGGCTCTAATTGATGCACCTTTCGCAGTATAAGCATATATTTGACTTTTCCGAAATAACTACTCTTCACATCCAATCTATGCCTGCACTAATAATCAGGCCCTACTCTACTAAGAGTTAGTTTAGAACACGTGTCGTTATGCACTTTTGAATATTTGGAAAATAGGTATGCCCAGTTATTCCACTCATCCGTGCACCAGCATAGCTATATCTGGTCACTGCTACAAGTATGTTTTCGCAGTTTCGGTCTTCATGCAGCGATGTAGAGAATGCAATGATATTTCAATGAGCATTGGTCAGAAGATTTTTAAATCCACGTTCAGTCCTAGTTTGGCAAGCAAATTTTTTATGTAAGACTTCCACTTCTTGACATGAATAAGCACATGTAGATTGCCAAGCCTTCAATCATTACTTACAAGTTTACAAAACCTAGTCAAAACACACACACATACTATCGATGACGTAACCTAAACTACTTCGTAACTGTTTTTAATTTAGCCCAAGCACGCCATCTACCATATGCTTATGGACTTTAGTTATTACTTACAGAAAACATATTTACCTGCTCATATAATATTCTACCACTTAAAGACTTAATAACGATGTTAGAGCCACAAGTATCTATTTATATTATATTCAAGTGGTTATTCCGCATTCCTTACTTAACTACTCAGCATATTAAATCGAGGTAACTAATAAAAAATACAAATAAACATTGTTCCTCCTCTATTGTGTCACCGTTAATGCCAGAGACATTGATTTGATGTGTATAGAAAAGAATTTGTTGTGCTTGATAGAAAGCGTTAGGGGGACACATGCCATTTAAAACCTTTTGCCAAATTAAAAAATAATATACATACATAGATTCACGCCTGTTTCCCGGAGGGGTAGGCAGAGACCACGGAACGCCATTTGCAACGATCCTGACATCTCTCTTGCTTCATTCACTTCCATAAAATTTCTCGAGCATGCTCTTCGGTTAAGGGTACTTCTAATCTGTCCTTTTTTAGGATGTCTCCAATCTGGTCAGAGAACGTCCGTCTAGGTCTTCCCCTTCTTCCTGTCGCATTCACAGTTGCCTTATATAACTTCTTAGTCAGTCATTCGTCATCCATCCTCTCTATGTGTCCAAACCATCTTAGCATACCTTTCTCAGTGGTTGTCACTACGTCGTCTTTTACCCCACAACACTCTCTTATCACACAATTCTTTACTCTGTCGCTAATAACAACAGCTTTCAATTTCTTAAATCCATAACGTGGTAATCCAAGAAGCACGCATTTATGATTTCAAATTACTTCCATAGCTCTAGAAGCATCTAAACCTTAGCCATGAATTCGGTATTCATTCTAAACAGGTTTGGTATAACATTAGTTCTTATTAGCTTTCCAAGTAAAATATTTCAACAATATTACTTGCGGTCTAATTCATCACTCCATCACCACATTTGATAATGTTGATGAATCATTAGCGCGTAATAAACGACTAACATCGCGACCGCATTCCTTCGATAGCAGAACGAGTAGGTAAATAAAAGTAAATTTAACCAATGACAAAGCGTAAGTACTTAACATTTTATGGCATGTTTCGTCGCCTGTACAGCACACGTACGACGTGTTTTAAATATTGTTTGGTAGTTTCCTAGAATAGGGAAATCTGATTTATTAGATAAATTATTAGAAAATAAATATAGGTAAATTCATTGCACGAATTGCTACGATCGCTATGATGTGATAAAAATGGTCCAATGTGACGTATTAAAAAACGTGTGAGACTTGCAAAGAGGATCGTCTTTATGTTAACTGTTAATTGTCTTGCGACACAAAAATATCAGCCTAGGTACCTAAAAAGCAAGTTAAACAGTATCATAATTGCGTAAAGAAGGATTACCATACGGTTTAGAGATATGAAGATACCAGTACTTATTACATCCCTGAAGGTTTAGCTACCTCAACGCATTTATCATGCTTATGTACGTTTTTCTTTTATTCACAACAAGTGGGCATGTTTAGGTGCTATCGGTCGAGCCTATCATACCTATATAGATGTGAACAATTTCTCAATAAGACTACATTGCCTATCATAATCTCTCACTACTATATTACAAATGCAAAAGTTTGTCAGGATGCGTGGATGTTTCAGACAAAAAGTACTTAAGGGATTATGATGAAACTGTAGTAATTTATGCTATACATGAGAACCTTTTGTATCGTCATCCGACTCCCACGCAGGCGAAGCCGCGGGCAATTGCTAGATCTTTAAATTTCGGTTATAGGCTATGATAAACCGGCATTCAAAATAAAACATCCCAAAAAGTTGCGAAATGGTGCGTTTCATTTAATATTGAGAACTTAGAAAGTGTTTATTAACATCTTAAATTAATTTATTTACTTTGAGTTCAATTTATCTTTAATATTTACACATGTATTTAAAGATTTACATATTATAACCACTTTATCAGTTATCTTGCTACGAAGTTACACCTGTATTTCTTCTAAGACCTGCCCAAGGACCCAATTTCGGACCAAGCATCGAATAGACGTGATATTTACACCCTACCAGTTGCTTATTTTGAAACTGGATACTTCAGCGTGATCTCTCTAGGCTGTATTATTTATATAATAACTACCTATAATGTAAACAATCTAACAGTAGGATATGTACAACAAAGTTTATAACATGCATATGACTTGTTGCAATCTTCACGTTCCCATTTAAAATATGGATACCTACTTAGTGTTAGTATCTAAACACGTATAAGCGCTGTCCGTACAAGCCACATGGGTATTATTTTCATGATAGAGATAAATATTAATCCTTTCTTTTAATCAAAATTACTGATGTCGTTATAATACAGCAATAAAGCACTCCTGCAATGCTATCTAATGTAACAGCATATTTTCAAACACGTAGCCTATTGTGTCCATTTGTTAGACAATACATGCATAATGCTTAGGTACACTAACATTATTACGCATTCAGGCTCCATACAAGCAGATATAGTGATAGTAGGCACTATTTTGTCCGTGACTGTACTGTAAGATGTAACGCATATCATGTAACAGTTTGACGCCCTCTTGCTAAACCAGTAGTGAACAGTGGCACAGCTAACATAGGTACTCTGCTTGCTTCGTATAAATCTAAAATACCATGGCAAGTTAAGGAACAAAGGCTCCTTGCGCTGATCAATGAAATAGTGTCTGTACCGAAATATGTATGGGTTATTGTTTCTTCGATTTACAATGCAGATTCGAAATGAACGGTAACAATGTCTTGTTGAAAAAAACATTGTGGGCATCGATACCTACGCTACTAAATTCCTTCACGCTGCTTTAGCTTCCTCTTGTTTTATTGTTCTTTTCATACTCATACCCAATTAAGGATAATTCCGGTTCCTGTTCTGAATAACTACTATAAATTATACAGCCTACCGCATGAATCCAATTTATATGCAAAATCATTGTGATCTACATATCACTGCCTGCTGTATATTTATTATATAACGTTGGTAGATTTAATTATAAATCTTCCTAAACTTTAAAATATTTTTAACTGATTGAAGAAACTTGATCGAGGGGCTAGACTTGTTTGCGGTCAAACACGTAAAATACACACAGTATTAATTCCTTACAACAATATCGTAAACAAAAACTAGTTTCAAATTACTATACCTAACTATATTTTTAACTCGTGTTTAATTTCATTGATTAGAATTTCCAATTATTTGCATTTTTCGGCGGCCAGTATGTCAATGTCCCAAATCAGACAGTAGGTAGATACACGAAATTAATACAAAGTGTTTTTACCTTGGCGAAGATATTTAAAATTATTCAAATAGCTTTGTTATCGTTCATGAAAACAAATAATTATATTATTACCTGTTTTTAGATTACAGCGATATTAATTATGCGGTAAGTAGGTACATACGAATTTTGTCGTATACGACGAAGATATGTTTCTCACTACTGACCTCATCGATGATAGTCATGAATAGTCATGATATAGGGAGGCATATGACACACTGAGACACAATGAGTCGAATATCTGAGTGCTGATTGTAAATAAATAATATTCCTTCATTCCGTCTAGACATTTATATAAATCAGCATTTTGCCAACGCGACTTATATAATATATAAGTCCATAGGTAGGTACCTACGTCGAAACATTCCATTGTAGAATATGTTGATTCCATAATTAGTCACTATTTATATGAGCAAGTATTAATTGATAGTAAAAACCGTTATTTGTCTTTAATGTCTTACTGCAGAACTGCAACCATGAATACATTTCGATTTTATCAAATTAGCCAGACAACCTTGTAATTTTCGATCTATCCATGGACTGGCATGGACTTTGAGATTCGGGATTCGTATTTGACATATTTTGTATGGAGCTTATGTCAAAAACGAATCTAAAAAAAAAATGGATCGATTGAATATTGAATTCAGCAGTATCAGTAAATAGAAGCAATTTTCTAACTTTGGTCTGAAGTATTGGTAGTTTTGGTATTGGTGAGTATATAGCGTATAATGCAGATTCAGTTATTAAAATAGATATAAGAGTATGAAGGGTACGGCATCAGCAACTTTCTAAGGCTTCGTCAAATTATTAAAAGCTCTACAAAAAGAAACATTGAAGTAATTATCTGTGTCAACTGCTTGCAAACATTCATAAACTGCAGCTGCCTATTGCAATGGAAAATGCTTACCTATTAGCAGAAGAATTGGCTATAGACAAAATCAAAACTTAATTGCGTCATGCCGTCATGTCATAAAACATGTTAATCAGGCAGTCCTAACACAGCAATCAAAATTTCCTAAGTATATCTTAATTTGGTATCAGACAATGTGGATGCTTATGCAAGCTAAGCCCTTTTAATAAGACCCTGAACTTCAAAATAAAGATATCCTTTTTCGAGTTTCTAGTTGATGTGGCTCGAGGCCAACTTCGGTAAGCAAAGGGTAAGCAGTGTTAAATTAAAAGTGTAGTTACTTCACAGATATCGTTTAAGAACTTGCTAACCATACTGCAAGCATTTGTTGTAATTTTGTCCTTTTCTACACTGTAAATGACATACCTTAATGTCACCTAATACATTGGACTGGTTATCAGTTTTTGTTTGGTTTTTGCTGAATCTAGGTCCCTAGTCATTTTTGGAGAAAATATACTAACTTATACTTTGTGTCAAGTGTTCTTGGACGAAATAAGTTATAGAATGTATCTAAAGTCATTAATATAACGGGTTAGTAGCTGACGGCGAAAAATGGTAGGGTAATCCAAATTATGTCAGCGAAAAGATCAAGCTGAAACAACAAAATGCTCAACTGTTTAATTGTGCTGGCTGCTTCAAGATACAAACAAATCAATTGAATCGATTATTTTCAAGGTAAATACATATATGTATGTATAATGAAATACCAAAAATTAAATAAAAACAGACGAAGTTATTTTAAATACCTACTTGTTGTAATTGTCCGTGTTCGGAATTATGACTGCTGGTAGTTGACCCTGTTTAAAATTCCGTCCATTATCGTCCTTACAAATTTGAGAGTGTCAAAATTGGTGGCGAGATGTCGAAAAGTGTGGAGGCAACGACGGCCTTAGGTATGCGAGGACGCAAGATGCGGCTGGCGTAGGGGGAGGGGCACTCGGCATCTGAAGGTCGTCCGCATTCCTCGCGTCGCCGTCCGCTGCTACCGCGCTTACGTAGCGCCCCCCCTCCCCCTCCGTGCCCGCGCCCCATCCGCAGCCCGCGGTCGCCTGCGCCGACCGGTCTGCCTCCGCCCCGCTGCGCCTGACCGCCATCACAAACTATCGCGCATTTACTAAAACAAAAAACATGTTCATAAGGCTATCAAGAGCTGAAGAGCCGCAGAGGTACCGGATGGGATGAAATTTATTCGCGTCTAGTTTTTTAACGTGATCTTGTGGTTCTACATTCCAATAAGCGTTTTATAATACGTAGGTACCTATCATAGTGAACATATTATTATCGCGTGGGTTTGTTTCGTTCATAGTTCGGCGAGCTTAGCTAGGGTTTACTTATTTAGAAATGTTACGAGGTTTTCAACTTATTCATGAAAGTTGTACGATCTATGAATTGGAATAATTGAATATTACTGACTTGACTTATGCGGGCGCACAGCAGTATTGTTCTGTAACATCCTTTGACGAAGCGCACTTAACTTTAAATTGCCTATTTGTTATTTACTAATAGTTTGTAATTTAGGTTACCGACATATGATACTTTTTGTGCGAGTTATGTACTAAAACTGTCCGTCACTTACTTAATGCTATGCCCAATAACATCCATGTATTAAAGTAGTTCGTTAGTATAGGAACACTGCAACTATCGATCGACCAAAGAGTAATACAAATAGTTATATAGGACAAAACGAACGCTTGACTTTATACCTTAGTGCAGATGCGTGATGTTGATTACTCATAAGCCGAAGTAATTGAAAATTTTAACCATACCTATGTTAATAAACTACAATTCCTAGAAGTGGAAAATACCCAAGCTAAATTAGTTATTCAAATTCAAACTAATTAAATGCATATTGGCTTTGATGTACAAATCAACCATGAAGTAAATAAAAATAACGCATTTAAATCAACACGTGCGAGCGTAGAACATTTTTAACAAAATATAATTCACAAGTAAACGCAACAATGTGCGATGTACGCCACAAAAACAGCAGGTAGCAAAAAGGAGATCGTGTACGAAAAAAAGGTAATGGAATGCACAGATGGCGCAGATCCGACATTCCACAGCCCAGCCTCTTCTGAATAGGAAATATTATTGTTGTACTTAAGTATTGTGTTACGATCACGTTATAAAACAACCTTATCTTTTATAAATACAGAACAAGGATCACATATTTAACCTAAAACTTGTATTATACATCTGCTAGTTCTAAAGAATTCGGCAAAAACATATATTATGTTTATTAATTCGTCATTATAATAATCTATGTACCTGTTATCTGCGTCACAAGTTTGTTATTTTTGGTCAATGACAGAATTTAAAACAACTATGACGCACGTTAAATTATGTGTTTAATTAATCACTTTAGAATGTGATCGCAGGAAGACATTGCTGCCTTAAGTATTTTAATGTCTAGGTACACTTGAATTGGCATTGGAATATTTACTACATAGCTCTATAACTAAGATTTATACTTTAAACAGTTGCACCTATCTGATGTTCGGGTTTCCTCAGGGTCCAGTACTAGGTCCCCAATTAATAAGTAAAACTTTTTCGCGATTCCTATTCCGAAATACAGTTACTTGTATATTACTGAATGGATAATATTTAGATGTCATCTTTGGTTTTATTTTTAATGTCTATCAAAATCGACGCAATATTCAACAAACATATTAGGTATGCATGGAACTAAAATATGCGCATTTACATTTTTGTGCAAATATAATAATCAATTGTATATTTTTATACGCTCATATATTATTCGTATGCGCAATATAATTTGTTACTGCTCATATTTTGTAAATGATGAATAGGTATGTGTATGTAGTTCTGTCAGTCGGTTGTTATTTGTTGCAGAATTGCTATCTTTACTCTTAAAGAAATTCATCATCATCGTCCTAGTGTTATACATTGTGCCAGATGCTTTCTGTTATCCTCTTTGCCATGGCGCCGAGGCTCCTCGCACCAGTCCCACCAGATTTGACAGAATATTAGCTTTACTAGAGCGGAATATGTAGGTACGGTGTGTAGATAATACTTATGAATGCGTGCATGCCGTAGTGATTTAAACGGCCGCCTCGCCGTTTAATATTGTGTCGAGTGTTGTGGGTTCGATCCCAAAATAATTTGTGTGACCCAATTTTTTTTTTCTGAGTTGGTTATTCTTTGCCCCCTTTGCTTGAATTTTTGTATAGATCCTGGCGTTACAGGATTTGTTCCTAGAGCGGGAATTTTGATTTGAAATAAAACAGAAAAATAAATAAATGTTTGGTTGTTTCAGTGCGAGTAACAGTGGTCTCGAGATGCGACATGCGTGCTCTGTGTTCGGTTCGCGGGCCGTTGGGCGGCGACACGCGCGCGCTCGGCGCGGGCGCGCGGTTTCTGTCCCTGCGCATGCCCGGACAGCCCCAACCACTCCACTTCGTCGTCGAAGCCAAAGCCAGAGTCAAAGAACTGAAGTCTTTGGCCAATGCTCACGCACAACTACAAGCCATGACCGACAGCGAACTCTTCGGATTAGCAGTCTTGCAAAGTAAGCAATAAACCCACTACAACTTTGCATAATTAAATTCCGCACCTGCCTTAATTTCTAAACGTTCGCACAGTGATTTCACAAAACAAATTATTATGTATTCATGGCGTCACGCATTCCACTTCGTAAGCATTCAGTCTCAACTATGCAAACAAACGTTGTTGGGTAATCAATGTTCTATATTTGTACAGGCATCACAATGTCACATTGTAAAGGCAACACACTACCTCTACCTATCTAAGTATCTACGTATAATGGATTGTCTATGTACCTCAATGCTTTGTTTAAATGGTAAAGAAAAGTATTTTGAATTGACACTTACAGTGTCTTGTTGTTTTTTAATACGTCGTACTATTATTCTACCTTAACTAAACCTTCCTTATCTACCTTATTGCAAAGACTGATAGAAGTATGCTGTAGCATTTACGTACGACACGACGTCATATCAATACCTACTGCAAAGATTCCCACATTCATTTTAGATACTTATAAACATTTTGCATAATAGTTATGGTAATTTTCAGATGGAGAATACTTGTTCGTTGACCTAGAAAGCAAACTATCAAAATATGCGCCAAAGAGTTGGAGATCATCACACACACATGTAAGTAATTAAACTAAATACATAGATATATTTACACTTAGCTGATAAGAAGAAACATTTATATGGCACACTAAATCCGGCAATATCGCCAATTTACTGTCAGATACATATATTATATGATTGCCGGACGCACATACCATACAGTAATTCGGTAACATTTTGATACACTGATTTAGGCGACCACTGTTCTTGCTGAGTAGTAAGGTATTAAACCGGAATCTGACTGACTTTTTGTACAACACGAAAGATTTCCAATCCAAATAACGTGATCTATCGGATAAACAAACTAGCTGTGCAATATATCACGCTTTTTCTTTTTGCAGGGTTTGGATGCGAATGGCAAACCGCTTCTAGAATTGCACTTGGTCGTGCAGTTTCACGTGGAGAGCCCACTTCTTCTACACAATGAAGTCGGCCGCCACCTTTACTTTCTGCAGCTGCGCCAAAACATGCAAACAAGAGATGCTCTGCCTGCTGAGGTACTCCTACTTCTGACAGGACTGGCACTACAAGCAGAATATGGCGATGCTGATAGTTATGAAGACAGAGATTATTTTAAAGTGGAAGACTATGCGCCCACATCTCTCACTGGCGACTGGGTATCGGCAGCAATGCGGGCTTGCCATCGAGAACACAAAGGGCTCACGAAACCCGATGCGGAAATCAGATTCATACGAGAAGTATGTCTTCTACCCGATACTATAAATTCACATAGATACCGTCTAAAGCAATCAAAATCAGAGCCT
Source organism: Euclidia mi (assembly GCA_944739405.2). Lineage (NCBI taxonomy): Eukaryota > Metazoa > Arthropoda > Insecta > Lepidoptera > Erebidae > Euclidia > Euclidia mi. Next base: position 93,439,021 of record OX123183.2, on the reverse strand, counting down.
GAACCAGGCACAGTGTGGCTTCTCGTTACGGCAAAAGGTATTAAAATTTTACCAGATAATGGACCTCTATCAAATTTTATTTGGAGCGCTATCGGTAAATTAAGTTTTGACAGAAAGAAATTCGAGATAAGGACAGAAGAAGGCAAAACTACACTGTATTCTTCAAGTGAAGAAAAATGCAAATATCTGTTTGCACTTTGTAAGGAAACGCACCAATTTTCAATGAAGATTGCGCCAAAATTTAATGAAGTACTTAGAAAAGAGGAAGAAGAAAGAAAAATATGCTTTGGATATTCAAAATCATTAAATTTGCAGTATAATCAAAATAAAAGTGAACAAAGGATATCAGTGATATCTTCTACGAGTTCAAACACAACTTCAGGTATCGTTAGTGATAGAGTTCAATCGGAAGATGAATTAGAAATTATGATAGATTCGCCGCCGGCACCATCTACGGAAAGTTTAGCGTTCGCCCATTTACTCGACAGTTCAAACTCTTACTTCATTCGGCAATTATCACAAGATAATCAACCTCTAACGAAAACATCTTCCCTAAAAATACAAAAGTCTAAAGTACGGGTTAAAAAGAATAAAGAAGAAGGGGAGTCTTCTAGTAGAAATGAAGTACCATTGTCAGAGTCACATTCCATAAATCAATTAGAAGAAACAACCTCTCTACCTGATCAAAGTATTACAGAAACTTTGACAGATAGCCCGAAGTCTAATAAGTTAAAATGTACCGGATCACAATGTTCCTCGTCGTGCAGTACAGTCATAATGGCAAGGGCTGGCCTAAGCACACTAAGCAGAACATCCAATGCAAGCAGTTTAGAATTAGGATATAGTCATACCGCTCAAAATTCTATGATTAGTGATAACAGCACAATGGGTATAGATGTGGAATATTCCCAAGATGCAGCGTCAGCTCTATACGATGGATTAGGTCAACCTGTTACCGTGGCTGCATCGAGTGAAACCAGCGGCGTGTATACCATGAGCAGTTCTGAACTAACCGCCCGTTCTAAAATGGATGCTTTATCTGAAGACAGTAGAACTGATTACGGTAGCTCTCATTACGATAGCTACAAACCATCAAAGGAAAATGATCTTGCTGACTTCGATAGTGTCTCCTCCATTTTGAAAAATAAATCAGAGAGAACTAGTCATTCAACCGGTACTTTAAGATTGCAGGCGTCTCAATCTAGTGCAGATTGTGTCGATGGCGCAACACAGTTTACAACTCAAGAGCAACATAATAAGGAAAATATGTTCAGAGAAAGAACAAATTCAAACGTAAGCACAATCTCATTTCACGGTGACGGCAGCGATCCAACAGATAACAAACATAATTTACTTACTGCAAGTGAACTAAGCGATTTAATCGTAGGCAGAGGCGTTTATCCGAAAAGTCAATCTGTGAGTGATACGTTAGACTCAGTGTCAGACTACGTAAGATTGCCACTACCTTTTTCCGGTGACAGTTACCTTCAAGGACACGAAGATACTGCTCCTTCAGATGATCACTATCTAAATAATTCCTTCTTTGACCGGCCACCAACCCCTCCGACTAGGATTGATAGCCGAAAATTGCTGAATCTATCACTACCAAATATATTTGACATTAATGTTGACACACCCATCAGGCCCTCCTTCCCTGACAAGCAACCGCCACCCTACGAATATAATCACAAAACAGTTTCATCGTATGTTCAGCAGCCTATGAAGGCGCCCCCAGCTTATCCTGGCACGACGTCTTCAACTAAGTCTCTGAAACAGTTGAATGACAAGGAAGAAGTGGCGGCTCGAGTCGTTACATCGAAACCGATGATAACCATTTTGAAGGCAGAAGCCGGTGAAGTCAACGCTTCTAGTGAAAGAACATTTGCCAGTCCTATGGTGGTTGAACATAAATTTCAAAAGTTTAAACGTCACCAGGCTTCCAGTCGTAGAGCAGAAAGATCAAAGTTAGCACAAGGAATTAATAATAATCTGTCACCATCAAGAGAGATGCCGCCTCATGGAGTAGATTCCAACGTGCTCGTGGCGATGATGAAACTGCCTCCTCCTCCGCCACCGCCCCGGCGCGCGCGCTTGCCGCCGCCGCCGCCTGTAGCTCGGCTGCCTCCACCGCCGCCACCTCACAACATATTCCATCAACAATTATACAGCGACGTTGATTACGTCTACTATCCAATGCAAGATCCAGCAGTTTCACAGCAAAATTATCTCGACCACAAACTAACTGAAACGCGCGTATCGAATATGCACAAAAATGGTCTGCAATACAGAAGCACGCCTTATCTGTCCACATCCATGTCTGCGTCGTCCATGTATGGCTCGATACAAAATCTTTCGGATTCTTATGTCCAGTTACCTGGGACGCGGACGAGTTGGTACTCGTTAACTAGCAGAACATCGCTGAGCAACCACTCCATAAATCTCGATCGGCCACAAATATCTGCACGGGTACCGGACGTTTCGCATTTCTTGCAAACAAAATCAGATGAGAATGTGTTAAATGCAAAAGATCCGCCTCCAGTTAAAATGAGACGGATGCCTCCGCCGCCGCCGCCTCCTTATGAGTATAAGAAAAAACTTTTGGCTTATTCGCGGGAAGTCAAAGCACCGCCGAGTAACGCAACTGTGAATAGTGACGTGAGTGTGAATAAAGTGAAAGACTCGAATTGTGATTTAGATATAAAAACTCTTCGAGAGAAAAGTAAAAACCTCGACTTACCCCTTATCGCGGCACTGTGTAACGATCGTTCGTTGTTGAAACAAACTAAAGCGTTTGGTGCTCCTAAGTTAACTAAACAAACAGGTAGTGACTGTGAAAGTGAACGGAAGTGTGTAAAGTCTGTTCCAAACACCACCGATAACATAGATCTTAAGAATAAACAAGAATATAATGCTAAGAGGGTAACTACAGGGTCTCAGAAAAAAATATTAATACGAAATCCTACAGATAAACTTCCAGCATTACCGGTAACTGAAACTCATACACCGAGAGCTATGTCTAACACGTATGTCATGCACCCGACTGTAGCTAAAATTAAAAAGCCGCAACCGAGTTCATGACATCGTGATTATATCTTACCTACTACTTGTGAATCCTTCCAGTGCTATGATCTTTCATCCACCGATATAAAGACTGAGCTTAACGCCTCCAGAATGGAACTACATTTGTATATTTTACTGTTTAAGTCACAAGGTACAAGTAAAATATATACATCACTGAAAATTGTAAAAATACAAATGTGGATCCATAATTAGATTATTTAATACACATAATTATACAATGTTTAACAGGAAAAGTTGGTCATCAAAAGAATACATACCCTCATATATTTCCTCATTTGGACCTATAATATTACTCAGCTTCTAAATTTAAAATTTCAATTATCAGCTTACGCAAATAATTCCAGAATTGAGTATAGATTTTGGAGTGTAATTTATAAACGTGATCACATGCCCGTTACATATTGTATATAAATATTTATATGTGCCTATCTCCAAAAGAATACAACACTATCACATTTTATGTATTTAATTGAAGTTAATAATTATGCTGTATGCTGTTATTTTTATACTTGTAACTATTTGACTACGCAAGACTAGTAGGTACCTATCTATTTTTTTGTATCAAAACAATACGGCTGTTTTATTTATTTAAACCAGCTATTTATAAAATTCTATGTTGCTCAATAATGTAATGGAAACTAATTTTATTTGTAGATGGATCCATACCAAAGCAATTTGGTAGATTAAATTGTAATAAATACAATACAAGCAAACATTTAATAACCTGCTTAGCTGGTATTACTCCATTTTATTTAACTTTGAAATCTGATAAATTATTTCCAATATAAAACATTCCAGTATGTAATAGTATGTGTATCTTGGAAGTCTGGGAATCAATGTTATAAACCTAACAAATATGTGATACTAAATGTGCCTTTCCAATTAAATTCTATTCAAATTAATATAAGAATTCCACACTAAGACAAACTTATACATACACAAACAATTTTTGTAGACCTACTATTTATCTAAATAATTCCAATTTCACAATTTGAATTCACTATCAAATAGTGGATTAATGTAAAAAAAAACATTATTTTTGTAATGAAATACTCGCTGTTTGAAATATTACCTATTATAATTATGTATCAAAAATAATTACTTGTAATCATAGTAAATGAAAGTATAATAATTTCAACAACTATTTATTTACTTTAAAAACATAATGTGTACATAATAATGAATATACTAAGTACATAATATTTGTTTCGAATATGTACAAATGTATATTAAACTTTTTGTAACTGTGAACGACTTTATTTTTATTTCTATAAGCACACCTTTATATATTGCGTTCAGTTCTTTGCAACAGAATGAGTTTCAAAACTCAAGCAATAAAAAATCAAAAAGAGCAGTTCCTATTTCGAGCTTCATATCTTTTTAGTTCTTTATTGCAGTAATTCAATTCTAAATAACCACAGTAATGTTAACAAAATTTTAATAGAATAAATAACAAGTTTTGTCCAAATTTCATTTTCAGATCTTTATATTAAAGTATAGGAAAAACATTATCAGATCATCATACGTCTTTGGTACTTAAGGAACTAAAATCATTGGGACCTAATGGTCAAATTAACAAGTCATCACTTTGTATATTAAAAGGTAAAGCATGCCAGATACGTACACGTACGCGAATACGTACACAACTGCGTGCACGGTCCTCTGTGTTGCAGCGTATAGAAATGATTGCGACGTAGCAAACCACTTGCATCGTGTACCTCCACGTGCACTCAATGGCGAATCCAGATGGAGGAGCACGGGGTATCCAGTATCCCTCCTCCCCAATTTATCTGTTTTTCTTACGAAACCAAATTTATTTTTTAAGGTTATCTTAATAAAATCTTCTTTAGACAGGTTCAATGCAATTCAAGTATGTACATAATATTATATACTAAAACGTCTACAACGTAGAGGAATGTACCCGAATTTATGTACGCATTCGGCATATTAAAATCTTAAAAAAGGTCAACTCAAACTCAATAACTGAGAATAGCAAACAATGAATGCCAATTTAAAAATAGTCAGAAAATTTTACTTAGATCTAAAAATTATTATTACTTCGTTTACCATTGGCTACGAGATAGCTCGGATAAAGATTATGTTGGAAGTCAACTAAGAGCAAACTAAGAAGAGCCAATAAACACACATTAGCCTCTATAATCAATTTTGTACTGTCGGTACTTGTGCAGTTCTCCTAAGGGCCCTTTTCCTGTCATGCGTATTTTCTGGTCTGCATGCGGGTGATAACACCCTCCTGCCCACACGCAGGACAAAGATTTCGTTTGCCGCTGTAGTGTCGTGCGTGTCGCCAGTGACTCTCTTTGTATCAATTTTCATTTGTTCATTTGCGATTATATGCGTACTTTGACCATACGTGCGATCCGCGTCATAGTAAAAACAACACTGACGGCAGAAGAACGCCGTCCGCTTCCTTCCGATAGCACGCACGCAGGCTGCACGTCCGGAACCAATCCGCGTTCCGCGCGCGTGATGCCCGCATGATAGGAAAAACATGTATGAAATGATAGGATGCGGGCAGCCCGCATGCGGATTAGATCCGCGCGCGGACGATAATACGCATGACAGGAAAAGGGCCCTAATAGGATACATCGTATATCATAATATGCAATGGAATTACAGACGAACACGATCGTAAGCATTATCACTCGTGATCGTCTATGCTCGCTCATCTGATGATATGGTTATGAACAAAACTGAGAATATCCCACGATTAATTTAAAGCAATTACAAGCGACCAAAGTAAAGACGTTGAGGGAGCCTTCAAGCCGACCATCTCCTGTCGCGAATAAGTAATTCAAGCAGAAGCCAAATTAACACGAACCTACCCAGATTAGAATCTTTACTCACGTTCTAATTAAAAAATATGGTACATACATTTATGTTTTCAACGGATCGTCATAATACCTAATATTGATTTCAGAAATGCATCTCTGCCATAGCAGAAGTTTCGGGAATTCTGAGTTACTAAGTCTGAGATGAACTTGCATAACTATAATGTTTCGCTTCTTGTTACTAGGTTATCTACAAATTTATAAGTACTAGATTATTAATAATGTATCATAAACAAAATATAAATATTAATACTCATTTGAATAACATCAATACAACATAAAAAACGAGATAAGTAATAAGTAGTAAAAGTCCTAATTGGATTAAACAAAAAATATAACTCAGTACATAGTTATAAGGTACTGGTTGTGCCCTAGGGTTTAGCCTTTTACAACAAATTATATTGGCTTTTACAAAATTTGCAGGAATATAGACACAATTCACTTATAAGCAAATGTTAATTAAATTAATACTGAACTTACAACTAACGGTAAATAAAAAATCTGATCATTTTATAGGAAGCTCGAGATTCTTTTATCGTAATACATATACGTATTTTAATTTTATTGTATTGTGAAATACAATTTGATTTACGTATTTATATTAGGCATAATTTTCCTCGATTTCATTAACGGATAGAATTTGCACGAAAATATGGTACATAATTCTTAATTTTAACATGGCGATACTTTACGAATACATTAGGAAAAAGCCTTTTACGTAGTTTAAAAATACTCAGCAATATAATTTACTTTTCTAGTTTCAATATAATGGCTGAATTTGGAGGAAATGTTACTCTTTCAAAGTATAAGACTTGTCCAACTAGAGAAGCATTGGTGCCTCCTATGACCGTGCCGCCGTAAAACATCGTAGATAGATCTGTTGTGATCGACTTACTGCCCAAATTGCCTACAAACACACAAGTGTTCCTCCGAGGGAACCAACGCTCTATAACGACAAGATTAGCGTCGGGCCCTTCAGTTTTTCGAATCGCCATATTTTTTTGTATATTGCCATCCTTAAAAGTAGCTCGCAAATATATTGTTGGAGTATTCAATCTCACCTCAGTTAAATTTTTTATCACTTCGAGGTAATGGAACTGTGGTTTTAAAGCGGATTCTTTATTCCATGGTAAAACACCATCAGATTTTTCGTTGTCAGCAAATGCCATTGGCGCAATATTATGCACAGATTTATGTTCATGGTAATCTAACTCGTTGTCTTCAGTAGACGGACTACCAAGTCCAATCTCGTCGCCATAAAAAATACTGACCGTTCCAGGGAGAAGAAACTCAAGAGCAGTCAATGCTAGTGTATTGTTAGCATGTTTTGTAGATAGCCTTTCATTATGGATGCTACCAACATTCCAATGAACCCATGGGTAATGTGGTTTGCTCCATAAAATGCCGTCAACTACTTTATTAATACGATCTTTTAAACTTTGGACACCCGCCTGGAGATCTATATGTATATCGATAAGATCAATTCTAGAGAGCAAGACATTTAGCGAGTCGCCTTTAGCTTTGTCTAAAGCATCTTCGCTGGCCATAAATATTCTTTGGCCACCAATAATTTGCTTCCATGCCTGCAGTGTTTTGCCGAAATGGTCATCATCAACAAAATCTTCTAGATCTTTCAAATAAAATCCATCAATACCTTCATTAGTCCAAAATCGGAGAGCTGCAGTTGTAGGGTCAATATCATTTGTCACAGTTTCGTTTGAAATAAGCACAGCTTGAGTTGAATTATCTGTTGACGATATGGGTTTTGCCAAAGAAACTACAGGTAAATCAAGAACTATTGACATGTTTCTAGCATGCACTTCAATTACTAAGTCTCTGAGATCTTTTAAGGCGCCTATCCTTTGATCTACTTGTATTGAAGAAGTAAAATTGTAGTATTCATCAGGATAATTATGAGCATGATATATGTAATTTAATCTTACTGCAGAAACACCTAAATTTTCTATGTAATCAAGTTTCTTTAGAAGCCCTTTTAGGTCACCAATGCCATCATGATTAGAGTCTTTGAAACTTGCTGGAAAAACTTCATAAAAGACTTTTCCTTGATACCAGGGTAAATCGGGATTACATTCTTTTTGTATAGTTACAACCATTGCTACGATAGCAGCAAGGCAGGCAATGAGACAAGAACAAACAATCCAAAGAAGTACTTTCCTGATGATGTTCCAGTTCCAGTTGACAAAGTTTGGTAACTTCCTGTTGCTTACATTATGATTGCCGTTAAGCTTACAGTCTTCAGTCTGAAATGAAAATATAAAAGGTTTGAGTATGAATAATGATGGTCTAGGACTTGCTGATAAAACAACAAAATTTTGAAGTAGATGGTCGGCATTGCCTAATTGCTTAATGAATGCCGACTATTCGTCGGTCTTCTTGCGGACTATAGTATTTTCGCTGTATGATGAAATGCATGACAGTTCATGACTGACAATTATAATGATGTAACCTAAGAAAATTCAAGCGATTATTTATAAATATCGAATTAATTAGTAAAGAACATTGAATCGTAGTTACCGATTTTAGATCTTCGAAATAAATACATATTAAAAGTGTTTTGGCAAATACATTCAGAAATAAAACGCAGTGCATAATATATATATTTTTTTTATTATTCCTCACTGTCATTCGAAATAAAACTCATATCCGAATCGGAATCTTCTCCGACTGAAATAATTAACTGCTGATCTCGAATTCGGTCGAGGTGGACATATTTATCCCAGTCGGTAGATATTGCTGACTGTGTTTTTTCTACGACTTTCCTCCAATTTTCTGCAGTTACATTTTAGCAGGCCTCCTCCAGCAATTTCAACACCTTATTCGCCGTAAAGAATCTTAAAAAATACTGTATCCTCGGTAGCATAGAATATTGGTTACACAGCCATTCAAAATAATTATAACTAGGTGTATCCGAGCAAATACTTTTTCTCAAACAGGCTCTGTAAATGTCAACATTGCAGCATCGTTATGTTTTCATTCATGAACAAGAATGTACGCACCTTTTATTTGAGCCCAAATTAATTCTATGGCATTGTACTGACAGTGATATGGCGGCAATCTTAAAACTTGATGTCCACGTTCCTTGGCCATCTCATCTAGTTTGTAGGTGGGCATTGGAGGCTTGTGTAATTTTACCAAATGTACTAATTTTTCTTTTAACATTGTCATGTCGGCATCCACGTTATTTTTTTTTTCAATCACTCTACGAGCACAGCTTTATTATTTTGCGAAGTAGGTGGTTTATTGAGTTGCCGGGAATGGTACTTCGCGTTGTCCATTACTATAATGCTCGGTTCTGTTAAATTGTTTAATAAATTTTCAAACCATCCTTCAAATTTATCGCCATTCATCTCCTCATGATAGTCTCCTATTTTATTTGATTTAAAGGCAAGAAGAGCGTGAGGTATATATAAATCCTTTTGTGTTCCCGGCGTGACATATGATAAGCCTCTTGCCTTTGCCCTCTGGTACTTTGGTAGACGAATGAGCGGTATTGTCTGTCCACATTTTACCCACAGTGTGATTAGCGTTCAGCCAAGTCTCATCGAGGAATATTACATTGTCCCAGTTTTGAATTTGTTTTGCAGCCTCTAAAAACGTAACTCGCGCAAGCGCAATATCTCCCCTTTCCATTATTATTTTCCTTTTATTAACTTTTGTCCAGCTAGATCCCACTTTGTGCAACACATGCCTTAATGATGTAACACCTCCAGTAAACAGCTCAGCCTCTTTTAGTGATTTGATTAATTTTACCAATGTAGGGAGCTCATTTCTCTCATAATACCCATAAATATGGTTTCGGATTGCCACCACATCGAAACTATCTTTGTCAGTTACTGAAGCTTTACCCACACGTTTCTTCGGAGAGGACAGCTTCTTGTCTTCAAAACGAGTATCTCCGAATTTTTCTTTCGTTATTCGAGAAACTGTAGCCTTGCCGATGTGCAGGGCTGCCGCAACTCTGTCCACAACCCTGTCAATTAGTATTACCGGGCCCCCGTTTTCGCGCTCTCGTTCAAAGAAGGACCTTAAACGAAGCACTAACTCACGGCTTCGAGAGTTTAAAACGATCTTTTTTGTTGTTTTCGGCATTGTACATACCAAATAAAACACAACAAAAAAATAAAAAATAACACGCCAAACAGAAAGAAACACAAACGACATACAAGGCAGATGCACTCGTACTGACGTTTTCGATCACAAGATGGATTTCGATCACGATCGCTCCTAATCATCGAGTTCATGTCGATTCAATGGTGTCCTTTGAGAAAAGAATATATCTGTGATGGTGTCAATCTCTACTGACAGAGGTTCCGTTTCATGCAGCAGACATTTTTAGGATTATATTTAAATAATTTATTTACAGTTAATAATAATTATAAAAATAGAGAGAGACATACTAGTATCAATTTAATTTGTAATTTTAATAGATATTTTTTTATAATTGTTTTTATTTGCCTATTTATTTTCATAAGTTGAAAGTAGTATGCGTGACATGTAAAATGAGAACTGTCATGCCTATCATCATACAGTGAAAATACTATAGTCGCCGACCAGTCGAAATAGTTCAAAAAACAAAACACGCATTATTTATGAATACAAAATAATAATTTTAATAAACTATAATATAGACTCACGCCTGTATCCTCGAAGGGGTAGGCAATACTACACCCACATTTCGCCATGAATTTTTAGGTCCCACGTAATAGGGGGCGAGCCTATTGCCGTTACCGGGCACATCACCAGACTCCGTGCTGCTACTGAGAATTCGGAAAAACGCAGTAACACTTTTGCACGACCCGGGAATCGAACCCGTAATAATTTTAAACGTAAATAAAAGCGACTCCGTGTGAGCGGGATTCACCCATGAAGGGTTCCGTAGAAGCAGAGATAGATTAGGGATATATATTTTGCACCAGCAAAAGAAGATTTCATTATGTAGATTCATAGATACAAAGCTGATAAAAGCATACTAAAAAGGTCACACAAGGGTGAGGTTAAAAGAAATGAAAAACTACTTCATAATTATTGATCCACAATTTAAAATCTCCGGGTGACAGGACACTGTGAACTTACTTTGTAAAAAAGTTGTAGTATCCTGTGAAATCTATTTCTTATAATATTGTCTACTCATAAGACAACACTTCTTGGTTACCAAAGTATGGCATGCAACTGAATGGCTACTTTGTAGAAAAATAAAGAATGATGCAATACCATTGAGATATTTCTACCATTCATTGACTGTAAGTCTTACATCTTTCTGGTTTTATGTTTCAAGTACCTAGTCCTACTAAATCAAGAGGAATATCAGATTATACTAAAACTATATAGATAGAGCTGTACTATTGGATCAAAGATTGGCTTTATTTGAATAAACTGATTTAAATGATTGTACCTAGCAAATATGACCCATCTAATCATTTAATCAAAAGTACTTCAAGCCAATAAGTTCAATTAGTTTGATATTCTATAGCTACAAGTAGGAACATAAATGTTATATGCTGCCATTTAACACATTGACTGCTGGAAACGTATATGGTGTGTCCCAAGTGTCGGATCCTGCGATGCGGCTAGCCCACAATAGTCGTGTTTAGGGAAAAAATATACAAGCGTGCTGCCGAAACACGCGACGCGTGAATCATACCCATACCACACATGTGCTGACGACCACTCATGTGTGTTTTTTTTGTATAGCAACTCGTACGTCGCGTGTCGCGTCAGCACAGACACACGCTCGACCTGCACGCGCGTTGCGTGTCGTTAAGCACGAGAGGCTGGGCACGCTCTGCGGGTGCGGATACACGCACGATATGCGTACTGGCCGCATAGCAAAAGGCCGTCTACGAATCTTAGGCCAGCAGTCAAAGTGTTAAGTTTATAAAATGAGTAATGAGTAATGTAACCAAAAGCTGGATACTTTGTGCATTTAGAAACAGGGAGGTTAAGATTAGTTGCAACCATACTCTTAAATAAGTTTAAAAAGACCAATAGAACTAAAAATAATAAATAAATTTTGTAATATGATGCTATCTATTTCAGTAATAGACTTGTATTTGAAAATTATGATGCAAATTCTCACAGTTTTAATAATTATATTGGTTTTATCCTTTAATAAATTATTTATGAACAAGAATTGATTAACCACTAATTATTTTGTAACATAATTGCAAATAAACAATTTGTACTATATATAAGTACTAACCGGTCCCATAATAAGGTCACCATTTTTGCTGAGAGTCTGATAGTCTAGCATGCTGATATTGTTAATAAGCTGAGCACTGACTGGGTCCTGAACCACCGAGCTTGAGTCACCTGAAGAACTAGAATCACCTGCTGAGGCATCTGTAATAAGTAACATCAAGTATTTAGACACATCATATTTCATCTATGTGGCACTATGACCTAAAAAACAACTAAGAACTACAAGGAAAAATAAAAACATAATTATTTATTAGTTCATGGTAAAGTTTCCTTAAAAATACTTCATAATTTGAACTAAAAGAAAAATGGAATAATATTACACTGTAAGGCACAAACAGTATTGAATAGATCTATAATTATTAACAGATTTTGATGAGATACTTATTTTATGCCAATTCAGCATTCAGAAGTGATTCTGCTGCAGTTCATATTAGATCAATTTGGTAAAAATCCAAATAATGTTATAGGTAGTATTTACCTGTTTGTATATTGACCATGTTTGGATCATCATTTAGTGCTAAAAATGGTCGATCACTCATTTCTTCTGAAAGTGGATGTTTGAAATCGAGAGGTGTAGGACTCGGTGTCGTCGGCAATAATAAGCACGTTGACGATTTTACACCGCGTAAATAATCCAAGGTCTCTAAATCATTGGCGCCAGAGATGTTACTATTTTCCGACGGTTCGTTCATGTTGCTGGACGTAATTCATACAATTGAAATGCAATATTTGCTAAATTTCAGTTTTAACCGCGACACAAAATCACTATTATATAACAACAACAGACTACATAAATTGTATTTGATGAGAAAGTGAATAGCGTATCACCATATTTATAAAATCTTAATTCAGAAAATTCGCAGAAATCTATTTTTAGACCATTTTTCAATTCAAAAGGTGTTTTCTTCACAGATCTGTGGTGTTCCGTGTCTTCATAGTTAAGGCTGGGCGCATACGCTCGGTTTCCTGATTAGTGATTAGGTTTCCTGATCAGGAAATCAGATTCGGAAACCTGAATGCTTCGTTTACATACAAAATGTTAAACAAGGCGCACATGTCCTTACTATTTTCGAACGGAAAAAAATCCATCGTTCGTTTCGGTATTCATTCCGTGCGTTCGGGTTGTAAGAACGGAAAAAACCTAATGACGTCACCCCGAACGCAGTGCTTGTCATACATTTCGTATCGTTCGCCGCACACGAACGGAAATTTCCATTCGGAAGCGCGCCAAAACCGTAGCACGGATGTACCCAGTAACGACGTTTTCTCTTCTTCTTCATGTCTAGCGCCAGTAAAAGTGCAATAGCAATCAATTTATCGTCGTCGTTCATTTGTGCTTTCACAGAATCGTCTCTATTCGAACTAACGGTATAAATTCCTAATACAAAAAAACGGATATATGCGCTAGGCACACGGAATTCCGAATCTGAATTCCTGATCAGGAAACCTAATCAGGAAACCGAGCGTATGCGCCCAGCCTTAATAGATATTTTTTTTTTTTGGGATTTTATGACCTGGTAACTGGACCTTTAGGTCAAATCTTATTTTATTTTAACGGACACTGCACATTCACTTAATTTTTAAATTGTTTTAACAGTATTTTTAATGTATTTATATATCGGTTTGTAAGTATTTTTGTCTTTCAATAACTCTTCGAGTGGCGGCGGGCGGGAGAAAGAATCGCACTTAATGTTCACTTCACTGAGTTCACTAGCCAACACTAATCTGTCAAGCAGGAAGTTCTGACAGTCAAAGATAAGATGTGCAACGGTTCCTTGAGTTCCTTCTTGAGATTCACAATGTGGGCATGTATTGCTTGTAATAATGCCAAGTCTAGCAAGGTGTGACGGAGCAGTATTATGGCCAAAGCGCAATCTATTTATCGTAGTGATAAAGTCTCGGCTGGCTTCCTTCAATCTATTGTACCAGGGTCTAACAGGTAATTCTTCTTGTATACGGCCGTAAAATTTTCCTTTAGTGTCTTGGTCTTTCTTCCACAATTCTAACCATAAGTTACAAACATTTTCATTAATACATTGCAAGAAGTCAGTCATAGGAATGTCCATTGCATTTCTAACATCAATAGCATTACTACCTTCATATGCGGTTTTATCAACTATTTCATTGCCATAGATACCTCGGTGTGAAGGTACCCACAGAAAAGCAATGCTTTTGTGCTTGAGGTAATATTGATAAATCATTTCTTTGATGAAATATAGAATATAATTTGTCTTAAAAGAAACTGTAAGGTTAGTTAAGGCTTTAATCAAACTCAGTGAATCAGAAACAATCAAAAAGTATTTGCTATTGTTAATTTGGCGAATATGTTTTAATGCCTGATAAACCGCATATGCCTCTGCAGTGAATATGGTGCATGTATTGTGTAGAACAAAGCTTTGAGAGAATTGAATTTGTGGATCATATATAGCAGCACGCACATAATCACTTCCTTTACTGCCATCAGTGTAAATAATATAAAAATTCTTATTATCTGCCATAAACTGTAACATATCTAAATTGTTATTGATGGGATTTTGCAATTCTTTGACGGGATGTGTGATACACTGATAAGAGAAGGAGTAACATGGCCATGGGCATTGTTTTCTAATACCAGTAAAACTGTTTTCTGTTTCCAGCAATATTTTGGACAATGTTGGGGATTTACCATTTAAGAGAATCTCGCCTGTTGTTAGAGGTCCAGGATTTCTACATACAGAAGGTACTATTTTGTTTATTATTTTCTTGTTATCTGCAGCAATTAATTTAAGACAGAATCTCTCTGCAAGTAGAATGCGTCTCAAAATTAGGGGCATTATTTTAGTCTCCACTTCCATGGCCCTTATGGGAGTAGAGCACATTGCACCAGAAATTGTTCTCAAAGCCCTGTTCTGCAATAGATCTAGTTTATTTACATGAGTACTATTTATATACACTAATGAGCTATAATCAAAATGGCTTCTAACTATACTTTTATACAAAGTTGACAATATTTTCGGGTCAGCTCCCCATGTAACGCCTGCAAGACATTTTATTATATTTAATCCTTTAAGAGCATTTTTTGATATGGTTTTAATATGTTCCTCAAAGGTTAATTTCTTATCTAATACTATGCCTAAAAATTTCTTAACATTCACTGGATTTATAAATTCTCCGTTATATATTACTTTTGAATATGTGTTCTCATTTCCAAATATCATGGCACTACTTTTGGAGGGATTAATTTTTAAATGTAACACATCATTGTAATAGTGAAATATTTGGGACAATGCTCTGTTAATATTGTCTATTGCAATTTCTACATTATAATTACTACTGTACAAAACAATATCATCAGCAAACTGCAAAATATCTACATTACTATTTACAAATTTACAGATTTCACTTGTATATATATTGTACAACAAAGGAGATAGTGTAGCACCCTGCATTGTACCTTTAGATGCACATTTTGGACCATGCAATGTATTATTATGCCTTACATAAAGTGTTCTACTATCTAAAAAATTATATATCCATTTACATAGTTGACCAGGCACACCTAACCTAGACATAACTTGTACAAGTATAGCCGGATCTAGACTGTCAAAAGCACCCTGAACATCTAAAAATACACAAACAGTGTGTAACTTATTATTTTTTGCATGTTTCAGGTCTGAAATTAAGGAAGTGAAGCTGTCTGCACAACTTCGCCCTCGACGAAATCCATATTGTACATGCGGAATGATGCCGTTAGATTCCATATACCAATCCAAACGATTTTTAATCATGTTTTCAAATAGTTTACCTAGACATGAAGACAGTGATATTGGTCTATAAGAGCTGGCAAGCTCGAGAGGTTTATCTGGTTTGAGTATCGGAATGACACATTGTGTTTTCCATGATTGTGGAATACATTTACAATGCCAAAGTAAATTAAGAATATTAAGAAATATTTTTTGTGCTGATTCATCTAAATTTTTAATAGTACAATAGGGGAAATCATCTAAACCAGGTGTAGTGTCTTTCCGAGATAACAAACTCATTTTAAATTCAGACCATGTAAAAGCATCTAGCAAAAATTTTGAATTTGGATTATCATTATTTAATTCGAAAATATTGCCTAAACTATTAATATTATTTAGATTGCTATTGTCAGATAATTTATCTAGAAATTGAGAAATAAACTCATCTTTATATGATTTATTACCAGCTCTTATACCTTTGAACATTTTTAGAAGATTCCAAATCTTACTTATAGGAGTAGTTCTATTAAAAGTGTTACATAAGCTATTCCAACATATTCTCTTTTGTTCTGATATGGTTCTTTTTTTAAGTGCATCCTTTCTTTTATAATCTAAATAGTTCTCCATAGTAGGATCACTTCTATATAGTTTCAATGCATTGTAAGAGGCAATAACACTTTTTTCACAAATGTCATTCCACCAAGGAGCTGGAGGTCTACTTTTGAAATTATTTGGTTTATTAAGTTTAGGAATTGTCATAACTTTTAAATTATCCAATCGAGAACAAAAATCATTATAGGTTGAAATAGGATCATATAATTTTAGAACTAAATCATTAAATATTGTTTTAGAAATAGTTTTAAACTTTTTCCAATCTGCTTTGTTATATATAAACCTATCAACAGGAGGATTAATATAATATTTATCTATATGCAGTGAAATCTCTGTTATTGTTGGGTAGTGATAGCTGCCCATGGCATCATCATGTACAGACCACTCGCATATTGATGCGAGGTTAGCACTAATAAAGCTTACATCAATTGCAGACGGATTTCGTCTCGGGTTGTTAACAGTTGTAAAACTACCATCATTTAATATACATAAATCCAAGTCATCAATGATATTAAATAAATCCTGACCTCTGCTCTTAGTGGATAGACAACCAAAAGCGATGTGGTGTGCATTAAAGTCACCACTGACAAATATAGGCTTTGGAAGATCATTGATAATATTACGTAGTCTATTGATCCGTATGTGTCTACTAGAAGGAGGACAGTATACACAAAGAATAGTCAAGCTACCATGCACCGTAGATAAGGACAGAGCTACAGTTTGAATTTCTTCATAAAATCTAGTGTTTAAAACTTTGTACTTTAAATATGGCTTAATTAGTATTGCTACACCATTATGAGTATTTTTAGAATTTTTATTATAAATATTATATCCAGGTATTCTTAAACTATTGTCTTTAAACCATGTTTCGTTAAGTAAGCAAATGTCAATATTTTGTTTTTGTAAGAATTGAATCAGTAAGGGATTTTTATTTTTAGCACTTTGAATGTTATATTGAGCAATACGTAGCTTAGACATTGTATGACTTGGATCCATTACTTGAGGTTTTTAATAAGTGTTTCTCTAATGGTATTTACAGTGGTAGGCGTATTATCGCCCTTATTACCCAGTTCCACCAACGTCTGTACCAGGGCCTTAAGTACCTACATCGTTGTTGGCAACTATTTGGGCTTTGATGTCTACTTTAGGAGAGATATCTCTAGAGTTATTTACACTATGTACAGTATTATTTACAGATGTATTTACAGACTTATTTACAGATGTATGTACAGACCTATTTACAGATTTATTTACAGTGTTAATTGGTTTCATTTTTGGAGGTGGCAAGGGTGGAAATTCAATGTTATCACTTGAGTGTTGTTTTGTGATTGTAGCACTTGCATATGTTATCTTATTTTTCTTTTCTAATATTTTATTTAACTTAATTGGACATAATCTCGAAATTGCAAGATGAGGCCCGCTGCAATTGCAACAGCAGATCTCTGTTGGTCTATCACATTCTTTATATAAATGCTCACCTCCACAAATGGAACATCTTTGTTTGCCATTACATATCCTAGCGGAGTGGTTAAATTTAAAGCATCGGAAACATTGCTGTAATGGGGGTATATATTCGAAAACTCGGTATGAAAACAAATCGTATTGTACATTGTCTGGGAGAATATTCGATAGAAAAGTAATGCTAACTGTTTGTAATGGTACTCGCTCTTGTCCTACCTTCTTTGTGAATCTTCTTATAGCTATTATTTCATAAATTGATGATAATTTTGTGTATAGTTCTTTGTTCGAAATGTTTGCTGGTACAAATCTAATTATGCCTGTTTTTTCTATTTGCGCAGCCGGAATAAATGCTTTCAAGCCATGTTTGTTATGAAAAGCACTGTTGTTAATAAAGTTATTGGCCGTATTATACTGTTTAAATATGACTGCTATTTTATTTCCGTTGATTCTCTGTATAGCCGTCACTCCTTTTATCTCACTTGAAAATATGTGATTGAGATAGATAGGGCTCTTATTGCCTATTCTATCTTTATTGTTTGTAGCTTCTATAAACACTTTAAAATCTGTACAAGTTGCATTTTCTGGGTAAAGTCTTTTATAGTCTGGTTTTAGATACGGTGAATAGCCAAAATGCTCACCGCCGCCGCCATTACCACAGTCCTTCTCTGTCCCGCCGTCTCCAGCCTCAGGCCGAGGACGTTTATGTGAGGTGGGCGGGTTATCCCCGCCCCCCTCATTTCCCACCATTTCCACGGGTTTGCACACCTATCACTATTGTTTTGGATCAACTTTTAAGCAAAAACCACCAAATATTTAGTAAAAAATTAAAATTGAAAAATTTTCTTATCCGCGCTTTTTTAAGGTTCCCGCCAGAATCTCCCTTAATAGATATCATTTTGACAGAAGTGTTTTGATTTGACTTTGTATCAAATCAAACTAATAAATTTTGTTCTAAATCGATTAGGTAGTATAGGATTCGACTAAATATTTTATTATGTACATACTTGCTTGGTTATCCAGATATTGTTGGATATATATATATATATATATATATATATATATATATATATATATTATAACTTAGTCAGTTTCTGATAGTACGTATACGGAACGAAGTATCGGAGAATTACCAAGCGCAAACAAACAACGTTATTTTTTAACACCTTTTAAACGAAACCTGACTACACGATTACTTACTATATTAGGTACTGTACTCTTTTCCGAACTCCTAGCATTGTCGATTAATTTATGCATAGCAAGCACACAACCGAGTGAGTCAGTTCCATTATAATCATCTACCAGAAGGCGGAGAGTGGTAACTGGTGAAAACTATTCGCAGGCATAGCCGAATTTGAAAATACGGCTAAGAAGGAAACTTTCATTGCATTGGTGGAAAAGAGGAGGATAATCACAAGTTTTCATCGGGATATGTTAATTATTAAGTTACTACCAAGTACCTACCTTTCACTAGATGTAGAAGGAATAGGTATGTACATACCTACTCAGGAACAGGATGTATTTTGATAATCTGATAAGAATGAAAGGATGTGACATGGTGTCTACCAGGCGACACAATTAGCTAGGGTCCATACCGTCCATACCCACCTAACTGTTCTGCGAAGATATGATTTAGAAAGGCTCTCTACCAGCAAAGTTAATACATATTAGTGAACATTTTGGGAATCTGTAGCTTTATTATATAACAGGTGGCTTAAAAATCGAAACCTGGCCTTTAAAAATATTGTACTATTTCATTTCGTTAAGTTTTTAAATCTGTTCTTTTTTGTTTGGTATGAGAGAAGGAGATCGCAATCCATCATGCTGGTGAACAGTGACTTTACTTGATCATAATGATGAAATCACAGACTGTTTGCAAGTCTTCTTAGACGGTTTTCCTTTGCCACTTAGCGAAATATAATATGCCTATAACGCCAAATAGTATGTGGTGGGTACGCAGTGCAATCGATTTCAAGAAGAAAATGTTGAAGTAGCGATATCAAACCTCTTTGTATTTCTAGGCTGATATGTTTCTTTTTCTTCGTGGTGCTTTTATACTATGATTTTTGATTTTAAATGTAAAATGCCACTGTTGTTTACTTTAGTCAAGAATGTCATAGTTTTTTCACTGTCTTGCTGTCTTGTCAAGAAGCATGGTAACCAGATTACATATATTTTTATGTCTGCAAAACTAACATGGTTTATTAATTTTCCACTCGTCAAACTTTAAGTGGTTATGGGCCCAGCACGAGGGGAATTAATGTATCAACTTTAAGTGGTTATGCGCCCTAGACGAGAATTGTTGTAAATAATGGAGCTATCGAAAATTCTGATTTCGAAACTTGACGGCAAAAATTGGGTATCATGGAAGTACCGCATGTCGGCGATGTTACGTGGCATGGACGGTCTCATGGATATTGTTCAGGGAAAGATAAGTAAACCAGAGAAGCCTGCAAAGAGTGATACTATGGAAGGTACAGCTTTTGAAGCGGCGATGGCTACATATCGAACGAACTTAGCCGATTACTACAAGTTGGAAAGTACAGCTCTCTTATTGATTACGAACAATTTGTTAGACGAGACTCTCGACAAAGTAATAAGGTTCACGAATCCTAAGGAAGTATGGGATGAACTACATAGATTGTACGATGGTGTATCTGAAGACCATTTATACAGGAAATGTATGGAATTCTTTCAATACAAATGGGAATCTACTTCAGGAAATGATATGAAAGCTCATATTTCAAAGATGAAAAACTTATGGCACAGTTTAAATCAGGAGCTTATCAAAGACGAAGGTAAAGAATTACCAGAATTGTTATTGATATGCAAGATTATGGAGACCCTGCCAGAAAGCTATTTCAACTTTAAATAGAGCTGGTTACTCACGTCTAAGAAGGATAGAACCGTGGAGAACCTTACTAGTCAGTTATGTACTCACGAGAAGGCATTGTTAGCTAAGGAGAACATGTCTGAGTCTACGTCTGAGAATGTGTTAGTTGCGAAAGGTACCAAGAAATGTAGAAACACCAAGAAGGGTAATGGTAGTAAAGAGAAGAACAAAAAGGCTTTCAGGTGTCACATTTTTAAGGAAGTCGGGCACTTTAAGAAGGACTGTCCTAAGAAAGAACAGGTTCGAGAGAAAGGTCCTACAACAAGTATGTTGGCAGTAAAGGTTAATGCGACAGATTGCGCTCAACATCGTGATGATTGGTATGTTGACAACGGAGCCACACACCATATTACAATGCGAGGCGACCTGTTTGAGGAATTTGAACGCTTTACGGAACCATGTACAGTGACAACAGCTAATGGAAAGCAAGTTGATGCCTTGGGTAAAGGAAGCATTTTGATGGAAACCAAGAATAAGGTATCGTTTTATTTGAGAAATGTTTGGTATGTTCCTCAGATTACTACAAACCTGTTTTCGGTACTAGCAGCGCAGGACATGAATCCGAAAAGCGTGTTTCAGTCACGTATGATTACCTGCTCATTGAAAGTTAATAAGATAGTAACCGTTACTGGAGATAGACGGAGATATGGTGGACTATACAAGCTAAACTGCAAGGCGATACAACCAAATAGAAGCGTTGTTGTTAATACGGTTGATACGCTGCAGCTTTACCACGAACGTATGGGTCACCAGGATAAACGTCATGTTAAGGATGTAATAGAGAAAGAGCTGAATGTGAAAACTAAGAATGATGGGACATTATGCGAAGGATGCATTTTCGGGAAAACACATAGGAAGAAGTTTGGTGTTAGAGAAAAAGCAAGTAGTCCAGGAGAACGCATACATTCGGACGTATGTGGTCCGTTCCCACCTTCAGGCTCTAAGTTTAGATACTTTGTACTCTTTAAAGACGAATACACTCGCTATCGATATGTCTATTGTATGATACAGAAGTCAGAAGTCCCTGCAAAGTTGCGAATGATGTTAGCTGAAGCAAAGGCAGTTGGCCAGAGCAATGATGCATGCTCATGAAGAGCTTCCTCAAGAACTAGGCAGAGTTGGTAAATACAGCGACGTATATTCTGAATAGAACAGGACCAACTTCTGTGAAACACAAGTCTCCGTACGAGTTGTGGTTTGGGAAGAAGCCGCAAATCAAACATTTGAGGATCATTGGTTCGACTTGCTACGCGCATATTCCGAAACAGAAAAGGAAGAAGATGCAGAAGAAACCAAAGAAGTGTTACTTGGTTGGCTATGACAATGATGACGGTTATAGACTCTGGTACAGAGAGTCGGATACTATAGTTAGATCCAGAGATGTCACATTTGATGAGAGACCACTGGAGACTAATTTAGGAAGTGAAGAACCTGAGGATACTGAACGTTCACAAGTAACAGAGACAGCTGACATAGAAGTTCCAATATATGTAAGGAAGGAACGGCATGATAATGAGATACCGAAACCAGTCACAGCTGAAGAAGACAGAGGAAGACCTATTGAGACAAATAACGAAGCTGAACTCTCGGAGGACACGGAAGTTATTGAGGGTCCTGTTACTAGCGGTGATGAAGAAGAATTTGAAGATGCGCGTATAGAGGAGTTGGAAGACGAATCTATTGAATTGGGCAGGCAAGGTATGCAGCTCAGAGATCGATCACTCCTGCAGCGACCATTGAAATTCAATGATTACGTTTCTCATGTCAATACCAGCGATGATTGTTACTACGAACCAGGATTTTACAAGGAAGCTATAGCTTGCCCAGATAAAGACCTTTGGCGCAAAGCTATGGATTGCGAGATTGGATCCTTAAAAGCAAATGGAACGTGGGTTCTTGAGAAATTGCCTAAGAATTGGAAAGCAATACCTTGTAAATGGATCTATAAAGTGAAATTAAACCCAGATGGTTCAGTAGATAAATATAAGGCACGTCTTGTCGTAAAAGGTTTTAGACAGAAGAAAGGGGAAGATTATGATCAGACCTTTAGCCCTGTAGCTAAGATGGCAACTATTAGAGCGGTGCTGAGCTTAGCAGCTAATGAAGGGATGGCACTACGTCAGTTTGACATCTGTACAGCCTTTTTATATGGTTCGTTGACTGAGGAAGAGATATTCATGCGGCAACCAGAAGGATATGATGATGGTTGCGGACGAGTATGCTTGCTTAAGAAAAGCTTGTATGGGTTAAAACAGGCTCCACGATGTTGGAACACGACGATCATAAACTACTTCAAGGAAATTGGCTTTGAAATCAGTGAAGCTGACCCCTGCCTGTTTAAGAGAGAGAGATCTAATGAGAAATTATTAGTTGCTCTGTACGTCGACGACGGTCTTATAACTGGTTCAAATGAATGACTGATTGATGAATTCATTAAGGAATTGAAAAAGAAGGTTGCGATGACTTATAAACCTGTATCATATTACTTGGGTATGGAGGTTGAAGTCAGAGAAGGCGGTGATATTAAAATACACCAGACTTCTTATGTAAAGAAAATCTTGAAGAGATTTGGTATGGAAAACTGCAAACCAGTAAGCACTCCTATGGTAAAGGACCCTGTACCACAGGAAACAGAGAAGGTTGATGACTACTTTCTGAAGAATTATAGACAAGTAGTAGGTGCTCTTGCTTATCTGATGGTGTGCACAAGGCCTGACATAGCATATCCTGTCAGTGTAGTATCCAGAAGCTTGGAAAACCCGACTCACACGGATTGTGTTCGGTTGAAGCGCATGCTAAGATATCTACAGTACACTCCAGATATGGGAATTCTGTATAAGAAGGATTACAGGAGAGGTGTTCTGGAATGTTACAGTGATGCAGATCACGGTGGAGATCTGACAACAGGCAGATCAACTACTGGAGTTGTATGCATTTATGCTGGAGGCGCCGTGTCATGGTTGAGCCAGAGACAACCCAGTGTGGCTATTTCCACTACAGAAGCCGAGATTGTTGCAGCTAGTGAGGCGGCGAAAGAAGGCATTTGGCTAGCTCGTCTATTGCAAGGCATGACGAAGATGGAGGCTTCACCTGTTCTCTATGTGGATAACGAAGCGGCTGTGAGATTAGCTGAGAATCCTGAGTTCCATAGAAGAACTAAGCACATTCGAATACGTCACTTCTTTGTGCGAGAACTGGTGACTGCTGGAGAAATGAAGGTGAACAGGATCAGCACTGAAAAGCAGCTGGCAGATCTTTTCACAAAGCCACTGGCTAGGCCGAGGCTTATCAGCCTACAAGAACAGCTAGGTCTACACATCGAGAGAAGGTGTTGAAGTAGCGATATCAAACCTCTTTGTATTTCTAGGCTGATATGTTTCTTTTTCTTCGTGGTGCTTTTATACTATGATTTTTGATTTTAAATGTAAAATGCCACTGTTGTTTACTTTAGTCAAGAATGTCATAGTTTTTTCACTGTCTTGCTGTCTTGTCAAGAAGCATGGTAACCAGATTACATATATTTTTATGTCTGCAAAACTAACATGGTTTATTAATTTTCCACTCGTCAAACTTTAAGTGAAAATAACAGAAGCGATTTCAACACACATCTATGCTAATGCCCTAGCCTAGAGTACATATAAATCTATGCCTAGCAAGTACACTTTCTTTCGTTCAGAAAATAAAAAAAAGATTTGACCTATAGGTCCAGTTACCAGTTCATAAAATAAAAAAAAAAATCCGTCGTTCAGAAAAACGTTTCTTGGACTTTGATAATTGAAAGTTCGATGACATGATGACATTGTCGTGAGTAAAGTGTTGGTGCTAGTTTTTAATTTTTTACATTTTCCTATTTATTATTGTATGAAAAGAGTAACATTAAGAAACGAATAGCAAAATATACATTGTTTATAATTCTTACCTGAAGAGATAAAATGATCGGCGCTAATAAAATAATATGTAAAAATAATTTATGCCGAAAGTTTTTACAGCATAGAAACATTACAAATAAAAACGTTAAAGATGTTAACTATCAATATTTACAAAGAAGCAAAGTGCCTACAATGCATTTTCAGAAGTCTTTACCACGATTGCCAATACCAGAGTTATCGAAGACTGGAGAACGTTATTTAAAAGCTATTAGACCTTTATTGAATAATGATCAGTATGAAGTAGCTGAGCAGCGAACGAATAGTTTTTTAACTAAAGAAGGTAAAGTATTGCAGGAGAAACTTATCGCTAAAGATAAAATAAATAAACACACAAGCTATATATCAGAATACTGGTTTGACCTGTATTTACGGGACCGGCAACCACTTCCCATCAACTACAATCCATTGATAACTTTTGTAAATGATGTGAGACAAGAATATAATGATCCATTAATAAGATCAACAAACATGTTGATAAGTGCATCCCGGTTCATGTTGTCTTTAAGAGATCAGATTTTGGAACCAGAAGTATACCACTTAAACCCTAAGAAAAGCAACACACCATTATTCAGGACTGTTACAGGCATGCTACCTGAAGCATTGTCATGGTATGTACACATTTAATTTTGCTTTCTAAAATGATTTGTTTATATCTGTTGAGCTATGTCATTAATATGGGCATACACATAGTTTCTTATGAAACCAATAATATAAAATAAAATTTGTTATTTTTTTGTCTGTAAGTATGTATTTTGTGAATATCCTATACTAGTGTCCAACTCAAGTTGAAGGTATGCACTGGATAGTTTAGTTTCTATTCTAGTTTAACTATAGTCTGATGATTTTTTTGTTACTCTTTCATTACTTTTAGTCTTTAACAATTCATTGTGTAAATTTTAAACTATAAGGCCTCTATGTTCCTAAATAGTGAAATTAAATATTGAGTGGCAAATTCAGAGTGAAGGAATTAAATTCCCCAAACACTAGATATATTCAGATTTATTTTCTTGCCAAGGCCTTTCTCCAGCAAGTTGAACCTTCTGTATAACTTCAGCTGAGTCTAACCTTAGATCAAAACTCCTTAGAAAGGTTTAGAAAGGATAAAGTTTACGACTGGAAGCAGAAATTAATTTGACCGTTAACCAGAAGACTAAAACTTCTCAAATAACATTGATGTTTAATTAGTAAAGTAAACTAAAAACATTCACTTGATCGAATGTAAAAATTATATTTATTACCTCGGTTTGCTACTGGAAACTTTGTGTTGCATCCACCCTATCCTGCATCAACCCCTAGCAGTAGATTGTGACTAATCTCTGAAATTTCAGGTATGGTGCATATTTGTTCAAAGCATTCCCTCTAGACATGAGTCAGTTTGTGGGATTATTTGGGACCACTCGTATTCCTCGCCTTACTAAAGACGAAATATTCAGAGATCCAAAGAGCAAACATGTAGTGGTGCAAAAAAATGGAAACTTTTATGTTTTTGATGTATTGGATTCTAATGGTAAATAATTTTATGTTAAAATTCTGCTTCTTATTTTACCTTTTTTGTAATACCACAGCTTTATAATTCAGAAATTATTTTTATTTTTCATGTTTTCTTACTACTTTTAACGTAAGTTATAGAACATAACAGTGCAGTAACATAGCAAGTTAGATCATAATACAGCTACCTTCAATTATATAATTTGCTAATTAGTAATTATCAACAGTTACACTTTACAATTTTAATTAACTCAGTAATATGAAACTTACAAGGCTTGGTTATGCATAATGACCTAGTTACCCATGAGAAGGCGCGCCCTAAAAAGTTACACGAGCATTCGCGCGTGAGCAAAACTCTCACGCAACTTCAAATGACGTTTTCTTTGAGATCAATTATATTTTTAATATCAATTTAGATGTTATAATAAATTAAAAGTCTTTTTTTTTGGTAGCGGGTTGGAAAATCCTCATGGAGTCCCTCCGCCCTGGGGGGAGGACGAAGGGGACTGTCAGACTCTTACTGACTAAAAACCAACCCGTGCTCCTCATGTACCCATGTGTCGGAAGGTAGGGTTTCACCGAAGCATTCCTCGCTACCCCCCGACGGGTATTGGCCCGCCAGATGGTCAGGCGGTCCCTGAACTAAACCTCCCTTGGCGGCGGATGAAGGTGTTGGGCTCCGCCGCCGCCTAAACACCCAGCGGCCGAAGAGGATAGGGAGGACGGCAACGCAACACCGCATCTCCTCTTCCTCTGCAGCCCCACCGCGACGCAACGATGGTGCGCCCCCATTTGGTCGCGGGAGATAGAGCTCGCGGCAACGCAACACCGACACACCTCTCCTCCCGCGACCGCACCCGACTGCGAGGGACAGACAAAACTGTCCCCCGCACCCGCACCCTGGGACGCATCCTATGCAGGCCCCACGCAAGCCCACGTGGAGCGTCCCCTCCCGGGATCCCGCTTAGCTTCACCGTGGGTGTTGGACCTCACCCACGTTTACTGAGCCCCCCCACCACGACAAGGTGGAGATCCTATGGGGGGATATTGTAGTTTGGCCTTAATATTTCGCTAACTTTTCATAAAAAATATATAAAAAACAAAATCACAATAAAAATGGAATGATTTTATCTTTTTTTTTTAAATTGTAATAGGCGGCAAACGAGCAGACGGATCGGCTGGTAGTAAGCAATTACCGCCGTCCATGGACACAAGCAACACTGCAGGAGTCACAAGTGCGTTGCTGCCCCTTGGGGTTGGAAAAAAGGATAGGATGAGGAGTGGGATGAGGGAGAAGGAAAGGGGATAGGGCCTCCGGCGCTCTCACTCACCGAACGAAAGGCAACAGTTTAGGTACTGTTACGTCGATTTTCTGTGAGAGGGTAGTACTTCCCCGATCGAGCCGGCCCATTCATGCTGAAATCAGCAAGGCTCTACTACTTGTAACTGTACTGTGTACTGTGTGTATCTTCCATGAGATCTTGAGTTATGTGTCTTTCATAACACATATGCCACATAAAAGTAACTTGCTCGGTGCACACTGATATACTAGACAAAATGCATGCTTTTTTGAACGCATTTTGCTAATGTGGAATATAGGAAGTGTGGCATTTTGCGAAAGTGGCATTTTAAGAACGTGGCATTGTGCGCCTTTTTTTTGTTTGTTTTACGAGGTGGAAAATCCCTTCGGATCTCCGACTCTTGGGGGAAATGAGAGCCTGAGTATGTGGTGTTTCCACTAAAAACCACTTCGACTTTCTCATGTACCCCTGTGTCGGAGGGTAGGGCATCGCCGAAGCATTCGTCGCCACCCTCCAACGGGCATTGGCCCGCCAGATGGTTAGGCGGACCCCGAACAAAACCCCCTTGGCGGCGGATTAAGGTGTTGGGCTCCGCCGCCAACACACCCAGCGGCCGCAGAGGATAGGGAGGACGGCAACGCAACACCGCATCTCCTCTTCCTCTGCGGCCCCACCGCGACGCATCGAATGGTGCGCCCCCATTTGGTTGCGGGAGATAGGGCGCGCAGCAACGCAACCCGACACGCCTCTCCTCCCGCGAACGCACCCGACTACGAGGGACAGACAGAACTGTCCCCCGCACCCGCACCGTTGGACGCATCCAGCGCAGGCCCCTCCAAGCCCACGCGGAGCGTCCCCTCCTGGATCCCTCTTTGGCATTGAGCGCCTAATCCTACCGGTATCTACTAGTGATATCCAGAATTGATTTGCCTAGCATATTCCTATTTTGATTTTCTACCATTTCTTACGTGTTTGCTCAGATGAGACCGCTCAAGTTTTATTTTTTAACCCCCTATAACATTTTCTCTGCAAATGCTACAGAGTTACACCCATACAAAAAATACACTAATTGAGATCTTTCATCTTCTTCTGTATATATAAAATTCTTGCGTTACTGAGTGACTGACAGACAAGCTACAGCCAAAACAGCTGAAATTTGACATATAAGTTCCTTGTTGATCGGGGTGCACTAAAAGGGATTTCCCGAAACTCCCACGGGATCCGGCAGAAACAAGCGTGTGTGGGCGTAGCTGCGGGCACCCTCTAGTTTGATATAGGTCACAAGATGTTGCAACACTTAGGACGAAACCGCCCATTCTCCTTTGAGGGGCTTGTCGATCACCTATTGTAGGCCTTGTTTACTGTAAGAAACAAATAAAACACATAAATATCATATCCTATAATTTATTCAATAACTGTGCAAAATAACTAAGAAAAAACAATCAAATCTATCTTGTTATTAAGAAAAAAATACTAACACGAACGGGCGCGTGATGAGCAAAATGCCGTGCTTCACGATCCACAACTCACAAACCCATCACCATGCAGTCGTGGTGGCACTGAGCACCGCGGGAGTTGCGTCAAAAGAGAGGGGTTGAAATTTTAGGAAGGTACTGAGAAGCTTGTAGTGACACAATACAGCTACAGTAGAAATTTACAGCAATGAATTTATGCGTGAGCAAAATGCTCATAGCGCGCCTTCTCACGGGTTAAAGGCCTAAGATAAAGATTGGCAAACTTACTGCCTTCAAAAAACTTAATTACTGAAGAATTTTATTGTTTCAAATAACAATATTAGTAAAGTAAACTAAAACTAACATTTGTGGTCATGGCGAAATTCTCAGTTATTATGTAAGTTACCATTCATTGTTTCGCGCCATTCAAAACTGAGCTATTTAATTCACAATTGTCTGTACAATTTACATATAATGCGGTCAAGACATTTCTTAATTAACAATATGGCATTAACTCCTTTCAGGCAACCTATTATCACCTGCAGAAATGCTTGGTAATCTAAGTAAAATAATGAATGACAATACACCTAAAGCGGACCATCCATTAGGAATATTGACTACACAAAATAGAGACATATGGGCTAAACAACGAGAACATTTAATGGAAACAGGGAATAGTGAAAGCCTTAGTAAAATAGATAGTGCTATATTTAATTTAGTATTAGATGATGATGAAATTCAAGATGACAAACATAAGATTCTCAAGAAATATCTGCATGATGATGGTTTGAACAGGTAAATATTTATAAAAATCAACTTAATTGTTTTATAGGCACTAACATGAGTTGCCAACTAAGTTTCGTTGGATATGAGATAGCAATTAAATTTCGGCACTTCGAAAAATCGACTATTGTTGCTTTTTTGGTTGCTCACCAGAATTCTCATACAGGGACACAACTAATTAAGACCCATAACGTCAGACTTTCTGCTGGATATCCAGCTTGGTCACGTGTTCTTAATTTCCAGAAATAGCTACCGAATACTGCGTCTACCACAACAGACGGCGAAACCACAATCAATCTATTGGTTTACCTATTACTTTTACCAAAATCGTCAAAAGATCCTTACCTATAATCTTCTAGATAATCTAGAACATTGAGGAGTCATGGACTTGAAGCAATCCATTTTAAAGATTAATTATAATCTTAATATATAAAATCCTTGCGTTACTGACTGACTGACAGACATGCTACAGCCGAAACTATTGGGCGCAGGAAGCTGAAATTTGGCATGTATGTTCCTTGGGGACCGTAGGGGTGCACTAAGAAGTGATTTCCCGAAATTCCCACGGGATCGGTCAAAACGGGTAAATTTAAAAATAATACATAATAATACACTGAAAAGATTAAAAAATACGATGTAAAATGCTATGAGGGCACTCATAGCATTTTACATCGTATTTTTTTAAAGGCTGGTCGAATTATCTTTTCTTCAGTGTACTGCTTCATATCGTGCAATACAATCTTCCAAGAACTGGCTAATGTCAAAAGAGGTATTCGAAATAATAACGAACTCATATTACAATAATAAATCTCCTTGCAAACTATTGTACAGCTAAACCTTGCTAACTATTGTATGGCTTTCATAACTTCTGCAATATTTCACTTCTGTATACCTAGTGCAAATCTTCTTGAAGTTAGTAGTCTGTCTGTAACTTATCTGTGTCCATTATATGTCTATTCCAGATGGTTCGACAAATCCTTCAGTTTGATCGTAACAAGAGATGGCGTGGCGGGAGTCAACTTCGAACACTCTTGGGGCGATGGAGTAGCAGTTCTCAGATTCTTCCAGGACATCTATGCTGAAACTACAAAGAAGCCTTTCATTCATCCAGATTCAAAACCTGCAGACAGTAATATTACTGTTCAGAAATTAGGTAATCCCACAAGGCATACTACTTTCTATTATTATTCATGTAAAGTCATAGTGGAGATACAAAATGACTGCCATACAGAGGTTATTCTATAGAAGAATAGATTGAATGGTGAAAAAAGAGTGAAGAAAATCAGATCTGTGAGAAGGAACCATGAGTTGAAGATTATTAGAAAAACGAAGATTTCGCTCATGGTTAGAACGTAAGTACTGAAAGTAAGGAGTCATACTGAGAAGTAGGAGATGTGAGAATAGTGTATAGAGTAGTGAGAGCACGCAAACTACGGCGCTGACGTATAGGAAGCCACTTTAATTGGGAACGTTATGTAGACACATGGTCATACTTACGAAGATTAAAAATGAATCGAATGCAGTTATTCAGAAGACGGTCAAGTTTATTGAGGAGATCTGCATTCAGGTCAAAGTAACATACATCACCGTAGTCGATCAGCAGGAAAATTAAAGTCTGCACAAGTCTCGGCAGGGAGGAAGATTTTTAGGCGGTAGAGAGCACGCAGAGTGCCGGTGACTTTCCGACATACCTGTGTCACCTGTGCTTCCCAATTCAGCCTGGCATCCATGTGTAGCCCAAGATTCTTAACAGTAGGATACAGATCGACGATAGTTCCGTTGAAAAAGATGGCTGGTAGTTTGTTAAGTCCAGTTTACTTAGTTTTCGTTGACTACCCACAATTATGGCCTGAGTCTTGCAAGGATTTACAGTGAGACCAAACTTGTCGGACCATGTCTTTATGGTCGCCAGATCCTTATTGACTCTGTCAATGGCCTCTGCTACGCATACCACACTTACATGTGAGTAAATCTGCAAGTCGTCGGCATACAGATGGTAATAGCACTGAAGATGTTGAGTTATGAGGTTTATGAAAATAGAAAATAAAAGAGGAGAGAGAATGCCGCCTTGAGGAACGCCAGATGTGACGTCACACCACCCCGAAGATGACGATCGAGGCGGACAGACTGTTGACGACCTCGAAGATAAGTTGAGAACCAATCCAGTGCCCCAGCCGAGACCCTGAGATGGGAGAGAATAGATAAAAGGACATCGTGACTGACGGTATTGAAAGCATTTGAAAAATCGATCAACAATAGAACAGTGATTTCGGTATTTTACATAGCCTCTCGAATATCGCCAGTCACTTTAAGGAGGGCAGAGGTAGTGCTGTGACCAGGCCTGACTGAAATGGGCTCAGCAGATTATTGTGTAAGACAAAATGAGATAATTGTTGGTTCACACAGGCCTCAAGCATTTTGGATAGGAAGGGTAAGATGGAAATTGGCCGGAAGTGTTGAGGAAGAGTAGGATTGGGGATTTTAAGCAAAGGAATTATATGGGCTTTGCGCCACAAGGAAGGAAATGTACCAAAGACAAGGGAAAGGTTTATAATGTGGGATATTGCCGATAGGAGCTGATCTAGTATCGTTGTAATCATGCGACGGCTAATGTTGTCGCATCCCACAGCATTCGACCTTATGGAGAGGATTATCTTTTTGATCTCGGCCGGAGACTCTGGAGAAAAGAAAAAGGATTATATTTTGGGCTGAGGTAACGCGGCTAAATAATTGAAGAGAGACTCGTAGTTTGGTAATCCAGTGAATCAGAAGAGGTGAAATGTTTGTTGATATCATCCAAACTGAGAGGCCCATGGAAGTCAAAACGCCGCTTGCCAATACCTAGTGTTCCAAGGAACTTCCAGATATTGGCAGCTGATGAAAAACTGATATTATCGTGAATATGTCGGCGTTTAGCGTTGCGTACCATCTGATTGCACCGATTCCTTGCAGACTTAAAAAGTGCCCAGTTTTCCTCACAACGGTCTCTTTTGTATCTCCGATATGCTCGGTCTCCAAGGCGCATTGCCATCCGAACACCCGTTGTAATCCAGGGTGCTGGAAGGCGCCTTAACTTCATTCGTCTAACTAGAGCATGTACATCATAAAGACCGCAAACCGCATCATTGAAGAGGTTAACCTTTTCGTCCACCGT
This sequence comes from Euclidia mi, assembly GCA_944739405.2. Classification (NCBI taxonomy): domain Eukaryota; kingdom Metazoa; phylum Arthropoda; class Insecta; order Lepidoptera; family Erebidae; genus Euclidia; species Euclidia mi. The sequence goes on along the minus strand of OX123183.2, from coordinate 93,406,075 downwards.
CGAGGCAGATAACATGCTGTCCCAGTTCAACCCAGAAGCGTCCTCACTGAGTTTATTCACATCGATACGACCAAAACAACGCCTGTGCAGAACTTTGGAAGGGGACTTCGGAGGACAATTTTATGTGCCAAATAAATGAAAGCTGAGATTACAATGTCCAAGGCAAAACTATTTATCTACGGTACTTAAAAAGTTTTGCGTCGGATTTCAATAGTTTAATTAAAAAAACAGTAAAATAGATATTACATCAGCTAAATACATAAAATCATGCAGTATAATATGTCAATGCATGCAATACTCTATAAAAAAATAACATTTTAGAAATAATTACAACATTGCTAAACAAATAAACATAAATTCATGATATTAGAATTAAACGACCACCACCATGTGACTTTGGATGTACTGGCGTAGATCATAATCATCAGACCCACGCAGCGAAACTGACTAAATGGCAGATCGCCTCCCGCCCGCGCCGCGCTGTTCCCCTTACATGAGTATCAATCTACCAAATAGTTCGCAATGCGGCGTCTACATATGTTAGACATATAGGTACTTATGCAAATTGAAAATCGTACTTAGGATGCCAAATGAATATTTTTTTGGGTCTGTCCTATAGAGTCGAGGTTGTAGATCCCGAAAATGCAACAATCGTATTACTCTCCAAGTGCCGCTTAGCGAGTTATGTTTAGAACGTGTCGGTTTATGCTCTAAACAGCTGAAGAGAAGTCGTTATTTCCATAATGACTCTTATAAAATTACTTTTATTATTTTTTAGATTTCAAATTGGATGATAAAGCAAAGCAATTCGTTGACAACGCCAAGAAAGAATACAAAGCATGGTGCGACTCTCTGAGCATAGATTATATTTTGTACGAAGGTCTCAATAAAGGTGATTGTAAGAAGTACAAAGTCAGTCCTGACTTCATTATGCAAATAGCATTTCAGGTAATATTTGAAATATATAAAGCTAAGTATACTGCTAGAGTGGGCGAAATTGCTATTAACAGCAAGCCAAGGGTTTGATATCCGGTAGTAAGAAATAGTTTGAGTGAAATAGTTGTAGATGACTAGCCCCGTCTTGTATAATATCATTTCTTTCTTTTTAATGACTTGTAGTACTAGAATAAAAAAAAAATAAAATAAAATATCTAGTATTATATGCTACAGCTCAATGTCATGTTAGAAATATGTCATGACTTGTACTTGACTGAAATATGGGATGCCTAGGGCAGTGTCCTGGGGCCTCTGCTATTTGTAATTTTTAATATTAATCTTCCCAAACATCCATACTCTAGACTGAGTTATTTGCTGATACCATATTGTCCATATTGACATTTCACTTACAAACAATCATCATTATCGGCATTCGTTGTCCCAGTTGCATCCAACACATCCAAGGAGTCCGCTTAGTCCGCTTACTAGTCTAACCAGACTTAGCAGAATATCAGCTTCATTAAGAAAGAAATAAATTAAAATTGAACATTTTGTATAAAGACTAGTCAATCGAAGAACCCTGTACTGTACAGGTGACCGGATAGTATTCAAGTGACACAGCCTTAAGAGAGATTCAACCTACACATAGTATGTATCGTTATTTATATTCATTGATTGACGTCACCCAAAAGTTTTTTTTTTTTTACAACAATCGAAATATTGTACGTTCTTGAGTCAACATTCTATAAGAATTTGGTCAAATATGCAAAGAAGGTGGAACTCTGCGCCACTCCTTTCTGGACTGAAATAATCTCAATATTTTACCGCAAGGCATGACGTGTTCCTGGATCAATTTTTTTATTACTTCTGATATAAAAAAATATAATTTCAGGCCGCCTATCATCAACTGAAAGGAAACTTTGTTGGAACATACGAGTCTTGCAGTACATCCGCCTTCAAACATGGTAGGACAGAAACCATGCGCCCTTGTACAGAGAAAACCAAGGTTTGTGATCAAATTAAATCTTTATAATATTTTGTGCTCGTCGTATGACCAAGTGGAGGATGTAAATTAAACTTCTATAGCAGGGGTTTTTGACCTAGGACAGCCATACTCAAAGTGTGCTCCACGGAGCTCCAGGACTTCGGAACACCACATGACCAACAATTTCCGGGGGCTCCACGGAAATGTTGGTCATATTCAATTAAAATCACCCTCAAAATAACTAGATAGCACGCTACCACAAAATAAATCTAAAATATTATTGATTTAGGTTCTAAACCAAATATTTGTTACTGAAAAATCTCTCAGATGTAGGTGTCGACGAAATCGGTGCAGTTCTCAGACAGCTTAGTAATGGGAAGTTGGGAAGGCTACCGGGGCTTATGGCTGGAGGGAAATTTATCCTTAAGGAGCTAAAACGACAAGTGTGGAACAGAGGTGTAGTGTTTTTCAAGAAAAGAGACAAAACGTTTCCTACAAACTATAGGCCGGTCACACCTCTGAGTCAGGTCAGTAAGCAGTTTTTGAAAGTTGTCACGAATCATATGACATAATAACATTGGAGATGAACTCACCAGATCAGTGCTGGGCTGGGCAGTATCTGGACAGCTACATATTTGAGTCGACTTTGCTATATTGGTTGAAGTCCAATGTAATTGACCAATATCTCCTGCCAATCATTACGTATACGGAGCTAAGATGTGGAACATGGAGCTAGCCCAACGACTTTATGTTGTAGCGACTAGCTATATAACAATGAAGCCATCTATCGAGCCAAGTCGACAATTATCGACACATCTACCCAACGACGATGAAGACTACCACAACACGACGCCATCTATCGAAGACGACGCGTCAAATCATAGTCCTGAACTGCGCAAGCAGAGTTCGCGCGCCGAGCCGTATAATTATATACAATATATTCTCAAATGCGTCCGCCGGACTGCAATCCACCAGACACGACCACCTAGCCTGGTGAGAGGATCCTCCCTCTAGTTGGAGGGACACCGCACCTTATTCTTCCACAAGGTAACTCAGAGAGCTATGGACAGATCCACCAGAGATCTCAGTAAAAGACAACGTCCGACACGAGATTATCCGCCAGAAGATCGAAATAATTGACATAGTTCAAAGGTGTAGCAAATTGAAGTGGCATTGGGCTGATCTAAGTAAACAGTACACAAAGAACTAACTTTTATTTTTGAGGACTCCGCGCAATATTTTATTTTCCAAATTTTATAAAAAAAAAATTGAGAACCGCTGACCTAAGGTAATAGAACCCAAATGGCCCGGGGCTAGAGGTCCAAAGAAATGTTACAAATACAGCTCTAGGTCATTAAATATACTTGACAATCACTTGCTACTGTACTGATATACCTCATCATCAGCCTTTAATAGTCCAATGCTGGACTAGGCTTCTCCTTTGAAAGGAGAAAAAAGATATACCTACCTAGTAACAAATATAAATTTAGTGCCTTACGTGAATCTGACTGAAGCTAAAATATTTACAAGTGGCCCATGATAAAAAAGGAGTTTAAGAAACTCTCGAAAATCCTAGAAGGCTTCTTAAATCGTACTGTCCACTCGCTCACCCCGTGTCTATAGCTATAGCAGACAGCTGGTGTTCTTTTACGTCATAATCAAAACATATCAAGTAGAGCAATGTCCTTTTATCTCTGCCTAATGAACTCTGTGATTAAACTGATAACTTATCGATTTTTATTGCCGCTACGACCATCAATATCTAGTGAACATATAGATATAACCAATACCAGCTGTGAAGGAAAAAATAAAAGTGAAGGCTTGGTAAGGTTTTATCCCAAAACAGCCAAAACCACAACGTCCACATTCTAATCGGCTGTATATTGGATTCAAATTCAACGGAAAAGCCGGCTTTCAAATTTATTTCGTACTGTAAATTGGATTTGACCAAACGTCCTTTGAAACAATAACATAATTTTCCAAAGCGGTTAATAAATTTCGGAGTTCAGAGGTAACAAACATGAAGTTAAGTCATCATTCTCATCCCGGTTGTGATCGAAGACCTTCGCCTAGATTAAACAGAAAAAAGCTTTTTACAGAAAGACTAAGCTTCGTCTGAGCTCAAAAACATTAAGCTCATTAGGCTCCAAATTGTCGAGTGCTGTTATGTTACTTACAGATCTGAAACTGCTCTGCGATCATTTCGTTACTTGCTTGTGGTACCTTTTAATGCTATAATATAAGCCAGGTTGCGATGTCTCTGAACCTTATCACCGTATGAGTACAAAAAGTTCATGATTTATTTTAAAAGCTATCCGCGGATTAGCTTATTTCAGATTATTTTATCTACTATAGATAAAAATGTTCGATGTCGGTGCTCGATGAAAGCTTAAACGATTTTGTTAAAACCCATGCCATGATAGATTTATCAACTCGCATACCAAAGTGTATTATCATTGTTTGTTTAAGGTAAAATAAATTATCGACACGAATGCACTGTTGATAATACTCTTGTTTCTATATGAGTGACATTAAAAGCAAAAACCTTACTAAAAATAAATTGGTATCCCAATATCAAACTGGTCCCTTTGTTGGGATCACGGGAAGCGTTTGGATGTGGGCGGCTCAAGTTCGGTCAGTGTGGACAGTGTTGTGGTAGGCCTATGTCTAGCAGTGAATGTCTATAGGCTGATATGAGGAAGATGATGATTTTTTTCAGCTACTAATCTAAACTGCTACATATTAGGTTAGCCAAATTAGCCTACCTCAGCAATGCATCTAAATGTTCAGACATTAAGTATTCAAACATGGATTCATAACAAAAACATATTTTATTCTTTACAGGCATTCTGCGAAGCTCTAAACTCAAGCAAGACTTCAAGCGAAGAATTACGAAACAAAATGGCAGAATGTTCCTCAAACCATTCAGAATTAATCAAACAAGCGGCTATGGGCCAAGGGTTCGACCGTCACATGTTTGCTCTAATGAAAATAGCGGAAGAAAACAATATGCCGAGACCAGAGATATTCGACTCGTACGAATACAAGTTTTTAAACAAGTCTATTCTCAGCACGAGTACGTTGTCATCTCCTAGTGTGATGGCGGGAGGCTTTGGACCTGTTTGCAAAGAAGGATTTGGAATTGGGTAAATATAATTTCAAATGCATTATTTTGAAGCGTCTCGCCGTTAGGTTTTGTTTATGTAGTTTGAATATTCCACGTTGGTTAAATCATTCTGTAATGCACATATAGTCGTACCAATTATTTCGTGTTAATAAATTTCGAACCAAAACTAGAATGATTACCAGAGCAGTGGTATGCCGCTCACATCTATAACTTTCGAGTATAATGGATTGCCCAGGGACACAAGAATTATTAACAAAATAAAAACTAAATATGAGGTTCCTTAGTTGTGATCTGTAGGGCCAACAAATCCATACATCATACCTAATTATTAGATATTTAAATTATATTTTTGCCTTGCAGCTATTCCGCTTTCCCGGACAAATTAGGAGCAGCTGTGACAAGTTACAAGCCCCACAATGATAGTTCACAGTTCATAGAGGCTTTGCACAAATCGTTCATAGATATTACTAAAATTTTATCTGGGTAGAAATAAGTACTATTGATCTATACTCGAGCTATCGAGACGAGAAAATATTTTTACAGTAATATTAACTGCAGTAACATTTATTTGACAAAAACAAACCAAAATGTATCTAATTGATTTGCATTAAGGTTTCTTATTGCTGAACAAAAAATTTTCGTCTCGTTAGCCCGAGTTTACATATTTATACGCGTGTGTTATTGTTATAGAGTATTTAAATCACCTTCATATACATTAAATAATTTATATTTTTGAAGCACATTTTATATTAGAATTAAGATAAAACAACCAATTGACTATTTACACTGGCAGAATGCAATTATTTACTATCGCAAAATGCATTTATTTGTTTTCAAAGATAATTAATTAAAGTTACATTTATTGAATTTTTATATTTTGTTACATTTGCATATTATGATCTGTGTCTCGATAAGCTTAACTTCAACAATGTATGTGGTGCCTTTCATGACTATTATAATAAGGAAAACTGTATTTTGTAATGTTATTTAAATAGTACACAATAAAAACAATACACTATTATTAAATATTTTAAATACCTATTATTTATAAGTCGATTTTATATCCCAGACAGAGGCAATAGGTACTCACTATATTTTTTCATCATACTAACCTAAGCACTATAAGATTCGAATACACCGGATGCGTACGCGCTTGTGTGACTCACAGGAACGGGAAACTCGTTCCTGTGAGTCACACAAGCGCTTTGTAATCTTTGGATGTATTATGCAGTTTCATATTTGCAGCTCATTGGAACGTGCACGTATACGTCTGCGTATACGCATCCAGTGCTAAAGAGAGAGACTAAACCGCTGATAATTTAAGGATAAGATACGTATTCTCAATGTCACTATCTGAAAATATGTCGAAGATTAGACTTGCAGGAAATAAAAGAATATTTCGAAAATTTAAAATACGTCACTAATATAGGCCGCCATATTCTGCCTACATAGATACTACTAATAAAGCTAAAGAGTTTGTTTGTCTTGTTGAACGCGCTCATCTCAGAGACTAGGTACTGGTCCATCTATAACTATACAAATATTATAAACATGAAGAGTTTGTTTGTTTGAAAGGTGCTGATCTCAGGAACAACTTGTGTGGGTAACAAGCTGGGTAGCCCATTTATCGAGGAAGGCTATTGACTAAATAACATCACGCAATGCCCCAATGCGTTCAGGAGCAGTCGGCCTGAATAACCAATGATGTGACCGCGGGCTCAGCAGGTAATTCTACATTCCATCATCTATCACTACTAGAGACAATTCCATATCCAAGTAGGCATCTATAGTCGTCGTGTAGTAAATAGGTTTACCTTACCGTTAATAATTCACGCATTCACAGGCTTCATGCAAGGGTTTTGCTAGTGAATCAAGTTCAAACGGTATTACATAGAATATTATGTCAATGCAATCTTACGGCTTCAGATAGGTAATAAATTAATAATCTTATTACAACCGGCGCGCTCAGGTCTTTAGGGCATTTATTATCGCATAGTGAAGTTATTCTTGAATTTAAAATTATTAACAAACAATATGACTGGTGGTGACTTAAGTATGAGGTATAGATCGGTTCACGAAAGTTGACCACAAATGGCGGCCGTCGCGCATATGTACATTCGTGCACCAATGGCGTGGCTCCATTCTTGACGCATTTAGGGAATGCGTCAAGAACGGAGCCACGCCATTGGCATTCCACCCGCGTCTCACCCCGCACCTCCACGGGGACCTAAAAAATGAGTTCTGCGCAGTGGTCATCTTTCATGAACCGACCTATACCTATTGCGTTTACGTTTTATGAGTCTCTATAGGGCCGGATCCAGGACTTGTTCGACCTTTGTTTTCTTCACGGGAAACACTGTTGCTTTTGGGGATGCTTTTTCGCCCCTAAGCGGCATGTTTTAGGTACAATAAATTGAACTCGATTTTTGGCGCAGTTATCAAGTAAAAACCTTCAAAGTAGGTCCAAGTTGAAGAAGAACAAGAAGGGGAAAAGGGTTTCTTCGGGCATTCATAAGGCTTAGGTACTGATAGGCAGACTCCGACTGCTTCGAGTTCAACAATCTGACCTTGTAACTTACTTAATGAAATGAGCAGTGGTTGCGAACAGAGACAAATTCGAATTCAGAAGGATAGCATAGCTGGTCTAAGCATCACATCTACATCTAAGCATAATGTGCGTCTGTCGTGATATCTCTCAACGGCAGATCACACTTTGGTTAGGGTTTTCATAGGCTACTCTTCCAAGTATTTTCGATACGATTCGGCGATTGACTTCTCTTTCATAGGAAGGCTACCTACTCTTATACTTTACACCTATTTCACAACCACATTAATGTGTCATAAACTTAAAGCAAAGTAGGAGACAGATCACGGTATGGATATATTGGAGAGGACAGGGCGAACTGAGCAGCCGACCTGGTGCTGATGGCCAGACGACCGAGCGCCGAGTGTGGTACGGGACTTTATTTGGTAAGAAATGGTGCGCCGAAACATGATTACGCTCCAACCTAAACCTGGATTTGGGATTGGCACGGCTCTGTGGACAGGTGAATGACCTGATCCTTTCTCTGCTCTCAAACAGAAATCTCACTCAGCGCAAGCAACAGTAAGTATTTATACATTTCGACCATACGTATTCTGCAGACTGCAGGCTTAGATTATGAAAACGACGAAACAATGCCTAGAAAAACGAACAAAGAACAGGAGAAAACGAACGAATGATCGACCAAGGGTTGATTGGATATGTACCTACTTACCTACCTACTTCATAAATCGCTAAGGTTAGGTACAATACAACATCATCAGCATGTTATTATAATACCTATAGGAACCTACCTAAACACAATTAATACCTAGGTACGTAGACCGTAGTATTAGGTATTGAAGAACATTTCTGAAGTTAAGGTACCTACCTAGGTGCCTAACTAGGTAGTTACTTATCTACGTGCAGTGCAGATCCGGGAGGAGGAGGGACTAGGGGACTTAATCCTAAAAATCCTAATATAATACAGGAACCTAGGTACCTATTTTCTTCCAAAGACGAATAAAATTACTGTTAGTGTTTCTCTGGAAGTAGGTAGTTATAGGTACCTACCTAAATATTGAGACAGTGTTTTACAAAAGATTAGATGTAGGTAGGTGTCTGCCTACCTATATTCACAGCTATGAAAATAATTAAGTCTATGAACATAATAAATATACATGATAAACCTACCTAAATATATCTATACCCTACCTAATAGGTAGGTACCTACTTATTTTTATAGAGATGTAGAATGTACCTAGGCATCTGCAGGTAAGCAAAGTAGTAGGTAATTTAAATATAAGTAGGTAAATAAGTTTGTATAGAAGAACATAGCAGAGGATATGAAAATGTAGTTCAAATTGATTAAGTTAATAGGTAGCTAACTATACAGCGGCGCTTTAATTCTGCGACGACTGCTATCGATTTTCTCATGTCCATCTAGTAAATGGACCCGTATTCATAGTCACTTTTATGCAGGTGATGAATAGGTCCAAATGGTAAGTTCTTAAATCGTCATTTAGTTGACCAGTGCTTGATTATATTTTCTATGCAACTCTGTATTAAATATATCTTATGTAAAGCATCTGACCCTGCAGGCAAGTGGCAATAGTGGCAATCGATTATCGATACCGTTATTCACTAAATGCAAAAATGTATGGAACTACCATAGGCTTTCGATTTGTCATGTAGTCAACTTAAAACGACTTGCTTATGTTACCATGGCAGCCAACGACAGAAATGAGAAAAGAATATCCCTTGTCGCGGTCCTCTGATTATTAAAATTATTACTTTTAAAGGCGCATTCGTTTGCATGAAGTTTCTAATTTATTTATACAAGTTTCTAAGCAATCTGCAGCGGTATTGCCAAACCAATTTCGGTTACCTACGACCGATATTCCTATGACTGCATTTAGTATGATGAATGAAAATATGCAGGCCCTGAAGGTTAGCTTCACTTTCATCCGCGTGGGTTGGCAAAGAGCAAGTTACGCTTGCGTTTCGTCTAAATTCTAAAGTCTATTATGGTATTTTATGAACTTGATATTTATATTATAATCCAATTATATAATTATGTGTGTTTGCCATTTCAGTGATTCTCCAGTAATTAACCACTCTGGGAACCACCGTAAAAATGACTAAAAGCCGTCTCTTACACTCGGTCGATGTTATCCAATATCATAATATCTCCTCACCTAGCGCACAAGGGCGGCGCAAGCCGATTGCCTAGGGGAGGGGGAGGTCAAGGTCCCAGCCGTTGGTCGAGGGGGGGTAAGTTCATAGGGAAAATGAGAAAGTATTGAAAAAGTGTGAATTATAGGGTTTTTTACTGTCTATTGCAGCTATCTCCCCTTGGCGACGCCCATGCTTGCGCAGCTTACGAATAAATAAATTGTGTAGGTGTACCTCTAAGCATGCACATTGCACTTAAATACAGTGGGTTTCATAACCCCCTGTCCGATCCCGAAAGGACATATTACTGACTTGTCAGGCATATCAGGAAAAATAATAAAAAAAATCTAGCTCATCATAAAACATCAGAATTTATTTCCTTAGCACAGTACTATGGAGAAACATTACCCCGAATTTGGGGCAAATTCTCTAAGCTAACAACACTCCCCTCAACAGATGATGCTATTAATTCTATTAAAATATCGTCGGCTTTCGCCGCTTTCCGTATCAAAGGGCATGCCGCCTTTTTAGGCTGTTTTCACAGCTGTACGGGAGACCCTTACGGGCTGCTACTATGGGCGCCCGGAGCGGGAGCACACATGAGGAGCTAGAACATCGTTTCACAGCGACGCGGATTAGTGCGCACGCGGCCCGCTCCGGGGAGAGTCCGTACAAAGACACCCGCGTCCCGCGCCCGGTCCCGCCCGCTCTCTGCCGCGATCTCGTCGCTGCTCATTCATCGTTTCACAGCGACACGGAACGGCCGTGCTCTGAGAGTACTCTGTACAGTCATTTTTTGCTTTCATATTTTTAAGCGACTGTCTCCTAGAGATGGTGAATATAACTATCACCCATTAAAATTAACTGATAAAAATTTTCAACTGTATGATATGATAAATAAAATCAACGCTATTGAATAAAAATATTATTACCTATTCATTCAACTGACGACGCGCGGCGCGGCCGTCGACACGCCACGCGCCAACTCGGATTCGTTTCCAAGAAATAATGTCTAGGTAGTAGGTACATCAATTCACTACGATGAAATTTGCACTTAACAGTCATTGCTTTAAGATGCATGTTGCATTAACATAACCTATCTCATACATCCCTACGTTCGTAAGTACCTAGTCAACATTTGTTTTTGATAATAATGAATGTGATTGGTTGATTTTAAACACATGAATGATATTCGAATATTTTTAACATTAACTTGCTGAGGTTTAGTGTTAGTTTTTGATAATAATAAATGTGATTGGTTGATTTTAAACACCTGAATGACATTCGAATATGTGTTTTATCATTAACTTGCTGAGGTTTAGTGTTACTTTAATATTTTATTCTGATGGAACGAAACAGTAATTTCATTCAATAATTTTGTAGAATATTGATTGATTGAGTGAGATTAGTTGATGTCACGCGTTCTAAGTGCGAGTTACGAAATACTGATCTATGTTGACTTCAGCGTGTTATTGTTATTGTTGTTTGTTAACGAATATTATAGGGAACTAAGTGTTTAATATTAAACACAAGTGTGTGTGAAGTGTGAACGTTTAGTGCAAGTAGGTAGTAACTTTAAACGGGTAAAATTTATACCTACCTACCTAGTGTCTTTAATAGTCTTTATGGACAAGCTCTGCAACGAGCGTTAAATTTGTTGAGACCTAATAATACCAACATACCACAAAAATAGTGACATTAGCTAGACAGTTCTAAGCCTGTTAAAGTATGAAGGAAAGTATATTCATTGAATTAGTTGAAACTAACGCAGACCTAGCAATATCAACTTCGTTATGGCTTTGTGTTGTTAGAATAAAAATTAACTAAGTAATATTTTCAACCATTAAAATTAACAGTTAATTTTTTTTATCAAATAACTTTTAACAAATAAATAAATTCAACCACTTAGCCCATCTCTACTGTCTCCCGTTAGCAACCGTATCGTACTGAATGAACCCACATTTCAGAGTGCTGCGGGCGTGATCCGTACGGGCCTTCCGCGCACGGACTGCCCGTACGGATCTCCCGGACAGCTGTGAAAACAGCCTTAAAATAGTGCAATTTTACCGTCAAGCCAGCCGCCGCCGTACACAAAGGGACCGCTCTAGTGATGTTTAGGATCAACAGATAATATCGATTTATTTAATTTTAACGTGACATGTTACAAACTGGTAACAATAGCCTTGTGGCGATACCAACGGACTGCCATGCAGAGGGTATCGGGTTCGACTCCACGGTGCGTATCAATAATAATACATAATAAGTTAATAAGACTTTTCGAAGTTACGTGCGTAATAAATTGTTAATAAACGTTTGCCCCGTGTCGCGGAAGAGGACGTCAAACCGTTGGACCAACAGTCATGAAGATCCTTGACAGTCGTTACGGGGAGTCAGTACCCTCAAATAAACTGATACTGGTCTTAACCATGGAATGTTTTTATTGAATAACAGTACATAAAAACATGCAATTACACAAAGCTAACATTTTAGGGGTTTACCTACCGATATTGTATCAGGTAAATAATAACATAAAATATCGATAAAAACATTACTCCAATGAATATCATTGGTTACATCTCTAATTATTTACCTATTTGATTTACGAATTAACAATTTGCCTACTTGACCACTCAGTCTTTCGCGAGCATTCCTTTTGTTTAGACTTCCGGATCTCTTTAAATTGTGAAATAGTAAATTCTTTAGGTATGTCGTATTCAAACCCTGTATATTTTAACATGTTGATGTGTTTAGGTAGAAGTGAATGTAATTATGCAGGAGCACGTAGGGAGTACGAGGAACGGTATGTTAGACCACGGGGTCTACCCGTGCCGTCGGAACGCGCGTTTCAACGGCTTCAATGCGGTGCTCGCATCGTTGCAGCTTTTCAAAGTGCCAGGAGTATTAAGCCCAGGAGTGTTAAATAGTGTGCGTTCAGAGATGGTGCAAAGGTGCCGTTAATGTCTGGTCGTGAGCGGAGGACATGCGGCGAATGCAACTTACAGCAAGTTGATATTTTTATCAATTTAAGGTAGGTAGGTGCCTTCGTAAGATTAAATCAATTAAAAAGTTGTTATTAACATAGGTAAGTACCGTCGCGTCATAGCCACAGCGCGACTTGGCTTGCCGATCGTAATAGGTCGGTAAAGTTAGCAACGCTTGCAAAAGTCTTCTCTTAGATGGGTGACCGCGTGTGACATTACATGAGAGCGTTACCGGGTTTCCGACGGCACATAAAGCCGAATCCAAGAATTGTTAGGCCATGTCGTAGGCCTTCGGGCAGTCTGAATACACTGACACCAGAGTTGGCCACGCACTCGCACGAAACAAACAGGCAACCTAAATACTGCGTTTTGTTTTACCTACACTATCAAAGCAAGAGATCAGCTGTTGCATCAAGTGCATAAAATCTGTTATACCTAAAATAATACTTGGCACGTGTAAAGGACGATGACTCGCGACGGCGGCTTTTGTCAAAGGAGGCGGTCGGGTCGGCCTATGCAGTCAAAGGCGCCGCTTTTCACTTTATGAACTTTAGCTAAATACCTAGCTATTACGAGTTATGAGTCTTCAGTGTTGCCATAGGTAATCTGATATGATATTATTTAAAATTAATTAAATTTACATGGGAAAATTTTATCTTGAATTTCCAGGAAATAATAACAATACTTACCTCATCATTTTACGCTACTCTACAACCCCTTCATTGATCGGACGGAGGGTTATGAAACACCCTGTGTAGGTAAGGAAACGTGATTAAATTGTAATGCAACTATTATCCGCACACTTTGGCTCTGAGGTTAAAGTAATGAACTTAGTAGGAACCTTTCTAAAACATAGTTATGCATGGACAGTTTTTTTCTAAAATACTGACCGTAACCAAGTACTATCATCGTTAATACCGCATTATTAGTAATGACATGTCGCTAACAACGCCAGTAGAGTGTTAAAGAAAACTTGAATTAACCATTTTAACAATTATTTCAATTATATCATGAGTAGACTATGAATACGACAACATCGTACCTACGCAGAATCAACAGCGTTCCAATCTACGATCGCGCATATAGGTACACAAACTTCGCTCGTAGTATAATATAGTATATTTATTTACTTACTGGCAAAAGTCTGGGTTCAATGTTGCATTTTGTTAGTGATATGATTTCGCGTAGTATGTTATAAAAGTGCTTACATATAAAATGCATTAAACTGTTGATTTCCTATTGATAATGTTACTTTCGTTCCTATTGCGAGCCGAGGACGGTCGTGTGTTTTAACATGAAAAGGAATGGCAGTTAGGCCATATTGACATTACGGTCGCGAAAATGTCAAAGTTCATCCGTACACCCGTGCCTGGGATGTGTTTTGTTGAAAAAATGAATTATTGAATTAAAAATGCCGTGCACTGTGTAATAATATGTGAGAGTTTTCGTTTTTTGATGCCTTAAGGTGATTATTGGACTTGCTTGTCTGCTTTTCATAGTGTTTAAAGATTTGAGTTTTGTTTTTACGTAAAATATAAAAGGGTAAATGTTTGCAATCTTTTCGGTGATTTTATAATTGTGATAGTTATAATTAATGTAGAGGAAAGATAATGATGTCTACGTCATACAAACAGTTACACATTTACTGTGAATAGTTTAGTGTACGCCTTTCTCAGACTCGGCAGTGATTACTTTAGACTTATCTGCACAATCGTATTACGAGGAAGAAAATCAGTAAGCGAATTTTAACAAAATCCCGTTATCGCATCTAATTAAACATGCAGTTATTAGTAAAATATACAACGTAGCTTTAAATACGTATTGAAATAATAATTTATTTGGCTTTATTTTAGGCACTGCCACTTCATTCTATTTTTTTTCTCTGAACATCAATGTTCAAGTTAATAGCAAAATAAATGAAGAGATCAGTTAGTAAAACAAGGGAGTAAGAAAATATTTTGATGGCCTTGGTTTAATATGGCAATGGTCCAAATACTTTCATATTGGTATAGCATATATCAATTTACAATTTTCTTATCTCTTTGTTTCAGAATATGTTTACTCACATTGAAAACAGAAAGTAGAATATCAACATGCTGATAAAGGAGTATAGGATACCTCTACCTCTCACGGTAGAGGAATACCGAATTGCACAGCTGTACATGATAGCTAAGAAGAGCAGAGAAGAAAGTTCTGGTGAGGGCAGTGGTGTGGAGATTCTAGTTAATGAGCCTTATGAGGATGGCCCTGGGGGGAAAGGTCAGTACACTCAAAAAATTTATCATGTTGGTAGTCATTTACCTGGATGGTTTAAAAGCTTACTTCCAAAATCTGCCTTAACAGTGTCTGAAGAAGCTTGGAATGCTTATCCTTATACTAAAACAAGATACACTTGTCCATTTGTTGAGAAATTTTCATTAGAAATAGAAACTTATTATTATGCCGACAATGGCCACCAAGAAAATGTCTTCAAGCTGACTGGAAGTGATTTAAAAAATAGAATAGTTGATGTTATTGATGTTTGCAAAGATCAGCTTTATGGTGCTGATTATGTAAAAGAAGAAGATCCAAAATTGTTTGTTTCTCAAAAGTGTAACAGAGGTCCACTGACTGATGATTGGCTTGATGAGTATTGGCAAGAAGTACAAGGTAAGCAACAACCGCTGCCTAATGGGAAATCACTCATGTGTGCCTATAAACTATGCAGAGTAGAATTCAGATACTGGGGTATGCAAACCAAATTAGAAAAGTTTATTCATGATGTAGCTTTGAGAAAAACAATGTTAAGAGCTCATCGACAAGCATGGGCATGGCAAGATGAGTGGCATGGCCTTACGATGGAAGATATTAGAGAAATTGAAAGACAAACTCAATTAGCCCTGCAGAAAAAGATGGCTGGTGATACAAGTGATGAACAAGACTTGTCAGAAGAGAATTCCAAATCACTTGCAGCCACTATGAGCAGTTTAGAGAAGAATGAGGATGTACCAACACCTTTAGCAGCAAAGAAAAATAATGTAGAAAAAAGGTTACAGAAACATTTGTCTCCTGAGGGAACTCCACCTTCAGAACATAAATCATCTTCCAAAACTAATCTTAGATCATCATCCTCTGGTTCCATTAAAAGCTTGCAGGCTCAGGCAGCTAACTGGCGGATGGAGACCCTCGTTAGAGAGTCAGAGACTGAGACTGGCTCAGAAGACGAGTTTTATGACTGTGAATCTTCATTTAACAAGTGGTCTTCCATGTGCTCTCTTGATGAAGCTGACATTGACATTTCTCCAACTCAAGGCGATCAAAGTCAGGAAGACAGCATATTTAATCCAACTTTCTTAAAAAGAGTTACGTCAGAGCGAGGATCGCGGCGAGTTCCTAACTTACAAAGTCATCATAGTATTGATGGAGGCCCTGAAACACCGGTCCACGGCTCATGTCCGACAACCGTTCTGATATTAGTATTTCATGCTGGAAGCGTATTAGACGCTAATGTCGACATGACTGCAAAGAAATCTGATGTCACCACTTTTAAAGGCGCTTTCGAATCTGTAATGCGTCAGCATTACCCAACCCTTATAGGACATATAACAATAAAACTAGTTTCATGTCCATCTATTTGTACAGAAGCTCTTGGAGTTCTCTCAACCTTGAGCCCTTATAGTTTTGATTGTTCTCCATCAACTATAGAATCGCCTTCACTAACTAACGATCTCATACCTATCGGTGCTATACCTTTGATTGCTACGACATCGCCCGATTATACCGAATCAGTAACGAAAACTATACATGCGGCAAACGCCGTATATAATGAATTCATTAAATCGGATGATGGAAAAGGATTTAATGGCCAGGTCTGCATTGTGGGTGACAGCATGGGTTCAGTGTTGGCATACGATGCTCTTGTTAGAGCAATACAATATCAATCGCGCCATGACAGTGAGAACAGCATTTTGGATACAGAAATCACTATTCCAAACGATCCCCTAGAATCTCATTACTTAAATAAGTCGCATTTGCAAGCTCCGACGCCAAGGAGACGTTCGTCCTCCACAAGTGATAACCATGTTAAATTCGAATTCGAAGTAAGTGATTTCTTTACATTCGGCAGTCCACTATCACTCATATTAGCATCAAGAAAAATTTCGGACGATAAAGTTCGTGACATCATGAAACCACCGGTGCAACAAGTGTACAATCTGTTTCATCCTACTGACCCCGTCGGATCGAGACTGGAGCCACTTTTATCAGCTAGATTCACCAATTTACCGCCTATAAATGTTGCTAGATACACAAAATATCCTTTAGGTAATGGCCAGCCTTATCATTTAATGGAATTGATACAAAGTCATCCTCAACTCTTCGGAGATTACTTACAAATGCCGCCTACTCCAATTTTGAGAAGACTTTCTGAGGCATCAGTACAAAGTACAGTTAGTGGTTTAGTGGATAACATTCCTTTAATAACAATGAACGCCTTACAACAGAAATGGTGGGGATCTAAAAGACTAGACTACGCTCTCTACTGTCCTGAAGGACTAACAAATTTTCCTACTAACGCTTTACCTCATTTATTCCATGCCAGCTATTGGGAAAGTTCTGATGTCATAGCGTTCATATTACGTCAAATTGGTCATTTTGATTTAGCTTTATATGGACACTCAGAAGACAAAGAGTGCCCTATGTTTAAACCGGGCCAGGAGAGAGAAAAGTGGATGAGAAAACGAACATCAGTTAAACTAAAAAATGTGGCTGCAAATCACAGAGCTAACGACGTTATTGTCAAGGAGGGATGTCCTCAAACATTTACCGCTCGATTCATGTACGGTCCGTTAGACATGATTACTTTGACTGGTGAGAAGGTTGATATTTATATGATGAAGGATCCACCTGCAGGTGAATGGACAATATTGTCCACTGTTGTAACCGATAAAACCGGACGAATTTCGTACACGTTACCAGAACGACAAAGTGTAGGCTGTGGCATTTACCCGCTGAGAGTTGTCGTTCGTGGAGATCACACTAGCTGTAATTTTCATCTTGCTGTGGTGCCGCCTCAAACCGAGTGCATTGTTTTTAGTATTGATGGGTCCTTCACTGCAAGTGTATCAGTTACCGGTAGAGACCCAAAAGTAAGGGCAGGAGCAGTTGATGTTGTGCGATTTTGGCAAGATCTCGGATACCTTATTTTGTATATAACTGGGAGACCTGATATGCAACAAAGAAAAGTTATATCCTGGCTGGCTGAACATAACTTTCCTCATGGTTTAGTATTCTTCTCCGACGGATTCTCAACAGATCCATTAGGACACAAGTCAGCACATCTAAACAATCTTATTAGTGAACATGGCGTTATTCTACACGCAGCATATGGATCTGGAAAAGACATAACAGTTTACCATAGCTGCGGATTGGCCCCGAGGCAAATATATGCCATTGGTCGTATTAGTAAGAAATATAGCAACATGGCAACGACTTTAAATGATGGCTACGCTTCGCATTTAGCTGATTTAAAGCAGCCTGGGGCATCAAGACCTGCTAGAGGGAATGCTCGTCTGTTGGTTCCTCGGCGACTGCTAGCCCCTGTTAGTGGCCCAACAGCTCTACGCAATCGTCGTTAGTGTAGACTAAGCCTCTGATAGCAACTTATTAGTATTATTCCTTAAAACGCTTAATCTTCCTCGGATTAGACGGTGTTCGTGATAGGATAGTGCTTATTGTACAATTGTCGTATGTAATATCATCTCTTTTTACACTATATCTCCTTTAGCCCAAATATATTACATACTACATTTTGGACAAACAACAATTTAATGCACATAGTTTGGCAATTCAATCTCGATTATTAATTTATTCAGATTTGCGTAAGTTCTAAGTTATGAAAACGTTGTTTGTTAGAATTCAGAAGGGGTAGGTACAGGAAAATATCAACCTGCTTTCATGTATTTTACATAAACGATAAAAATATTCTTATGATACTTTGAATATTTATTCGCCGAATTACAACATATTTGTATTTAACTAGTAACGTATAAACACAAAAATAGTTTTTTTTTGTTTTTCTACTGGAGGACGGAATCTGCAATAATTTAACTACATTGCGAAAGAAAGAATTTAATAATTATGGTATTGATAGTTCTGATAAAATTGATTGTTGTGCTCGAAACGTTAAGTGTTACCTATATCGCGTTTATAAAAGTCGGTACTCATCTATTCTGATGATCTTGTAAAGTCTAAAAATATATTTGCTGTGATCGTTACATTGAAGCGTCTATTTATCTTACATTTTGATACGTTTGCTTTTGCACTTAGCATGAATCCATTAATTTTAAACTTCGGTTGCCAATTACAAGTAATTGAGTCTGGCCTGCCAAATAAGCAGTTTGGTTGACAGTTTTGCATATATCTTCATAATGATGTCCTTCCGATATAAGTCTCAAAATAAGTAATTTATAATTTGTCATGAACCGAATAACAATGTGTGCATTATGTTTTTCGATGGCACGCACTATCTATTCTGTCTGCCTTTACTATATTTGAAGGCCACGCATTTATCTTTGACAAAATTCTCGTTGGTACATTAGTTCCCATAAATGCATATTTGAATACATATGAGCGTACAGGAAATTTGGAGACAAATGTCGGTAATTTAAATATTTCCTCATTTCGCAAGTCACTAGAATAAATATGTTAAAAATCAGCAATTGAGGCATCATTACGAAGATAAATAAAAATTACGCCAGCATTCGCAAGGGCTCGATTTTTCCTAAAAAGGCTGGATAACCTATGCCATTTCTATACTTTTATCTAATACACTAGTAGAAGGAATATATTCAAATACAACATTATAATCTTAATGGTGAATGGGTACCCACTTTTTAGTTAGGTACATATACAATTATATCTACATTTATAGTCTTAGTAACGGCACAATCCATATATTACGCGTAATGATGCTGCTGCAAAAAAAATACCTACGTGATATTATATCTTGTTATTTATTTGTACGTTATAGATTTGAAATTGAAGTCACAACCCAGCTACGGTAGTAAAGTAATTTCATCTATTAACACAATACAATTCATGTATGCCACACTCAAATTATCGTGCGATAAATATTTATGTATGTAAAGGAATCTCTCGTGTTATTTCCAAATTTTGCTCCGAAAGATATCCGTAGCAGGGCTGTGAGTTGTCCTAGAATTGATGTTTTAGGTAAAGCCTGAGGAATGGACATTGTAGATTTCTTAGAAACTATTATTATCGTAGTATATGTACTTCTATACTGTTCATTTTGCATATAACAAGCGAATACCTACGCTTAAATGTTATTGTATTAAGATAAACATTTCAATTACACTTTGTAATATGTAAGAATCGTCTAGTATTTTGTATCTCTCCCAGGCCAAGCAAATGTGCCGGTTGTAAAGTAACTGAGCATTGACTAAAAGTCTTAAATAGACTTAAGTGCATAAGTGTCACAAAAACGTTTTATAACAACTTGTTACAAATAATTTAAAATTAAAAGGCAATATTGTCGTTCAATTTGATAATTGAAATTATATATTGTTGATATTAAACCAGATAATAAAATTATTTTTCTAGTTCACCATTTGAGTTCTTAATGAACATAAATAAGTAAATTATATTAATTAAATTATTATCTATTATAAAGAAAATTGTATAATCTTTGTATGTACATTCCTGTTTCAGAGATATTTCTATTGTTATGAAGATTTTTGAAATTAATTACTAATATAATGTAATTGTAAAATATTTATAATATTATCTAATGTTCTAATTATTTAGTTTAAGCTTTGAAATGTATGTTTAAATTAATATTTATTTATAAATTTATTGTATTTTGTCTGAAATTTTATTATACATTTAAGGGAATTTTATCTACATACCTACCATATTAATGTAAAACTGATAGACATTCATGTATATTTACTCGGACTATTTACGGGAAACTATAATCTGTGCAAGTGTAACCATTACTAATTTAATGCCTTATCGCATTGCATTCACGGTTATCGTAATTAGTTTGATATAAACTTACCCTACTGTTTGCCTTTGTTTAATGAAACGGCGCATAATTTAACGCGATATGTCATTTTCCAAACGGGTATAATTTTCCAATGTAATCAATTCTCCGCACGTATTTATTTACAATAGGTACATAAACCAGTTCGTAGTGATAAAATTTGTATCGAATATAACTGCAGTCCGTAAGCACATTGTCTCTTTTGCGGCTTCTCGCGAGGTCAGTCATTCTTTAGCTATCTAAAATTAGCAGTTTGGTATAAACCTGAAGCCCTGAACGTTGATGTTAACAGGAGAATACTATGGTGGATGTTTATCATGTAAAAGCTATAAACATTGTACATAAATAGACACTTGGGCGAACGCGCCATCGCGTGTCGATGCCATGTGCAGCCATTAGCTATTAATCTTCACCTGCGGACGTGATCTTGAACGAGTTTACAATATTATCGTTGCTGCTGCGTTCGGTCCAGCTAAACGTTTGTTTTAACGTCAAATTTATATTAAATCTATGCACTATAATTCTTCATCGGACCGCACTATCTTGTCTTTATTGCCGGCTAGAAATGTTTCAAATATAGAACGATATCGGCGATATAGATAGTAAACGCCTACAAAGTTGTGAAGTTTGAAATATATATTTTCAACAGCGTCAGCAGTCCTCTATATGAGCTATAACGATGTATCTAGTGTAAGCTCTGTTCTACTTTTTACGTTTCAATAGTCAATCATTTCATCGGTATTTCGCTTCCCACTTGTGTTTATCGGTTGTTATTTATGTTAGAGAATAGAAAACCCTTTGTCATATTAGTGAAATATATGTATGGTTCTGGTCAATTTATACTAATTTTAAAATTTACGCGGTTATAGTACCCTTATTAGGTAGATATCTTGTTTAGTTATCGTGCAATATTGTTATATTATAATAATCATATCAAATAACTTCATAAAGGAGTCTCAGAGAGTTTCAGTGACGTGCTTACATTGAAATAGGTACGTCACAATGATAAGCAGACCGTGGGGGGCCCTTATCTTTGGCAAGATACAATAAAACGAATACGGTTACCTCTCCTTACAAAGAGGCGTCGACTGAAACATTTTCCAATTCATTTACGCATGAGGTCATAAAGCTACATAATGAATGACACACGAAAAGCAATAATGAGACTAGACTCATGAGGAATTATTATTGAGTTAAGTCACGAAATGACATTGGAATTTTACGGTCATAATGGTACATTAGTTTATTATGGACTTAACATTCCGAGTGATAATCAGAGATAAATAGCTTTAATTAGGTACTTTGGAGATAAAGCGCATAGGCTGCTTCTAGCATCGGCAGTTTTTTTACCAGTTTTTATAGTAGGTAGGGGAGCCCACGATGCTAAATTGGGATTTACTCGAGCGTCATAGAGACCCCCACCCAATAGGGTTGCAAATCTTAGATGATAAAAATGTAAATAATGTATAATTTTTCATCGGTGGGGGAGCGGCTATAGACTTTCAAAATTTTTAAAAAGAGCTGTTGGCGCTGAGATCATACGTCCTAGACGTGCCTTCTCATAATCTGACGATTATGAGAAGGCACGTCTAGGACGTTAGGTTAAAGCATGTACATCTTAATCTGACGCGCTTGAGTATTACAAAACGGCGAATTCACTCATTCACATTTGTGACTTTCGAATAATGGCCACGAGTTTGCGTGACACCTAAATCGTCAGATAATTCAATCAGAGCTTTTTTTAGGTGCACTTAACATCCCCTTATAAAATCCTACATGTATACCTACGATTAATTTTCTTTTTTTGCATATTGAAATCTTACCTTCATTGTGCCAACAATCAGATTAACATTCCTACTTTATTAAAAATAGGTAGGACATGGATGCTATCAATATCTGACGCGCTCGAGTAAATCCCGAAATCCCTTCATGGGCTCCTCTTCTATTAAGTAGTGGTGCGGTCAAGTAGCAATATCATCATCTTAAATTTTGTCCCCAATTTGACACCATGTAAGGTGTTGGAAGGCGTAAGTCGGTACTGACAGTTTCTCACCGTCTGAAGGTGATACTCGACAGCTAGCCTCTCTCTCACTCGAAAGGAAACTCGGTTATAGAGATAGCTGTCAACAACCTAGTTTGGGACGACACGTAACGCACTTCTTTCACGCTTTAACAGCTAGAAATGAATTCCTGACTGCCTGGATGACAACATAGTTGTCTTGGGTGACAACCATGTTAGCTACGCCACTGCTTGTAGGTACCGCCTACAACAAATGTATCGAAATTGCCATGACGGACACTTATAAAAGAGATGGTGATACACCACAGAGAAAAGGCCCTGAATTATATTTAGAGCGTTATTTATGAACGATGTTAATGCGTTTTGATTGACGAATCTCACTATATCCTCCAAATTATCGAATGTGTGAGGAGATCAATCGTTTTGAAACTATTGGCCCATTTGTTATGAAATCGATAAAATAGCCGATGCTGAAAATATCGTGTGCGCTTTACGCTTACATATTTATGGAAATGCAAATGCATGATTATTTATTACATCAGTATTCTCATCGTTTACTTTTATTATTCTTTCGTTTAGGTATTCGTGATAAGTATTACTATTTATGATAAATTGTATTAAATATATGTACTTGGTCTCTCTATACTTAAGCAGTTAGGAATTATATTTGAATGTATTTATTTGTACTTGTTATACATTTGTTTCTTCTAACATTTTGCTAGCTTCAAATTCTTTTATGATGTATGTACCTAGAGTGTGGTAAAATAAATTATTGTTGTTGGCACACGTTGTTTAATTACCTATGTACACGAAGACAATAATGATAATACTTATCACTACATAGTATAGAACAAAGTCTGTCTTCTGTCTGTCTGTCCCTATATACATATTCTTAAATCTTAAAAACAACGCAACGGATTTTTATGCGGTTTTTTTTTTAATAGATAGAATAATTCAAGAGGAAGCTTTTAGGTACCTAATATGTATAATTGACGCGGGCGAAGCCTGTTATAAATGTTCGGTAACGAAACTTCTGTGCCCGCACGTGTACAATGAAATCTATTTGCCTATTCTGAAATATCTGCCTTGTAGTCGGTATTTTTATTTCTCAGTGTGCTTGACTACAATCAAGCGTACAAATATTGGTATCTACTCCAAAACATAAACGTAAACCATTTAAAAACCTACCTAATGTCTTTTTACCTAAGCATACGAAATTGTTGCTTTTGTGTCGACAGGTAGTAGTTCTTTAAGGTTGTCCCTCAAATAATAATCTTTTACGCTCAAATCTCAAGCCCAGTTAACATCAGCCCTGTCTAAAAACTATAAAAACTATCTAAAACCCACCACTGGGAACATGCTTCTTCTTACGAAGAGAAGGGTAGGGCCCTAGTCCACCTACAACAACTACTAAGTCTAAGTACAACGGACGATTATCCAACAATTTACGTACGTACCATCGATGTCTTTTGTGCGCGCTGTGGAATCAAACCCGATGTCCTCAGCGTAGCAGTCCGTCGTTCTCTCCACTAGGCTACCGCTGCTAAGGCATAGTTTAGTTTAGTTGGACGTGAGTTTTCCGCACTTAGCAACTTATTTGGGCCATTGTGCGTAAGTGACAAATGCTAAGGCATAAGCAGAGCTCATTACTGACTTTGAATTTGTTAACGGCCTGCCGAGTGTCCACGTAAGATGCGCATGAGTTTCAACACATCATAAGTGTTATAGAACGTAGAAGGCACTGTTTGTACGCGTACAAACACGAAAAAATGTACCTAGTGGAGTAGCTATTGCTGATTTCAGCATGAATAGCCGGCTTGACTAGGGAAGACCCTCTCCTATGAAACTACCGGAGACATCATCCCCTTTTCCTTCTCCCTCATCCCGCGCCGCACATAACTGTACACTTATGACTCCTCTGGTGCTGCAGATGCAGCTTATGTCCATGAGCGGCGGTAATCGCTTACCACCAGCGGAATCGAGGCAGCAGTCTGCTCGGTTGCCGCCTACCACTTCGAACATACTCCGAACCTGGAACCATTCAACAAAATTAATATTTACTTGATAACTTATCAAGTTATCATCCTCCTAGCGTTATCCCAGTTTCAACCTGGAGTCCGCTTACTAGTCTAACCTATTTGGCTGAGTATTAGCTTTACCACAGAGCGACTGCCTGTCTGACCTCCGCAACCCGAAGGGATAGCAATATGCCATGGTTTAGACTAGTTTCAATTTATTTAGAAGGTACTGACGCCCTATAACGACTGTCAAAGATCTTCATGACAACCGGGACCGACGGCTTTACGTGCTCTCTGAGAAGTCACGTACGCACATAACTCCGAAAAGTCATTGGTGCGCGTTGTGGATTCGAAACCGATACCCTCTCCATGGCAGTCTGTTAGTATCTCCACTAGGCTATCGCTGCCTACTTACATAATGACTGATAATTTTATCTAAGTTCACGGCAACATCTATGTCTAGACTATAGGGTTACGCAACATCGACACATTATCTAATATAATGACGATGCCATAGTAGCCGAGTCATTTGTAGCAGACTTAAAATAGCAAAGAACAATTCTTGCAGTAGCTAATTCTATTGACGACAACGTTTTTGTTCACGCTGACTACGAACTTCAAATGTTTGGGATTGGCCTGAACTTTCTGGATGTCTATAATAAAACTGTGTTGTATATTTCACCCATAGGCAGGTATACCTATTTTAACACTACAACTTCACTTTTTTCTTCTTTTTAATAATTTTCGAGAAAATCATACAAAATAAATTATCGGGTCTTAATCGCGTACAATTAACTTATTTAAGGTATAAATACCTTTTTATTACTGACGTTTCGCCGAGCGAGGTCGCGGAGACACTGATGAGAGCTCAGCGACGTCTTGTGGAAGTGCTGGTTTCGGCACCTACCCTCACTTGGTCTTTATTTAAGTTCGCAATGTCAGTACTCCGACACACTACACTAATGACGTCTACACACTGTTGAGATTTATCACTGCGGCGGTGTTTACATTTGCTGATGACTGGATTCCAACTAGCCGATAATCTATATCCATCCAATTGTTATATTTCTTGATTCCGCTTCACGTACTATCCTGGAGTAATAGTGACGATCGGTGGATAAGACTTCTAGTTGATGCAGTTCTATCCAGTGGTTTGGTCCAGACTCCAACAAATGCTCAGCTATCGCCGACTTATTAACCTCTTGTATGCCGGAATACCAGACACAATTAAAAAGCTATTGTGTCTCGCGTAGATCTGCGTTCCGGCATACAAGGGGTTAATATGTCAGTTTTTTAAATTGTGCATCACGTTGTCAGAACACACTCTGATAAAAAATACTAATCCAAATTGAGTACTTTTAACAGCTGTCTATTATGAGAACCGTTAAATACGGTTTTCAATTTTTGTTTTGTGAACTTGTAAAACTTTTAGTGAATAGGCATACAATTTTTTTACGTGGCTTATCAAACCGTTTTATGAACGACTGTCTTGAAACCGTCCGTAAACGCATGCTTATAATGGAATACAAGCTAATCGTTTTGCGATCAATATTTTGCTAATAATTTTATAAAAATATTTAGAATCTACTAATTACAATGTAATAGGTTGGAATTGTGTATACCTACTTAAATTAAACCAATAAAGTAGGTATACATTAGTAGAACAGAAACTGGTAGAATATCATCATCATCATCGGTCCTGTATATACAGGGTGTCACAAGACCCATCACCAAGCCGAAGTCTACTTGTTCTGCACATCATGCCAAATCATACTACGCGAAAATAATACCTGAGAAACGATTTTTTTTTAAGCTTAAAAACAGGCTCATTTTATACGCCGCAATGTATAGCGCACGAAATGCATCGGGCCTACACCGGCCGTATGTACCTACATCGTGAACGTCGGCTGGTACCTAAGGACGGTTTCAGATTATATATATATATTATACGCGCTTACACGCGCGCTACACTACGTGCTTCAAAAAACCGAACTCGCGTATAATATATATTACGGAATATTCGCTCGAAATGGTAGTGACATCGTGTCAGTAATCAGTACCAACATGGACTCTGACGGCTCAAGCGTATACGTCTATATGAGCTTAGAAGCGCATCAACGCTCGTACGAGTTGCGCGTGTGCCAAAAAGGCGCGCATATACACGCCTACATACGCTTCCAAAAACGAGCTTATACGCGTGTATAAAACTCTAATAAAAAATGTTTCTAGCAAATAAATATTCTTATTCCTAATCTGAAACCGCCCTAACGGCGGCAGTTTATGATCACGTGGTCGCGCGGACGAGGGTAATGCCCTCCAGCTGATTGATAGTAACGCATCCACTGCGTTGAGTGAACTTTAAAGCCGTTCATTATAGGGAAATATTGAAAATTTTGTTTATGTTTGTTTGGAAGAAAGTTTACATTTATCCTTCAAAACACGATTTTGGAATAATTAGAAAAAAAATCTGTCGTCACTTTGAGCCTCAATATCTCCTGAACCAGGAATTTCCCAGGTATGGTGCCGAAGTAAAAAATGTTCGTAATGATTGGTATAATATGGGGTTTCAGTTTTTTTTTCCTGTATATAAACTTCAAATGCCGGTGTCTCAGGCTCTCCATGAAGCACAAGATCGCAGCTAATGGCGAAGCCTGCTGCAGCGTTTCCGCCGGAACCACGATCCTCAGCAGTGAGGGACTGACTTGAGGAGGAGGAGGATATAAACTGTCCCAATGCTGGGCACGGGCCACTTCTCACTATGCGAAGGGTAAGGCCATAGTTAATCACGCTGGCCAAGTGCAAGTTGGCAGACTTCACATGTCTTTCGAGAACTCTCAGACATGCAGGTTTCATCACGATGTTTTCCTTCACCGTTTAGCAAGCGGTAATTAACAATTTTAAAACGCACATAACTTCGAAAAGTCATTGGTGCGCGCCGTAGATTCGAACCCGACACCCTCTGCGTAGTAGTCCGTCGGTCTCTCCACTCGGCTATCGCTGATTAATATAATAGAATAAAAAACCTTCACCCTTCCCGGGTGAAAGCCTCCTCCAAAGATTTCCATCGCTCCTTATCTTGAGCTATAACGGCTAGCCGATCCTGGGTACAAATCCAGGATCGGTTAGCCGTCTTGGTAACTTCGTCTTGCCATTTCGTAGTCTTACTATGTGACGCTTACCCGCAGGGCCGATCCATGTTGTTACCCTTTTGGCCATCTTCCGTCCTGTAGTCGAGCGACATGGCCCGCCCATTTCCATTTAAGTTTCTTACCATGATGGACAGCGTCAGCCGCCTTTGTACATACATAAATACATATACTCACGCCTTTTTCCCGTCGGACTAGGCAGCGACAGCGGCATGCCACTTGCTTCTATCCTTACAAACCTCACGCGCTTCCTCTACATTCATTACTCTTTTCATACATGCTAGCCGGTTCCTGGTGCTTCGGACCATAAATAGTCTAACTTCGGGCCAGTTTCCGTTTCGCCTTTCTTATGTCTCTAGTTTTTAAGTGTGTTATTTTTTGTATTTTTCTTATGTTGAGCATACTGCGTTCCAAGCCCATTTGGCAAGTAGTTATTTTATTTCTTGTCGTTAGACTGTATTTCCAGGTCTGGCAGCCGTATAATGAGCACGGCAGGAGACAGTGTTCATGACTTTGGTTTTCATTTGTACTGGCATATTGTTCTTAAATATATCTTTGAGGTCCCAGTACTTATTCCAGGTGAATTGATCACGCCGTTTTATTTCCGAGTCAATATTTTTTCTATCGAGTTCGAGACTAATTTGCTTTCCTAAATAAATATATATCTATACGGGAATTAACTCGAACATGCATTAGGTATACAATAACAACACCCTACTTTAATGCGCAGTCGGCGAATGTTCAATATACAGATACGGTTATGCTCCTGCTACACCTGCGTCTTAACGCGTTAATTAGCGCGTTAATTTAGGCGCTACGTAGATGTAGCCAACGTTTTAACGCGTTAAATTACAAATTGTCAAGGCGAATCTTTAACGCGTTAGTTCACGCGTTTTTGGCCATTGCCGTTAACGCTAACGCTAACGCAGGTGTAGCAGTAGCAATAGTAGCATTAGTGTGTTTTGCGCCGGCACCTCGAAAATCAACAACGCGCGGGTAGAAATAGAATCTTCTACCTCGCACTCGGAGACGTGACATCGCTACACCAGTCAGCTTGCGACCACGGGATGTGCAACCGTCTCGAAACGTCAAGCAAAAATAAGGTATGTAAATACCTAATGCATGTTCGCGTTAATTCCCGTATAGATATATATTCTTAAACATGCAACGCGAGTGTTTAAAAGTTTCTAAATAAATATACCGACTGCCTCGTTGGTCTCGCGGCATAAATGTGCGCGTGGGTTTGGGAGGTCTCGGGTTCGATTCCCGGGTCGGGCAAAGTGTTATTGGGATTTTCCGTTAGGAAATTCTCAGTAGCAGCACGGAGTCTGGTAATGTGCCCGATACGGCAATAAGCTCGCCCCCTATTACGTGGGACCTTCAAAATTCATGGCGAAATTTGGGTGTAATATTACACCTCTGCCTACCCCTTCGGGGATACAGGCGTTAGACTATAAATAAATAAAAAAAAAATATATATATATATTTATCCGTGTATTCCAGTATTTTGTCGTCAATCGATATTGATTTTCTTTCTTTGCTGTTTGTCATTAACATTATTTTTGTGAGATTCATTAATAATAAGCCTACTATTTTGCTATGTGTATTCAACGACTGTAGCTTAAGCTGTTGCTCGATTCTGATAAAAGTACCACATCGTCTGCGAAACGGAGCTGCTTAATATAATAATATTTTAATTATGTAAGGTAGGTGCGGCCAATACTATGGCCTAGCTAAGCGGGAATTTAAGTAAATCAAAAACGTATCAACAAATAATAAATCTGATGAATCTTGGCATATAACAGAATTCCATAGTACCTAGTAGATAAGTATTTGTCTGACCGCTGACTGAGTAGATTGCCTCCGTGGTCCAGGGGATAGCGTATGAGACTGCTGATCAAGAGGTCCCGGGTTCTTTTTACGAATTCTCAGAAGCAGCACGGACTCTGGCAAAGTGTCCGGTTATCCGGTAACGGCAATAGGCTCGCTCTCTATTACTGGGACCTCCAATTTCATAACATGGTTAAATGTGGGTGGGATATTAAACCTCTGCCTACCCCTTTGCGGACACAGGCATAAGTAAATAAAAAAAACACAAAAATTATTTGTCAAAGTGCAAACTTAACCACGCAGATACAAATAAAAATATAAGATCTTATGCGAAGTTTTCACTGTCTTTACAGAACACCTACGCACCCACTGCATCTGTTATAACAGCTACCTAAATAAAATATTGGTATTGTTTTAAGCCCTTCTATTAAAGTAACAGGCCAGGTTAATGTGATATTTTTGTGGACTGGACCTACATATATTTTGAGTTTACTCCATTCAAACCACTGCGCCAGTCTTAGTCATTATAATAATGTATTTGCCAATGTAACAACCTTGAAAGCAAGCAGATGCTGAGTGCAATACACTATGTAGATAACGTATGCATGAGTTGTCTCATTTCGTTGGACATTGAACAGCTACGTCATTAAACTCGCATCGAACGATATAAATTGGCATTAATAACCAGTCACATACTTGAGTCCGAAGTGCCTAATCATTCGACATTTTTTATGTTAGATTATTGTCGTACTTACTTTACTTGATAATGATTTCACGATGCCCGTTTCGATAGTAACCACATTTCTTAACTGCAGTGGCGTAGCGTGGGGTGGGGGCGGGGGGGCCATGGCCCCGGGCGGCACATTTAAGGGGGCGGCAAAAGAGGCCGCGAGAAATAAAATAAAAATTCAAATTTTAAAATACTTGGCGCGCGCACTGACACTATCCCAGCAGGACCGCATGGCGGCGTGAGCGCAGTAGAAAGAACAACAATCGAAAACAAAATCATCATTATTTTCATTACTTGAAGACTTGCGAGTGTCCAATATTCCGGTGATCTGCGAGCCCGTTATGAGTAATTAATTAATCCATATATCACTGCCGAGCCGCCCCTGTGTGCGATATGTGCCGCCCCTATTGCCATGTCGCACTGGCGCACACAAGCGCCAGGGCAATTGGGGCGCCTCGTGCCAGATAAAATAACAGTGTTAATTATTGAAATTATGTTCTATTTGCTTCAAAATACAAAATAATCTTTATAGGTGAATATGGAAGAAAACAGGTACAGGTCTCCTAAGACAATAGTCACACCTGCGGTATCTATACGCTATTTGAACTTTGACCTCAATATTTACGATATTTGCGTTAAAATCAAAGCCAGTTATTACGCATACGACAAACGCCTTCTGCTAATATTTGGGCGCAACCCTGTGGGACAAGACCCCGCGTCTTGTCCCTTAATTTGTCCATAAACTTATAGATTTCGCCTCTCAACTCCTTATTTTTGCGAGTATAAGTAGTTGGTAAATGCTATAAATCGGTGACGGGCAGCAACGTCACCGGTGCGAGAAGCAACGCCCTGCGCCCGTCATGACGCACACGAACACACAGCGGCACAATTTCTTGGTCGCCACGCTATTTGGAGGACAATATACCCTAGGGTATATTGTCCTCCAAATAGCGTGGATAATAAACTGGATCTGAATCTAGATTCAGATCCAGTTTCCGCCAGCTACATTATTCCCGGCCAAGGGCCGAAAGCCCATGGGGTCTGTAACATCACCGAGCTTGCAGGCGACTAAAATTAATTATACCTGGCGACCTACAACGAACGCAGTCTACGACTAAATGAACAGAAACCTCGCCGAGCCCGAGGTAGAATTAAGTCAAATAAAATGTCACATATCAGAAGTCCGAGACAGGAGGAGAACATGTTAACTCTAGATTCAGGTGACTGGTTTTACCCAGTGCCGCGCTGACCCAATCCAGCGCCTGTGTGCGAAATCCATGCGCCTTTTTGTCGTACTTTTTCGAAAGTAATTTGAATAATTAACGCTGGCCTTTCACCCGTCGCGCCGCGCGCGGTTTCTTACCCTAGCGCCTGTGCGCGCCGCACACACGCACATAGCGGTGGCTCGGTCCTGCTTCTACCTTCAGGAACCTGCGACCTACTCTCTTGGTTGGTGTCGAATTCCTGGACAGGAGGAAACTAGTCAACAACGTTGTGGAAGTCGATAGTGTGTCGAAACAGGTAGCTTGCCTACCTGGTACTTAAACTCTACAATAGGCGTTGCCTTAAGACGACACAGGTATAAGCGCCGACCTCAACTCACCTGACGAGATCACCGCACAGAGAAAAAAAGGAGTGTAAAGTTTCAGCCGAGACCATAGGACTGATGAGGCAAAGACGCGAGTTGCCACTGCGGATGGCCGCACCGTCAACCCAAAGTTCGAGAATCTCGAGGAGGTTGAAAGTTTTTATCCACAATTGTATACCTCGCACGTAAACAGACTATTTGGATCTAGTCTTGACGACCACAGAGCCTCACTGACGCGCCACTACACCGAAGACATCCCGGATGAAAGCCAGGCAGGACCATAGGACTTGTAAACATTTGTAGTCATTGCGATTGCTTTTACATTTTCCTTTCACGGTTGTAAGAACTCTACAAAGGTATCTACGAGGTATATTATATCTGTAGAAGAATGTAAAAGTAACACAAAACACTTGATGATGATCTATTTTTTTAAAAGCCATCCAAGTTTTATTTATGAAAATTCTACAAGCCATATACATAATTATATTGCAGCCGAGAAACGGCCGCTGCAGGGCAGCGGCCGTTTCTCGGCTGCAATATAATACGACGACGTGCTCGTCGTCATCCAAATCCTTTGAAAAACCAACTTCATGCAGGTTTGTTACAGTGAAACTAGCAAGTTTGATTTAAACTTGCTGCAAGTTTGGCAATTTTACATTGTTATCTGGGGTGGGACGGCGCAAAATACGGCTACACCATTAATTGCTCGGTAACACGAATAGTCCATTGAAAAGTTACGTTTGGGGTTGCATTTGTCAGAGGACGCAATTTTATTTTACAGATGTGTAAGGAGGGCTAGAGTAAAGCTTGATCCACATTTGTGGGGTCTCTTGTCCCTTGGCCACCATCTTGGAAAGAGTGCTGTCGCGGATGGTTATTCTTATTTATCTTCAGCATTTTTTGCTGCAAATTAAGTTTTCTACAACTTTGATTATGATACTTTTTGTCATAATACCATAAATACGTTTCTTCATTATTCTGTGACTTTAGTATTTTCATGAGCCAGGCTGCGGCTAATGATCTAATAGAGCTTTCGTATTCAATTATTGATGAAGAACTAAGTATATAAAAAAACGCGTTTTGTCGGTAAATTATAACTGCCATTGATTTTTCCAATTATTTTGCTGCATCTCTCCCCTGAATATTGAGGTGCAGCAGAACATTGCAGTTTCCTTTGAATGGGCGGAACATCACCTTCAGAAGCCCACAAAGTGCCGTAGTTTTTGAGTACTGTCCATATTTTGTCAACCTGTTTTCATGGTCGTTGTAATGAGTAAAAATTGAACCTTTTGGTAGTCTTGGAGGCTGCGAAGTCTCTAGTTGGAAAACTGGTTTTGGAGGCAGTAAAGACAAATTAAATGTACCTAAGTATTTTTTGTTACTGAGGACGAAAAAACTACAACACATTGAAAAGATCTAGAACTACAACAGATTGAAAGAAGAAATTTCTTGCAAATTGCATTCGATTTTCAACATTATACGACTAAATGCTACGGGTCCAAAGTTGTAAAGAATTTAATTTGCAACTCATCATGTATTGATTTTTTTCTGTGAGGCCGATAGTTTCCCAGATACACTAGAAAACCCATTTGCACCACTCTTTTCAAGATGGCGGCCGCAGGACAAGGTCTGCAACCCCACAAACTTGGATTTAACTTTACACAAACCCCCTCTTGGCATTTATGAAATAAAATTGCGTCTTCTGACGCCAGGGCCAAAAAAGTTTTACATTTCAATGGACTAGAACCCTCTGAAACCTTGCAACTCAACAGCTGACAACTCACTATGAACACGAACGTCACTAACGCTTTGAAAACTCGGCAACTGGAATTAATTGTGAATACTTAACCACCTTGCTTCGCATTAAAACAAATGTACTCTTATGAAGGTCAATTAACGTCACGACATTGCAAGGTGTCAGTAAATTAAAACATCTCATGTATATGATAAGAAAATGTATTTACATTCAATTTACACCTACAAAGGCTTAGGAAATAACTATATAACACTACGTATAAAAGTGGATTTTACACAAAATATAAAACGTGTTAAGTTCATAGTACGAATCAATACTTTTAGGTAGACAATCAAGCATGCGTGAATAGACAAAATAGCTTAAAGTAAAAACATAAAGACAAGCTTTCTTGAATTCTGACAAGTTTCTAAAGCAATATTTCTGGTTCAAAAATCGAATTAGGGACAGATACACATGTCAAGCTAGACCCTTTGTAACTTCCTTATGACGAAGGAATTAAGTATTAAAATCGCACTGCAACTATTAAGCTTGACTTGTCGCTGTGTGTAGGTATAAGAAACACTCCAGCTTTAAATAGGCTAAAAGAAAGCCATATTCATTTCTATGTCAGTTAGAGATATGGAGGGTGACCATTAACAGTATAATCAGGTAATTTTCAAACCTAACGTAAACAACAACCGGTCCTGGCGAACTACCCAACTTTTCTGACAAAATAAAACTTAAACCGCCATAGTGCTATTCAAAAACTTGCTACTTGTTTTAAATGGCACCATGCATGAGGAGTTTGTTTAACTAAACTAGTAATTTCATATAAATCATAGACTGATAACTTAGAAAACATCACATAAAATTCGATACAAAATATATTTCCTTATTCAATTTCGGTCTCATATGGACAAACAACAGTATGGATATAGTAGGCATTTGAAAATATTATTTTAGACAATGATAACATTGTACCAACGACAACCCAGCCTACTAGACGGCAGACGTAAGGCGAACCCTTTCTGACAACACGTTAGACTTATACATCTTACATTAGACCAATCCCAACACTAGTTATGAATTATGACGTACCGCAAATTTGAACCGGCCAATTAGAATGCATTTTTGTAGCTCCCCTTTGCCCCGCATACCTCACCGCTTTGACAGAATTGTGTCTAGTAGGTTGGGTTGTCGTTGCATTGTACTATGAAATGTAAGTAACACATGGTTATAATGTGTGAAATCTCTATATTTATATAGCGCGCACTGATTATTCAAATTTATTAAACCAAATAGCACACTGCAAAGTTTAATCTTCATACTACAATTCGTGAGACTCCTATCTATCATCGGAAATTTGTAAAGGCTTTTTATCAATCTAGGGCAGCGATTCTGAACGCTAAAGCTGCAACACGCAGCTTTAGCTTTCAGAATCGCTGCCCTCTTGTAGCTCAGTGTCAGCTCGTCTTGGTAACAAAAATATACGTCTTCACTAACGCAAGCATTATGTATATATTATTAGATAGACAGATTGCCTATTATTTTATTTCATGTTATTTACATTTCATAGTAATGGTAATTCAAGTACCTACTTAGCAATTTTCAGGGGGTAGGGGCCTTTCATAATTCTTAATATCTTTTAATTCTGTACTTGCCCAAGCACAATTGATTAACTAAGTAGATACTAATTACAGATTTGGTTAGGAAAAAAATAGATACAACAGATTAATACTATTCATTAACATTTTTAACGTCAGGAAAATGTTTAACGTTTATTAATGATGAAAATAGATGATCAAGTTTTCAATTTATACCTATTCGGACCAGCCGAATTATAAATAAAAAAGTATTTTATACATTCAATAGATAATTTTATCCTAGAAAAAAGTGTTGAAATGACGGTCGAGGATAAAATAAACTTTGATATTTAGTGCATGTTTAAAAGAAACAGACTGATAAGCAAATTTAAAATCGTGGATTAGGGCAATAATTCATGAGATAACAATATTGTCCATTTTCCTGGGAGGTTATTGTACTATAAACATAATATATACAAAAATAAAGCTGATGTATATAAAAGTATATTACAATTATTTAACAATAATTCATATCTTACATCATGAAATTAACATTCTAACATTACGACGGACTAGCCTAAGAGCGGGCATGGAATTAAATCACAGGAGCATAATATTATATTTAGCATAATATTATTAACTCAAGTCTCATTATTTACTCGTATAAGCGAACTCTGCTTTACCTATAAATGTCAATTTTATAAAAATGGTCGTCCGGGCGCCACTGTTTCGGATTAAAGCAATGCCGTGTTGGAAAAGTAATAAAGCAGCGATCTAAGCATAGTTCACAATATGTCAAACTTTTCTCAGTTTGCATTTGACATTAGTCGCAACACAGACAATTTATATAAGTATCAGTACATAGTATGAAGCAAAGTTTGTCTTCTGTCTGTCTGTCCCTATGTATGCTTAAACCTTTAAAACTACGCAACGGATTTTAATGCGGGTTTTTTTTAAATATTATGATTCAAGAGGAAGGTTTATATGTATAATACATGTACATTGCACCCGTGCGAAGCCGTGGCGGGTCGCTAGTATTCTATATTTTATTTATTTCACGAAACATTTTATCTGCGCGGTGTTCGCCAACCCCAAACCAAAAAGCTAACGCGATTTAAAACAGAGCATGCGGATTAAAAAACTTATTCAACTAAGTATATTTATAACATAACTCTCATCTATCATTTTCTTAGACAAACTAGGTACAGTATAAGTCAATTTATTTTAGCTAATATGTGAAAATTAATAAGAGTTACTATATCATACCGATTACTTCCATGCCTACCTACAAGTAATTCAGCGTTAGACTACATACTTTCATTTATGCGATTTCGAATTAAATTATATTTAACAAAATAAACATTTATACAATCGGAACTAAATGTACTAGCTTGACTAATCTTACACTACATCGACGATTTATTTTCAATATAATCAGTTTCTATTATATACACGGTTCGATCGGATCTTGTAAGCCTTTAACAGTTCGGGAAAAGTTCATGAATCATTATTTGATAATTATCGTACTATCTATTCATCCTTCATTTACTATGCATCCTTCGTCATTTGTACACAAAATGCAAATGATTTAATCGATTAACACGTGTATCGATTACATCACCCCTGTGTGCGAATTAGTCAAAAAAATATTGCGATAATTACCATAATGCAAATTTACCCTTAGGATAACATGAAATATTAAAAAATCATGATTTAAAAATATCATTAGTGATGGCCGAAACATAATCTATGATTAAAATTTAGTCATCCCAAATATGATTAAGAACGTCCTAAATATTCTAACTTTTTCGAGAACATGCAATGTTACCAGTAAATTTAGCATCTAATAATCGCTAAAATGATTACATAATTATTATATTTTTGTCTACTTTTCCAATGGCGTTCTCATCTAAAGACAATTTTTTATAGTTTTGATTTTATGTAATTAAAACTAGTCATACACAATAACTAGACAATTAAGACATTACGTTAAAAGCAAATAATTTTAGACACAAAAATATATTCAGTTGTCCGTATCAAAACGACATTTTAACATCAACTTGAGATCTAATTGTACTTTAACATTTATAAAAATCACTGTACACGATTCTATTTATTACAATCAAAACTATTTGTATACAAAATGTATCAATAATTTCTTCATAAGACTTCAATGTTACATTAGCGAACCTTTTACTTCGATCTACTATCTCTATAGTGGTCACGTACTTGTAAACTAACACAAAATCTCACAATAGACAAACAGATAAATCGAACTAGATTTCCTATTACATGGCTTGCCACAAAATATGGAGATTTATTTTCGAACTTTTGATAACTTTATCATGGGCAGCTAGCAAGAATAAAATGGTTTTAATTATAATTATTACAGAAGTGCCATGATACAGAATTATTAGCGGACTTTGTCATCTAAATAATCATCGTCAAGCCAGCATTCCTTAGGCCTTAACCGTTTACCGAGGCTCGGCGGAGGTGGCAAACGTTAGATGCCGGTTGTCGTAAGATGTGGCCGTACCAGCGTAGGCAACACTCTTGCAATTGATCCACTATGTTACGGACACGTAGGATGCCGCTGATGGGAAAGTTACTTTTTTTTATAGCATAGGAAGACAGACGAACAAGCGGGTCACCTGATGGTAAGTAATCACCGCCGCCCATAAACAATGCCCGAAGGATCACAAGTGCGTTGCCTACCTTTTAAAAAGGAATATGCTTGCGTCTTGAAGATTCCAATGTCGAACTGGTTTGGAAATACCGCTGCAGGTAGCCAGTTCCACAGTTTGGTCGTACGAGGCAGGAAATGGCGTTGTGAATAGTACGGTAATAGAACGCCACTAATTAAGCTGGTGAGGGTGGAATTTTAATTTGTGGTTAGTTGTACGGTGGTGAAATTCTGCAGCGGGTATCAGACCAAACAACTGCTCAGAACATTCCCTATGATACAGACGATAGAGAACGCAAAGAGATGCAATATCTCTACGCAAGCATCTTCCAGATGACCACGAAATTGGACGTCTCGCGTTATCTTGACTCCGAAAATCCCTATGACCGACTTAATATCAAGGCAAGTGCTCTGAAATATTGGAGGATCGACAAAGGAGGTCTTTTTGCGGTAAACGCGCAAACCTGTGTCTTTTTGGGGTTAAAAGTGACCAGTTTACGATGACCCCAATCGGAGACCAGGTCAAGTGTGGTTTCCGTTAAAGACACAAGTTTGTTACGAGACTCAATGACTTGTGCCTGAGAGATTTTAGCACTACCGGGGTACAGAGCATCTACAGTGCTGTCATCTGCATAGCAATGTATGTCACTGGTTTGTATCATATCATTGATATGCAGAAGAAACAGTGTTGGCGATATTACACAGCCCTGAGGGACGCCAGCATTCACGGGCCTGAAAGAATGCTGGATACCCATTTGCATAAATTCTTAGGCAGCTCATAGGAAGAAAGTTACGACAAAAGCACTTTCTGCCAGACCCTGTCAAAGGCTTTCGCCATGTCCAAACTGACCGCTACGGCCTTACCCTTGTTCTCAATTGCCTGCGCCCATCTATGTGTCAGGTACACTAAAACATCACCAGCTGACCTGCCGCGGCGAAAGCCGTACTGGCGGTCGTTGATCAACTGGTGCTCCTCTAGGTATCGCAGGAGCTGGCAGTTAATGATGGATTCCATTATCTTGGAGAACAAAGAGGTGATAGCTATAGGACTGTAGTTGTTTGGATCTGAGCGATCGCCCTTTTTGGGAATCGGGTGCACTGTAGCAGTCTTCCATGACAACGGGACAATGCCAGTCGAAAAGGAGTGCCGGAAAAGACGCGTCAAGACCGGAGCCAGCTCAGGAGCGCAATCTTTCAGCACAATGGGAGGAACACCATCTGGCCCACTTGACTTCTGAACGTCCAAGGAGAGGAGAGCTCTACGAACAGATTTAACGCTAAACTGAACGTCTGACATAGAGCCCCGCGGGATGGTCGGCGATAATTTACCTCCGTCGTCTAAAGTCGAGTTAGAGGCAAAAAGACACCCTAGAAGATCGGCTTTGTCTTTTGCATCATAGGTCAATGTTTTGTCTTCCCTGCGCAGAGGTGGAAAGGAAGGCCGACAGAAGTTACCTTCAGCAGCTTTGGCAAGAGAACAAAATGCTCGTGTACCCGAGGGCATTCGAGCTAGTCTCTCACCAATTCTGCTAATATGTGCCGCTTTCGCTTTGGCCACAGCTCTTTTGAAGGATCTGGAGGGGTAGTTATACTTTTTCTTGTACCTACCGAGCTACACTTTCGGGTCCTTGGCCGAAACCGCATTAGCCCAGGCTTGGTACTTTTCTTGCTTGAGGTCAGAAGCCTCCTTGCAGACGGACACAAACCAAGGCTGGGACTTACCACCAACGGGTACTACAGAATTTGGGATGAAAAGTTCCATACCCTGCAGCACCACGTCAGTAACAGAGTCAGCGATAGCGGTAGGATACCCAAGCGCAAAGCAAACTCGCCTCCATGGATAGGAAGAAAAGAAGGTCCTCAACCCATTCCAGTCTGCTGACTTAAAATGCCACACCCGGCGGAATCCGGCAGGGTGGAGGTTATTATGCCATGTTAGGGGCACCTTGCACCGGATCAGACAATAATCCGACGAGCCCAGAGAAGCATCGACGGTTACCTGGTAACTGCCCGCATGGGGAGTCAGCAGCAAGTCCAACAGTGAAGGTTTGTGGTCGTCAACATCTGGAATTCGCGTTGGCGAAGGGATCACCTGTGTGAGACCATAGGCCAAAGCGAAGGCGTGCACAGCTTTACCCGCGTGGTCAGAGGTGGGAACCAAGCCTTTCGACGTGGTGAGCATTAATAATAAAATCGCCCATTACGACAATTTCAGCGAATGGAAGCTGTTGCATAACGCGGTCTGTCGACAATTCGAGATGCTCTATGAGTCGGTCGGTTTCGTCACCGCTTTGAGACCTGTACAGGCAGGCGTAAACGCGAATGGTGGTCGTCGCAATCGATGCGCAGCCAGAGAGTGGAGAAGTCCATTTCTTCAAGATTGCCGAGGCGGCGGACGCAGACATCATCCGTGGCACAAACTTGTGCTCACGCTTGTAGCCAGGGTACTGAAAATACGACGTATTCAGTGGGGACGATATCTGGGTCTCCGTCAAAAAGCAGGCGTTTCGGCTTCAAGATGGTGGTGGACCGAATTAAGGTTCGAATGTAACCCCCTCACATTACAGAAATGCACACGTATAGTAGATGGCGGGGTAGCTGCAGTTAATTTGCCCTTGCCTCTTGCGAGCGGATTTTTGCTTACCCCAGGATACTCAGGGCGGCCTGAGCGGTAGTGCTCAGGGAGGGATTTCGCAGCGTGCAAAGCGCTGGTACCCTCCTAGGGTACTGTGTTCTTAAAAGCCGCTGTCATATTGGGAAGGGGGAAGGGGTTGGACCACCGGCTCTCTCACCCACCAAACGAAGCACAGCAGCCTAGGCTGCTGTACAGACGTTGATCTTCTGTGAGAGTGTGGTACTGCCCCGAAAGAGTCGGTCCATTCATGCTACGATAGGAACTGCCGTAGTGTGGCCCAACGAATGCGATCTTTCCGCGTGACTCCGCACATCCAACGCAGCTTATTCATCTTCGTGACACGCAGACTCAGCTTATGTATTTTCAGCTCAATCGCCATTTTGAAGTGACAAGTGACACCGCGCACCTTACGCCCACGCTGCGGAAATGCGTGCCTTGACGTCAAAATCATTGTCACCAGACGACTGCAGCACAATCCCGGGTAGCTATTTAACCCGGCTCTTTCGCTTGGAATGTCTCCGCCTATGCGAATAGACGTGGAATTTGTAGTGTTGCAAGCCAAGTACTCGGCTTTCGCCACTTACTTTCAAACTGCCGTTCTCAAGCGCACTCACCTTCCACGTATTCACACGCCGCACAATGCGCCCTCTGTCCTTATCAATTAGAGCGATATCGTCAGCATACATGAGCAGCCACGGGGTTGCTTATGTGAGTCTCTAATGCTGTCTGACAGTAGGTCTAATACTACGCTGAATAGGTACTGAGAACGGAACTCCGGTGGACCCCGACTGTGTTGGGGAAGGATTTTGTGTCGCCAACAGCGGTTCAAACCGGAACTACGGAATTGGGATTTGAGTACATCTGAGATGATGACAATATAATTATGCTTCTAGTACTTCTTTGGACCTCAAGAGCCCACGAGATGACCATTCGCGGTGAATTGAACAAATGATCTTTGACATCATGTAATATAGCTTAGAACTATCTAGATCAGCTTTAAAACAAAGCATAATAATCAGTCCATTCTTTTGTAAGTTTGGACACGCAGGAACACAGACACGTCAAACCTATGACACCCTTTTTTTGCATCACAGGTAAATAAATAAATAGTTTGAGCTCTGCTTTGGCCATTAAAATTTTCAGCCGCAATGTATCTAATTTTATTTGAAATTGTCTTGGTATTAGCTTACATAGTACGCAACCTAGTTCAGGAATTACAACACTGACTGTGTAAAATAAATGAACCAGAACAAAACGAGGTCTGTCAAAACAGTTGAACGTGCATTTTCTGATAACACAAATATATCAACACCTCTTCTACAAGTATACAATCATAAAGGCCTCAGGTTCTCAGTAAAACCTTTGCCGATCACAATTATTCATAATCACATAATTCGAATTCAACCTAAGCTTTGACGCGGCAATAATTACCATAGTTACAAAATAGAGTTGTTTGTAAGGTAGGATAGCATAGTCTGTCCGCGTGGTGGGTTTATTTCTATCATAAGTAATATATAACTTGTCAGCAACTGCCGCAAATATGAGTGAAGACTTGACGATTAGATCAAAGAAGGTAATACGGCACATAATTGTCTCAAATGTACATCGATGCGTCATAAGAATTATAAAAAAAATGTGCCAAAAGCAATTAGCGGTCTTCAACAAAACATGGTGTAAAAAGATCAACTATTTTGAAACCAAGCCAATTATTGCCGTCGATTTGCCTTCTTAAACTTGGTTTAAAAGTAAATTAAGTAAATAAACAATAATAATAAGTACGAATAACATAAATGTACCATAATACTAGATCAATGTATCAGAACAACACAACGGAACACACGACTTCATACAACTTTAACAGCACTTGTTAACACCAATATTCGTAAATATATTTGGTAAATTCAGACATTTTTACAAAGACACAATGATTACGAATACACTTATAATATAGGTATCTTCACTCTTCACTTTAAATACTAGAATTAGTTCGTTCAATCGTTGGCACATATTACCTTTGATTATAATATTTATTCGACTCTTTAGTGTCTATGAGAAAATAAAATTTCTTGATAGATAATTGACACATAAATATGATCACTTTCAAACTGTATCAATACTCGCATAAAATCTTAATAAAATTTAATATTTTTTTGTGCTGTCATCGATTTTTATCAATCGAGGAATACATTGATATCACACAGTAGGACACAGTGAGTTAAAATTTTCGCGTTGGCTAAACACGTATCCATAAAATTTTAAATTCTCTTTCACACCGTCAGCAATCAACACTAGCATCAAAAATCGCCCATTCACAATAAATATTATAAATAACAACATTAAGTGGACACAATCGAGTGTTAAAACTGGTTAGTCAGTATCGATCGTGTTAAATTCATAATTTTGTTCGGGACACTTACGGCCCCGTACGTTTTTGTTCGGGGCGTTTAGAGCCCCGTATGTTTTTGTTAGGGGCGTTTAGGGCCCCGTACGTTTGTGAACGAGACGTTAAGGGCCCCGTGCGTTTGTGTTCGGGGCGCTTACGGCCCCGTACAAGTTTTGATCGGGGTGTCAGGGGCCCCGTGCATGACGCTTGGGGCTCACGTTGTTTGTTGACATTGCTATGAGAATACCGTGCCGTTCTTGTGCGTGGCTCGCGTGAAGATGACCTCCTCTTCGTCGGCGTTGATGCTCTCAGCGGTGGTGAGCGCGACAGTGTCGCTGTGTACCACGTGCGGCGATTCGTTGAACTCGTCCAGTTCCTCTATCCCCGCTGAAAACAAGTAATAGAGCAATTAACATCTATGGTAAGCATATTAAACAGCCAAAGAGTTTGTCTGATGCGATTATTCCAGAGACTGCCAGAAAATATTGATATCCTCTTTATTGAGAAAACTAAGGACATTTCGGATTTACACTTTTAGCACTTAAGTGAAGCCTTAAGTGCGGAAAGTGTACATCCCAAAATAAATGTCAGTACTATATTTTATAGCAAAGAACATGAAATAGCCTATCACATAGTAAGTATGCACAAATTAATCTTTAGAACTGCTGTTTCATAAAAACAAATTTCATACCAACTCGCACACTAATATAATGAAACACATTACCGATAACATAATCGTTTAATTGCTTGAATTATATAATAACCTCAATTTGATAACGCATCTCTTTTATATTCCGCTACCTACTATATATTTAGGACGATAAGCACAGTAAACGAAAACAGTAATTTGTATGACTTTGAGCCTCAATGTCTTCTGAACCAGTAAGTTCCCAGGAATGTTATCGAAGTAAAAAATGTTCGTAATGATTGGCACAGTATGAGATTTCAATTTTCGTTAAGGGTCTTTTACACCCTGTATAAATCAAAGGAGAACATCCAGCCTTCATACAAATTTGGGCTAATTTTGAAAGTGCCGGCCGACCAAAATAAAGTGGATATTATAATAGAATAATACAAAATAAGCACTTTTTATTATTACACCAAGTCTCTAAGTCTAGTCTGTGAGATGATATTCGAACTCAAAACATTTGTACTGTTAGTCAAATAAAACCAAATTATTATAATATTTTCTTTTAAAACAATCTGCGAATTGCAATAAAACACGGTATTCGTTATCGGCGGGTGTACTACCCGCCGATAACAACTACCGTCGTTTGAGCCGAGAGTGGGATACGCGCTCAACGCGTGCGCTGCTTGCTTTTCAGTTATCTACTAGTAGTAACTTCTCATTCTAACTGTGTTCCTAGATTTATTTCAGTGTTTTTATTGCTATTGTGTTGTTATTACTGTTATTGTTATTTTTGTTTGTTGTGTTCAAAAAATGTTGTGTATAAACTGTCGTTAACCATGTGAAGGTCGAAGAACTTATACGTGGAGATCACGAGAAGAACATCATAGCGACATTGCGCAGATTGTTATTGAAGGCAGGGACCTTTATATATTTCGAGGACGAATCCAGTCCCGGCATGTCCGTGTACGAATATTATGTGTACGA
Source organism: Euclidia mi (assembly GCA_944739405.2). NCBI lineage: Eukaryota > Metazoa > Arthropoda > Insecta > Lepidoptera > Erebidae > Euclidia > Euclidia mi. Next base: position 93,361,343 of record OX123183.2, on the reverse strand, counting down.
GTATATAGGCATAGACACAGCTCTCACTGGCAGACAAGCTATTGCGCATTATTAGTGCACATGCTTGAATGGTAGAAAAACTATCGGCTGCTGCTCCCACATAATGTGTATTGTGTGGTACCTGGGATATGCAAGGCACCTGCCTGTCATAAATATACCTGCTAAGGGTTTAGATGAAATTTTATACAAGTAAAAAGAAATAACGATAGGTTTCTTGTTTACGCTTAATGCTATCACTCCATGTACCTATACTTACCCCTTGTTCTCCTATGTCACTTCTACGAGAGTAAGAAAGACGGAGAACGACACCAGCGCCGCCAACGGCGCCAACTACGTACTACACTGACAACCGTCAATACGCCAACTTTAATCGGCACACGACATCCTTAAGAAATACGCTTCTTTTATGTAAGATTTGTATTCATTGATATTGTCTAAGGTTTTATGCGAAACCATACGCATAACATCGTTAAAATCGTAACAAAAAGGCTTCATGCCATGAAACAAAACGTAGAAACTACTTTACCGACCTCATAAAATGTTTAATTAAATCTAAGCGTTGTTGTCGTTGTGCAAGAGGACGCTAAATACTTTTAACTTAAATAATTGTTTTATGCTGTTAATTCTGTTCAACGAATATAAATTAAGGAGTGACTTAAATCAAACGCAAGTGGGCCTAAGTGTCTGTTTGTGATTTAAAAATATCTGATTTTTCAAGTGCGTTAGTTATACGATACTAAGGGATAAAATACAGTATTTTATAATTTTTTGTCTGTACATGTATGTCTGTTTGTCCGGGGTAATCTCTCGAATGGCTTAACCGACTTTAATTAAACTTTCACTGGACTGGATAGAAGACTTTGTAGGGCTTCATGTGGGCTATAATCTGACCCGATAGGTGGCGGTGTTGTCGACGTTGAATACCTAAAATAACGCGAGCGAAACCACGGGGATCAGCTTCTTAATTCTAGGATAAAACTCATATAAGTATGTAATCCCAAGTCCAGCTTGTTAATGAAATAAGAGCGAAATTTTCAGTTTAAACTACAACGAACTACAACATGTTCAAGAATTAACTTACTTAAGATTGTATTTAGAGATTAATATCAAAATTGCTAGAAGTGAAAACAAATTGGCAATAAATGATTTCACGTCATATGTTGCTATGGTGACAGTGAAATTAAAATTCCATACTTGCCAATAAATATTATAAACGTGATAGGCAAAGTCATACATGACCGAATGCCAACAAAAAATAACTCTCAAGTCAGTCATATGAGCCATATTTTTCTGGTACTTTTCCTTTTCTTCCCCGAACTTTAGAGCTCGATGGAAAGGGACTGTGAGAGTTTTAACTGACCTATTGGTGTGAGGAACTACTCACTAACACCGCGAGCTCTTACACTATCGATCCATCGTGAAAGGGGGGGTCACTACTTACTTACGGTACTTCATATTCTTGTCCGTGGTCACTGGTCAGCCGTACAGAGCATACTTATGGGACGAAGGCAATCTTTATCGCTTTCTGTATTACTTCTCTTAGAGCGGTTTCACACTACGATCGAACCGAACCCGATAAAATACGATCCGATTTAGCTGTAGAACTATTTTTCTGGTGTGTTAAGCCCTACGTCTGACATCCGTCATTCGATTTATATCGAACTAGAGGATGCCCGTTTCCGTAGGATTACGGGACACCCCTTCTTAGTGCACCCTTACGTCTCCAAGAAATATCAGCTTGTTTTGGCTGTGGCTTAGCCCTCAGTCAGTCAGTAACGCAAGGATTTTATAAATAAAGATTTGATGTGTGACTCCTGGAACTGTATTTTAACGAGTTCGGATTGGACGTAGTGCGATCCGCAATTACTGTTTTTATTCGGAATCCGATTATCAAGTACTCAAAGGCGTAAGTAAAGAGGCTGATTCAGACCGAGAAGATTCCTAATAAGGCCAAATCAGTCCGGTCGTTGCCATTTCACCATTCCAGACCAGTATCATAAAATTAACATCTATATAATCCAATATGCGGTTACTTTCATTGTAATGTAAAGTTGAGTGATAGTTCTGATACGTGAAGTGCTCTGATAACACACAAACAAACGATAACAGTAAAAAGTGATAAAAATCTTTGTCTACAATAACTAACTATTGATTCTATTGTATGTCATGGCTTATTGACTAAGTCTAAACTATCTACGCAGGAACTATGTACCTACTTATTTCAATAATTGTTTTCTGGAATAAAGAAAAAATTAAACATGAAGTTTCAAATGCAGAGCAGGTGTAGCAAATCTGGATTTTGCATTTCATCAATGTTTTAGAGTTTCATGACTTCACAATTTCCATTTCGAATTGGTATGACGACTGAGCACGCAAAAACCCACAAAACAAAAAGATTTTTGGGTGCTTAGTAGCCTCTAAACTTTGGACACCATTGGCATAAGAGAAACATTGCCACTAGTCGTGAAATATACAGAAAAAAACAGTGCAGTGAATTAGAAAATGTGTTTTTAGTTAGGTGAAACTAATGGTTTTTATCTAGATAATATACTACTGCGATAATTATCAATGCGCCTCTTATCGTGGCGTCTGTCTAGGTAGGTACCACCACAGTATCAGTTATTCTGTCGCCAGGTATAAATGCCGGCAAACTTCTTGAACACTACCATAGACCAATATGCATGCGCAGGAGACATTTTTGTACGTAAAATTGCTACTGCGCAGCTCTTTTGGTCTATGGTAGTGTTCAAGAAGTTTGCCGGCATTTATACTAACTTTTAAGGTAAGTACCAATGTACGTGATAAAATATTTCATACCTGTATAATCAGAGGGTGCTAGTAATAAGTACTGTTCCGATCGCGTCGGCCACAATAGGTGCGCCATCACACAAAACGCGAGGCAGTCTGCTGAGTAAGTGATACCTGGAAGCAATTACATAAATTATATTAGAAACTATAGGATTAATGTGTTGATAATGAAACAAGACAAATGCCAATCAATCCAACCATTATATTATATTGTCCTAAAAAATCAGAGGGAAATACGTACACACGGCGACAAGTGAAGCTTAACAGTTACAGTACGATTTTAATGGGGGAGGGATTCAAATATCTTGTCAGTCCCTCTTAGACTTTGCGACCACGTCCGTTGTAGATCGGTCGAAACGTTGGAGACAAACAGAGGTATTTGCTATGAATTAATTAGCTAATGCAATTAACACCCTTGAAATAATTGTAGTTAGGAAACCTACAAATGGCGAAAGTTTACAATTAAGTAATAAGTTTATTTTTTATTATTATTTTTAACCATTCAATTATCAATTTAATATTAAGTATAATTGATTTCATTTCCTAGATCATTCTTAAGTTTTAAAACGAAATCGTTTTATTTCGTGGCACCCAACATGTAACAACAAAGATCCACGGGAGCTAAAATAATAGAGAAAATGTGGTTCCTGTTATAAAACCTCCGGCAAAACAAAATAAGACCTGCAAACCAAAATCCTAAATTCAGCACTGTTTCGGATATACGTAGGTAGTTAGGTACACCTGGCAACAAGTAAGGCTTAACAGTTGCAATAAGATGTTGATACTTATTGCATAACCATTAGAATGGTACTAAGGTCAAAGAGTCTAACTTGACGAGGAGCCATATGTACATCTGAAACAAATGGTATAAACCACAAGCTTATAGTCAATAATAGATATTAATGACTTTTCAATATTGTTGTAATTAATCCCACCGTTAGCATATTAATAGTTATACGTATAATTGCGTGGAACGTACATAGATAATGAGTCAAACTGTTATGATTGTATGGTTATAATCAGCTGGTGTACATATAACATCCGTTTTATCGTCGACGCTAAACACCAGTTTATTTCATAACACATACATCGGCATATGCATCTGTTTTGATCAACTTTCATGAAGCATTGTGTATATATTATAGTTACAAAATTGAGGGTATATAGTATGTACCCAGACGCGGGCCAGCGTATTTCTATAGTGGCCATAAGTCTAAATTAGATAATAAGCTAATAAAACTTTCCTTTTAGGAAATATCCTGAGTAGCAGATGGAATTCAGAATAGAAGAAGATACGTATTACAGACTCATCTCCCGTGCAAGTCTTACTAATTAATTTATACCTGTTTATCAGGCACAATACTGCTAAGATTTGACAAACAGAAAATCCTAAAGCATATTTGATTGAGTTATTCAAAGGGATTGCGGTTTAAATCAACGCGTACACAGGTCGAAGTGGATTTGTGTCCATTCAGTAATATCGAAATAGCTTGCTTGAACACTAGTTACAATTACCGAGCTGAATTATTTTGTAGCTCCAGAACCATGCTTCCGTATTACCAGCTAATGAAACATGATTTGAGAATGGATACAACAACGAAGTTATAGATGATTGAATCATCATCATCATTGAATGAAAGATAGAGGAACCCACCACATACCCTTCTCTGATTTGAGATGATAAGAGATAAATGTATGGGGAAAAAATCCATAGGTTATGGTATCAGAGAAGTTCGGTATCGTCAACCTTTTGCTAATGCTAGCTGGGGTGGTCAATCCGAGGGTGCGTGGTTGGTTCCTCTTTCTTTCCATTAGGTAACAACGAAGTTCCAAAACAATCCAGCAACTACGAGATATGAGTAACTTAAGTCGCTTCAATGACATGCTCGCTAATGTCGAGTACCAAATTAAAACTTTGTCGCCAACTGCGCATGGTCCATTTCTCAAAAGCTATATAAGAGTCCCTTCACACTAACGTTTGTCGAGCGTAAGATGCCGAATCCGATTGATGAGGCTATAGTGCTAGTAATAGGTAAATGTTTTTTATCGGCCATTGGTATGCATATAAGCGAAAGTAGTTAAATTCAAGATTATTGACGCTGATTTTTTAAATTGCTTCAACTTTCAGCATTTTTACAACATGTTCCCGGTAAATGCAGAGTGGGGATCTAACCCGAACAATCCTGGGTCGATTTCCGGTCAGCAGAGCAACTTCTCCAGAAAATGTACCTCCAGAAATTACCAATTTTTGGACGCCTCCTTGCCCAGATATGGGCGTTTGCTATTTTTTTAAACGACCTGTTATTAATTATTGTAGTACGCATAAGATTATATACTGATCAACAGCGAAATTTTAAAGTATAAACGTCGTAAGAGGTAGTACTAGTTATACTGACAAGGTGGCTGTACAAAACCAATAGTTAGGTATTAATAGTTAATACATTACAGAAGATGATTTATAACTCAAACGTGAGCGTGACTAACGTACTAATGTTGTGGTAACTCCTAATAGCCATGCTAATCATTTACGATATGTACTTTCAGGACGTATTTTACGATGTGTATGTATAACAGAAATCGTTTATTAAGTCAAAGACAAAGATGACGGGGCTAGCTTGATTTCTTTAATAAGGTTTGATTCTAAGGGTCAATACGTAAATAGGAAGAAGAGGCAGGATGCCTCTGAACAGCAGGCTGTGCAGGTAGGTAGGTATATAGGAATTTGAATGCTGCCAGCTTTTTACTTTTACTAAGAACAAATATTAGTCTCTCTGTGAAGAGGAGTGAGTTAGACTTCAATGAAGCTCGAAATTGAATAGGTATAATGTAACAACTTCATTGTGGGCCTTCGATAGGTAGTGAATCCAGGTGCTCAATAATAGCAAATGAGTTCATCATATTGTTATTAATTAGCGATATATATAGCTGAGTCAAACACTTGACATTGTATTTTTAGTATGTTCAGTTGTCCAATTGAATAAGTAACGTATCGGTATTGAAGGTCGTAATATTATACGTATAAAGGTAATACAAGCCTTAAAATATCGACCTTGCAAACAATGCTGTGTGGCCTAGGTATGCGGTACGGTAAGTAAGTGTGTTTTAGGTATTATAATCAAATGTGGAAGCTTTAATTAACAAATATAATTATGTCCATACCTGATAGTTTCAGAAATCATATTGAAACTTTTACGGAAGGTATATCAGATGCATCATCATCATCATCATCAGCCTTTAACAGTCCACTGCTGGACTAGGCCTCTCCTTTGAAAGGAGGAATTGACCTACTATACCACGCTGGCCAAAGGGGTTGGTATAGGGTTTGTCTCAAGTTTTCCTTCTCTTACAGTGCTGTTCTCTGCATAATATGCTCCCTCTGTCGGCTCTTACGACACCCATGGGATGATATGGGTTGGTGACATTCCGTATTCTTAATTCGTCACCACACGGACAGATGCATATTAAAATGAAAATATAAACTATTGGCATCCATGAAATGTTTCTTTTTGATAAATTGAGTAGGAACTTATAACGATTCGGGAATGTACTTATTAAAGACACTATTTATATAACCGGTAACTAGATCAGACGCAAACCTCAGAAATATAACAAGCAAAAGCAAACAGTACGGATTTCATAAATTAAAATTACGTAAAACCTCTCGCAGTCGCTTGCGTAATAAAAAAGTGTAACACTCACCCAAAATAAATTTAAACCTCCACAATGGACTTATTTGTAGCGCAATGAGCGCTATGATCGGTAGGTAAACGAACCACACAAGGCTCGATGCACCGAAGTGTAGGAGGAAGTTGAGCTTCGGCATATTGTGCTCATACATCATGGTGTTGCGCAGCTCTAGCACAAACCACGTCATTATGGCCACTCGTAGGGCAAGGATCAACCAGCCTGGCCACGTCTGGTATTCATCAATTTCTTCTATAATGTCCACTTCCGTCTATAAAATAAAAATGTAAATGGTTATATTAAAATACTAGACTGAACTCGCGGATCCGCCCGCGTGGCATTCTTTCCCAGGCTCCTAAGTATATCTCTGTTGCGTGAAAGTGGAATAAACAAAACAAACATACAAAAACACTTACACATTTATAATATTATTATGAAAATATGAAGTATGATGAATAGTAGGGATAAATGGCATCTACCTACTAATACAATGAAGATCTTTATGAGCGCACTTTATGAGCAGCTAAAGAGAAACCTCATTAGCATGAAACGCCATGAAACTTAAAGGCCTTAGCATTAATATATTTATTGTTTCTTGTTGCCTACAGGGAACATTGGCCTCTAGTTGGTTATTTTTAATACGAGTTACACAACTATAAGTAGTAGGCGCCGCGCCGGCTTTCTCTTTCATTTTCATTGCGAGTTACTTACATAATTACTGCTAGTACCAAGTTTATTGATCACAAAAGTGCCCTAAGCCACTAAAATCAAATCAAGTACCTATAAAAAAGCAAGATGTCAATGTGAAAATACTTAAGTATGTTTCTATGTAATTGCACAATGTAAATTTATATTAGCCTTATCGCGACTATGTCATGGTTTTAATGTTTGAAATCAATTAGATTTGACAGAACTAAGTACCTATCAAGATATAGGTCTAAATAGAAGAATAATATTTCCATTGCTACTTACAGTATTCCACACATATAATAATATGTGTACGATTCCATAAGCAAGCCATACTCCAAATACCAGGGGTTTGTATGTGAGCTCCAGCCTAGTTACTGCCCATCCTTTTGCTAGCAAAAGCAAGAGCAGCATAAAAAGTGTCTGAAATAGAAAGGCAAACATATTATCAGTACTTTGTTTACTTCAGGAAGCATTCCAAACTTTATTATATTACTGCCTTAGCATGTGAACAAAAATAGAACATAGTATCTTGATCAGATCTTAACATAGGATCAGTAGATTAGGTGATAACTAAATAAATATAAACATATTATAGGTACACCTTTAGGTGTAAAAATACGTCAAAATCATATTTCGCTATGAAAATACAGGAAAAGCCATATGCTATATAAATATGGACCAAGTATGGCAACACTCTTTGTCCTATATGTGAAATTTAACTTGTTGTTATGTATTCTTTTTAATAGGCTTGTAACCTAAAATGTTATTAGTGATTGATTTGTTCCTTTATTAGATGTTAAACCGAAATAACAGATTTTTCTTTTAAAATCAATCAGCACCATTACTAATTACGGCTTTTTAATAACCTTTTTGAATTTGACACGAAAACGCTGTAAACCATAATGGTGGTTGAGTGATGTCACAAAGTGCAAAACAAAACAAATTGTGAATGAAGTCTGGTCTGGTGTACCCACTTTTATTTCGTTATAATCCATTTGATAGGTACAGAGTTTTACGTTTTAGTTATATTTACTTCCTATATTTATTTCATGTCAGCAACATGAATGGTGGACACACTAAGATGTAATGCTCTCTGATTGGTGTTCACTGTCACAAGAATAAATACATTATTTTTAGGTTTAGAATCCTAAAAATAACATTATTCTTATCTTTTTTAAATAAAAAAACTTTATTGATATCTAAAAACCATAATGAATCTATAGATACTACAATCAAACCAATTTGTTCTTAGTGGACAAGAGCCTATTAACAGAATAAATTGAATTTGAATACGAATTTTGGCATTTATTCGAATTAATTTTACAGGTAGATAGTTTCCTTTTTGAAAACCACAATACATAACAAATAAGGAAAAATATGTGTGTGTATGTGGAAAATCTATTTACATGACATGTATGCAGCACAGAAAATGCACAATGCGGAAAAAAATCTAACGTTTTGTCTTAGATATTTCTATAGATATCTGCTTTGTTTGATCTACACCAGCAAGTCTTATTTGTCGATATAATACTACTAAGAGGTAAAGAAACAATACTCACTCTGCTCATAATGTCTAAGACATCTCCAGCTGCAGACAAACCTGCAAATCCTACACCGTCTGCTGCAAATTTGACTGTATGCAGCACATTGAAGCAGAGAGCAATAAATTCCAACGCCAAACTGAATGTAAAAAGCTTTGTCACTGGGTGTTTTTGTGTTCTGTAAGAAAATAAAAATCAATTTATGTACAGAAAAACAGTTCTGCATAAATGTGTGTGTCTACAAATATTTTTTTAATTTATGTGTAAAATATATGATAATGAGAATATATATTTCCTCACCTGACTGCATAAATTTGTACTGGCAATAACACGATATAGCATAACCAAAATACAAGATACAATTCCAATGTGTTCTGTCGATCAAAAGAAAACTGATACAACAAAGTGTTGTAAAATGATATGTTTGGACTGCCATTCACCAACCAAAAATCATATTGAATTGTTTGTGGTTTATATTTTACTGTTGTGTTACTTTTGTATGGTACTCCTTTGTAATGGTGCCAAGTGCATGAAACCTCATCCAAATAACATGACACCATAGACACATACCAAAACCTATGGACAAAAGATTTATAAGTAAGATCAAAGGAAACTACACAAATCATAATCAATGAATTCAAATTTTACATAATAGAAGCGTATTTCTTAAGGATGTCGTGTGTCGATTAAAGTTGGAGTATTGACAGTTGTCAGCACAGAACACCATATACCCTGGTTGTCAGTGTAGTACCATACTACATTGACAACCGTCAATACACCAACTTTAATTGGCACACAACATCCTTAAGAAATACGCTTCTTATGTAAATCTGTATTCATTGTCATAATACAACCACTTGTAAAACATGTTATTATTAAAATGTAGACATACTACTATACCAAATACAAGACAGAATTAATTTATCGTAATTATAATAAGTAATGAAACAGCCTGATAGTGTAACTAAACCTAATTAATTATTTGTTATCCATTATAACAAAGATGCAGTTATAATATAGAATGGGTTTTATATCTAGATTCAAAAACAGATAACAATCTAAATAATAAGTACTAGAGGAAGACAATAAATTTATATTTACCTTGGTTGGCCTGAGTTTTGGATAACATAGGTAAACTGATTGTTCTTTATGACATTCCATGGTGTATCCTCATCGACACAGAGTTCACCTTTAGGACATGGAATTCGTCTAAACAAGTCTTGTCCATAAGCATTACATTTTGGATGATAGGCGGTCCCATTCAGATTTTGAAACATAACCTGACATGCTAGTTCCTTATTAACAATATCACGACTTTTATAATAGTGTAAAAAGTGTCCTCTATCTAGTACGGCAAATGTTATTGGATATTTGAAGTGCCCATTCGATGTTATGTTACCGAAAATATAGCCATATGTTTCCTTTTGAAAATGAATGTCTGTTTTTTGGAAGCCGAATTTCACTAAGAATTTAAAAAAATCATTTGTAGAAAATTCACCCTTTATGTGTGTGGATGAGACAAATAAAAATAAAGAGCAAAATATTATTGTGCTCGTTTTATTATACATTTTGAGTGTCGGGCGATATGACAGAAAAATAACATTTCTTGATACACACTATGGTTAACACGCACACTACGCAATTTTACGGACACGCATTATTTTACTGTTTAGTCACTTTATTGTAGTCATTTAGTCAATCTCAGCACACTCAATACAAAGCAAAATGAAAATATTGAAAACATTTTTGATTAAACTGACACAGACACATCACACCCTGGTCCCTGGCTACTACTGTATTACCAGATGACAAATTATAATTTCCATAAATTTCCACATATTTTATTTATTTTACCTACTTTTTAGTTGATCTTAATAATATATTTAAGATATTTTCACTTTAGTGCAAGTTGGTACTGCGAGTGCACGTGGTCAATTCAGATGTACAGCAACTGATTACTGCGAGTGCACTGTAAATCTAAGCTGATTTTTATCACAACCTGGTAAGAAATAGTACCAGGACCCAACACAACTAGTCCTGGATTGGTATTGAAACATGTAGGCAGGCCAAGGAGGCTCTTTCCGCAGTAGACGGTAAGATAGCCAAACAAATCCTCCGGCTGTCCAAACAACAACTGCGGACAGTCACGGCCACGGATTCTTTTATCTCTAAGTAGTCTGTGTCTTTAATAAACACCTATTTACTATAGGTATCACCGACAGCCCGCTGTGCAGGGCCTGTATGGCAGCAGAAGAGACGGCAGCCCACCTGCTCCTCGACTGCCCTGAGGTCGCACAGTACAGGCAGCAGTACCTGACGAAAAACAGCACCCTGAGGGAAGCCGTGGGCCACATCAAGAGTCTGCTGACCTTCCTCGAAGAGCTGGGGTGGCTCGAATGACGACACCATTCCCACCCGCACGCAAAATACACGCCAAGACGTGGAGTTGCGGAAACAGCCCGTGCCATCAAGTATCAAGTATCTAAGCTGATCACTAAACATCGGTTTATATGCAATTGAATATACATGTACAACTGAATATCATCATCATCCTCCTAGCGTTATCTCAGTTTCAATCTGGCTTCGATGTACTTACAACTGAATAAACAATATAATTTTTTTTATAACGTTGCATATTTTAGTACTTTTTAATTGACACTACTTATTTCAGTAGTTATACGTGATATGTGTGTGGTATTAGCCTTCTACTCGTCCACCTCGCGCCCACTCATCATACGCAAGTCTCGCTGTATTTGTTTATCTACATATAAGTTTTTTATTGGATTAATGTCACCACAAGAAGAAATACCCGTACTTTAATGCAATCTTGGATTTAAAAAAACCAGGCCAATTTAGGACTGATGGCACTGTGATTTTCTGCAAGGACGGTGAAAAGATTTTACATAACATATCATAACATGACTCCTTTATCCCCGAAGGGGTAGGCAGGGGTGTATTCCACACCCACACTTCGCCAGTTATGTTTCGGTCCCAATGTAATAGGGGGCGAGCCTATTGCCATCTACCGAGTACATTATTAAGCGAGCGATGATTAACATTGTTAATACACACAATACATAACTTCGAAAAGTCAGAGGTGTGACCCCGAGGTACCTGGGGATCGAGCCCGAGACCATCGTCACAGCAGTCCGTTACGTACACCACTGGGCTATCGCCGCTGTCATGGAAAGATTTTATTAATAAAAATAACATTTTCATTATTAGTTGTAGTGGGCAGGGCACATAGCCAGAAGAATCGATGGCCGTTGGAGAAGAAAGGTTCTGGAGTGGTGGCCACGCACCGGACGTCGTAGCAGAGGTAGGCCTCCCGCAAGGATGCAGATGGCTCAAGATCGGTCCCTGTGGAGAGCCTTGTGGGAGGCCTTTATGTCCAGCAGTGGACGTCTTTCAGCTGATATGTTAACACCATCGTTTGTTTTATTTTAAGATTGTAAGGAAAGGTGCATGCATGTTAGGAGAACTATTAATGACGCTGGCAACATTACTAGAGTAATTTTGACAGATCAGCAAGCAAGCACAAAATTTGCACAAAATCCTGTATTTATAATCTATGCACAAAATCTATGGTTCTATAGAAACCTTTGAGAAAAGAATAGAAACTACTTGCTCTTTGGGTAGATTCAGAAATTGTCTGTGGCTCTGTCAGGGTCGGTTAAAGTGGTCTACACACGTCCCTAAAATCAGAGGCGATATCGGGAGAGCAAAAATCGGCTACGACTCTACACACGTCCCTGCAAGCTAGTACGTAACCGACTGTGTAGCAGAGCGCGCTTCGATAAGATGCCGCCGTCGCTTTCCAAAACACAAAAATAGGCATCGCTTTGGCTCTCAAAAAACTGGCTTTGGCTATTAAAACTTGCATAAGCATTTTTAAAGCCTCCTGCCTCATATCTCGATTAAAATAATCTTTGTTTCTTATCCCATAAAAATTAAAAATTCAGAATTCAAAATCCTTTATTCATTTCGGTCACAATGTGACGCTTATGAACGTCAAAATAATAAATTTATAAAATAATTACTTATACTCAAATTTAAAACATTATTACTGTATGCTTCTACATTTACATTTACTGCCACGTTCGCAAAGCAATAGGTAGAACCATGAGAAAGAACGGGCAATATAAATAGACATAGATAGGGCAACTCCTTATAGAGCTCGAGGGTTTTCGTCCAAGCCTCCCGCTCCTTCGCCTTCGACATTTTCTATAGCAGTCTTCTCGCCGCGCCGCACACGCAGGCACGCTCGAAATAAAATCTCGACCTGTCGCAGCCGCACACGCTGGCGTACTGCGGCGAAATCGGCCCGATCACGCTACACACGGCACGACAACGCTCACTGCACGATTTTTGCCCCTAAATCGTGAGCTCGCCCGAACCGATTTCAGAGTTAGGGTCAATAATAATAATTATGATTCCGATTTGCCTACAGACGATGCGATTTCGGGTACGATCTAGGGCGCTCCCCACCACCGGCCCGATATCGCCTCTGATTTAGGGACGTGTGTAGACCACTTAAAGGCGCACGCAAACTGTTCGGACGCGACTTACTGTCGCGACAGTAAGTCGCGACACATAGTGTGCACACCCTTTCGGACGCGGCTTTCTGTCGCGTCCGCGTCCGATACAACCATAGACACGCCATGCTGTCTATGCGATACACTAAGGCTAGGTAGGAGCATACTTTCTTAATTCAGGGAACTAGCAGTTAGCACTATTAGATTATATTATTGGTAGATCTTGAAATAAAGCAGAACTGTTGAATTGAAAGTGAATTTAACATTTTTTGACTATATTCGGTATAAAATCACTATTAAGGCCATACCATAGAAAATTTACGGATGACAGTAAACGTCCGCGGACGTTTGTAAACGTCCGCGGACGTTAACTGTCATTTTCCCAGATTGCTATCGGACGTCTGAATGGTCTGAACGCTCAAGGTCACGTCCGCGACAGACGTCCGATAGTGTGCACACTTGAATGGATTTTCCTTGTCCAGATACCCTTCTGTCGCGACTTACTGTCGCGACAGTAAGTCGCGACAGATAGTTTGTGCGGGCCTTAACTCCGGTTAACTCAGTTTTACGAGATTTTTATAGGTGGGCTGTTACGCACGACAGAGACATCGATAGTGGGGAAACGAGATAGCGATATAATGGCATTAATGGCTGATGTAGTGAATGACCACTGGAAAAATACACTTGAGATTAAAAAGGTTTTATTTTATTTTATTACAAATACTATGTTAAACGCTTTGAATTAATTATGAATGATATTTTTGGTAGGTAATTAATTAATAGAGCAAAATATGTTAACCGCCGTATAAAAAAGATACCTATTTGAAAATATATTTTTTATTACTATAATTTTGTTACATTTACTGGTAATATTACAAGAAAAATGTCTACCGCCGCTTGCGCACTGTTTATCTTGTAATTTTGGGTTATTTTAGATATTTCAATATATAAACTACTGTTCTGATTTTTCCTGCATTAAAAACGTTGAATCGAGCACCTTGTTCCTCCGTTTTTTTTTTTTGTGAAATCCACTGTTATTTTGTGAGATATAGACTCCGGTTTGGAGAAAGTGACTTATGTACATTATTTTACATACATGCATACATAGTCTCACGACTATAACCCCGAAGAGGTAGGCAGAGGTGTATTTCTACACCCACTTTTCACCAGATATACTTTAGTCCCACGTAATAAGGGGCGAGCCTATTGCCGTACCGGGCACATTTCCATACTCCGTGCTGCTACTGAGAATTTCGTGACAGAAAATCCCAATAACACTGCCCGACCCAGGAATCGAACCCGGAACCTCCCGATCCCACGCGCACATTTATACCGCGAGACCAACGAGGCAGTCGTATAGGGTTTGATGTCGAGTTTTCCGTCTCTACGCAAAGATGGTATATGCATCGTGTTATCCCTTAGTCGCCTCTTACGACACCCACGGGAAGATAGGGGGTGGTGACACTTGTATTCTATGCCGTCAACCACACAGCTTTTTATTTTAAGATTTGTATTTATTTGTATTTGTTTTGTATTAACAAATAAATCTCTTACAATGAAGTTACTGTTGAGGTTTTAGGTGGAAGAATAAGCAAACTCTGTTATTTAACACAAATCATATTATATAATATATTCATAAGACATTACCCCGACTCAATCTACATAAGAAGAAAAAGTAACCATAGTTACCAGTCAACATTACTAGTGTGGAGACACGCAGCTAGTGCTGTACATATCTCAACACTCCTCCTAAATGATAACTTGGTTTACAGTTATTATTTAATACACAACTATATATGTAACTTAAATAAACAAACAGTAAACCAACTGAGAATTAGCATAAGAACTTATCAATGCATTTATAAAACTTGTCTTTGCTCAAACTTTTAGTCATAACATCAGCTAAATTTTCATTGGTGCAAATATGTTCAATACTGATCACCTTATTGACAACCAAGTCTTTTGTGTAATGAACCCGTATATCAATGTGTTTTGTACGCTTAGAATTCTCGTAATTTTTGGCCATTGATATCGCACTTTTGTTGTCAACAAGTAACACGGCATTCACATCACAACCTAAGTGTCTACATATGCCTTTTAAATTAACTATTTCCTGTGCTAATTATGCGGCAGCTACGTACTCGCTTTCGGCAGACGATAAAGCTACACATTGTTGCTTTTTTGAAAACCAAGCAATGGGGTTTTGCCCTTGTAGGATAATACCACCGCTAACACTTTTTCTGTCGCTTCTATCTCCAGCCCAATCGGCATCCGAAAATCCGTATAAATTTTTGTCATTTGTCTTTTTAAATAATAATCCCATTTCCTTTGTTTCTTTCAAATAACGTAATACTCTTTTTCCAGCTTTCCATAATTCTTCATTCGGTTTATCTAAAAATCTGCTCAGATATGATACTGCAAATGTTAAATCTGGTCTTGTTGTTACGGTTAGATAAATTAGACTTCCTATTAGTTCTCGATACGGTACATCTAAAACTTCTGTATTATCCTTTATTTCTATATTGTAATTTCTTTCCATGGGAGTTTTAATTCCGTTACATTCATCCATTTTGAATTTAGTTAAGTAATATCTTTTCAATCATTTTTGTTTGTTTCAGTTCTAAAGTATCTTTATTTCTTTTAACTTCCATTCCGAGAAAGTTCTTCATTTCGCCCATATATTTTGCGTTAAACTCCTCCTTAAGTGCTTTAATAGTATCTTCCCCGTTTCCAATTATCAGGATATCGTCCACATAAATCAGCATCCAGCAGTCTTTTTTGTAATACAAACAGTAATCATATTCTGATCTTTGGAATCCGTTAGCTTTCGCGAATTCGTCAAGTGTTTCATTCCAACACTTTGGTGATTCAACCAACCCATACAATGCTCTCTTTAGTTTTAATGCTGTTTTATTATTTTTTATTTGTAATCCTTGGGGTATTTTGATATATACATCAGACTTCAATTTTCCATTCAGGAATGCAGTTGGAATGTCAAGTTGAATAATCTTTAAATCATCTTGTACAGCTTTTGATAAGATCATTCTTATAGTAGAATGTCTAGCAACGGGTGCATAAATGCTGTCGAAAATATCTTCTTTCTTTTGTTGGAAGCCTCTAGCTACCAGTCTTGCCTTTTTTGTTCCATCTTCTTTTTGCTTAAATATCCATTTTGTATCTATGAGCTTTCTTCCATCGGTTATTTCTTGTTCTTCCCATGTTTCTAATCTTTGGAGTGCATCTAATTCTTTATTAATTGCGGTTTTCCATTCTGGTTCTCTTATAGCTTCTTCGAAAGTTTCTGGTGCATTTGCACTGAGACATATAACAATGTTAGTTTCATTTATGTTTTCTACATTCGTCTCGTAATCTTTAAGATAAGCAGGAGATTTTATCGTTCTTTTGGGACTGGTTCTTTCTTCTTCAGTTTGATCGTTATCATTTCTGCATCTTTAAATTCATCTTCCTTTTCTACAATATCTTCCTTTTTTGTATTGATTTCTTCTTCTTTATCTTGAATATACCTTACTTGTTTCACTTCTTCGTTATTTTTGAACTTAATGTCGCTTTCATCATATCTTACATCCCTGAATAGAACTATTTTATCTTCTTCTGGATCCCATAATCTGTAACCAACGGATCCATAACCTACCATTCTTGTTTCTTTTGCTCTCTTGGCTAACTTGTCCGGTTTGGGTACTATAGTTGCCCAAGCTTTGGAACCAAAAACTCTCAATCTCGATAGGTCGTTTTTACCAAAAAATATTTCGCTTGGTGTCTTGAAACATATGGCCCATGATGGCGATCTGTTCAATTGGTAAACTCCACATTGTATCGCTTCGCACCATAAATGTTTTGGCAAATTAGTTTCCGCCAATAGAGTCCTCGTTTTGTCGCATAATGTGTGGTTCATCCGTTCTGATATGCCATTATGTTGTGGCGTATAGGGTAAAGTATATTCTAAACTAATCCCTTTATTTCTGCAAAAAAATTTCAAACTATTACCAGTGTACTCTCCACCATTATCGCATCGAATTCTTTTTACTTTATTCCCCGTTTCGTTTTCAATTCTTAATACATAGTTCATCAGTCGTTCTGTTGCTTCAGATTTGCTCTTCAGGGGATACACTACGCAAAAATGAGAAAAATCGTCAATAATCGTCATAAAATATTTCTCACCATTAGGTCCTTGTTGTATGATCGGTCCAGCTATGTCTGTGTGAAGCATTTCGGCTATCATTCTCGTTCTCATGGCTTTGGGACAGGTGTGAATGGGCTTCGGGTGGCTTTACCTTCCATACAGGGACTACAAATTCTCTCAGATACAGGTAAGTTTAATATATTAAGACTTTTTCTATTCAAATGACCTAAACGTTTGTGCCATAGATCTGCTGCATCACTAACATTACAGATTTCGTACTTACATAATTCGGCTTGTAACTTATACAACTTTCTTTGCACGTTGCCGCATAAAAATGTCTTATAATTAAATATTTTAACATTGTTTTTATTAAAGTTTACATTAAAACCTGCCTCGACAATCTTTTTCACTGATAGTAAATTGTATGAAACATCTTTCACAATTAGAGCATCAATATTTATCTTATTATTTTGATATTTTATTTTAAGTTTACCTCTTTTATTAGTTGTAATACATTGGCCGTTAGCTACGAATATTTTGACATGTTTATCTAAGTACGTAATATCCGTCATATAATTTTCATATTTTTCATTTATTAAATGATCCGTACATCCCGAGTCTACAATTAGTTCTATGCTACCACACTCACTCACATTAGCAATAATATCGCTAGCAACGAAACCTATTTCTTCGTCTTCTGTGTCTGCTGCTGAAGCATGTTGATACTTTGCATGTCGTGCACTTGAAAATCCTCTAAATGAGCGTCCACGCGCCCTTGGATAGCTCCGTCCTCGTGTCAATGACCGTCCTCTACTCGGCCCTTGTCCTCGTCCTGATCCTCTGCATTCAAACGACTTGTGTCCACGTTTCCCACAGGAGTGACACGTGAGGAAAGCATAAAGGCCGCTGCATACGTGACGGGGTTTTTCACGGACGGGACGGAACGGGACGGAGCGGGAAATTTTGGAAATATCGTTTCATACAAAATGTATATGGAAGCGCATATGTCATGGAGACACGGACGGGACGGGAACGTGGCACTGACGGGGCGGGCAAAATATCGTCGCCAACGATGTTTAGCACGTCCCGCCCCGCGCGTGCCCCGTCCCGTCCGTGTTTCCGCTACGTATGCACAGTCACTCCGGTCGTTCCGGAGAGAAAAGTAGTGTTGGACGTTAGCATCAGCGTCAAAAATGGACGATGAAAAACTAATCGAGTGTGTACGGTCACATCCAGCATTATATAATTTAGCTACCTCAAACGTTTTAGACACTAAGTACAAGAATCATCTGTGGCGTAAAATTTTAGTCGAATTATCAGTCACTGGAGACGGTTATCATTTATTGCATTCATAACTTTACGACAGATAGAACTCCGCGCCGACATCTCCAATGTCGGCGCGGAGTTCTATCTGTCGTGAGTGTTGCTGCGCATGCGCAGCGCGCGCTGCTGGCGTGCGCGCCTCAACGTACATGAAGTTGATCGATACTTGTCGAATGATCTGATGATTTATTTTCCAGTAAAGCAAAACATTTTTTTGACATACGAAAATACTGATAAACTTGAGTCTCATCATCCAGAAGTTCTTTGTAGAGAGTGTGGTATTCTCCTTCCTATTCTCTATTCTGCCATGTAGGATGTACAGAGAATCTCCTTTTCTTGTTCACGGTCATAACTACTTCGTAATCTAGAGCAATAGCAATTAAAGCCACTTCTTCAAATGAAAAATCCATATTTCCTTCTTCACAACACTAGCTCGTTAGATCCTAATCACTGTTACGGTATGTATGCATTAAGAAGACGTTCCCGTCTTGAACGAGGCAGTCACGTCCCGTTCCCGTTCACGCCCCGTCCGAGGTATTATCTCGTTACGTATGCAGCGGCCTTTATTCTCATAACTTTCACTATTTCCGTCCATTTTTAACTTTGTCTCCATATCAAGTAGTCTTGCTTTAACAAATTCTAGGTTCAGTTGTTTCTCGGATGTCATAGTCTCTATTGATGTAATTACTTGATCGTATATTTTTGGCAGAGAAGACAGCAGATAGCAAATTTGGTCTTCTGCATCGACGTTAACGTTGATAGCCGCTAATTCGCTAAGAATTCCTTCAAATTTTAGGAAATATTGCTGTAAGTTACTTTCATTGTCATAGCGCATTGTTATAAGCTTCCGTTTTAAATAAAATTTGTTACAGACTGTTTTTCGTTCAAATATGGCTTCTAATGACGTTAACATTTCTTTGGTTGTATTTGCATTCTTTACAATGTCAATATATTTGTCGCTCAGACATTGTACCAAAATTGATTTTGCTCGTGAGTCATCTTTCAAAAATGATACTAGAGCATCTTTTTCCGTTGGTATCTCTTTTAATAATACATTGCTTAATTGCTTTTCTTCCAGCAGTAATTTTAGTCTAAATTTCCAATGACTGAAATTTGAATTTTCAGTCAAAATCGGCAGAAGAGACCCCGCAGCTGTCATCTTTATTTCATATAATTTTCGCCGATATTATTTTTCGTGGATCGCAACCCAATATATTTTTGTTTACTTACTGCACGCGATCTGCTACCATGTTGAGATTTTAGGTGGAAGAATAAGCAAACTCTGTTATTTAACACAAATCATATTATATAATATATTCATAAGACATTACCCCGACTCAATCTACATAAGAAGAAAAAGTAACCATAGTTACCAGTCAACATTACTAGTGTGGAGACACGCAGCTAGTGCTGTACATATCTCAACAGTTACATATTTTATTGAACTTTAAACTGTGTTTTTTGATAGTTTTCTTTGAAGATGTGGAACGCTGATTTTATTAGTAATCAGTTTCTATATAGAAAACCAAATCCAAATCGGCATACACATTAACTTCAAGGAACTCTTTGAAAAATACAGTGCTTCCTTTTTTAAACTTATAGTAAACAAGCTAATAGATATGCCTATAACGTAGACAGAGAATCCTATAGACACCGGCAAGCGTGTCGCAGAAAGAGACAAACATAGTACGTCACTCTATATTCAGGGTTACCGTGTAAGGCAAAAATTACCCGTATTTATTGATATAATTAAAAAATAATATGTAGTCCGAAAAGTAACAGGGCCTTATTGATTTTATCGGTATAGGATAGAGAGATACGGGGACGATATTATTATGCTGTCAAACGCAAACTAATTTGGTAGTTTCCTCAGTCAAAAATAAATTATCTCGACTTTTCAATACAATAAAATATTCAAATACAATCCCACTTTCATTCATTATTTTGATGATATACTTAATTTTCAAATTGTTCTAACTAATTTACATAAAATAAGTAGGTGTGCTATTTGACGCAAAAATGTGATGACGTCATATTTACTATTTCAATGCAAAATTCATAAAAAAACTATCGTTTTTGACATTTCGCTGTCGGTAGTTAAACTGTCATTTCATAGGTGGTTATGTATGTACTATTTGTTAGCAAATTATACAACATAGTTATTTATGATTAATTTATAGTGCATTGGGGTAATTCCGATAGAAATTTCTATGAGATGACTGAAGGTCTACAGTTTGATAAAATATTCTAAGAAGTTTTGCATTTACTGCCGTTAGTTTTACATCAGCCTGTAATTAATGAAAATATTCGTGATAATTATAGGTTAGATACTTTAATATATAGATGAGAATTAAAAATATGGCACTTAAAGTATCTGCTCAAGAATTTCAAGAATAGGGAAAATTACGAACTATCTCGGGGCTATTCCGAAATAGTTCAAAATTCGCTTTTATTAGAGTTTGGAAGAAGACTTACATGTCTTTTTCAATCGTTATCACTACATAGCCAAAACAACGCCCAATATTTTGGTAGTTTGACTAATCTCGATTTTTTTTACTTTATATTTCGTAATTACCCCAGGAAATAAAGCTCAGAAATCCAAGGTTCTCAACATTTTTCCTAAAGTATTGATGGAAAAGTTGATGTGAAGTGGGCTGGGGCAGAACATGGCAAAATAGGTTGTGGTAGAGCGGAACGGAGAAAAATCGAGAGTTCTTTTATCATTATATTATGAGTGAAATTTTTCAAAATTAAAAGATATTTATGGTAAAATCAATCTTTTATTAGTATGTAAGAACATAAAAGCTCTTCGCAGTTCTCCATTTTTCACCTGTTCAACAGCCACAGCTAAATCTTGCGGTGTGTATGTTTTGATTTTATTTCTTACGTAGGTTCGGGGCATGAGAACACTGCAAAATATATTAATAGTGAAGGTAAGTGTTAATGTATAATAATATTCTAAGCGAAAGTAGGTCAAATTTCAAGAAATATGATCAAACTCAAAAGAATTAATCGTCCGTACCATAGTAGCACGCGGGTGATACCGTGCGGTATCGTCATATACCGGATGACTTATATTACCATCTTGAAAAACAATAGGGCGTTTTAGGTAAATTCCATAATAAACTTTGCCTGACCCGGGAATC
The DNA here is from genome assembly GCA_944739405.2 of Euclidia mi. Taxonomy (NCBI): domain Eukaryota; kingdom Metazoa; phylum Arthropoda; class Insecta; order Lepidoptera; family Erebidae; genus Euclidia; species Euclidia mi. The sequence continues at coordinate 93,339,475 of OX123183.2, read as the reverse complement.
GAATCCGGGAACGCACGTGCACATTTATGCCACGAGACAAACAAAGCAGCCAGCAAAGTGATAAGAATTAAGTACTTGAATTCATTGGTACTTTTACGTAGATTGAGAATCACTCTCCATTACTATGAAAAATCTGTGTGGGGTTATTGCGAAATTTGGTTATGCCGTAATAAACCCGTTGGGGTAATTCTGTTTTATTTGGTTAAAGAGGACTAGGACATTGTGTTTCAATCTGAATTACGGCAAAGCCGATAATCTATTAGAAAAACAAACAATTATTTAAATAACTTACCAGAATTAGAAGATATTGATGTTGGGGTTATTACGAATCACTAATATTGGCGCGAAAATCACCCAATGCAGAAAACTTGACGCAACACACGTAATGTTAGTATTAGCGACGCACGACGACTGGTGCGGCGAGAATAATAAAGATGGCGCCTAGATAAATTTTGCCAGTACAAAACGATCGTTACAATTAGTAGCTTTTTTAACTTTCGGAATATACCCATTTTCGGTATTACCCCAATGCACCTTATATATATTTGATTGTACACATTGTTGTCCTTTGAATAAAACAAGCTTTGTATGAAGGTTTCTAATTCTTTGCTTGGGTTCAAATCCTTTACCAATAAATGGTTGACTTTCAAAATGATCCAACATAAATACATCCTGTCATCTTTTGAAAGTCGTGAAAATAAGTTATTGAAACATATTTTTTTCGGCAAAGAATAACATATATTCCTTCATTAGAATTGACCTTGAATATTCTTTCTGCCAACTTAAATACTTTGATAACGTCACGGGAAGGATAAATAAGGCAACCTTTATCTTTTTTAAATATATGACCTAAATAAATCCTCATGTTCAGGAAAACTGAAACAATCCATCGCAAATCTCAAAATATTATACCCTATTTTTAATTACCCTCAAAAGAGGGTAATTATTTAAAGAAAAATTGGCAACACCAAAGATTTAATTTTAAAATTATTGTTATTTTAGTGCTTTTTTAACACAAGTCTCAAAAGTTCACAGCACAATATAGCTCGAATTACTTTATTGTAGCACGTAAAAACTGTACTTTTTATGGAGACGATAGCTGCCTACACGTTAGCTGTCAAATTTTGTTTAGCAAAGTAGTTTGCATACCTACAAAAAAGTGGCATGCTCGGTGAAACAAAAAATCTTATCGTGCTGTTTCATTTCTTTACATTACATCGGCATAAGTTTCTCTTTTTCCTGTGTGAGGGCAACAAAAATATCACATAGTCTGTAGGATTCTCTGTCTACGGCCTATAAATATAGGTACCGTAAAATGGGGTGAATAGAAATCGTGGGGTGAACAGAAAAAAGTCCGGAAGTTTGATATTGTTGACTGTAGTTTGTTATTAGCCTTTTATCGAATGTTTTTCTCTATGATTTTCTACGTGGCAACATGTTTTTTATAGGCTCGCCACCCACAAATTTACGTCAAGTTGAAATTTCATAAAGATTTAAGCGGTTAAAGTGAAGGTATGAAAACTAGTAGTTTTTGCTGTTTATAAACTTTCTATAAACATCAAGTTATTGGTTGTGTTCCCCCTGTAGATGTGTATTATTCGATACATACATTTCTCATTTTCAAGAAAAACGAAGATTAGTGTCCGTTTTTGATTATTTTACATTATTTTTCTATTAAAATTGAGATGCTGGCTATTTTGCTCGAATTCGAGGTGAATAGATACGGAAAGGGGGTTAATAGATACGCCATTGGGGGTGAATAGAAACGCGTGGGAGGTTAATAGATACGAGTGTGGGGTCAATAGAAATATGTTTTTTAGGGTTGTCAATCGAGGTTAGTTCATTATGCGCACCTTTTTGTCAGTTAACCATTGAAAATATTGTTTATATGTAGGCAGGTGCCTACCTGTATGATTAAAGAGGTAAATGTTGATATCTGGTTTATTAAAAAAATACATAGTTGTCTGATTAATAACAATGTTGATAAATTGAATAAAAATGTAAGTTGATTTTGACAGCCCTAGCGTTTTTTCTCTATTCACCCCCTTCCCGTATCTTTTGACCCCTGTTTCGAGGTAAATAGAAAACGCTTACTTTTTCTTAATTTACTAATTAATGTCCTGTTTTTACTGATTTGTAGCACAAATATTGAGTAAATTACAACTTAACTCATGATTTCAAAATGCTTCAATAATGACTTTCATTCAAAATATCTAATAAAATCGATGTTGAAGTTGAAATCTGTGTCTATTCACCCCATTTTACGGTATATCAAAGAGATTGGATATATAATACATAGAGGTAGCCCTAGTACTGAAATATTTAACACAGTCAACTGACGTGTAAGATACAATTTAGACAATAGGGAAGATTACTGCCAAGTTAAACCACCAGATGGCGGTATCACCGACTACAGTAAACAATGAATTTTGGCAAGTATGACATTGGAGCATAGAGCATAGATATTTATTTATAGAGATGTTTTTCTCATTGGCGCTTTTAAGACAAACTTTCTGTGACCAGTGTGACCCATATTGCCGCTTGGTGGCGTGGCAGTCGCGCTGTGACAGCTGACTCTACGAGTGCAAGAGAGACGAAAGCTTCTCCTATGTCACTTAACTACGAGAGCAAGAAAGACGGAGAACGACGCCAGCGCCGCCAACGGTGCCAACTACGTACTACACTGACAACCGTCAATACGCCAACTTTAATCGGCACACGACATCCTTAAGAAATACGCTTCTATTATGTAAAATTTGTATTCATTGATTTGAGTAACAACTTGACAACTCGTTTAGACTTCAAACTTTGGATGCGCGATCTCATTATCTCATCTCAAACAAGTCACTAAAACAGAAACATTGTACCATTGTTATTGTTATTGATAATTACAAATGTTGCAACTGTTTTGCTTATATAAATAGGTATAGATATATTGTTGTCTTGTTGGTGACAATATTTGAAAAGCGCGCTACGAAAGTTTGTTTACTATAGTTGCTTGTGCTGCCATCTGCATCGAGCTTTGCGTAATGTTCCCTATTTAATGCCATCAAATTATATAACTTTAGTGATTCATATTTTATGACAGTTCTGTATTTTGAATTTAGCCGTATAATATTTATATCGACTTTTCAAGTGTTGTAAGAAATCTTATCGATATGTCTATCCACCGTATATTTTTATCTCGTTATTTTTTAGATTCTTTGTGCACGTGATAAAGATTTATAAAATAAGTGGATTGCTGCAGTATGTCGTGGAGAAAATTGGGTGCCTAGAAAGCACCATAGAATTTGTTCCAAGCATTTTACTGCGGAATGTTTTTATAGTAATGACAGATGGCGCAGACTAAAAGAAAATTCTGTGCCAACATTACTCCTCCATTCTAAACGTATCAGTGTGAGTGTTTAAATAATTACTTGCTTTTACTTTTATTAGGGTAGCAGCGCCAAACAGGAGTCGGATCTTGGGCTCCATTCGATGTCTCGACCAAAGGAATAATTTAATTTTAATATTTTCTACAATTTTATTATCAGTACATAGGGTTCCCACCAAGAACGTAGGGTCGCAAGCCAACCTCACCTGCAAGTGGTGTATCTGCTTATCAACGGATGAGGCTCTGGCAAACAAAACATTAGGCTCGCCACCTATTACGTGGGATCAAAAGTCTGGCAAAAAGTGGGCGTTTAATATGCCTCTGTCTACTCCTTCGGGGAAACGGGCGTGAGCCTATGTATGTATGTTATAAACAATATTCAGCCAGCTACCTGCAGTTACACTGTTGCCACGAAAAGCCACGACACGCTAAGCGACAAGCGATTTCGATGTTTATTTGTGCAGTTTAGTTCTGCACTGAGGTGACAGCGCCGGCGCCGGCGGCAGAATAGAGAGCGGCATGAACATTGAAATCGCTTGTCGCTCAGCGTGTCGCGGCCGTTCGTGGCCAGGCTGTTAGACGACATCCACTCATTTCATAGTTTTACTATATCCTTACTAATACCTATTATAAATGTAAGTGAATTTATTTATTTGTTAAGCTTTCACATTTTGACTACTCAATCGATCATAAAAAATTCAATGCACGTTGCTGGGAGTAATGGGAGCACAGAAAAAGGTGTAAGGTACTTTTTATCAATCGGCTTTGGCCTATAAATCAAGCTTCAGGTATCATCAGTGATTGCTAGGGTGGCAAACACAAAGGGTATGCTTATTTATTTTAATATACTGCTTTGCATTTAAAACGTGGCTTTTTTCTTTCTTTAGTGTACGCGTGCGCCTTCCATAAATGAGACATCTTCTGTTTCTCCGACAACCAGCACTAAAGCGCCTACGTTAGTTACAATTTCTCCGCCAGTAGGTACAGAAGCGATGAAAATCGTGTGCGCTAAACACGTACTTACGTACAATAGAAAAACTACAAAAAGAAGTTTTTCACCTTGAGCAGCTTGTTAAAAGACGTTTGTTAAAAATTAATTACCTATTTAAGACAACGTTCTAAACGTCTGATGAAAAAGAACATTGCTATGAATTCACGTATATGTCGGCGATACGCCAGGGTTATCGTATCCAGTCCAGACTCCATTATAATAAAAAGACTCACGTAATATTACTTGGTTTATTTTCAGACGATTTCTAGCACAGAATTGAATTAAAATGTGACCTACAGTCCTTTTTATAAACTAACCGTCATTACACTTAATGTTAACAACTGCCACTTCCTTTTCAACATATAATTGAAATTACTGTACAATTAATTATCAAAAATCAACATTAATATTGTTATGAATATTGCACAACACCATATGATTTATTTTATACGAATAACAAATCTATTGTAATAATCAAACGCTGCTTTACAACATTCGCAACAGATGGCGCTATCAACAGGATGTAAATATAAGCGCAGGTTATTTATTACCGTTAACATAAAAGTATCAGAATAATGTTATTTAATACTAATTGATTTTACTTTGAAAGTTTCTGGAGTTAATAAGTTAAGATAAAGTTAGTAAGCGATAAATTAAATACCCAATATTTATAAAACAGTGAAGCAGTCAATACAGTGTCTAATATTCTAAAGTAGTAAAGTTCTCAGTTCTGTGTTCACAAATAGTTATTTAAATATCAATCTTAAATATTATTAACATTTTCGTAACAATATAATCATTATATATTAATTTGCGCCCATATATACTTGATAGTTTGCAAAACGAAAATATCGTGAAGAAGGATTTGATAATTTTAGATCACGTGAAAAATAACAGTGTTATTAAAAAATACCTTTCACGCGCGGCTGGTGACAAAACACGTGAGATTAGCTTGAAGTTAAAAAAAATGCTGCGACGCTTCATTATTATGTGCTACTGAGTACCCATTTGAAACAAAAAAATATAGATTCCGTTTAAAAATGCAAGTTTGTGTAATAATTATCTAAATACTATCCATTAACTAGCGTTCTGTAACTCGCCGTGTGGTTGAAGGCATAGAATACAAGTGTCACCACCCCCTATCTTTCCGTGGGTGTCGTAAGAGGCGACTAAGGGATAACACGATGCAAATACCATCTTTGCGTAGAGACGGAAAACTCGACATCAAACCCTATACGACTGCCTCGTTGGTCTCGCGGCATAAATGTGCGCGTGGGATCGGGAGGTCCCGGGTTCGATTCCTGGGTCGGGCAGTGTTATTGGGTTTTTCTGTCACGAAAATCTCAGTAGCAGCACGGAGTCTGGAAATATGCCCGGTACGGCAATAGGCTCGCCCCTTATTACGTGGAACTAAAGTATATCTGGCGAAAAGTGGGCGTAGAAATACACCTCTGCCTACCCCTTCGGGGATAAAAGGCGTGACGTTATGTATGTATGTATGTAACTAGCGTTCTGACTGCTGTGGACACAAACTTACGGAATGTATAACATGTACATACTTACTTTTACAAGTCTGTTTGATTTTGAACCAATATTATTGAAACTTTGATCGATATCGATAGCGGATTTGCTCAATCACTAAAAAATTAAAAAGTTACGAAATTTGTGTTCAAATTGTCTTTAGCCCTAACTGACAAACATAGTGCCATCTTCTTCTGGCAACTCTAATTTGTCATATGAGTGAAGAGTGTAGCTATATTCAATTTGTTCATAAAAATATCGTTCATTCCATGCTTTAGTTATTCTTCCATGAGGTATATATAATTATATAACATGACGTTTACAATAGTTTAGTGTGGGCTGCAAATAGATGGCGCTAGACGCCAAGGAGAAATTTCCTCACAAATGTTGTATGAAGTTGTCATTCTTCTCTCTGAGTATTAGTGTTCTGTGGTTTCGGTGGGCTCCATAGATTATACAGAGCAGATATGTGGGCTCTGTGCGGCTGTGCGCTATGAATGAAGTATGAAGTAGATGGCGGATGGTGCTAGTGCTAGTGTTTTACTTCTGAAATAGGAAATGCATTAACAAGTTTTAATGGGTAACTTTCAGTAAGATGGTGAATTTGTTCTTGGAATTGTGTTTTGTAATAGCATACTTAAATGCACCGTAGCACACTAAGTTTAAATGTTAGATTTAGTGCCATAGCAACTAACATCACACTCTTGCCCATTTCCTTTGTGATCTAGATACCTCTTTCTGAGGGTAATCTATCAATTTTGCCGTGTTTTGACTTATTTTGTTTATAGAAACCTACTAAATTAGTACTGCTTACAGCTGTAAGTGTCTCAAAAGTGATTATCTTGGTTATATCCTCGGTAACTTCTAATACGGAAGTTTGGGCTAGCCGCTCTGAGTGCTCTGACAGTAGATTATCATCGGCAGATGTGTAGTGTGAGTGCAAGTTGTAATAATTGAAGAACAAAGTGAAGTATATAATTATGCAGGAATATTAAGTGCCAACGATGAAATAATGGTTGAAATAGGCGCCCCTCAGCAGTCCGCCGAAGAGAGTTTGGAGAATGCCGAATGGTATTGGGGTGATATCACTAGGTAAGTCTTTAATTTTAGCTGTGTTTAAGTTGTATGTTCCTGAATGAACATGATCAGCAATGAATGCATTAAGAATTTTATTAATGACACATTCTCCATACATATTTCTTAAAACCAATTAGTTTGTCATCAATCTTTTAAATGATCCCATTTCCTTGATCCACTTATATGTAGATAGTTATTGTTAAAATTATTGTAACCAGTAGGCAATAATTGCAAGAAATTTGAAATAGTAACTAAATATCTATCACTTGTTGTGTTTTAGGGATGAAGCAACTGAGAAACTATGTGACACATGTGATGGCACCTTCTTGGTGCGCAATGCATCTAACAAAGACAGTGGGTATACCCTGACAGTGAGGAAAGGGGGTATGAACAAACTCATTAAAATATTCAATCATGATGGGCGCTATGGGTTCTGTGAACCCTATGAGTTCAAATCTGTTGTGGAGCTTGTTAAGTTTTATAAGGAGTATTCCCTGGCTCACTGCAATAGCAGTCTTGATATCAAGCTTACATACCCCCTGTCCAGACAGCAGGAAAATGAAGGTGGTGAAAATATGAGTGATGAAACACTAGAAACCAAATTTAAAGAAAATCACAAAAAATATGTATTGAAAACAAAAGATTTTGAAGCTCGATCATACAAATATACAATGTTAAGGGAAGAAGTAAATATGAAAAAACAGGCACTGGATGCCTTTAAAGAGACTGTTAAAATTTGTGAAGATCATTTAAAACTTCAAGAGAAAATGCAAAATGAAGCTCAGCCCCATGAAAAAAATCTTGTTATAGAAAATAATAGACAGTTAATACAAAAAGTTCAAAGTTTAAAACAGGCTAAATCAGAATTAAATGATATTTTAAGAAAAACAGTTGACAATCAGATGCTTCTTGAGAGAGAAATAGCTAAACTGAAATCTGATGTAATGGATCTGTATAAAATAAAAGATCGCTATAAAGTGTAAGTACTTCTTAAATTCCTTTTTTTTATGACTGCTATTAAACATGATTCTGGTCATTTTGTGTTTTAGATAATGCTTGATGCTTAGAATATTAGGCTTGCATGTGGTTGATAATATTACAGCAAATCCAGTTAAAGATAAAATGCATAATAAAATAACAGATAACTGTATCAACAATTATTAGTTTGTGACCTGAATGATTTTTGATAATCATTGTTATCTTTTATTTGAGGCTTGCTAGGAAAGCTAACATACAGGCTTCTTTTTTAATTTAAAACAAAACAGTCAATAAGCCTTCTTTATATATTACATATAATTATGTTGAACTTTTTGCAAAGGAAATATTGGCAGAGCATACTTAATAGCCAAATGAGCATTGGCTCATTTGGCTATTGAGTATGCTCTGCCAAGATGTTTTTACCCGACTGCGCGACGCAAAGGAGGGTAATGTGTTTATCAGTCTATGTATGTATGTATGTATGTATGTATGTATGTTTGTTTCTATGTGGCGTTCTAGAGACCAAATGCGTAAGCCGATTTTGATGATTCTTACGTCAATCGATTCGTCTTAACCTTGCGAGTGTCACTAAAGACATGACAGTTATCAAAATTCACCACAGCGTCAACCAGACGCCATATTGTCAAAATGAAAAAAAAATATGTCGATGAACTATGTTATGTAGGGTGTCGTTGAATAGGTATTTTAAAATCATTGTAAGGTTCCTTTTATGATTTTTCATTTAAAATAATAGTTTAGGATATATAACGATTTAAAGTTGTTTGACAAAACAATCATTCTCGCTAATGTTGTTACTTATTGATTTAAGTTTTTACTTCAAGTATAAACGATAAACAAACAAAAAAGCAGTGAATAACTAAAAAGTATAAAATAAAAAAAAATATTTAAAGAAAAACAAAAAACCCGACTGCGTAAAAAATAATTAAAAAAATACGTGACAAAAATAACTTAAATAAAAACTAAAAAGAAAGAAACAAGGCTAGTAGTTTAGACTTTAGAATTCTAATGCAGAACAGAACGACTCACAGTCGGGGCCCCTTGGAAACATTTGATTAGTAAAATTTGAATGGGCCCCGACTGTGAGTCGTTCTGTTCTGCATTAGAATTCTAAAGTCTAAACTACTAGCCTTGTTTCTTTCTTTTTAGTTTTAATTTAAGTTATTTTTGTCACGTATTTTTTTAATTATTTTTTACGCAGTCGGGTTTTTTGTTTTTCTTTAAATATTTTTTTTTATTTATGCTTGTAATATAAAAAAATTACCAACTTTAACTGACATTTTAAAATCAATTTTGAAAGTTAAGTTACAAGTATGAAAAATATTTAATTATTAATTGTTGTAGAACCTTTGGGTTCTGCAACAATTAATACTTAAATATTTTTAAATAAAAATACATGACCATGATTGTTGTAACTCCTGCCAAAATGTCAAGGCAAACAAAAAAGTAGTTCACTTTTATATAATTTTAATTAATTAGGTACCTATGCAATTTAGGTCCATTATAATATAAATATTTGTAAACATTATGGTATGATTGTCAGGGAAATATGGTTTGATGTTTGGTGTATATGTTTTCCTCACGGGTTATTTTTATATCCTAATTGTGTGTGCATGATGTTAAAATAATTAACACTAGCCTTTCCCGCGGTTTCACTTGCGTCCTGAGGGAACTACTTCGCGGACCCCTATTTTTTCTAATATAAAATATAGCCTATGTTACTCGCAGATAATGTAGCTTTCTAATGGTGAAAGAATTTTTTAAATCGGTCCAGTAGTTTTTGAGTTTATCCATTACAAACAAAAATACAAATTTTTCCTCTTTATAATATTAGTGTAGATAAAAGTAAAGCCATATTGGTATCATCATAAATGTTGCCTTCATCATGTCAGTGCTAATTGATATTGCATAACTTATTAACTTCATAATCAAACAAGTCATTAAGGTAAAAGCACTAATGCTTGACACATTAAGGACAAATCAAACTTCATTTGCCTAATATAAAATGTATTTATCAAAAAAATACAGTTGTTAATATTTTCTCAAATAGACCAACATTCAGAGATTGATATTTTTATATTAAATTATTTTAAAGCTGTTGCATTTTCAACAAAATTCTCAATTTTCTTAGGTTTACCATAAACACTAAAAGATGACAGTGTCGAAAATCAAATCCACCAATAATTGACATCAATTGGCACTAATAGTTGACCATAATTATGCAAGAGATTTTGTCAAAATTGTGACGTGGATGGCACTATCAGGGGATCTGCACTGATATTCATAGGTACTAATAGTTGACATCTATTATACCCTAATAGTTGACACTAAAAACTAATATTTGACATCTAATATACCCTAATAGTTGACACTGTCTACTTTTAGTTAGAGTAGATTAAAACAAATGAAATTAAGACAGGAACTTTATTTCTACAAGATAAGGCTAAATATGCATTAAAATAAGCTAAAAAAATCGGATTGATGTAACCCTAGTAGATGACACATTTGTCATCTTTTAGGTTTTGACTCATTTTGGGTACTAATAGTAGACACCACTTAAAAATTATATAAAAACAGGCCAAAATAACAAGGAAATAGTCCTAATATATCAATCATTTCATACATTTTTAATATTGAAACTAACAATAGCCTATAATCATAAATATAAGAAAAAAATTGTACCTGTTCAAAGTCAGTTGCCTTACGAAAAACGCTAAGAATTACGCGCAACATGCCAACCTACTCACAGTGTTTGTTGTAAACTGATGTAATTTTGAAATTTGCTTCTGAATGTGTACAGAAGCTTTTAAACATGTATCATAGATAGCACTAGGTATCTTAAACATCAGTAACAATGTTATTTAGATGATTAGTTTTCTTATTAGAAACGTTTTTTTGTGAAAATGTCATCTATTAGTTCAGTGTCAAGCATTAGTGCTTTTACCTTATAATTATAAAAAAATATAAATAGGCAACCAAAAATAAGGTCTGTGCCACAAGAACATAGACTTTTTGTTAACAAAGAATATCTACTAATGTAAGTAACTTAGCGACAGTTTTATCAAAAACAAATAATGTCAAATCCAATGAGCGCAAGAGTACATAGATATGTGTCATAGGTAATTAATATGTCAATTGATCGGGTTTACATCAATACATTCGCTGTCAATAGTATTTTGTGGTACTGGAACATGTCAGACGCCTGGAAAGTCAGCATATTGCATTAATCCATTGAAATGTTACATCCTTTAGGGCTTAGTGAGCATTTATTACAGGATAAACAAATTTTTATTGATGTCAAGAACATGTTAGTTTAAAGTTAAATGCAAGTTTATGGTGTCGCTCATCCAGCATCTCGGCAAACCGGGTGCAGAATTGCAATGCAAATTAGTTGCAGAACTATGATAAGTAAACTAAGTATATTATTAGTTGCACAGAAGATTCTTTACACCTAATAAAAATAAATAGCGTCTTCTGACGAAGGTTATTTTACTGTAACTTTTTAATGGATTTTGTTTAAGTTCATTCTGACGTTTTCATTGTAGACAACGTAAAATCTCCATGCCTAGATATTTTAATTCAATGCACTAGCTAGTGGTCTATAATATTATTCATGTGTGATAATTTTTTTAATATTTTAGGATAGCTTAGCTATTTTTAGCAAATGTTTTATTGCCTATGAAAGAATGGTGTTTGTACTATATCATTGACATACATGGTTCTCTATTATTGTCTTGTATTTACAGAATTATGTGTAAAAAAACTACAAAAAATCGGCAAATTCATGAAAATACTCAACAAAATTTAACCACTCAAAAATGTTTATTTTAGTAAAATGTTTTCTTTTTGACATGACACATAGTTAGTTATAGATAATAAAATATAAATTCGAAAACATAGTAGCATAATTGAGCATTGAAATAAAAACGATGATGACTAAAACATAAAATCTCAAACACAACTATTTGAAACAAAGGTTGTGAAGCCCTGAATGTGTGTTTACAAAAAGTCTATCTTCTCATGGCACCAACTAATAGGTAAGTGACAAAGAAAATAAATAAAAGTCTATGTATTATGTTTATGAGCTGAAATAAGAAATCTAAATTAACATATATAGGAAGGAAATAGGTAGGTATGCAGTCAGGATTTCTCCCACACTATGCCATCGAAATTCCCGTTTTCCCCGTGAAGCGTCATCCATAAATTACGTCACACGATTTTCATGATGTTGGACTCCTCCCCCGTCCTTGTCACAGTTGCTCTCATACATCACCATTTCATTTATCATACATTGTCACACTTCATCGACCCCCTCCCCTCCTCCATTCGTTTGACGTAATTTATGAATGGACCCTAAGTTAAGGCATCGATGTTCCCGAAAATTCCTGTGATGATAGTAAATTCGCATAGCAGTTATTGAAATGGTACTAATATAGGTATTTTATGCTCTATGCATATTTGAATGCATTACTTTGATGTAGCTAAGGAAAATATTACCATTCAATGACAAATATAGCAAAACTCTCTGTATGTTGAAAGTAGGTAATGAATATTACAAAGTAGGTAAATTACTTTAAAAATCCATTGGCCATTGCTTAGAATCTCTTTTTTATTTTATTTATAGACTCACGCCTGTATCCCCGAGTGGGTAGGCAGAGGTGTAACATTACACCCACATTTCGCCATGATTTTTTTTAGGTCCCACGTAATAGGGGGCTAGCCTATTGCCGTACCGGGCAGATTACCAGACTACGTGCTGCTACTGAGAATTTTCTAACGGAAAAACCCAATAACACTTTGCCCGACCTTTGGGATCGAACCCGAGACCTCCCAATCTGACGCACACATTTATGTCGCGAGGCAGGCAGAGGCTTGCTATGAATTGTCTTCTAAGTTTTGTTGAACACTTCCATTATCTATGTTTATCTCATGATCTCTATGTTATCTTATGTAAATACTGTACATGCTTAGTAACAGCATTGGCCTAGTGAGCAGACATACTGCTTGAATGTTTAAAAATGACAAATATACACCTGAAATAAGTGTATTGTGTGTACTGATTAACCTTTCGTATGCTTAAGAGCAGATCTGCACGAGACACAATAGATTTATAATTATGTCTCGTAACCCAGCGTACGAGAGGTTAATAAAAGGTAAAGACCTATGTGTCTTTTCATTAAAATAGTATCTCTTAATAAATCAGTGAAATGTCGTGAGTTAACTTATTTAAAAATCTTCTTTCTCTTAGCGTTATCCCAGTTTCAATCTGGGGTCCGCTTTCTAGTCTAACCGGATTTGGCTGAATATTAGCTTTTCCACGGAGCGACTGCCTGTCTGACCTCCGCAACCCGAAGGGATAGCGATATTCCATGGTTTAGACTAGTGTCAGTTTATTTAGAAGGTACTGACACCCTGTAACGACTGTCAAAGATCTTCATGGCAACCGGGACCGACGGATTAACGTGCTCTCCGAGGCACGGGACAAGCGATAATTAACAATTCAATACGCACATAACTCCGAAAAGTCATTGGTGCGCGCCGTGGATTCGAACCCGATACCCTCTGCATGGCAGTCTGTTGGTATATCCACTCGGCTATCGCTGCCTAAGTTATTTAAAAATATACCTAACTAACATAAGTATTGTAATCTGCTTACATTCGGTCTTTATTTTCTTACTTACTGAATAGCGAAAATTGTTGTGATTTAAAATGGGATGGATGTGTTAGACACAAAGCCAACATTGTGCAATTCTTACCATCTTTTGCAGCTTACTTATTTTTTTATTTATAGTCTCACGCCTGTATCCCCGAAGGGGTAGTCATGAGGTGTAAATATTACACCCACATTTCGCCATGAATTCTTAGGTCCCACGTAATAGGGGCGAGCCTATTGCCGTTACCGGGCACATCACCAGACTCCGGGCTGCTACTGAGTATTCGGAAAAACCCAGTAACACTTTTGCCTGACCCGGGAATTTAACCCGGGACCTCTGATCAATAGTCGCATCCACTGGACCACACATTTTTTGCAGCTTACTATCTGGATCTATCCTAAATAAAAACCGGTCAAGTGCGAGTCGGACTCGCGCACCGAGGGTTCCGTACAAACCTGTAGTTATATAAGTAAAAGTTCACCAGTCATAGTTATGGTATTTTTATTGCCAAATGAAATCCATAACATCACAGTATGGAAAGCTGGAGGAGCATTAATTAAAGAAAAAGGGGTCTTTGTCGTTTGTAATCAGTTCCTTTATTTTTTATCAACATATATCGCTTATTTTATAATATAACTTAAATACCTATACCAGCCTTGCAGCAGTCTTGCAAAGGTCTGCTGATGAATGATAAGATTTTTTATCAAAGTTATTGATTTACAAAGTTTTTAGTGACTATTAGAAATCTGTTACAAAAATACTTATAAAGTACAGAATAATTAGCAAAAAGGTTTGAAGACTATGTAATTATTTAAAATCTCAATCTCAATCAGCCTATCGCAGTCCACTGCTGGACATAGGCCTCTCCCAACACGCACCACAGCACACGGTCCTCAGCCTTCCGCATCCTATATCTGGGCTATAAGAGGTTGCTTAGTACCAAATTTCAAGATTTTGAGTTCACGGGAAGTACCCTGGAGGTTTTGATTCACTTGCGAGTAGGCGCGAGTTTGAAAATATGCTTATACTGCTCTTTCTTTTGATTGCGTTGACATAGAAGCTTGATTTTGTTGCAGCCTTACGGTGTTTTATACCTGAGTATTTGATATGAATTTCAATTTAATACCTCCATGCGTTCAAGAGAAAGGCGTAGTAATTTTAAATTTATTAAAAATATTTTTTTATATGCTGTAACTAAAAATTTTCGGTTTTCGCAATTTTTCCTTTATAAGTGATATAAGACGTTGCTTCGTACCAAATTTCAAGATGCTGAGTTCACGGGAAGTACCCTGTAGGTTTTGATTCCAATACGAGTTTGAAAATGCTGCAATTTGCAGCATATACGGCTGTATCTTTTGATTGCGTTGGATTAGAAGTTTGATTTTTTTACAGCTCTATGGAACCGTAGATTCGAGTATTTAGTATAAATTTCAGTTTGATACCTCCATGCCTTCCTGAGAAAAAGGGTCTTGACAGACGGACGGACAACAAAGTGATCCTATAAGGGTTCCATTTTTTCCTTTCGAGGTACGGAACCCTAAAAAAGGACAGGTCAGAAGTACCCTAAACAGAAGAGCATGCTTAAGAAACTTGATGGGAGTGGATGAAGCAAGAGAGGTATGTCAGGATCGTTGCAAATGGCGTGCCGTAGTCTCTGCCTACCCCTCCGGGAAATAGGCGTGAGTCTATGTATGTATGTACTATCTGGACACAAGCATCATTCAATTCTCTTTTCAGGCTGCTTCTAATTGGTTTTGATCTATAATTCTAAAATGTAAACCATCCGACGAAAAATAAAAAATAAATAAAGAAAGGTAGAGAAAAAGGAAATTAAATATTTTAATCTCATTTTTCCAGGTGGTTGCTAGGAAGAGGCAAAACTGATGAATACCTGCGTCTTCTAGAAGACGACAACTTACATAAACTGGAAGAATTATACACCCACAGGGATCCAAGCAGTTGGAAAGTAAATTGTACACGTGAAATGGCAGAGAAGCTTCTTGCAGGCAAACCGCAGGGCACATTTTTAATTCGGCCTAATTCGACTGGTCAGCTTGCCCTATCTATTTGTTGCAACAACATGGTATACCACTGTATTATCTTCAAGAGTGAAAGAGGTTATGGATTTGCAGAACCCTACAATTTTCATGAGTAAGTATTTTGGCATATTTTCTTGTATTTTTCATTTTTTTCTGGATGCTACTGCAGATAAAAGTGTCCAATCGTATGCCACTGAATCTAGTTTTCAAACCTCTTAAAATACCAACAAACCATGCTACTAATACTATTGCTCTGCAAGAATTTTGTTCTTGCAACTATAACAAATAAGCAATACAAAATGAGGTGTGCATACCAGTATAATGTGTGTGATGGTTAGCTTAATGTGTGGCCATGTGTACTTATGCACACCATTTGAGCTTTACTTTACCTGCCAATAATAAATATATAGAAGCACATAATATAAGTTTAGTTGTAACAGACATAATCTACAGAAATCCCTGCCTCCCATACCCATTACCAAAAACATGCCTTATGCAGCCACTAGTGACTAACCTCAGGCCGGCCAACACAGAATGCGCAAATTGTACCTTATTCATTCAGCATTATCCCATTATTAGGATGACCAAAATAGCATTAGGTACAGACACAGAACATGACAAGAGGCATGAAATGTCCAATTATATGATGTGGTCACACCATATAATTACCTCTATACATTTAATAGGTAGGTCTTTGCTTAACCATCAAATCATGTAAAATTGTGTAAGAATTTAATATATGATTTAATTTTTCAGGACTTTAAACGAGCTTGTACTCCATTATGCTGTAAACTCACTGGAAGAACACAATGAACAATTAAGAACAGAACTCAAATATCCAGTAAATGCTCATCTTGTAACGAAACCTGAGTAGAAGCATTACAAGCAATACTGGGTAATAAAGTCTTATGTCTTTTCAACAAATTACAGAGAAGATATTGTCAAAAAGGACAAGATTGGCTTGTCCATAAGAATTTTATGAAAAAATTCAACATAATGTATAACATCTACTTGTGAAAAAGCAAATGTTATGATAGCATTGTAACTCAGAGGATTGAATTATCAAGATAAGAGGTTATGATTATACTTGTAAAAAGTTTGTGGTCAAGATGATGTATTGTTAGATTGAGAGACATGGAGATTTCTGTCAAAAGAAGGCATGATTTTGGTTGATATGTTTCTTTAAGTTTACTCAAGGGAACATAATAATATTATTATGACAAAAAAGTATTCATGTAGGTACAGGAAAGTAATGTAAGTAAATATTTCTGTGGTTGATAAGCTTTATAGTGTCGTTATAGTATGGTTTATTGTACAAATTATATGCTTTGGTACCTTTATATGAGGTACCATGTTATTTTGAAACTTGCACATTTTCATTAATTTCACTATAACAACTTTTCGATCAAATTTGTTTTATTCTGATTGTGATAAACATGTGATAAAGCAATGATCACTTATAATCACAGTTGGGTTATTATTGTAAACATTAATAAGAATTATTGTCAGGAGCTTTTAATAAGGGTAGTATACCCTGTACACATATTTTTATATTTGTTGTATTTTACAATCATTGGAAAAATTGTTCTTCCTTAAAAAGTAATTGGTGTTATGAAAATGATTGGGGCCTTTACGGATCGGCATTGGCAAAGATAAGATGTGAATAACAGCTGATTCGAAAATGGAGACTGTTGAGAACGTCACTACTATGAAATGTTCTATTAGCTCTCGATTTAATATTGAGTCTGCATCCATATGATACTGTCCTCAAATAAATATGACATATTATATAGTTTAACATATTAAGGAAAATCGTTGTCATCAGCAGTAAGTAGCATTTTCAAAGGCCTAAAATGGCATGATGTGTTTCTTCCCTTATTTATGAAACATTGTAACAATTAATAATGAATGTTCTTACGTCTGTCTCATGTTTTAATGAATGCAGGCTTAATAAACGCAATGTTCTCCTAGAGATATGTATATAATATTACGTATGTGATAGTAATGATTAGCGTTTGGGTATTTTATTTGTGTATATTTTGTGATTGATCTTTGTTACAATGTTTTTGAATGCATTATTGTGGAATTTTGATGCCCAAATATCTCCCATTTAAGAATCTTTGATCTGTTTTTGACTCTGATTTACTCAACTGAATCCATATTTCACTTATTTGCGCATATATTCCAATAATAATTTTAATGGATTATAAATTACTTCTTAATGGTCAAATTATATAATAAGCAACACATAATTATGATTAAAATACGTCCATATTGATAGGCTTTCAGTAAATAAAATTCAACAAGCAATATTTAAAATGTTATAAAAGGTATCAATCACAATGGGAGATATTTCTTGTAAATGTGAAAAAAAAAACAGTATGATGAGACTTCTTCTTGTATATTCTTTTAGCTTTTGTTTTAATATTGTACAGAATTGTTCGTGTTGTAATGGGTATTAACATTAGATGTCAAATGAAAATGCAATACAAAAATAAATATTTATGGGACCCCAAGCAAGAATTTGCTATCATGTGCAATATTAAAACAGAATAAATAATTAAATATATAAATTTTGATTATGCTCATATTTGTTAGTTGATTGATATAATTCTTGCTATCGAGTTGAATATTTTTACTAATAATAGTACAACAAAGCGTTTTATCTACCAAAGGATTGGCTGAACATATTAGACAACTTGAAGTAGATAATACAGATGCGTCAGTGGCAATTATTTTAGTAGAAATATTACCTAAACTGTATTACAGCAAAGGTTTTGTTTTATATGGTTTCAGTACGTTCAAGTACTGTTATTTTACGTGAATGTGTGTTAATTTGTGTATATCGGTGTGTGAGTCTTGTCAATTAATGATTTGTCTGTTTATTGTGCTATGTACCAATATGTATAAGGAAAGATAACGATGATATGTATTGCTAGTAGATAGGTCGTAAGTAGGGCTAACAAATTCAAAATAAAATGATTGTGTTGTTTCATCCTGGCTGGGGAATACATGTATTAAGATGCCGGATCAGAACAGGCTTTACCATCGTAAGAGAATGGTAATTATGAATGGAAAATAATGTAATACATTCGATGTGTATATCCAAATCAAGGAAGTATTCTTTTATTTACTCTATGTATTAAAATTAAATGACAAAATTTGATTGTTATTGCATGCATCAATATGTATCTTCATAATTCTTTTTTACTAATTTTGGGTAATTCTTCCACTTGTCCAGTTTGCTGTAATATTGATTATAAAATGTGCATAATTTACTAAATATGCTAACTAGGGATGTAGCAGATATTCGCGACCATATAGGCAAATACAGAGTTTCCGTATTGATTTTGCATCCGCATTCGCAGTAAACAATGTTTATGCGGATAAAAGATGCAAGCAGGTTGAGACAAGAAATAAATACCGATCAGTGGCGATTTCCGTCAAGACATAGTGTTAAACGAATGGAAGCGATGATATAGAGTTATTGTGTGTAATTTCGTTCGAGCTTTTATTTTAATCTTAGAGCTCATACGCATTTATAAAAGTTGAAGATATAAGCTGAACATTATGGCTTGCCAAAAATCTCTAGCCTCATATTTTGAGGCTAGAGATTCTAGAGAGAAAACTCTAAGCATTATTTTAAATATCAGATAAATCCTATGATAAGCGCAGGTCGCTATTTTCCAACTATAAGAATTACGCACAATTTTATGGTTGGTAATTTTTGATTTACGATGAATGCAATTTCAGCTTGCAGAAAATATATAAGTACAATTTGCACTATGGTAAAATGATCTGAATGAATATTTTGAATTTAGAATTTGTGTGTTTTCTATTGATCTGTATTCTAATATTTGATTATTACTATTTTGTGTAGTAGTTACTGGACAAGTGTAATCAGACCCAAACATTAATTCCGTATTAGTTGAACAACATAAAACTAATATTTATTTTAATTATATTTTTATTACAATTTGCCGGTCAGTATGGTTTATAGTATGTTCTATATACAGATCGTTAAATTGCAAATAATTATTCCTTTTGTACCTTTTTAATTAATTAATTATTGATAATGATATATCGCAAAAGTATGTATGGCATATGAAACAAAAAAAATGATTAAAATGTCAAATACGACATTTGTGAAACAACTTTGTCTTATATTTCTAATGTGTAATGTGAAAATGAAACTATTGTCAAAAAAAGTGTATGAGAACTGTATTATACAGTCATCTAACACAAATTGTATGGCTAAGTTACAAAAGGGATTTCTTTAAATACAATATACTAGACTTTTCCCGCAGATCCACTCGTGTGAATTATACACCAAAACTTTCCTCAGGAATCACACTTATCTAAAATCCGTTTGGTGGTTTTTGAGTTTATCGTGTTCAAACAAAGAGATAAAACAGCCGGGGTACTACCTTCTATAATATATTCAATAGAATAAATACTAAAAGATTTAAGAAATTCCTTAATTATGTAATTTAATCTTTAATGAAATGCAATATCTTGTGACTGATTGAATTTAAATATCGTTTTTGCATAAGTACTTTTTATTTATTTGAATGCACAAATTCGAACAATGTTTAATGCTTGTTATTTACAAATGTAGTCGAATGTAAAAAAACTAGGGATTATGTGTGCAGAGGTCGCGTCTAACTTTATCTTTCGTCCGAAGTTGCCGATAGTGCTATGTCGAGACCAATATAATGCCCTCGACTATTCAATATCATTGTCATTATTTACTTAATAACACCCAATAGCGGTAAAATCTAGAGAAACGCTACAACGACATTTGTCATGTACGATTTTTTTCAATCAGAGCGCATCGCAGCGCATTTTATACAGTGCTAAAGGAAATTCAGTCTTCTGTACAAAAGTTAAGTTTCATATTAGCATGGCAGTTACGCCGGCGACGATAGCGTCCAAGGGCATCTAAACGGGTTCCAAGCAGTGTACAATGTACATGCCAACCAAATATAAAACTTAACTATTGTACAATATAAGCCTGAATTTTCTTCAGCGAAGTATAAAATGCGTCCGACTCGCTTCGGTTGATAGAAATCGTACATTAGATCCTCTCCTGCATCCGCCCGTGACGACACCAGTGGGTTCCGTAAAGTAAATAAAAGAGATCGTGTCGTTTACTTGCTGTGGAGACTCACGCTTTAACATTTAGCTAGGATCTATATGGCATAGGTACAGTCAAACAACTTCCCGCTAGACCAACTTAAGGGCGAGAATCGCTCAGCAAGACATCGTCGCTTTCAGTGCTACTTTACACACACATTGGCATTCGTATACAAAACCAGTTTCTAAGACCTTATTCGACATTTTTGCTACCCATTTGAAAAATCTATAAACAGGAGACGTTCAAGGCGATGATGTACGATGTAATAAATTAAAGCGATAAAAATCCTCTCAGGGGCCATAAGCGTAGTTTCTTGAAGCAGGACAGAGCTGTCTTTGTCTTCCAAGAAGCGTGAAACAGAGATGGCATATGACATACTTCGCAATTTGATTTACTTGCCTTGTATATACAAGCGTATACCAAGGACACCACCACCTATATAAAATCATGTAACCATGACAAATGATTATAAATTATGTCAGTTTTTAATATACCTATATTATATTTTGTATTCTGGTTAACGGGATATTTCATATTAGCTGCATTGTATCTCTCAATCTTTATTTTACTAATAATATGTTATCAACATACCTAATTAAGATGTTCCTTCCACCTGAATATTATTGTAAAAATAAAGCTACTATTTTGTTGACCAACTTTTATAAAAATGCGTTTATACAACAAATAAGATTGTTGAAAATCAAAAGATAGACGAGTGAACCGAAAATTATTCATGACATTACCATTAAACTATGTTGATTGTTTTGGAACCATAGGTATATTGAAAACATCTTCACACTTTCTACAAATGAATAATATAATTTAGTCTAGATACATAATATATACCTATTTACTTATAAGTTTAAAGATAATATAAGTGAGATTATTGATCGAGTTATTTTTGTATTCAATTCAATAATAACATTATTGTCATTTAATTATAATGTAAAATATTGTGTTGCAATTTTATGAACTAAATATCATTAAATGATCTCAAGAGTGAATTATAAACATAAGCTGAGTCAAAGATTTGTTTGATAGTTTTTAGAGGCGTCATAATTATTACTTATACAAAAGTCAATAGGAGCCAAATTGGAATACATAAAAATAGTAAACACACCAATCGCCATTTTATAAGTGTAATAGTAGAACGTTTTAATAAGTGTTAATAAACAAACTATCAATGAAGTTATTTCTTTTTATTACTTCTTCCCTTGAAATGAAAATTGTGTATAATCATAATTAGATTTTGTAAATACAACATTACAAGTTTGTGTGCTGAAAGAAAATGTGTGTCTATATTTCGACTCACGATAGTTCGATTGCACGCTCGTGCGACACCATATCCTTGCTCATCGTCAAATCGGCTCCGTCATAGCACTAAATTTTATCAGACGGCTCACGGCTCTGTCCAAATTTATGGGCCCGCCCATAAATTTGGACAGGACAGGAAACTCGGAGGTGGATCACACAGTGTTCATCATCTCTTAGCGTTATACCAGTTTCAATCTGGGGTCCGCTTACTAGTCTAACCGGATTTGGCTGAATATTAGCTTTTCCACTGAGCGACTGCCTATCTGACCTCCGCAACCCGAAGGAATAGCGATATTCCATGGTTTAGACTAGTGTCAGTTTATTTAGAAGGTACTGACGCCCTGTAACGACTGTCAAAGATCTTCATGACAACCGGGACCGACGGCTTAATATCGAGCTCTCCGAGGCACGGAACAAGCGATAATTAATAATTCACGCATTGCCTGCTGGAAACTTATATGGTGTACACCAAGTGTCGGTTTTTGCGATGCGGCTAGCCCAACATAGTCGTGTTTAGGGGAAAAATATACAAACGTGCTGCCGAAACATACGACGTGTGAATCATACCCATACTACACAGTCATGTGCTTACGACCACTCATGTATGTTTTTTTGTATAGCAACTTGTATGTCGCGTCAGCACATACACACGACCTGCACGCGCGTTGCTTGCCGTTTGAACGAGAGGCTGGGCACGCTCTGCGGGGGCGGATACACGCCCGAGGCCGCATAGCAAAAGGCCGTCTACGAATCTTAGGCCAGCAGTCAATGTGTTCAATACGCACATAACTCCGAAAAGTCATTGGTGCGCGCCGTGGAATCGAACCCGATAATCCCTGCATGGCAGTCTGTTGGTATCTCCACTCGGCTATCGCTGCCCTTTTCGATCACACAGTGTTGTCATCCTATAAATCGACACCTCCGCACTTAATCGAGCGTGTCAGATTTTCTAAGGGGATGTTATCTGAACCTAAAAAAAGGCTCACATTGAATAATCTGACGATTTGAGTGACGCAAACTCAAATCGTCAATCGTCGTCGTAAACAGGTCCAAAACGAAGATCATGGTCATAGATCTGGGTCACTTAAGAGACGGTTAACAGCTTTATTTACCTGGGTTTAAGCATTAGTAATAATGGCTCTTGCAAATCTGATGTGCGAAGACCGAAAAAGGATCGGGATTTCAAAGATATGGAAGGACAAGAACATCTCCCTGAAAACCAAGATCAATCTTTGACGCACTCTGGTGTTCTCTATATTCTTGTACGGCGCAGAGACATGGACCTTGAAGAAAGCTGACCGTGATCACATTGATGCTTTCGAGATGTGGTGCTGGAGGAAGATGCTGGGCATTCTCTGGACAGCACACCGCACCAACGTATCGATCCTACAGGAGCTCAAGATCCAGACGAAGCTTTCCACCATCTGCCTGCGCAGGGTTCTGGAGTACTTTGGGCACGTTGCGTGGAAAGACAGTGATAACTTGGAAAAGTTAATAATCACTGGCAAAGTGGAAGGAAAAAGACCTAGAGGCTAAAGCTTACCGATACGTTAGACCGATCAGAGCCGCACTACTCTCAACGCCAGGGCACGACGACGCTCTCCACTCGGCAGCAGATAGAAACAGATGGCGGCGAGTGGTCAGCAATAGACTGTTTCCACGAGGTGGTCACGACCCCAGCATTGAGGAAACCGACACGACACGACGAGAAGAAGTCTACTGCTACACCTCACCTGCGTTATAGCGCGGCCACACATTGGATTCAACTTTGCGTCCAAGCTGGACTCAAATTTCAAATGACCAGTATTGAACCCAACTACTGCACCACACATTGGCTTCAATGTGTACTTTGTAGCCAAATACTGGAAATGGACCAAACATTGGACGTGTTTCAGTTGTAGTCGCAGAGCGACACGACGATGGACGAAAACTTATTTGCACTAGCCGCTTATGCATATGGTTTAGGTACATATGCCTATTATTTGCATTGTACAAGAAAATAACGAAAAAAAAGGAGGTGGTGGGTGATTAAATTGCACTCTTCCGGCATAAAGTTATATAATATATATACTAGACAAATAAATGGAAATGTCTATTCCTACCCAGAGAAATACATTTTAACTGTTTTTTTTTAATAGATACGGAAATAATTTACTGGCGGAGATGCTTCATGAACCTTCAGGACATTTTGAGAATTTCTGCAGAATGTTATCATCTGATTTTGAATATCTGCTAGAAAAAATCGGCCCTGATTTAATCGATCTCTTTCTTTTATTCCAATGATATCTATATGCGTAGTAACGACTCCTTTATTCTTTTAATTTCTGCAATGGTGACACCACTTTAACTAAACGACGAGCGTATTCTTTCCCATGCAGCTGCTAAAACATTTCTGTTTTTATGGAATTTATTGGTTGAATCCCATAACGCTGGTTCCCCTTAGTATAATTCAATAAACTCCAAACATGTTCATTTGACCAGTCAATCGACGGCATTGTCATTTCGAAAATAATTACGTACCTACACAACCAAGTAACACGTACGAACAACAGCGCTGCTCGCGACGAATGAACAAACCAATGTGTGGCGCGCGGGCGGCATTTTGTCCAAGATGCCCGCGCGCACTCCCCCTTCATACCCCTCGCCTTTGAACTTACTTCAAAAACCGACTCGACACGGGTCGGTGTTGGACATTCGACTGTGATTGGACGCAATGTTCACATTGTATCCAAGACTGATCCACACATTGGTGTGTTGGACCCAATACGTAACATTGGTGCAAATATACCCAATGTGTGGCCGCGCTATTAGCGTTAATGGCAATGGCCAACTAACTACGCGTTAAAAATATGCGTTGGAAACTAATAATTTAACGCGTTAAAATGTTGGTCACATCTACGTAGCGCCTTAATTAACACGCTTATTGACGTTTTAATGCTACTGCTACACCTGCGTTACCGTTCTGCCGTCATAAGGAAAAAGGGCACAACTAACATTTTTTTCGAAATTGAGTTATAATATCCATATTTGGAATCAGGAGAAAAAGGCTTACCTGCTAATATTTTTTGTATAATTTTATAACCACAATAAACAAAAGTACCATAACCTGAAAGGGCACAACTGAGTAATTATTTTTGTGATAGCACTAGAAAATGGCATATCTAGTTTAGATTACATGAAGAAGTCACAAGTGGATAGATGTGTTTTAATAAATATGGCTTTTCATTTTATTATTTAACCTTTTTCCCCAAAATGTTACAATGGAAAGTCTCATTTGGTTAATTATGCCTTTGAAACGTAATATTAATGATTTTACAAGTGGAAAATATAGATTATTGAATAAATACAGTAAAAATTAAAAAAAGAAAGTAAATCATCTTATAGAATTCATGTAGACGCTACTATAACTACAATACTGTAATTTATTTTTTACAAAAACTAAGAAAAAGTTTAAACTCGAGTTTCTCATGAATTACAAAATGTTAGTTGTGCCCTTTTGCGTTATGACGGCAGAGTAATATTTAACTTTTTTCCCCAAAATGTTAGAATGGAAAGTCACATTTGGTTAATGGAAAAAGTAGATTATTAAATAAATTAACAGTGTAAATAAAATAAAATACGTAAATTATCTTATAGAATTCATACAGACGCTACTATTTCCATTCATACATTTTCTATAACTACGATACCGTAATTTATTTTTTACAAAAACTAAGGAATATTTTAAACTCCCCTTTACGTTATGACGGCAGCGTTAATGGCAATGGCCATCTACGCATTAATAAACGCGTTTAAAAATGCGCATTGGGCATTCGTAATTTTAACGCGGGTAAAGTTTTCGAAATACGTCGCCGTTTTTAGGAGTTGTGAGTGATTGTGGGGGAGGGGAGGAGGTCTCGGAACCCCCCTCACCATTTACACTTGCCGGAAATACTTGGTTCTCGCTGAAAAAAAAAATATCTCCAAACATCGGTGTGTATGGCACTGCCAACTTCTACATTCTTCACACTAGTATAATAAACTAAGGTTGACGAAACCCTGCTTCGCAAGGCTCCTGTTTTTGGGTTAAAGGCCAAAAGAGAACCTAACATAAGGGATAGAGTGGCAGAGGGACCAATTTGTGTCCGTCGGTGCGAGAGAGAACGCTACAGTTAAGGGCCCCTGCATCTCTCTCTAACAGTACATGCACAACATCAACATTGCGCAATGGTGTGCTACCTGTAACTATTATTTATATCAGTTTATCAGTAATCAATAGTTTAAAAGTTGTTTTTATTGATACACGAAGATAGTTTGAAATGACAAAAAAGTGTACCTATATATTGTAAAAATTTTATCATAATACAAATTCAATGTTCTGGGACACAACGACAACATACTTTGACAGTTGCCAACCCCATTGTAGAATGTAGAGCATGCGTTGTTAAAGAGAGATGCAGGGGGCCTTTAACCTGTTGCGTTCTCTCTCCCACCGGCGGACACGACACAGTATTGAGTTAGGTACTATTCTGCCCCTATATCCTTTATATCTCTATGCCCTAGGCACTCGATGAGAGAATACTTCTCTCATCTGTGGATAAAGCGATAAACTAAAAGTCTTTTTCTGCTGTCTTTCTAAGGTTATTTCTCGAAAGGTTGGGGGCTTTAACCCTTAATCGGGCGGAACAAAAAAAATAACTTTTCATGGTTAAGGGTTAAGTGCAAGTTCTTGTATCATGCTATATTATAGCAGTGTACATAAAAAACAATATAAATTACTGAAACTGAAAAAAAAAAAAGGTTTTCTCGTGTGGGAAATTATTTCCCTTTGCCCGATTACGTCTATAAATTTTAATAGACTAGTAACTTACCCTGACTTTACTTATGATTCCATTTGGCAGGTGGCGCTGTTGTTATTAAATGTATAAAGACCCAACATTGCCAGGTGCATGCAAAAATATTTTACAGACCAATATAAATAACGCCTGGCAATGTTAGGGCGTGGTTAGGACCTTATCGTACTAGCGGTTTGGGAGCGGTTGCGGGGCGGAGCGGACGCACAACGAATTCGTTACGGGCTCGTAGCGTACACGCCGCGCATGCGCAACGAATTCGTTGCGGACGCACAACGAGTAAAAGCGTCGCGCGACGAGTAAAAAGCGTCTTGCAACGAGTAAGAGTAATAAAGCCAACAACAGTGTTTCCTCGTCGGAATCCATTTAGTTACTGGATGTACTGTACGTCGATAATTTGCTACAAACACGCGACGAAAACGTAACGTATCCGCCACGCGTCCGCGGCGTCTTCGCTGCGCAGCCGCGGCGTGTTCGCGACGCATTCACTGCGCGTCCGCGCCGCACCGCAACTGCTCCCAAACCGCTAGTATGATAAGGCCCTTATAGCTCTACTACTAAATCTTCTGGATTATGATTTTTTAATTTTTTAAACATTAAACTGCAACATAGTATAAAAGTTGCACGTTGTCTCAAATACATTTTTGGAAAAGTTTTTTTTTTTATTATTTTCTATAGCCGCTCTACTCGCCAGCCACGTCTGCAGTTCCGTGTTGGGGGGATATAATAGGAGAGGTATGAGGCAAGTTTTCATCTTGCCTCAAATACCCCACCGTGGGATCTCCATCTTGTCGTGGTGGGGGCTCAGTAACCGTGGTTAGGTCACCCACAGTGAAGCTAAACGAGATCCCGGGAGTGGACGCTCCGCGTGGGCTTGACGGAGGCCTGTACAGGATGCGTCCAATGGTGCGGGTGCGAGGGACAGTTCTTCTGTCCCTCGCAGTCGGGCGATGTCGCGGGAGGAGAGGTGTGCCGGTGTTGCGTTGCCGCGCGACCTATCGCCCGCGACCAAATGAGGTTGCAACATTGTTGCGTCGCGGTGGGGCCGCAGAGGAAGAGGAGATGCGGTGTTGCGTTGCCATCCTCCCTATCCTCTGTGGGCGCTGTGTTTTAGCGGCGGAGCCAACACCTTCATCCGCCGCTAAAGGGGTTTTAGGGCCCGCCTGACCATCTGGCGGGCCAATGCCCGCCGGGGGGTAGCGAGGAATGCTTCGGCGATACCCGACCCTCCGACACACGGGTATAGTTTTCGCCAAACTTCTTGTGCTCTCTGAAGTTGCACCACTGAGGTGTCTGCGCAGGTACAGTCAAAAAGAAAATATTTACAAAAAAATATTTTAAAAGGTACTACATTTATAGTAACTACATTTGTTTGTTACCATAATGATAAATAAATAAAGTTTTAGTTTATTGTGACAGCAAAATGATGAACCAAATGTGAACCAAGGTCTAATATTTAAACAAAAAGATGTTGAAAACTGTACACATATTATGTACCTATATTATCTACCTACATAGGCTACATACATCACCATTTTCCTTATCGATTCACGGTAGAGGTGAGGAATGTTCTTGGTGCATGACAAACAAAAAAAACAAAATAGTAAGTGAATATTACAGTCGTTTAAGAGTATTCATAGGTACGTATAAAATAACAATCAACAAATGTAACTAAAACACCAACAAGCTAAGGCGGTGGTCTGTAACAAATGCCTTAGGTCGCGTGCACTATAGTGGTCTCCCTCACACGCCCGATCTTGATGATCCGAAATTGACGCCAGCTCTCCTACTATCAGTGGAAATTCTCGGAATAGGTACATCGTTCAATCTTTGTTTCAAGCAGGAGTATTATGAGGATTAGGTAGTGATTCTGGTGTCCGTTATGTTAGCGTAGGTACACATGAGCTATATCGAGTTGGTTACTATGCCATTACACTCTGTGTAAATACTGCCTAATTAGTGTAAAAATAAAAAAAACTCTTCCTCTTTAGTCTAGGAAATAAACACCATTTTCACTGTGTACGCTGGCGTCACGATCAAGCTAGCGTACACATGGCCATACTCGAAAACGGCTAATTGTAAAGCAACAGAGTTTACACACAAAAATAGTGCTCTAATACTTCTCCCGCTATGCAAAATTTCATAACTATTGCTCTTATAGGAACAGAGATATTGAACAAGACTTTTCAATGACATTCGGAGCTGGCGTTATGGCAGCGTACACATAATAGTTCTTATAGAAAGGGAACTTTTCTTTTAGTAAATGCTATATGTATTAATAGTACGTGAAATTCTGCCTCTATTAGTGGAAATGCTTTATGCGAATTCACAATGGAATAATAAAGAAATCCATGTTAATTTCTGTTCATAGTACAGGTACAGATATGCTCAAAAGTGATTTGTCAACTTTTTTTTAAATACAGAACTAAAATACTGAACTGTGATGAAATACTGAACTACTAGGATATTCACTTCATTAATTTGTAGATATAGTTCTGAGTGAAAATGGAATAATTGGAAAAATTCTAATAAATAGCTTTATCAGAAAAATTACATTTATTTTGCCAAAAACAATTATTTTTTATCACAGTTTAACCATATTATTACTGTTTTGTTATAATTACCGTGACATATCTAATTCATAAAATAATAATTTGTAAACTTACCTAATAAATTGACTGCCACAATTCTAAACACATCAGGGTTGGACTAGTCCGTGCACGGCAATGATATTGTTGTCGTATACAGGATGTAAAAAGACCTTTAACGAAAACTGAAATACCATGTTGTACCAATCAATACGAACATTTTTTACTTCGGCACCATACCTGGGCAATTACTGGTTCAGGAGATATTGAGGCTCAAAGTTAATATGGAATTTTTCTAATTAGGTAACCCCCACCAATATGTTCTTTAGATGCCCTATAACTCCATGGATAAGTAGGTGTTTCGAGCATTGCACGCGCGCGCTTTTAATTGCGGTTTAAAAATGTGAAAATTCAAAAAGTAATTCGTTTCCCAGGTATTCTTTTTGATTAGTATGACTTGGCATGATGTCCACAACGAGTAGACTTCGGCTTGGTGATGGGTCTTGTGATACCCTGTATGTTCAGAATCCCTTCGGAGCGCGTGGCCGATCTACTTCCATTTGCGGCGTTTTATCTGGTGGTCGATCGGAGTCTCACCGCAGCGTTCCCACAGCTCTACGTTAGACATTTTCTCGGGCCAGTAAACACCCGAGAATACGGCGAAGGCAGCGGTTGACGACGACCTGAAGACGACGCGAGATGCCTTTTGTGACCTTCCACGTCTCGCATCCGTACAGCAACACGGTTTTCACGTTGGACCGGAATATCTCGAGCTTAACTCTCCTAGTCAATTTCCGCGATTGTCATACAGGACGCAGCCGCGCGAAGGTTGCTCTCGCATTGGCGATTCAAGAGGTGATGTCCGCATTGGCGATTCAAGAGGTGATGTCTTCCTCGGTTCCTCCAGTTTCTGACACTACACTACCGAGATATTTACATTTCTGGACCCTTTCCACAACCTCTGTGCCTATGAGCAAGGGCAAAGAGCTTGTTGCGCCGCACCTCATTTCCTGTGTCTTCTTGGTGTTGATTTTCAGTCCCCTCTCCATTGCTTCTCGTCGTAGGTCGTCCAGTTTGGCTTGCATGTCGGCGCGTGTGTGACTCAGCAGACATAAGTCAACGGCATAGTCCAGGTCTTCTAAGACGCTGGACAGTCCCCACTCTATGCCGCGGCGCTTTCTGTGAGTAACTTTTTGCATGACGCTATCGAGGACGACAAGGAAGAGGAGAGGTGAAAGAAGACACCCTTGGCGCACACCGGCGTGAACTGGTATGTCTTCCGAAACGAGGCCATTGTGAGTCACTCTGCAAGAGTACTTCCCGTAGATAGCCTTTTAATCAGGTTCGTAATCTTGTCGGGGACACCAAACTCACGTAGCTGGTCCCAGATACAAGTCCACCTCAGCGTATCGAAGGCTTTTTCAAAGTCCACGAAGGTCAAATAAATTTCCCTCTGCCATTCTGATGCCTGTTCGAGGATAATGCGCAAGGTATTGATCAGATCCGTGCACGATCTGTTGGGTCAGAAACCAGCCTGCTCTTTGCGAAGAAGAGGTTCAACAGCCCCCGATAACCTGTCCAGGATCATTTTGCATAGCAACTTAGACGGGATCGAGAGCAAGGTAATGCCTCTCCAGTTGCCGTATTCGCTAAGGTCTCCTTTCTTAGGCACAGTGATTAGGAGGCCTTTGTTCCAGTCGTCTGGTCAATCGAGGAGCTACCTCGATTGACCAGATGTTCCGCAATAGGGGTATCAGCGCGTTCGTGGCGGCAGAAACGTCCGCTTTACGCATCTCTGCCGTGATGAGGTCAATTCCAGGGGCTTTGCCATTCTTGAGCGATCTGATGGCTTTTATGACTTCCTCTTCAGTAGGCGGAGAAACATCAATGTCGAGGCTTTGTGTTGGCAGAATTTCAGGTGTGGTCAGAGTGACAGGATCGTTCGGAACGCAGAAGATTTCTTCAAAGTGCTCCCGCCAGCGTTAGAGCTGTCCCACCGACGACGTCACGATCGGCTGGCCTCTTTTGTCCTTCAAGAGCTTCTTTTTCCTCTGTATGCAATTTCCGCTCAATGCATTCGTTGCTTTGTACATTTCCCGGAAATTACTGGTGTTGGCAGCGCGTTGGGCGTAATCCGCAATACCAACCACCCATACTCGACGGTCGTGCCGAACACTGCGGTAGATGCTCCTGCGGATCTGACTGTATTGCAACCTGAGGTTTTCGCGCACTGTCTCGTCGCTGGTTGCCAGAAGTTGAACGTGGAGCTCGCGTCTTTCTGCAATGAGGTTCCAGGTTCCCTGTGACATCCAATCTTCGCGTGTATGTGATTTGTGTCCAATAACGACGGAGCTGGTCTCTATCTAGGACATTTTGATACGATTCCACTCCATGTTGACAGAAGCAGAGTCCGCTTCAAAAACGGAGAAGCGATTTCGTAACTCTGGCCTAAAGGCGGCGCCTACCTCTGGGTTCCAAAGTTTGTTGACCTCAAATCGTTTTCCCATCTTGTTGGTCACGCTTGTAGTCCGAGCTACAACAACTTTGAGCCGTATCTTAGCCACTACTAGAGTGTGATCGATATCGATATCGGCGCCACGACGGTTGCGGACATCGAGCAGCGACGAGCGCCATTTGCAGCTTATGGCAAGATGGCCGATTTGGTTCTTAGTGACTCCATCGGGTGAGGTCCAGGTGTTTCTATGGTGATCTCCGTGGACGAATAGAGTGCCTCCGATGGTGAGATAGTTGTCTTCGCAGAACTCCAAGAATCGTTCCCCATTTTCGTTGCGTACTCCCAGCCCGTATCTGCCCATGTGTCTTTGACGACCGTTGTTATCTGTGCCAACCTTGGCATTCAGGTCCCCCATGACGATTACTATATCCTGGTTGCGGATGTTCTTCATAGTCAGGTTGAGTGCACTATAGAAATCGTCTTTGTCTTCCTCTGATGCCAGGTTTGTGTGTGCGTAGCACTGAACGACGGTAATCTTGCGGGCCTTGCTGTTAAACCAGGCTGTGATGATTATCTCTGAGATGGGTTTCCAGTCCAGAAGACTTTTTTTCGCATCACCAGAAAGAAGGAATCCAACGCCGTTTTCACGAACGTCTTCTTCATTCTCTTTCCCGGAGTAAAGCAGTGTAAGACCTCTGAACGTTCTCAATATAATCTGATAATTTCACTAATAATTCATTTTGTTCGCGACTGTACGTCAATACATTTGTTCCTAGAACTTAACATATATTTTTTTATTATTCCACTGTGAATTCGCATAAAGCTTTTACACTAATAGAGGCAGAATTTCACGCACTATTTATACATATAGGATTTACTAAAAGAAAAGTTCCTTTTCTATAAGAACTATTATGTGTACGCTGCCATAACGCCAGCTCCGAATGTCATTGAAAAGTCTTGTTCAATATCTATGTTCCTACAAGAGCAATAGTTATGAAATTTTGCATAGCGGGAGAAGTATTAGAGCACTATTTTTGTGTGTAAACTCTGTTGCTTTACAATTAGCCGTTTTCGAGTACAGCCATGTGTACGCTAGCTTGATCGTGACGCTAGCGTACACAGTGAAAATAGTGTTTATTTCCTAGACTAAAGAGGAAGTTTTTTTTATTTTTACACTAATTAGGCAGTATTTACACAGAGTTTAATGGCATAGTTACCAACTCGATATAGCTCTTATGTACGCTAACATAACGGACACGTGATTCTGATATAAAGTAGGTAGAAGTATAAAAATAAAAAAAATATTTCAATCGTCAATTATTTATTGATCTCAAAATCAATAATTCTTTAAAACTTAGTCAATACAATACCCAGGAATGATAATTCTTATAATTGACAAATCTGAGGAGCAGAGTTATTTAATCTTGTCAATCTGTTGAAATAATGACTTTTTATTACACATAATAAAACTGTTAAAATAGGCAAACTAAAATAGTTCAAACATATGTACTTTGTTTAGTTTAGTTGGATTTTTTGGAGTCTTTGGATGGCGAACGTGATCTGGAACGCGACATGGAGCGTGCCTTGGAACGCGAGCGCGAGCGGCTGCGGCTGCGGGAGCGAGAGCCCGACCGCGGGGAGCGGGACCTCGTGCGGCGGCGGGACCTCGACCGGCTGCAAATGTACACAAATGTATTAGAGATAGTCAACACTATTATTACACTGTGTTTAACTTAATTTGGTAATCTTTACGCCACTACCATATTATCATAATGTTAAAACAAATAATTACACAATATACAGTGAACTGGCACTGCTTTTTACCAAATTATGTCAAACACAATACTTTTATCCTCATGCTAATAAACAGAAGAATGAAAATGTAACTAAAAGTCAATACTGTTTATTAGCCATTGTGCTGCACCCATTGATTGTAATTGTATAAAAGAATTAATACTTTTACACAATTAAATCCCATGTTGATATTCAATATTCTGGGCAATATTGAAAATTAAGTCCCAACTTTCAATTATTAGCCTCGGTTTTCACTTCACTTATCTGATTATAGAACAATTATTATCATATCTTTAAAATCTGAGCTGGCCTTATCAGACAATAGACAAACTTTGCACTTTGAAAAATTGTTATTTCCATTTATTTTAGCTTGGTGAAGCTTCAATAGTGTCATTGTTACATATATGTCAGTTTATATAAACTGACCTGCATTATGATAAAACATATATATATGCTGAAACCAAATACCTAGAAATCTTCACAGAACTAAAAAGCATACTGCTTTTTAGTTAATTTGGACTATTAATTTTCAGTATTAAGTTGTTTAGAATATAGACTAATAACCATAAATCCAACACAAAAGAAAATATATGAAAATATTTTCCAAAGTCATGGATTATTTTTCTCTGAAAAGTAATGTAATTTTGAACTGGACGCATATCTTCTTGTGTTCCGTTTTTCAAAGACTGAGGGCCGGCCGTCAATCAAATAAATAACTATGTATACTACCTTCCCAATATGAACTATTTTCATTGGCAAACAGCATGGGCCTTCTTTGAACACAAAAATGGGATAATAATGTGTAACTCACTGAGTGCACGCAGTGATTACATTAGTCGTACGAAGCGACGCGCAGAACGAACATTACTCTCAATGAAGTTCTCGACAAGTGAAGTGTGCACGTAGGCTGTAGCTACGTAGTTCGCAGAGCGAAGTTACCGAAGTGACCAACTCAATCGGAGTACACGCCGCGGAGTGAAAGCTACGTAGCGCAGACAATAAGAAGTGCAGACACTGAAGAGTTCGTTCTCGGCGCACAGGCCAATGATAACCTATAACATAGTTATCATTGGTTTAAGTGAGTCCAATACAATGGAATGGAATCTTATCATTATAGGCATCTGGTGCCTAGGTATTCTACTAACAAAACATCAATTTTTGTATTCTCTTATCTAAGTAATACATGTTAATGTGTGTTACCTCAAAGATTCCATACCAGTGATAAGTTCCGTTACACACACTGAATAAGTATTGTCTAATTGTTACCTGCGGCGGCGGCGGCGTGTACAATCACGGGCATAGTGTCCTCTGTCTCCACAATCATAGCATCGGTCATCATATGGGCGCGGCGGTAGTCGCGAACGGGGCGGCGGCCCACGCCCACCATATCCTCTACCTCCGTTAGACATTTCTACACGAGCACGACGACCACATATAGTGCGTCCATCTAAACCGCGTACCTGAAATGTACAATAAAATTTGAAATGCTTGGTTACTTCTTGTTGATTACATATTATACAGTCCATCCGAAATAAAATAGTGTGTACTATCAAGGCATCTTAGATGGAGATTGAGCCCTTTATCTTTCTAACCACTAAGGCAATAAATTAAAAATCTACGACTTGGTAACATTTTATGGTTATGTTGCAACAACTTCGGGGTACCGTACTGTGGTACCAAACAAAGGCAAAAATAACACTTACCGCATCTTCGGCATCACGAGGATCTTCAAACTCAACAAAGGCGAAGCCGGGCGGGTTCCTAGCAACCCACACATTTCTCAACGGTCCATAGTATGAAAATGCGTCTTCTAGTTCAGGTTTACTGGCATTATTACCTAAATCACCCACGTACACTTTACAGTCACCATAGCGTGACATGGTTACCTGGAAATATTAAACAATTCATTAATTACAACATGAAAGCAATAAATCCAGTGCCATCGGCTAAACTGCGTAGAAACTTCCGTTACTCCTACTTGCCGAAAGTACAGACTGAATTTCAACACTAGTACAAAAAATAAGTAATCTACGTTCTCCTTATTCGATTTAACTTGAATTTAATACAAAAGTATTTATATTTACCTAGAATAATAACACTATTCAATACAACTGTGGAAACAACACGCATTCAAGAACAAAATGGCGTTACATGAGATTGATGTGATAGAAAAGGACGCTGCTGGCGGTGGGCCGGACCGGACGGAACTGACATTTTTTTTAATAACACTATAGGGCTGTCGATGGCTTTGATTCATTATGCCAAGCAAATTATGAGCAAATAAAATATTATTATGTACTGGTTTAAAAGGAACTTCATACATCATGATTGTAAAATTGATTAGTATGAAGAATGAGTTATCTATTCGCATATAATAATAAAATATAATAAATTGATAAATTAAAATCGTCTATTTTAATTTATCAATTTTTTTAACTAAGTAGACCAACGACAACCCAACCTACTAGACGGCACACGTACGGCGAACACTTTCAAACAACACATTAGACTTATACGTCTTATATAAGACCATATAAGACCAATCCCAACCATAGAGATATTAAGAATAGAGTGGCAGAGTGGGGCCTATTCGTGTCCGCCGGTGGGAGAGAGAACGCAACATTAAAGGCCCCCTGCATCTCTCTCTAACAATACATGCACAACATCAACATTACGCAGTGGCGTGCTACCTGCAACTATTATTTAAATCAGTTTATTAGTAATCAATAGTTTAAAAGTTGTTTTTATTGATACACGAAGATAGTTTGAAGTGACAAAAATGTTTATATATTTTCTCTCTCTCTCTCTCTTATAGAAAGCAAGCATCATGTTCATGCTTTCTGATCACGAAAATGACATCTATTTGGGAATCCAAGATGGCGGACGGGACAATTTTAATAAAATTAATATGGGTACCTATCATTTTCGGGGTTTTTATGGATTCTGGTCACGAAAATGACATCTATTTGGGAATCCAAGATGGCGGACGGGACATTTTTAATAAAATTAATATGGGTATCATTTTCGGGGTTTTTATGGATTCTGGTCAGGAAAATGACATCTATTTGGGAATCCGAGATGGCGGACGGGACATTTTTAATAAAATTAATATTGGTATCATTTTTGGGGTTTCATGCTTTCTGATCACGAAAATGACATCTATTTGGGAATCCAAGATGGCGGACGGGACATTTGTAATAAAATTAATATGGGTATAATTTTCGGGGTTTTTATGGATTCTGGTCACGAAAATGACATCTATTTGGCAATTCAAGATGGCGGACGGGACATATTTAGTAAATTTAATATGGGTAGGTATAATTTTCGGGGCTATCATGTATTCTGATAACGTAAATGACATTTATTTGGGGATCCAAGATGGCAAACGGGATTTTTTTTGTAAAATTAACAATTATTACTAAAATTGAGCCTACTAATTAAGTTTGTATTACATTATATTTGTTGATAATAAAAAAAATATTATTATAACTTTAAAAAAATACAATTCCTTCACTAATTAATCGAAAGGAACTTCGTTCTATCCGGTGTCCCTTGTCACCTCTCAAGCAGTTTTTTTATTTATTTATTTTATACACTTAATTGTGTACAGGTTGACTTAATGCCTTGGGCATTATCTGCCAGTCTACCTTTAAGCGGTGCTGAGAGACGTAGTAAGTGTATTAAATATGTATTTACTATAATTACAATATTACAAATAATAGACATAATATTATGTATAATAATATAATACTGAAATAAGTAGGTATACATACATACACTGTACATATATAAATATAATATCTACAATATATATTACATACATACTATAATATATTACGAGAATTAAAGAAATAATACATAAAGCCGCCTTAAGTAACTACGTATTATTAAATAATGTGAATAGAATTATAGATACAAATCCTATGACACATCCGCTGGTCTTGCCAACAGGAACTCCTTTACTTTCGCCTTAAATTTGTACCTGGTGTTGCACATCCTGATCTCTAGAGGGAGGGCATTCCAGAGGAGAATAGACTGAACGAGAAAAGAAGAGTGAATAAGAGATGTGTTATGAGAAGGGATATAGTAAGAAGATTATTAGACGATCGCAAGTTTCGGTCGTGGTTGGAACACAGATACTGATATTGGGAAGTTAGATAATTTGGGGAAGAAGCAGACATAACGATAGAATAGAGGGTAGTGAGAGCACGCAAACTGCGACGATAACGGATAGGAAGCCACTTCAATTGGGAACGATAAGTAGACACATGGTCATACTTGCGAAGATTGAAAACGAATCGAATGCAGTTATTAAGAAGACGGTCAAGTTTGTTTAGAAGATCTAGTAACATACATCACCATAGTCGATTAAAGGAAAAATTAAGGTCTGTACAAGCATTGTCTTGGTCTTGGATGGGAGTATGTTCTTGAGGCGGTAAAGAGTCCGTAGGGTGCCGGTGACCTTTTGGCTCACCTGGGTCACATGAATTTGACAATTAAGTGTGGTATCCATATACAGCCCAAGATTTTTAACCACTTTAAAGGATGGCGACACCGAGAGCGTAATGAAAATAGGGTCTTGGAAAGAATAAAAGTAGGAAATCTACAAGAGAAAGATGTGAAAGATGAGTACAAACGAAGATTGATAGCAAGATTTGAGAGATTCGATGGCATAAATGATATTGAAGAATTATGGCAGGCCTTTAAAGAAGAGGTAGTATGTGTAGCGTCTGAAGTATGTGGTATGATCAAGAGAAGGAAAATACGAAAGGTTAAGAATACATGGTGGGACAAGGATGTACAATCAGCAGTGTCAGAGAAGAAGAAAGCTTGGTCAGATTGGTTGGCTGCCAGAGCAAATGAAAGAATGGGAAAAGCAACGAGTGTAGATATAGATGAAGCAAAAAAGGAGTTTGTTAGGTCAAAAAGAATAGTGAAAGAAATGGTTAAAAGGAAAAAAGAGGAAAAGAAAGATGAGTTTGATAGCAGATTATATGACGATTTCCAGAGAAACATTAAGTTTCTCTGGAAATCCGTTCGTGCAGTTCGAGGAAGAAATCAATCCTCAGAACACACATCCATCAGAGACGAGAATGGAAGTATAGTAAATGGTGAATTGTGCGTGCTGAAGAGATGGAAAGAGTATTTTGAAAGTTTATTTGAAAGAACGGCGATAGAGATACCGATAGCTGAAGTGAATTGTAATGATAGCAATGATGAAAGCGTTATTGGCGTGGATGAGATCGTGAAGGCACTGGGAAGTATAAAAGTAGGTAAGGCTGCAGGATATGATAGGATTACAGTCGAAATGCTGAAGGCTGGACAGGGCATCATAGTTGGTCAGTTGCAGCGGTTATATAACTTGTGTTGGAACACCGGCCGAGTACCTAATGACTGGACCACAGCTGTAGTTGTGCCTCTTTATAAAGGAAAAGGCTCGCAACAAGACTGCAAAAACTATAGAGGCATTAGCCTTCTCAGCATTGTTGGCAAATTGTATGCAAAGGTACTTATTGAAAGAGTTATGGAAGTAACCGACAAGAAAATATGGGATGTACAAGCGGGATTCCGAAAGGGTATAGGATGCACGGATCAGGTTTTTTCCTTGCGAAGCATAGCCGGAAATTTTTTGGCCAAAGGTCAAAAGGTCTATTGCGCATTCGTGGATTTGGAAAAGGCTTACGATAAAGTGGTGAGGAATGAAATGTGGTCGGTGCTGTCAATGAATGGGGTGGACAGCAGCCTCATTCGAGCTCTGAAATCCCTTTATGAGGATTCTAGAGCTTGTGTGAGGATAAACGGGGCATACACTGACTGGTTTACCATCGATAAAGGTGTTAGACAGGGATGTGTAGCGTCGCCGTGGCTTTTTAATCTCTTCATGGACAGTTGTTTGCAAGATTTAAAACATAGTGACTGCGGATTAAGGATGAATGGGTTACTCGTCAAATGCCTCCTTTATGCTGATGATCAGGTTATACTTGCATCTTCAACGGAGGAGTTGCAGGAGATGGTAACAATCATGCATCGTGCGTTAGAAAGGAAAGGAATGAAAGTGAATGTAAGTAAAACGAAAGTTATGGTTTTTAAAAAGGAGGAATGCGTTACGGCTTGTAATGTTTTTATCGATGGACAGCGAGTGGAACAAGTGAATGAGTTTGTTTACTTAGGTACGTTGTTTACAAGAGATGGTAAGAATGAAGCAGATATTGAAACGAGAGTTAATGCAGGTAATAGTGTGAATGGAGCTCTGAAGGCGTTTATGAACAGTCAAAACGTGTCCAAAAAGGCACGTTTGGTTGTACATAGAGGTGTGTTAGTGCCTACCCTTATGTATGGTAGTGAAAGTTGGGTATGGCAGAAGAGATTTGAAAGTAGAATAAATGCTGTAGAAATGAGAGCACTGAGAAGTATGTGTGGTGTGTCTTTGACCGACAGAGTAAAGAATTGTGTGATACGAGAGTGGTGTGGGGTAAAAGAAGATGTAGTGACAAGCATTGAGAAAGGCATGTTAAGATGGTTTGGGCACATGGAGAGGATGGATGACGATAGACTGACAAAGAAGATATATCAGGCTAGTGTGAATGGGACAGGTCAAAGGGGAAGACCTAGGAGAACGTTCTCTGACCAGGGGGGCGATTCAGAATCGTTCGATATCTCATTTGACATTCGATTCCGATAATTGTCAAATGGGCTAGCTCATTTTTTGTCAAAACTATCGCATTTCCTATCAATTTTATGCATTCAGTATGTAGTAAATTAATAAATAAACCGAAT
Organism: Euclidia mi; assembly: GCA_944739405.2. Taxonomy (NCBI): domain Eukaryota; kingdom Metazoa; phylum Arthropoda; class Insecta; order Lepidoptera; family Erebidae; genus Euclidia; species Euclidia mi. The sequence goes on along the minus strand of OX123183.2, from coordinate 93,298,927 downwards.
TCAATGAATATTTGTTCAAAATATCTTTGATAGGCGGCTAAAAGATGAGGACAATAATTTGACATATCGTACGATAACTTATCGTAACATTCTGAATCGGCCTGCAGATTGGAGACATCCTGAAAAAAGGACAAGTCAGAAGTACCCTTAACAGAAGAGCATGCATGAGAAACTTGATGAGAATGAGTGAAGCAACGATCCTGACAGACCTCACGTATGTCAGGATCGTTGCAAATGGCGTTCCGTAGTCTCTGCCTACCCCTCCGGGAAACAGGCGTGAGTCTATGTATGTATGTATGTATCTATGTATTTTTAACCCATATATGCCCAAGAGCACAAAAACGACCCAACGGTACATGTTCAGTGGCAAAGCGCCATAAATAAAAACCGTATATTATTTTCATAGTTTAACGCTATCTACGAGTTGTCGGAAGAACTACGTACGTTATAAGAGTGTTACATTATGCAAAACTAAAGCAATAACAGTTGAAAATTAGGAGAAAAGTAGGGACACGTTTTTTTGGTCGAAAATTTAAGACCTTCGCTGACAAAAATGTAAGTACTTATTTATTTGCTTGAAATCTTGCAATTATTGTTAATGAATTAATAAAATGAATATATTTTGTATGTTGGTAACATATCAAATCTGTTCAGGACTATCTATTTTTGCTAATTTTGGATGAAATGTTTGTTAGGCTCGAAATCGACCCCTTGGGCAAAAATGATACAGAGTGTACTTCTTTTTCGCAGGTCACGGCGCGTGCTCTCAACGCATGAAATTGCTGATGTCTTGGAGAATTTGACTAATAGTGATGATTTTGGTGGCGTTGACATATATTTGGACCCGCCTTTAGGTGGTAAAATATCTGACGGTGACTCAGGGTACGAAGAATGTTATGATATTGCGAGCTTTAGCCGTCATTAGCTTCGTGCCCCGGATGAGTTGATATTACAAGGCAATGAAGAATCCAGTATCAACATTACAGAGAATATATCCATTCAACAACCGGAGGTTGAGGTTCCTTTGGATATCCATCCAATCACTCCCCTCACTAGTCGCAGTGCATCTCATCAGTCGATAGAGAGAAAGTAGTATCTAGGTCTTTGCTGAAAGCATAATTATATCAGAATGCTTCACAGTGTGCCACCTCCAAATCGAAGAAAAGTTCAAAAAACTCAATAGGCTCACTTTCAGCCGACAATGTTGTTACTGCTCGTGGTGGTGGTGCTGACCACTCAATTTCAGATTGACGTAGGTTCCGTTTGATTAATTTTCTTTGTGCATCAAAGGAAAAAAGTTGTGCATTACTACGTTATCGCCTCGATGTGTGACTGCGACTACTGAAGGGAGTGATTGGCTGGATAACCAAAGGAACCTCAAACTCTGGTTATTGAATGGATATATTATCTGTAACGTTGATATTGGATTCTTCATTGCCTAAAGCTGGCAATATCATTACATTCTTTGTCCCCTGAGTCAGCTTCGGATATTGTTCCTCCAAAAGGCGGGTCCAAATATATGTCAACGCCACCAAAATCATCACTATCGGTCAAATTCTCCAAGACATCAGCAATTTCATTCGTTGGGAGCACGCGCCGTGACCTGCGAAAAAGAAGTACACTCTGTATCATTTTTGCCCAAGCGGTCGTTATCGACCACCTGAAAAAAAAGTGACTTCCGGGTACTGAAACTGAAATCTATTAGTTTTCAGTTTAATTACTTCCATTAGAGGCAACAATATCCAAAATTCATTAAAATTGGTGATCTAAATATTTCTGGGCATATATGGGTTAACCACAGGGTACCTATCTATGGCCGTACCGTTGTAAATAATGGTTGGAAAAGAGATTGCGTTTAATTTTCGTATCAATCCTTGGCTGCCCAAGACAATAGCCTGACTTTAATTTGGGTTTACAATCAGCCCGAACCTCGTTGTCCAATTTTGTATTACAGCCAAATCCTTATTTGCCATGTCAATTGCCGTAGACAGCGACTCTACATTTACCTGGGTATATATCTGCAAGTCATCGGCATACAAATGGTGAGAACACTGAAGATTTTTAGTTATGAGATTTATAAAAATAGAAAATAACAAGGGAGAGAGAATACCGCCTTGAGGGACGCCAGCTTTAATGTCAGCCCATATTGAGTATGACTCATCAAAATGTACCGACTGCTGACGCCCTCGAAGATATGTTGAGAACCAAACCAGAGCCTTAGGTGAAACCTTAACCCCTTGTATGCCGGAACGCAGATCTACGCGAGACACAATAGCTTTTTAATTGTGTCTGGCATTCCGGCATACAAGAGGTTAAGATAGGAGAGGACGGAGAAAAGGAGCTCGTGACTGACGGTATTAAAGGCATTGGAGAAGTCAATTAGAACCAAAACTGTTAATTTGGAGTTATCAATGCCCTCTCGAATATCGCCAGTCACTTTGAGGAGAGTGGAAATAGTGCTATGGCCAGGTCTGAATCCGGATTGATATTGACTCAATAAATTATAACGGAGTACAAACTGACCCAATTGTTTATGGGCACAGGCCTCTAGCAGTTTTGAAAGGAAAGGAAGAATGGATATGGGTCGAAACTGGTTGGGAAGAGAAGGATTGGAGGTCTTGGCAAGAGGGATAACGTGGGCTTTGCCCCACAAGGATGGAAAGGAACCAGACTCAAGGGAAAAATTTATGACGTGGGAGATCGCCGGAAGGATTTGGTCCAAGATGGTAATGACCATTCGGCGGTTGATATTGTCATGTCCATGTCCCACGGCATTAGATTTTATGGACAGGATTATCTTTTTGATATCATCCGAAGACTCTGGAAAAAATTGGAAAGATTCAATGTCGAGTTCGGGTAATTTATTTAAGTAATCGACTGCCAGACACTTGGTCTGGTGATCCAATGGAGTGAAAGTGGTGAAATATTGGTTAATATCATCCAAACCAATAAGTGTCAGACGGACCCCCCCCCCCCGTGGGATCTCCACCTTGTCGTGGTGGGGGGCTCAGTAACCGTGCTAAGAGGGATCCAGGAGGGGACGCTCCGCGTGGGCTTGACGGAGGCCTGCGCAGGATGCGTCCAAAGGGGCGGGTGCGAGGGACAGTTCTTCTGTCCCTCGCAGTCGGGTGCGGTCGCGGGAGGAGAGGCGTATCGGTATTGCGTTGCCGCGCGCCCCATCTCCCGCGACCAAATGGGGGCGCACCATCGTTGCGTCGCGGTGGGGCCGCAGAGGAAGAGGAGATGCGGTGTTGCGTTGCCGTCCTTCCTCTGCGGCCGCTGAGTGTTTTGGCGGCGGAGGCCAACACCTTCATCCGCCGCCAAGGGGGTTTTGTTTGGGGCCCGCCTGACCATCTGGCGGGCCAATACCCGTGGGGGGGTAGCGAGGAATGCTTCAGCGATACCCGACCCTCCGACACACGGGTACGTGAGGAACACGGGTTGGTTTTTAGTCAGTAAGAGTCTGACAGTCCCCTTCGTCCTTCCCCCAGGGCGGAGGGACTCCATGAGGATTTTCCAACCCGACACCAAAAAAAAAAAAAGGTGTCAGACGGAAGTCACACCGATGCTGCTTGCCAATACCAAGAGTTCCAAGGAACTTCCCGATATTGGCAGGCGATTCCTTGCAGATTTGAAAAGCGCCCAGTTTTCCTCGCACCGGTGCCTTTTATATTTCCTAAACCCCCGATCCCTACGGCGCATTGCATAAACAGCAAAGTATGCATTTGAAAAAATCTACTTTGATATTGTTGGACCGTTAGTTCGCGATGACAATAATCACTCTTACATATTAACGCTACAGATTGGGCGCGTTAAACAAAAATCAACCGTACCTATAGCCGTACCCATACTAACGCGGCGAGATTTCTATAATTTTTTTTACAAAATACATATTAAAGTGTACCTACTTTTTGAATATGGGAGTTTGATAAAGATATATCTATGTGAAATGCAATATATTGATGTATTTAGTACACTTTGAAGAAATGCCTAATGATTAAACACGTTAATGTGCCTAATTTATAAAAGATAGATATATACTATTAAGGACTTTTTTGTAGATCTTTTGAAGACTATCATCTTTGTAGTACATACCCAACAAACATTTTTGTCATATAATCAAACCTTTTTATGACCTTGGGTCTTATTAAAGTTATATTACAGTATTTTTTAACTCTTCGTCATGTACTTGTGAATTATGTGTCCGAATAGTCATATAAATTTTTGGCGTATAATAATGTCATATAAACGTTTTTTCGACTTTTTTTACAACCGTCCTATAATAGCATCTACGACAGCGTCTATAAAATTTACTTATGTAACTTTTTGTCGTGTAAACGTTTTCGTAGTATAAATATCATAATACTGTCAAATTTGTCATATATTTACCTTTTAAACTTCTGCTATACGGATAATAATTGTATACACGTAGTATTTGTAACCATTATATATAAGTCGAATAAGTGTTACAAGTGTAACCATCTTCAAGTATCACAAACATGATAATACGACCGCTATTTAATTAATAATTATATTAAAAGTTTGTAATAACCTTGTATACAACTTCTACCATTTGAAATAAAATTTATCATAGGTATTTATTTACTGTTTTGTAAAACATGGAATAAACATCGTGGAATGAATTCCGCACTAACGTCTCCATAATGCAGGAACTTGACATCAAACAGCGCCTGTCCTCCATTGTGCAAACTCGAATCCTGACATTCTTTGGACACGTATCCCGGCGTGGCGACGAGTCCATCGCGCGCCTAGTGGTGCAGGGCAAAGTTGAAGGCACCCGAGCACGAGGTAGATCGCCTATGAGATGGACGGACCAGATAAAATCAGCTGTGGACAGTTCCCTGCACGTCTGCACCAGAAAGGCGGCCATTAGACAGGAATAGCGGCGTAGGTATTGTTAGGCGAGCCACTAACAGCTGATATGACGACCACGACCACTCTGCCAAGAGTGCAACGACGAAGAAGAAGAAAACATGGATCGAAAAACATATTAAAGAATTAAAATTGTTCTTAAAATATAAATTCATTGAACTAAGTTAGCTAGTCGTTTATTATTTTATTATTGATTCCTAAATCAACTGCCATGGCTTACAATGAACACGCAGTTTATATATATATATATATATACAGTCGGGAAGTTATATAGTTGTCATATAACGCATTACTTAATAAATTATTCATAAAATATGTAAAATCATTAGAATTTTAAAATCGCATAAAAATTTTGTTACGTACTTTCCTAACATTTATCAGTAAACTTGATTGCACAATGCTTTACAACTGAGGAACGGGTTTTATCACTTCAAATTACAAATTAAAATACTAACTCAGTTGTCAAAAACACTGCCATATTAAATTAAGGTGATATAATGTGTCATAATATTGACACAACAATTTCAATAAATAAAAGTCATATTGTGGGACATGAAGTAGAATAGGCACACGCCGCGACAGCTATTATAACATGACATGTAGTGAAATCGCCGACGTGTTTAAGACGACTATGCGACTAATTAGGTAATTATATGACAGTTACACGAAACTCTTAGCGCCTTAAGTTGAATAAAGTGGGCCCTTTTGCCGTCGAGTAAACGTCCTCATGACGTTTATACGATTATACTAAATAACATTAGGTTGCCACCAAAACGTTTACTCAACGTCATAAATGTTTGTTGGGACTTTTGGTGTATGATCAACGTATGCGAGGATAAGAGCTCGAAAGCGCATTTTCATCCGACTTGCTTCAAATTTATCGTCACTGCTCAGCTCCTATGTGTCTTAGCGTTATATTAAATAGCCTATAACCTGCCCAGGAGTATGGACTACAATCGTACCAAGTTTGGTTAAAATCCCTTCAGTAGTTTTTGACCCATGCGTGCACATACAGACAGACAGACAGACAACAAATTTATTGATTGCATTTTTGGCATCAGTATCGATCACCATTCATCCTCCGATATTAATTTTGAATAATTATAATTATATTCAATGTACATAATTGACCGCTCTACAGTTTTATTATAAGTATAGATTGTCGAACCATTGTATAATTATGATAATTATCCCCTTCAACTAAAATTTCGTTTGCAAATGGCACAAAAGGAGGCTAGAGACAATTTGCTCAATAGTAAAATGCACAGAAAACAAAAATATGATGTAACAAGAGACCTGTAACGTATACCTAATGCTAATCATTTGATTTTAGTTAAGAATGAAACAGGTACCTAGTAAATTAGATAGTATATACTCTGGAACGTATGTGGTTGTCAGAGATATATCACCGAATGTGGAAATTATAAAAAATAACAAGATTGATATAATCCATAAAAATCGCAATAAATTACTCTCCTTAGAATTAAGCTACATAATAATATTAATCTTTATACCTATTTTAATTATTACACATAAATATATAATCACAAAAAATTGTATTCTTCTTATAATATTTAACCTTTCTAAGGGCGAAGGTGTAAGGTCCCCTCTCTATTATATTCTATACTCTTTGTGTAATCCTATATAACCATGCACATTATTATAATAAACGCAGTATATTCTCAGCAGTCCTTGTGTTTTATTCTGATTACTCGACCCCCTACCGTACAAAGGAAAATAAGGTCATGACGGGAAAAACCAGCAGCTGGATGTTGACCGTGCCATGACACTAGGGAAGGATTTGACGTAGGTAAGGGTCAAGTCGAGAAACGTGTTCACCCCACTGCTATTGTGGTGGGTGGCCTGCAATGGCATAACGTGAAGGGTGTCCGATCATTTGACAAAAAACAAATGAAAAATTTTCATTTGACAAATAACATTTGACAAAATTATACTTGATAAATTTATTATTTTACAAACTATTGTTTAATAAACTACTCATTAGACAATATATTTATATTTATATTATATAATATTTATATTATTAGACAATAGTTATTATGCTAAAACATTAATTTACAAATTGATTATTTTTTTAAACATGTTATTTGGCAAAACAACGTATAAAGCATAAATAACATTTGACAAAATGCCTTGCTTGGTAAATATTTTATTAACCAAAATCTACGATAATACAACAATCTTTGTGTAGGGTCAACTGAAACAATGGCTGGTTAGGTTAGGTTAGAACTGCGACCACAACGAACAAGAATACTACTTATTTCGCTTATTTCAGGCAGTGTGTATTTCTTTTAAAGACTTAAGTTTCTATGGAATAAGTATAATACAAAATTATTACTTGCCTATAAATAATCTGTCCAAGATGAAAATTGCAACCATGCAATTAAATATTTTAAAAATTTCGCGTAAGTATTGGTTAGAAATTGGTTATTTTTAAAAACTATAATTATTAACTATAATAATTTATCTTCTACCTTTTTGTACAATCACCAATTTGGCAAACGAATTATTTAGTCAAATGATTATTTTTAAAATAATTATTTAACATTTTAATTATTTCCTAAGTAAAACATTTGCGAAACCTGTATTATGTCAAATGATTGTTTTTAAAGTAATATGTTTGCAAAATGAAAGTTTGTCAAATGATTAGTTTTTCAAACGTTGTTTGTAAAATGATCTTTTGTCATACGTTTTTTGTCAAACAATAGTAAACCAACGTGAAGGCTGGCTGACTCGATAATGTCAAGGAGTTTAAGGGTGCGACTAGGGGTGGAAGAAAGGAGATCGGCGTCAAAATCGCCCATGATGATGTGATGTTCATACTGTGACCCTATAGACTCCAGTATCGGTTCGAGACTGGAGAAATATTCGACAGTAGGGGGACAGTAGACGACGCCAAGAACAGCTTTCGCTCCCCTGACGTCAACCTCACGGAATAAGTACTCCGCAGGCGAAGAGCCCGTTTCTTTTTTATTCGAAGATTCAAGGATTTTAAAAGGGAAAGAAATGCGGCGATAGATTGCAACCTCACCCCCTCTCCTCCCGACACGGTCATTCCGTATTAGAATGAAGCCGGGGAGAGAGAAGGAAGTTGAAAGAAGAAGTGGTTTGAGCCAACTCTCTGAAATCAGCATGGCATGTACCTACCTACATTGACATCCGCCGCGAGATCCAGTAGGTAAGTCACTGAAGTGACTCGGTATGCTTTGAGCATTTAGGTGACAAATGTTCAACGCTATTCGAGGATTTTGGGCAAGTGAAAGTCGTAAGCAATCACTCAAGGCACCATCAGCAGAAGTGAAACTGTCATTGTCGGAAGAAGCAGGTGATTCGTCGGCAGACCAGTATGTAGGTATCATCAATGGCATCCATACCACAGAATAATTAATAGTACCAGAGACGAGTAAGAATACTCGTCTCTGATAGTACTAACGTCCATACATAAAATATAATAATAAAAAGAAATACAAAAATATTATAAAATTTAAAATATTAAAATTAGTAATATACGTAACTACAATGCAATACGGGTACGGGTAATACGGTTAACTTGGACCAGGGATACACCTATTGATGTACCTACTCCTTTCACTTTTAAGGCGAGGATTTCCCAAAATACAGTGTTATCTAGCGTGGCCAAACGCGTTTTATTTGTAAATAACAGAGATTTAAATTCGGAAAAAATATATGTAATTCTACAGCATTAGATCTTTATATTTCGGCCATTCGAAACACGATTACTGTCATTTGATACGATAGAAAATAATCGCGAATATAGGTCTGTTTAAACAACTTTTCCCGTTTCATTTGAGTTGTATTGGGATTAGAATTTTCAAAAGTATACCAAAAGAAAGGTCATGTAAAAGCGGATGGTTTTCGGCAATCACATTATGAATTTTAATATATACAAAAATATAATACCGAAAATACGTAATTTCCTACTGCCGACGCGCTCTCTCCTGCGTCGTTCAGTCCCGAGCGGGATGTAATGGAGACAGGACGTATCGCTAGTTTGCAGAGCGCACCGCAGGATTACGAATTATTTTATAGTCAGTTACGAATGTCATCATCACTTATTGATAAATATATTACATCTAGGTTTAGTTTGTAAATAGGTATTGTAAATTTTTAGTAAGTAATAATAGTGTTTATAAGTAAGAAGTATAGTTTTAAAAATATCGTTTTGATTATTGGACAAGATAAGGACTTGATAACAACAGCATAGTTAGGTAACAGTAGTTTAGAAAAATATTGATTTGTTGTATATTGTGGATGATTTATAGTATTATTATTGTATTGGGTACCTACCTAATACAATAATTCACACTTTTATTCTGTGTACCTATATACGGAAATAAAATGTGAGATGTACCTAAAAGCTATACAAGCGAATTTTATAGGTACCTACCTAGGTACCTAAATAAATACAAATATCCGCAGCTACCTACTTAGTGGTATTTATGGTTACTGCCCCACCCTCGTGGGTAGTAGCGTGATGTTATTTGGTATAACCTTCCTCAACAAATGGGCTAGAGAAGCAAATAAATCTTAGAAATTGGCCTGCTAGTTCCTAAGTCTAGCGCGATCAAAAAAAAAAAAAAAGAAAATGAATTTCCGTCTATTCAATAATTCTATTGACTATTTCCACCAATAATATCATTGATTTCCACACTATTACCAAACACGGAACAATGGACACCTAATAATATTATAGTAATTATTTATCACGCCGAGGAAGTATGCACTGGTGTCACAGCTTAGAAAGGTAGGTAAGGTGTTCGTTAGGTAAGTATATCAATTTGAGCGACAAATAATAACGAAAACTAGAGTTTATTATTGGTTGGCGGAAAATAAGCGTTGTAGGTGTAGGAGTATCATTTCGTACGTATGTATGTATGTAAAATTTTAACTTTTTTCACTACTACTTGCCGATGGCAGCGCCTAAAGGAGATCACCCAAATAGGGCTAATTTTTATTTTGCCGGCCAATCAATAAATTGTGTTATTTTAATAGAACACACTGTTGTAAACATTTTAACTATTACACCAAACTTCTAAGTCAATAGGCTTGTGTCCACTAAGAATAAATCGGTTTGATTGTAGTATCTATAGATCCATTATGATTTAAGATGTCAATAAAGTTTATTATTTATTATAAAAAGGATAAAGATTAATGTAATTTTTAGGATTCTAAAACTAAAAAATAATGTTTTTACTTATTCTTGTGAGTTGTGACAGTGAACACCAATCAGAGAGCATTACGTCAAACAGTACGTCCACCATTCATGTTGTTGACGTTTTAGTAGTAAATACAACTAAAAAGTAAAAGTTTCAAACTGTCAAATCGAATATAACAAAATAAAAGTGGGTGCATCAGACCAGACTTCATTCACGGATTGTTTTGTTTTGTACTTTGTGATATCACTCAACCGCTATGATGGTTTACAGCGTTTTCGTGTCCAATTCAAAAAGATTTTTAAAAAGCCGTAATTAGTAATATTGCTGATTGTTTTTTGAAGAAAAATCAGGTATTTCAGTTTAACATCTAATAAAGGAACGAATCAATCGCTAATTACATTTTAGGATACAAGCGTATTCTCTGAGACAATATTTAGGTTTGAATGTACGTCTCAAAGTACCATAGAGCATTTTTGTTTTGACATAAGTGTTAAATCAAAGAGGTGTAACGGTAGTCAACTATACGTTTTCAGCCTAACGTGAAATACGTGAGCCTTAAAATGCAGTGGACTCATTAAAAAAGTAAAAAACATATTTTTAAATACTCCTGACCAAATATAAAAATATCGTCTAAACCTTTAGTAGGAATGTCTATGACCGGTCAGGTACAGATGTCTTGAATGATTTACAGGCATGGCACCATGTGATTGAAGAGATGTTGCGTCGCGACGTTCTCACTTTTCAATGTTTCGGCCGGTTCTTGTAGAGAAAAGGCCAGTTGGAAACACCTGGATATCACTATAGTGACAGCAGCCGCAACCCTGTCCAAGAAACGGCGCTACAAATGTTGGCGGAATGCCCCGCTTATGCATCCCAACGCCGTGAACATCACCATCTTAAGCCTTTTCCGACCATTTTGGTGTAGACCTCTACAACAAATTCCTTTCCGTTCTGTTTTGGGCAGTCTTCAACCAATTACTGCCTGCTATCTTTATGATGTCTTCTTTCCATCTCATTTGCCGTTCCAGCTAGTCATTTACAATCCCATGGTTGCCATTTTAATATTTGCTTGCACCATGTTTCGGGATTTCTGGCTACATGTCCGGCCGCTACTCTTTTGGCAACATCTGGTACTAGACTTTCTTTTCGGAGCTATTTATTCTTCTTTCTGTCACTGAGTGTCACTCCTGCCAGTTTTCTCTCCATTGTTCTTTGAACAACTTCAAGTTTCTGTAGCGCTGCTTCTGTAGTAACCCAAGTTACGGCTCCGTAGGTGAGCACTGGCAGGACGCACTGGTTGAATATTCTTGCTTTTTGTTGCTTCGTAAAAGCAAATGCCAGTTTATCGAAAGCAGCCCAACCCAAATGGATACGTGTATTAATCCTGTTCACTTGGTTTGCTTTGCCCATCTTTATTTCTTGCCCTAGGTATAATATACTATTTATTGAAGAATTCTAATCGGGTACATCCTACTGCAATGGTTATTCCGCTGGAGTTTTCACTGGTCATGTTTCGAATTGGGTGTTTCTATGTATAATATGTATGTATTTACAAAAAAAAAGTATATATGTATGTTTATCCATTATCTAGTACCCATAGTACAAGCTCTGCTTAGTTTGGGACTAGATGGTGTTGTGTGAATGTGGTAGAATATTATTATTATTATTATTAGAATTGGCCGTAAACTGATCGCGGCAATTGTTACATAGACTACAGGCCCATGTCCAAAATGGATGGGTCATATGAACCACCAGGTGACGTATATAGGACGATATAAGAGCATCAAATAATAAGTTTCAGCACTATGCCGTCACTTGTAAGCTGTCCAACTGAGTGCTGGTTAGAATTTGATTTTCTGGCAATTTCCAAAAAATTACCGACTTTGTAGCGCACCATTTTTTACGGCACTGCGCGCTTTCTTATTTTTATCATGGATATATCGAAGGTCATAATGCTGTACAAAAATATATGACTAAAATGCGTACACACTCTACCTGCACTTTTGAATTCTCATCAGTACTCAGTTGGACAGCTTACAAGTGACGGCATAGTGCTGAATCTTATTATTTTATGCTCTTATATCGTCCTATATACGTCACCTGGTGGTTCATATGACCCATCCATTTTGGACATGGGCCTGTAGTCTAACAGTCGTATCCTCGCTACCTGCCCTGCCCATAGTCTGGTGCGTGATGGCTTGGAACGTCAGCGTCTCTTTCTGTGAGGCAGTAATGCTTATCAATCAGATATTTCGCTCTTGGCTTACTACCTGTCATTACCTGATGCCATTTAAATTGCAACATGCACGTTATTTTAGGCAAAAAAATAACAGTAATTACTTAAGATTTATTTTAGGAACAGAATAGATTTTTTGAGCTGGAATATGATCTCACAGATTGCACTTAGAACCTTAGTGTAGTAATAAAAAATGTTTATTTCGTAATATTCTATAAGTTTATTTTAGTTGGCCGGCACCATTGACATATATTTAGTACATATATATCGATGGCCGGCACTTTTAGAATAGCCTAAATTTGTATGGGGCTGGGTGATCTCCTTTATTATGCATGCACGTGTGTTTGCATGAGTATATATTGCTATAACTATTGCCCTGTAATAAAAATCTTGTGTATTATTGATCTTTTTCCGGTACTTTTGTGACAGAGTAGTATCTTAGAGATTGCATAGTTAAAATAAATATAACAATATGTAATTATTAGTGATTAAAAGTAGCTATGAGTATCTTACCCTTTATGTGTATTATTGGTTCTATGCCGTTGTTTTGCTGACAGTAGCAACGAATTAATTAATTTATATTAATCTAATCCTTTTCCCTAAGATTGATATCGAACAAGCGATACTTTCGCATTGCGAGCGATCATACGTTTTTTTTATAATTAACAACAAACATAATGTTCATAAATTATCTACTGATTACTATTGTCACTATAAACAAAAGCAATTTTGTAAAACTACTTTCGAATTTCATAAAGGTTTATTCAAAACAAAAACTTTGCAAATTATTTATACTCGATAAGTAAGTTTATATTTCAATTGATATACTGCTTCAATTTTCTATACTGTGGCGCGAAAGTGTTATACCTACATAATATGGCGGCAGGTGCGTCGCGTCTCGCGTCGCGATTGATCGTAATTATACAGTATACTCGCGAACTGGGGAAGAGGGGAGCCTCAAAAGCTTTGAGCGCTCGGAAATCCTCGCCTTAAGATACAGGAATACCTAGTTTAAGAGATAGGGTTTATAATATTGTACAGATTTCAGCAACACAATCCCACTACTACCACAGAATAATTAATAGTACTACCCAATTGTCATAAGCTGTGAATTTATGTACTTAAATATCTGTGTTTTTATCTGTAATTTGTTTGGTAAATAAATATATTATTATTATTATTATATTATTATTTTAGAGGTACAAACTTCTCATTAACGATACAAATAATTCATACGTTTATGTAATACAAACCCTATATTGTGATATATTTTAAATTGTGCACTTGAATCTATGAAATGGACAGATTTAAATAACCCTAAGTTTTGATCGTTATTTATGAACAATTTAAAATCTATACTAATACAGGCACAGTAATAATATCTAACAGTATATTAACTTCATACAAATGCACGAATCTCTAGTTATACCTACGCGCCTCGAGCGCAGTACATCTTATTAAAAAAAAATTGGGCAAGTGCGAGTCGGACTCGCGCACAAAGGGTTCCGTACCATCATCTATAAAAGAAAATCACGTTCGTTGTATGTATACTTAAATACTTTATAAATTTCTACCTGTTTATTAAGATCGAGTAACAAATTGCTTAAAAATTACGTTTGTTGTATGGGAGCCCCCCTTAATTATTTACTTTTTTTAAATTTAATTATTTATTTTGAAAGGTAATATACAACTACATATTCTGTAAAAATTTAAAGCGTCTACCTGTAACAGTTAGTAATTTTGAGCAAAATATACAAAAAAAAAACACGTTTTTTGTATGGGACACCCCTTTAATTTTTTTATTTTTTTTATTTTTAGTATTTGTTGTTATAGCGGCAACCGAATTACATAATTTGTGAAAATTTCAGCTATCTAGCTATCATGGTTTATGAGATATAGCCTGGTGACAGACAGACAGACAGACAGACAGACAGACAGACAGACAGACAGACAGACAGACGACGGAGGCTTAGTAATAGGGTTCCGTTTTTTACCTTTTAGGTACGGAACCCTAAAAAAGGACATCGACTGTGAACTGGCAACCGGTCCTATCTAATTTTTTTGCAGATTTTACTTTTTAATGCCAATTTATACCATTTAATACTCCACATCATTGCCAGAAATCCTAACTTAAATACATTTCAATTTAGCGCCAGAATTCGCTTCATTCAACTTGTACTAACTGCAACGCGCAGTGAATGCGAGCATTTTATCCTATCTCGCCAAAAAATGTACGGACGTGAACGCGATTTCACGCACTCTTAAAACAAATAACTGTTTTATGTGGATTCATTAGGTTTCGGTGCCCTAAGTTTTAAAGGGATATTATTGAGGACTTCTAGAAGCTAAAATGGTAGGTTTTGTTATAAATTTATTATTAATATTTGAGATTTCTACGTTAATAATCTGTAAATCGATATAGTACATTATGCATTGCCGTTCAAACTTTTGGCAGATTGGAATTATTCAGAGATACTTCTTGGTTCTATTCAACTAAGTATAACATCAACCAAAAATACTTTTCATTAGGTTTATCAATACATATACCTACGATGAAATACATGCTTTTAAGTTGCACGATTCTCTATAATAAGAGTTATCCGCATTTAATAATATGCCCGGTAGATGACAATGGGCTCGCCAACTTATTACATTGGGACCGAAACATAACTGGCGAAAAGTGGGTGTGTACCTAATACACCTCTGCCTACTCCTTCGGGGATTAAAGGATCACGCCTTTTACCCCCTTTAGTTATGTTATCAGCATTTACGACTTGACATTCTAGTCCATCGAGTCACACAGGCTTGCTGCTTAGGGATTGCTGGACTATGTTCTAACTACCTACCCGCCTCATGACTAACTAGCCAATTGCTTGGTTGGATTCAATACAGCATAAAAATGATAATGGAAATTATTTGTGATTACAAAATTTACAAATGATTTATCCGTTTTGATATTGTTGTCGCACTCATTTGACTCCACAAAATAAAATATTAAAATCAGGACGGACGTGACGTCACATCGTACGACAGTAGTTTATTGGAACAAAAACGAAAACGGCCGCCTTCACCACAGAGTATACAAATACTACGTGCCTTCACTTTTGCTCCTGACTTCGTCGAGAGTGCTGGAGTGTCGTTCCAATTTGAACTTGCAGTGTAATTTGTTATAAAATAATAAAGGTAACCTAAATAAAGGTAGACCTACTTAATATTCATAATTCAAAATAATATTCTTATGTTGTAAAAGTGGAACATCTATATATTAAAAGAATTTGTGTTTTATAATACGAGTCGGCCAGCCCGTTCTACCCAACCGATTCGCGTGATGTTTTTTTTAAATGGAAGCTCTCGCTGCATAGATTTGTCATCAAGCATTAGAAATTACCTAACTTGCACATTCATCAAGTTATATGCAAAAACAGTTTTCTCCCATACATTTTTTACGTTTTCGTAGCCGTAGTCAATGACTTTCTGCTTCTATATATCTGGTTCTCATTGAGGTAGGCGTTTCGTTATAGGCCTAAAACACGCGCTGATTAGAGCTCTTTCATTTGATGGTATGCTCATTTAAATTGGGTAAGTTTGAAGGAAGATAGGTGTGGACATTGAACTTATTTTTCAATATTTTCCTATAAATTTCTTAAGATTCCATTGCTTTCTCTCTACATGGACGGTTCTAAATTTAAAAATATTTTTATGGCATCTAATAAGTTCCTTGCGGTAACTGCCAGGAAAAACCGTTATGCCTCCTTAAGGTGACCTTGCCTTACTTTGATACGGGTATGAGTGTGGAGGTGTGTAAAATTATACCCGATGTTGGTAAAATTATCACTATAGTGAATTATCGCTGATGGCAGGTAATATTCCCCGAATGTTACCAGTTAACCCTTAATGTTGGGTGAACTGATCTCTGATGTTGAGGAATTTTCCTCCTTTTTTTTGTATCGCGATGAAATCCAGTAACGGACTGTCCCTCAAAGGGACCCCTCCGTCAACTCTGTACCGAGTTTGGGACAGGTGGAGGGGGGTGTGTGGCTCGGCTCTACCCCCTAAATGTTCGGGAGGGCATACCCACTAAAACACCGCGGTGTTCCTCTATCGACCCTCACGACGGGGTCGCGGTAACGACGTCAGTATACCCGGGATACGAGGAATTTTCCCCAAATTTAGTGAAATTGTCGCCTAATGTTGTGTGTAATGCCTAAAAATGTTAAATAAATGGTAAATGGTTTAAAATCAACCCTACAGACGGGTAAATTGCGTTTTATTTTAGCAAATTTTTTGTGTTTTTAAATTACGGACTTTCTTCGGGCATCTTAATTTTTTAATGTGGAACATATTACAGCGGTTTATAGTACTATTGTCATATAATTATATTAGAGGTGGTAGTTATGGTAGAAATTGTGGCTTTGGTAAGAATAGTAGTTTGAGAGAAAAGGTACTTTTGACAGCACCGGCGGTTTTGGTAGAAATGGTAGTTTTGAAAAAATGGTATATATGATAGTGTTAGTGCGAATAGTAGTTTTGGTACATACATATGGTTTTGATAGGAATAGTATTTTCGGTAAGAATAGTAGTTTGGATAGAAATTGTATTTTTTGGCATATATGGTAGTTTTGGTAGCAATGTTACTTACGATCTCTATCAAAAGTACCATTTCTACCAAAGTTACCATTACATTTCTAAATTATGATGGATTAATCACACCCATACACAAAACAAAATAAATCGTGTTTCGCACAGAAATATTGATCTGGATAACAGAAATAAAACCTATTTTCTTACTTATAAAAAAAGACCGTATTTGATGAAACTTGCTCTGTTCCATAAGTTGGAGTAAATGTTATTCAATACAATAAACAGTCTCATTCCGATCAGTCGTTTTGGAGATTTTCGTAGACAAACATACATACCTACATCTTTGAAATTTAGTATATTTATTTGGAAGTCCTAACAGATTATCATATATTATATGAAAATTACGCAATTCCAATAATATTACATACATACATATCGAATTAACATCCTCCTTTTTTGAGGTCGTTAATAAGAGCTTTATTTCAGTTATACATAATATTATAATATATATATCCCTATTGCGCGGCAAACCATTCAGTAATGCCAAGGTGGAAATTTCACGATACCTAAGGTGCAACGCAAAGCCAATGTTGTGAGAAAAAAGAAGTTTTGTGATAGGTATATATATTTTTGGTAAGAATATCATCTTTTTACTTATAAGATAAGGCTACAATGTACTCATCATACTTATATGTAAGAGCTTTTTTATAATATTAAATAAAATATGCTGTGGAGCAGCACAGGTCCTCTAGTTTATTATGTAAAACAGTTCTAGTAATATTGATTTGAGTAATATACGTTGATTATAATATTCACAGCTGATTTATACAAATATAAGGCGTGTATCTAACAGTGTGTTTCTTATAATATTGGCTGCGACATGCCAAAATATCGCCTCAATAGACAGATATCTAAGTCTCTGACCCGCGATATCTGCCGATACAACACCAAATGTGTTCAAGAGGCAATCGAGCGGAACAAAGGCTCTAATGTATTCCAGAGAGAACTGTCTATCGGCCAAAGTCAGCTAACAAAGCTGAAGACGAAGGATGGCAGTGTTGTGTCATCCAGACCTCAGTTCTTGGAGGAGATCGAAAGGTTCTATGGAAAGTTATACACGACCCCGCAGCCACGCGCGACCTGAGAGCTAGATTGACCCGACACCATACCGAATCCCGGACGTCAGCATGTACGAGATTAGTGTGACCCTAAACAGCACATACCTAAACAACAAGGCACCGGGTGATGACAGAATAACGATAGAGCTTTTGAAAGCTGGCGGCATACCCGCTATAGAAATGCTTCGTAAGCTTTTTAATTCCGTCATACACTAGGGTAAAAGGCCACAGGCGTGGCACAGAAGTGTGGTTATGCTGTTCTTCAAAAAGGTCGACAAAACCCTTTTAAAGAATTGCAGACCCATCTCACTTCTGAGCCACGTCTATAGGTAAGCTGTTTTCAAGGTTCGTCACGAATCGTCTCGCTTGTAAGCTACACGACTTCCAGTCTTCCGAACAAGCCAGTTTCCGAAAAGGCTAATAGTACTGTTACGAGCTGGGGTTCGTGATAAATTATATACACTATGCCAGAAAAACTGCACTTTATTCACTAACACAATAACACTAGATACACACACTTAATTTTCACTTCACTAATAAAATACACTATTCACACCACTAGAACAACACTTCCGACTTACTTCCCTTCGCTTGATCTTGATCGCTTTCCGTATTCAATTGAACTGTGTCCGTTCCGTTCTCAGAACAGAAAAAACATAGAAATGGTATGCACTCAAATTACTATCGGAACCGCTGTCGCCAAACTCACACAAGTAAACCGATAATCATATATTGCACTACAAAGAAACAATTCGTTTGATTCGTAGTTTAAGTTTATTCAAAACTAGCTTATTTCACAGATTTGGAAATAAACCCTGCTGACCTACAAATAAGATTTATTTTGCTTTAGCAGTAGAACGTATTTACGATCTATAGTCATACCGTGAAACCTGCTAGCTTTGCCAACGGTTGCCGAGTTTGCCATAGCCAACTTTTGAAGGAAAAAGTGTAGTAACATCTTAATAACAGTTTTCTGTCATGTATACATGCCTTATTGGTAAAATTTATGAGTTAATTGGCAGCACCGAGTGAGATGTGGGAACCCAGCTTGTTTTTGAGGTGTCATTTTCGGCGTTTACTTTTTTCGAATGTTGGTGGCGTAAAACTTAGTGCTCCGGAACTTTTACGAAAACAAACGGGAAAGGCATTGCCTACGTAAGCACATTTTTGATATTATGTTAGAATAATGTTCTTTATCTAAATAAAAGCTGATTTACTGTGCTACAAGCTACCTGTAGTTCGCAATTTGTGTTGGCAAATTCAACAACCCCAAACACAACGTTCGTGATGGTGACTTTGCCATGTTTTGTTGGAGGTTAGGGCTGCCACTAAATTTATTTTTGAATATTTTAATTAAACTGTCGTTGTAAGTACCTACTTATAATATAAGTAGGTAGGTACCCAGATATGAAATACACATTACATGTGCTTAAGTGAAGGTTGTTTTACAACACGTACACAGGGTGGTGGGTAATTTAAAATGTATTTTTTTGAAGTTATTTACTTATTTGCGCAATTTATGAGCTAAATATGATGGTAGGCAGGCACCTACCTACTTAACAACCTATATTAATCAATACCTAGTCACAACGACTAATATTGCTTGTTGATCGCACGAGAAATGGGTATGTTTTTTTTTGCTTTTATTATATATTTCCTATTCTGAAAACATTTTTATTTGACAACCCTAACCCTGTATTCTTTTTACTATGAAATATTTTGGAAAGGTTGGTGAATTTGCCACCTTCTTAGAGAATTTAGTTACCAGTGCTAAATAATATAAAGTTTTTACTTTTAATTTAAGGGTAAGAGGAAGAGTGCAAATATAGTTCCTTTTAACTTCATAAACTCCAAAAAAATAATTTTTATTTCCGTATGGCAAATTTACCAGAAGTGACAACTGACTTTGCCATATTTGTTTTTATGCTTAAAATCTTTTAATTTACAAAAATGAAATAGATATTTGGCAATAATATAAATTTTCATGAAATTTACTACGTCTAGGTGTAGGTTACTCATATCGTTTTCATATAATTATATTTTTTTAAAACGAATCAAACTTTTTGACACATGAAAAAGTGGCAAAGTAAGCAGGTTTCACGGTACCAGATTCGATTTACGAGTCAATTCCGCTACTCAACCATAGATGGCGGTATTCTAAGTTGTAGCAATTATAATCTTAATTACATAAGGCATATGGGTGAAATTTGCGTCATCTGTCTGTTTCTGCTTCTACTCGGTTAGGGCCGTACCACGTAGCACATTGGATTACTTTATCGATATCGATAGATGATGCGATATTTTGTTCATATAATAAGTGTATATATCAATTAAATTTTATATTTAGTCAGTCAATGTTCATACAAATTAATAACATGTAACACGTGTGTTGTTAAGTAGCATAACAAGTATTTTGAATACTTATTGACAGTGATAAAAATAAAACATGATTACTTACTTGATAAAAAAACCTTAACAATTTTCATTGATGGAAGCGCAGCAGGTTTCGTATATCTATAGCAATTACTTGATATTATAAAATCGTCTTCTAAAAAATGCTCAGAGCATATCGTGCTTGATTTGGTTGGCATCCAATTAACTCTACCTGTTGCATCTATCCATTTTTCTTTGATGCTTGCATCTTTAGGAAATCTAAAAATATTTTAAATGATGTTAAGAGGACCTACTAATGCTTATTTAGTGATCAATGCAACGTTAGTTAAACATTGCATTGATCACTAAATTGGTAAATTATACTTACTATTCACTACATTGATAAATTATAGTTACTATTCAAAACATAGATTATATTTTTGCAACAAAGTATCTATTAGATTGAATCTAATACACCTCTTAAAATAAATTACGTGAGTGAATAAAGCCGACCTTATACTTGGATTGTAATGTAATACTAAATAATAACATATAATAATATTCGTAACATATGCTACTACATACACACACAACACCACCTAAAGGTGGATACAGACTTTGCGAGGCATGCGCTACGAACGGCGCACAACGAATGCCTCTGTTTGAGGCGTGCGTGTTGAAAAACTATACCAACATATGCTCGGGTCGAGGCATCGCGTACGAAGCAATCGCCTCATTTGTCTGTCTTCATGTTTGTTACGAGGCATGTGCTACACACAGACGCGCGCGTGCGAGCCGCGCGTGTGCGCAGTGCGGCAGCCGGCTCATTGCGAGCACTCGAGCAGTGCGTTGCGTTTGGACGGTTGTGTCTGCGTCGCTGTGATGTTCGCACGCATTATGGACGACAACGAAATTTTATTACAGCTTATTTCCGCATTCATAACGCAGGCGGAAGAACTTTTTAACCCACCAACGACGACAACTTTTTTCTTTCCTTTTTTTTTCAATAATTGAATTAATAATTATAAAAGCAGCAGCGGATACGCGCACGCGATGCAAAGGCCATCTTGACTGCTGCTGTGTGGGTTGAATCGGCCCGAGCATGCGCTGCGCGCTTTTTGGCCCGAACAAACGCAGTTTCATTTTCGCAGTCGAGGCGTACGTGGATATTGTACGCGGTGCACACCTCGAATGTGCATGCGCGGCTACGTCCACAACTAATGTAATGCTCGCACTGAGGCACTTTGATCTTGTAGCATTTGCCGACACTCGTTGGCTCGCCCTCGCACGTGCGTAGCACATGCCTCGCCACGAATATAAAGGTACACACCTTGCGAGGCATGCGCTGTGCGCCGTGCGCAGCGCATGCCTCGCAAAGTCTGTATACGGCTTATGCAGAGCTTGTACTATGGATACTAGACAATGGATAAACATACATATATACTTTTTTTTTAAATACGTAGGTACCTACATATTACATTGTTCATAGAAACACCCACCCAAATAAACAATTTATTAAAACAAACATTTCGTAAATGATTTATTTCCGTGTTTCGATATCAATCGATAATTTTAATATTCGACTTGACCACATCACTAAATGAGTAGCGCGGTATTTTCGAGAATGTTCTATTGAATAGAATCAATCCAAAATAAACTTTATCATCGATGTATAAGGTGCAATTTTACTAACCGTTCTATTAAATATTATTTAATTGAAACAAATTAAGACTTTTATTGAAAACAATGAAAATTATACTAACCGATGGTACGAAACACCTCCATTTTTAAGATTTTTTCGCCTGCTATCATTTTTGCACTCCAAAACGGCACAAAACGGCATAGTTTTAGAAATGAAACTGTGTCACGAAACGAGCAATTCGACGCGATGTAAGAACGTGACTGGGGCCAGTTAAGCGTTACAACGCTTAATTGTGACACGCGTGCCACGCCTACTTACCATTTCCAGTGTAATATTTTCTCTTCCGTGGTTCCGTTCGTTCGCGCTCTATTAATACTGGCCGGATAACATCACTAGCGCATTCTAGATGCTTCTACAAAACTGTCGAAATAATCTCGAACAGTCGATTACTCGATACAGCAACGCCATCTAGTACAGAGTAGCTGAATTACCTTTAAACCACCGATACATTCAATCTCTTCTAGTACCTATTACCTAGTACCCATTCACCGATAGATGGCGTAACACTGCCCCCCCTCCTAAACGTGTTCGTCTCGAACATCGTTGGACCCATGGTAACGAGCCAACCGGTCCACATGAACTATCTTCGGTGCACCTCGCGACCCCTTCTGGATTCGATAGGTGATGTCGTTCATCCTGGTAATTATGCGATATGGCCCGTCCCATCTGGCTTGTAAGTTAGGCGATTTTCCTTTGCTTCGTACTGGGTTATGAAGCCACACCAATGATCCCTCGTCGAAGCCTTTGTTGTTTGCCTTCCGGTCGTAGCGAGTCTTCATCTTTTCAGACATCTGTTGGCCTGACTCCCTGATGTGCTCGTATACGTCGTTCATCTTGTTGCGTAGCTCGGTCGCGTAATCCGTTATATTGCGTGGAGATTCTGGCGGAATACCGGTGATTAAGTCTGCTGGTAAACGTAATTCTCTGCCGAAATTGGCAAAAGCTGGTGTTACTCCTGTGGTTTCGTGGACCGCACTGCGATATGACAGAAGGAATGGTTGGATGTGCTTGTCCCAATCTCTTTGTTTGCTCTCCACGACCTTCGCCAGGTACCTTTCCAGTGATTGGTTAAATCGTTCAACCATGCCATCTGATTGCGGGTGATAAGCCGTGGTCCTGGTTTTATGTGCACCCATCACGCGACAAGTCTCCTTGAACACCTCGGATTCGAAGTTCCGGCCTTGATCGCTGTGTATTTCCAAGGGTACCCCGAATCGACAAAAGACTTCATGCACCAGCTTGTCGGCCACTGTTTTAGCTTTCTGATTTGGGATTGCAAACACTTCAGGCCACTTCGTGAAGTAATCCATCACAACCAAGAAGTATTTGTTTCCATCCTGGCTCTCGGGAAACGGCCCAGCGACATCCAAGGCTATGCGCTCCCATGGGGCTCCCACATTGTACACCTTTAATGCACCTCTGCTTCGAGTGTGTGGCCCCTTGACAGTCGCACAACTTGTGCATTTGCGGCACCAATCCTCGACGTCATCCCGACAGTGGAGCCAATAAAACCGCTCCCGGATCTTAGTAAGGGTCTTCTTAACTCCCATGTGACCGGAAGTCTTGCAGCTCTATCACAATGGTGCTTCGGGAAAGCACCATTGTGATAGAGCTGCAAGACTTCCGGCACCTTAGTTTTGGGCACTACCATTTGCAAATGGCACTGGTTACGCCAGCGTTTTCGATTTTAGCGATCAAAAATCAAATGAGAGCTACTTGAGTAGCAGGGTATCCGTGATTGCGATCAACAACCACACTTTTATGTACTTCGCTCTAGGATTAAGAAAAATTCTCGAACAGCAATCCTAGTCGTTCGGCCATTCCTGGCACAAGTCGGTGGGCAATAAAAGGTACTCTGATCAAAATCATTACAGGTTTTAATGAAAATCACAACTAACTCTTTCTCTCGAAGCTGACATGTTGAACAACACGCATACCCGTTAAAATAATAGGAAACTCATTAAAATATTGCACTGCTCATACTCTGACATCCATCGGGTCTTCAACATCACGCTATGCAACCTCCATCCGGTTACACAACACCACCCGGATAATCATTTCAAGCGTTTAACAAAGTAATCTTAAAGTAGGTTTGTTGAACATGTTGCTTTGGTTTTCCTTATCACATAGCAGACTATAAGATAATCTTACTAGGCTGATACTCTAGATGTTAAGTTTACTACCAAGTATCCAACCAGTCTTTATAGCGTTATAGTTTTGTCATGGATAGTCTAAATACGAAGCCTATCCTAACCTAATCATTAGCGATACAGCAACGGATTTTTCGCGTTCAAGACGATGGACAACGTTTGTGATACTATGACAATGCACTAACGGCTGTCTTGTTTGCGCACCAACGGAGACTATGACTAACACAAAAGCTCAAGGGTAAACTAGGCTAACCAGAAAGGTACTTTACCGGTCCAACCAATGGCAACGCATGGCTAAACATGCAGCCGCACAAACGGCTTATCCAGTTTAAGGTAACTGCACCAGTGATGGACGGTTTAAGGTCGATGAAGTACGTATAAAATTTCCAAAAAAAAAAGTTGCGGGCCGATTCTTGCAATATCTGTAGATAAATTTGGTTATGGTTTTTTAGCATCTAATAAGAGAATACTACATTCATTCAAGTAATTTCCATAAAAATAAAATTACGAATAAAATTGGCTTAAAATTATCCAGTAATGGACAAGTCATACACCAATGATTGACACCTAGTTATGGACAGTGTTCCGGTATTGGACACCTAGTGATAGACACTTGATAGATACAAATAAATAAAAATATTGTTTGTTTAGAAACAAATTTTATTTGCTATTACGTATTCTAAAATAAAAGTTCTTATTAAACATAAAATAAAGTACTGTAAGAAAAATCTTGTTTGTAGTACCTACACTAATGGAATGAACCAGTGATGGACACCCCAGTAATGAACACGTCTGTCCATTACTGGTAAAAAGCTTTATAAAGTCATGGAAAAAAGATATTTCATTGACTTCGAGAAATAAATCTTGAATCGACTAAAATCTTTAGAAAAATACCCTGCACTAGTAATCGACACAATGTCCATAACTAGGACATGTCATAATAACAGGTACTAGTCATGGACATAGCAAAAAAAAAAACAAACCACGTTGTTGTTTGCAATACATTTAATTAAAATTGTTTGGAAAAGAGGTTAATTCAGCCACAAACTTATTATTTATTCATTATTACCTTAATTGAATTGTCAAAAAATACTCATCAGCAACATACCTCGCTATCAAACTCACTTAAAAAACGATATCACTGGTGACACGTGCTGTTTATCTTTCCACCAGTTTGAAACTGAACCACAGACATACATCAGCTGTCAATATTTTGACACTTTAATCCCTTTTCTCTGTGGTAAAATATTGCCAGGTAACAAAAGCGTTGTAGAATCCTTATTTTTTAGGACTCAATCAATAATGTTCATAACTGGTACGCTGTCCATTACCGGTGCACTTACCTTAATGCAAATCTACACTGACGGTAACGTGGGTATCACAAAATTATCACAACAACGACTAACAACCATTTAATGAGAATAAGGTTAAGCATTCAATCATCACTAACGATCACTAACCTAGTTCTACCTACAATGAAAATTAAAATCTCTGAAACTGATTATCATAACGCACTGCGATAATAACTCAATCATTTTCTTATACGTCTGATAATCGAGTTTAACAGCTTCTACTAGAAACACTATCACTCTTAAACGTCCTAAGCATAACTTGGAATTGGCCAGAGAACTCGCGGCACTTGATAAAAATTCCCAGCGTATCACATGAATTTAAAAAACACAGTAACTAGGTAATTTTGACGCGTAAAATCTTAAAATTGAATTTAAGTTTACTAGTGGTGCCATCTAATCTAGGTGTCACGCTAGGGTTGTCGACTTGCCGCTGCTACTGTAATAGTTATTCATCGTCTATCTACCTACTTGACCACGTACCTAATAATAAATAATTATCCTACAAGGGCCTTATCATACTAGCGGATTGCGAACGTTCTTAAAGCGGAGCGGGCGCGCAACGAGTTCATTACGGGCTCACAACGAACACGCCGCGCATGCGCACGCAACGAATTCGTTGTGCAACGAGTAAAAACTTAAAAAGCGTCAATCTAAAAATAATAGGTAGCAATTTATTATTTTTACAGCCTTGGTGTTGCACCATCCAGCCTATTCCAAGCCTATTCTTAAATCATAAATAACAAAGATTACCAACGTATTTTTTACTGAAGAGAAGCGACGAAAATTTTTACCTCAACAGAAAAATCGAATGTCGATTTCCAAGGGTAAATATCGATTAACTGAATCGATTCAGTACAACATATCGATTTAAAAAATCGATTCGCCATCCCTCCCTAATTCAGTGTTGCCAACGTAGGCGATATTTCGCCATTTAGGCCACTCAGAAGTCAGAACGAGAATCGGCGATGAAAAAATCTAAAAGGCGACTGGTCGCCAATTAGGCTACTCTAGGGACATTTTTTTATATTATGGAATCGCATGCAACTACCCATGCTGATCGCCATTCTTAGAATTCGTACCCTTATGAATGTAAGAAGTATGTGTTGTAACAACTTTCAACCAAGCAATCACATGGTGAGTTTGCACGCTGGCGCTGGGAGAGAAATGTATGTTTCCGGTGGATCTTGCGCCAGCTAGCACATCAACTTCTACTGAAGACGACGAAAGTCTTGGTGATGCCTTATTATTGCTAGCAGAGTACAAATCAGAATAGGTACCTTACCCTATTTTTTTATTTGTTTAAGTAGTTTTTAAAATGTTAGCTTTAAATTCATTAACGCGTTTTCAAGATGGCTTAAGCCTGTTTACCAGTGCGTTATAAACCTCTTATAAATGGTTGTTAAAAACTACATTTTATTTATTCATATTGATATTATATAATTATATGTGCCATCACAAATGTACTACAACTGAAATTCGGCGATATTAGGCTTCTTCACGCATGAGAAAAGGCGACATTAGGGCCAGCGCTGTTGGCAACACTGCTCCCTATGCCCTACATTTTACAATGGGGTTGGCAACTGTCAAAGTGTGTTGTCGTTGTGTCCCCAAACATTCATTTTGCATTATGGTCAAATTTTTACAATATATACACTTTTTTGTCATTTCTAACTATCTTCGTGTATCAATAAAATAACTTTTAAACTATTGATTACTGATAAACTGATATAAATAATAGTTACAGCCCAGGTAGCACGCCATTGCGCAATGTTGATGTTGTGCATGTACTGTTAGAGAGAGATGCAGGGGACCTTTAATAAAGGAAGTAAATAGAGACCGCATTCAAATAGCAACCTTACCCAATATATTTACTTCACTCTGACTTATGATATTTTTCTCATGTAAGAGAAAGATAAATATACAAAATGTCATTTTGAATCAGTTTCGAATCTTCGAAATTGTCGTAAATTTTAACTAGACTAGTGATGTGCTTACTCAAAATTAATTTCGATAAAATATTGATAATGTTTGCAATAAATCTTTAAATTTGGTTTACTCAAAATGAATATCAATTGAATGTTGATAAATCCTCAGATAAAGTAAAATATGTGAATAAATCCAGCTTATGTTTAAATACTAGTAAATAATTTACGATAAAAAATATATTTTTAAATTACCTTTTTAAGGTGAATAAAGCAATTGATATTTATAATATCATTATTAATAACTATCTATATACAATGATAGGGTTAATGACGAGATCATTACCACGTAATGGTTTTCGAATACGAAATCACGTTACGTATTTCAGACTTTTGGAAGTTATATGCTTATTACTTAGAAAATTATCACGATCGTCAAGTGTTCATCTAAAATCTTCCAAACCAAGTTAGGGGCCTTTTCAAATTGAAGCGAGGCCCCAGTCCAGCATGCTCAGTTACATAACTATAACTATATTAAATCACCAATCGAGAGTAGGCTGCAGTAATAAGTGAGTTAACTAATAGATTAGAAATAAAATTTTACTGCAGGGTCAATTTGAAATAAAATATTTCACACATATGTGACACATTCACAAAAAGTCACAGACAGTGTCATTAGCTTAATAAAAAAAAACTCAAGTCTTTACAAAATCATATTATATATACAGGTCAAATTTACTACACCCTTATAGAAACCTAAGTGTAAAATAAGTAAAACTTCTTAATTTCACCGCTAGAGGGGCGAGGATAATGTTTGCATCGCCAGTATACTTTTGAGAGCATCTGTTGCGTGCGGTGCGTAAACCTATATAATGAGTTACCCTTTCAATGTCCTAAAAAGTAGCAACACGACAACTTTTTGGTCTATAATCTGTATATATAAAAGCCTTACGTAACTGAATGACTGACAGATATGGCACAGCCAAAGCTACTGGGGGTGCAAGAAGCTGTTTGTCATGTATTTGTTTCTTCGGTAGCGTAAGGGTGCACTAAAAAGGAATTTCTCGAAATTACCACAGAATCAGGCAAAAACAACGTTAAAAAATATGTGCGAGTACTAGTATTGCATAATTTCTTAAGGGGTTTTTATAAGCGTAATATTGATCCTTATCCATTTTGATCAAAATTGACTTTCGGTATCATTTTAGTTTTAGTATTAACAAATATTTTAAGGGTTCACAGCAGTCTACTTGTCATTTGCATGACGACAGTTTTATCATGGCTACGATTATTTAATCATGATAATGACTCACACGATGAGCATCATGGTAATTTATCGTTTTAAGATTGGCATACTAGTCCTTCCTATTAGTCCGGCAATCTGTCACCACTGCAAAAAAAGTAGTCAATGACTACTCAGTACTTAGTACAGTTAATAGTATCGTCCTACATGTGAAGTCTTGCACTTTGTTACACAAGCTTTAAACTTAGTTGTTAGCAGCAGATGGTTTTATTTGAACTTTTATAAACACGAAAGTTTGTGATGATCGATCATTTTTCTTGAGATATATAATTATATTCAAGTATACTTATTTTTCAAAGAAATATTGCAGTATAGCTTCTACATCACAATAGTGCAAAGGCTACCTTTTTTTGCAATAACTGTCACCCACATCGGCGAATACGTGGGCTGAAGCTAGTCTGTAAAATAAAAGTATCGATAAAGTTATAACGTCACTATTTTTATGTGTCACATTTTTATACGAATAAATCAAAATGTCTATGAACGAAGTATCAAAGTTTCAAATGAAGTTCTATTAAATTTTGACGGGTAATGGGGTCCACACTGGAGCCCAGTCCCAGAACTTTGAGTGATGGGATTCCTCCTTCTATTTACTTAAAAAGTCTAAGTAAAGGATAGAGTGGCAGAGAGGGGACAATGAGTGTCCGTCGGTGCGAGAGAGAACGCTACAGTTATAGGCCCAGTTAAAGCCGCTACAGTTATAGTTGGGTTCACGCAGTCATAGTATAGTGCCGGTAGAAATTACTTAAATTTGTGATATTGCAAATTAATTATTTCATGTGCTTTAATTATGAGTTATGACATAGCAGAATGACATGTTAAACAAGGAAATGCCGAAAAATAATATTATATTTTTTGTGTGTTAATAACAAGTTATTATATTAAGTTATTATATATTAATCCAAGGATTAATATTTGTGACTTGATTTTTTTTGCCACTACTTAGTCTTTTCGGTCGGTTCCTAATAAAAGTTGAAAATGTTCTCTATTATTTATCAATTTTGATGATAGACATGGCAACATTGGAAACATTGAAAAAAAGTAAAAAAGCAATGTAGCGGACGGACGTCGTTGCGACTTTTCTTTCCGTCATGCAATAATTTTTGTCATTCATGAATTCGTCGATAAAAAATATTTTAGGTGGTGTCACTTACGTGAACAATAGCTGAAATATAGTTTTAATAATGTGTTAGTATTTTATTTCGCTTAGTTCATCTTTGTAGTTCTATATGATCGGTGTGTGACAAGTAAAGTTCGGTAATGGTGGCCATGTCATGAAAATCCCCACAGCCATGGATGATAGCTCCGTATCTCATCACAACGGAGGGCAAGTGGGATCTCAAATCGGAGTCAGTGTAAATAATAAACAAAACGATGAACCTAGTCAAAGTGTCCAGTATTCAATACCGGGCATTTTGCATTTTATCCAACATGAATGGGCGAGATTCGAACTGGAGAGATCACAATGGGAGGTGGACAGAGCAGAGTTTAAGGTGATTTTTTTTTATTTTCTTCTTTTTCACTACGTGTAATTCAATGCTCACAAAAGTATAGTTAATCTGGGACTCAAATATACTAAGCTGAATGCGCATGTCGTTAGTTACACGTACTTTTGCATGATAAATTTAGGAACATTCAATTGAATACTCCAAAAAAGTAAATGAGATTCGTGATTTTGTGATTGTTTTTATAGTTTTGGGTAAGCTAAAGAGCAGATGATATGTGTAAATGTAATTATACTTCAAACCCAGTCATTGATTAGTTGTTCTAAACTGTAACCAGTCACATTATTGAAGTTACAATGTATGTTATGATGTGTAATCAGGCATAAATTATAAGGATTGATTAGATGAGCCATTCTGTCATATTTGTTATCAGAATACTTAAAAGGTTTACTTTTGTATATCAGTTGTTTGCGTTGTTTTTGTTAAGTTTTAGATTATGATAGTTGTTCTGAGGTGTGTAAATTATTTGTGTTCCAAATGTACTAGATGTGATACTATCAGAAGAATTCTATTCATGGCCACTTTTTGGAAACTGTCGCTGGGTCCATTTTATGAAAAAAAGTGTCATTCTTTTGCCTAGGTAATAGGTAATATTCAGTGATGTGACTATATACTTCAATAAATAATATCAATCCCAAAATATTTATGTATTTTCATTTAATTTTCCACATCATTTGTAGTGGTTTATGTTTTATTAAAGATCTCTGTTGTTAAATTTGTCATTATGTTGAATGCTCTTAAACTTACTTATAGCATAGTCTTGTAAATAGTGTTGACTTTTATCATTTATATTATACTGCCCTGTTTTTACTTTTTATAAGTTATATTATATGGCTTTGCAGCCAATTGCATCAAATGCTAAATAAAGAAATAATTATGGCATTTTAAAGATAATTATGAACCTATTTCATCATCATCAGCCCTTTATACTGTCCCACTGCTGGGCATGGGCCTCTTCTCACTATGAGACGGGGAACCTATTTACCAGGATAAATAATAAATTTATTTGTTATAATAGATGTTATATATCTATTCTAGGACAAATTACTATCACATGATTCACATATAAATTCTTCTAATGTATCAAAATAACTCAGATGTAATCGATTATGCCTAATATTTTCACAAAAGATACAATTATGTTCTGTTTCACTCAATAAATGTTCATCTAAAATATATATTTTACAGGCTAATAAAGATTTTCAAAGACCGAATAGACTGTAAATGCTTTCATAGTACTGGATCTTGTGAATACAAAAATCAGCTGTTTCATTCATGTGTGATATGGTTGAATACAGTTGTTTGTATAGCATGTAATACTTGTCAAAGTGAATTAGTATTAGTATTGTTAGGGCAGTCAATTGAAGAGATTAATAGGCAATTTTGTGAACAATAGCTAAGGCAAAATTTCATTGTTTGAGAGAATTAAACAACATCTGATCAACATTTTACTTGACTGTTATAAAATTGTACATGTGTACAAAATGTCTTTGATTATTGTGTTTATTATAATATATACTTATATCAGTCTAGAAAGGCTGACTGACATGACTGCACCTGGTAAATTAGGTAATGTAGGCATCCATTGAAAGTTGCACCTTGAAAGAGGCTCAAATTTTGGCAATTAAAACATTGACCAATCAGGATAGAAATACTCCTTATAAAAATAATGTAGCATGTAAACTCCAACAATGACTTCTGTTTAAAGTTGCTGTTGGCATAATTATACATGTGTTTATTTATTTATTGTATTGGCTCATCAGCAATAATTTACACTGATTATTACACATATTGATTCCATTAAAGCTTAGTGTAATTATTTCTTAAAGATAGGCACTGCATGCATTATATGAGTGTTATACTTTGTTGTTTGTAATTATGAAAAAAAGTTCTGTTCAAATCCTGTATTGTGCTCATCTCTCTCCGTTAACAATAATTGATTTCTTTTCTTTTTTTCTTAGTAAAATTAGAAACATAATCATTTGTCTTTTGAAATTAAAGCAATAGATGTTATCACATATTTTTGTGCTGTACATACATATATCACTATCTTATTGGTATTAATGATTTGAGTATTTTCTCTGTAATACTAATAGGTATATCTAAATAACCAAAATATTCATCATAGAGATTGATATGGATGATGAGTAATCTTATTAACTCTTTGCATGAAGTAGGTATGTGTATTTTCCTGTAAATCATTGTTTTTGCTTATCTTATGTCCTAGATAGTTGAGATCAATAAATTTTTCTTTGAGCCCATGTTCCATTTTCTTTGGAGCACTACATAATATAGTAATTTATAGAGGTTTATGAAGAAATCATATTACAAATTTGATCTATAAATAATCTATTGCAATCCAACTTTAATTGTTGAGTTCTTAGGTTGTGGTAAGCGTTAAGGTTTTGTCATCACAATTGTTTTGATCAATATTTTTTTATCTAAATGTGTATATTGTGACGTCAGGCACGGATCGCCTTCCTCGAAGGTGAGAGGAAGGGGCAAGAGAATCTGAAAAATGACCTTGTGAGGCGGATTAAGATGCTGGAATACGCACTCAAGCAAGAGAGGGCGAAGTTCCATAAGCTCAAATACGGCGTGGAGTTACAACAGGGTGACGTGCGTCCGCCACAGGAGGAGCCGCCAGCGGAGCCCGAGCCCGCGGAACGTGCACAATGGAAGCAGGGTCGTCAGCTCATTAAACAGTATCTGCAGGTATA
The DNA here is from genome assembly GCA_944739405.2 of Euclidia mi. Taxonomy (NCBI): domain Eukaryota; kingdom Metazoa; phylum Arthropoda; class Insecta; order Lepidoptera; family Erebidae; genus Euclidia; species Euclidia mi. The sequence goes on along the minus strand of OX123183.2, from coordinate 93,265,874 downwards.
ACATTACAATATTTATTTTTATCTCATTCTGCCTATTTTTAACACCCAACAAGGTGCCTTGATTATCAATCGATAATAGGGATAGCCGCCGATCGGCAAGTCGGGCGGGAATATGTTTTTTTTTGCATTGGTCATGTTTTGTTATCTGTATTGGAAATGGACCCAGTGAATGACATTGTCAAAGGGTCTATTTGTAATTCTAATATACTGCTTCCATACTCATCATCATCATCGTCAGTCTTTAACAGTCCACTGCTGGACTAGGCCTCTCCTTTGAAAGGAGGAATTGGCCTACTATACCATGCTGGCCAAACGGGTTGTTATAGGGTTTGTATCAAGTTTTCCTTCTCTTACAGTTCTGTTCCATGCATAATATGCTCCCTTTATTGGCTCTTACGACACCCATGGGATGATATGGGGTGGTGACAATCCGTATTCTTAATCCGTCACCACATGGACAATTCTTCCATACTGCAGCATTAGAATTATTAGAAACAAAAAAATTGCCACAATCTTACATTCCTTGCAAATTTTTTGGTTAGCGAGTTGTAGGTAAAGACATGTTTAATAATGAGCAACAGCATCAATGAGGTGGATGTTTAATAGACTATGAATAATGATATAAAACATGTATTTCTCTCTATTTATTGTTTTCATTGCTGCTTTGCCAATTTCAATGAAATATTCTTAAACTATCTAAGCTGTATCTTGAAAATACTACTATTAAGTAGACTGGTAGATAATGCCCATGGCATTTAGTGGCATTAAGTTCAAAGAGAAAGATATGTGTTAAAGAAATATGCCACAGGTGATAGCAACTAAATAATTAAATGACCAGATTCTTAAATAGTCTTGGTACTACCTGTAGCCTTCAAATATGAATATTTGTTTATTGTATCAGCTGTTTCTACAAACTTGGTAAAATGAAATATGGAATTACCTAAAATAAATATACCTACACTAATAATACCTATTTTTAAATATAAAATACTTATATGTAATGCTCTAAATGTAAGTAAAATATTTGTAAATTGTTGATGTTTGCTGTTTGAAGGGTACTATTCTGTATTCTAGTAACAGGTAAAATACAAAATTAAAGCCAGTGTCTTATTGAAATATGTTTACGCGAATATTAGGTGACAGCTAGGCTTAATTTTAAGCGCTTATTTCGATTCTACCTGGGGACTATGGGATCAATACACATTAATAATAAGACAGAGGTGCAAAGGGTCTATCTAAACACCCTAATCATAAAAAGTGGGTCTATCACGGTTTGTCAGGTAGACATCCAGAGACCAGGCCGTTAGAGCAGTTAAAAAAAAAAACAAAACCAACATTCCTCTTTGCGCAAAACGGCACCACTGTCTAAAACTAACTAAACCGTTTAAATACTCACGATAATACGATATACATGCGTTCGCCGCAAAACTCACGAAGCAGTAATATAATTAGCCAAGCAATTAATTTCCTTTTAGGTTGTTGATTTATAATACTGTTTATTGGTCAACAGGAAATAGGTTACACAGATACCATCCTCGATGTCCGCTCAAATAGGGTGCGAGCGTTACTCGGTCTGAATAATGAGGAAGTGGAGAACCCAAACTACAGAAACTATGACAAGCAGCAACACGACAGATGTGATTACGCTATGAACCATATGGTTCGCAAATATGATTACGGTATGTATAAACAACGGACATTCTTTTAACCTGACTCAATATTATGCAATTTCTGAGGTCAAATGCTTAACTTGCATTTGAATAATGCGTTACGCATGGAATTAAACTACTTTCTCAGATTTGATGATGGCTTGTTTACATTTTTTGCAATATTATTATTTTTTTAATCCTTTTTTAAAAAGACAACTAACGTTAAGAAACTATAAAAGATTTTATATGTAGACTAATCCTTAGCTCCTGTTTCCAAAGTTTTTTGGAACAAATATCAAATTGAAACAGCAACAACAAAAATTAAATATATAAAAAAACTAATAATTGATAAATTGTCTAAAAAGTGGGTAAATTTTGGACTAAAGCTGGCTGTCCACTGAAGCAGAGAGAAGCAGATTGCAGATTTTGCAATTAATAGAAATGCGTATAAACACGGCTGCAAATATTTTACGCCTTTCTGTAGATTGCAAAAAGCACCTCTCTGCTTCAGTAGACAGCCCACCCTTAGACCAAGATTTAGCCGGCCTTACTTTATATTTATTTCTTGTTATAAAATAAGGTCTATGAAGGTATAGAAGCATGATAAACGGACTCGTATTTGCTTTACACAATGTTTTTGGTTGATATAGGTGGCAAAGAGCCTCGTAAAAGTGCGACGGGCGGCGGCTACGAAGAGGGCCTCTCAGTTCAAGAGACGGCGGCGGTTTTCGCCAACTTTGAGTTCCTCGGCTCCGCACTTACTAATCAAGAAATTGATATGGAAGAAATAGACGACCTCGATGCTAAACAATCGCACCACGCTTCTGGTAAACTAGGTGAATTTATTAGTGCGCCCTCTTTCGTACTTTACAATAAGAGGAACTAACACAACTAGGGCAGATAAAAGCTTATACACAATAAAATTGTAACTAACAACAGTTCAGGAAGTTTGTAAAGTATACTGGTTCTTAACTGACTTTAAAAAAGAATGTGATGCTCGATTCGCGAATATTTTTATTGTGTTTGTAACAGAAAACTTTTTTTTGATCCACTCAAGGTTTGAGATTTGAAGTCTTTTTTTAAAAGAGAAGAAATTACATTTGAAGCCGGTTTTTTGGTTACATTCCATTCTATCCCATAAAAAAATAAGCTAGTGCTTAGCCACTGTGACACTAAAACCACACTAATCAAATAGTGTTCATTATTTGGATGCTACACAGTATTTTTCGTACTACAAGTGTTTCGTAATTTAATAGGTAATTGTTAATTTTTCCGAACTAAGGCGAGGAGGTTGACCACGAGGCTGAGGAAGTCCTGAACGAGCTAAACTTGCTCACCGAGAGAGAGGCCGACGGCGGCGGACAAGGAGATGAATATCCAGTCGGTAAGTGTCTCACATTATTATTTTTATTTCTGTTGGTTCAACATACTCTGAAAAAAAAACTGATCTATAACAATATAACTATAACATAAATAACTAGAGGATTCCCGCAGCTACGCCCGCCCATTTTAATTCAATTTAATTGTTTCTATAGTCTGTTCAAGATACGAAAAAATAAAAGGTAAACAAAGAAACCAATGATTTTCAAACTTAATAAGTTAGCACGATAACCGATCGGGATAACCCAACCTAATAAAAAATGGCCCCCTGTCATGCGAAATGGTTACTTTGGGTGTAATGCATAAGTTGACAGGATAACAAATACATTGACATTTTAGAATCATTGGCTTTTTAGGTTTTTATCATGTAGAATAGTTTATTAGCATAACTAATACATTAAAAAAAATATTCGTTATAATAGACTGCACGGTTGGCGTAGTGGTTTAAGCGGCCGCCTCGCCGCTTGACACTGCGCTGAGTGTTGTGGGTTCGATCCCCACACGAGGCAACACTTTGTGGGATTCATAAATTGTTGTCTCGAGTCTGGGTGTTTATTGTGTCCGTTAGTTGTATGTTTGTAAAGTCCCCCGCGACACAGGATTTAGTCCTAGTGCGGGAGTTGTTTTTTCTAAGAAAACAAAAAAAAAAAATTATGAACAATACAGGAAAAATAATAAATATGCTGTAGGTACCATTTATGAATTGAAGGGACAGGCGTATTTTTTTAAAACTAACTGAGTCTTTCGCTTGGAGTATTGAACTTAAATCTACTTTTGTTGCGAAGACGACATTAAAAGAACCATTTTATGGTTTGTTTACATTTTATTTTTTCGTATCTTGAACAGACTACAGTGCACCTATACCGTCCCAAAGGAACATACATACCATATTTCAGCTTCCTGCGCCTAATAGTTATGATTGTAGCTTGTCTGTCTATCAGTCAGTTACTCAAGGATTTTATGTATACAGAAGATAAGATGTTGTTCATATTTTCAATAGTTTACCTTTTGTGATGATATGTCAGTCAGGATAAGTACCTAATGTAATAGATATTATAAAGTAATACCGAGTGTAATGCTGTATTTGTTGTTTGTATTGGTATCGTTCGGAAAATTAATACACTGAGCTTTTCATTTTGAGGATTTCGGACCCGAATGTTACCAACAAAGGCTTAGGCGGCCCTTATTAAGTTGTCATTGTTCGAATGTCAGTTAGCAGACAGCCTTATTAACTAAGTGAATTGTTATATGGTACGGAACCAGGATATCTAATAAATCACCTGATAAGATGCAGTAAATGCGTTTCTCATTCGAACCTGTGTTATTTAAGAAGCCTGCACGTGGGGTATAAGGGTCAAGCAATTGACGTAATGTGCGTAGTAGAAATTTGTCACGCAGTTCACTTATGTGCCAAAATGTAACTGAAATGAATTGAATTATCGAGGTAATGGGATTACCATTATAATTGATTCCTGCTGCGTGTGGTAGGAAAGAAAGTAATTTTCCAACAAAGAGACTATTCTCTTCTGATGGCATATCCCATAATATGCCATCAGAATTCGGGTATGCCTTCTAGCTAGAGACAGTTACCTTCAGTATTTGAGTTTGTGAGACCATTTATAAAACTTCAGTATTTGAGTTTGTGAGACCATTTATAAATCTTCATGGGATCGTACTGACGTCAATGTCATTGCAGCTTTTTGTTAACCTCGCAGTGTGAAACAGTACTAGACATTAGCAGTTTTATACGTCTTATACTGCCACCTCCCATAGCCCTTTGTAACCATAATGGATCGAGCTTCGAGAGATGCACACCTTACTTGCGTAGGCTCTTTTAGATGCTTACTTCTTGATGAGCTTCATATATTAAGCCTCCACTACTCCACTCGCGACAGGTTTACGCACAAAACGTCCCATTCGCAAAACCACCATACGTTCAAATGTCCTCGCGAAAATGCCCAGGGTTGGGTGATACCAAATATGTGGACAGACACGCCGTCTTTATTCGTCTAAAATCCGCCGTGGCCTATAACGAAGTCCACTCGCTTTGGGTTTTAACGGTCAAGTCAAAGGACTGTGACGCGAGGATGTACATATGACTTGATCAGGTATTTCGGATTTCGATAAACTTTATACAGCAATAGGCTTTATACAGCAGCATTTCTAATTGAGATTTAACATGGTGTTGGTTTTTCCCGCAGGTGGTTCTAGCGGCGTGGCGACGGCGGCGGGCGCGGCGGGGCCGGGGGCGGGCGCGGGCGCGGGCGGAGCGGGCGAGGCGGACGAGGAGCCGCTAGCGCTGGGCGAGCTGGCGCAGCTCACCGTCAGCAACGAGCCCGAGGCCTACGACGTGGCCAGCGCCAACAAGGAGTCCTTCCGCAAGACATGGAACGCCAAGTACACGCTGCGCTCGCACTTCGACGGAGTTAGTATACCACCCGCCGTTTGTTACATAACATATATTATACTACATTACTTACGCCCGTTTCGCAAGGATTACGCAGGCATTATGGATAGGCTTTTAACGATCCTGACATATCCCTCTAGCTCTATTCACTCTCAGCCAGTTTAGCATGCATGCTGTTCAGTTTAGGGTACTCTTCTAATGTGTCCTAAAAAGAGATAGGTTAGAAGTACCCTTGCTTTTTGATGATCTGTATTATTCGGTATGATAGCATTGACCAGAGTCGAACGGTAATCGCTCAAACGTTCGTTGGCAAACTCACACAGATAATATCCATATCAATCATTTGGATATTTATATGTGTGTTTGAAATTCCTAATTTTCTTTATATCTGTGGACTGCTATAAAATTTACTTTGATGCAAATAATATAACAAAATAAAACGATACTGTTATGTTTATTTACAAACTAAATTCTATACAGAAAGAAGAAGTTTAGACTTTAATGTGTTCGTTGGTGCGATTCCAGGTGCGAGCGTTAGCATTCCACCCCACCGAGGCGGCGCTGGTGACGGCGTCGGAGGACCACACGCTGAAGCTGTGGAACCTGCAGCGCACCGTGCCCGCCAAGAAGTCGGCCGGGCTCGACGTGGAGCCGCTGTACACGTTCCGCGCGCACACCGCGCCCGTGCTGTGCCTCGCCATGGGCGCGCCGCGCTCCGAGGAGTGCTTCTCCGCCGGGCTCGACGGCACCATCCGCGTGTGGAACCTGCCGCCGCCCACCGCCGACCCCTACGACCCCTACGACCCCGCCGTGCAGGTAACCGGCCTGACGCCTCTCCATCGACCTATCCCACCTAACCTTTACTTCATCACATACACTAGATGTCGATATCGGACGATTTAACATAAGTGAGGTGGTATCGGTTGCAGGGCGGCGTGCTGCGGGACCACACGGACGCGGTGTGGTCGCTGGCGGCGGCGCACGGGCGCCTGCTGTCGGCGTCGGCGGACGGCACGGTGCGGCTGTGGGCGCCGCGCGCCGCACGCCCGCTACTCGCCACGCTGCGCGACGACAGCGCCGGCGCCACCGCCGCGCCCGCCGCCGCGGACTTCGCCGACGCCGCCGCGCGCGCCGCCGTCGTCTACCGCGACGGCACGCTGCTGCAGTTCGACCTGGAGACCGGCCAGGTGAGTGTCGCCCCGCTCCCCGAGTCGCCCGCTGCGTGAGAGTGACGCGTGTCTGACTGTATGAGTGTGTGGCGGTGTGTTGCAGGCGGTGCTGCGCGTGGGCTGCGAGGCGGGCGCGACGCGCGTGCGCTCGCACCCGACGCTGCCGCTGCTGGTGACGGCGCACGAGGACCGGCACATCCGCTTCTGGGACGCGGTGTCGGGGCGCTGCGCGCACGCCATGGTGGCGCACCTGGACGCGGTCACGGGGCTGGCGCTGGACCCCAACGGGCTGTTCCTGCTGTCGGGCTCGCACGACTGCTCCGTGCGCCTGTGGAACCTCGACACCAAGACGTGCGTGCAGGAGATCACGGCGCACCGCAAGAAGTTCGACGAGAGCATCCTGGACGTGGCGTTCCACCCGCTGCGGCCCTACATCGCGAGCGCGGGCGCCGACGGGCTCGCCAAGGTGTTCGTCTGAGCGCGCCGCACTATATATATATAGTATATATATTACATGTAATTTTACTTTCGATACGAACTTTATGTAACGCAGTAGCGAGTCGCGTCATCGCTCGTAGACGAGCGACCGGTACTCTTGGATTATGTGTCTAGTCCCTTCGGTACGGTTACGAGTAGCGACGTATCTGCGATTCGACGACTGCCGCGTGTACGACGGCGCCGCCGACTCGATTTATCGTATTTAAATATTGTAACGTAATGGACGCGCGCTCGACGCTCGTTATAAGCGCGTAGTGAACACTCATCTATGTATAGACATTTGAAATTTATTATAATATATTTTTAGACTTTCAGTATGTGAATTTTAGGTTTTTATCGCGACTTTTTCACCGATTTTACTATACGCAGTGAGAATATTGTTCGTTTCTATGCATCTGTAAGCGAGACCTTATAATAAATATCATATGGACACCGATGATGTTTCCTTGATATGTTCGTTATTTTTACGTGTCTGTACAGTTAGAATGTTACGCAGTATTTGCTAATATTTTGCAAAGAACGAATGGTGTTTCTTAGCTAGATTATTTTTTATTTAAATCGGTTTAATTCTATAGATAATATTTTCTTTTGTTTTGTTACATGTAGTACATTAACATGCTCTCATGGTATCTTATGCAAGTGGTGAGCACTCGAACAAAAATAATGATTGAGTAGAAAGTACTATATCGAAAATAACATAAGTAATGTTTGTTCGTATTGAGTACTGCGATGTAGAGTATATATTATGAAACATTACATATTCCTTTATTTTCCTCGAATTCATACTTGTACACATACATCCAAAATTGATAGTAAAAAGCAACATAACCGATTTGCATGTTGTTTTTTTAAAAATTGTTGTTTTTTTCTTCCCTTCACCCCTATTTGAATAATGTAGTAAATAAGACTTTTATTGACTGAATAACATTACAACAAAATGAAAGATATGGGAGATGATCTTACTTATTTCGTAAATACTCAAATCATGCTATATATAATCTCATTTGTTGCATTGTGTACATTATTCAATTTATAACAATTCATTAAAGTCGGTTCATTGGGTTGAGAGTTTTAATGATAAACACAAACTTACATTATCTAAAGAATTATTTCTACAAAGCACAACATAGAATACAAATTTTGAGACCTATTTAAATTTAATTCAATTATTACTTTTACTGTGCGCAAGTAGCTATGACACACAATTCTCCCAATATTTTTTATAATGAGGCTTCTCATAATAATGTTGCAAAATAAGAAAATGAAATGAGCGTTAATTGTAAATGACCTTATTAGAACAAAGGACTAAACATAATCCAAAGATTAGGTTTGACCTTAGCCGTGTAAAAGTTACTATACCTATATAAAAATACTAAATGATCGTGAAGCAGGCGAAGCAGCCATCTGTATCTAAATTTCGTTTGCACGGTTGGCGTAGGGGTTTAAGCGGCCGCCTCGCCCCTTGACCCTCGACTCTTGAGTGTTGTGGGTTTGATTCTCACACGAGTAAATACTTTGTGTGATTCACAAATTGTGGTTTCGTGTCTAGGTGTACTTTGTGGCCGTTGGTTACATATTTGTTGGTTTTATTGCGTTGTCTTTAAATAAAAAAAGGGAGCTAATGTCGATTGATATAAATATTAATATTGAAAAACTAGGTCTAAATTTAGAACTGTCCTCAGAATCGGGCCGTGCGTCGCGCCTAGTTTAAACACAGAAAGCACTATTATATGTATGGAAAATGTACCAATCGACGTACGTCTTTGCGACCAACTAGTGACAAGGATCCTTGGTATACTAACTCCTTGTTTTTATTAATGTCTTGTGTGTCCACAAGACATCATCAAAGGTCACACTGTTGAGGAATTATGCGAAAGAAACGATTTGAATCAACTGAGCCTATTTTACTTCTAATTACACCAGGTTTTAATTTGATAACTGATCATTATTTACAAATACTGTCTTATCTAAATAAGTTGAAGACGATATTATTATTAGAATCAGGGCCGGCGCCCCTATTGTGAAGCGCAGCTGACAGCATTTTTTCACTGTGAAGCTATTATAGACACTTTCGTCATTTAAATGATGCCCAAAATCATTAACACAAAAAACTCCTGAGCGGATCGGAGCGACGACTAGCGCATTGTGCGTCGGCACTAGTTGCCTTTTTAGTTATTACTCAATAGCATTGAAATTTCATAATTCTTCCATGCCACTGGAAATGATAATTATCGAGGAACTGGTAGCCAGTAGGTACCTACTAATATAATTGGTTACATAAAAGGTCATAGAATCCGATGGCTCAGTCACGTTGAGAGAATGTGAGAAGACCGTGGTATAAAGAGATTTCGGTCGATCGACAAGACCCGTTGGGGCCGTTGGTTACCCCAGATACCGTTGGACAGATGTGGGGATGGATCTACAGCAGTTTCATGTTGGTCGAGCAGTGGCCAAAGATGGCGATCTCTCGTATTGGAGGCAAGACATGGGTCGTTGAGCCAACGGAATTAGAGTAAGTAACATGGATGGATGGAGTAAGTATAATTAATTGCAGTTGAAATAGGCGCAAGATTCATTAAAAAGGTTTTTTTTAATTAGCCTCTTACCCATTTAATTTATGTCCCCTCCAAAAATGCGTTGGAAACCATATCTCAAAAGCTACAGAACCGATTTTGAAAATCTTGCACTATTCCCTAAGTTGAAATATCAGGTAGATACCTACATAAATAATAATAATTAAGTTGCCGAGAATCCGAGAAATTCGTGGACAAACACTAACATATCAACATAAGAACATAAGGTAAATACGCTAAATGTCGGCCACCTTACGGTTTTTCTATTTTGGGATCGGTCTGGCACCATCAATTTGCAACGAAAGGACAGCTTCCGATGCGGTTTTGGATAGTTTGATAAATCTATTTCATGTTTATGGGCATGAGGTTGACATTTCTACTACAAGGAAAAAGTTCTAAGGTTTAGATGCGTCGAGAACGAAAAAACCCTAAAGTCGGCCATTCACGGCCCATGGTCGGTCGCGTTTTTCCCAAATCTCGGCCGGGTATAGGTGTTTTAAATTAAGACAGACAAATATTATTAATATTTTGGCAGGAGTCTCACTAAGTATACGTTATTAATCGTATTTGTTTAATAGTAGGTAAAGTATTTTTTTATTTGCACTCAAATAATGTTAGGTATTACAATTTTTATCAAAGTAAACATCACAATAATTATAATTAGTTCTGGATGTCTTTTCAACAATAATTCATACCATTTTTGGCCCAGAGTATCATCATTGAATAGATTTTGCTTGTTTTCGGCTTTCATATTTTTTTTACACTATTAATTGTATCTGTTTTCTTTTCTTGGAAAACCGCACTTCACGAGTTGTATTACCCATTGAACTAGTATTTCTTCTTTGGCTGGGTTGAAAACTGAAGGACGTCCCGTTTTAAATGTATGTATGTCTATACGACCAGCCAATCTATCCTGGAACGTCGTCGTTCGCGGGACGCCAAATAGTTTAGAGGCTGCACGAATGGGCATTCCATTACTTATTGCCTCAAGTGCTTCCTTTATTTTTGTGCGATCGTAACTGCATAATTTTCTTTGTTTTCGTGGTGTGCGTTCGCGCAGCGGAATGTTGTAGAATTTAAATATTTTAATTATGCAGATATTTAGTGTATGACGTCGTATAATTGTGTATGGTAAAAAAAAAATTGTGCACGCAGCCATTGTGGAGAAAGTCACCAAAAACTGATTCCGCTGGGCGAACGTTGTCCTGGCGGAACTTTTTTTAATCCATTGACTTTAGAAGAAAAGAGATGTGTCCAAAAATTAGTGTGTATTTGTGTGTAATTGTGTATGTATGAATAAAATTGGTGCATGCATAAACTTCGGAGAAATTCAAGTTTCCGCTACGCGAACGTTTGGCCATTAGCTAGTTTTCATATAAAGCGCTTACATAGAGAGCTGTAAATTTTTACATACGTTGTTTTGAATTTCTTTATATTTGTTTAAAAAACAGATTTAGAAAAAATCGTAGGGCTTAAAAGATAAAAATATAAACGTAAAATACGCTTATTAGGTCTTAGTTCTTAAAGTATGCACTTTGGGGTCTAGATTTTCACGTTTATACAAACCTTGTAAGTGTCTGCAACATGTTGCCAAGTATCAATGATGTTCCGTTGGTAATTAAAGAGTTATAGGACAATTTACCATGAATAGATCACTGTTTACAAAGCAGTCAAATATCACGACGTTCTAAAGGAATTGCATGGTAAAATGTATGCCAATAATTAGTGTATTCGTTCAACTATTCACATGCAAAATTTCATGTCATTAAATTCAGTAATTAAAGAAAAACAATTGTAATACTGACGAAGCATCGAAAACCTACATAACCCGGCCAAGTTCGGATAGTTACAAAAAAGCGGCCGTGCAATATATTTAGGTAACATCCCAAAATTTACAGTATAATACCGGTATTGAATTGGTATAGGTGATAACACAATTGTTGTTTCAATATAATTTATAGGTCATTTACTTTTGTACACCTACTTTTTTAAATGTATTTGACTATGACAGAAAGTAGGTACTATTTACGTAGGTACTTTATTTAAGTATGCGCTTGAGACTTGAGATATAATCTAGATATATTATTAAAATTTAAGACAAATATAATTCATACAGCTAATTTCTATTGAAGAGTTCATGGATCAGAATTCTAACTATAGACCTCTTAGGGAAATTAAATAATTACCACATGTAAATACTACTGTTTAGGTAAATATTTATCATATTGTAGTTTATTACACTATTTAACCAATGGACTAGATATGCACGAGCGTTCCCCTTTGCAACTTTAGTGGATCAAACAATCTAATAACTTAAAAAAACTACTTCTTGAATCGATTTTTTAATTGATGTATACCGTTGTACTGGTAGTTAGTGACTTATGTATGTGAGCGTGTTCCCCCGCACCCCACCAAAATATGCAGAATTATTTTGTTCAAAGCGGTACGCTAGTTCTTTGGTTAAATAGTCTAAGTATTGTAGTTATGAATTGATCAAAAATATTCTAGTGTGAAAAAATAGACAACGCGCTGTGCGCAACGAGCGATAGGCGGCTTCCCGCTTGAAACGGTACTTCCATCCTTGAAGAAAAGAGAGGGCAATATGTTTATTAAACCTGTTTTAGTTAAAACACATTTAAGTCCATTGCTGTCGTTGCAAGCGTTTGTTAACGTTATTATAATTACATAATTATGTAATATGTAATTTAAAATATTTTTGTACACGGATATTTAAATACTTGTTAATTGAAGATTTATTTTTATCGTAGATAGTGGCGTTATTATTTAAAAAATATTTTTAATTCAAGAAATGCAATTGTTTTATTTTTTCCTAACGCTTGTGTACGCAACTGTACCATATTAATAAATACTATATTGGAAGGTTAAGAACGTTTCTTAGATATATGGCACGGCCGCTTTTTTGTAGCCATCCGAACTTGGTCGGGTTATGTAGGTTTTCGATGCTTCGTCAGTATTATAATTGTGTTTCTTTAATTACTGAATTTAATGACATGAAATTTTGCATGTGAATAGTTGAACGAATACACTAATTATTGGTATACATTTTACCATGCAATTCCTTTAGAACGTCGTGATATTTGACTGCTTTGTAAACAGTGATCTATTCATGGTAAATTGTCCTATAACTCTTTAATTACCAACGGAACATCATTGATACCTGGCAACATGTTGCAGACACTTACAAGGTTTGTATAAACGTGAAAATCTAGAACCTAAAGTGCATACTTTAAGAACTAAGACCTAATAAGCGTATTTTACGTTTATATTTTTATCTTTTAAGCCCTACGATTTTTTCTAAATCTGTTTTTTAAACAAATATAAACAAATTCAAAACAACGTATGTAAAAATTTACAGCTCTCTATGTAAGCGCTTTATATGAAAACTAGCTAATGGCCAAACGTTCGCGTAGCGGAAACTTGAATTTCTCCGAAGTTTATGCATGCACCAATTTTATTCATACATACACAATTACACACAAATACACACTAAATTTTGGACACATCTCTTTTCTTCTAAAGTCAATGGATTAAAAAAAGTTCCGCCAGGACAACGTTCGCCCAGCGGAATCAGTTTTTGGTGAATTTCTCCACAATGGCTGCGTGCACAATTTTTTTTTACCATACACAATTATACGACGTCATACACTAAATATCTGCATAATTAAAATCTTTAAATTCAACAACATTCCGCTGCGCGAACGCACACGTTTTCGTGAAGGCCCTGGATCTCCCTGCTGTCATTGTAGTACCTTAAATTAAAAGCATTAATTCTAAAGGCAGCTTTTTGTGACATGCAGGCTAATTAATGAATGAAATATTCACGACCAACCATTTATATTTTTTAAGCTAATTAACATGGGTTAAAGTAGCAAGTTCCAAAGAGCAATTTATATCTTATATTCCCATACCATAATAAGCTACCATAAATGTTTTCAATAATATCAACTCCTACATTTAAACTTAACTCTTTATATTATTAATAAATACATGTACTATAAATATTTAATTTTGAGAAAATAAGAAAAAGTAATCAACCTGTATAGTTGGGCTCGAATTCAAGGCTGGTCGACATTACGATCTTTATTGTTTCTAAAGCTGGCCCCTATTTCGGGTACATTATTTCTCGAGATTCAATTAATATCACCCCGGCCGGTATTTGGCGATTAAACGTAAAATAGATTTATTTGCCTATATGCGTTGCAAATTCTCTTATTAAGCCAATGGAATTAGTACACTTGGAATTTATAAAACAGACTGCATTTACTTTAAGTCGGCTACGGCCGAGAATCCGGTTATAATTCAAATTGGTATTCTATTGGCGGCTTCCTATTTTCCCTTTAAAACAATACGTAAAACACTGAAAAAACTATCTCAAAATATAGTAAAAATCACTAATTACTGATAATAAAGCTTATAACAAAAAAAAGGAATGTCTGACCGTTCTAATATCAATCCCCGAAGTGTGGGTATTCACAGCAAGTAAGGTATGTACTTTTAATGTGAAATTGACGCTTCGACGGCGCAATCGCTTACTGACGCTCAGTGTGCAAAGAGTGAGTAACGTAATCGGAAAGTAATGGTTTGTACATATAGAGTATGAACTAAGATTGTAATTCGAGTGGCAAAGGAGAAGTTGCAACTTCCATATAAAATTACCCCACGTCCGACAGCTGAGAAAAATATCTCAAATAATAGATAAAATTGAGTATTAATAAGTTGCATACCTCTGATTGTCATCCTTACTGGCTATCATACTTAGAAATTGCTCCAAATATTGTTTCAGGCGCAGTATTTAGTACTTATCTTAAAAATATTATACTTTCAATCATGCATTTCTTTAACGACCATAAAAAAGTGGAATAAAGATTAAACAAATGAACATATTTTTTATAGACTCTAGCCTGTATCCTCGAACACATTAAATTTTCTAAAAGCGCCCCTAACAGAGAGTAGCTATCGATAGAGTCCGCTAGGGAGCGCATTTAGAAAATGTATGGAAATTGTTCCCGTCGACGACTAGGCTATCGTCCACCGTGACGATCGAGTGCAAACTGGTACTAGACCCTCTGATATCATAATTAATTCCTCATATGTCTCGGAAAATCAAATTAACTTCTTCGCTAGTTGCTTCCAACCTCGCAAAGGGAACTCTGCTGGTTTAGATTATGTTCTTCGACATAATCTGCTAACAAGTTTGGTTTAAGCATATTTAGTCCTATTGTTTGACAAAACTCTTCAGTATGTGTGCTTTATTACTAACGTAGTATAATAACTATTATCAAACGTGAGTTAATTCAGTGTTTAATTGCTTTTTAATCCTATTCTAAAACTAAAATCAGAAATTAGTATATTACAGGTTTTCTACTCCTGAATTAATATTTAGAGCAATTTTTTTATATGTTAGCTAGTAAGGATGATTACCGGAAGTATATAATTTTTTTATACTGATTTTAAGCGATTTTTTGAGATACTTATCGTTGCAGTCGGAAGTGGGGCATTTTTGCTACTTCTTCTTTGTCACTTCATTACGTTTTAAATGAACGCAAGCTGAAAATGTGCAGACGGCCGAAGTTTGGGGAGGGGCCGACGTTAGGCGTATTATACCCTACTAGTGGCAATAAATACAGCTAGTGGGTTACAAGCTCGCCAGCCGGCGATGACCTGGGGGGACGCAAATTGATATGAAGTTTTGTATATACCTAATTTAATTTGAAGAACAGTGCTTCATTTAATGATAATTTTATAATAATGGTAAGTTATTGTAAGTAATATCGAGCCTTTCTCGCCATTTTAGCGCAACCGACAAAAAATAAAAACAGGAGAAGGTTTTTTTTTATATTTTTATACAGAAATATGCTAATAAAGTAAAATTTTATGTACATTAATGATTTTTAGACATTTACACGTATAATTAAAAAACTACAAATATAATAAGTATTTTGGCTTGGATTTTAAAACGATTCGCCTGAATTTGAGGGTATTGGTGGTGTAGGGGGCTTAAAGAGTTAGTCTTAATCCCCTCATCATCTAATTTTGGCTGCCGGAGTTGCGTCTAAATATTTTTAAACAATTTCCAAAAATTCTTAAATACTTTGGTAATTAGGTATGCAAAACGGAGCGTAATTGTCCGTATTTTTGCAAAAAGGAACCACCCAGCAAAAACGCACTTCTGAGATATCAAGGGATTTACATAACATGTGCAGCTCTGTTAGATTAATTAAAATATTACATTTATTTTATATAATTGTATTGATAAATTACTTATTTAAGTATGTGTATATAAATTTGCTCTGGATACTCTTAATTTTTCTAGATAATTAAGAAAATGTGCATGTGGTTCCTTTAATATTTACTAACTAATAGCTTTCTTCATATGCAAAAAAGAACCACAACCCATGGGTTTCATGTATATCGGTAAAGCCATGGATTTACCAATATACATGACAGTGGCGTAGCTAGCCTGGTTCCGGGGCGGAAGTTGGCGAATGACCTTTTTTTTTTTAGTCGATACCTACCTTATGTTGTTTTATATTTTTGTACGCATCCATTTCGTCCCAGCCTCGATTTCAGGTAGTCAGTCCACCTAACCGGGTGCCACCCTACCTTACGCTTGCCGAGTCGTGGTCTCCAGTCTAGGACAAGCTTGGTTTATCGGCCATCAGTACTTCTGCAGATGTGACCAGTCCTCCTCATAAGCTTACTTATTCTGTGAGCTATGTCGGTAATTCTGGTTCTTTGTCGGATAACTTCGTTGCAGATTTTATACTCGCTTCGTGACTTTAAGTTTGGGGACTAGTCCCACTGTGAGTGTCCACGTCTCGGCACCGTACGTCATAACAGGTAGGACGCATTGGTAGACTTTGGTCTTCAGGCATTGTGGTAGGGGCGAAGAGAAAACTTGACGTAGTTTGCCAAACGTTGCCCAACCCAACTGGACACTACGGTCGATTTCCATCTCGAAGTTATTGCTACCAAGCTGGACAACAAGCTGTTGCTCATGGTAGACATACTTTTGAACACATTCAAGCATCCATCCGTGGGCATAAACCGATCCCGACATGATGAGTTCGTCTAACATAATCTTGGTTTTGTTCAGTTCATGCCGAGACAAGTTCACGTCGAGAGGCTCGGTTTAGGCTGTGGAGCATCCCGCTCAACTCTTCCAGGGACTCCGCAACGATGACAATATCGTCAGCAATCCGACGGTGTGAGATGTATTCGCAGTTAATGTTTATGCCCTGTCCAAGCCAGTCCAGCATCTTGAAGATGTCTTTGAATGCGCTGGTTAAGAGCTGATTAAAATATTAAGTCTCCCTGCCTCACACCTCGTCGCAATCGGTTCGTTGTAGCTGGAAATCGTCTAGTTCCTGTAGCTGGAAATCGTCAAGTTTTTTGGCAAGGCTGTTTGTAAGCACTCTCGAGAACGACTTGTAGAGGTGGCTGAAGAGTGAAATGGGTCTTTATGTTTTCAGCGAGATTTTGTCACCTTTTTTTTAAGAACAGGACAACCGCACTCCCGCTCCACGCCTGATCTGTAAGGCCCTGATGGATAATGGAATTAAAGAGGCTTGCCAGCTCTTTCAGGACTACAGCCCTCCTGCTTTTAAGAGCTCTGTGGTGATTTCGACATCTTATGGAGACTTGTTGTTCTAAGTTGCTCGAGACCTTCTCGTACCTCGCCTTGATTAATATCAGGGATGTTCTCGGTATATTGGCTGCGGGAGTTATGCTCTATAGTCATCATTGCCTGGTTTCAAGACTTTAGATTTCCATGATGCGTACAGGTCTTTGTAGAAACTCTCAATTTCAGCTAGAATTTCGAACTTTAAGTTTACGCCTTCCGCAGTACAATAAAATCACGTAATTGTGGTTCTGCTGTTCACAATATTTATTTATACATGATAGAACCGAATGCTTGTGGTTCCATTTTGCAAAAAAGTAATTAGTCATTAAAATATGAGTTTATTTTACGCATAATGGTACCACAGAAACTTGGTTCCATTTGGTGTATTATAATAATTTTTAATAATAGAAATATTTTTTATGTAAACTGGTACCAAGTATCTGTGGATCTGTTTTGTATAAAATGACATGGAATTTATATGGTTTATTTGTTTGATGAAACGAGTCTCATGGTGCTATGGTTCGGTTTTGCAATATGTATAATGTGTGTTTTTGCTGTTGGTTCCTTTCTGCTTTTTGTATAACTTGTTTCCAAGGGAAAAATCATGTGGATCTTTTTTGAATAAGAAAATAAACCACTTTTAAATTAGTATTCTTCAATAAAAGCAAAAATCAAAATTTGTCGTGTGGTTCCTTTTTGCATAAATACGGACAATTTGTATGCTTTAGTCTGTACGGTTTAAAAACTGTTTTTTTCAAATGTAATTTTTAAGTTTTATGACAAAAACGTGAAACGAAACGCAACCCGCCATCTTGGATGGATGATATTGACAGCTAATGTCAAATTT
This sequence comes from Euclidia mi, assembly GCA_944739405.2. Taxonomy (NCBI): domain Eukaryota; kingdom Metazoa; phylum Arthropoda; class Insecta; order Lepidoptera; family Erebidae; genus Euclidia; species Euclidia mi. The sequence continues at coordinate 93,247,706 of OX123183.2, read as the reverse complement.
GTGCATCATTCCTTTGCTTTCGAGTGCCTAGGGTTAGGTTAGGTATAGGTGCGACTGTAATTGAAGTAACTAAATAGGTTATGTTAGGTTCTCTTTTGACCGTTAACCCGAAATTAGGAGTCCTGCGAAGCAGGGCTCCGTCAACCCCAGTTTATTAAACTAGTGTGAAGAATGTGGAAGTTGGCACCACCATACACACTGATGTTTGGAGAGCATATAATTTTTATTTTTTCTTAAGGAACCAAGTATTTTCGGCGGGTGAAAATGGTGAGGGGGGACCCAAACCCTCCCCCCTACCCCTCTCAACCACTCACAATCCCTTAAAATGGCGACGTATTTCGAAATTTTTACCAGTATTTACGCTATAAATGGCAATCCAGATAGGTACCTATTTCATATTAGTGTAGTGAGTGACCCCCTCCAAAATTTCAGGCTGCGACCGCGCCTGATGCAGCTCCAGAAATTGTTTCGGGTCTGGCCTGTTGAACGTTTGTTAAGTTCCTCGTGATACCAGACGAATGTAGGCATCCTTCAAAAGAAAATCTGATCGATTCTAAAGCTAGTAAGAACGCAGTGGCTGCTAGCACACTGTTCGGGTGCAGTATAACCAAGCATCAAGTTTAGTACTTACTTACCTATTGTTTTAGTTCAAACAAATTACAACTTTTTTTTGTGTGTGTGTGTGTGTCCAACTCATTTGTTGGAGTTTTCAGACCGCCCGAGGGCCTTCAACTTGGCATAACGATTTTTATCCTGAGAACTGAGACAAGAACCGGGCGGGAGCATGGTGGGACCGACAGCTTTACGTTCCATATAATATATTACTTTACTCTTTGGCTTTACGTTAGTGATGCGACTAGAATAGGATTTTGTGACTCGAGTCACTCGGGTAATTTAACTATCTCACTCGAGGCGTAGGTACTCGAGTATTCGAGTCACTTGAGTAAAAAGTCTCACTCGAGTTGCAAGTTTGAAATTCTAGTGATCTCTTTTAGAAACATTAAAAAAATACCTACTTATATTATTTGACTCGTTGTCACGGATGGAGTAATAATTGAAATGAAATACTACACATTATAAGACTTTTTACATATTATTTATTTTTAAGTAATCAACAAACTAAAAAAGTGTCTGCCTAAGAAGTAAGAATATCGAAATTTCCATGAATGAATTAATAATAATAATAATTACATGTTATGCAATTTTAATTACAAGTAATTTACAATTAGGTATATTGTAATAAAAAAATGTCAGAAGAACACACCGGGATATGGTCTATCGCGACACGACAGAGGCCGTCACGACAGATTGCGTCAGATAAATGTGCACGGTCTCATATAAATGTATGAAACCGATTACTCTCTGTCGCGTCACGACAGGTTATGTCGGATAAATGTGAACGCGGCTTAACTAGTGGCATGGCGGCAACAGAATCAACTCGATGCGCCGAGTGGACTCGGCAACTCGAGTGCATAGACTCCAGTATTTTTTTTTTCAATCGAATACGAGTTTCACTCGAGTGACTCGAGTAAAAACAAGGCTCGAGTCGCATCACTACTTTACGTGCCCTCTGAAGCGCGGTAGTGCTCTGATGTAAATGCCACACGCGGTCACCCATCTAATTGGTGACCTGTGCAAGGTTTGCTTAATTTTGCCGACCTATTAAGAACGGAACGGCAAGCCAAGTTACACCCTGGGCGCCACAACTATTATCATAAGAGCAAAGTAGGTACGTGTCCCTGGTGGTACACCTGCAAAATTGCTGCACCATGGAGAAAATGTTTCATACAAATGGACTCGCTTACCGCAGCTAAACTGTTACCTAAAAAACCAGTCGATCACTGATGGAGATATTCAGAAAGTTTAAAAATGCAAGGAAAATTGTCAAGGCAACGTTGTTAAAGGCATTGCCAAAATCTTGAATTGGAGTGACTTCTGATGGTATCATCAGACATATCCCGGAAAGTTTAATTTACGGTAATAAGCTCTTTGGTAATAAGTATTAAAAAATGCACCATTCCAACCAGGGTTGCCTCGACCCAATCCAGCGTTTATGTGTGAAATTTATGAAGCGCCTTTTTGTCATCCTTTTTCAAAAGTAGGTAATTTTAATAATTAACGCATTTCACCAGGCAGTGGCGGCGCGCAGCGTGCAGCGCCCCTATGGCCTTGTTTCCATCATCCTCTTATTGTAAAATAAAGATATAGAACTGCACTGTCTCGTTTTTAAACATAGGCTCAATATTTTCGGATTTGCTCATAAAATATGTTGTATGGCTAAGTTGTATTCAGTATGGCAAGCCATGACATTTACATTGTTTTCAGAATTATTTAATAGAAATTTAGCCTTAATCACGAGCATTAACTACAAAGCTTTCGGGAAACTCGTTGCTTTTGAAAGTCTTTGGTGCCGAAAAAGTGTTGTAGGTACAACTGTACAAATCCGTAATAAGTATACCTAGTTAAGTGCGTTATACAAACCTATACCTACCTATGAACGTATACCTAATACTAATACACTTGGAAAATAGTTTACGAGGCGAGTTATTTTCTTAATAAAAATACTTATATTGGTCAACATCAGGCGCAGTGCCTGTAGGTAGAGTCTACAACAATATTCGCATAACACATCCTTCACAAACTAGATATTTGTGTACCATAAAAACCGTTCGTTTCAACTACGTCACGGTAGCAAACGGGGAAGCCATAATTTTGGCGAGAGGTTGTAACAAGTTGTAACACTAATTTGTTAAGCGAATATTTAGTTTCAGAAGAAACGAAACTTCCAAGCCATGCATTTTGACTAAGAGGTAGGTACAGATGGTGAAGTTAGAGGGTGAATTTGTAAAAAACCTGATTCCTACACGTGTTTTTTTGTTTCGTACAAAACGTCCGTATCAAAGGTCCGTATGCAAAAATTCCTGTCATCCAATCCAATCATGACCTCTAGCACAGATTTTTCCAAAGTTATCTTAGCTGGCTGCGACCCTTCAAACAAAATTTTCAACATTGAGACCCATCTCTTTAGAAAAATATTGGTGATGCTAAGATTCTCCTGTGGCAAGATGCGGGATCTTGATAATGTTGTGTAATTCGTCCTATTTAAATAGAATTATAAAAAAAAGAAATCATTAACAAATCACTGCTCGAATAAGAAACGAGACATAAATAGCATTTTTATTAATTAAATACCCACACATTTCTTTTTAATAATTAAATATCTCACCGTGCGCTGAAAGACGGTATCCAAGCTTCTGGACTGGGAAGGACTCGGCATCGACATCAACGGCGAGTAGGTACACTCACTTTCGATTTGCTGATGATATCGTAATAATGGCTGAGACCATGGAAGACTTCAACACAATGCTTGGTGACCTCTGTAGAGTCGCCCAACATGCAAGTGGGCAAGACGAAGAACATGTCTAACGTCCATGTCGTACCTCTCCTATTCAGGTTGCGAACTCTACATTCGAAGATAGGGACTCCCTTACTGTTCTTAGTTTACTGTGGCCGAGTGGGAAACGTAAGTATGTCCCTTCTTTACTCATCGACCCACCGCGTCGGTGGCTCAGTCAGCCAGTATCGCCTCACATTTAAGAGTCGGCGCAAACGGGCCACCGACCACAGCCACTGGTGGCCAGCGACAGTCACTTTTAACACGCTGTGGTCGGTGGCCCGTTTGCGCCGACCCTTAGGACCTACTCATATTATATTAGCTGGTGGGTCGCGTCGCGACCCATAGTTTGGGAAATGCTGCTCTAGCATAAAAATTAGTGAATGTCTCATACTAACTGCCACCAATTTTAGAAATTGGGGGCGGGGGGAGGGGTTTAGGATTTTGTTTCTTTTTTGGTTGTATAGACTACAGTACTCGCCAATCTTTATGGCCGCTCTGAATGTAGCCATCGGTACGAACTTGCGCATGGTACAGTCGGGTGGACATGTCATAACCAAGAAAATATATTTGTAATTATTGAAAATTAAAATCTTCAGTTACGTTGTTAGATTAGCTATATTATATTGTTTAATTACATAGTCAATCAAATTCGAGTAATGTAAATTCAGTTAGGTGAAGGACTTTTAAGCCTAGACTTCTTTCCTTCTTCATAAACGTTACTACGTCATACACTATTTTTCGTGTTTGGCGACGTAAAACATTAAAACGACCGCAAGGCATGATCAATGACAATGTTAACTATATCAGTACAAATAATAACAAGAAACAACGATAGCAACGAGAAACAATAAAGAAGTAACACTACGAAACTATTTTAAACGCGACGATACTGTCAGAGCTCAGCGATTATGTGAGTCGTGTACGAACGTAGCACACTCACACTAACGCGCGGGAGGCGAGGACGCTAGCGGGTGGAAGACAGCGCGCGCGGGCGTGCCCTGCCTCCACGCCCCGCGTACGTCCCGCTGATACCTGATTTTGTGTTCTGCGCAGCGCAATGCGACTATGTTCGGAGCGGCCATAAAGTTTGGCGAGTACTGTACTTAACTTAGTTTACGTACTAAATCTTAGAATCTCAGATGGGTAGCACTTCAGGAAGTAGGTAGGTACTCTAACATTTTGATGATCGTCAGTGTAGGTATCAGTGAGCGTTGTCAGCCACGAAATCAGTGTATTTTAGATAGCAATAAAATCTAAAATATCTATCAGGGCTATTTAAACTTTGCTTAGCAATTGAAACTTTGTATATCAATAAGTCTACTATTGATTGTTGTTGCTTGTTTAGTAACCATATCCCGAGAATTTGAACGGACTGTTATATTGGAAAACAAGGATATGAGGCCAGGATGGAAAAAAAGGACGAAGCACTTTGAAGAAAGGTAGGTAGAGTGCCCTTACGCTTCACTGGGCTCGTCTTGGCGGTCAAACGACCGTGTCCCCAGATATCTTAACCCTATAGGTACCTACCTAATTATCTTCCTCTCTCCTTATAATGTTCGACAGAGCCCATGATTGTTACATACATTTATATTTGAGTACCACCTAAGCAAACATTGTGGCAAGCAATAAATGATTGAGTATTGAGCTTACATTATCGTGTAGAGTTTCTTTGTCATTTATTGTATCGACTAATTTATCATCGCAACACCTGTAGTTACCAACACAAGCATAACAACAGATTGCGTGTCATATCAGGTGGGCAAACCTGCGTTGGTACTGTGATGAAATAGTAGCTTCAGTCTACAGTGCTGTAATGTCCAAATCGATATAAAACAATGTACTTTTCATACCATTTGTGAGACTTTTTATTCTCAAACGAAGGAATCTGTTTCCATGGGTGATGAAGCTCCATAGATGACTCAAAAGGCATCTAAGGCTAATTAATTGGCCAATCTTTCACACTCTATTTATATCTTTCGGCACATATCTTTCATCATTATCATTATGCTCGGGGATGCATGGGAGCGCAACAATAACTTAGAGCTCCCAGCCAACCTCACCTGCCCGTGGTGCATCCTGCCGACCAGCGAACGAGGCTCTGGCGACCAAGTAACGGCGGTATAACCGTTGCAAATAGGCGTAGCTAAATATAATAGATCGGTGACGGGCAGCAGCGTCACCGGTGCGGGAAGCTACGCCCTGCGATCACCAACACGCATGCCCAGCGTGGTGATTAAGGGCAAAACCTCAATGGCACACACGCTTACGCAACGGCCCCCAGTTCCCGGTCGCCCCGCTATTCCTGGCCAAGGCGGCGGACATGGTAACGGCGGGGCAGGGGGTGCGAAGAATCCCCGGGTTACGGTAGGCCGCCAACACCGACTAACCATGGCTACGTATAACGGACGCACGCTACGGCGCGACGAACATCTGGCACAACTCGAAGAGGAACTGAAGTGCATAAGGTGGCATGTTTTGGGATTATGCGAGGTCCGGAGAGAGGGAGTGGATACCGTAACCCTAGATTCAGACCATCTTATGTACTTCAGGGGGGGAGACCAGCCATCCCAAGGCGGGGTTGGGTTCCTGGTCCATAAGGTCCTCTCTGACAACATTTTAGAAATCTCCAGTGTGTCGACAAGGGTAGCATACCTTGTGATCAGACTCACCAAGAGATATACTCTCAAGGTTATCCAAGTGTATGCACCGACTTCGGCATACTCGGATGATGAAGTAGAAGAAATGTACGAAGACATTTCCAGGGCCTTACACAACACCCAAAAGGCCCACTTTAATGTTGTCATGGGGGACTTCAACGCCAAAGTGAGAGTACATTCTTGCGGCGAATCGGTAGTAGGACCACACGGATTTGGTAGGAGAAATCATAGGGGGCAGATGCTCGTCAACTTCTTAGAGAAGGAGGGGCTGTTCTTAATGAACTCATTCTTTAAGAAGCAGCCTCAAAGAAAGTGGACGTGGCGAAGCCCCGACACTATGACAAAAAATGAGATTGACTTGACATTATGGCGGACAAAAGGCGAATATTTAGGGATGTCTCCGTGATCACTAGGTTCAACACCGGAAGTGATCACCGACTTGTACGAGGCACTCTGAATATCGATTATAAGCTTGAACGCGTTCGCCTTATGAAGTCTACGCTCCGTCCAAATTTCCTCCAATCCGTGGTTGGATCTGAAACATTCCAGCTAAAACTAGGAAAACCGGTTCGCTGCCTTGGAAACCACAATAGACGCAGATATGGACCAGGCACTCGATAAAGTGGTGGAAATCCTTCGGGATGAGGGGACGAAACTCTTTAAGACGCAGCACACCGGCAGGAGATCTCAACTTTCACGAGAATCTCTGCAGCTCATAGAGATGCGACGAGAAAACCCGGCAGGCACTTCGTCAGATCTAAATAAAAAGATCTTCAAGCTGGTAAGACGCGACCTCCGTAGCTCCAATACACGCTCTATACGAGGGTCAAACTGAAAGTTCTTAGAACTGGCCACTTATAAACAATATAATAAAAAAAATATTCTAAAATTTGAAAATAGAACTCTTTGCCAATATTACTGAGTATATATTTCATTCATTTGTCATTTGTTTTACGATTTGGCGGCAAATTGAAAATTGTCTGTGTCACGTCAACATGAACTTAACACGAGAAAATTTTCGTGCAATGATTTTTTATGACTTTCGATGTCATTTAAGTCAACAAGAAAGTTATGATAGACTACGATTGGCCTTTCACGATGAAGCCCCATCTCGTGCGACTGTTTACAACTGGTTTAATGAGTTTAAACGTGGTCGCACTAATCTCACTGATGATGTACGTGAGGGACGGCCTTCTACGGCGACGACTAAAAATAACATTTGTGTTGTGCGGCGTATGATAGAGACTGACAAAAGAGTGACCTATCAGCAGATTCGGACAAGCTTAGGCATCGGTATGAGTCAAGTGCACAAAATCCTCCACGAACATTTAGCGGTCAGGAAGCTTTGCGCCCGGTGGATACCTCATAATTTGACTAAGGCTCAAAAACTCCATCGTGTGGATTGGTGCCGTAAAATGATTGAAAGATTTAACGGAGGTGACTCAAATGCTGTGTTCGACATACTAACAGGTGACGAAAGCTGGATTTACTGTTATGATCCTGAAACCAAAAGACAATCTGCTCAGTGGGTGTTTCCTTTCGAGGAGTTGCCAACTAAAGTGAAGAGAGATCGAAGTGCGGGAAAAAAAATGGTGGCCTCGTTCTTTGGAAGGATAGGTCATTTCGCAACAATTGTGTTAGAGGATCAAAAAACAGTTTCTGCAGAATGGTACACTACCAATTGTTTGCCACTTGTCTTGGAAAAAGTTCGAGAGAAACGACCTCGCAGTAGGATCCTCCTTCACCACGACAACGCCTCGTCGCACACCGCCAAGCGAACGATCGACTATTTGGCGACATCAAACGTTGAATTACTGGGTCACCCGCCGTATAGCCCCGACCTCGCGCCTTGTGATTTTTATTTATTTCCAAAAATTAAAGAAAAACTTAAAGGAAAGCGGTTTATGAATGCTGAAGAAGCGGTGGCTGCGTATCGCGATGCCATTGAAGAGACCCCTAAGGACGAGTGGGCAAAGTGCTTTTCCCAGTGGTTCCATCGCATGCAGCGGTGTATTGACGTCAATGGACAATATTTTGAAAAGATATAATAAAACTAATAACTGGCTAATGTAATCAGTTTTTGATTTTCTAAGAACTTTCAGTTTGACCCTCGTACAAGATGCGATCGAGCGAAATCGGGGGTCGAAAGTTTTTTCTCAGCATTTAGGTCAGACGGGAAAGTCGCCACTTCTAGACCGGAGATTCTTGCGGAGGTTCAGAGCTTCTACGGCAACCTCTACACCTCGAAAGCGTCCCGTCCCCAACCCGACTCCGAGGATCCAAGAGCCACTTTAACCCACCACTTCACGGAAGAGTTGCCAGACGTCAGCCAAGACGAGATCGTGGTGGCCCTGAGGCAGCTTAAAAATGGAAAAGCCCCCGGGGAAGATGGAATTACGACGGAGCTGCTAAAGGCAGGTGGAAAACCTATACTGGTGCAGCTCCAACGCATATTTAATTCTGTCCTGTTCTCGGGGAGAACTCCATGGGCGTGGAGCAAGAGCATAGTCGTTTTGTTCTTCAAAAAGGGAGACTCTGTTGAAGAACTATCGACCGATCTCGCTCTTGAGCCACGTCTATAAGCTGTTTTCCAGGGTCATCACGAACCGTCTCGCGCGTAGACTCGACGAGTTTCAGCCGCCCGAACAGGCCGGTTTTCGAGGAGGGTATGGCACCACAGACCACATCCACACAGTGCGGCAGATTATACAGAAGACAGAAGAGTATAATCAGCCCCTGTGCTTAGCGTTTGTGGACTATGAGAAGGCCTTTGACTCCATCGAAACCTGGTCTGTTCTGGAGTCTTTGCAACGGTGCCAAATCGATTGGCGGTACGTCCAAGTGCTGAGAGGTCTGTATGACGCCGCGACTATGACCGTCCAAGTACAGAACCAGCAGTCTGAACCTATCCACCTGCATCGAGGTGTGAGACAAGGGGATGTTATCTCCCCCAAATTGTTCACAAATGCAATGGAGGATATGTTCAAGACGCTGCACTGGAAAGTACGCGGTATTAACATAAACGGCGAGTACCTCTGACACTTAAGATTTGCAGACGATATCGTTATCGTGGCTGAAACTGTGCAAGACTTGCAGTATATGCTGAGCAGCCTAGCTGATTCTTCTGCTCGCATCGGTCTCCGGATGAACTTGGATAAAACCAAAATAATGTTCAATGAACATGTCTCTCCGGAACCGATTATCCTAAACGGGGTCCCTCTCGAAGTTGTTCAGGAGTACGTCTACCTTGGGCAAACCTTGCAGTTGGGTAGAAACAACTTCGAGAGCGAGGCTTGCAGAAGAATACAGCTTGGCTGGGCGGCATATAGGAAACTCTGTCGAGTCTTTTCGTCATCCCTACCGCAAAGCCTTAAGACAAAAGTCTTCAACGAGTGGGTCCTACCCGTTATGACTTACGGTGCCGAGACATGGACACTGACGGTGCGACTAGTCCACCAATTTAAGGTGGCTCAGCGAGCTATGGAGAGGGCTATGCTCGGAGTTTCTCTGAAGGATCGAATTCGTAATGAAGTGATCCGACAGAGAACCAAGGTAATCGACATAGCTCAGAGAATTAGCACGTTGAAGTGGCAGTGGGCTGGTCACATCTGTCGCAGAACCGATAACCGATGGAGTAGCCGTGTTCTACAGTGGAGACCGCGCCTTGGCAAAAGTAGTGTAGGACGCCCTCCGGCTAGGTGGAGTAACGATATACGCAAAGTGGCTGGCAGCGGCTGGACACGAAGAGCCGAAAATCGGGCTCAGTGGCGTGCCATTGGAGAGGCCTATATCCAGCAGTGGACTACGGCAGGCTGATGATGATGATGATGATGATGATGATGATTATGCTCGGCCCACACGAACGACAACAAATACGAAATTCAAATATTTTTAGTAGGTAGGTAAGTACTGTCTGGAAGACTGGACAGCTACTGTACCCGGTCTTGTTCCCGCAGGGTGCCTTTGTTCGGCAGTTGAGGTGGTTTTTAGTGGAAACACCACATACTCCGGCCCTCGTTTCCCCGGAGCGGGAGATCCGAAGGGATTTTCCATCCACGTCGGAAAAAAAAAGGTAGGTACTGTCTGTAAATAAAAATAGCTGTGGATGTTTAGAATAGTTTAATAAAATATAAGTTATTCACTTCCGTATTTATTATATACGTTTCTCCAAAACTCAATTCGATCTTCGTTTGGTAATGCGGTCATTTTTATTTCGTCTCCTAATTCGATGAATTTTAAATGTTCGCCACTGCGTTGCCATGTCATCTCTGGGGCAGATGGTTCTCTAAAAAAATGATATACCTATGATTAAATAACTGATTACTGAGAGTCAGAAAGTCTAGGCCTCGTTATTGTTTCTCGCCATCCTCTGTTTCTTTTTAATAAGACTACTTTTAAGCAATTAAGGAATTAATGGCGGGTTAGGAGAGATTCTTGCGAGCGTATGCCATGTATAAAATAAACTTCATGGATAGCATACATATGTATCTCCCCGTCTTCTTAACGTAGGTACTAATGTGTAATGTGTTTACTGTTTACACATTTTGAGTTTGACTAATCCCATCCCAAGCCAAGGACCGCAAACAAGTCGTATCTTTGATTCTGCTATATGTACCTACACACTTAGAAAATACAATAATATATGTACCTAGGTAGGTACTTACGGACAAATTACCTTACTATAAAGAACGGCGTTTTACTAGTATAAACGTAGTAGCTTTAAATTTCACCAGAATATTGACTTACCCAGTTTTCGCGAAGTTAGTCCACAAAGTAACCATGCTTTTTATCATAGCTCGATCTCTTGCAGTTGGAGGGAAAAAAATTAGCACAATTGGATCAAACAAGCAAAACAATTCATCCGCATGGTTTGCGCCTCTGACGGTTGATAATTTAGATATTAATTTATTTACATTTCTTATAGAATCATATGTGTAATAATAATTGTATATATTTCTGTTCACTTTTGAGGATAGACGCTCACTTACGATTGTCAATGGATATCTAACCAAGGAATCAGTAAAATAGTCTATTAAATTATCTGTTACTGATCCTTTGGCAAAGTAAACCGTCATGATATCATCAACAAAAGACTTTTTATCAGTATCATTATTAAAATGCAAATTCATGGGAATTATCTTATAAAAATTAGCTTTTATTTTTTCTAAAGATATGGGGACAAAATGTGTTGCCCAGTAAATTCCTTCTTTATTATTGAAACCAACTATGGCAGAAATATTAAGCTCCTTCTTTTGAATTAAATCTTTTGGGTGTTCTGTAATTAAAGATCTTCTACTTGTACTCGCAGTTTCTACACAAGGTCCAAAAATATTATTCACAAACGGATTATCAGTCTCATCATAATGAGAGGCTCTAATAATATCGTCAACTGAGGTAGTTTTATATATTTTCAATAATTCCTCGGGATTAGATGTGTTGTAACCTAAGCGCATTGCTACTATTCGGGCATTTTCGATTGGAGTGTAACTAAAATCTTGAGGGGTTAATATTGTGCAGCTGTGTATAATAGTTCTGTGAAATAATCCTTGGGCAGAATGTGATAGAATTAAGAAATTAGCAGACACCCCTCCAGCACTCTCTCCAAATAATGTGACTGAATCTGGATTTCCTCCGAAATGTACAATATTATTCTGTATCCATTTTAGAGCGGCGATCTGATCTTTTAAACCTGCATTACCCGGCGCTTCTTTCAAAGGTAAACACAAGAAACCCAATGCACCAAGACGATAATTTATCGTCACGACTATAACCGCTTCCTTTACTAAATATCTTGGATTATATATCCAATCCGTATTACTACCCCAATAAAAGCCACCCCCATGGACGAAGACCATCACTGGAAATGGTTTGTTATCTCGATGCGTTGGCGTAAATACATTAAGTACCAAACAGTCTTCTTGGCCAACAACTCTTTTCCATTGTTCGCTGTATTGCTTGCATTGAATTGACCCACGGTCGGCATTGAATGTGCCATTCCATGTTGGAGGTTTACCCGGTGCCTGTAAAAGATGACCTGTGATATTATACTTTGTTCAGTAACCTATCATGTAATCGTAAAATGAATACTAATATTAGTACATTCATTTAGTGAGTCACATCATTAGAGAGGCCCAGGCTCGATGAAGGTTTATTCCTCTTTGTTCACCTGGGTGATATCACCCTGGTGAACAAAGTAGACGTATTGGTGTCCTCATTACACCTCGGCATAATTTCACCTAGCCGTTACCCCCCCAGGTGAAATATGTTGACATACATAGAGTACTTTGTTGTTCACCTAGGAATTGATTCACACAGGTGAACAAAGGCGACTTTTTTATCCATCCTGTGGGCTTTTATCACCTACATGAAGTAAGTATGTTAAAAATCATGGAGCGTGCTCATGGCACTTACAACAGTGCTGAAATATTGTATACTAGAAACAAAGGTACGGGGTATAGTATTACATAAAAGAAAATGTAGAGTTATTGTCAATTACCACGAACGTACCTGATTTAAATATGAAGTCGTCTTTTAATTTCAAAGCATTTTTAACATACTGTATACGGGTGATAAAAGTCCACAAGATGGATAAAAAAGTTGGGTTTGTTCACCTGGTTGAATCAAATCCTAGGTGAACAATTTTTTTATAGACGCTTGTATCCCCGAAGGGGTAGGCACAGGTGTAATATTATTACACCCACATTTCGCCATGAATTTTTAAGGTCCCACGTAATAGGGGGCGAGCCTATTGCCGTACCGGGCACATTACCAGACTCTGTGCGGCTACTGAGAATTTCCTAACGGGAAAACCCAATAAAACTTTGCCCGACCCGGGAATCGAACCCGAGACCTCCCAATCCTACGCGCACATTTATGCCGCGAGACCAAACAAAGTCCTTCATTAATGTTAACTGATTTGGTGAAATAATGCCGAGGTGAAATGAGGACACCAAGAGGTCTACTTTGTTCACCCAGGTGATATCAATCAGGTGAACAAAGTGGAATAAACCTCGATGAAGTGTGACAAGGGGCGCGAATGTCGCGAGCGATCTTGAATAGTTTGACGTCATATTTCACAATCAAAATAATATATCTTGATACAATATCTATACACATAAATAAAATCGAAGTGTCTGTTTTTAATATTAAAATAAACGCTTTTTACTAAATGCATATGGATGTATACCTACACGGTACATATACCGAAATGTTTTTTTTTTTTTTCAATTTTTGTCTGTCTGTCTGTCTGTCGGTCTGTATGTCTGTTTGTTCTCGCTAATCTCTGGAACGGCTGGTCCGATTTTGACGGGACTCACTGGCGGATAGCTGATGTACCAAGGAGTAACTTAGGCTATAAATTAACCGGGTACGCGAATAAGTTCCCTCAAGACGCGGGTGAAACCGCGGGAAATAGCTAGTTATTCATATATCCATTCCTCGGTTAAAAATCGGACTTACTACATGTGTAACGTCGTATTACAGAGAGGAGAGTCTTAAAATGTGACCAGCTGTGACAAGGACGAGGGAGGAGGGCAGAAAATCATGAAAATTGTGTGACGGTATTTATGGATCGCTCACTGGTGCAAATTAACATTTAAATGAAAACCAAGGTCATCATACATAAACATTTTGTATAATAAATTACGAAGGTCCTCATTTGAACCAGGTACCCGAATAAGAACTCGTATATTAAAGGACTCACCTGGTATTTTTCGTCAACAGATGCGTACGGTATGCCTAAAAACTTAATTTGACCGTTGAAGAAATCGTATGAACCCCTTATTTTCCCTTGTGGTAGAGTGATGGTTAGAGGACTACGTTCACATTTTGACGACACTGCTCCTTCGGAATCACAATTAACGAAATAAATTAAAGTTAACACTTGTAATCGCTTCATTTTATACTGCAAATTGACCGAGATATACGCTTAGCTACAATCGACTGGTTTTAACAATGAAGCGGTATCATTATTAGCTGCCAATAAACTTGTTTTTGGTATAAAACTGTGGTATAACTGTTAATTATAAACAGTGTGTCGTTTCCTTGGGTACACGTGAAATAGCTGTATCTAGGTAAATATGTTGTTTTCCTTTTATTACGCCTTTGTATCAACAAGATTGCTATCTAAGACAAATGAATGTTGTAGACACTTTGTCACAAATGCAAGCCAAATGAAGGTTGTCAAGCAAAGACATCACCACCATCAGGCGCTATGTCTTTTTCTCTGGCATAGTATTCATATACGGTCCCGGTCCTAATATTAAATTTGATGTTCCTATTTATTGAGACTGGCCGTATAGTTAGTGTGCTCGGTGAATCTACCGTGCGTTTAGCAACATAGCCGCTGGATAGGCACAACAGGGACATTTTGGTTATACCTAATGTTTTCACTTTTTTATGCTTTTGGAGTATAGTCATTAGTTTATTTCGCGAGGGTTTTGGTATTATAAAAGGTTTTAGCTGTATATTTGTCGCTGATGCTCCTATATCTATGGCAAAGCATCCCCTGTGGATCAACGTGTCAAAAATTACAGCCATTATAATATAATTATGGTTAGTAAATCCCGTTAATTCCTGGAACGATTTGTATAATAGTGAAACGATTAGTATAAAAGCGGTTAGGTACGGCAAACCTCCCAAAAATGGACGGAGACTGTCCCCGCCTCTCACCATGCTCGAACACCACGTTGACTGGACTCCGACGGTCAAATACCTCGGCGTGACCATAGACCGTCGTCTCACGATGGTCCCACACGTCAAGAAAGTTGTTGGCCAAGCGCGAACCACTCGAGCTCTCCTGGGCCCTGTCTTGACGTCCTGACTTCCGCTCCGTGTGAAGCTGGCCATCTACAAGGCATACATCCGCACCCGTCTCACTTAGGCCTCCCCAGCGTGGTACGTGCTGGTAGCGGCGACCCTCCGCAATCAGTCGCTCGCCCTACGCGCTGTTGTAGAAGCTCCCTACTTGAGGAACGACGTCATCTCCAGCGGCCTATGCATGGAGAGCCTCGATGGCTTCATTAGTCGCCTGAGCGCCAACATGTTCGCCCACGCTGAGGGATCATGCTTCCACCACTTGTGGGAGCTGGCGCCCTACCATCAGCGCCCACTGGATCAACCACACTGGACTGACTTCAGTTCGTCAATGCGGGCTCTTGACGGGAGCCTCCCCCGGCAAGCTCGATCTCCGCCGCCGCTGGCTCGTAGATCGCTCACCGGATGTTCCCCTCTTGGGAATACTGCCGATGGGGTCACGTATATTTCGCTAGCGGCGTGAAGCACACCAGGACTAGACGCCCGGATACGACCCCAGTGGCAAGGACCACACTCTCGTGATCCGTCTGCAGTTGTAGACGGCGGCCAAACTCACTGAGACAGCACACCACCTGCATCAGTTTCCCCCCGTTTCCCTTAGGGGAATCGTGAGAAAACCCGAAAGCTCCCAAAAATGAGCCACACCATAAACCGGCTCCTAGTCCGGCGGCCCCGCTGTTCCCATGGCCGTTACCCAAGTCAGAAATAGCGGGGTATAGAGAATTTGCATGAGATCCAGCTACCACTACTAATGAACATTGGCCAAGGAAACACTTAACACACGTACACTGCATACCGACGAGAAGATTGTTGATGTAGAAAATTTTTTTTTAAGAATAACAAAAAACCCGACTGCGTAAAAACTAATTTAAAAAAAATACGTGACAAAACTAACTTAAATAAAAACTAAAAAGAAAGAAACAAGCCCGGTACTTTAGAATTCTGTTAAGTAATACTTTAGTATTGTTTTATATGTGTTTCGATTATAAAACTATTTCAATTGTGTAGTTATTTAGTATTACTTAACATAATTCTAAACTACTGGGTTTGTTTCTTTCTTTTTATTTTCTTTTAAGTTAGTATTTCCACGTATTTTTTAAATTAGTTTTTACGCAGTCGGGTTATTTGTTTTTCTTTAAATTTTTATTTTTATTTTATACTTTTTAGTTACGATTCATGGACTTCGAGGATGACTGTTTTGTTAAACAACTTTAAATCGTTATATATCCTAAACTATTATTTAAAATGAAAAATGATAAAAGGAATCTAAAGGTGATTTTAAAATACCTATTCAACGACACCCCACTTGACATAGTTCATCGACTTTTTTATTTTGACAATATGACGTCTGGTTTTCGTTGTAGTGAATTTTGATTACCTACTGTCATGTCTTTAGTGACACTCGCAATGTTATGACGAATCGATTGACGTAAGAATCATCAAAATCGGCCTACGCATTTGGTCTCTAGAACGACTCATAGAAACAAACATACCTACATACATACATACATAGCCTGATAAACACATTACCCTCCTTTGCGTCGCGCAGTCGGGTAAAAAGGATCGAGAAAGTTGCGATAAGCATGAAAGCTATGGGATATTATAAGCCTATCTGAGGACCGAAGACAGGGTGAGGATCAATAGTCCTCAATACCGGTAAATTTATCTACAACTGGGCGCGACCAAAAATCACAAGGAGGTGCCCACCCGATGACGAGGTGGAGATATGCATGTGGAATTATCTTGAACTAATAGGTATATATCTTCAAAATCCATTACACCGTTGTCATAAACTATTTCAACGCAGTACTGAGCTGAGAGTCGGGCAATTAGAATATTATTATGGACATTGTAACTGACGGGGTGACTTGCTTGTTAAATTCATGGAGAAGGAAGGACTCCATACCATACATTAAATTTCTTCTTTAAAATGCGAGAATACTGCAAGTGCACCTAGATAAGTTCAGACGATTCTGCTAGAAATTAAGTAGATTGACTTTATCATGTCGACGGAGAGGCAAATATTATTATGATGTCTCTGAGAGCAATTAGTTTAAAGTGGTCTCTTGCCATCTGGTACGAGACACATTGAATATTAGTACAAGCCTCAAACGGTTAAGATTCACGAAGTCTACGCTCCAACCAGCACCCGTTCATATCCAAAACTTCGATAGCTATCAGCTTGAACACCTGGGTGAGTCCGCAGATGTGGACAATTTCAGTGTGGGGTTCTATGAATGCTGTCCGTACAAAGGGGTCTTAATTTCTTGAGCCCCATAAATCTGCTAAAATCTGTGGTCCATCTCCGGAGCGCCAACAGAAAAGGCCTAAAATGCTAGTGCTCTCCTCCGACGACATGTACCTAAGCATATTAGCTTTCTCTATATCATCTATTCATATCTCTAGCCGCTAAATTCAATATTTAATCTATCCAATTTTTAAGATCCTGGATTCAGTTTTGACATAAGCTCCATACAAAATATATCAACTACGTATCTAGAATCTCTTAATCTATGGATAGATCGAATATTGAAACCGGCCGTAAGTCTCTTTACAATAATACTAAGCGTTTTTAAGAAGCGATGGAGCAGAAGAAACGTTTCAAAGTATTCCATGTGATGACATTATATTATTTCCATATTACTAAAACATCTATAATAGTATATCAGGTTGTAAGATCAAATATAAGAACTCTAAACGACTATTGACTGTAGTTCAAATAAATCGTGCGCTTTCTCAACATTTTTTTGAAAATACCCATGCTTCGGGTATTTACCCGGGTAAATACCCAGTTTATTCCTAAATGGGAAAATACCTGGGTATTTACCCGTCGGGTATTTACCCACCGCCCATCTCTATCATTGCACATAGGGGCGGCCTGGCCTTGTTTCCATCATCCTCTAATTGTAAAATAAAGATATTGAACTGCACTGTCTCGTTTTTAGGGTTCCGTAGTCCACAAGGAACCCTTATAGTTTCGTCATGTCCGTCCGTCTGTCCGTCCGCAGCCTAGCTCAAAGACGCCTGGTGCTAGAAAGCTGATATTTGACATGAATATAGACATAAGATATTGCAATAAAAGTGTAGAATAAAATTTAGGAAAATATTTTTTTTAAGGGTGTCTCCCCTACATATATAGTAGGATTGAATTTTTTTTTGGTTGAGTACCCCATCATGTGGGATATCATTGGATAGGTTTTAAAAAAATATTATTAGTTTGCTCAAATCATTTTTCGATCAAGTGATTGCTTTGTCAAATATCAAGCTTTGAAGTGAAAAAAATTGTGAGACTCAAGTGTCCCCCCCCTCTGCCGGCTAAACTATTAATTTGGAAGAGGTGAAAAAAATCACAAATGTAGTACATATAACGAATTTAAAAGGAAAACTATCACGGCTAAGTAGATATCACTAGTTTACGAGTAATCGTCGGTTAACTTATAAACACCTATTTCTGTGAGTTTACATTGGGCACGCTGGCTTAATCTTAAAGATATACGTACTTTGGTATGTAATGTACTACGGTACTACGTATGTATAGTAATAGTATATCTTGGAAACCACATTTTATGTTTACAATACATAACTGGATATATACCTAGCATTTTTGTTTAGACAAAACTTAGGTTCTTATAATAGTGTTGTTAAAATTATTTTTTCAGCAAAATAAACAGTCGGATTTGTTGTACATTAATACCCTTTGCAGCAAGTCATTATGGGCAACTACGGAACCCTACATTGCGCGTGGCCCGACACGCACTTGGCCGGTTTTTAAACATAGGCTCAATGTTCTCGGATTTGCTCATTAAACATGTTGTATGGCTTAGTTTTATACAGCATGGCAAGCCATGACATTTACATTGTTTTCAGAATTCTTTAATAAAAATTTAGCCTTAACCAGAAACCTTAACTACAAATTGTTTGGGAAACTGGTTGCTTTTGAAAGTCTTAGGTACCTACATCGGCCTTGCTACACCACCTTGGGACAACACTTAACTGGCCAACGATGTGTACCTACCTAGGCGCCAAAAAATTTTGTAGGTAGGTACAGCTGCTTTACAAATATACAATGCTGTACAAATCCGTAATATACCTAGTTAAGTGCGTTACACATAATTATGTAATATGAAAATAGTTTACGAGGCGTTATTTTCTTAATAAAAATCCATTGGTCTACAGGCGCAGTGCCTTTATAGTCTACAACAAGAATATTCGCATAGCACATTACTTCAGAAACTAGATATTTGCGTACCTACCATAAAAAGCGTTCGCTTCGACCTCGTCACTGTAGCAAACGGCGAAACCATAATTTTGGCGAGAGATCTGTCCTAGGTACGATAATGCTAGAATTATGTCAGGTTGAAACACTAATGTGGTAAGTGAATATAATTTAGTTTCAGAAGAAACGAAACTTCCAAGCCATGCATTTTGACGAAGAGGTAGGTACAGATGGTGGAGTTAGAGAGTGAATTTGTGAAAAACCTGATTCCTACACGTGTTTTTTTGTTTCTTACAAAACGTCCGTATGCAAAAATTCCTGTCGTCCAATCCAATCATGACCTCCTGCGACCTGGCTGCGACCCTTCAAACAAAATTTTCAACATTGAGACCCACCTCTTTAGAAAAATATTGGTGATGCTCAGATTCTCCTGTGGCAAGATCTTGGTAATGCTGTGTAATTCAGGACGAATTACACAGCATTACCAAGATACCGCTTAAATAGAATTATAAAAAAAAGAAATCATTACCAAATCACTGCTCGAATAAGAAATAAGACATAAATAGCATTTTTATTAATTAAATACTCGACCATGTTTTTTTAAATAATTAAATATCTCACCGCTGCGCTGAAAGACGGTATCCAAGCTTCTGGACTCGGAAGGACTCGGCATCGACATACTTTCGATTTGCTGATGATATTGTAGTAATGGCTGAGACCATGGAAGACTTCAACACAATGCTCGGTGACCTCTGTAGAGTCGCCCAACAAGTAGGTCTTAAGATGAAAGTGGGCTAGACGAAAATCATGTCTAATATCTAACGTCCATGTCGTACCTCTCCTATTCAGGTTGTGAACTCTACATTCGAAGATGGGGACTCCCTTACTGTTCTTAGTTTACTTTGGCCGAGTGGGAAACGTAAGTATGTCCCTTCTTTACTCATCGATCCACCGCGTCGGTGGCTCAGTCAGCCAGTATCGCCTCTCATTTAAGGATCGGCGCAAACGGGCCACCAACATACAACTGGCTGTGGTCGATGGCCCGTTTGCGCCGTCTCTTAGGACCCACTCATATTATATTAGCTGGTGGCTCGTGTCGCGAACCATAGTTTGGGAAATGCTGCTCTAGCATAAAAATTAGTGAAAGTCTCATACAAACTGACACCAATTTTAGAAATTGGGGGCGGAGGGAGAGGTTTAGGATTTTGTTTCTTTTTTAGGGTTCCGTAGTCCACAAGGAACCCTTATAGTTTCGTCATGTCCGTCCGTCTGTCCGTCCGCAGCCTAGCTCAAAGACGCCTGGTGCTAGAAAGCTGATATTTGACATGAATATAGACATATAATATTGCAACAAAACTGTAGAATAAAATTTAGGAAAATATTTTTTTAAGGGTATCTCCCTACATATATAGTGAGGTTGAATTTTTTTTTGGTTGAGTACCCTATTGTGTGGGGTATCATTGGAAAGGTTTAAAAAAAATATTATTAGTTTACTCAAATCATTTTTCGATCAAGTGATATGTTTGTCAAATATCAAGCTTTGAATTGAAAAAAATTGTTAGACTCCAGTGTCCCCCCCCCCCTCTGCCGGCTAAACTATTAATTTGGAAGAAGTGAAAAAAATCACAAATGTAGTACATATAACGAATTTAAAAGGAAAACTATCACGGCTAAGTAGACATCACTAGTTCACGAGTAATCGTCAGTTAACTTATAAATACCTATTTCTGTGAGTTTACATTGGGAGCGCTGGCTTAATCTTAAAGATGCCCGTTTTTAGTCCCATGTGAAACAGAAGTTATTATCAATAATGGCCATTATGGGCAACTAAGGAACCCTACATTGCGCGTGGCCCGACACGCACTTGGCCGGTTTTTTGGTTGTATAGACTACTTAACTTAGTTTACGTACTAAATCTCAGAATCTCAGATGGGTAGCACTTCAGGAAGTAGGTAGGTACCCTAACATTTTGATGATCGTCAGTGTAGGTATCAGTGAGCGTTGTCAGCCACAAAATGTGTGACCATAACACATGCCAGCTTCTAAAATTTCCAGCCAATAATATACCTAGACCACATTACTGGTACAGTACTCCCAAATTAATAATGCGCATGCAGATCTTCGTTAATTGTCGTATTCCCGGAAACACCCGAATCATTGAATTGTAAGAGCCCTAAACAATGCACTTGCATTTTGCACCTTGTTCGAAAGAGATAGGAGTGAATATTATGTGTACACAATCGAAAACAATTCGGGCGGTCGGCGGCGGCGGCGGTCGCCGGTCCGTCAAAGGTCCGTCAGTCGTCTTTATATAATAGTGGTGACTCTTACGTAGTATTTGTATACTCTTTGGTGGCGACTGCACGTGTTCTCTCTGTGTGGAATTATATAGAGCTGCTATTACACACCCTTCTTGGTTTTGTTTTCAAAGGTGAATTTAATTATGTTATTCAAATTTAAATAGTTTATTTTGTAAAATACGTAAATATACTAACATTTTAACGGCTTGTTAATATTAAAAAAATAAAAATACCTACTTTAAATACTTATTAAGTACTAGAAAAAACATTTTAAAAAGATACACACAATAAACAAATAGATATAGGAATACATAATATTATAAAGTACTAGAGGACGCCAGCAGCTACGCCTGCATTTTTTTTTAATTTACCCGTTTTGGCCGATCCCGTGGGAATTTCGGGAAATCCCTTCTTAGTGCACCCCTAAGGTCCCCAAGGAACATACATGCCAAATTTCAGATTCCTGCGCCCAATAGTTTCGGCTGTAGCGTGTCTGTATGTTAGTCAGTAACGCAAGGATTTTATATATTAAGATATTAGTACATAATGCAATAATACAACAAATAAATAAAAATATGTCTAACTCTGCCCATACCATTTTCTTTCAGACGTATTCTTCCAGAATGGATAAATTTAAACGTGGAAAGCCACTTAAGTCACAAGCACGGCAAATGGTATTTAATGTGTACCTTTATTTCTTAAATGAAGCCAATGTTTTCAAAAAAGACCACGAATTTCACGACGAACTTTGACTAATATTTTAAACGAAAAAAAAACAGAATCAATCAATGAAATTTTCCACACCGAAAAAAGGAAAACCTAAAAGTAGATTTCGGCTAGGACTTGATGATTTCGACTACTGTGTTATTCGTAATATGATATACAATTTTCACTTGACGCTCAAAGAACTCCCAACTGTAAATAATTTGAGAAAAAAGTTGATCGAAGCTATTAATTTCAAAAGCTGTGCAGAGACTTTAAGGCTGATCTTGAAAGAAATGGGGTTTAGGTTTCTGAAAACTGATAATAATAGACGGTAACTTATGGAAAAGCATCATATACGTTTAAAAAGGATCAAATATCTCAGAGAAATACAACAGCTGAGGAATTCTGGTAGAAATATAGTGTTTATGGACGAGTCATACGTGCATACATCACATACTAAGGGTAAAACTTGGCAAGATAGCGGCAAAAAAGGTATCAAACAACCCATTTCCAAAGGAGAGAGAATAATTATTGTACACGCAGGCAATGAAAAAGGCTTCGTCCCAGGGGCTCTAATGTTACATAAATGTGTCGACTCAGAAGGTGATTATCATAAAGAAATAAACGCGGAACGTTATCAAGCTTGGCTACGCAATCAATTGATTCCTAACTTGCCTCCTAATAATGTGTTGGTAATTGACAACGCACCATATCATAATAAGCTGTCTGTGAAACCACCAAACTCATACACCTAAACCACAAACGATAGCTTGGTTACAATAACACAACATTCCGCATGACCTAAAGAAACTGAAACCCGATTTGTATAAAATTATAAAAAGACATAAAGAGAAATACACAATTGTATTTGCGCAATAAAGTTGTTATCTATCTATCTATCTACACAGAATTTGTCATTGACCGTATAATGGAGGAACGTGGGCATCAAATTATACGATTGCCACCATATCATCCCGATTTTAACCCCATTGAAAATACTGCCCATTTTAACCCCATTTGGTCCCAAATAAAGCAACACGTAGCCAAAAAAAATATTGCAATGACTGTCACGTTAGTTAAAGATGCTATATTAGAAAAAATCAATAATATAGGACCAGAAGAATGGAAAAAAGTTTGTGATCATGCTGTTAAATGCGAAGATGAATATAGAAAATTTGACCCAAGAATCGATAGTTTTTCTGATGAAATGATTATTTACACAGGTGATAGCAGTGAGGAAAGTGTCAATGAACAAGAGCATAATGAAAGTTCAGATGAATCTACGATGTCAGGAATTATAGAGATCCTCCCTGATTCTGATTATTTTTTTGTAATTGTAATATTATTCTGGAATGATCACTGCTGTAAATACTTTTGTACTGAGATGTTATGATTAGATTTCTAAGATTTTAATGTAACCTGTGTTTGAAAACCATTTTTCTTCTTCTAATATAAACCTTGTATTACTTAAACCTTCTTTTCTTCCATCATTACACCAGCTACAGCAAGACACTTAAAAAGTATTATAATCGAAGTAAATCAATTCAACAAAAATTGTAGCATATTCGCTATCTTGTGGTTTTCTTCACTATTTACTTATATGGAACTATCGAATCAAATTTCTTTACTGATAAATCAATATTTATTTTTTTTAGCACAAAACATAATTTTACTAAATTATGCACTTTACAACTCTATATACATATCGTCTTCCGACGCTCGGGGAATACGACCGTTGCCGAACAGTGACGAAGATTTCTATGCTCATTATCACTTGGGAGACCTGTACATCCATGTTAGAGACTATTATATTGATAATATTAAAAAGTTTAATGACGCTTTAAATGGTATTTCGTGGAATGACATTTTTAACGATGATGATGCTAATAGAACTTTTGACAATTTTCATGAAATGTTTATTTTATTTTATAACTTGTGTTTTCCTTTAAAAAAAGTTAAAATCCATAGCAATAGTATGAAGCCTAAATGGATATCTAACGGCATTAAGATCAGCTGTAGATACAAAAGAACACTAAAAAAATCTTGTTATAAAAACTTAAATACAAATAAACTAGCTCTTTACAGCAAATATAATAAAATCTTAAAGAAATGTATAACCTTATCAAAAAAGTCAGTTAATCTCAAATATATACAAAACTCTGCAAATAAAGGTTTAACTACTTGGAACGTCATTAATCATAGGTCGGATTCGGCAAAAATAAGTAAACAGATAAATTTTTTAAAGAGTGATAATCATGTAATAAATGATCCTGTCGCTATTGCAAACACTTTTAACGACTTTTTTACTAATGTTGCTGATAATAATGATGTAGATCGGCACATTAGAAATAAGACTTACACTGAGCCCAACAGGAATCATTTCAGTATTTTCTTGCGTCCTTGCACTCCTACTGAAATTCTGAAGACTATACAATCGTTAAGTAACAAAAAATCTGTGGGATACGACGAGGTTCCCACGTCCACAATAAAAGCATGTGCGTTAACCATATCTCCAGTACTTTGTCACTTAATAAACGTGTCATTCATTAACGGAACATTTCCTGATAAACTGAAGATATCTATAGTGATGCCCGTACATAAAAAAGGCTGCGTGTTAGACGTAAACAATTACAGGCCTATCACTCTTATACCCATATTATCTAAGATATATGAGAGAGTTATGTATTCTAGGTTGAATGAGTTTCTTAATAAACATGAAATAATCAAAGAGGAACAGAACGGGTCCCAAAAAGGTAAATCTACCACACCCGCTGCATACTCGTTAATAAAATCCATAACGGAAAACGTAGATAAAAAACAACCAGTTACTGTCATTTTTTTTATATGAGCAAGGCTTTCGATCTAGTAAATTTTGAAATCTTACTCAATAAATGTGAGCGTTACGGCATTCGTGGTACTGCTCTGAGTTGGATAAGTAGCTATCTCTATGAACGACGCCAATGCGTCGAATTGTCGCGCATTAATGATAACCTAGTGTCAACAAGCTACAGATCATGCTCTAGGAGTAACAAAGCCGGAGTACCGCAAGGAAGGATATTAGGCCCACTATTGTTTCTCTTGTACATAAATGACCTTCCAAGTGCCACATGTCACAAGTGCGTACTCTTTGCCGATGACGTGTCAGTAATCGTGCCTCAAGTCAAGACCGAGGATCAAGAAGTCACAGTTCGTATGACATTGAATAATATTTTGAACTGGCTCTCTAACAACAAATTAAAAATAAACATCTCCATAACCCAATACATACATTTCTCGAACTACAAACAAGTACCGGTACAAATTAACATTACACTTGACGAAAAAAAACTAAATAAAGTTGATAATATAAAATTTCTTGGACTTACTTTAGACGAACATTGTAACTGGAAAATACGTATAGACTCAGTATGCAAAAGAATTAGTAGGTTCACTTATGCTCTAAGAGAATTAAAGAGAACCACCAATGAAGCAGCAACTCTTACAGCCTACCATGGTTATCTAGGTTCTCTTTTGAGGTACGGTTTGCTATTGTGGGGTAACTCAACTCACATTACTAGGGCGTTTATTATGCAGAAAAAATGCGTTAGAGCAATTTGTGGAGCCGGGCCTTTTGAGTCATGCACACCACTATTCAAGGATCTTGGTATTTTGATCTTGGTATCGATGTACATCCTAGAAATAGGAATGTTTGTGAGAACCCATGAAGACATGTTTACCAGAGTGCGGGAAGATTGTAGGTTCTAATCAAGGGACCCCACTAAGTTGAAAATGATAGCATGTAGAAGCACATATCATAAAAATAATTGTTTCATGATGTGCATAAAAGTATATAATCATATTCCACGTGCTTTCAGAGAACTTCCCATCACCCAATTCAAACGAAAATTAAAGGCATGGTTAATTGAAAACTGTTTTTACACCATTAATTAATACTTGAATTATAAATAAATATAAATTAATTTAAGATTATATGTATGCTTATTGTGGTCCTTTTGTTATTATAATATAATTTAGTATTATTGTATAATTTAAATATTTAAATTTTCACATGCCTATTGTAGGCGAGATGACTTGTACTTTATCATTATGTATCAACTTGTATTACCATCTCATGTGAATAAATGACTGATTCTGATTCTGAAAATCAGTGTATTTTAGATAGCAATAAAATCTAAAATATCTATCAGGGCTATTTAAACTTTGCTTAGCAATTGAAACTTTGTATATCAATTAGTCTACTATTGATTGTTGTTGCTTGTTTAGTAACCATATCCCGAGAATTTTAACTGACTGTTATATTGGAAAACAAGGATATGAGGCCAGGATGGAAAAAAAGGACGAAGCACTTTGAAGAAAGGTAGGTAGAGTGCCCTTACGCTTCACTGGGCTCGTCTTGGCGGTCAAACGACCGTGTCCCCAGATATCTTAATCCTATAGGTACCTACCTAATTATCTTCCTCTCTCCTTATAATGTTCGACAGAGC
This sequence comes from Euclidia mi, assembly GCA_944739405.2. NCBI lineage: Eukaryota > Metazoa > Arthropoda > Insecta > Lepidoptera > Erebidae > Euclidia > Euclidia mi. The sequence goes on along the minus strand of OX123183.2, from coordinate 93,221,133 downwards.
CCATGATTGTTACATACATTTATATTTAAGTACCACCTAAGCAAACATTGTGGCAAGCAATAAATGATTGAGTATTGAGCTTACATTATCGTGTAGAGTTTCTTTGTCATTTATTGTATCGACTAATTTATCATCGCAACACCTGTAGGTACCAACACAAGCATAACAACAGATTGCGTGTCATATTAGGTGGGCAAACCTGCGTTGGTACTGTGATGAAATAGTAGCTTCAGTCTACAATCTAATGTCCAAATCGATTTAAAAAAAAAAAAAACTTACCATTTGTGAGACTTTTTATTCTCAAACGAAGGAATCTGTTTCAATGGGTGATGGAGCTCCATGGATGACTCAAAAGGCATCTAAGGCTAATTAATTGGCCAATCTTTCACACTCTATTTATATTTTTCGGCATATATCTTTCATCATTATCATTATGCTCAGCCCACACGAACGACAACAAATACGTAATTCAAATATTTTTAGTAGGTATGTACTGTCTGGAAGATTGGACAGCTACTGTTCCCGGTCTTGTTCCCGTAGGGTGCTACTCCGGCCCTCGTTTCCCCGGAGCTGGAGATCCGAAGGGATTTTCCATCCACCTCGGAAAAAATTAGGTAGGTACTGTCTGTAAATAAAAATAGCTGTGAATGTTTAGAATAGTTTAATAAAATATAAGTTTTTCACTTCCGTATTTATTATATACGTTTCTCCAAAACTCAATTCGATCTTCATTTGGTAATGCGGTCATTTTTATTTCGTCTCCTAATTCGATGAATTTTAAATGTTCGCCACTGCGTTGCCATGTCATCTCTGGGGCAGATGGTTCTCTAAAAAAATGATATGTGATTAAATAACTGATTACTGAGAGTGAGAAAGTCTAGGCCTCGTTTTTGTTTTCACCATCCTCTGTTTCTTTTTAATAAGACTACTTTTAAGTAGGCAGAGAGGATAAGGAATTAATGGCGGGTTAGGAGAGATTCTTGCGAGCGTATGCCATGTATAAAATAAACTTCATGGATAGCATACATATGTATCTTCCCGTCTTCTTTACGTAGGTACTACTGTGTTATGTGTTTACTGTTTACACATTATGACTAATCCCATTCCAAGCCAAGGACCGCAAACAAATCGTTTCCTTGATTCTGCTATATGTACCAACCTACCTACACGACAATACAATAATATAATATATGTAGGTAGGTACTTACTGTCAAATTACCTTACTAGAAAGAACGGCGTTTTACTAGTATAAACGTAGTAGCTTTACATTTCACCAGAATATTGACTTACCCTGTTTTCGCGAAGTTAGTCCACAAAGTAACCATGCTTTTTATCATAGCTCGATCTCTTGCAGTTGGAGGGAAAAAATTTAGCACAATTGGATCAAACAAGCAAAACAATTCATCCGCATGGTTTGCGCCTCTGACGGTTGATAATTTAGATATTAATTTATTTACATTTCTAATAGAATCATATGTGTAATAATAATTGTATATATTTCTGTTCACTTTTGAGGATAGACGCTCACTTACGATTGTCAATGGATATCTAACCAAGGAATCAGTAAAATAGTCTATTAAATTATCTGTTACTGATCCCTTAGAAAAGTAAACCCTCATGATATCATCAACAAAAGACTTTTTATCAGTATCATTATTAAAATGCAAATTCATGGGAATTATGTTATTAACATTAGCTTTTACTTTTTCTAAGGATATGGGGACAAAAGATGATGCCCAGTAAATTCCTTCTTTATTATTGAAACCAATTATAGCAGAAATATTAAGATCGTCCTTTTGAAGCAAATCTTTTGGGTGTTCTGTAATTAAAGGTCTTCTATTTGTAATTGCAGTTTCTATACAAGGTCCAAAAATATGATTCACAAACAAATTGTCAGTAGACTCATCATAATGAGAGGCTCTAATAATATCGTCAACTGAGGTATTTTTATATATTTTCAATAATTCCTCGGGATTAGTTGTGTTGTAACCTAAGCGCATTGCTACTTTTCGGGCATTTTCGATTGGAGTGTAACTAAAATCTTGAGGGGTTAATATTGTACAGCTTTGTATAATAGTTCTGTGAAATAATCCTTCGGCAGAATGTGATTGAATTAAGAAATTAGCAGACACCCCTCCAGAACTCTCTCCAAATAATGTGACTGAATCTGGATTTCCTCCGAAATGTGCAATATTATTCTGTATCCATTTTAGAGCGGCGATCTGATCTTTTAAACCTGCATTACCCGGCGCTTCTTTTAAAGGTAAACACAAGAAACCTAATGCGCCTAGGCGATAGTTTATGGTCACGACTATAACCCCTTCTTTTACTAAATATCTTGGATTATATATCAAATCTGTATTACTACCCCAATAAAAGCCACCCCCATGGATGAAGACCATAACTGGGAATGGTTTGTTATCTCGATGCGTTGGCGTAAATACATTAAGTACCAAACAGTCTTCTTGGCCAACCACTCTTTTCCATTGTTCGCTGTATTGCTTGCATTGAACTAATCCAAGGTCGGCATTGAATGTGCCACTCCATGATGGAGGTTTACCAGGTTCCTGTAAAAAATGGCCTGTGATATTTAGTTTGTTCAGTAACCTATCGGCTATCACGTAATTGTATAATGGATACGAGTACATTTATTTATTGTTATGACGCTGATACACTTGAGCATTCACCTGTAATGAGCATTCTCGCGAATGTTACAAAACAAATGAGTGTGTTTTAGCGAGCATTCAAGCTTACGAACATTCGGGCGAGCCTTAGAATAGGTATAGATAATACATAGAACTCGCGCTACAATAGCGGTTAAACCCAATATATTTACTTCACTTTGACTTATGATTTTAATCTAGGGAAGAATCTTCGTTGTTTGTCACTAATTTTAACTTGACTAGTGATGGGCTTACTCAGAATAAATATCGATAGAATATCGATAATGTTTATAATAGATCCTTAGATTTGGTTTACTCAACTCTCGATATCTACACTAATATTATAAAGAGGAAAAATTTGTATTTTTGTTTGTTTGTTTGTAATGGATAAACTCAAAAACGACTGCACCGATTTTAAAAATTTCATTCACCATTAGAAAGCGACATTATCTGCAAGTAACATAGGCTCTATTTTATTTTAGAAAATAGGGTCCGTAAGATACATATTTGAGTTTTTCGGGTACGCGAAGTAGTTCCCTCAGGACGCGGGTGAAACCGCGGGAAACGGCTAGTCGATAAATAAATTTGAACGTAGGAACCGACACTTGTGTGATTTATTAAACCTGTTCAAATTAAAATCTGCATTTTATTATTTAGAAACGTCATTTGTTTATGTATCTTACTCTTACTCTAAAAACAATTCATAAGTGAAACTGAAGTAAACATATTGGGTAAAACTGCTGTTGTAGTGCGATTTCTATATTTTTTCTATTTTCTACGGATTATTTGAATTTAGAGTGTTCGCCAGAATGATCGTGAAAATGTTCGGTTCGACAAAATAGAAAATGGCGAATGCTCGCTGTTATGTAACAAATGAATGCTCAGGTGTATCAGGTGCCTACACAAATTACGTCACACCATTAAAAAGGCGAGTGGCGTGAGCGATCCTGAATAGTTTGACGTCATATTTCATAATCAAATATATCTTTTTATATTATTATTCATATATCCATTCCTTGGTCAAATATCTTAATAGGTATGAGTAATGTCGTATTAGTGAGAGGGAAGTCTTATAAATGTGACCAGCTGTGACAAAGGCGAGGGAGGAGGGCAGAAAAGCATGAAGATTGTGTGGCGGTAAATACCGCCCTCTCCCCAACATCCCCATCATTGGGGTACCCATATTTATGGGTACCCCAATGATGCAAAAATTAAATAAAGGCATTTCACATTATATAAGGTAATGAACACCGTGTATATTGACAAAGTTCTTAATTTGACTTAACCGAATAAGTATTCGTATACAAATATGACTTACCTGGTATTTTTCGTCAACAGATGCGTACGGTATGCCTAAAAACTTAATTTGACCGTTGAAGTAATCGTATGAACCCCTTATTTTCCCTTGTGGCAGAGTGATTGTTATAGGATTACGTTCACATTTTGACGACACTGCTCCAGCTTCGGAATCACACTTTACGAAATAAATTAAAGTTAGTAACACTCGTAATCGCTTCATCGCATTATTTTATACTGCAAGTTGACCGAGATATACGCTTAGCTACTATCGACTGGTTTTAACAGTGAAGTGGCATCATTATTTGCTGCCAAAACTTGTTTTCTTTAAAACTGTGGTGTAACTGTTAATTATAAATAGGTAGTATGTCGTTGCCTTGGGTACACGGGAAATAACTGTATCTAGGTAAATATGTTGTTTTCTGTTAATTAAGTCTTTGTATCAACAAGATTGCTATCTAAGACAAATGAATTTTGTAGACACTTGTCACGAATGCAAGCAAAATGAAGGTTGTCAATGTAAATGCCGACTTTGAGTAGATACAATTGACCTAGTTAGAGAAGCACAGTACAGTTACATAGCCTTGAACATTGACCTATTACTTACATGTCAATGGCCTTGAAGGATAGTTAGAACATGAGTGAGAGAGATTGTATGAATGTGGCTGATTTGATGACGTTAACGGAAAAGTTAGGTAAGTAATAAGCCTTTATTTAGGTTTAGAGTCAGCGGATTATCAAACAACTATTGTGATATCCAAAAAATCTTGTTTGTCACTTGCGAAAGTATCAGTCCTATTAGAGCATTAACGATTTATGCTGTTTCATCAGTACAGGTGAAGATAAAAATTGAAGTTGAAGAGCGGTAGCCAAGAGTATTTATGTATGTAGATTAAAAGAGTTTAGGTCCAAGAAGAGATCCTTGAGGCACTCCAAAACAAGGAGAGCTGATGTCACCTGTACTGAGTCGATTTTCACAAACTGTGCTCTATCGGCAAGATAATCCTCAAAATTTTCGAAAACTTTAGACTAAGCTGGTATTACTGAAATTGGCCCTTAATTATTTACATCTTTTTTGTACCCCCCCTAGTGGACAGAGTGATCAAAAGCATTTTTGTTTTTTTTTGGTAATATCGATGTGGTGATAGACAGATTTTAGATTTATGTGAATGTGTGTGTGTTTAATAGGTACTAGCGTGACTCTACAATGTTGTAATAAAATAGCCAGTATGCTACATATTACCTCATCCAACGGCAGCATCTTAAGTAATTTTCAGCATCAAGTAAGAAGGTTACAAGTGTGAAAATTACTTTTATGACTTCAGATTCATCTGTGGGTTGGCAGTTAAGTGGGAAACGTTCTTATATGTTTGTGGTGGTAATGGGATCTTTTATATGCGGTGAGGCCATGTCTCTGATTGTCATCACCATCATCGTCCCAGCATTATCCTACATTACATCCAAAATATTTTGCATACCGGTCTAACCAGATTTAACAAAATACCAGCAAGATCTCTTCCTATGTCACTAAAGATAGATACTAATAGAGGGTCTGCTCATTTGGGTTATATATTACATATTACTCTTAAAAGAGATCATTGAATTTTGTTTTCCGTCCGTTCATTTGTTTCATCCGTTCCTGGCCGTTTTTTGCCGGCAAACAGTCAATTATTTGCATCTTTTTGCCGTTGATTCGGTAATGCTCAGACAATACAGACTTGCACACGAGTGATAAATACATACATTGGTGATGGAAATAAAATTAAAATACATACTCAAAACTATGTTTTATTAAACAAATTTTAAAAATTCAGAAAAGTATAAATTTAAACATAATTTATTATCTTCCGTATTTACTGTAGATTTCTCTCCAAAACTTCATTCGATCTTTGCTTGGTAAAGTTGTCATCTTTATCTCTGCGCCTAATTCAATGAAATGTAGTTGTTTACCACTTGGACGCCATGCTATTTCTGGTGCAGAAGGTTTTCTAAAACAAATAGGTAGGTAAGTCAACAAAATATTATATTATTATTATTGTAAGTAGTTTTACCAAGCATAATGTTTGTAGCTCAAAGGAAAATCAAAAAGATTAATGGAAATATCAACATTATTTAAATCAGTTCGAGTGATTTATCCATGTTGGTAGCGTGGATGGGCCAACTTGACCTGGGTAGCGCCATCTTCTCACAAACTATCAAGGTGAAGTAGTAGGAGTTCGACTGTAGTGTGTCGTTCACTGAATTCGGTCCAAGAGACCGAATTCAGTGAACGAGTCCCTTATAATTTTTCCTTCCTTTGATATCTCTTTATTACTAAAGAAAAGAGAACAAGAAGAGAGAGAAAGTTTGCGAGAAGATAACACAGATAGCTTCATCTCCTTTTCTTTTCATTTCTTGGCTGATGCCTAGTTGGCGTCGCCCTCGCCCAATGACTTCGATTGGCCGCTTGCTATAGCTCGTTTGCCGACTATAATATTTATAAAAATATCTTTAACTACCATTAATAAGGTACGACGGGATGAAATGAATAATACTTTACGCCAAGATCTTACATTCAAACACCATTTTGCTAAATAATTGCTTATTAGATACTAGTCAACAATCGTTACTAACATGAAAATAATATTAGTAGTCTTTACCTATGAAATTGCCGTTTTTCATGAAATAAATTTATTAAGCGTATTTTTGTTCTATATTTTTTATTTCTATTAATCAAAGTAATCACCCATGCAATCAATGCATCTTTGCCAACGCATTGGTAGCTTAATTGATGCCCTTCTTGAAGAAATCAGCTGGACGGGAGGCAACAAATTCTTCAAAGGCATTTTGTACTGCCTCTCGGGTATTGATTTTTTTTTCCCGCCAAGAAGTTATCCAAATTCTGAAAAAAGTAGAAGTCTGTAGGCGCAAGGTCTGGTGAGTACGGCGGAAGACGGAGAACTTACAACCCCAGCTCTTGTAGCTTGGAGACCGTCTGCTGTGCAGTATGAGGTCGCGCGTTGTCGTGCAGGAGCAGTGGAGCCGAACGATTGACCAAAGCTGGTTGGAGACGTGCGAGCTTCTCCATCATTGTGTTCAGTTCTTCACAGTACACATCTGCAGTAATGCTCGTCCCGTTTGGTAAGAAGCTGTAATAATTACACCGGCGTTAGACCACCAAACAGTGACCATCACTTTTCTAGGGGTAGTTTTCGTTTAGGGTATTGTTTGAGTGCTGAACCAGGATCCAACCAACTTGCTGAGCGCTTACGATTGTCGAACAGGATCCATTTCTTGTCACAAGTAACAATGCGTTTTAAAAATTCCTTCATTTGTATGCTTGTTGAGCAATGCAAGGCACGTCTCGACGCCGCGCTGGCGATCATTGAGTTCGTGAGGTACCCATTTGTCAAGCTTTTTTACCTTGCCAATTTGACGCAAATGAATTAACATTGTTTTGATGCTAACGTCGAAAGCTGCTGCTAATTCAGCCGTAGATTGAGTATCATCAGCTTCCAGAATCGCCTTTAATTCGTCATTGTCGACCAAAGTTTTTGGACGACCGTGGGGTTCATTTTTCAGGTTAATACTTCCAGAGCGGAAGCGGGCAAACTATAATGGGTGGTGAGTTCGTTTGTAGTGTTCGCTCCGTAAACGTCGTTGATGTTGCGTGCCGCTTTGCTGCCACGACGGTACTCATTCATACTCCATAATGATTCGAAGTTTTTACGTATCCATGATGACGAAAAATGTTCGAATGCAATGAAAACGAACGCAACACTGACCATTAAACAAATGACGATTATAGAAAAAATTATTTCATGTTTTTTAAAAAATAATAATTTAGAATTAGAAATATCAGCCAAAAAAAATATTTTGATTTGAAATGGCCAGTACGGCAGAACGGCAATTTCATAGGCTGTAAAGACCTATTATTTTAGATTGATTGATTTCGACTCACCCATTTTTCGCGAAGCTCGTCCATAACTTAACCATATTTTTAATCATTGTCCGATCTTTTGAGTTTGGAGAAGGCAAATCTAACAAAACTGGATCAAACAGGTAAAACAATTCGTCACCATGTGCTGCCCCTGTTACATTTGATAACTTAGACGTTAATTTATTTACATTTCTAATAGAATCATATGTGAAATAATAGTTGTATATATTCATCTCGGTTTTTTTAAGTAACCGTTCGGTTACAGATATGACTGGATATCTAATAATGGAATCAGTGAAATAATCTATTAAGTTATCTGTTACCGATCCATTCGAAAAGTAAACTGATATGATATCATCTATAAAAGCCTTTTTGTCTGCTTCATTTTCAAAAAACAAATAGGATGGAATTATGTCATCAAAGTTGTCTTTTATTTTATCTAAACTTATGGGAACATATGGCGATGCCCATTTGATTCCTTCTTTATTATTGAAACCAATTATAACGGGGATATCAAGAGCTTTATTTCTTAGCAACTCTCTAGGTGATTCTGTAATTAAAGGTCTTCCACGTGTAATCGCAGTTTCTACACATGGTCCAAAGACATAAGGAGAAAATGGATTACTTGAAGTATTACCAGCAGATGCTGTAATAATATCGTCGGTAGGGAGATTGGTATATATTTTTAACAGCTCTTCAGGATTTGATGTATTATAACCCATGCCCAAAACTACGTTACTTGCGATTTCGATTGGATTGTAGCGTACACCATGAGGTGACAATATTGTGCCACTCTCTATAATAGCCCTTTGAAATAACCCCTTAGCAGAATGAAAAAGCATTAAATAATTGGTAGAAGCTCCTCCAGAGCCTTGTCCAAATAATGTTACTTTATCTGGATCGCCACCGAAACGAGCAATATTATTTTGTATCCATTTTAAGGCAGCTATTTGATCTTTTAGTCCAGCATTGCCTGGAGCTTCTGGTAGGTGTAAACATAAGAAGCCTAATGCGCCAAGCCGATAATTTATAGTCACAACTATAACCTTTTCTTTCACAAAATATTTTGGATTATAAATTTCTTCGGCATTACTGCCAATATAAAATCCGCCGCCATGTATGAAGACCATCACTGGAAATGGTTTCTTATCTCGACGAGTTGGCGTAAAGACGTTAAGTACCAAACAGTCTTCTTGACCGACAACTGTTTGCCATTGTTCGTTATATTGCTTGCATAAGATTGATCCACGATCGGCATTGAATGTTCCATTTAATGATGGGGGTTTGCCAGGTGCCTGTATAAAAATAAAAATACCTAAATGTAACGTTATGTTTGGTACTCGGGTAACCGAGTAAAAACCTTCGAGTAGTACCATAAAGGATACTCCCAAATGGTTAATGGATAATCATCATTACTACATAGTAGAACCGGTAAGGTATTATTAACGCATATTGCAATGTTAATTAAACTAAATGCTCTTGATCTTGATTATACATCAATCATCATCATTATCACTATCGCTACATAGTATAAACCAAAGTCTGTCCCTATGTATGCTTAAATATTTAAAACTTCGCAACGGATTTTAATGCGGTTTTTTTAATAGGTATATAGAATGATTCAAAAATTATATATAGTTTGAGTCCAAAAAGCACCGTAAGAACGTGTTCATCGAGAGTCTTCTGTTTGCCGACGATGCAGCTTTTATTGTTCATTCTTTAACGGAACTTCAACAAATGATAGACAAGTTCGCTACAGCATGTAACTTGCTTTCCATGTCCATTAATGCTAAGAAGACGGTAACCATGGCGCAAGGATATACAGAAAGCCCAAGTATTCTGCTGGATGATACTCCCTTGGAAGTAGTCGAGTCCTTTACCTATCTAGGCTCAACAGAGTCGATCAATCTTTCGCTGGATGCAGAGATCGGCATGCGCATCGGCAAGGCGTCCACGATGTTCGGGAAGCTTAGTACAAGAATGTGGACTAACAAACACCTCACTATTAACACCAAGATGACCGTGTACCAAACATGTGTCTTGAGTGTACTCTTGTACGGAGCTGAGACCTGGACATCTTATGCGAAGCAGGAAAGACGACTCAACTCGTTCCATATGCGTTGTCTTCGGGTCATTCTAGGCATCTCATGGAGAGATATGGTGACAAACGAGAAAGTGTTAGAAATCGCCAAATTGCCTAGTATAACTGGTCTGCTGAAGCAGAGGAGGTTACGCTGGGTTGGGCAAGTATATGGGATGGAGCCATCTCGTTAGCCTAAAAAAACTCTCCTGGGAGAAGTTGCAGATGCAAAACGTCCCGTAGGCCGTCCCGTGTTAAGGTTTAAAGACAGCGTTAAGTGCGACATGTCTATCTTCGATTTCTCAAAATGGGAGGATCTCGCAGAAGATCGTGCTCGATGGAGGAAAATCACATCGGACGGCCTCAAAACACATGACATATCCTGGCTTGAGGTCCTGGCTCAGCAACGTGCCTGTAGGCACCGCAACACGAACGACGCACAACCGCCACTCCCATTAACTCAGGGCTTGGTTTGCCAACGGTGTGGCCATTGCTGCCGCACACATTTTTTGCGCTTACATTGCAAACCTTGCTTGAACCCTACGAGATGGATCAAAATAATGTACTACAGTATTGTACAACTTAAAAAGTCTACAAAAAGTCCCCGATGGTATATGTCTATTTCTTATGCTACGGCCACACTACCTTACCGTCTACCGGGCTGTTACCGCAATAATTAAAGCATTTAATTACCGTTTAAATTACTGCGTGAAGTCGTGTGGTTACACTAGAGTTTACCCAGATATGTCAATAAATTAGGAGGTAAAAATATCATTTTCACCACAGCAGCTCAAACATGCCGCTTTTGCTGCGAGACAACAGTGAACAAAACGCGATTTTGATTCAAGCGTGAGGCAAAGTAGCTTTTTAATTTTTCAATCTTCAGTGCCACGAACTGACATTGTTCAGCCACAAATTTGATACATTCGAATTTTACTGTGCTCTGTCTCTTTCACATGCATATAAAAAGTGAGTGAAAAAACAAACCCCTTCGAATTCGAAATTCGATTTTGGAATTCGACCTCAAAGAAAACACCTACGGCAACGCAAAAAAAAAAGATATTTGTCATAAAGAAATTACTTTTTTTATATTTTATTGTTTACATGTTTTATTTATTATTGGATTTTAATAAAAATAAGTCAAATTAATAGTATTAAATTTGTATTTAACCAATACATTTTTATTTAGAATTACAACAATGGTACATTTGAAAAATAAACATCAGGGACGCGGTATTAAAACGCGATTTAAAAAATTTGCGGGAATAAAAATTTCGCTGATGCTGATACAGTAGGTATAGCGTAACGTGTAAATTTATATTAATATATAAAATAATCTAAAAAGATGAGTGAAACTAGCGATGATGACTGTACTTTAACACCAGAAGAGTTAAATCAACAAGTGATTATGCAGAATTCAATCTATTCCTGTTCATTTCTGTCCCCTAAGTAATATGTGTTCTCACTGCTGTGGTGAAAAATTATGTGTGCTACACGAGAGCAAATATTTTTGTATCTCGTGCTGTTGAGTCCCTCACCACGCTCAGGATTCTAACTTTGATTCACTCGCTACGCTCGTGAATCAATCATAGAATCCTTCGCTTGCTCGGGACTCAAAATCAGCACTCGAAACAAAAAACAATTTTGCTCTCTTGTTGCACAAATAACTATTTTCAAGATGGAGGTTGAAGCTGCAGCTGTGTGGTTTTTTATGAGTGCGAATTATATTTACATCATCATCATCATCAGCCTGCCGCAGTCCACTGCTGGATATAGGCCTCTCCAATGGCACGCCACGAATTATTTTTACATGAATCTTTAAAATTTTTGACTTTCTGTCGGGTATCCCAACGAGACGGTTCGGATTGGAATAGTTCCAAATTTCGAGCGCTTTTTCATTTGACCAGTCAAAACCGGTAGACACATACGTCGTCGTCGATCTCATGTTGCACACTGGACAAACAGTAGTGTGGCCACAAACGAAACGAAAATTACTGCGGTAATCTTCTTTGATGTGCGAAAAAAGACCGCCGCTGGAGCTATTGTCTACCGCCATTTGCCATATTGATTGGCATAGTAAAATTATTGGCATATCACGGTAGTGTGGCCGTAGCATTAGGGATAACCCACTTTTAACGAGAAATAATGGCTTATTTACGAAGAGATTTTAAGCAATACAACATTAATCCATATAGATCAATAGCCTGTAGAATTGTCGCTTTACAGCGTGTAATTTAAATGAATATTTTCGAAGATATTACAGATTTAAATTGCAGGGACATAGCGGTTGCGGCGGGGCCAGGGCCGGCGGCGCGTGCCTAAAACACTGCAACCGTGCGAAGCCAGGGCGGGTCGCTAGTAAAATTTGACCTGACTGACATATAATCGCGCTTAACTTACTGACAAAGAGAACTAGAAACATTAAATTTGGACAGTAGCTATCTTTTATGATATAAGTATTTTTTAATATTCCACGCCATAGTGGGTAAAATAAAGCTTGAAAGTCTAGGCCGGTGAAGCAGCGATCGATAGATTAGATCAAAAGGTTCTGCTTATTACAAAATTGTTTAAAATTTTATAGACCCCATACAAAAGTGGCACTTACCTGAAATTTTTCTTCTACTGTTGCATACGGTATGCCTAAAAACTTTATTTGAGTTTTCTGCACATCGTAAGAACCTCTTATTTTTCCTTGTGGAAGAGTGATTGTTGTGGGGTTACAGCTACATTTAGCTGTTTCTCCCTTAGACAAACAATTTATTAAGAATATTAATAAACATAGAAATAATTTTAATTGCTTCATTTCCAGAATTTTGTGATGATATTTGGCTATGATATTCAAGCTAGCTACTGCGGCTAATTTAAAGAATGAAGTGGTGTCAGCCGAAAACCCGTTTATGTCTACATCTGGTAATAAAATTGTTAATAGGTTGTCATTTCCTCAGATAAAGATATGACTGTTGCACTTACAGTAGGTACATAGAGCAAACTGCGACGATGAATCGAATTGAGGTAATGTCGTAATTAAATAAAATTCGAAAAAAAATTCGACAGAAAAGTGTTCTTCTCATATTCCCTCAAGCGTAGTCGCATGGCACGTGTGTACTCGCAGTAGGTATGTGTACTTACTGTGGGTACGTACTTTATAGTAAACACAGTAACCAACCAAGCTTGAATGCGTCCCGTTGAACATGCTTCAGTAAGACGAATATAGCTTAGGCCTCTATAAATGCCATAATAATATACTTACTGCTAAATTAAAACTTATCGCATATGTTACAGATTATCATAGTACTAAAAGTTTTATGGCCTTAACAGGAAACTAATTAGAACATAATTAATATACTTACTTACTACTCACATGTTTAACATCCGGTTGCCATAAAAATGTTCGACAATCGACACAGGTGAGTGTTTCTTTACATCAGCCTGTATAAATATTTCTGCTGACGTAATAAGAATTTTTTTTAATATTTCCACCATATCGGCAAGAGTTATCATACTTTGATATTTATTTTGGTCCAGTAGTAAACTATGGGGGCGCTTACCATCTTATTACTGTTTACGTTCTATTTCATCTCTTTAGCAGATGCAGATGCGGTGATCAATTGTTAGAATTGACAGCATTTCTTAGGCATGCGTGCATTCACTGTGACTCATACAATACTTACAGACATTTTCTTCATGTTAAGGGTTAGACACCTGGGGGGCAATTCTGCCATTTTTAGATGACATTGATATTATATTTTGAATGGATTTAAAAGCAGTATTCTGATAACCTAATGTCATTATCGTATAATTTAAAATAAATAGGTTCGTCGTTGACACATACGATCTCGTTACACTTTCATTCAAATATCAGATAATTTAGAAGAATACGCTTTTTGTGACGTAAGTATGACACTGACATGAGATCGAGAATATATTTATTTAGCAGAATTAGGCCCCTTAAATTTATGCGAATACACAGCATAATGGTATGTCTCATTTGCACAAGAAAATTGCTAAGTACCTACTTCCCTTACTACTTATTGCTCATTTTTTATAGGGGTGGTTCTTAGTATTTTCTTGGGTTTATGTGAATGTTACCTCCATGATACCATGCCATGATAATTATGTGCAACACGATTCTTGATAAATGTATTACGAGTAGGTACATTGATATAAATACAATGTGTTGATCTGCATGTGCAAAATATTTTACCTACCTAAAATTATTTTAATCAGTGTGCGATGATATAAAACCCTATTATCATTAAATTTTACTTAGATTGTAAATCAGAATAAACTGTTCAATCGTGCAAATTAAGACTGTATCGCGCACTCACTGTTAGTACGTGTGCTTGTGTGTGTTAAGCACCTGCAATGGCGATCAGCTGAGCGGCGGCGGCAGTCAATACACCGAGTTAATTTTCAAAGTGTATGATAACGAACACGTTCTTACTTATTTTTTTATGTATTTGTATACAGTTGTAGTAGTACATTAACCTCTTAAAATATTTTGCAAATTCAAATCGACACCCTGTTGCTGGATGGTATATATGTAGATGGTGTAAAACGATTGTTCCTAGTTTGTTAGTTTTGGCTGGTTATCTTGTGTCTAATGGAATAAGGTCTGTGTTAAATAGAATAAGGATAAAAATTATACCTATATAAATCCACAACCCCTGTTCAAACCAAACTCGAGAAGAACATTTTAAAGCTTTTAGATTTATTTGATGTCCCATAATGCCAGATTCTTCAAATATGACATTTAAACATGTATAAATATCTTGTGCCAGTATAAGCTACGTATCTCGGCTTTTAATGGTTAGCTGCCTATTAACTGAAATGTAATATTTATCATGAAATTATATATTGCCATTGTTGGAAATACCTATACCTATTATTCATTGAATGCCACAAATTACTTTATAGTCCTTTATTAGCAGGCTCTGTAATGCAGTTCATTTCGAATCAAGTGAGTACAGAAAAGGTGCAGCAATGCTTGGTATGTAAGTATTTCATATTTTATATTTTTACATGCGGGTATACGAAAACCATTTTATGATGTGTTATTTATTGGTACAAAGATACATGCACTCGTGCTCTCTATGAATACGAGTCAATTTCGATAAAGCCGTCGGAAACGCGACATATAAAAATTAAGACATTGAAGGAAGTTTTGTAAACAGTGCTTATATTTTTTTATTGTAACACGTAGAAATCTCTCGCCTGCCAATACAAATTCACATCATTATGTTACACTAGATCGTCAAATTCGATTACTTAGGCAAGTACCTAACTCCGCGCTGACATTGACCCTTTTAGGGTTTCGGCTGTAGCACCACATTTAATTAAAAGGATTATTCGCTCCATTTAATCCAATGCGGTGTGCTGTGGTCGTATCAGTCGTTGCGTGACTATCAGTATCCCGAAACACCATATCTGAACTATTTTATATTGTTATGTTATCCCTGAATTCGGGGGCTTTCTCTCATTTATAGTTTGTCACAGCTCTACCAAAGATTCAAAAATCATAATTTGTTCACTATCGTCTCATAAGCATCTTTCCTTGTTTATTTAGGGTCGAGTACCTTAAATAAAAAAGGAAGGAGACTATACATGAATAAAGAGAGTCCTGAAGCAGTTATCATATTACATCATCATTCAAAAATTCTTTTTAGCCTGATACAGCCTGGCTTTAGGCCTAGCACGGTCTACATGCTTCTCAAAACGATTGGCGAATTAAGGTGGCCATGAAAAATATTTATGGATTCATTTAATGCTTTAACACCACCAGTCATGACATTAATTCTATTTTACCTCCCATTCCCAATATATAAATCTCATTTCTAATATTTCAGACATGATAGAACTGCCTTTTCTCTGATAATATACTCTTTCTTTGTTCTTTTAATACTTACTTCTACTTCGACTTTCTTTAATTTCTCTTTTCTGTTTACTCTTTATTAGCTATTATTTTGTAGAATAGCTATTTTCACCACAGCAGCTCAAACATGCCGCTTTTGCTGCGAGACAACAGTGAACAAAACGCGATTTTGATTCGAGCGTGAGGCAAAGTAGGTTTTTAATTTTTTAATCTTCAGTGCCACGAATTAACATTGTTCAGCCACAAATTTGAAACATTTGAATTTTACTGTGCTCTGTCTCTTTCACATGCAAATAAAAAGTGAGTGAAAAAACAAACCCCTTCGAATTCGAAATTCGATTTTGGAATTCGACCTCAAAGAAAACACCTACGGCAACGCAAAAAAAAAGATATTTGTTTTTTTTATATGTTATTGTTTACATGTTTAATTTATTATTGGATTTTAATAAAAATAAGTCTAATTAATAGTATAAAATTAGTATTTAACCAATACATTTTTATTTAGAATTACAACAATGATACATCTGAAAAATAAACATCAGGGACGCGGTATTAAAACGCGATTTAAAAAAGTAGCGGGAATAAAAATTTCGCTGATGCTGATACAGTAGGTACCTATAGCGTAACGTGTTAAATTATAATAATATATAAAATAATCTAAAAAGATGAGTGAAACTAGCGATGATGACTGTACTTTAACACCAGAAGAGTTAAATCAACAAGTGATTATGCAGAATTCAATCTATTCCTGTTCATTTCTATGTCTCTTAAGTAATATGTGTTCTCACTGCTGTGGTGAAAAGCTATGTGTGCTACACGAGAGCAAAGTTTTTGACGTGACAACGTCTTATAAATTGGTTTGCCGGGTGACACTTCAAGAAACTGCGTTACGCTCCGCTCACGTTATGCGCTCACAATGAGAGCGAGTGAGAGGCACGCGTCCCGCCTAAGAGCGAGAGAGACAGACATAAAAAGTGAAAGGCACGCGTCTTTCATCCTTCTTCCTACTATACGAATAAATATTCACATTAAAATTATTTTACCACTCAAAGTCGTTGTCACGTAAAACTTTCGCCCGTATACCGACTTTACAGGCAACCAATTTTTTTTTGTATCTCGTGCTGTTAAGTCCCTCACCACGCTCAGGATTCTAACTTTGATTCACTCGCTACGCTCGTGAATCAATCATAGAATCCTTCGCTTGCTCGGGACTCAAAATAAGCACGCGAAACAAAAAACAACTTTGCTCTCTTGTTGCACAAATAACTATTTCCGTGGAATGTTCTCCATTTGGGCAATAAGAACACCAGTACCTACCAGGCGTCACGCTTCGAAATAAAAAATACTATTAAGAAATGTTACGAGAAATAATAGCCCTATATACATCCACAGAGTGTGTAATTTACTAAGATAATAATTTTACCATGTTTTCGCAGGGGCTTTTTTGTGGGTCTCGCCGTCTACGGTCTGGTTTGGCTGCATAGGAAGTTGAATGAACTTCCAAGCCCACCTACGGAGGCGCCTGCTATCACAACAACACTTTTCGACCGCCATAGACTTATAATACCGTTGCAAGGATGATAAAAGTAGACTCCATGCAACGCCGAAACGCCAAATGATTATTACCATAGTCCTAACAATAAAGTAATCTTTAGATAAATTGCCTGAATTGCTTATTTTATTACTTGGTTCAAAGGTTGATATGATCGTACGTCTTGACCAGCTGTTAGATGAACTACGTGAATGACAACGTCTTATCCATACGGATATCAGATCAACGTCGCTTCGCCGTTTGACTCTGCGCCGATCGTCGTATGTTCGGTTCCCACACGAGACAATGCTTTGTGTGACCCAGGTCTTTGTGTCCGTAGAGTCCTTTAGCGATGCACGATTTCTTAACAGTGCAAAAGTAAATAAAATTATGTCAATAATAGGTATAAAGAGAATTCATAAAATATTGGCTGAAAGTCGAATGACACTGTCGACATCAGTGATTATTCGCTAACTTTGATGCTCTTAGCCTGTATAGTACAACTACATTTATGACATCCCTAAATAAAATGAATCCCTATGGAATAACCAGGTATATACTTATCCACTTATTAACTTTGTTCATCATCATCATTATCGCCCTAGCGTTATCCCGGTTGCATCCAAGACTTACAAGCCGTGAAATCCGGGGTCCGCTTACTGGTTTAACCAGATATGACAGAATATCAACTTTTCCACAGAGCGACGGCCGTCTGACCTCCGCAACGCAAAGGGATAGTGATATTCTATGGTTTAGACCTTTAGACCAGTATCAGTTTATTTGAGGTACCCTCAAATAAACTGACTCTGAACTACTGACTCCCCGTACCGACTTTCAAAGATCTTTATCACAGCCGGGACCGACGGCTTAACGTGCTCTCCGAGGCACGGGGCAAGCGATAATTAACAAGTAGTAGTCATCGGTGCGCGCCGTGGATTTGAACCCGACACCCTCTGCATGTCAGTCCGTTGGTATCTCCACTAGGCTATCGCTGCCTCAAACTAACACTTGTTAACTTTGTTGTCTCTTCTAAATCACCATAATCAACCATTCTTACGCAAAATGGCTGGTACTTGTTTAATATATTAATATCAGACTACTGCTTCGTGACAGTTTTGGGAATCTCCTTACAAATAAACTTTAGAAGATCATCTTCATCGCTCTACCTATTATTATTCTGTGGCTCTACCCTAATCCCGGTTGCAGCACAGAATTATAATAGTACTAACGTAGTTTCAGCCAAGACTGTCACCTTGTAGTCCGGGTTCTGCTGTCTAGTCTAACCGGATTTGATAGACTATAAGTTTTAAAAACGTTTTATTGAGTGCTTGTGTTTGAATGAGTTTGTATACTTAGGTACATTGTTTACAAGGAAGGTAAAAATGAAGAAGATATTGAAAGAAGAGTTAATGCAGGTAATAGAATGAATGGAGCTCTGAAGGCGTTTATGAATAGCCAAAACGTGTCCAAAAAGGCACGTTTGGCTGTGCATAGAGGGGTATTGGTGCCTACCCTTAAGTACGGTAGTGAAAGTTGGGTATGGCAGAAGAGATTTGCAAGTAGAATAAATGCTGTAGAAATGAGAGCACTGTGAAGTATGTGTGTGTGGTGTATCTTTGACCGACAGAGTTAAGAATTGTGTGATAAGAGAGTGTTGTGGGGTAAAAGAAGATGTAGTGACAAGTATTGAGAAAGGCATGTTAAGATGGTTTGGGCACATGGAGAGGATGGATGACGATAGACTGACAAAGAAGATATAAAAGGCAAGTGTGAATGGGACAAGACAAAGGGGAAGACCTAGGCGGACGTTCTCTGACCAGATTGGAGACATCCTGAAAAAAGGACAAGTCAGAAGTACCCTTAACAGAAGAGCATGCATGAGAAACTTGATGGGAGTGAGTGAAGCAAGAGAGGTAAGTCAGGATCGTTGCAAATGGCGTTCCGTAGTCTCTGCCTACCCCTCCGGGAAACAGGCGTGAGTCTACGTATGTATGTTATTGAGTGCAACACAGGCAATGAAGATCAGCTACGTGGCGTATACAGTGCCCGTGTGACACAGATCATATATAGCTGATTTTCATATCCGATCTATCCATTTTTTTGAGATTACAGATACATATTTGATATAAGCTCCATACAAAATTTGCGATATATGGATCATGAATCTCTAGATCCATCCATGGATAGACCATTGGGACCAGCCGTTAGTAAGTAGTCATTATAATAAACCTTATAAAAATATTTTGGTGGAAATAAAAAAACAGGAATTTTCTGAAAGAAGTATGTTTATAATATTTTCTATTGAATCAAGTTCTCTAGAAGATTATTTATAAATATTATCGTCAAGGAGTTATAATCGGTTTAGATCAGTAATTTTATGGATGAGTTTAGCTAAGATTTCTGAACATTAAACGTATTGTTACGAATTTTGTACATAGTGTGACAAGATTTTATCTATTCGAATTATGAATATCGTAGTCTTAAAAAAAGTATAAGTTCATATTATTTCAGGACAAAATATAAGTACTATTCACTCAAAAAGTTCGCATTTGGCAAAATGCCTCTGCTAATACTTTGCTAATACGGCAAGTTATTTTTAATCTGTCTCCCCTTATCGACCGCGGCTGAAGTTCTCTTAAAACGCTTACCTACCGTGCGACCGCCACTTAGCTCTTTTATGGGCCTTGTTGCCAGTTTGCTTTTTTTTTAGAATTCCTAGGGACAATAAAAACAATTTCCAGTTGTAGTTACACTTTTATAACGATTAACAGATAACTTTGTAGATTGTAACAGAGAACCAGAAAATGTTTTAATAAAAGAAGACTAGATAATTATTACAATAAGAACAGTAAAAACATTGCCCCGAGATTTAAAATATATTTCATTATTTCTTAATAAAAAATATACCGTATCCATGTTTTATACCACAATATGTTTACAACTATATTATGCCCTCGCCAACGGTTTTCATAATCAATTTGAAAACAGCACTAATAGAGAAAACACAAACGGATCATGTTGGCGTAAGTAAATATTTATTTTAATTAATTTCATCTTTCAGTAAATCTGTACCCTAGTTCCAATGGATAGCGTTGCATTAGCTGATACGGAGGTCCCGGGTTCGATTCCTGGGTCGAGAACATAGAAATATAAATTACTATATCTATAGTCGGGAAAAATATGACTGAGTTTTCCGAATTCTCCGTAGCAACACAGAGTCTAGAAATATGCCCGGTAATTGCAATGGGCCGACCCTACGTGGCGCTGTGTGTAATATTACAAGAGTCATGTCCAGCTACGTTTGACCCCTTCGTTTGTTTTTCTGGAATAACTTTACTCGGCCTTTTGTTTACTCCTTTGAATAATAAATCTCTATTCACTGTCAACTATCTGTAGGTACCTACCTAGTAACCATCGCTCATAGATCACAAGTTTTATTAGCCACTATGTGAAATAGACCTTCTCTTTACTCGACAACTGTAACACTATTTGTGACTATCACAGTTAATGGCAGATGTACCAAAACCACATCGAAACATCGACTCAAATAAATACATCACATTTCCTTTCAACATTTTACACGATTGAGAACCTAGTACATACATACATAGACTCACGCCTGTTTCCCGGAGGGGTAGGCAGAGACTACGGAACGACATTTGCAACGATCCTGACATATCTCTCTTGCTTCACTCACTCCGATTAAATTTCTCATGCATGCTCTTCGGTTAAGGGTACTTCTAACCTGTCCTTTTTTAGGATGTCTCCAATCTGGTCAGAGAACGTCCGTCTAGGTCTTCCCCTTCCTCCTGTCCCATTCACACTTGACTTATATAATTTCTTGGTCAGTCTTTCGTTATCCATCCTCTCCATGTGTCCAAACCATCTTAGCATACCTTTCCACTATCTCCTGCAACTCCTCCGCTGAAGACAAGTATTACCTGATCATCAGCATAAAGGAGGCATTTGACAAGTAACTCATTCATCCTTAATCCACAGTCGCTATTTTTCAAATCTTGCAAACAACTGTAGAACCTAGTATGAGTTAATCGCACCAAGTTTTGTATTTATCTGTATGAAATAACCTAATTAGGCTCTTCTCATTATTCAAGGACTTCCTTAGATAAATGATTGGTATCGCTCGCTACCAATCATTTATCTAAGACTTAGTCATGTAGAGTCTCTATCGTACCTCAACATCAGCCTTTAACAGTCCACTGCTGGACTAGGCCTCTCCTTTGAAAGGAGGAATTGGCCTACTATACCACGCTGGCCAAACGGGTTGATATAGGGTTTGTATCAAGTTATCCTTTTCTTACAGTGCTATTCTCTGCATAATATGTTCCCTCTGTCGGCTCTTACGACACCCATGGGATGATATGGGGTGGTGACATGCCGTATTCTTAATCCGTCACCACACGGACGTCTATCGACTTAAGTCAATAATTAGCGGTAAAATACAGTGGAACACCAAAGTGCTATGCTACGTGTAAGAGATGTGTATAATGTGAGTAAGTCTAACAACCAATGTTGTGCATCGCATAGAGCAGTATATGACTCAAACGGAATTCGTTTGGTCGCGGTTTGTAGCCTGATATACCTTATTGGGCTTGACTGCCGCCTGTTGTGATTGGGCAGCTGTAGGCTGATGATGATATGATGATAATCTTGCAGGTTTTTCACAACGACTTTAGCTGCGGCGTCAGTGGTGTTCGTCGTGGCATGGCTGTCGAGGCAGTTGATAAGCTTTATGCCGCCTCGTCTGGAGGGACCCACCGTCATCGTCCCTTACCTCAAGAATCTGCCACCACCGACCTACGCTTACGTTACCCCCATGGTGCCGTTACAAGGCTAGATACGCAGCGTCTTTGTGTTTTGTTAATCTAGTCATTTATATATGAATAAAACCTTATAACTGAAATGTTTGTATTATTGTTGATCATATCTATTTGTCTGAATTTGTACACCCGTTTTTTACTTAATTTAAAAAGCATACGTGTTACTATCATACAACTCATACAACTTGTTAGATCGGGTTTATGGTATCTTAGTTTATGCAAATGAAATAATTTGAGGAATAGCAGTAGGACTATTCCTCGATGTTCTTAACTAGAGAGTGCTGGAGGCGCTATCCCCGATTCCTTCTCCCTCATCCCACTCCTCATCCTATCCGTTTTCCCAACGCAAAGGGGCGGCAACGCACTTGTGACTCCTGGGTGTTGCTTGTGACCATGGGCGGCGGTAATTGCTTACCATCAGGCGATACGTCTGCTCGTTTGCCGCCTATTACCATAAAAAAAACTAAATATTATTACTACTTTCAGGTACCCCATGATATGGATTGCAAAAGGTTATGAGATCGAAAATATACAATAAAGACATATTTTAAACATTTACTTAACAATTACAATATTCATAGTAATGTTAAGAGCCGTTACTCCGTCCATCATCCCTGCAATGGAATAGTTGGTAGCACGAGCTTGTGTCGGTCGAACGGTGTCGGCGGGTAAGTCGGTGCATCAGTAGGTGGCGATGGTAAATCGTTCAACTTCTTCGTCAACCAGACCATGACGTAGAGGAACAGACCCAGGCCCGTAAACCTGTAATATATACGTGGTGACTATTATGAACAGAAAGTAATGTACTTCCCAATTATGGGACAAACTGTAGTTCATCATCTCGAGAATCTAATCATCATGTGTTTTAATTGCAAACACTTCTACTCTCTATGCATTTTAGACTCTATATTCAGGTTGATCTTATTTGTAACTTACGCGACTTGTACACTAAAGAGTAAAAGTACACTTGTTGCCCTGACGTTCTCAGCCGTGTTCACATTAGCCAGGCGGATAGAAATTGATGGTATAACGAAGTAAAGCAGCTGTTCACCATCAGCCTTTAACAGTCCACTGCTGGACTAGGCCTCTCCTTTGAAAGGAGGAATTGGCCTACTATAGCAATTCGAGATCTTTTTGGAGCTATGTACAGTCGAACAACTTACCGCTAGACAACCATAAGGGCCAGAATCACTTAGCAAGACATCGTCGCTTCCAGTGCTACTTTACACGCACATTGACACACGTATACAAAACCAGTTTCTATAGTATTTTCGCTGTATGATGAAATGCATGACAGTTCTCATTTTACATATTACGCATACTACTTTCAACTTATGAAAATAAATTGGCAAAATAAACAAATATTTAAAATAATATCTATTAAAAATTACAAAGTAAATTGATACTAGTATGTCTCTCTCTATTTTTATAATTATTTTTAACGGTAAATAAATAATTTAAATATAATAAAATATAATCCTCAAAATGTCAGATGCATGAAACGAACCCTCTGTCAGTAGAGATTGACACCATTGAATCGACATGAAATCGATTAATAGGAGCACCCATCTTGTGATCGAATACGTCAGTACGAGCGCTTTGTATGCGGTTTGTGATTCTGCCTGTTTGGCGTGTTATTTTTTATTTTTTGTTTTGCCAAAAACAAAAAAGATAGTTTTAAACTCTCAAAGCCGTGAGTTAGTGCTTCGTTTGAGGACCTTCTTTGAACGAGAGCGTGCAAACTCGGGCCTGGTAATACCGATCGACACTGTTGTGTACAGAGTTGCGGCAGCTCTGGACATCGGCAAGCAAGGCTTCAGTTACTCGAATAACCAAAGAAAAATTTGAAGAAACTAGTTTTGAAGACAAGAAGCTGTCCACTCCGAAGAAACGTGAGCGTAAAGCTTCAATAACTGACGTAGATAGTTCCGATGTGTTGGCAATACGAAATCCATACATTGATAAAATTAATCAGTCGTAGAAATAACATAATTGACAATATTTACAGACTTGGGATAAGTATGTCCACCTCGACCGAATTTGAGATCAGCAATTAATTATCTCAGTCGGAGAAGATTCCGATACAGATAAGAGATTTTATTTCGAGTGACAGTGACGAATAATAAAAAAATAAATTTTAAAATTGATGCGTTGTATTTGTGAATGTATTTGCCAAAACAATTTTAATATGAATTTATTTCGAAGATGTAAAATCGGTAACTACGTACGATTGCATGTCGTTTGCCAATTAATTCGATATTTATAAATAATCGCTTAAATTTCCTTAGGTTACATCACTATAATTGTCAGTCATGAACTGTCATGCATATCATTACACAGCGAAAATACTATGTGCGAGCCAAGGGACCTTTTTTCAAACTGGTCTAGCGCCGACTTGTTTGATTGAGCTTATTTAATTGTTAACTTTGACTGGCTAAATGGGAAAAGAAAACATGAATGTGAGGATACCTGCATGTCTGCGAGTTCTCTATATGATCGTGAAAGCTATGCGAAGTCTGCTAATTGGCAGTGGCCAATGTGCAGCGTGGTGGACTGTGGTATAGCCCTATTCATAGTGACAAGAGGCTCGTGTCCAGGAATGGTACGGTTTACACATAGGGTTGGTGGTATTAAGGAAGAGAAAATAACTTGACATTGGAAATAATTAATACCTTGATGACTTTTTACCGTGTCTTGCAAGTTATACTGTATAAATGCGAAAAAATACAAATTAGGATTTCACAACATAAGTAATTTTCAGGCTACTGAATCTGATATATGGTCGTTATTCGAATGTTACGTGAAGGTTACAACAAAAAAAAACCATATAAGGCAGTACTTACACGTTTATCATAATCGCTGTTGTATCTGTTGTTCAGGACGATCGGTAGCAACAATTCGGCACGCACAAATGTTGTATACATTTAGGACT
Source organism: Euclidia mi (assembly GCA_944739405.2). NCBI lineage: Eukaryota > Metazoa > Arthropoda > Insecta > Lepidoptera > Erebidae > Euclidia > Euclidia mi. The sequence continues at coordinate 93,196,002 of OX123183.2, read as the reverse complement.
ATCTAACAATGCATCATCACTACGTAAGTATAAGGTTGCGATTACAGTCAAATGCGATGCTAATATTAATATTATCGTTATTAGTGCTCTTTTTTATTTCTAAGCAAATTATTTAAAGCACTTATATCTTAATCCTATAAGGACAATCACTGAAGTACCGATAAATTTTTGGCCTCACATACCTATGCTATATTATTTAACTGCGGAATTTAAAAACATCTTATTCTTTTAACAACTCTTGATGATGTTGCTTTGATAGCAGGTAGGGGCGGGTGGATTAGTTAGCTGATTGTGCGATGGTGCCATAAATTATCTTATCAAAAACTGCGTTTTACACATAAATTGTGTTTCTCTAGTGACCGAACCTTACAACAAAAATGTTGGAATTTTTTGACTGCAGTCTTTCAGTTCGAACATAAAGGCAACAGTAATATAAACCTATATGTTTTAAACCTTGTTATAACATTCTTATAACCAGCTACCGTTGTTCTTATAGAGAACAAACACCTCAAACTTGGCCCTAATTATTATCCCACTACTAGTAATACTTAACTTACTTTGGGTGCATAGGGTTCCCACCAAGAACTTAGGGTCCCAAGCCAACCTCACCTGCAAGTGGTGCACCTGTCGATCAACGGACGAGGCTCTGGCAAACAAAATATCCCGATAAGCGGCAATAGGCTCGTCACCTATTACGTGGGATCAAAACACTGGCGAAAAGTGGGCGTTTAATATGCCTCTACCTACCCCTTCGGGGAAACAGGCGTGAGTCTATGTATGTATGTATGTATGTAGTAATACTTAAATAAGTTCAATCCTTATAATTTTATCTCAGTAGGTATTACTACTAGTGGGACAGTCACTGAATTGTAGTTCCTTTAAAATTTATTTCCACTTTATTTCGTTTCATCATCATCAGCCTTTAACAGTCCACTGTTGGACTAGGCCTCTCCTTTGAAAGGAGGAATTGGCCTACTATGCGTGGTATTATACCACGCATAGTAGGCCAGCCTGGTATAGTATACCACGTGGGTTGGTAAAGGGTTTGTATCAGGTTTTCCTTCTCTTACAGTGCTGTTCTCTGTATAATATGCTCCCTCTGTCGGCTTTTACGACACCCATGGGATGATATGGGGTAGTGACTTTCCATATTCTTCATCCGTCATCACCACACGGATCGATTATGAAACGAAATAAACGAAAGATTTATTTCGTTTACAACACATTAAGTACTGTAAGAATAACATAAAGTGAATAAATAGATGTTTGAACTGCCTCCGTGGTCCAGTGGATAGCATATGCGATTGCTGATCGGTGGCCCCGGGCAGGCCTCCGTCACTGGCTCAAATTCGCGCGATAAATACCTACTATTTCGTGTATCCATATGGGTACAAGCGACAGAGGGCCGCCGCACGCCCGGCAGCGTGTACGCACGGCACGTTTCCCCCGCATTCTTATAGAAGTGCCGAAACCACGAAGTTATTGTGCAGTGGATGGGTGAAGTTTTCATTTGTTTTGTGCGTTTAAGCACAAAACAAATGAAAACTTGTTGTTTTTTCATTGCCGAAGGATAAACAATGATCTATGTAAGTAGTAAGTTATGATATAAGATTGAAATAAGTGGGTACTTAAATAAAATTTCGCCTACAAATTGCCACCGTTTATTTTATTTAGAGCAAAGGTAAGAAAAGAAACACTAGGTATGTAAATGTTCTTAAATTGATAAGTTTAGGTTATGTTATTACTAGAAATAAATATAAATGTTGTTTTATTAAGTAAAATCTACTTAACGTCAGAATCTTATGTACGTACCTACTTACTGCATTGTCTGGTATTGTGTCCGATAAACGGAAATAGGCAATAGGCCCCTACTACGTACGATTATTATACATTTTATTTCTTTTTATATCATATTGCATACTTATTGTTAATTTTATTAAACATGTTAACAATATGTATTTACTATCGTGTATATATAGGTATGTATTTAGCAAATAAAAATATGGTTATTATGCAACATTCGTTTTATTACCAAAATAAGAACAACCCTAGCGCCTTCGTTCGATGACGCGCTTGTACGTACAGTCACACAATCTGCAACTCTTTGCGTGAGTATTTAGGGTTCATTTCTCTTCACTGCGAACAACGGCTATTATTATTAAGATTTTGTAGGTGATTATAGCGTAGGTATTTTCGATTTTGTATGGGAGTGATGTATCTGTTACGAAGTAACTATTTAGTAATCTGTGCCCCGGGTTCGATTGCCGGGTCGGGCAAAACTGTTACTGGGTTATTCCGAATTCTCAGTAGCAACACGAAGTCTGGTGATGTGGCCGGGAACGGCTATAGGCTCGCCCCCTATTACGAGACTGAGACCTGAGATTTATATATAGAGGATACTGTGAGTAAACTTTTTTTAATATAACTTACAAAAGACACGACGACGACGCGACACAGGAGCGATACGTAGCTATAGCAAATGTTGCTTTATGGACAAAGATCTTAAAATAAACAAACAACTAAACTTGTTTATTTTTTAAACGCAAACAGAGTCGTTAAATCATCAACAAATCTCTAGCTCAAAAAGACTAAACTGTGATCACATATTTGGGAGAGGTACAAATGTCGGTTCGGCAATATTGTCGAGAAATTCAGTATTGTCTGCCAAAGTACATCCAATATAGTTTTACATGAAGACATGAACCGTACGTGGTCTGTATGTGAACCCGAGTAGCGTAACCTTTCAGCTTCAAGAATATTTCAAAAAATTAATTAAATTTTTTTGACTTATATCTGACCTATTATAATACTTGTGATATAGAAATAGAAATATGTAAATGAAGAAAAGGCATTCAGTTAATAAGCCTTTATTACTATTTATAAACTACTACACTTCTAGTCCGTGGCATCGCCCGCATGATTTATACACCTGACGCTACTTCAGGAAACACACTAGCTATCGGTGAAAACCGTACAACAAACCGTTTTTCGAGGGACCTTAATTTTATAAAATGTATAGATAATAATATAATGTATGCCGTAGGAACATGACTCGCTTGGACTTAGTTTCCCAATATCAGCAATACTAACTTAGTATATCTACAACCGTAGACGTTCACACTTAGGACATCGGCACGCAGTAAAGGCGGTGCCCAAATTGTAACACTTTGATTGTTGGGACTGCGTGTCTGACTCCAAACAGTCTTGGTTTATCTTGTAGCCGCACTGAAATAATCAAAGATATAAATAGGATAACGCATAGGTTTGGACCTCTTGCAATTTGGGTACATATATAATCATATATGTACCCAAGTATATAGTACATATACAATCATATAGGTACATATATACTCATTGTTTGTTGATATTATATTATTACCAGTATTGTCCAAGTGGTAATTTGACTATTTTCTATTAGTAATTTAGTAAGAAATTGAGTTTTAGTTAGATAATAGCCACTACAGAAAAAGTATAAAGCGAATTGAATGACAAAGAGGCGAATATGGTTTTCCGTAGACGTCGAAATTGATCATAGTTTTCATTCCTCCTATAAAGAAAATTTAAATATCTATGCCAAATTTTACTCTTATACAATGCATTCCTTTCATGTGTTGCCATAAGATTGATGTCGGTTAACTATTTATATATAGATTCTATATAAATAAAAGAGAATCAGAAAATCAGAATCAGAATCTGAAGTCATTCGCGTACAAACATCGAAATATTTGTACGCGCAAACGGTTGCCCTAATTTGGATAAATCTTTAAAAATAAAAAAAATTTGCTAATGTTTAGAAAAAAAATGGCGGTACTAAATTTGTCAGGTCAGCTATCATACAGTAATACTAACCATGGCAGCCATTTTGAGACAGTGATGTCTCCTGGCGCTCGGCTTAACGTATCTCGCAAGCAGTGCCCACGCCTTGGCGGCGTGTCGGTCCCACTTGAGCGCCTCCACCGCGCACGCAGCTGCACAGCGGATCGCAGATACCTGCTCCTCTGTCTTAGCTGTTTCACGTTTTAAGCTATCGGTCGACGCGGTCTGAAAATCGGATTGCTAAGTTCATATTAATTGTCGATCATTGTCATAATTCTCGACGTTCTAGCGTTACCCCGGTTGCCTCAACACTGTCACCCAGGGTCTGCTTCGCCACCGCGCCGCCCAAAGAACTTCATGGCAGCTGAGACCGACAGCTTAGCGTGATTTCAGATGCACGGGGTAAACAATAATAAAATTAATCATTGTCCGTCATTGCCTCAAGAGTCAAGTGTTATTAAAATATAGCAATGGTATGATTTATATTAATTAACTAGAGGATGCCCGCAGCTACGCCCGCACCATCATCATCATCATCAGCCTATATCAGTCCACTGCTGGACGTAGGCCTCTCCTATGGCGTGGCGCGCCAATGAGCTCGGTCTTCAGCTTTCCTCTTCCAATCCCTGCCCGCTGCCCTTCGAATATCATCGCCCCACCTAGCTACAGGACGCCCTACACTACGTTTGCCGAGACGCGGTCGCCACTCGCGGCATATATGACCTGCCCACTGCCACTTCAGCTTACTTATTCGCTGAGCTATGTCGGTTACTTTAGTTCTCTGCCGAATAATTTCGTTCCGGATTCGATCCCTAAGAGAAACTCCGAGCATAGCTCTTTCCATAGCTCGCTGAGCAACCTTGAATTGGTGGACAAGTCGTACCGTGAGTGGCCACGTCTCAGGCCCGTATGGCATTAAGGGTAGAACGCACTGATTGAAGACTTTTGTCTTCAAACTTTGTGGTATGGGCGACGAGAAGACCGACGCCCGCACGTTTCCTTTTAATTTAACCCTTCCGGCCCGAATCTATGAGAGAATTTTAGGAATTCTCTTCTGAGTACACCCTTACGGGACCCAAGCAACATACACACATGCAGCTTCTTGGGCGCAATAATTTTGGCTGTGCGTTGTCTGTCAGTCAGACAGTAACGCAAACACACGAATTTCATATATGCGGATTGTCGTCGGTTTAGAAGAGCTTCCATAGATTAAACACGTTTTCAGATTTCGTGTAGTAGCTGCACTGCAATAATATTCATATATATACGTACACTTATCCAGTTATCAGCGAGCGCTAGCCACGCATAGGCACTGGGCTGTCGACGTATTAAGTCCACCAGGACAGTTCGCGCACGATGCAGCTCTTTCTCCACCGGCAACGCCATCAGTATACTATATGGAACACAATTTATGATGTTTTTAAATAGGTCATTATTTATTAATTCTGTGTCACGGGGGACTTTAAAACATAAAAACAACGGATACAATGCACGCCTAGACTCGAAACAACAATTAATGAATCACACATAATGTTGTTTCATGTGGGAATCGAACCCTAAACTCAGCGCAGTATCAAGTACCAGTATATCTGTATAATCTATGGTATCAAGTGCCGTGCGTCTATTTGGGAATCCAAGATGATGGACGGGACATTTTTAATAAAATTAATATGGGTATAATTTTCGGGGCTATCATGCATTCTGATAACGTAAATGACATTTATTTGGGGATCCAAGATGGCGAACGGGACATTTTTTGTAAAAACAGACTCGAGACAACAATTTGTAGATCACACAAGTGTTGTCTCGTTTGGGAATCGAACCCACGACACGCAGCTCAGTACCCAGCGGCGAGGCGACCGCTTAAACCACTGCGCCAACCGTGCAGTCGATCATAGTAATTGGTAATCGTGTATAATAGATATGGGTGTGTTCCCTTGGAAATACGTGCGTTATTCTGAAAATGCTAAGCCAACATATATTAAGCCTTTGCTAAACAGGAGTTACTCGTAGATGGGAGAGAGCGGTGATATCTTGCAAGAGAGTTTTAGTTACGTTAGTTAGGGAAAATATTGTCCTGGTCATGCCAGGTCATAAAATTATTTAATATGTACGAAAATGGATACTAAAGTAAGTTTGAATAAAGTTTCAGATATCTGAGGTATGTTAAACGCCAATGCCATGGGATTGATTCAATTGCTACATACTAAGACTTTGATAGAAAGTTGATTTGTAATTATTGCTCATAAGATATCTTTTTACCTGAAAGGAGATCCATGCATGCCAGCTTCCTCATAACTCTCCATAGAAGCCGGGATATCATTCAGCTTATGCAGGCATTCAGCCTCTAGGCCTTTTATATAGCTGACCTGATGGGCAAAAATACCTTTTTTTACGTAAAATTAATCATTCTTCTTGTCCATTCTTTACTAGATGAGCCCGCGGTTACACCCGCTTTATTTAAGGCTACTGCTCAACTCCCGTCACTCATAGCGTGATGTTATATAGCCTATAGTCTTCCTCGATAAATGGGCTATCTAACACTAAAAGATTTTTACAAATCCGATCAGTAGTTCCTAAGATTAGCGCGTTCAAGCAAACGAACAAACAAACTCTTGAGCTTTATATATTATTAGATTAGATTAGATATAGTTTTTGAACACATACTGCTCCGTACTTCTCTTGAGCTTTGCGGAGATGACACAAGGCTTCATCATAGTCTTCTCGCAACCGACAGCACAGCGCCACTAGATGATAGTATGCTGGTGACTCGCCCGCATGTGTTAACATGCTAGCTACACATATCTCTGCCAACTAAGATGCAAATAAAATAAATTTTCAATTACTGTAGTTTAGAGCAAATTATTCAGATGTGCGATTTTTCAATTGAAAGTCCAGAATGAAGAATGCGAACAATTTTCTTTACCAAAACGAACAAAGAAAATTCATAATTTCATGAAATTGCTTATGTATTTATTTTATTGATATCGACTTGATTTTGTTATTTAAGCTTATATTCTTTGGAATGCCGATAGTATAATAATTGTGCAAGTAAAACGCAAATATAGTTATTGTGAGTCATAAATAAGTCTGACAGGGAAATACTACTAATAAGGACAACATAAAGGTAGCACTTGGCGGCTGACCCATATTGCTGAATTCAATATCTAATTGGGTAGAGTAGAGTAGAGTATTCATTTATTCAGAGAAATTATTCAAAGAAATTAACCTAATACAAGTAAAATTAACCTAACCTAGAAAAAACAGCAATATCAATGCAAAGGGGCCCGAATCACGAGGAAAAATGAAAGAAAAGGCTAAACACCCCTCCATCCCCTCGACGCCCCGGCACGGACCACACCAGTCATGGTCGCGGGCAATATGTCCGCGACCTCAGCCGGCATAGGGTGTGTGATGTAAACAAGCAGTGCGTAAAAACAGGGTGTCACAGGTCATGGCGCAATTTTAAATGCTCCACTAGACGTTACCGTAAACAACCGCCACATAAATAATTATATCGATATTCGTAACGACAGCGGTCAAAAGACCGAGGTGTAATATTACCATACGTTTTATTTTATATATTTTGTTAGTATTAGTTTAATCCAAAAACGCGCGGGTGGCATATGGAGTTTGCGCAGCCGCTCTTTGATTAGCACGGCGCAGACTTGAGAAATTGAAATTATATATAGTGTGTTTTACCAATATCTTAAAAAAAAATGTTCTCTTTTATGAAGCATATTTATTAGTTAACGTATATTACTATGGCTTCGATATCCTAGTGCAGAGACCGACAGACTTCTACGCAGAGGGTCCGAGTTAGAATCCACGGCGCGCACCAATGACTTTTCGGAGTAATGTGCGTATTAAATTGTTAATTATCGCTTGCTAAACGGTGAAGGAAAACATCGTGAGGCAACCTGCATGTCTGAGAGTTCTCCATAATGTTCTCGAAAGACATGTGAAGTCTGCTAACCCGCACTTAGCCAGCGTGGTGGACTATAGCCTCACCCTTACCCTTCTCATAGTGAGAAGAGGCCCGTGCCCAGCAGTGGGACAGTTTATATACAGGGCTGATGATGATGATGATATTACTATGAAGATTTTGGCAGATGGTTTGTATAGAGACGTTGTTTCTTAATAATACTTCAACTACGCCTGCACTAAGCACGCTTTGTCTGTGTGTGATTTCAGACACCTGATACTGTTGGCTAAGAGCCATCGTGGCTACACACCGAGACTATATTTACGTTATAAGTATAAATTGATATTATTGTGACGCAAGCGTAAAGAATTAAAAGTGGGCATTTGGATTTATTTTCGCACCGGTATACATTTCGGTCATAAGTTACAAGATAATTCAAAAGGAACACATAGATTGTAAATTGTTAATTACCGCTTGATAAACGGTATTGAGAAACATCGTGTGGAAACTTGCATGTTTCAGAGTTCTTCATAATGTTCTCGAAAGACATCTGAAATCTGTCAACCTGCACTTGGCAAACGTGGTGGACGTAAACTTTCTCATAGTGAGGAAAAGACCGCGCCCTGTAGCAGGATAGTTGGTAAACAGGGCAGATAATGATGTTAAAAACTACTAACGGAAACACATCTTAGTCTTAGCAGTAGATCAGCGGCGTCGCAGTAGTAGGTGGTTCCTGGCAGGATAGGTGTGTGGTCCCACCAGTCGCCAAGTTCGCGTTCCCACGCCCGAGCATACCCCAATTCCTCTGCTATACCTGTCCGCCGGTTGCTATAAGTGATTACACATAGAAGACGGTGTTACAACTGGACTCATTAAAAAATAACCTGTACTGGCAGTAAGCCTTATTAAGTGAATTTGATTTTCAGTAGAGTTGTTCCAAGGCGACTGGGTTGTAACGGACTACCGTTGCGTTGTAACGTCAGGGTTGTAACGGACTACTAAAAATTATAAAACAACAACCTTTGAGACATTGAAGTTATGAGTACCTTCCATGTTGTAGTTATTTATATAATGGATGCTAATTATACATACAACACATATCTATATACTTACAATTTAACAAATTCTATAATTTTGTCCGCCATGAGGTACATTTCCCGGCTGAAATAATAAGCGCTGGCGATGACCCATCCCGTGGTCCAGAACGGATAGAAACCTATCAGAGCATCGAAGAATATCTCCGCAGCACGGGGTTCCTCTTCAAACACCATACCGCCTTTCGATATAAGTCTGATGAACATGCAAGAAATGAAACATAATTTTGTCAGTAGAAACCTGAAACTAAAGTTGTGATTTTACTAAAAACGAAGCAGCAGGCTAAATAGTAGTTCACATTAAACTAACAAAAAGAAAAAGATTTCTAATTTTATTCATCGAACCTACCGGGAAGAGTAGCCGACCAAACAAAAAACATAATTATTCAAATCGGTAAATAAATGACGGGACAAACAGAAAAAATATAAATGAACCGTCGTCCTCCATTTTAAGTTGGTTCAAAAGAGACGTGTAGTAGGTGAGATGTGGCATGGCAGGAAAATGATGAAATATCTGAAAATAGAGCTTAACTCGTGCGTTATGAAAGTAGTGTAACTTGCGTACAGGAGTTCTAGTCCGAGATTGCACTCGATTGTCAAGGTGTGATATGTCGACGGGCACAATCATAGATTATATAGGGCACAATTTATAAAAATAAAAACATTTTCAAATTGCGCTTCCGGCGCGGCGCGGCGGCGTGGTCTCTTCTGACCGTTACTATTCGCTAGGGCCGCTTTTAGTAAATGTATGGAAATTGTTTCCGTCGACTGGTCACCAGTCACTGCTATCACATTATACGCTGCTGTGCAAAAAAAATGGGCACCTTACAGTCATTGGGTTTTCTATTGATAATATTAATATTTTAGTATGTCATCTAAATGCGCCCCCTAGCGGTCTCTATCGATCGCTACTCTCCGTTAGGGGCGCTTTTACAAAATGTATGGAAATTGTTCCCGTCGACTAGGCTATCGTCCACCGTGACGATCGAGTGCAAACTTGTACTAGACCCTCAGCTACGTTGACTCTTTAGTGCATTGAGATAACATAATAATTAGAGTAACAAACTCCTACAGTTGACGTTCGAAAGAGTGTGGCGACCAGTCGAAATAGCCGACGTAGCTTTGAAAGTTTTGAAACCAATAAGCACCTTAGAAAAAACCTATAAGTATTCTATAGTCTGAAAAGTATTCATCTCTATCACTTATTAAAAAAATACGTTCCAAAACGTACATTTGAATGAGACAACAAGTGAACGTCAATCGTGAAATGCGGTGTTCTCCAGTTGTAAAAATGTTTTGCCCCCAACGACAACCCAACCTACTAGACGCCGCACGTAAGGCGAACACTTTCGGACAACACAGTAGACTTATACGTCTTATATAAGACCAATTTGGACCAATCCCAACACTAGATATGAATTATGATGTTCCGCAAATTTGAACCGGCCAATTAGAATGCATTTTTGTCGCCCCCCCTTGCCCCGCATACCTCACCGCTTTGACAGAATTTTTTGTTTGTAGAAATGAAAACATTAGGTGTCTAGTAGCACAGGCTGTGTTGTCGTTGTTTGCCCCGAAAACATAACGGAGAGAAGAAGCACCCATTCATACATTCTTAAATAAATGAATTAAAAAAACATAACACACCTTTTTTGAGCAGTTTGTTGGTTCCAAATTGTGTACTTACTTTACATAAACAAAATAAATGTTATAAATAAAAATATTTTAAGGCATTTTGTTGTTGATTGTAGGTATCTCGTCGATTTATCTTTAATAATAAAGGAATTGAATCTATAAGACAAAACGGGAACATAAATAAATTAAAATTATTATTTATCGATTTGTACCATAGGAGAAATAAGTCTTAGTAAAATACAAGGAATGAGTCCTATAATTCCGGTAGTCAAATGACAACGCTTATCACATAACGAAACTCCCGTAAAAATGGGAAATTAAACATTTTATAAATACAACAATAATACAACAAATATAATACAACACCGTAAAATTCAATGATGTTTTGAATTTTTTTTTTGTTATTTACAACAAAATGTCGTGATAAAAAACTTAAGTGTGAAATAACATATCCTGACTCTTTATCAATGTGGATTGCAATATTTCACTGCGTATCTACTCTTTTTACGATCTTTGTCTTTTCGTGTCGACAAATTTGACACATGATAACAATGTGACAGTATTAGGTCCACGGAGCTATAACATAATGGCAAAACATCTATGCGCTCTTTGCTAATCTAGTTGTTATAAAGATCAATGGCAAAGTGGGACAAAATGTTCCTTACTTAAAATTAAGATGCCTCACATGTATTTTGCTCGAGCTTATAGCAAAGCTTTATTTAGTTCTATAATAATGACGAATAGAGTGCGTCAAAAAGCAAAGCACAATTTGTATGAATAATAAATGCTTACGTAAGTGGTAGTCGAGGATCGAGTACCACAGCTTTGTTGAGGCAGACATCGGCCCAGTTTACATCGAGGTCTTTTAGGCAGGTGGAAAGCTCGCGCCAACAGCTCGCGTCGTTTGGACGCTTTACTGCCACCTAAAGGATATCCAATAAGAAAGCCTTTGTAACATACTTTACAAACGCGTTGAACGCGCTAATGTCGGGCATTGCAGATTCGATAAATTACTTTTATAGGTATATGATAGCCACTTATGTGAGGAAAGCTACAGACTATTGGCCGGTTTCTGAATTGAGAATTTCAGCTTTCATCAGTTGAAAATTTCTGAACTAGTTGAAGTCAACTTAATTTTTTTCTGTTTCACAGGTCAGAGTGTTATTTTTTCAATGCACTTTCAACTGAGTTTTCTTCAAATCATGAATAACTTAAACCGAACAACACTCGTACGTTCCGATACAAGTAAAAAAACCGGTACTAACCATAAATTCGTATTATTTAACATTTTACAAAGAAGCACACTTGTCAGTTAATTATTTTTATACGGAAACAAATAAAACGTTGAAATAAAGTTGTATTTAAAATTATTTCAACGATTATTTTATTTTAATGAACAGTTTGTTGAATTTGTTCAATTTGGTATCTTAGTGAAAACGGAACGTGTATGTTATGTCAAAGTCAGTTTGTTTTATTTTTAATACAAAATATTTGTGGCCAGGTATATTTGAGGTATAATTCTATATACCTCCATGGTGGCCACCATGGAGGTATATAGAATAAAGGCGCACGCAAACTGTTCGGACGCGACTTACTGTCGCGACAGTAAGTCGCGACACATAGTGTGCACACCCTTTCGGACGCGGCTTTCTGTCGCGTCCGCGTCCGATACAACCATAGACACGCCATGCTGTCTATGCGATACACTATGGCTAGGTAGGAGCTTATTTTCTTAATTCAGGGCACTAGCAGTTAGCACTATTAGATTATATTATTGGTAGATCTTGAAGTAAAGCAGAACTGTTGAATTGAAAGTGAATTTAACATTTTTTGACTATATTCTGTATAAAATCAATATTAAGGCCGTACCATGGACAATATACGGATGACAGTAAACATCCGCGGACGTTTGTAAACGTCCGCGGACGTTTGCTGTCATTTTCCCAGATTGCTTTCGGACGTCTGAACGCTCAAGGTCACGTCCGCGACAGACGTCCGATAATGTGCACACTTGAATGGATTTTCCTTGTCCAGATACCCTTCTGTCGCGACCGTAAGTCGCGACAGTAAGTCGCGACAGATAGTTTGTGCGGGCCTTTATACCTCCATGGAGGCCACAGCGTAATTATTTGGATTGATTTAACACGGAAATCTCTTATTTATATTTTCAATCTCTTCGATTTGTTTCTAATAATGTTGTAATCTATTTGTTGCAAATATTGAATAGTCTTTGAACCTTTTTTTATAAATTCTGTTTAACGACCTTCTTGTTGTGTAGACGTTAGTATGACATAACCGCTGCTTGGCAACCGTAGTGTGGACAGTTTGACATACTGGCTGTCATATTACTCGTGATCACGGGTTAAAAGACCAAAGTTATATAATTATTTTTTTCTCAATTTATCAGTGCTAAGTGAGGTTTGACAAATGTCAAATGTTTTCAGAAACGCGAAAATAGAGTTGATATGGAGTTGATCATGAGTTGATCATATTATGTTGTGTCAAATTTTAGATTTTACAAGCACAAATACTCAAAATGTGTCAAAACAATTATTTGTGAAACAGAAAATTGATTAACGGCCGGTTTCTGAATTGAGAATTTCAGCTTTCATCAGTTGAAAATTTCTGAACTAGTTGAAGTCAACTTAAGTTTTTTCTGTTTCACAGGTCAGAGTGCGTTTTTTTCAAAGCACTTTCAACTGAGTTTTCTTCAAATCATGAATAACTCAAACCATACAACACTAGTACGTTCCGATACAAGTAAAAAAACCGGTACTAACCATAAATTCGTATTAAATAACATTTTACAAAGAATCATACTTGTCAGTTAATTATTTTTATGCGGAAACAAATAAGAAGTCGAAATAAAGTTTTATTTAAAATTATTTCAACGATTATTTAATTTTATTGAACAGTTTGTTGAACTTGTTCAATTCAGTATCTTAGTGAAAACGGAACGTGTATGTTATGTCAAAGTCAGTATGTTTTATTTTTAATACAAAATATTTGTGGCCAGGTATATTTGAGGTATAATTCTATATACCTCCATGGTGGCCACCATGGAGGTATATAGAATTATACCTCCATGGAGGCCACAGCGTAATTATTTGGATTGATTTAATACGGAAATCACTTATTTATATTTTCTAACCCTTCAATTTGTTCCTAATAATGTTGTAATCTATTTTTTCCAAATATTAAATAGTCTTTGAACCTTTTTTCTATAAATTCTGTTTAACGACCTTCTTGTTGTGTAGACGTCAGTATGAAGTAACCGCTGCTTAGCAACCGTAGTGTGGACAGTTTGACATACTGGCTGTCATATTACTCGTGATCACGGGTTAAAAGACCAAAGTTGTATAATTATTTTTTTCTCAATTTATTAGTGCTAAGTGAGGTTTGACAAATGTCAAATGTTTTCAGAAACGCGAATATAGAGTTGATATGGAGTTGATCATATGTTGTGTCAAATTTTAGATTTTACAAGCACAAATACTCAAAATGTGTCAAAACAATTTTTTGTGAAACAGAAAATTGATTAAGTAGTATATAATTAGTGTTTAAATTGTTCTCAACGCGAAATTCTCAATTCAGAAACCGGCCGTAAGTAGTATATAATTAGTGTTTAAATTGTTTTCAACGCGAAATTCTCAATTCAGAAACCGGCCGTTAGTAACATAATGCTACGATTTTTAGGAGCCGATCAAAAAGAAATATAAGCGAGGAATATGTTAGAGCACGAGCCCTGCGATGCGAAGATTCATTATGGTATGAGGTGTAGCGAGTATAACTGCGGTGTATTCTGATTATTTGGGAATACTATTTACTTATGGTTCTTGCCTATGACACGACAACAATGTTCAATAATATACAAATCAATAGAATATTAAATTATGCACAACGTCCCAAATGGCCGAAATCAGTTCCATATGCTATCGGTCGTTCATATATTTCCTATATATATCAGACCAGTCTGTTTTTACCTGGAAGTAAAGCTCTGCGGCATGATGGTGATCTTGCATCTGTCGGGCATGTCTAGCCGCTTTTAGAGTTGGATCTGTGTCTCTGCGCCTGTTTTCTGCTAAAAGAGTATCGTTCGCAATTCTCATGAGACAAGCGTGGACCATCATCAGCATTTCCTGAAGAAAGTTTTCCACGAATTAAAATAGGTGGTTGGGTACTTTCATACATGTCGTTTTAAAATTTGAAAAATTTTGGAAAACAATCACGCCATATGCACAAGTTATTTCCTCAAACGTGTACATATATGTCAAAGAAATGTATCTTTTGTACTTTATTTGTAACGTAAGATTGGTTATATGTTATGAGACTATTTACATCGAATTTCCTTAATGGTAATATCTACATTTGTATAGGTACATAATTACCTCATATAACCCTTCTTCGGACCTTAGATACTGTTGCACAACGAAGTTATTGTTGGTATAAACAGCAGCCTCTTGCCAGCATGATGATATCAGTTCCACGCGGGTTCTGGTCCCACTCATCTGACGGTTGAATGCACAGAAATCGATCACTCCTGTGGAGTAGCAAAATACAATGATTAATTAAGTACATAGCCAGTGAGAAAGCTATTTTGGGAAAGGGAGAATATCATAGTACTTTGTGTGGCGCAAAACTGTTTGAAACGTTTTGGTTTGGAGAATTAGACTGCTTTTAGCAATGCGCTGTCTAGGCGAAATATTATGCTTATCTATGTGTCTGGGTGCGATTCCCCCAGAACTTAATGTTATTATTATATTTATAATTTATTTCTAGTGCTAATATTAAAAAAATATAAAGACGAAACTTGAAAGCATCCTTAGCTGGTCGTTCACGAAAGATTTTAAGACTGTTTAACGTAAAAAGTGCATAGATGTGGCTATACAAAATACATAATACATATAAGTGTATTTTAATCTGTACGCTTTCTACTTAGAGTTAAAAGAGAGACAAACAAAATATTGCCTCCGTGGTCCAGTGGATAGCGTAACGTATGACAGTATGATCAGCAGACAGCAGAGTCCAATTCTCGGGTCGGACAAAAGTGTTACTGCAGCATAGAGTTTGGAAATGTACCCAGTACCGGCAAATGGCTCGCCTCCTCTTATGTGGGAGCTAAATTCATAACATGGCGAAATGTGGGTGTAATATTACACATGTGCTGGTACCCCTTAGGGATACAGGCGTGAATTAAAAAAAAAAGAAACAAACACGTATTAAAATAATATGTGTGTTTGTCTTAATTACCGTAATAAGGCACTTTTCGCACAGCAGCGGCAGCAGTTTGGAGAGTGGTCTGCCAGTCACTTATACGATGTCCTCGGCCTGTGCACGACCGTTTGTCTACCCCAGTCTTTTCTAGCTGTTTCAACATTTCATCTATATCTTTCCTGAAAGCATAATGCAATTCATAAACAAAATTACACAAATAAGCTTATTTGTAAGACGTAGCGGCTTAGCTGTAAAATTAAGACGACAATATCATTATTTGTTGCCAATATTATCAGATAATGGAAAGTATGACGGATCTCGCAGTCGCCTTACGCTTACGCCACACGAGACAGCACTTTGTGTGAACTATAGAGTTATGTTTCGAGTCTGGGTGTCCTCTGTGACCGTTCATTGTGTTTGTAAAGTTCCGCGCGACGCAGGCTTCTCTAGTATTGCTTTTCAGCGATTAAAATATGGTTCCTAAGTAAGCCATTTATTTGTTACTTACGAGGTTATTTGCGGTGGAATGGCTCGTTTTTTCAGTGGTCTCTTCAGCTTCACTTCGATTATAGCAAAGGCGGTGGTCTCGTCACCACCTGTATAAGGTGGTGGCCAGACCAACGCAGTACTGATACTGCCGCTCGGACTGGTGTCTGTGAATAATCTGAAAAATAAGTACTATTTATTTACACTCGACTTAAAGATCACACGGTATTCATTATGCGCTACTTAAAAAGTGGAGAATCTTTGTTCGTACTGCCACATTATTGTTCCTCAAGGAATTGCAGATTACATATTCAAACCGACGAAAATTGACAATTCCGTCGAAAGACGTCCTATTTTAAATATATCTACACAGAGTTCCGCCGCGAACACGGTTGAAGCAAGTCAGCCGAAACGTTGGCAAAAAACTGAGGCATTTATGCCTTAAATATATTATTTATCGCGGGTAAGACCCGCTATATAACTTTGTATAATATCTACACATGAACAAAATTAAATAATCCTTGTAATTTGTATATCATCATATTTGATTGATATAGGCATAAATTTCAAAGTGTCTTTGTTTAGCTATCAGTTAAAATAAGTTTAAAATAAGGCTAGTGTAAGTGTTCTCTACCGGACTACGCTAGTCCATCAACACAGCAACATAAAAATTACTAGCTAGTTAAGATTCTAATCTGGAAAGAGCTAAATGGATCTCGATCTGCAAGTCAAAAAGTCTTGGAAGCAACCGAGATAATGCGGATAAGACGATGATGATATTAGACTACGTATATATTTTTTATTTATATGATTTCCGGGTCGGGCAAAAGTATTACAGGGTTTTTCCGAATTCCCGGTAGCAGCACGGAGTCTGGTGATGTGCCCGAGTGTGTAATTTTGGCTTACTTGTGGCCAAGTATAGGTTATGTGTTATTTATATAGCTTTTACTATTTTGGAGGCTTAACAAAAATAACGACAATTTTTTTTTAAGTAGTTTTGGTTATATTGAAATTATCGAGAAAAACCCATAGAAACCATAGAAATGCAATATCTTTTTTCAGGTTCATCAGTTACGAATAAATTAAGCATCTGCTTATTAAGAAAATGAAAAACTATGATATTGCCAAAAACTAGACAAGAAATACGGATTTTTAAGCCATAATAAATGTTTTTAGCAAAAAACAATAATATTTTTTTGTGGATCTCTTTTTAAATTACCGCATTTTCTTTTTGATGGCAAATATGTAAAATAATATAACACATTCGCATAAAAAATATCAGCTAAAAAGAATAAAGGGGTGATGAGATATCATTTTTGAAAATTTTGTCCAGGGTTGTCACTAACTTTGTTCACCACTTGATTAATTTATTCTGCTCATTAATTAAATCGACACTTGAAGTATACTTAATTACTTAAAAGATTATATCATACTCGAGAAATCAGTCGTAGCATTTTTAACCGATTTCGAAAAAGGAGGATGTTCTCGATTCGATTGAATATTTTTTACTACTATTTTATTGTAGTGATATTATAATAGGTAATATGACATTCAAAACCCATAAAGTTACTTTCCAAAAATGCAATTAAGACAAAACTTTAACAACATAAGCTGGGAGTACCTCCACGTGGTGAAGGCGGTAACAGTTTATACTGGCTAAAACTCCCATTCATATGTACATAATTATATCAATATGGAACTTTCGTAGCTTCATATTGATAGGTGCCTTCGGGCTTATGTTGAGTTGTCTTTCCTTACCCGTACATCTGTTAGTGGCACGGTAGCCTACCCGGTAACGCAGGGGAGCAGCCACTAAACATTTTATTGTTACATAAACGGATATCATAGGCAACGATGGAATCGGACCAGTCGGATATTTTTCCTGAAGGGGCATTGACCCATTCTCTTGGGGCTTGTTATTTCGGGTCTCAACCGAGTGACTTAGGGCAAGAGGAAATTGAGAATATTGACCCTCAAGATGATCAGCGTCAAGTGGCTAAATCATCAATAACGCCTCACAAACTTACGCATCTTGACTTATTCAAGATTTTAGAAAATAGTGCTCATTTGCAAGGACCCAAATCGCGACCTCTGGATATTCCCGATAACGAAAGAGCTAAAATAGTTTTGAATGCAATTTACCCTAAGGGCATCCCTAATCATACACAAATAGAATACAACATCTTTAAAAAAAATACTACAAGGTTTATTTGCAAATGCGAACAGCTTTACAAAGCCAGTAGTAGGAATCGTAAAACCTTTATAGCTAAAAATAAAAAATGGCTTTCTTCTACATCCAATCTCCGACTTCACGAAACATTACATCAAATTAACTACAAAAGTCCCGAAAACCAAAGCCTTGAGGAGGAACCTGCAACAAGTTTCATAAAAATAATATCTTCGGCCTCAGAAGAAGTTAGACAGTCATTAGATGTTCCTTCTACTTCTAAATCCAATCAGTATGATAAAGTTAGCGATCGTAGTCAGCGACGTATAAGAAAATCTCTGGAACAAGAATTAGAAAATTACCCTTCAGACTCTTTGATCAAGGTGTTTTCAAAAATTGTAGTAGATGAAACAGGTAATAAATTAGGAAAAGCTGCTGCTAGTGACTTTGAATTTGTTGTTCAAGAGTGCCTAAAATCTCCAATCCAGTCTACCAAAATTGCCAAACTAATAAGATCAAGTCAAAAAGATTATGAACCTTATACACCTAATGAAGCTCTATGCTTAATTATAGATAGAAAACTGTCTGTTGAAGACTACAATAGTATTCGTGAAGGAGCCAAATCTCGTGGATTTAATATTTACCCTCCCTACTATAAAATTCAAATGGTCAAAAAGTTATGTTATCCCGATGTGGATATACAAATATCAGAACGGGAAGGAACAGTACCGTTATTAGATTTAGTTATGCACACTTTTCGTCGAATTATTGACGTGTGCGACCAAAAAGTTTCCGAATACTGCAAACAAAACAAAATAGATACACTCCATTGTGTATTCGAGGCTTCATGGGGTTTTGACGGGACTACTGGGCAATCTGCCTACAAGCAAAGCTTCAGTGATGGAGACGATGATGAGCATTGCCTGTTAGCAACCACATACATACCTTTACGGATAAAAACTGACGACGGTTATGTATTATGGATCAATCCGAATCCTCAATCTTTTAGATTTTGTCGCCCAATACGAATTCAATATAGGCCAGAAACGACACAACTTATTTTAAACGAAAAAACCCGAGTTGAAGAAGAAATAAAGAATCTTTCGCCGATTTTTGCTGAAAACTCTTCAGGAGAAACAATTATTGGAGACCCAAAACTTTACTTAACCATCATAGATGGAAAGGTGTTTAATGCCATTACAAACACAACATCACAATTACGGTGTGCCTGTTGTGGAGCTACTTGTAGCGAATTTAAAAATCTAGACCTGATAGCTAAAAAACCTGTAAATCAGGAATCTTTACGTCATGGACTTAGCCCGCTGCATGCGTGGATAAGAATTTTTGAGTTTTTGTTGCATTTGGGTTATAAAAATGACCCTGCAGTGCAAAAGTGGCGAGTTGCAAAAAAATCGCCCGAATCTATAATAGTAGAAAAAAGAAAAAAACTAATACAGGATGAAATCAGACAAAAAATGGGTTTATTGGTTGACGTGGTTCGTCCTAATTCAGGTACAACCAACGACGGTAACACTGCCCGTACAGCTTTGTCTGATCCTAATCGATTGACTTTTGCCAATATTTTAGGTATTGAAGAATGGCTCGTCAATGACCTACATACAATTCTGGTGACTATATCATGCGGCTTAGAAATAGACTCTAAAAAGTTTCAGGAGTTTTGCAATAGTGTTGCAACAAAATATGTACAAAAATACGGTTGGTACAATATGTCTGTCACCGTTCATAAAATATTAATGCATGGTGCAGAAATAATAGATTCTATATCTATACCAATAGGAATGCTCTCAGAACAAGCCGGTGAATCTCGCAACAAATTTTGGCGCTACGATCATGAGCATCACACCCGTAAATTAAATCGCAAAGCAACGGTCCTTGACTTGATTCACCGAGCTTTAGAGTCGTCTGACCCGCTTTTGTCTAGTTTGTCAATGGACAAGAGACAAAAAATCAGGAAATATTTTCAAATTCCGGAAAAAGTTTTAAAAATGTTAAAGCCGACAATGGATAACGTACTCATCCACGATGACCCATGCTTACAAAAGTCGTTTGATGAATTCGAATGTGATTCTCACGATAATGTCGATATCAACATCGTACTATCGTCAGACGAAGTATTAATAGATTGCGATAATGACGACATCGATAAAATATAAAATTTTAATTTTTGTTCATTAAATATTTTGACAACCCTATTTCCATAGAAATTTCTAATATATTTAGAAACGCTTTTTCTCACTACCCCTTTGATTTACGCGTGTAATTTTTTAGGACGTAATAAACAACAGTTGTGTACATATATAAAGCAAAGAATAAAATGCGGTAAAGATATGGGTAAATAAAAAATCAATAAAAAGTGAAA
This sequence comes from Euclidia mi, assembly GCA_944739405.2. NCBI lineage: Eukaryota > Metazoa > Arthropoda > Insecta > Lepidoptera > Erebidae > Euclidia > Euclidia mi. The sequence goes on along the minus strand of OX123183.2, from coordinate 93,175,285 downwards.
TTGAGAAATTTTCACATATTTCATTAACTATCAAAGCTACAGCTCCTTAATTTTTTATATGAATAGATATTTTGATGTTACGTCATTTGTATTATTAAAAAAACGATACCAATAACACTTTAGGAGAAATAAAAACATTACATTTTTTTGAGGTCGTTGACCTTTGACAAGAAAAAAAAATTTCTATGAAAGTATAGACAATTTTACTGTAGGAATTTTTACCAATTAATAAGTATCACAAGTTCTTTCGAATGAATACATAAAATATGTCTGGCCACAACTAAGCTAAAATTACACACTGTGGCCCGGTAACGGCAATACCCCTATTACGTGGGACCTAAAAATTCGTGGCGAAATGGGGGTGTAATATTGCACCTCTGCCTACCCCTTCGGGGATACAGGCGTGAGTCTATAAAAAAATATATAAATATTTTTAAGCGTTCCGTTAGTTACCGAGGGAGGGTTTTGGATCGTGATCGGCATAGTATTAGTATTATGATGACGATGATACATAGTGGGCGCTATAATTAACTTTACCCATTACCTATTGTTTTTTTTCGAAAATAAAGTACCTATCTACGAAATAAGAAATACCTAATACCTGGTCTGTGTACCGGCAGACTCAACAAAAAACCTATCTATTCTGTGACAAAACTTAGAACCAAACAAATATATGTACATATGTATAAATAGGAACATTATTTCTTATAATAGAAGTTTTGATGGTTCCAAAATAGGGGTGCCCTGTATCTTGGGCACCATTCAACATGTATATTTATAGATATTGTACGAGGGTCAAACTGAAAGTTCTTAGAAAATCAAAAACTGATTACATTAGCCAGTTATTAGTTTTATTATATCTTTTCAAAATATTGTCCATTGACGTCAATACACCGCTGCATGCGATGGAACCACTGGGAAAAGCACTTTGCCCATTCGTCCTTAGGGGTCTCTTCAATGGCATCGCGATACGCAGCCACCGCTTCTTCAGCATTCATAAACCGCTTTCCTTTAAGATTTTCTTTAATTTTTGGAAATAAATAAAAATCACAAGGCGCGAGGTCGGGGCTATACGGCGGGTGACCCAGTAATTCAACGTTTGATATCGCCAAATAGTCGATCGTTCGCTTGGCGGTGTGCGACGAGGCGTTGTCGTGGTGAAGGAGGATCCTACTGCGAGGTCGTTTCTCTCGAACTTTTTCCAAGACAAGTGGCAAACAATTGGTAGTGTACCATTCTGCAGAAACTGTTTTTTGATCCTCTAACACAATTGTTGCGAAATGACCTATCCTTCCAAAGAACGAGGCCACCATTTTTTTTCCCGCACTTCGATCTCTCTTCACTTTAGATGGCAACTCCTCGAAAGGAAACACCCACTGAGCAGATTGTCTTTTGGTTTCAGGATCATAACAGTAAATCCAGCTTTCGTCACCTGTTAGTATGTCGAACACAGCATTTGAGTCACCTCCGTTAAATCTTTCAATCATTTTACGGCACCAATCCACACGATGGAGTTTTTGAGCCTTAGTCAAATTATGAGGTATCCACCGGGCGCAAAGCTTCCTGACCGCTAAATGTTCGTGGAGGATTTTGTGCACTTGACTCATACCGATGCCTAAGCTTGTCCGAATCTGCTGATAGGTCACTCTTTTGTCAGTCTCTATCATACGCCGCACAACACAGATGTTATTTTCAGTCGTCGCCGTAGAAGGCCGTCCCTCACGTACATCATCAGTGATATTAGTGCGACCACGTTTAAACTCATTAAACCAGTTGTAAACAGTCGCACGAGATGGGGCTTCATCGTGAAAGGCCAATCGTAGTCTATCATAACTTTCTTGTTGACTTAAATGACATCGAAAGTCATAAAAAATCATTGCACGAAAATTTTCTCGTGTTAAATTCATGTTGACGTGACACAGACAATTTTCAATTTGCCGCCAAATCGTAAAACAAATGACAAATGAATGAAATATATACTCAGTAATATTGGCAAAGAGTTCTATTTTCAAATTTTAGAATATTTTTTTTATTATATTGTTTATAAGTGGCCAGTTCTAAGAACTTTCAGTTTGACCCTCGTATCTATTGATTGACAAGATAATACTCACCTGCTAGGTCTTTGCGTCATACCGTAAGGCGTGGGCGCCTTTTCACAAGGCGTGAGCAACAACTGGCAGTTGCATACTTCCAACATGCTCGCTGCATTTACCCATTGCAGAGGCACCGCGAGACGGACGGTGTCCTCTGAAACACGGCTATAACTTGGAGATAATGGAGATAGGAGATATAGGCTAAAACGAGAAGTCAATTAAAGGTAAGGCTAGGCAAAAATAATTAATCTGATCAGTGGTATTTTGCTTTTTTTATATACCAAACATATTTTGTTACTTGGATTTGTTTTATTCTCCAGTTTTTTGTTTTATTCTGAGGCAATGTGTCTATCGTTACAATCGAGATGGCGTAACATTGTATTTGCATCAACTGATTGCGACTTTCAGGCACGCCATTGTCACGCACTAGGTTTGGTTGTAGATACTGCCAAATTTTACAAATGTTGTACACAATTTATTTTCCGTAACAAGAAAACAACAAGACCAATTTATTTTACGAAGGTATTGAAATACATTTTTAATCTTTATTTAATTTTAAGTAAGAGTTTATTTTTGAGAAAGACAGTAACCTCCGGGATAAAGCAGTGAGAACAAATCCAAGAACGCCATAAAACTATAGCCATCATTTTCGCCGTATATGTGAACTTCCAGCGGCCATTTATATTTGCGAATATGTTTCGTCAACCACTGCTCCGACGACTTCTTTAACAACAAAGTACGATGGAACGAGCCCCACAACACAGTATCTGGAATGATAAATAAAAAATAATAATTGAATCCTTAGACAACTCACACACGGTCGTCTGATCCAAAATTAAACAGAATTAAACTAACTTGGAAGAATTAGGCATTGAAGATTTATTTCGTGATAGTATATGATATGATTATTATATGCTCCGTTGGCACTATGTTTAAGACAATCTCATCTTCAAGATATACGAGTAAGATGAGTAGGTACCTCAAATAGGAACTGGATACTTGCCCAGCAAAAAACAATTAGTTCGCAGGTTACGCAGCATCATAAAAAGGGTCCGTCGTGGTTTCAATTCCCACACAAGACAACACTTTACGTGATTCCCAAATTACTGTTTAGAGTCTGGGTATTCTTTGTGTCCGTTAGTTGAATGTTTGATTTATTCTTAGAGCCTTGGCGTATGGTAGAGTTAAAAAAAATCTTACAATCTGCTTTATTGTCAATGTAATGTTGAATGTTAATTTTATCATCATTCCGTATGTCTTCCAATCTGCACGTAAATTTTTCATCTCCTTTAGTGAACAAGTCTTGGTCGACTCTCAAACTCTCCCACTTTGGATAGAAGTTAGTGGGTTCAAACCGTCTAGGTACCTTGTAGCCTTGGTTGAATGTTGCAACACCAGTATTCTAAAAAGATCTCATTTCAACATTATTTTAAAGTATTTTTAAAATGGTAAAAAGATACTGGATGAACTAACATTTCTATTTGTGCCTTAGTAATGGTGGTTCTCACTCAAGTCTTCATTTCGCGGAGTACTGAGGTATAAAATTTATGTGACTAAGATGTATGGTGGCTAAATGTCAACGTCAGAATAAAATAGAGATAGGTATATTCAAATGATTGAAACTTAAACGGTTATACCACTTTACTCTTTTTTTAAGTAAATGGAACTGAGGTATGATGACTGTGATGTAATATAATTTTTTTTATGTGTCTATCGAATGTCTATAGAAGTTATTTACACTTGTTTCAGAATTAAAATTGGATAATCTTACCAATTCGTGACAGAGTATAGTTTTGGACGCCGCAGTATAAGCATATTCGCTATCGAACGGGATGATCATATTGTACGATCCTACTAGAGTTAACTTCATCCAGTTGGCGTCTTTCAGAAGTATGTGATGCACAGCATTATCTTTATTACGATCGACTGATAGTTCCATGCACAGTAGTGGAAGGCAATCCCAGCTCTTACGGTGAAGAGCAGACGGTGTGATAAGTGGTTCCATACGTTTCCTGATGATCATTTTTGCGTTCTCTGCAATGTTTCACAGTATAAATAGGTGGGCAAAAAGTAAAACATTATCATGCTTGCAGGACATCAACCGCCTTATTTGAAAATATCCTAATATGCAGACGTTTATAATTATATTCATATTATTATTTCCATAGTTAATTTCCTTAGCAAAGAGTAGATGGGCTTGCTTCTTTAAAAAGGCTTATTTAATTTCTCCTAAGCTATACATAGGTGTTCGTAATGATGTCTTCTAATTCACTTGATACATGGACTGGATCACTACAACATATTATATATATAGTTATAAACAAAGCCATTGATAGGTTATGTATTAGGTAACGCGATTTACTTTACCATCATTGCCAAGAAAAATGGGCAAAATGTCAACGTTGCAACAAGATATGTCCACCATACGCTTCAGAAGAGAACTTGATCTAGGGGCGTTTGATGAGCTGTCGCCGGCTGCGTGTGTCGTTTTGATTGATTCCACGCTTTTTAGTGGCTGGATGTAAACTGGAATAACATTTTATCATTTCAGACGCAATTAATTCATACGGACTTTATACATATAGTAGTTTACGAGAGATAATCACACTTAAACAAACATTAATTTCACAAGGCACCGCTGTTTACACCTGTTAATCCTTGATCATGACTGCTGGAAGCTAATTGAAACATCTAGTAATCTATTTGTGCATTTCATTCACGTGATTTAAGACCCGTTACCCATGTACCAGCTCTATTCCTTCATGCTTTCTTTTAGGAAATACTTAGCAAAAGTAATTCAGTATTATTCAAACATTTCGAATGTATGGTGAAAGCTTAATATAACGTACCGACCAACGGACAATCCGCGAACGTACACATTTTCTCGTAATCCGATGGGTCGTAATCCATAGTCCCTTTGGCAAGCGTTTTATTTTCTTCAGGATCTCTACTATCGATAGACTTGATGACGCTGGTCAGTATAAGTTGGTCGTAGAACGTAACTTTGACTGCAAAGTGAGTTGGTGGCTCGGCATGTAGCCGTAGACTTTGTATCCTCACAGTTAGAGTGTCACGTGGAGGCTCAGGAATCTCTGGAGTGTTGGCCTTTAGCACGGCAGGCATAGCTACCTCAGATTGACGCTAAAACAGTGTTACAATCACTCATTAGTCTCATTTTAATGTATATTAGGTTTGCCAACACGCGACCACCGTGGTGGACTATACCGTAACCTTTCTGATAATGAGAAGCGAGTATGACGATATTTTAATAATCTGTTCGATCTCTTCCACCTTGATATGGGCAATATCAACGATGGACCCACTTTAAGTTCAATTGATGATGAAGTAATTCAAGTAGTACTTCCATTTTCTCATAACTGAATAATACATTCAGAATGTACAGATAACCTTACCTTCTTTTTCAACATCTTTATATCGTCTCAACAAGCAATTGAGATACAATTATTTTCCAGTTACTGTGATAAGATTTTCAGTGTTGTCAATGAATACAGATTTGTGTGTTGTTTTGATCTGTTTTGATTATCCATTACAAATGTCAATAAATTTTTGACATCAATAAATAAAAAAAGGATTTTAGAAAGGAGGTTTTGTAATTTGACGAAAAATTAAAGTAGAGTTGGATGTGATCATTTGCACAACGATTCGAACGGATATATGGACAGGTCGAATAATGAAGCCATCATGGCGTCAGTCCCGGCAGTCACAATGATCTTTGACACATTAATATTAGTAATGGTCGAGGCCATAGAGTACCGCCATCTCTTTGAGTTGTCAAACGGGAGTCACTCTGTAGAAAAGCAGAAATTCTGTCATATCTTAGACTAGAAAGGTTAGACGAGAAAGCGGACCCAGGGCAAAGGCAAAGGCTAAGTCCTGTATGCAACCGGGATAACATTTGGATGGTCTGAGTGTATTTAATAGACTTTACATTTAACCTAATGGAAGGAAAGAGGAGCCCACCACGCACCCTCGGATTGACCACCCCAACTATTGCAATAGAAAAAGGCTGACAATACCGAACTCCTCTAAAAGGATAAGGGATATAGGAATGGTATGGGTTCCAGGAAGATACCTGACTTGCAGAATCCCGCTGAATGCGCCGACTATTCTTCGACACGTGTTTCGCCTCTGCACAAGGCATCCTCAGGAGCGATGGGCAAGGTCAATGATTCATGATTCAATCAACTATACTTAACATTTAAGTTGAGCATTTGATAATTCATTATTAAAAGATTGGCGTTTGCTTTTCTCTTAAAAAAATTGATCCGTGTTTCGTATCTACGAGTATAGTGGGTACTCATACATACTCGTAATGGCGAGGCAACCATCTAAAGTTTGCACGCTACCTTTCAACCGCAATCACAATAATAATTATGTAGATCTTAATTACTCCTTATTTAATATTGTGTCATTGACATACATAGACTTACGCCTGTTTCCCCGAAGGGATAGGCAGAGGCATATTTAATGCCGACTTTTCGCCAGTGTTTTGATCCTGCGAGCCTATTGCCGCTTATCGGGACATTTTGTTTGCCAGAGCCTCATCTGTCAATCGGCAGGTGCACCACTTGCAGGTGAGGTTGGCTTGGGACTCTAAGTTCTTGGTGGGAACTCTATGCACCTTGAGTACATCTCATATGAGCAATTTGATTTATTTTGGCCTAGAAATACCACCATATATGCGATGCATTGCCGTGCAATCGCAAATATTATCGTATAAAAGCGTTACAATACTCAAAGTCTCTGGTATACGTACAAAGTAAAAAAAAACATTTTATTCATTCTAATGTCTATAATTGCGAATGCTGTTTTTTATTAAGTTTAAACAGTGAACCACCAACGCCAGCCAGTTACGGATCGCCTGATGATAAGCAACTAACTGTTACTAGAGATGCTAACTAGACATTACTTTTTCCTTACCTCATTATATATACGTCATATACATTCCTGTAAGGGGCGAGGAAAAGTTATTAGCTAGAGAGAATAGGAAATGGTGCTTGCACCTCCGGCACTCTCATTAGATCCCACGAATGTTACGAACCAAAAATTTTACATCTCGTTGCCAAACTGGCTCGCTGGGAACACCTTTATTGGCAATAAAGGTGTTCCCAGCGCGCCTTTTCCATTGCCAAAATTGTTTTAAACAATTTTAAATGTCTGGTAATTTGATCCCAAATTAGTATCGGTAGGTAATTATTGTAGAATTGAATTGTGCATTCTGAAAAATATCAACAGAGCCGAATTTTAAGTGATCCTGTTTTTGACTGAGGTCACGAGACATTACTCTATGCACAAGACGCCTAACAACCTAACTCTGTCATTGGTCACAAAAAAATAATATCAAGTCATGATTTTAGTGTCCATGTTTAATGTTATAGAGACCTTTTAGTTAGCTATAATCTCGAAAATTCTAAAAACCATAATGATTCACCTACAAAACTAGACGTATAGTTGTTCAATGAAAGGGCTAGGTAATTTCTATGCAGTTAATAAGCAATTTCAATGATTTGACTGCGCCATACACGATCAATAAACGTTTGATGTAGTTCCTAAGCCAATTCGACTGAGAGACGGAACTGCGCATAGCGAATTAAAAATAGAGCGAGTGACTACACACGTGACCTTAACATTGGCGCCAAATTTAGAAGAATTTTAGCAGTTTCGTGATACGTTTATGTAGCTCTTTTTCTGATCTCATTAACCGACGTTTCATTATTTTCATTTCTGACACGACGAAAGCAAGAGTATTCGATACTATTTTGTACGAAAATTATAGGCTCAAATAAAAGTCATAATAAAGATGTAAGAAGTTCATGTGTTGAAATGTAATTTAGTTGCAATTCAAAACAAAAAGACAGTGAGCTGTTCTGTTTAGAGGGATTCTCGCAGTTAACAGTTCGCAGTTATATGTTAGATCCCCACGTAAACAAACAAATAATCTGGTGATCAAAAATTGTTGTATCGAATCCAGAATTTCGGAAGTGAGGGTTTTTAATCAGATAAAAATTCTAGAGGCAGGACTATGCACTAGCTTTGTTAATAATTTAACTATCTTATTTTTGATTGGTTGATATCTCCTGGTAGTAAGCAAAATACCAGTTCCCAGTAGTCCCGCTGTCCAAACCTACGGTAGCAGTCGCGGTAACAGCGGAGCAGAGGGTGCTCAGAATCTCCGGGCTACGACAAACGGCTACCACAAGAAACTGACCCTTTCTACGTACAATGGACGCTCTCTACCAACACATCACTGAAGCCGAAGCAGAACTAGGTCGTATAAACTGGCATAAATTGGGTTTGTCTGAAGTCCGAAGACGATAACCCTTAAGTGAGGCAACTTGTTCTATTTTCGAGAAGGCTGATCAGCCCTCTCGGGGCGGTGTCGGTTTCCTGGTTAACAAAACCCTCGCTAACAACGTTGTAGAGGTCAGCAGGGTGTCAACACGGGTAGTGTATCCCATATTAAAGATCACCAACAGGTACTCCCTGAAGGTGGTACAGGTTTATGCGCCGATCTCGACATACTGCAATGACATAGTCGTAGCCATGTATGAGGATATTGCTAAGGCTCTACATGATACCCCCAAGACACAGTAAAGCGTTGTTCTGGGGAATTTTAATTCTGAAGTGGAAGTACAAGAACGCGGCGAAACAGATCCTATGGCATGGGGCGCCGAAATCACAGGGGGCAAATGCTGGTCAGCTTTCTGGACACGCAGGGGCTCTTCTTAATAAACTCCTTCTTCGAGAAGAAGCCTCATAGAAAGTGGACTCTTACTGTGAAAATTTACATATTTAGAAACGTCTCCGTGATCAACAGGTTTAATACCGGTAGTAATCACCGACTTGTCCGAGGCATTTTAAATGTAGACTTCAGAGGCGAGAGGCTTCGCATGATGAGGTCTTCTCTTAGACCTACTGCGCCTCAGCTAGCAGTAGGATCTAAGCAGTTTCAACTGGGGCTTCAAAATTGTCTCGTACTGCTGGAAACCCAGGGCACTGTAGATGATAAAACCAACGCAGTGGTCAAAACGCTACAGGATGTTTTTCAAAGGGTATTTCCCTGCAAAAGTTTACAAGCATAGTAAACTCTCGCTCGAGACTCTCGAGCTTATGAGCCAAAGAAGCGAAACGTCAGATGCGCAGACGACTTAGACGGATGGAAGAAATCTCACTGGAAGATCCCGAAGCTGGTGCGACGTAACCTCCGATATTCCAACCCCCGCGCCATTACGACTGCGATTGAACAGAATCGAGGCACCAAAGTCATGGCTCGCCAGCTTGGTAGAACCTATTTGTCGAAATTCAATGCACATGGCAAAACCGTAAGCTCTAATTTAGAGATTCTCGCTGAACTGAGTTTCTACAAAGATGACGGAATCACCACATAGCTCTTAAAAGCAGACAGGAGAGTAGTTCTAAAAGAGCTGGCGAGCAACTTTAATTCCTTTATCCACCAAGGCCTAGCACCTCAGGCGTGGAGCAGGAGTGCGGTGGTTCTGTTCTTCAAAATACGTGAAAAAACATTGCTGAAAAACTATAGACCCATTTCACTCCTGACCTACGTCTACAAGTTGTTCTCGAGAATCCGAACAAACCGCCTCACCAAAAAACTCGACGTTTTCCAGCCACAAGAACAAGCCGGGTTTCGAAAAGGCTAGAGCAACGTAGACCACATCCATACTATTCAGCAGATGATACAGAAGACCAATAAGTAGAATCAGCCGCTGTGTATGCCTTTCGTGGACTACCAGAAAGCCTTGGACTCCATCAAAACTTGGACTGTTCTGGATGCTCTGCAGCGGTGTCGCATCGATTGGCGCAACATCGAGGTGTTGAGATGTTTGTATGACACTGCCACCATGGTTATGTAAACTTTGTCATTACTGTTAAGGACTTTAGCATAAGGATACTATTGTGATGAGGAAATAAATGAATTTTATTATTACTATGACCGTCCAGCTCCAGGACCATAAACCAGCCCTATCGAGTTGCGACAAGAGGTGAGGCATTGGGATGTAATATACCCCAAGCTCTTCACCAACGCACTTGAAGACGTCTTTAAGACGTTGAACTGGACTGGACGGGACATTAATGGCGAGTATATTCCCACTTTCAGTTTGCCGACGTTATCGTCATCGTGGCGGAGAGCCTGGAAGAGTTGAGCGACATGCTGAACAGCCTAAATGGAGCCTCTCGACGGGTCGGTCTCGCCATGATGCCGGGACCGGTTTATGTCGACGGATCGATGCTTAAAGTTGTTCAAGAGTATGTCTACCTTCGGCAAGTAGTTCAGCTTGGTAGAAACAACTTCGAGAAAGAAATCTACCGCAGGAACCAGTTGGGTTGGGTAGCGTTTGGCAAGCTCCGTCGAGTTTTCTCTTCGCCTCTACCGCAATGCCTGAAGACCAAAGTCTACAACCAATGCGTCCTACCTGTTATGACGTACGGTGTCGAGACATGGACACTCACAGTACAACTAGTTCACAAACTTAAAGTCACGCAGCGAGCTATGGAACGGGCTATGCTTGGCGTCTCTTTGAAGGATAAAATCCGCAATGCAGTTAACCGACTAAGAACCAAAATTACCGACATAGCTCACAGAATTAATGACCTCAAACTGCAGTGGGCTGGTCATGTCTGCAGAAGGACTGATGGCCGGTAGAGCAAGGGTGTCCTAGAGTGGACACCGTGTGCTGTGGCGCGAGTTGGGAGAGGCCTATGTCCAGCAGTGGACAGTGATAGGCTGATTGATTGTTGATTGAACTAAGTCAGTGTACTACCTACATTGGCGAACATTATAAAAACTAATGACTTTTAGTTACCAGTTTGAGACCGAGTTTTAAACTTTGTTTTGTACCTAAATGCCATTTGGTAGCCACCAGGCACAAATTGTTTACGTCTGAGCAGGAAGTGGTTGATATTATAATTTAAATATACATACGTATACATTGACGTGTGTTCCCAATACATATTATTTATTTTATTATATTATATCAGATAAATACAATGAATGCTAAGCGTTTTGTTATAGAAACACCTCTTTCCTTTTAGGATTGCGTCAGTTAATAATAGTCTGTTGCGGATTGTTTTGTTACAGTTAAAGTAGTGACATCGTGTGGTATGTACATTGAAACATAGTCTAAAATATGCGCTGTTTAAATATACGTATTGCTTTATTAAAATATGTATTAATTTATTTAATACTTCTTTGCACACTATATTACGGATATTTAAAAATGAATCATTTAACAAAAATAGTGCGTAACGTATACGTAAAAGGGCGGCCTTATCGATAATATCAGGCAACCTTTTGATGGATATTATTGTTAGGATAGAAATGGCAGTTGTAAGTGTACCAGTAAATGATGATTATACTTTAAATGCATACATCTATATAATAAATATATTACCTCTAAAAATGTTTATTACTGCTGTTGATAATGATAAATACCGACGCATAGCATTCAGTTGGTTTAAGGTTTTAGGACTTCAAGGTTTTAGATCCGATCGAATTAAGTGCTGTTAGGAAATGCTTTTACAGATTACATTTTAAATGTTGATGATCCCTGTTATTATTAATAAATCTCTTGTTAGACCAAACTAAATTTTATATCAAATCTTTTGCTCGCTTCACACATACCTACATGTTTTAACTTCTCTCTCGTTTGTCGTTTGATGGATTATTTTCAATTGACGTAATTGCGTCCGAATTAGAAATGTGTTACTACTACGTTGTGTAGTTGGTGTTCCATGCTATTACTGTGTACGTAGCTAACATGTACTAATGCATTTCCTAACATTCCATGTTATTGGAGTGTGAGAAAATACAGCAGTTGAAAACCGTCAGTTTCATTAAAAAACAATTTGGGAGACTTAAGGCTACAGGGCGAAGACACACATGACAATGATGATCTCATAAAGAAAATGAATTTTGTAAAGAATTATGGCCCGTGCCTATAAAATTGTAGTCACAATGCTTTCATTTATTTCGATTTGTTTGTACTTTACTTATTATTACTGACACACACATGCATAAATTCATACACTTAACCCTATTTCTCACTAATTACAATAATAAATTACAACCTTCCTATTCATATTCTAGGTAGGTAAAAACGTAAAAAATGGAAATGTTATTACGTACGTACCATAATACTTACAGAATAAATAATTAAACACATACACTTATTAACACCGATAAAGTACAAATTCATTTAGTTATTACTTTTCAATTACACAATCTTAATTCTACTCACTTACATAATTTACGAGCAATACTTAGTACGGTATAAATAGTAAATAGGTAAACAAAAGATCATTAAGTCATGGAAAGCGGCTTCATGATTTTATCAGTTCTCGCATGAAAATTCATACTACCGTCAGAAGGCATTTGTTCAAGTCAGATACAGTTATGATTCTCACTATACATGGCACATGAGCAGAGGCTGGCATGGCACCCAGTTTTTCTTTGAAAATGCCACAGAACACAATTTGGCAAACCTTATATCAACGTATTCACAGAGTAGTGATAATTTCATGCATCTACACTATTACCCATGCTTCTCATTTGCTTCAAATTGAGCTTTGTACTTAACAAACGAAGCATTAACATTATTCCAACACCATCAAAGTCTTTATATCCAATTCTAGATAGCTCACATGTTTGATTCACATTAAAAACCCACTGCTTTGGTCAAGGACACGCAAGAAGTTCCAACATTTCTTCATCTGACGGTTTATGACCATAAACTATAAGAAGGTTATATTTAAATTTAACTTCCTTAGGAGAGTCGTTGTTATTCACTTTGTCTATTAGCCGGATTTCCTTCAACACTTCGATGTAATCCTCTAAGAAGTCTTCGTACATATCTTTTGGAATATTGAACGGGTTGATTGCTATTACTGCTTCTGAAATATCAAAGAATTGTTCATATTAGAATTTCATCTAAGTAGATAAAACACAGTATATCTTAGGTGTAGCGTTATGTCATTAATATATCAGAGACAGGTATATACCTGCCATTCACACACCTAAAACTTGCTGCTTCCGAATATGTGTGAAATTATCCCCTCTCGGCTCTACGTCATTAAGAATAACTACTTATAGCATCACTCATGAATATTAAAAAAAAGATTCAAGAATAATCTATGATTGTTTATTATTTCCGCTCATATTTTAAACTGTTGAATTGAAATTTGCATAATCCTACTAAGCCATGTAAATCCATTGTGTAGACTGATTGAGATGATGATAACATGTATTTGATTAATAAATAATTTGGACCAGGCGTCATATTACATTAATCTTGATAACGAACAACTTAAAAAGCATTTCCGAGCAGCGGACAATTAATTTATGCCACCACCTTACCAGCCATCTCGCGAGTGTTAGAGTTGAAAAAAAGTTGTAATAATTTCCGAGTTATTATTTATCAGCAATACATTACGGTTCAATGCACAAATTAACCAAAAATTACGGAGAAACGAATGTTTCAATAATCATTTTGCAATCCATAAATAGTTGTATTTTATGGGATAAAACGAGACCAAAATTTAACATAAGCTTCTTCCTACGCGTCCATTGAAATATGATAAAAGATCAATTATACTTACGTCTGATAGCCTGCATGTCATCGTACATGAAAGCCATTTCTTTACATTCGACTTCGATATTCGTGAAGCCAATATTTGACATCATCTTCTTAATTGCTTTGTCTGGTTCCTGAAAATGTATAATAAATATATGAAGTGTGATATCGATGTAAGATTTATTTTATTGATCTTGCTATTTCTCGTGACTCTACAATTCTATGCGGTGCAATTAGATCTGTCTGTACATGACGTCTCTTACCAATAAACTACCTGCTCAATTCAGATTCAGAGATCAAGGCGTATTCGAGATTTGTAAGTGAATGAATGAATGAGTGAGTGAGTCACCTTTCGCTTTGTGATATAGAGAATTAGCGATACAATTACAGATAGTTTGGCACAAGTTGAATGTGACTGAACGTAAGCAGGGCATCCACATAGTATGACGTTGATTGTGCGTAGCGTACTATTGAAATGCTTGATTGAAGCTACGCACAACCGCGTTAAGTTTATTACAATTTTTCTTGGGAATCAAGAAATATGTCCCTAAAGTTCCACAGAAATTCAACTTTTAAAATAATATTAATATGTAGAATATCGTGTAAAGTCTACACTGTAGACCGATTCAGGGGTTTTCAGAATATTTCTTTTTTGGATTGAAAAAGGAATTCAATTCAATAGAATTCGGAAATGAATGAATAATGTAATTAATGGTAATTAATTACCTGTAGATCGTGATACGGTGAAATAAATTTCTCTACATTTTGCAGTAATGTGCTCCATTTGTTGCTCCGTGCAAGTATTCTATACACATCGTAGATTGGATTACAAGCCAGGAAAATCATGAAACACTCGCCATCTTGGTCTAACAGGTTGTAAATGTTCTTAAACGCACGTCTGAAAGAGAGAGATAAATTTGTATTAAGGCCTTAGACTCAAAATTATTCCCAATTATCTTACAATTAGTGCAATGAATAAATAATATAACTCTTTTAGATGTAGAGAGAGTTTTGGTTCTATACTTTTTATATTTTTATTAAATTTTTTATCGGCACTAACTCTTTTGACTTTCAGACCTATTTCGACCAGCAGGTTAAGTAATTTCTTTACAACTGTGCCTTCTCTCAATAAATAAATTGTTTCTAAATATCTATAAAAGTAGATTGCTTGTAGGTTGCACACACACTAAGAGGTGTTGAAGCAGAAACGAAGTAATGTCATCAAAAAAAGAAATATACTTTGTTCTAAAATTTTATATCTAATTCAATTCGTATTATTGAATTTATGTTTGAAATTGTACACATTTTTTATTGAGATGTTAAAATAATTCAAGTCAACTCATAGCGGTAAAGTTAAGTGATGATTATTATCGTAAGCTGGTTAACATTGGCAAATACTCATATTATTCATAAAATTGACAATAACGTATTATGTAATTATCAGAATTAAAAAATAACGGTTTGCTTATCTAGTAATCGTATAATATGGTGTTTATGCATACTTGTAGAAATTATAATTGATGCATCACGTGAGAATTTACAAGGCGCCCATTCATTGTATTCTAGACGCCGAACATTTTTGATTACTGCTATTGCCATCGTTATCGATATTTTTTATAATATAGTTAATCAAAACATAATTAAATTACAGTAGCATCGTGACACTATTAAAACTGAGGTCAATGGCATAAAAGGGTTGCTTCCTACAGTGCGACAGAGAAAGTTCTAAAACGGGGAATTTTTTATACCCCAATAAAGATTACTTACTCTTGATCAGCGATCCAGTGCAGCGTGTAGAAAGAGAACACGTTGTCGAAGCTGCCCATCATCCTCTCCGGCAGGTCGCCCCCGATGTCCAACACGGTGAAGGAAGTCTGCTCGTTGCAATGGTGGCGGTTCGCGTAATTCACCATAGTCTCACTCACATCGCAGCCAAGTAATTTAAAATCAGAAGGTAAATATTTCTTCAACATATTAGTGACAGTTCCATCCCCGCATCCTATATCTATGATCCTGTTGTTGGCTTTTTTCCATTTGATTTTAGACGCATGTTTTTCTAAGCACGCGAGAGCGTCTCTTTTCTGTAAGCTGTTGCTCTGCTGATACAGGTCGGCGTTATGCATGGTGCTACGTGACGTATAAGTTTACGAGTAAGTGTTCAATATTGTTATCCGTAATTTTGGGGTGCGCGTGCGCCTGGTCGGCGTACTGAGTGCGGTTTCGGCGGACAGTCGCCACGGGAGCGGGATTTATACGTGCGACGAACACGTCTCTCCGAAACGTCTTACACTTGTGACGCATTTTGATACGCTTTATGTAAGTATGCGCCGTAGCTAGGAATACGCGTACTTACAAGTAATTCATGTACGCAGGTTATTATTATCATATATAAATTTAAGGTGTAGTGACTCCTCAATCATTTTTTTATTAAAATACTGCATTTTCAAAATATTTGTTTATATTCGTGCAGAAGTTACACATGTTTAGTTTTATATTTATTACGTTTTCAATCAAGTTTGTTTACTTTTTGCAATGATTATAATGATACTTATTTTGTTATTCGATTTATGACTAGAGATAAGAAAAAATAAACGTGAAAACAGTTTTCACGAATAATCATGAAATTATCAATTGTTTGTTAACACATTTTTAGTGAGAAACGATTATTTTTGAAAACAAGTTGTTTTAATAATATTGAATTACGTTTTTTACGCTATTTTGCGGATGTGTGCATATATGTACGTACCGTAATAACATCGCAATAATAAACGCACAATGTGATTATGATGCAATTTGTCTTGTATTATTGCCTATTTCGATGGCGCAGTGGTTAAGTCAATAATTATATGGAGTAATAGAGTGTGGTGACGGATTAGGAATGCAACGTGTCATTGCCCCATTATATCGTAAGAGATGATAAGACTGCCACCGTGGTCCAGTGGATAGCGTATGCGACTGCTGATCGGAGGTCCCTGGTTCGATTCCCGGGTCGGGTAAGTGTTACCTACTGGGTTTTTCCGAATTCTCAGTAGCAGCACGGAGTCTGGTGATGTGCCCTGAAACGGCAATAGGCTCGCCCCCTATTACGTGGGACCTAAAAATACATGGCGAAATGTGGGTGTAGTATTACACCTTTGAGGATACAGGCGTGAGTCTATAAAAAAAAAAGATGATAAGAGAATTTCAAGCCGTCTCGCCAGTGAGGTATAAAAGGCCAGATCCTTCAATCGCTTCACAAGCAATGTTATTAAGACGCTAACTAGGAGAGGCCTATGACCAGCAGTGGACTACAGTAGGCTGATGATGACGAATAGAGAGTAGAAATACGGTACTGACCCGATGGTCTAACTAGTGGTTAGTAAATCAACAGCTAAATTAGAGGTGGTGGGTTCGATTTCAAACCAGGACAAATATTTCTGTGATGAGCACGATTATTTGTTATGTGACTGGGTTTAAGTTATGTATAATATATACCTATGTATTTAAGAACATTTTAGTATTATATCAATTGTAGACAATTGAAGACTGCCTCGTTGGTCTCGCGGCATAAATGTGCGCGTGGGATTGGGAGGTCTCGGGTTCGATTCCCGGGTCAAAGTGTTATTGGGTTTTTCCGCTAGGAAATTCTCAGTAGCAGCACGGAGTCTGGTAATGTGCCCGGTACGGCAATAGGCTCGCCCCCTATTACGTGGGACTAAAGTAAATCTGGCGAAATGTGGGTATAATATTTACACTTCTGCCTACCCCTTCGGGGATACAGGCGTGAGACTATCAATTGTGTCAGTTATCTAATTCCCTTAAGTCTATACTTAAGGCAATTAGATAACTGAGCCTATGCTCAAACCAGTTTGTTCTAGGTGATGATTTGGGATAACTCTAAATTTAGAAACCGAACAAACTATTTATTATTTTCACGCGTAACGTCATCAACTGCTATAAAATATAATTTAAGCAGCGGTATTTGTTTTAAGATATACTTTATTATTTAAACGCATCATACTTTGACGCAATACGCATTGAATTATATGATTAACTTTTAATTATACCCACGGTTATTATAATACAATAACGACAGGATATAAAGCAGCACATTATGCGATTGAATAAAGAACCAATATTCTTGTCCACTTTCTAGGCTTACTTAAAGTCGCCGTTTATGGGATCAGGGGGTTCTTGTGTCTATAAATATAATGTTGCCTGCGTTTTAGGACCACATAGTGCATAATGTAGCTTAGACTTAAACAGGTCTCTCAACTCAAAGCACTTCAACTTAATAAGACCACTTCAAAAAATATTTTTGGCTCGGCGACATTTGAAATCCGCCAACCCGCACCTGGCCAGCGTGGTGGACTTATGGCCTTCAGCCTTATCCACCACGAGAGAAGTGGCCCGTTCCCAGCAGTCAGACAGTATGTATACAGGACTGATAATAATTGACAGCTTTTTTATAGCAAAAATCAAAATATATGCATTTGGGTCGTCAAACCTACACGATCAGGGAGAGAGAGATGGCGCAAGAGATTAACATACCTTCCAAAGTCTAAGACATCTGCGTGACCTTGGATATAGTATAAGAAAAACTCAATAAAACTTTTGGCGCGACTAAGGATTGGATTCCAGGATCTCCTGTACGGAAGTGGCTTTCACTACTGCTTCTCCACTGAAGCACACGCAAGTTATTATCAATTGTCATCATCGTCGTCGAGGCAGCGATAGCCGAGTGGATATACCAACAGACTGCCATGCAGAGGGTATCGGGTTCGAATCCACGGCGCGCACCAATTCGAATTCGAATTCGAATTCTTCGAATTCGAAAATCGAATTTCGAATTCGAAGGGGTTTGTTTTTTCACTCACTTTTTATATGCATGTGAAAGAGACAGAGCACAGTAAAATTCGAATGTTTCAAATTTATGGCTGAACAATGTCAATTCGTGGCACTGAAGATTGAAAAATTAAAAAGCTACTTTGCCTCACGCTCGAATCAAAATCGCGTTTTGTTCACTGTTGTCTCGCAGCAAAAGCGGCATGTTTGAGCTGCTGTGGTGAAAATAATATAAATCTTCTATCAGCTTGTGCCTATTTAATAAGCATTTCGAAAAAGTGAAATAAAAGAAGAGAATCAAGTTATGTATTTAGTCAATTGAACCGTACATTACATATACATTTTCCCCATTTTAAAGTAAGTCCATTGATTTCATTTCTGAATAAATTGTAGAAGCAAGTATTGAATAAAAATCTTTAAGGGCTAGTTATTAGACTGTCGCAAAATATTTAATTTTCTTGTAAAGACAGATTAATTATCACTGTTTTCGGTAGGTATTTGGAGATTTTGCTCCAAATACCGAAAACACTGATACATAATCTGTAGATTAGAAATAGATTGGTCCGGGGAGTAACGTGGGAGTCAGAAACTTTCCAATCTCAGCGCCTTTAATTTCGGGACCGTCTGTCGTAAAGTATGTGATTCAGCGTTGGTCTGAACCAACAGTCGGCTGGAGCGAGTGTCAGTTGCTTAACGGCCAGCTTTTCTATCGGAATCTGCACTTGTTGACAATACAGATCTACTGTAATCTTCTTGCCAGATCTTTAAAAGCGTAGTGTATCCTATCCGATATCCTTTCTTTTGATAGAAGGTGAGCATATACATAGGCGCCGAGCGCGGTGCGGATGCTCATGTGTTTACTTATGCCATAAATCTATAACTATATTATGTATTATATTTTACATGAAACTATAGAAGCTGAGTTCTCGATCAAGCTACTTTTATGGGCTGCTATCCTGTATTGGGAATCTCCACTCGCTATATGACGACCATTGTAAATCATTACATTGGTTTATGGATATTACTTTTGAACAGTCGGAATACAGTTGCACTAATTACGTTTCTCAATAATACCCAATTTGCTTGTTTTACTAAAACCGCTTTGACACCATGCCGATTACAATAAGGTGGCATTCGTTTAAATAGATTTTGAGCATCATTTCAAAGTACCTAAACATTTCTTTATTTTGTAGAATGAGCTACAGCTACTGCACATTGAATACCTTCTACTTATTAGATATACATCTTGAATATATGTTTTATTTGTTTTCGGTTTTAATTAACAGATTTTAGGATCTCCACTGGCTGGTGGAACGGCTACTGACGTTATATCGACACCTCTCACTGATGTTATAAGTGATCACAGGAGTGAATAGTGAAAAGTAATAAAGAAATGTATGGCAAGCTCCTTCTCATTGCACTCATTGTATTTAAAATGTTTAATGTAGCTATTGCATATTTACCAGTCCATTACTGCATATTTTTGCTTGTAGGTTGTGAAATTATTTTATGTCAGTATTTTAAATTATCTATCGAGTTCTACACTATGTACCTAGTTTGTTTCGAGAATCTAATGTTTTCCATACTTATTACTTTTGCATTTTCCTAACAGGAGCCCAATCCCCTAATAGAATACAGTTTCGATATAATGTCAGTGTCATACTTACGTCACAAAAATCGTATTCTTCTAAATTATCTGATATTTGAATGAAGTTGTAACGAGATCGTAAATTGAAACAAGTGTCAAAATATGTGTCAACAACGAACTGTTTATTTCAAATTATACGATAATGGCATTAGGTTAGCAGAATACGGCTTCCGAGTCAATTCAAAATATAATTTCAATGTCATATAAAAATACTAGAATTGGCCTGCTTATGTATGTATACCACGAACCTTTGTTTCGTCTAACCGACATTACGGCACTGTTGCGTCATGTTCACGGATGTACAGTACAGTATATCAGTATCAGTAATATTTTAGGACATCCTTGATGTATCTACTGAAATATTTCGGGTGGACTAATACTTATTATGAAACAAAGGTTGCCTGGTAGAGATCGCTCTAAGCGATAAGGCCGCCCTTTGTACTTTACTGATATTGTAAAATCTCCAAAGTTGTTTCTGGTGCAAGGTACAATAAAGTAAGTATAAATAAATAAAATAAATAAATATTTTATCAAATGGTTACGGTTATCCAACGGTCGCGCGTCGTCACGAGCTAACGGGTGTTATGTAGGTCAGTGTTGCTTGATTTTTGTTATGATTGATATCACCTTTATGCATTTAGGGACAAAACTGAATTGAGCTAGGCATACTAACTTAAATCCTAGCGCTATCCTGATTAAAAAACAGGCTTTCAAATCGAAGCCCGGCGTTTCGTTTAAGAATACATAATCAGTTGATTCACCAGTTTACTATCTATTCCACTGAACGAGGCCCTGACAATCTGCGCGAATAGCTGCATGTTATGCTCAGACCAATGCATATTTGAGTGTAGTGCATACCTACATTTCTAATATACCCATTCTAACATTTAGCCAATTTATGCAGACAGGATTAACAGACTGTGCCTGTGTGTAGTTTTTGCTGCCTTATTATTATAACATACTTATAACCCATATTCTATTTAAAATATTTAGAAAAAAAATACGACATATTATTATACACCATAGGCAGCGATAACCTAGTGGAGCTACCAACAGACTGCCATGCAGAGGGTATCGGGTTCGAATCCACGGCACACAACGACTTTAAATATTGTGTTGCCATCGACACGATAAATAAATAAAATTGGGCAAGTGCGAGTCGGACTCGCGCACAAAGGGTTCCGTACCATCATCTTTAAAAGAAAATCACGTTCGTTGTATGTATACTTAAATACTTTATAAGTTTCTACCTGTTTATTAAGATCGAGTAACAAATTGCTTAAAAATTACGTTTGTTGTATGGGAGCCCCCTTTATTATTTCCTTTTTTAAAATTTTATTATTTGTTTTGAAAGGTAATATACAACTACATATTCTGTGAAAATTTAAAGCGTCTACCTGTTACAGTTAGTAATTTTGAGCAAAAAATACGAAAAAAAACACGTTTTTTGTATGGGACCCCCCTTAATATTTTTTTATTTTTTATTTTTAGTATTTGTTGTTATAGCGGCAACCGAAATACATAATTTGTGAAAATTTCAGCTTTCTAGCTATCATCGTTTATGAGATACAGCCTGGTGACAGACAGACGGACAGACAGACAGACAGACAGACAGCGGAGGCTTAGTAATAGGGTTCCGTTTTTTACCTTTTAGGTACGGAACCCTAAAAAGACTTTTCGGAGTTATGTGCGTATTTAAGTGTAAATTGTCGCTTGCCCCGTGCCTGAGCATGGAGAGGAGGGGAGAGCACTTTAAGCCTTCGGTACCGGCTGTCATGAAGATCTTCAGTTTAATCATAGGTGTGATGAAACTGACACAAGTCTAAACCATGGAACATAGCTACCCCTTTGGGTTGCGGAGGTCAGACGGTAGTCGCTCCGTGGAAAAGCTAATATTCAAATCCGGTTAGACTAGATAGCGGACCCCGGGTTCTATTGTTTGGACCAGTGCATGTGCTTGCATTGCAGTACCTACTTTTATAATTCTTGGCGGGATTGAGCATTATATATCTGCCACTTTTGGTATATTCGCATGGCTTCACTACTGACGAATATCGAGGATACTGCAGTGCTATTACGGGCCGTAGGAGCGTAGTCAGAACAGCTTTCAGAAGCAACATATATGTATATTTCCTTCGCAGGTCCCCAAACACCACACATGCACCTAAGGTTTTCCACCGCGAAAGAAGAGAATGAAAAAAGACACTCATACTTGTGGTCATTAGCTAGAAATGCTGAGAAAACGTAAGCGTAAAGTTATAGTGCCAGAATGTGGCTAAAAGTGCGACGGTAATTCTTTGTTTGAAACAGGAAAGTATCGCAATACTTGTGCCGATAGAAAAAGAACTCATTCTTATAACTGCACTTTGACATTGATTATGTTATCAAAGTTTTACCTATCTGAATGTCAGAGTGCATAATCAACGAAAAATATTTGGGTAATTATTCACGGCCCAATGTTTGAATGTTAGTAAATATACCAAAAGATACAGTGATTTACATAAAATAATTACAAACAATCAAAATGTTAGTTCAATTTGTCATTAATTATGATTTAATCATATACATATGTTGACTAAATTTGTGGACCATTTTTAGTAAGTACATTTGTAAAAAGGAGTAAATTATCGATTTCTTTGATATAAGATAGTTACGGTATCTGAAATAGATGTTAATAATTATTATCATATAACTTAGAATAATACCTACTTAGTCTCTTGTGAGGCCTACCTTGTTAGGTACCTAGACGGAGACATCGGTTCAACGTGTAGAAGCCCTTGGAAGGTTTTAATTTCATACTAGTATATGTAGGGCACGAACTGAGGAGTCTCCATAATAGCATCGTTAGGTAGACACAGTTACATATTTATTAGGATAGGGACTATTGTCAGATAAGGAGATTTTCTATCGGGGTTATGAGGATATGTGTTGAATGGACCAGAGTATTTACCTATGGATGATAAACAGCACCTGAATGGGAAATTTAATCGTTATTTATAGCTTGCTAAACGGTGAAGGAAAAAGTCGTGAGGAAACCTGCATGTCTGAGAGTTCTCCATAATGTTCTTCAAAGATATGTGAAGTCTGCCAACCCGCACTTGGCCAGCGGGGTGGACTATGCCCTTACCCTTCCCAAAGTGAGAAGAGGCCCGTGCCCAGCAGTGGGACAGTTTACATACAGGGCTGATGATGATGATGATTAATGCGATACTCCTATCCGTGGGATTACCCTTTTACTGTTATTCTAACCTGATCTGAGCAAATAAAACTCGATTACCGCAACTTAAAGTTCTTGTAAATATGTTCAGAAATACTGTTGCATAATCGTCGCATTTGTTACAGGGTGAGTATGTTGAACACTCTAAGTGATTAGTGTAATTAGAGCAATGAAGATAGGTAATTCAGGACTATCTCATTTTTGAAAAGCTCTGACCACTGTTGCCTTTCTACCTTTGTAAAACGTTAATTTATTTTGTCTGGCAAAGCCTGGTGCAGTGCAATTCATTATTGTGTTTTCGGTATGTTTGAGGTACCTAGAGAATTTTATGACAGACTGGCAGTTGTTTTTTGATAATCAGTTAGGTGCCCTGCCACGTGCGTTTCGCCTGTCAGTAGTAAACTTACATAAGTGTTTTCTTTTTTAATACACTTCTGCCTACCCCTTTAGGGATAAAGGCGTGAAGTTATGTTATATTATGTCCTTTAAATTAACACGTTCAACACCTTTTTTAACCGACTTCATAAAAAGGAGGAGGTTAACAATTCATCGGAATCTTTTTTTTATGTATGTTCCCCGATTTCTCTAAGACGCCTGGACCGATTTAGAAAATTCTTGTTTTGATTGAAAGAGTATACCTTCTAGTAGGTCCCATGATCATCAGGTCAGGATATGATCACGGAGTTCTGAAAAAATAGAAGGAACTCTTCAAATTTTATAAGCACACTTGAAGCGATTTGACGATAACAACCCAATGCCGTCGAGTTTGGGCTCGTTTGAGTCGTCATTACATAGACTTTGATGCTGGATGATTTCCATGGTCTGACGATAGAGTTGGAAGGTAACCATGAGATTTTTGTGATACAATAACCCAATCTCATCGAGTTTAGGGTCGTTTGATTCGTCTTTACATGGACTTTGGTACTGGATGTTTTGCAGGAACTGATGATGGAGCAGAAAGGTGGCCATGGCATCATTGTAATACAATAACGCAATCTCATCGTGTTTAGGCTCGTTTGTTTTGTCTTGGCAAACACTTTGGTATTGGATGATTTCCGGGATCTGATGATGGAACTGAAACGAACGTGTTTAGGCTAGTTAGTTGATAACAAAAAAAATACTTCAAATTGCCAGAAAGGTAGAGTTCTATATCAATATTTCAGAATCTATCTATATTTCAGAATTGAGGCACGTAAAAAAGGTGGTAATTAGGTACATAGGATAGTGTAGGTGGTAGATGATGGGGACATCTACCACCTACACTATCCTATGTACCTAATTACCACCCATTAATATTTTTTATTAGTATACTTACCACTAAAAAGCAACAAATAAAAATTATTTTTAAATAAAAAGTAACCGACTTCAAAAACACTAAGGAACTAAAAAACAAAAAATTATTGGTTTTGGAGCAACAATTTTTGGAGTTGGAGCCAGCAAGCACTTACGCAAAAAGTTACTAAATTACAAACTACCTATTCTATCAACAACAAAAGTTGTATAAAAATGTGTAGAGGTTTTAGTCAGATCAGAAATACTTGGCTTGGCACTGACTCCAAAAATTGTTGCTCCAAAACCAATTATTTTTAGTTTTTTAGTTCTTTAGTGTTTTTGAAGGCGGTTACTTTTAATTTTAAAATATTTTTTATATATCTGTATATTAGCTAAGCGATATTAATATCACTCTATTTTTACAAACTTTTCCCCTTAAAATATCTACAAATAGATAAATTCATTTTCATATTTTATTATTATTCATAAAATTTCCACGAATCTGGTCCATAGTTCAACTTGTATCAAATCAATTTTTATTATTAAAGTAAAAATGATCTTGGACTGCCTCCGTGGTCCAGTGGATAGCGTATGCGACTGCTGATCGGAGGTCCCGGGTTCGATTCCTAGGTCGGGCAAAAGTGTTACTGGGTTTTTCCGAATACTCAGTAGCAGCCCGGAGTCTGGTGATGTGCGGCAATAGGCTCGCTATATTACGTAGGACCAAAAAATTCATGGCGAAATGCGGGTGTTATTTACACCTCTGCCTACCCCTTCGGGGATACAGGCGTGAGACTATAAATAAATTAAAAAAAAAAGAAATATCTTGAATATTTTCTTAATCAAGTGATTGATGTGGGTATTTTGTCTCGTTATGTATTTAAATCTCCTGTCTTATCAGTGATATTAGAATACGCTAATTTGATAGTTATGTAAAGGCTTGCCGCGTAGTTCCATCCTGCCTACCTTGGCTAGAATTATTATGCTTATTAGGAAGACATCAACGAATGTAAACTAAGTCTCGTAGATTCATTTCTCGTAGACTTGTATTAGCAAACTTTTACGATTTTTGGATTATTATTGGACTTTGTCTACAGCAAAGGCGATGCATACTAAAATTAAATTGAAATAATATATACGAAGAGTGATAAGGTGCCTTTGAAATTTCTATGCCGCTCATATTGCATTCGACTACAGGATAAGTATAAAATATCACATAGTTTATATATTTTAGGAGGCCAACGAGCAGACGGATTTTCACTCACGTGGAATCTTATCTTAATGTCAGCATGCACAAAGTTTGATAAAACAAATTCAATTATATAATTATATAATATAAAAACGTTATACAGAGACAAAAATACACTTTCGCTTGTTATTGCAAGTGGCATTAATATATATTAATATGAATTTGTTTAGATTTTACTACAGATAGTGATTATATTAATAAACATAAACTGTGCTACAACTAAGTAAATAAAATTACTACTATATTTAAGAATTTAAATTAGGTATTGCTTCAGTGTTAAAACTAATTTATTCTGCTAATTATATATTCGTGCATAACCAATTAACCATACTTATATATTTTGTGTTTTGATATCAAATTGTACCTCATCATAATGATGATGAAACACTTAGATATTATGAACGTTCCACTGCTGGGCTCGGACCTCTTCTAACTATGAGAAGGCTTAGACCCACACTTGTTCACCGTGGCGAAATTTCTACCACGCTGGTCAACTACGGTTAGCCAGACTTCGCATATCTTTCGAGAGCATGCAGAATTCTCAGCCACGAAGGTTTGGTCACGATGTTTTCCTTCCTAGTAGCTAGCGATAATGAAAATTTAACTCGCACATAACATCGAAACGTCAGCGATGCCCGCCGTCTGAACCTGACACCCTTTACGTAGCAGTCTGTTTATCTCACTAGACTATCGTACAATTGTGTATAGGTACTTCTTAATACATAGTGAAACCGCACCGGCGAACATGGTGCGACTTTGTTTAAAAAGTGTAGCAGTTTATGTAACAAATCCTATTCGTGACGTATCCGTGATAAATCCGTTACTGTTTCACAATGTTACCTAGACCTACGTACATTAAAATATTAGATATAATATTACGTAACTACTATTACGTTCGAGAACTTGAACCGAATGAAGGTTCGACGAACATTGTTTATCACACTGTGGAAAGGAGCCGATTGCAATTATGCCTTATAGTGCGATGCAGTTTCATCAGAGGTGTATAGACTGCTTCACCTGGAGTCCCATAATGGACATCCAAATTCATCTAGTCGAATAACTGCCCGAGAGAACCACTTTCAACTAATTTGGCGTCAATCTTACTGATCTGTAACAATCAATCGTTTACCGATCGATCGTGTTTAATGTTTTTCTTGATTGGCAGTTAATCAGTTTTATAGAGTGGTACTACACCGGTTGAGCCGGCTAGTCCATGATTTAACTAGCGTAGATGTATCATGAAACTTGAAGTACATCTAGCTATCTATACATGCACGCGTCCACGTCGTGCGACACTCAGATTAAATTGAGACGAAATTGTAAAATTAATAAAATTTATAATCAACGATGAAATATAACTAAAGATGCCTAAAATATAGTATTCCATCCCTAGAGACAAAAGACCGCGATGAGCGGTGACGAATGAGCGGGAAGCAAGAAAAGACTTTCAACTGGAAATTTAAAGAAACGTACGTCAATAGCGAATATAATGTAACTTGCCGCATCGTTTCATGTGTCGAATTAAGTGCTGTTTATATTTCTCCGTATCGTCATTGTGATGCCGTTGCTAGCCTTGGCCATTATTTCTTATCGGTACCGCGTCACTCCTTCGATGTTGGAGGTGTGGCACATGCGTCACTGAATTATAACATTTTGATTATCTAATCTTTAAACTAGCAATTCTTGTAAATATAAATGTTATTTATACGGCTCCAAGGATTTTCATGAAGTTTTGTATGGAGGGAGCTTTGATTATACACAATTACACATGTCACAAGTTTATAGATAGAGTCAGGGAGTTTCGGGGACGATAAATCAATCTAGATCTATCAAAAAAAGAAATACAGAGCAAGGCTCGGTTATGTATCTACTCACTAAAACTGTCAATGTTTGCTCACACAGTAGGTATTTAGCTTATATAGCTAAATATTGTGTGAGCAAACATTGCTACTTACCTCTACAGTCCGCGAGGCCTAAGCTGAGCTTTGCATTTGTGTGAGTGGTCACCAAAAGTAGAGTTAGAAAAAAACTTTAAAAATAATTTTTAGTATAAGTAAATTTTGTGAACAATAAATAATATTCAAACACAAAAAAATATAACAATTATTCTTCTACACCGGACATTGCATCTTCATCAAATTCATTATCTTGGTTTTCGCTCTCGTCTGATGTGTCGTTTGTGTTTATAATGAATCGTTCCGTTATATCATCAAGAACAGCGTCGTGACCACCAAACTTTTCTCTTCTTTTACTGCGTGGCCACATACATTTTTCCATCCTTGTACAGTAATAGTGCCAACTTTTCTTCCACTAACCTCATTATTGTATCCATATTCATTGACACGTTTTTTTTCGCTACATATCCTTTTATCATTGCCCATATATTTTCAATTGGGTTGAAGTCTGGGTGATAGGGTGGTAGACGAAGGACACTGTGACCATGTTTTCTAAGTAAAGTGTCAATTTTATATTTAATAAAACTTTGTTTGTTTTGCAGTATCATTGATAGAGTTGTGGTTTAAGCATCGATGTAGAGTGATCGATATTGCGATACTTGAGCCAGTTAATCATATCTTGTTGACGACTATTTGAGTTGGGGGCGGGATTTTCTAATGAATTGTGGTAAGATGCATTATCTACCACAACAACGCTATTGGGTTTTAAATTTGGAATGAATTGCGTTTGTAACCATTTCGTATAGTTTTCTGTGTTCATATTATTATGATAATCACCACTTTTTTGATTTGCTTTAAACATGAGCAGTGCATTTGGTACGAAACCGCCCTGACTATAATTAAACGATTTCCTCTGAAAATTGATTTCTTCAAACAGAAGTGCTACCATCTGAATAAGAATTCGAAGAAGTGTGAGTCGTGTCTATGTATGTTTCGTCGGTATAAACGATTGGCCCGCCCTGAGCTCGATATTCGGCAATTTTAGTGAAAAAGTTGATACGAAGATAGCTTATCTCATGTTTCTCCATTAAAATTCGTCTATTATCTCCTGTCCTTTTCCAATTAAATCCTAAAAGAGACACTTCTTTACGCAATGACCAAATTGAACCTGGTTAGTTAACTTTTTACTGTTCCTACGGGATATATACCACGTACCTTTGTTTTGAGTAACCGATATTTCGGCACTGTTGCAAGCGCCATGTTCAGCAGTTCTTATATAGGACAAACGAAACGCACCATTTCCTGCCGCATCAAGGAACACATCAGGGCAGTCAAAAACAATGAACCACACAAGTCGGCAATAGCTCAACATCTCTTAGACTCGGGTACGAACCATTGGATTGAGTTACATAACCCTCAGGTGCTTTCGATAGAACGCCACTATATACCTAGAATGGTTAAAAGTATAAAAACTTCAATAGAGAAGATGGGTTTCAACTGTCGAATACCTGGCATCCAGAGGTACGTCTATGCAAAAACCGTGAACCACAAAAACTTAAACCACGAGCCGACGTAGTGAGTACAGTGTGTCGCGATCGAGTACAGTGTGAAAGTGAAAACAGTGGTACCTAGTGGTTGTGCGCGCAATAAAGGAGTAAGAAAGCGGGTAGACCGATTCACTTGTTTATAACATTCATCCACCCGCAATACTTCAGTACATCCGTGAACATGGCGCTTGCAACAGTGCTGAAATATCGGTTACTCAAAACAAAGGTACGTGGTATATATCCCGTAGGAACAGTAAAAAGTAATTATAGTGACCACGAAACTTTAAATTCCTGGATAGTTTATTTTTGTCTTCAACATTTACCTTTGGCTGCCTCCGTGGTACAGTGGAGAGCGTATGCGACTGCTGATCGGAGGTCCCGGGTTCGATTCCCGGGTCGGGCAAAAGTGATACTGGGTTTTTCCGAATACTCAATAGCAGCCCGGAGTTTGGTGATGTGCCCGGTAACGGCAATAGGCTCGCCGTCTATTACGCGGGACCTAAAAATTCATGGCGAAATGTGGGTGTAATATTTACACCTCTGCCTACCCCTTCGGGGATACAGGCGTGAGACTATAAATAAAATATAAAGTAAACATTTCATGTATTCGCTTCATAGTTGGCACCTCTTTATCAGTAATATGAAAGTTGTGAATAGTTCTTCGAATTACTGCTTTATCAAAATCATCAATAATTATAACATTTTTGCTACATCTGGCCTATTTCGGTTATTTAAATTTACTTCCATCATCCGAAAGAAGTTTACCTTCTAATATAACTCGTTTGACAGTAGACAGCGGAATTCCCATCGATGTCGCTACCAATTGGGCTTGGGCTGATGTAATGACACTCGACATGTCTGACACTGTCATGGTTTTCGTATTATTAGTTCACTTGTATTGGAAGCTATTTCACTAGTAAATTGAAATTGAAAACTAAAAAACTATTTAAAATGAATTAAATATGTCACGCTGCTATCAGTACAAGAGTGTGGTGTCAGATATGCCACGTGATGGACGCACCGCGCTTCAAGCCGATTGCCAAAAAGCAGTTTAAAGAGGTTTAAGTCAAGTAATCAATTCTAATATACTGCATCCCTATTTGGGGAGGGTCGGCCAAAACTAAATTCTTAGGATTAGAACGCGCTCAACGTGCCCTGATAAAAACAATGTATTTTAAAAAAAGAAGACATTCCACAGATAAACTTTAAGAAATCAGTGGCCTACTTTCTGTCAGAAATCTATATATTATACAGACAATATTAAAAATACATAAGTCCATACCTTACGAATTATCCAAACTGTCCAAAAGAAGAAAACACCCCATTGCACAAATCCCTCACACAAAAACCATTTTCGCACCTTTTCAGTATAACACACGGTCTGCTAAATTGTACAATAGAATAAATAAAGAAATATATGTACATAACAAGAATTCCCATGATTGCAAAAAAATTATAGTTGAATGGATCAAACAACTCACCTACGATGAAACTGAAGCGCTTTTAAAACACGGTACATAACATACACACACGACACAATACAACATATACATACACGCATACTCACACACATGCACGCACACCAACGAACACACACACACACACAAAGTTTTTTTATTTTTTTTTTTATTTATTTATAACTTAAGTTACTTTGAATATTAAATTGTTTGTATCTTTAATCATTTATTTCTTATGAAAGAGCGGAGTCTTCTACTACAGGCTTTATTTGCTTAAAAGAAGGCTCCAATCACAACTTAACTCTTACATTTTTGCTAAAGAAATAAACTATTTTGTATTTGTATTAAGTCATGAAAGGGACGCGTCGCGCTCTAGGCTGATGTTATATCTGCACTATCAATGAACACTCACACAAATGCAAAGCTCAGCTTAGGCCTCGCGGATGCCTCGCGGACTGTATTTCGGCGTAAGGCAAATTTTTGCACCGGTTAACTGAGAAGTTCTCAGATAGAAACTTCTTTATTTTATGTTAATTTTATTAGTACGGTTTAGTTAACGGAGAGAGTCGGCGCTAGTGTAGGCACGAAACTGTGTATATAAAAGATCGCATGGTCGCTCAGTCCACACTTCGGTTTAACTGTGCCGGTAAAGCTAAAGGTAAACTCTTACTTAACAGAGAGAATTACCGGCCCAGGTGTGTCTGCTCATATAAATATGATTATTATCCTTATAGTAGAACTTTTAAAATTGATATTTTCCGTTCGATAAATCTAGGCACTAAATGCAGTATTTTGTTAAATGTCTTAACTTTTACAATAAAATTAAACTCCTAACTCTGCGTAGAAAACAGAAATTTACCGAAAAAAGATACTGACGGCACAAAAATGCAATAATGCAATTATTTGGGGAAAACAAATATTAATGTACAAATGTAGCATTGTGTAAATAGAACAGGAATAACTTTCTAGTAATTAGCTGCTATCCAAAAATATATCGGTAATTGTATCAAATAGGTGGTGTAAAAGAGTAGGTAATAGGCGATATCTTTCAAGTTAGTGCTACTGTATGACTCTCTCAGCAGAACATTGTTACCAGTGTTTGTTCCTAAGCTTTCTAGTCAGCAGTGATTCACTGGGGGACACACACAGTGGACAGAAAACAAACTGACCCATGGTATGGTAAAAAAAGGCTGACTGCTATTAAAATTCAACCACTCAAGGCCTGTTTATAAAGGAACTAGAGGACGCCAGCAGCTACGCCTGCATTTTTTTTTAATTTACACGTTTTGGCCGATCCCGTGGGAATTTCGGGAAATCCCTTCTTAGTGCACCCCTACTGTCCCCAAGGAACATAAATGCCAAATTTCAGCTTCCTGCGCCCAATAGTTTCGGCTGTAGCGTGTATGTCAGTCAGTCAGTAACGCAAGGATTTTATGTAATGGCAAATATTTGTCACATAAAATAAAAATATAACATGTCATAAGGTAAAGGTAAGGTAAGAAACTTGTTTGTAATAAGATATATGTATATGTTTCCTGCATCTGAATTTGACTATTAAATATGCCCACACCTCTAAGCTATGCAATTTATGCAATATATTACGATATAGAATTTTGATTTGATCTTAATCTGTATATATTTATCTATAAATCTATTATTTTTAGCAGCAATCGTTTTATTATTCAGATTTATTCATACATGCTTTCTACGGAATATTATCAACGCTGCCATACTAAATCTAGGTATTTTTTAGCCGAAAATTTATTAAAAATACAACTATCTATTGCATCGGAACTCAACTATAGGAGATATTGAACGTACCTAACGGATTATTTGTATTTGCTTGTTGTATGTAAATTGTTGCTTATTCATTGCAATTTACAACGATATAAAAATGTTGATTTGATTTAATCTGTATTCATCTATAAATGTATTTTTTTAGGAGCCATCTTCTTGTTATTCAGGTTTATTCATGTATGCACTTTCTACGAAATATTATTAACGCTCCAATACTAAATCTAGGTATATTTTAGATGAAAATTGATTAAAAAGACATACAAAACTACTATAGGAGATATTGTAGATAACGGATTATTAGCATTTGCTTGTTCCATGCAAATTGTTGCTTGTTCATTGCAAATACAAATAGTATTTGCATAGAAATTCTTGCATGTTGGATTTAGAAACTTTTTGATCATGCATAATAATATTCTGGTCGAAGTTTTATAAGTTTGTTTTAATCTAGACTAGAAATTCGGGCAACGGCCGCTGGTAATTGTTGTTGAGTCTGGTAGTTTTTGTCATTATAGTTTGAATTAAATTGAGTCTGCCTTTATTTGAATGTTTTTGAAGTCCCACGCAACACTATTTTTAACACTTTTTTACAGGGAACGGTAATCAGCTACGTAATTTAATCTAGGAAAGCGAATTCCGCTCCTTAATTCTAGTATCATCATAAAACTTGGCAATTACCTGCATGCAGAATTGTAGATTAGGCAACAGTACACTAATATAGTATTGTTAAGCTGCTTTGATGTTGGAGCGCGAAGGTATGCGACCTTACCCTAGATAATTTTCTAACATATTCATCGAGGTTGGGTATATTTAATTTGCCGTAACATGCTCTGTACATTTCACGTCCATAAGACATCGAAAGCAAAAAAACGTGTCCTTTTTCAACCGAGTTTCAGATAACACAAAATAAGAATATTTAAATTTGAATTTTTTACTGACAACATCTCATAATTTTATGGCGCACAGGCGCATATTATATTAGTGAAATCGAATCTGGATCTAATATCAAGAGGCCCATATTTATTGTTTTCTTACAAAGTGATGCATATGAAGGTTGAGGGATGGAAAGGGAGGCCAAGGAAGAGATAGATGAACTGTGTGAGGATAGATATGAAAGAGAAATGAGTCTATGATCAGACGATGGGCGACAGAGAAGTATGGGAGCGAAGGACATTCTGCGCCGACCCCAAAATAAATTGGGACCAAGGTTAGAAGATGATTTATTGCTTTTTTAAACAATTAAGTCTTCATACTACGAAATCATCTTATTCTAAAATATTGTAAGCGGCAATGAAACGGTGGAATACAAATTATTATCTATGAAGTCGAAGAAATTTGACTTTAGAAAGTACCTTTGATTGCGTTTTAATGTCTTTTATACGAAACTGAGTTGTAATTTTTTAAGCCTATTTTATTCATATCTGAGGATTGCAATATGAAGAAACGGTTTTCTTGCTTCGTGACACTTACAAATATGAAATGTTGTCATTTGTTAGAAAGACCACAGCAATCTTAAACTTTCGTTGGCACTGTATTTTTTTGTTATTTTGACACTTTCGTGCACAATTGAGGCCTTTCTATGTATATAATTATTTATTAGGATATAGCAATGGCTTATCTAATAATTATTTATACTAGATAAACCATTGAGCGTAGAGGACTGAATTTTACCAATTCAGTTGTTGAAGCGAATCCGTGAATCCTTTTTAACACAAGTCAAAGTTGCCAGTCACTTTTTATTGTGTGTGTGTTTACGCTAGGGTGATATGCTCTTGAAGCATCCTGAGGCAATGGCAACATGCCACTGATATAATTATAACACATACAAACATACGAATATATAACAGACTGCAGTGTGGTATATATTTGTTATCCACTATATGGTAGTGGTCCTAACATGATACCGTGAGGAATGCTTTCTGATTTTTATTGCTACATCTGACTTTTTGTTTATAAATTTACCGTACCGCGTGTTTTACAAATTGACTTAAAACAGCGCGGTGAATATCCAAATATGCTTGTGCTTAAATTAACATTATGTAAATATATATTAGTCAAGTATTTGTATTTTGACGTGACAACGTCTTATAAATTGGTTTGCCAGGTGACACTTCAAGAAACTGCGTTACGCTCCGCTCACGTTATGCGCTCACAATGAGAGCGAGTGAGAGGCACGCGTCCCGCCTAAGAGCGAGAGAGACAGACATAAAAAGTGAAAGGCACGCGTCTTTCATCCTTCTTCCTACTATACGAATGAATATTCACATTAAAATTATTTTACCACTCAAAGTCGTTGTCACGTAAAACTTTCGCCCGTATACCGACTTTACAGGCAACCAATTTTTTTTACCTATAAACTAAAGTTTGTACTTTAAAATTAAGACACGCTTGCAAGTGAAGAATAACTTCGTGGGGAAACCAGCATGTCTGAGAGTTCCATAATGTTCTTACAAGGCAGTCTGCCAACCCGCATTTGTTTAGCATGAAGCATTATGGCCTAACCCGTCTTGTAATGAGAAGTGACCTGTGCCTAGCGGTGTAATATATTTATGGACAAGGCTGATGCCGAAATTATGGTACCGATTAACTTAGATCAATTCTCACGATACCGATATAACCGTTCCGTACACGACGTACCCCTCGTATTCTTCAACATTAAAAAAAAAAAATAGTCATGACCCATTAATGATTGCCTTGTATTCGTCAGTTGTAATCTATGTGTTTCTTCTGTAACGTCGATGTCATGATCATTATCATCAGCCCTGTATATAAACTGCCCCACTGCTGGGCACGGGCCTCTTCTCACTTTGAGAAGGGTAAGGCCATAGTCCACCACATTGGCCAAGTGCGGGTTGGTAGATTTCACATGTCTTTCGAGAACATTATGGAGAACTCTCAGACATGCAGGTTTCCTCACGATATTTTCCTTAAGCGTTTTGCAAGCGATAATTAACAATTTAATACGCACATAACTTCGAAAAGTCATTGGTGCGCGCCCTGGATTCGAATCCGAGACCCTCTGCGTAGCAGTCCATCGGTCTCTCCACTTGGCTATCGCTGTTGTCATGATAAACCATGTAAATGCCATTATAAAAAAGGCAGCGATAGCCGATTGGAGATACCAACAGACTGCCACGCAGAGGGTATCGGGTTCGAATCCACGGCGCGCACCAATGACTTTTCGGAGTTATGTGCGTATTGAATTGTTTATTATCGCTTGTCCCGTGCCTCGGAGAGCACGTTAAGCCGTCGGTCCCGGTTGTCATGAAGATCTTTGACAGTCGTTACAGGGCGTCAGTACCTTCTAAAATAAACTGACACTAGTCTAAATCATGGAATATCGCTATCCCTTCGGGTTGCGGAGGTCAGACAGGCAGTCGCTCCGTTGAAAAGCTAATATTCAGCCAAATCCGGTTAGACTAGTAAGCGGACTCCAGATTGAAACTGGGATAACGCTAAGAGAAAGAAGATTATCGCTTGTCCCGTGCCTCGGAGAGCACGTTAAGCCATGGGTCCTGGTTGTCATGAAGATCTTTGACAGTCGTTACAGAGCATCAGTACCTTCTAAATAGTCTAAACCATGGAAAATCGCTATCCCTTCGGGTTGCGGAGGGCAGACAGGCAGTCGCTCTGTAGAAAACCTAATATTCAGCCAAATCCGGTTAGATTAGTAAGCGGACCCCAGATTGAAACTGGGATAACGCTAAGGGGATGATGATTTATATAAGTTATATAATTTGAACAGTTACTGAAACATATTTTATGTTTATTTATTTTACTATTGTCTTACTTAGATTATCAAATCAAATGCCGTGTTATCGTTTAACTAGCAATGGTGTAAAACAAGTTATCCATTTGGTTCTACTTTTAAAACTCGAAAAGTTCACTGTTATATAAATCGTTCAAGAAGGACAAAAATATTGAAGAAGATTTATTGAGACGTTTACCTGAGATCATTAAATATTTTAGTAAAGTCTACTTTAGGGACGATGTGGAATCATAAAACAAAATTTAAAAACAAAACATTTATTAAAATAGCCTTAAATGCTAAAACAGATACGAATATTTAATTGTCTTTTCAACAAAACAAGTAAGACATCTTATTAGTCATGGAAAACTGTGTAATTACTGCTACCAGTATAACATCCAATAGTGACAGTTCAGCAATGTAACATAGATTATCTTAAATAAGAATAAAAGCTATCTTGTATAAATATGCTTGTGTTTCAATATCTGGACATTTTATACCTAAACAGACCATTTCTCATCACTGTTACCCACTAAAAGCAAATATTGTTTCTTTAAAATAAATTTAATACCGCATTCAAAATTAATGCCGTAGAACAAGACACGAACAAGGCAATTAACGTGAATAATAAAATAAACATCAATCCGAGGATGTAAAACTTCCTGTCCCGTCATTGCATCCAATATTAAAAAAATACTATAAAACTTTTGTAAGATGTTTTCGAGTTACAACACAATAATTTGATATGATCTGCAACCACTTAATGTCTGCAATATAATATTCTTTCCTGCCTTACCTACCCAAAGTGCACAATTGTGAAACCAAAATTAGTACCTGAAATTTCACCGATGTGAAAAAGTTACATTGCCCAAAGTATATTTAGCGATACTTTCTCCAAATATTTATTTTAATTCATACAACTATTCACTTTGTTGCGTTTACTACTATAAGAGAATAATCGTATGTTACAGAAGTAGTTTCTCCCTTTTCATCACTGGAAAAGTTTAATGCGCCTATTTCCTGTCCCACGCGTACGTAGTCTTGAAAGAATTCATCATATACTTCTTGAGGCATGTTGAATGGCTCTATGGATTGCACCATACCTGAAAACAATAAATTTATGTACTTTAAATTTAAAATTCTGATGATGTTGAGATTTATTTTATTTTAGTTATTTTTCTTATGATATATTACTTTGTGTGGTAATGGATTAGACATTCAAAGTGGCACTTCCTCATTTCATACCGTCATTATTTAATGTTGTTAAAAGCAACTAAGAAAAATACTCGAAGCCAAAATAATCTTTGGGATGACACGTAAAAGCTTGACATCAAACCTTATGCTAACCCGTCTGCCAGTGAAATATACCAGGCCAGATTCTCCTATTCACTCACAATACTACGAGTACGTTAGTAAAAGAGGCCTATGTTCACCAGTTGACTGCTAAAGGGTGTATGATGATGATCCTTATTATGGAGTTAATATTGTGCAAGATTTTGTCACTCACTTTTTAGTGCCGCAGCGTTATTCAAGATATATTTCATTGGTCTGTGTTTGACATCAATATTCTTGAAGCCACATTTTTTTACAATCTCTGCTACTACTTTCTCCGGATTCTGTGAATTTGACATATTGTTACACAAAATGTTGCTTTCTATCATTATATTATTATAATTATTTCTACTCCAATATAATGTGTATTATGTACCTTCATATCATGATATGGGGATACGAAGACGTCAACTTCTTTCAGCCATGTCTTCCATTTAGGATAGTCTGCCAAGACAATATAAATACTGTATATTGCAGTGCTTGCGATGAATGTCAAGAATATATCGCCGCCCTTTGTTAGAAGATTGTAAATATTGCCAAATGCTTTCCTGCAACGAATGAATACTCTACTCTAAGACATGTTAAATATATAACCACCTTTCTAAAAAAAAGTTGCATTTATATAATTTTGATTTACATTTACATTTGCATCTAAAATCTAATTTAAAATAATTGTAGTATCAAGACGACAAAGCAAATAATCGAACAAATAAAATAGACTGTTATAATAAAATACTACGAAAGATTAACAAAAGAGAATATCTTACTCCTGATTTTTGACCCAGTGTAAGGCGTAGAAGGAAAACACATGATTGAATGCTCCTTTTAAATCTTCAGGTAGTTCTCCTTCGATATCCAATACTCTAAACGACATATCTTCTTGCGCGTATTTTTTGCTTGCAAATTGTATCATGCTTTCGTTTATGTCGCTTCCAACATATTTCGAGTAACCGTAAGGTGCAAAGTTTTTGACAAGAAGGGAAACGCTTCCATCACCGCAGCCTATATCAATCGCTGTGTCTCCTTTGCTCCATTTGATCTTTTGCTCATATTCCTTAAGACATTGGAGAGTAGCATTTCTTTGAATTTCATTTGATGCATGGTATAATTCCGGATTGTTCATAGCAATTCTGAAACAGTAGTTATTTACATACTTGTTTGCCAATTTGGGCATACTTATAATTTGTCTCC
The DNA here is from genome assembly GCA_944739405.2 of Euclidia mi. Classification (NCBI taxonomy): domain Eukaryota; kingdom Metazoa; phylum Arthropoda; class Insecta; order Lepidoptera; family Erebidae; genus Euclidia; species Euclidia mi. The sequence continues at coordinate 93,136,409 of OX123183.2, read as the reverse complement.
TAATATGACAAATAATATCATAATAAAATTAATAGTAATGGTTTTTATCTGGGCAGGGCTAAGATTGCGTTTAACTACAAATCCATAGACATCCAATATTAATAAATGTATGGAGAAGCCCTATGTACATGTTTTAGGATATTCTTCATGTCAAACCATCATAATAAGGTACGTAAACTTGCATCATGCGTCAACATTTTTGCATGACGTAAGTTTTGGGTTTAATTAGCATGTCATTTTATCTCTGAGCCTATTGTGGCTAGAACCGTGCAGTTGCATAGTATCTACATATTTTTGCTCCCAATTTTCCTCACACGTATGCAGATCATTACATATTTTGTAACCACAATGTAACAAGGCGATTTCATACTAAGCAACCGAAAATAGATCGACATTATCAGCTTGGAATCGACGACGTCTGCCTTTTTGTCAGTAGTCTTTTGTGATAACAACTATTTTTCAATCATTGGCCTTCATCTGTACTGTATTTATAAAACTTTGTTCTAGCTATGGGAAACAGGAAAGTCCGTTGCGCAAATGCTGAACGTTACATGTTAAATTCTATTTCTATGTTGCATACAATTATTTTGTTGTAAAGACATCAAAGATCACAGGTTATATCTAAAATTAAATGGCAATACGTATACGTACGTATAGTACATGGCATTGGAAAACGTTGCGTAGTTCAATAGATATTGATCAAGGAAAGAGGCAATAGTAAAAACATTGTAAGTTATGATGAAATATTGCTAAGTTCATTTCGAGGTGGTAGACAAATTAATTTTATCTTTAGTTACTATTTGATTTATTGCAATTTGTTGAAATGGCCATAACTATTTAAATGTCCATTACATTTTACGGGTATTAAAAAAACGGTATTAAACGTATAATGCATGTTTTATGCTTTATCAATATAAACAATGGTCATACAGTTAGATATACTTATCATCCTATTTTTATGTGGGTTTTGATTAAGAATTGTATGTCTAACTGAAACTATTGAAGATGTATTTGAAGTGCTTCCTTAGTTAAAAGATTAAAATCCTTATTGCGGTTTGATAAAATTTAGTATAGATACCTCTATGTGCTTTTCAGATCAGATAATTGCTATTATACTTGCCTCATCTTGATGTTGTGGTTTTGCTGACTTTGTGATGAGAAACAGTGAGACGCCCCTGAGAACTTTTCTGAGATTCCTGAACAAAAAAAGTAAAATTTTAATAACGATAATTCTGGCGACTTCTTTTATCGATTATTTGTATTTAGCGGGCTTAATCGAGTAAATGAACGAATGTAAATTCGAAAGAACACCGGTATTGAAACCTTAAATTTGTTAATTTATTGTTGTTGGTGTGTCTTCTATGCTCATGAGAGCAGCGAAATATAATTTTTTTCAACTAGTTGGTTGTTTTTCTAACGTATGTATGTTACATAAAAAAATAACGGTTTCCTTGGTGCTAGAAAAAAAATAAAATCGGGCAAGTGCGAGTCTGACCCGCGCACCGAGGGTTCCGTACGCATTTTACCTTATTTGAGGTTGGTGCTAATTACGCTAATCCTCTAAATCTGTATGAGCGCCCATACAACTTAGAGGACTATCTTAAATGGAATCTACTTTGTATGTATGAGGACACCCTTAAATATTCCACTTTTTAATTTTTTTGTAATTTTTCCTTTATTTGTGCTGTAAGACCCTGCTTTTGGCCAAATTTCGTGATTCTAGTTCAACGGGCACTACCATATAGGTTTTCGACCCAAAACCTATAGGGTACTTCCGGTTGACCTAGAATTGTCAATTTTGGTTCAAAGCAAGGTCTTACAGCACAAGTAAAGGAAAAATTCCAAAAATTAAAAAAAGTTGAAAATTAATGTTAATTTTGGTACTTACAAGTTTTCGCAAAAATCTAATTTTGACCATATATCTTTTTATCGGGTTGACCCAGGACCCTGATTTTTATACACCTAATAGGAACCATAGACCTCTGTATCTGGTATAAATTTCAATTTGCTAGGTCCACCCGTTTCTGAGAAAATCGGTGGTGACACACAGACAGACAGACAGACAGGCAGACAGACAGACAGACGGACAAGAAAGTGATTTTATAAGGGTTCCTTTTTTACCTTGTGAGGTACGGAACCCTAAAAAAAGAAAGGTGTAGAAAAAAAGTTAATAAACAATAATATCGATTAATGAATTGCTCTTCTGGCATACGTATGGACTATGGTGTGTTTGTGTGTGTTGTGTTTCACTTTCTTTCCGTTCTCATAGTGAGAAGAGGCCCACTTCCAGCAGTTGTATCCCACTGTTGGGCGTGCCCTTTTCGGAGTTACGAACTTGAGACTGAGAGCTAGTACGTACTTTTTGTTTATATAGTTTGAAATATTTTAGGTGACTTGTATCTTTTCTTTAGACTACACAGACCTCTGTTTTTATTACTTGTGCCTAATACTAATGGACGTATTTCATAGTATTTATGTGTATTTTATGTTACTTGAGGAAAGTTATAAGAAATCGTAGATGATAAAAATCATCCACGATTTCTTGCATTATTTATACCTGTTCTTGTACTGCCGTTATACGTGATGCCCTTTTTGCCGATTTTTATGCAATTAATTAAACGTTTATTTTTTTGAACGTATTAATTTGATGGCTGGTTACAACATAAAAAAAAAGAATTCTTAATAATTGTATTGTATTGTAAAATGTATTTAATTAGAAATGAATGTACTATATTTGCGTAATTACTTTATAGTAGAGGAAATAAGTTGATATGTTTAGGCACAAAATTTAATCTTCATGCGTCTTTCACTGTGAGAAAATAGCCTGTCTTAGAGTAAGACGGAAGAATTCTCTAAAACAGTCCTTCGTGACGTAAACGTAAGGCTTAGGCTAAATAAATTTCGCCCTCATTTTGCACATATTGTGCATACTTAAGTTTGTAGGGCAGCGATAGCCTAGTGGAGATATGTATAGATAACCGGCTGACATGTAGAGGGGTACACTGAATTTTGTTAGTTGTCTGCGTATTGCATCGTTTATTACCGCTTGTCCCGTGTTTTCCCTTGGAGAGCATGTACAGCCGTCCGACTCATCTCTCATGAAGATCTTTGACAATCATTAAAGGGAGGCAGAAACTCTGATAAACAGACACTAGTCTAGTCTAAACCGTGGAATATCGCTTTCCCTTTGGGATCAGACGGGGAATCGCACTGGTTAAAAGTCTAGTAAACGGACCCCGGATAGTAACTGGGATAACTGCGGAAAATGATCTAAGTTTGGAGTACCATATTATTTTTGCCGTATGTTATATTTTGGCATTTACTACCCATCTATTAATTTACGGATATGTATTCATATACTTGTGTAAAACTTTTCTGTACTTGTGTTAAATGATGTTGTTTCTTGTCAAATTTTATTATGCTAAGGACCGGTTTTATCGCTTATAATAGGTATTGGTTAAATTACTTGGCATATAACATCGAAAAAAACATCCTTCTTATTTTGAATGTATCTGAATGATAATGTCTATCTAGAGGTGAAGAAACTGGCACCAAATCAAGGGCAAGTTACTACTTGTCCATAGTGTTGCCCAAATGCAAGAACAAGACGAGACTTAGCCAGTCTTGGTCTTGGTCTTGCGCCAATACACCTGGTCTTGGTCTTGGTCTTGGTATTGCGCTCCCAGTCTTGGTCTTGGTCTTGGTCTTGCAGCAAGAGTCTTGCAAGTCTTGCAATTACCTATCAGTCTATTACTATTTATTAAAGTTTTTAAATCTTAGAAAAACGTATTAGAATTGGAACATTGTGAGCTTGAATTAACACAGCCATAGTAAAGATCAAGCAGATTAATAAATAACTGAAGATTTGATGAGAAATTCGAAAAATCAACTGACCTATATGTCGTTTTCCATGGAAGTAACTGTTTCTTAATAAACATTTATGATTTATAAGCTTACATTTGCTAAAACATGTAAAAAAAACAAATTAATTACAATAACTTGACTGTATTTTAAAGAACAATATCTGTCTAGAAAGAGATTGAACCCTCAACTTATATGAAATTTAATAAAAGAGTTTTACGATTTATCATTTATTTCAATAAAAAATAAAATACAACACAAATCAAACATAACAGTACACAATAGCTTTATCATTAGGTTATGTTACTTTATATCAATTCTTTTGACCAAGAATTAATACAAAGTAATGCGCATAGGTCCAGTTTTTCATATTCTTTGATACAGTTTTTGCGTCTCATAGAATTCCTAAGCGTACCTATACACCGAACTGTTACACCTAACTATTCCGTGAAATAGCGCTAAGTCCTAGTTGCAAGACGCAAGAGTCTTGCAGGCTTAGTCTTGTTCTTGCTCAAGTCTTGCACGATCAGTCTTGGTCTTGGTCTTGCTAAAAATACGCGGTCTTGTTCTTGGTCTTGCAAAAACGCAAGAACAAGACCAAGACTGCAAGACCAAGACTGAATTTGGGCAACACTACGTTGTCCATGACTTGGTGCCAGTTTCTTCCCTTAACCGAAACGTAAGGAATAGACCTATTTTGATTGGGTTGAATCATCAATGTCGAAGGAGTCGTATAACTAAATACTATATATTAATTTACGTTCACGCGTTCTTCATAAAGATGAGTCTTGATAGAAAGAAAACCTATAAGAATACTTATGGTCGCCATGTTACATTTTGAGGCATGAAACCATAAAAATGCAGTAGGATTATAATTTGTTGATGACAGATTACAAAAATGTGCCTCATGGTTATCCAAAGTATCTAGGAAACAAATGGCTTTTCTGTTTGTAATTAAATAATTAATACTCTTTCTTATCAAAACTCTGGGATATAATTCCCAAAACTGTGAATATGAAGCTATATTGCGGTTATCTACTAAATTAATAATTAAATAAAAATTACATTCTTAAAGTTTCAGTATCCATCTTTTAAAATAATGTAGATGTGAGTTATGAATGTGTTTCAGGTAGTCAATATAATATACCTATACGGTAGTTTAGTGTAGCTGGCGATAATTGACATTCAGCTCACAAGTGCTCGCTTGGATCGCAACGGCCGTCTCGACCGAGCCCGAAAAAGTGCATTGCCCTGCGCCACCGTAATACTTTTTATATTTTTTGCTAAAGTTTTTGCGTCTGCGCGCACTATCTACTCACTTGGGTTAGGATACCTGACCTGCCATAATGTAATTTATATTGACGACGCGACGAAAACATTAGATGACGTGATAACCGTTATTTTGTGTTACGTAACTGATTAATATGCATTCGATACTCAACATACATTTTATGTTTATGTCTAAACTAGATTTCTAAAGATTAAGATTAATATATTCTTATACAGAAACTGGTTAATACAACATGTAAGTGGTTTAGGCAATGTGTTCACTGCTGTCATTCCAGTCCAATACAGTCCAGACTTTATTGTAATTTAACCGACATCCATTTAAAGAAGGTATTATAGAAAATAAAGAATCATTTTATGAAAAATAAAAAATATGCATATGCATCCTTTTCAGCAAATTGAGCATTAACTTATTAAATTGCAATGTAAGTAAGTAATACTGAACTGCCACGATAACCAGAGTTACATAAAATCCTGGTATTATTTCCATTCAAAACAGGTTACCCAAATTCCCATTTACATACGTGCACTGAAGTACGAAAAATGTAAGGATGCTTTAAACCAAAAAAAATATGCTCGTCGTAATCTAAACTCGTATTTCAAGGACAAGGTTAAGACTGGCGAAAAAAACTTCAACTCGGTGCATCCATACATGATGTAAGTGCAACGAGCAATGGACGAGAGCGAGTGTAATGTCTTGATCTTTCATTGCACATCATTTATTTATTTATGTATATTAGTGCCCTAAACAGAAGATGGTACAGCGATTGAAAACTAGGTACATACAATTTTGAGTATGGATATTAAGGCGATTCTCACACTGAACCGCATCACGCAGCGTCGTGCGGGAGTGCGTTTTGTTACGTTGCTTGAAAGTACATCAATTTGTATAGAAAAAATGCATAGTTTAACACACTGAAAACGCATTCACGCGCGGTAATTTTCTTCGTCGCCGCGCACCACGCTGCGTGATGCGGTGCAGTGTGAGAATCGCCTAACTGGTATTCTATAAAATCCGGTTAGATTAGAAAGTGGTACCCCGGTTCCAAGGTGAAAAAGTCTTGGATGCAACCGAAATAAAGCTAGAGCGATGTTGATGATGTTAACTAGATCCTTGAGTAATGTGTATAATATAATAAGTATGGCATTAACTACAATACAACTGGGCTGAAAGTACTTAGAAGATTTGCAAGATTGCCAGCTTAAATATACATATATTCGTATCCTAAGATACTCTATGGCTGAAAACTACATACTTATTTGTTTTTACTACAATAATATAGTTATGTGCCTATTACAATAGCACAAAACTTTTAGTCTCTCAACTCATGATGTTATAATGAAGTGAGCAGGTCAATTGAGGGATTCTACGGTTATTGTCATTAATTTGCCTTTTGCCCAGTGCCCATATCTGATAGGCATTTGTGCCTAGAATATAGAGAACACGAGCTGGACTTAGATTGCTTTAATCAGTTTCTTTAATAGTTTGTCTTCTCTTTAGGTCCGTAATCATAAGCTGGAGGCGGTACAAATATGGCATATCTTTAATACATAGCCTCATACACGTGCCGTGAAACACGTGTAGGATTCGTCCTCGAAAATCTTCGAGGGTTAATCCTTATCGTTCAAGGTAAAATCCCGATCATATTTATATCACGTAATTCTGAAAGTGAATGATTTTTTCAATGAAAAGTAATAAGGCTGGCTGTTTCTAAACATACAAAAGATTCGTCAATCTTTCTTTTTAAATTTTATTGGTGTCTATGATTTGTCTTGCCCTGATAAACAAATATTACTGTGTATCGAACATCGTCTACTGTGAACTTCAATGTTCTTTGTAATTCTGAATAAACCTTCTCAGATTTTTATTACCGTATAAATAGAAAAATATGTCTCAAAACAAAAAGTCATCTTTATCATGATAATTATTATACCTACTGTTATGCTATATCCCTTGAAGCCACGACACACAGGGACACTTCGATTAGACTAAGTATCTATGGGCTTTTCCCTTAGAGCCCCGATCCCCAAGGAGTCACCTTTCGGAGAGCCCCGAAAACGAAAATGTTGATTACATTTATCTAGTTTACTTTTTATATTATTTTCGACTTGTACCGTCGACATAAAAAGTGCATAAATGTATGAGCTTGAAATATATAAGACGAAAGTATTTAATTTAAAATTTTGTACAACACCAGCTCATAGATTTATTAGAGGTTAATACAGTTTCAATAAAATGTTTCAAATAGAATAGGATATTAGAAGAACAGAAAGAATATTACATATGTAAGTACATAGTACAATATTATCAAATATATTCTACAATTTATGAAAACATTTTTTTTTAACTTTACTACGGTACTAATGTTGATTATTTTTATAGTTGATTTTCGAAGTCCAATTATGCCTGTTTTTAAATTATGTTATTTTTTATTTCGTCTAGATACTTTGATCTTCATGTATTGAAAAAGAAGCGATTTTGACAATAATCAAAATCTGTGATTGCCCTAAGAAACTCTACTTTGTATTCTTTAATTATAATATTTACTATAGCCAAGCAAAAGTCTATAATTTTTCCTGATCCTTAAAGTTAAGCATTAAATTTTAGTAACTAATAATATTTTATAAACGTTATGTTGCTGTTGACGGTAGTTTTAAGCTAAATTGACTTTTAATGGAGTTTACCAAGACAGAAATAAATCAGGGCCTTCCAGTACGGGTGCCTCGGCGATCAGGGCCCTAAGAAAATAACCCGTATCTATCATTGTCCACTTGTTGATCGTACATATATTTTCTCTTTATAGTAATGAAACATATAGCTCCAATACTTTTAATCAGAAGAAGTTACAAAATTACCCAGAAAGTTACAAATACCTACAGTACCTACTAATTTTATTTCTATGCGTTTGACAGTTACAATAATTTTATTTATAGTCTTACGCCTGTATCCCCGAAGGGGTAGGCAGAGGTGTAAATATTAACCCACAATACAATAGTAACATGTTCTATTTATTTAATTTTTATAAAGGTAACTAGCGGACCCAGCGAACTCCGTATCGCCTTTTTAAGAGTTTTTATTTAATTCCCTTTTTTCCAAGCTCCTTTTCCAAAGTTACCATTGACTTAGCGCTTAATCTCTTATCATTCCAGGGTCTATAAGTGATGCAAAAACAAACATAGATTTTTATATAATATTGAATTCCCCATTCCTTAAAATATCGGAGACGATTCCGATATCGACTTAAAAAAAATCCCGTCCGCCATCTTTGATTTCCTATCAGCCATCTTTGATCACGAAATAGATGTTGTATTTGGATTCACCATCCCTTAAATCATCAGAGACGAAACCCATATTGATTTTTAAATTTTTCCCATCCGCCATCTTTGATTTCCCATCCGCCATCTTGAATCACGAAATAGATGTTGTATTTGGATTCCCCATTCCTTCAAACATCGGAGACGATACCCATATTGATTTTAAAAAAAAATCCCATCCACCATCTTTGATCACGAAATAGATGGTGTTTTTGAATTCCCCATTCCTTAAAATATCGGAGACGATACCCATATCGACTTTAAAAAAATCCCGTCCGCCATCTTTGATTTCCTATCAGCCATCTTTGATCACGAAATAGATGTTGTATTTGGATTCACCATCCCTTAAATCATCAGAGACGATACCCATATTGTTTTTTTTAATTTTTGCCATCCGCCATATTTGATTTCCCATCCGCCATCTTGAATCACGAAATAGATGTTGTATTTGGATTCCCCATCCCTTCAAACATCGGAGACGATAACCATATTGATTTAAAAAAAAATCCCATCCACCATCTTTGATCACGAAATAGATGGTGTTCTTGAATTCCCCATTCCTTAATATATCGGAGACGATACCCATATCGACTTTAAAAAAATCCCGTCCGCCATCTTTGATTTCCTATCCGCCATCTTTGATCACGAAATAGATGTTGTATTTAGATTCGCCATCCCTTAAAACATCGGAGACGATAACCATATTGACTTTTTAAAACTTTCTCATCCGCCATCTTTGATATCTCATCCGCCATCTTTGATCACGAAATAGATGTCGGATTTGGATTCCCCATGCCTTTAAATATCGGCGACGATACCCATATTGACTTTAAAAAAAAATCCCGTCCGCCATCTTTGATTTCCTATCTGCCATCTTTGATCACGAAATAGATGTTGTATTTGGATTCACCATCCCTTAAATCATCAGAGACGATACCCATATTGATTTTTTAAATTTTTCCCATCCGCCATTTTTGATTTCCCATCCGCCATCTTGAATCACGAAATAGATGTTGTATTTGGATTCCCCATCCCTTTAAACATCGGAGACGATACCAAAATTGATTTTTTAAATTTTTCCCATCCGCCATTTTTGATTGCCCATCCGCCATCTTTGATCACGAAATAGATGTTGTATTTCGATTCTCCACCCCTTAAAATATCGAAAGCGATATCCATATTGATATTTAAAACTTTCTCATCCGCCATCTTTGATTTCCCGTCCGCCATCTTGGATCACTAAATAAATTTCATATTATTAATCAGCGTCCCGAAAATTTCAAAAACGATACCCATATAGATTGTATCCTATTCGTTTAGCCTTTTTTTGCCTTTGACCCAACCCTCCCCCTTCTCGTTTGACCATTTTATTATTTTTGTCTGGCCCCTTAAAGTTGTGGCGTAATTTTATATAGCCTATAGCCTTTCGGAATAATTGGGCTATCATAGGCAATAACAATTTTTAAAATCCGACTGCTAGTTCCTGAGATTAGCCGACATTATGTTTTAGCCTTCTTAGCCTTTTGCCCGACCCCAAAGGGTCGAAGCGTTACGTTATATAGCCTATAGCCTTCCGGAATAACTGGGCTATCGTATACAAAAAGAATTTTTAAGATGCGACCGGTAGTTCCTGAGATTAGCACGTTCAAACAAACAAACAAACAAACAAAAACTCTTCCGCTTTATTATATTAGTATAGATTAACCTATAAAATAAATTTAGCTTTTGATAGATCTGGAGGCACGGCAGTGCCCCCGCCAAGTCGAGCGCAAAGCAACACTGCCGTACCATCCGTGTCTGGAACCATTTCACCGATTTTTCAGGGCCCTATTTGAGAACCTCTGGATGGGACTAGAACGCTGAAATTTTCGTCATCTAGTAAGCTATACACTTGAAATCCAAAATTTCATTTTTCACACATAAGTGGGTACAGGTCAACCGTCAACGGCAAAGTCACATAACATTAAATATAATAATAAAGAAACTGCAGTAAGGAACCTTAGACTTGGCTCAACTTTGTCTAGAGATTTTATTACTTTTTAGAGATAAATAAGCAGCTCCATCGAGATTTGGCTATTTTTTTACAGAATATTTTTAGTGGGATAATATTTACGTATGTCGTCTCATAATAAACTTGCAACTGTTTCTACTTGGACGGCATGTCTTGTTCACGTGACTGAAACGTCATACTCAGTTTTTAAATAAAACAATACATGTTATAAATCTTAATTAATAGATTACAGTAGACTCTACATTAGTTTAGATAACTGAACGATAATATAATTATCGATTTTAAACTTTCGCGATTTAAGTATATAAATCATAAAAAATAAATTAGCGGGTCTTAATCGCGTACACTTAATTTATTTAAGGTATAAATACCTATTTGTTGCCGACGTTTCTCCGCGACCACGCTCGGTGCAAGACGAGCGAAACGTCGAAAACAAATAGGTATTTATACCTTAAATAAATTAAGTGTACGCGATTAAGACCCCCTAATTTATTTTGTATGATGAACGATAAAATTATTGTTCTAATTTTCATCGCATTGCATAAAACTTTTTGACATTGGATAAACAATTTATGTTTTACGCCCACTCTAGTCTACATATAATAAAACACGCTGCGGGCATCCTAGAGGTTTTCTTTTATTGAACCGTTTCACCCCGACCCCTTGAGAATTGGGGGCAATCTCTTCTAACTACGGAATTCAATATTCGAAATATAGATAGATCTGTAGATTTTAGATTCGTTTTTGACAGTTTTTGACATAAGCTCCATACAAAATATGTCAAACACGAAACTAAAATCTACAGATCTATCTATAGTTCGAATATTGAAAATGGCCGTTAGTGCACCCCTACGCTTTCTTAGCAACTTACATGTAAAATTTCAGCTTCTGGCGCCCAATAGTTTTGGCTCAGCTGCTGAAGAAAGAAAGATAAAGAAGATTGCTTAAGTTATATAGAATTTACTACTGCTATGTAACCCAATTACTAAATTTATTTAGCTTAAATCACCTACGTTATAAAATGCTATTTTTCAGGCTATAATAGTAATTTACTTACTCTTCTCTATTTTATATAATACGGCTATGATATGTATTGAAGAGAAGTCTATAGGTATATCTTTTGACATAAAAGTCTTGGTCGCGAGCAGTAATTGTAACTCAACTTCAATTAATAAGTCTATGTAGATTTAAATGAAAAATGTTACAAGTATCAAGACTGTACGGAGAATGTATGTGGTAGAGTAACCAGCAATGTCACCCCGAGTGAGTTCAACCGCCGCGCGCGAGAGCGGGAAAAAGGGCTCATATTTAGGGAACTTTATTGTACCAACTACCCACTTAACTTACACCATATAACGAGTAATCATATCAAACTGTTTGTTTATGCGCTGACTGACTGACTTGTTAAGTGCAGCGCACAATTACTGGAGTGTCGTTAAACGTCTCAGGTATAATTGTGAAGATATCTTTAGAAGATAAACGAATTTCAAAGAAAGCGTTTCATTTGAAAGAGACAATTTTGCCTTTATACATATTTAACACGAGTTTCTTCTGCGAAAGGATGGGTTGGCTGCATGAGTGATTGCTTATTGATTTAGGTAGGTACGGAAAACAAAACCTTGACAAATTTGAGACAGGGTACAGTTATATAATTTAGAGTAACTAGATCCCTGAGTATGTGTACAAAGCATAATTGTAGTAGATACATTAATTATTGTGGACTGTAAAGTATAATAATAAAAAGGAGTTATAATGACGCTTAGTATCGAATAATACGGATTACCTATTTACGTCTAAATAGGTACTGAAATGATGCCTAAAAGAGATGCATTAAATACAACGCATATTCCTCTGATCTTAAACCAGATAATTGGCATTACAATGAATGCTAATTACTATAAATAGTACAGACATCATTAGGGGAAAACCTCGATCAACTGCGACATTAAATGGCTACTACGATTCAACGGCAGAAATTCTAAGAATTGAATAAGATTATCTATTAGTTATCGATGAATAGAATTTCTAATAGTATATGTAGTAGTGCTTATCGCATGTTTTGTATTTACAATCTATGTATCAGTCATAATAAGTATATTATTGGTCTAGGGGTTATACCTATTTATCAACTTTTATTGCGAGTGAAACTACTAATAATTCACATAGGTAGGTTATGATGGGAGTGGTATGGCTTTGTAGCTACAAGCCCCCAAATAAAACGAAGTTTTTGTTGCATAGAATATCGTTTTGGTCACGATGTGCGGCAGCTGTGCTTTGAACGCCCAACTTGAGATACAGATCTAAATTGCGAATATTTTAAGACAATTAAAGGAGGTCTTGGGCAAAAATGGACCAAAATATGACTTCTAATGTGGCCAAATATAATCGTAAACTAAACACGCCCAAAGCTGCCTTAAAATGTAAGTAGCTGGTACCTAACCATCCTTAGGGCCTGTTTCACTACTGTCCAATAAGTTCTTGTTAAACTACTAGGCAAATAAATTTATACAAATTTTGTTCTAATTTTGAATTTACCTAGAAGGTAACACTTACTTAGAGGTGGTGAAACAGGGCCTTACATTAACATTTTATCTCTCGACTATCATTTAACAATGTAACTAAATTAATTACAATTTTCCTTGTTATTTATTAGGAACGTGATTAAGTTAATTAACATATACCTAATAATGTTTATTATAAATGACTGATATAAATGTAACATTAATTACGTCATTTCATTCATATATTAGATGACTCTAAACATTAAACACGTGATGAGAAATATTGAGTATTCCTCTATAGACATTTGTATATAGATCCAATTTGTAAAATGCCCTACGATAATATTATATTTTTCAATTCTATTAGTCGTTACGCATATGCCAGTGCGGTCAACACGATGATATAACACATTCTACCACATACATACACAACTAAACATACAAATATAATTTATATACGTCTTTTGTAAATACATACTTATTAGAAATAGAAACACATACACCAAGACAAAAAAATCATGGTCACGCACACAAATGTTTGACTTGATCGGTAATCGAACTCGCAACCTGCAGCGCGTGGCAATAGATAATAGGTTTGGTAGTTTTTCGGTGATGTCGGATGTCTTACTGACTTCCTTGGAGTTTTGGAGTAAAGACAAGCAAAATTATTAAATGTTAGAAAAGATAGGCGATAAAAATGTAATGATTTCGAGAGCCCAAATTATCTAAACAATAACGCATAGATAGAAAGTTGTAAGAAATACAAATATTCGTTCAATCCAAAGAACACAATAAAATAAACTCGTTCTTCGTTTTATTATTTTCAAACAACTTGTCCAAATCACTTTCTTTGATGCGAGGACTAAGTTAATGTTGTTTTAGTAGTTTCATAATGCACCTACTTACGAGGTGTCAGAGCCTGTGCTTATTTTGGGGTTCTCTAAGGCTTTAAAGAACCTCCTGACATTGGACCCAACATGGAAAATTATTCATATTTCCTGTAGAAATTACGGTAATTTGCACAAAGATCACGAATTCTATAAAAATGAAAATTTATGAGTAAAGTTGTTGCATGGCGTTTTTTTATTGATTACGATGTATAATTTAGGCATTGTTATGATGACTCATCTCCGTGAGATAGTAAAATAAAATTGTATCTCAACTGTACTACTGTATTGTAAATCAACACGAAATCCTTTATTATTATTACTATGATGACCATTTCACGAGTTGATGTTATTACTATTCGTTAGTCCTTTGGATGTAGTTTCCATTTCACAATATTCTATTCGAAGTTCTCCAAAAGACAAATATAATTAAAATACCCAAAACAAGGCGTATTTTTAGTAAAACCTTATGCGGAACCCTTTATGCATCGCGTCAATAGAGAGATAACATTTGTTGGGTTCTCGGGTGTTCAGATCAACGACCGTGTGTCTACGTGTCTGGTGCCTGTGACGCAATGTTAGTGAAAGTTAGAAAATATGTCACTTACCTACCTCATAATACCACAAAGGGTAAATAGATAACTATCATTGTGGGAAGAGAAAGTAGACCTTACTCAACAAATTTTGATGGAACTTAGTCTTACCAAGATGATAATGTCCAACTTGATGTATCGTTAGCATTAGGTAAATGGATAATTTATGTTAGAAAGTTTGAGGAGCCAAGAATTATGGTCTATAAGTATCAAGCTTTTAAATTTAATACATTTTACTGACTAGATATAATTTTGTATCCCACTATTCGTCTGATGTAAGATCGCTACCACGAAGGATAGAATAAGTCATTAGTTTTGTTAGTACCACGGGACAATTTGCACACGACCATTTAGCCCTAGATATTAATGACACAGTATAATGCCCGAACTATAGTAATTAGTTGTCAGTAAGATAAGGATTGACCTGATCGAACCTTAGAATTATGCCGTAGAATTTACTCTATGTTTCGAGACATCTTTGTTACGCTTAGGTACGCTCTTATTCTCTAATATGCATATCAAAGTAGGTACTCTGCCATTATAAATTATTTTGCAAGCCGAACGAACGTAAGCAGTTGTTAATATATCACTTACTTACTGATGTTACCAATGAATAAGATATTATATTGTGCAAAGTTTCATCCTTTTATGACACATGCATTCTTGGCGAACACTTTAAACGCATCGAAATGCATGCCTGCACAATCTTTCTCTTTAAATTATTGAAAAAAATTCGTACTTTCGTCCTCTCACAACCAGTCAGTGAGTGCAATGCCCCACGAAATTACTGCAGAAATTTTAAATTATTTCCCGTCTCTTTTGCATGTAGTATTGACTGTAAGTGAGAAAGAGAGAGTAGTAAGTAGTTTAGTCATCGCGACGGTTAAATTCGCTCTTAATGACGTCCCAATGTTTCGGGCCTTAAGGCAGGTTATGAATAAGGTCATAAGAGGAGAAGTTGTCGTAGGCTTAGAAATTGCGCTGGTTATTGTTTACCTGCTAGTTGGGTGTACCTACCTACGTGAAATCATAGGAGTGGAACGCATTGTCTGGCTCTACGAAAACCATGACCGTAGGAATTTACATAAATGGCCACAAGGTCAATTATACGTACGTGATTCGTTCATGTCTAATAGGAGAATTTATATGCGAAAACATTGCTTCTATGAAATGGTTATGAGGTCATATCGACTCATAGATTTTGAGTTTATCCCCGCGGTTTTGTACATCTTTTAGTAATCATGTACGGATTTTATTGACGATCATCTACCATAACTGATTTATAGGTGAATTTACAAACTGCATTAAATTAATGGACCAAGACAATGTTACAAACTTTATTACCACTGCTATGTACAGTACCTACATGTTAGAATAAGATTAGTATCTATCTAATACGTGAAAGTTTATCTTTTGTAGGTTTTTGAAATCGGTTTATGAAAAAGCATACATTTAGGGTGGTAACAAGACCATTACTATCAATGGTCTTCTATATGATGGTCCACCATCATATAGAAGAGACAAGGAGTATTCTTTAATTTTACCTTGTTAGACTTAATAGCAGTTGACGATCTTCTGAATACCTTTGTGGGTGATTTTTAGTGTGATATACAATATGGATATAGAGCCTTTTTTTCATGGAGACATAGATAGACTATATGACTTTGAATATATACGTTTGTGTCCCTGTTTTTCATGAGATGTTTTCAAAGGATCAAAGAAATTGATCATTAAATCAACACAAGAGTAATATTGGTATATTGCCACAAGGATGCTTCTCTACACTTGTTGTATAGTTGGGTGTACCTACTTACGACTATGGGATGGGTTTGCTTTCTGTACTTTTCTGACTATTTGTCAATTTTGTCTAAACCAACTAACCGAAGACCTTAAATCATTCATCAACAACTATTGCACTCCTATTTTAAGGATTATTGCAAAATCTGCATTTCCGAAATGTAATATTTTGAAAATACGTCGGCATGTTAATAGCGCAGTTGTAATATTGTAACCATATGCTTTTAAAGCTGCTGCATTTGATAAGTGCATTTAATTAATGAATGTATAAGTTGTCTAAACTTATCAAATAGGTACCTATTGGTAATTTATTTTTTCATAAACCGCCAAAATCTGTCTTTCTTCGGACAATACTAGAAAATAAACTTTTAAGTTGATTAAAGCAGACTTGCATAAACCAAAACTGTAGTGTTTTTACAGCTACTCAGCTTATTATATTTTTTAATTAAATTTTCACTGATATATAAAATATTTATAAAAAGGCCATCTATACATAAAGTTTAGAATCATCTTGGTACAACGTGTTGTACTTAATGTTTCCACGAGGTGCTACGTATAATACACTTACAAGGTTTCATTCCATTTACAAAGATGGCGTTGTACTCATTTCGAATTTTGTTATATTTTTGACATGTAGCACCAAAAAAGCGCAGAGTGGAAATGGTACCTAATACCTATTATGTAATAGAGCAGTTTGGTCTGTTTGGTGCTGTGGAAATATGGTGGCACTTGGATTATGATACCTATCATTGATCGGATCTATGATCCGCTTAGAATAAAATTACTTATTTGAGTGTCTGCAGTTTTGGATCCCTGCGGCGTAGCGATAAACTATGTTAACCACGATTCACGTAACCATTTCACAATAGGTTCTGAATATCTCCAGGAAAGACTCTATCACGTCTATTACACCTGCAACTCGACCCACAGAGTGGGAGGACGGCCCGCAGCAATAGGTACGGTTCGTTCCCATCACGGGATCAAAATGGTAAACTTTTAGACGCTAATAAAAAGTCTATTCATCCTTGTGGATCCAAATAAAAATCTAGACAGGAAATGTATACCATTGAAAATATAAGTAAAATCGTGTTTTTAAGTTCATTCATTAAAAAAAGAAGAGTATATACAGGATGTCACAAGACCCATCACCAAGCCGAAGTCTACTCGTTTTGGATATTATGCCAAGTCATACTAAGCAAAAATAAAACCTGGGAAACGATATTTTTTTAAGGAGACACATTTTTTAAACCGCATTTAAAAGTACGCGCGTGTAATTTTCGAAATCCAGGTGCATAGGACATCTGTAGAACAGGTTGGCTGGGTCAATGCATCGATATTGTACCTAATTACAAAAATTTCATAGTAACTTTGAACCTGAATATCTTCTGAACCAGTAATTTCGCTGGTATGGTACCGGAGTAAAAAATGTTCGTAATGATTGGTACAATATGGGGTTTCAGTTTTCGTTAAGGGTCTTTTTACACCCTGTATGCTAGCCATGTATGGCGTATCCAGAATTTTGAGTAAGAAGATTTTATTTTGGGTTAAGGTCTTGACCCCATGGAGGGTAGGTTTTATCAAGAGAAATAATAAGAGCCAGTTGCACTGCTGTCGGATAAGTTTCTGTTAAATTAATCTGTAAAGTAACACATTTTTTTTCTAATTGTGAATTTCATTGGAAGATAAGGCCTATCTTAAGAGAGATTGAATATATTATCTTTATCCAAACACGTTTGAAAAAAGTGCTAATAGCAGGCATGCAAATGAAGAGACTAGCGAGCGCTATCATATGAAGAGACCGAAAGACTCTTTGAGATTGACTCCTAACCAGCTCCATACAGTGGTGTATCACGTGATGTGCAAAATAACTATATTACACTTTCTCATCCCAACACTAACGAAAACACACCCATATACACTCATAGACTCACACATTTCGAGCAATGATCGAAGCTCATACATAATCACACATTCCAACACACATCCTCTCTGTGCTGCATGCTTTTATAAAAGTTATTTATTTATCTTAATAAGTTCATATGTTTTGTTTTTTATGCCCACATCTGTTTTACGTTTAACTAAGGCTAACATCAATTTTAAATTGTTCGATACCCCACAAATACGATTCTTGATCTGTATACTCATTCGTCGAAGCCATTCCCCGCTTCAGTGTTTGTAACACAGTTTTCACTAGCTCACCGTCGTTAAACTCTATCTTTCACCTAATATCCTATAATTTATTAACATGTTAGATTAAGATAGAAGAACTGTATAACATGTAATTGGATGAAATAAACATATTATTATTATCTAGAACTGGTGAAACCGGGCCTCAAAGTAATTTCTTATTGTACTGACTGATGGGAGGGAAGAGGGTAGAGACCTCGAGCATGTTAACTCCTCTGGGTCTGGATGCCCTATAGCTTTGCAGTGCTTATGTATGGCATTACTCGTCTTTTGCTTTGTAAGTAAAGTAACGTTTGTACTAAGCACGTTACCGTTCTGCTGATGTAGTGCTTATCATATGTTCCGACACTTGTCTTCTAGGTAGTAGAGCTTTGCTAATTGCGACACGAAAGGGCCGACTCGACTGGAGACTCTCCTCTTACAGAATATCGATGTAAAGTAACAGTATCTATATAATACGTACTGTTGCGCTTTGATCGGTGAGTGAGAGTGCCGGGGGCCTAATTCCCTTTTCCTTCTTTTTCATCACATTCCTCCTCAAATTTCTTGTCGCTTCCAGGTCGGTAATGCACTTGTGACTTCTCTGGTGTTGCAGCGTCCATGAGCGGCGGTACTACTAGCAGGCGATCAGTCTGCTCGTCTGCCGCTGATTACAACAAAAATGGCCTGGGAAACTTTAGCCATTGTCGGATGCTTATGGATAGTCTATACAATACGACTTCAGAACTGACCGCACACTGCTTATTTGCTTTTGAATGAACATGACTACTTTAATTTTAAGGCGATCTTAAAACATTTTTATGATTATTTAAATTCTGGGTCATGGCATCGAAGAGTCTTATGTGTAAATCTTGGTTAAGTTTCAAAGTAAAGTTTTCAATATTATCTATTTCATATTTGTTATAAGCATAAATTAATTCAACTTTAAAAACATAATCTATTTTATAAAGAATACAGTTAAGTAGTGAAAAGCAAAAATAGAGACACTTCACTTATTAATGACACATGTATAATTGTATACAGAAAAACTTGAACAAAAATGTATACAGGATAAATTCTCGTAATTGAGTTCCTTATAATTATAGAGACCCGGATGGATTTGCTTGTAACCTCGGGGCATGGCAATACCTAAATCAGGGCAAGAGCTGTATCTAGGCAAATCTATCTATCGCGGCTGTCTACGTTTTTGGAAAAAATCTACATTTCTCCAAATACGTTATATACCTAAGCAAGTAGAGTACCTGGCGCCGAGTAGGTGTAGTGGGTACGAGTATGGAATGCAAATCTCGCGAGATTCGGGCTCAAGCGAGACCTCGCGAGTTTATGAATAACAATACTGCGAGATCTCGCCAATTTCGAGATTTTTGAGATTGGCAATTTTGTATGTTTTTTTGCAAATAATCGCAATATTTGAATAAATTAGGACTAAAATAATAACCATTTTAAGATAAACATTTATTTTCACGAATTTTCAATAGACTTTTATGTAGTCTTCGCTTTATCAAACAAAAATCTTTTAGTACTAAAACATTTATTTTATAACAAACAACGAGAAGTCAAAAAAAATAAAACATATTATTTATGTTGAGTTGACTATTAAACTGAGATATCATTATTAATTAAATAAAACTCTATCTACTCAGTAGATCCATTAGATATTAGGTACCTACAGATTAATTAACAAAATATACCAATCAAATGAAAGATTTGTTCAGTTTAAATCACAAGCCATTATTACGAATTATTTAATTTGAAAGTAACTCCTTCAAAAGCCCAAAATGTCTAAAGAATCGTCTGCTAAACGGCTTCCTTTTTTGTTGGCCAGATAACCAGCCGCTGAGAAGGCCCTTTCGGATGAAACGCTAGTTGAAACCGCAGATCTTAGGCAGACATCCACGTACTGTAAAAGTTTGCCTTTTGACCCCCCGGACTCGTATAAAATCATTTCATTTTTTATTAATGCCGATACTGATAGATTGCAACAGCGCTTCGAATTAGACGTTTTTATGCTCGAGTGCCATCTCGTCAATCTCGCGAGATCTTGCCCTTTTTTCGACCGAGATCAATCTCGATAAAAAGGCCGAGATCTCGCGAGAACGAGATTGCATTCCTTAGTTACGAGTCTGCGGGTTCTCAAAGACAGATGGTGCAAATGCTTGATAGTCTCGCATGATACCGAATTGATCCCTAGTGCGGGCGCGGCATTTTCGTATTCTATAAAATGTGCTTCGCCAAAAAATAATATTAGTTACATACGCATAAAACGATATAAGAAAGTTTTTTTTCGTAACGTTAATTAATATACATTATAATAATAGAGCGCTTGGCATACTTTATAGGCAGAACATTGCCAAATATATCGAACTGAAACTCAGAGTGACATCAACAGGTTGCCATGTTGGCATACCGATAACTATACAAATAGTATTCATCTATCAGTTAGTCTTTTAAAAGTCTATCGGAAGATAGACTTCTTTGCATGAAATTGACAGTTTTACGAACTGTCCGAAGACAGGAGAGTTGTTTGGTTAACGAGGACCCGAGACATAATTCTGGCAGTTGTTCGCATCGCGACAAAATCTAAAATATTTTCAAAAATTATATCACATAGAAGTTATTAGATAGAAACGCGTCTTTAATCAGATTTTTTATTATAAACATTTATATATTTAATACTGAGTTTCTAATCTGAATAATCATTTTGAAGCTTTAAAACGATTGTCTGAAAGAGAATTGAAATGAACTTTATGGAAAAGCAACTAAATTTCAAGAGTATTTACAGACGTATAGGTACCTTATATAATATTATAATCAATCTGTACAAAACATAAACAAAAATAGATACTTTTAATACATAGAATACATAGAAATAGTGTCTGCACTCGACATCATTCGCAAGTCGCAACACATAGCGCGCGGACATTCATATATACTGTTATTTATTGACTCACACAGAGACGTTCCTACCTATCAACCTAAAGAATACCTAAAAAATACACAAAAAGCTTTTTTCCTAAGAATAAGCGGGACGGAGTACGGATCTTATTTTTCTCGCGGACGTTTCAGTCGCTCTCGGGTGGAGAGTGGAGTCAGAGCGGCGGGAGTGTGAGAGACCCACCACCCCCTGCAATAATACTGCGTCACTATTTTGCGCCATTACCTACACTCGCTTCCTATTCTATAAGTAGCGAGGCCCCTAGAACGTAACGTTGGAGACTTGGAGCCAACTTACGGGCGACGACCACTCAAGTTGTAACCAAAATTATACAAGTTCTGTATCGATTCGCGAGTTGCCAAGTCCTTGACCCCGTTTCATTAACAATCTATTTGGAGCCGATATGGTATCAATATCGCGATTTGTTCGATATCTAGATAGAGTACAAAGGCCTCTACAGAACTGAAGTCGCTCTTTAAACAGACTATTGACCTCCTGTATACATTGTTTGTAGAATTAAGCTGTTTAGTCTGTTGATTGTCTGACTAATTAATGATACGATATGTGACATATCCTTTGCGTCCCAGACAATTCAATATCACATTAGGAGTCATTGTTATGTAATAATATCCAAACAATTCCAGCAATCAGTGTCAAGACAAGGATGGCTGTACGGGTTTCAAAAGATTAAATAGGTATAATTATACGCATTCAAGCTTTAAGTTAAGTGTATTTAATTGATAAGGGCAGTTTCATAATACGAAATATATTATGGCAAAAAGATTACGAAAGTAAGTAATAAAAAATAAAACATAAGAGGGTTTTGTTGATCTGTGAAAAAACTGTAGAAAACAGACTACGACCATAGTATATCAAGATAAACGCGTAAACCAAGTAATGAAGTAGTCATAATATTTTAATAAAAAAAGTAAGCAGCTGGGAAGGTTACGTACTAAATCTGTTGGATTTCGAGTGGTAGCTCCGTAGAGCTCGGCTGTTTTATATGTGTTGCACTGTGCCGACGTACTTCTCTCACGTCGTTGTGCTGGTTTAATACATACCTCCACCACTACTACTATCTCAGTATTCGCCTTAATACTTCATGTTTCATGTTCTATTTATTTCATGTACATATATTTTACTGTTTGCTTTATATTGCGATAGATGTTACATACTTATTTTGATTATTGGGACTGCGAATTTAATGCAAGCTCTATGTTTGAATTTGGCGATGTGCGGCAATGTAAGTATACGTTGCGAGGAAAGTACCTACTTTTTCTAAATTCGACTTGATATTACGTCTAGGTTTGTGGGCGTTAAATCTTCATTAAAACTTTCCACAGAGCTATACAAACGCTTGTACGGTTTCTTTTTATCAATATAGTTTTTTACTTAATGAAGTACCTACGCACAGCTAGATTTTTTAAGTTATTCATTAACGCTGAATGCAAATCTAAGGAATGGAATTTTGTATAGTAAAACACATGGGAATCAAAATTATGATTACCGTAACTAGAGCACAGCCGTTCCTAAAAACTGAAAGAGGAAGGTAATTTAGGTTAAAAAGAATTTTAATAGATAATTCAAAAGAGATATAAATATATTGTATTCTTTCTTATCGGTAGAAATAGTTTGTAAGCACACGTAAAGTTACCTGGCCTGTAGTAGTTATTCAATACCTTTAGCAACTTCAGCTTTGGTAACCGATATAAATAATCTGGCCAAAATTACCCGCGTAGAATGCACTGGGTATTCTGTGGAAGCAATAATTTTAGCAAAATAATAAGCTAAGTCTGAGTACCGGCCGATGCAGCGCATACAAATTATTGACAATCGATATTTAAGTACTACACGCACCAATGCACGTTTAATTCGATAGTGTGCCTTTATCGATGGCGCTTTAAATCGATACCTACTTTCATTATAATTTTGCTCGGTATTTAAACTTACATTAATTGATCTTTTGTGACGTTCTATGCCACCCTGTTGCCACATTACGCTACTAATATGTTGCCGGTTATTAAATTTAACTATTCATGCATTCGTTTATTAAGTTATTGCATAAGTAAGCTTTACGATCCTCACATTGACTGACCTCAGACTACATTTGTAGTCGATGTAGGTAATTACTTTTTTATCCATCAACAAAGTGCTGTCGCTATAATAAAGAAGATAATGCATTTGTAATCAAAAACGATCTTTAGTTCCATTATGCAGGTGTTGTTCAATAACAAGCAGCAACTATGTTTGCTTTAATAAAACTCCAGAAATAGTTATGTAGGTATAGCAGAGTGGAAATGCAACTATCTGCTCGGAGGACATCTAAACATACCTTTGCAGATATAGGCTTGGAGACAAAGTATGTACTACGCTACGAGTTTGGAACAAATTCTACGTAGAACACAATACCCATTGCTGCTTCGTTTCGAGTGATTGAATACTCTGGTTGGACGAAGGAGGCAGTGGATGTGATCCGTGGCGATAGGATCGTGGAATGCGATGTCGTATGTTTGATTTCGGTCCAGGGGTGGGTGTGAGGCGACGGTCCTTTGATTCTGGCGAGATTAAACGTGCGGCAGACGGTGGCGCCTCTATCGATTGTTGTTGTAATTACAGCGCTATCCTCGCCCAGTCGCAAATGAAATTGTTCCGGACAGAGCTAGCTGCGGATGCCAACGTGCTGTACACTTGTCTCACCGACATGCTGCCACATTCTGAACTGTAAAACCTAGTACTAAGGTTTGACACTAGGTTTTTAGAAGCCCCTGAATAACGGGTAGGTTGCGGGCGCATTATTGCATACGATGCTGTGTCGTATGTTTTGATGGAATTCTAATGAAATGCTTCGTAGGTTCACAGCGTTTTTGTTACTTTGTTCGTCGTATCAAATAAATAAAATGAATTTGTACACGCTCATCAAACTGAGGCGAACGAAAGTCACTCGTCTCGTTACATACAAACTATTCAAGATGGCAAAAAAGTGTAGCATGCGCTACCGTTTTTAATCAGACACCTTTAAACTTGTGATAATCAAGTACCTACTCTTTTTCATATTGCAACTTTATTAAGCATCCCTAGTCGGAACTTTTATATTGAACTTTTATTTTATTATATTAATATTACTTAAAGATGAAAAAATTTAAACTGTGTTTTTGTATCGACTCTCAAATTATTAGTCTTCTTTGATTTTGTAATCTTCATAATAGCATTGTGGCAGTTAACAAACAGATGGAAATAACAAATAAAACAAATATCTTATTTGAATCTTATCTATAGGAACAATAAACACATATATCTAGTGTCTACGGAAGGCTGTACGGCGATCACGTCTGCGCACTAAACGCAATACGAGAACAAATCCAGATCTGAATCCGAAATGCGAATGGGAACAGAGAGTGAAATCCAATAAAACATTCGTAGCCCTCGAACGTATCTACGTGTACGTGACGTAGACGCCTCCTTGCAACGCATGCGCAACACACTCGTACAGAACAAACCGACAATTCCAATTTCAATTGTAGAAAAAAAATAACCAATTCGAAATGGAGAAGGCTTCGCGGCGACCAATGGGAGCGCTCACAGTCGTCATGCCAACTGTGTGGGCGGGGCGAGTGATATCTAGCATTGGAATGTTCGTTGTATTTGTTTTGCCGGATCCGAAGGCTTTATTGCATGGAGTTTGAGCCTCTTTCCCCTTGAGGGTGGAAGCGGCGGAAAGCTCGGTATGGTTTTGGGATGAGGCTCTTCACATTATGTACCGAGTCGTTTGCAGCCTACGGCTTGGTGACCTACATATACGATTGTCTTTGTCTTATTGTTGCTCGGTAAATAAAAGCTTTCTTGAATTATGTACTACACTTTCCATGTACATAATCAAGGCAACAATTTGAAAGAGATGATAAAATCGGAACGTAAACAAAGTATGAGGCAAAACAGCTTAAAAATAAGTAGCGATAGAATTAACCTGTAATGAAATCAAGGAGTGTCTCTGGCTTTATGAAACTGTGAGTATTGATTTTTCGATAGGGAAAAAACGAAGGCAACGATCTATGCAGATCTGGAGTGCTCTCGGCACATCAGATGGCACCGGCGGGCAGCCTCCGCAGACAATCGAACGGTGGGGGAGCCCCCCACCGGAGGTCGGGGAACCGACACAGATTATATGCGCGATCACTAGCGCTGAAGACGCACACCTAGGTAAAAACCTTAGCTGGATTCAAGTGGAACTTGTATGTACGTGAAATATGCTCTTTCAGAATATTGGTCAAACTTGAATGTACTTATTAAACGAGGGTTGTGTTTTACACGAAAAATATATCATTTTTAGTTAAGATAATTATGTAGGTCTGAATTGTCTCTAAAAATTAATAAGATTAGTTGTGAAGCCAGCCAGCTCAGGAATGATTCTCCAGGATTGCTATTGCAACGAAATAAAGCTTACCATTTAAGCTTAGAGTTCTGAAACTATAACTATATCTTTAATTAACAGTCTTCTTTACACCTACATTTCACAGAGAGCAATTCCTCAAATCAAAATCGCATCTAAGCCGAGAATTATCTTTGGCGTTATCGACCCGTCGGCGGCGACTTCCCATTCTCGAAGTAAAACACGGCGGGAAGGAAACCGCGGGATAAACCTACCCCACCACCTCCCCACCCGATCTTTACGTTTCAGGAATAAATATTTCAGAGCGTGTGCTTCGGAAGTTAAAGTTATGTATCGCCCACGCCAACGGTAACAATCTGAGAATGAGAAAAGCTCGCTTTACTTTTATGAAAGTTTGCTTTTATGTGCGATTTTTGTAATGTATCGTTGTATGGTACCGCTCTGTGTCTTTGTTATGAAGTTTGTTTTGTGTTTTATTATTATTTTGTATATTTTATATTTGCTATATTTTAATTATTTTTTAAATTTCTGAATGTACATAGGTACCTATTTAATTTTATTATTTACGTTAAATACCGACTATGATTATTGTCCGTACTAATGTAACCTATCTAGTATTTTGTTTGGTAACAAGGAATTAATTAAATGATTGTGTTTTAGAAATAAAATAATTATGATTAATGTAAAGTACATAATTATGATTATTATTGAATCGATTCTATGAAGTCCTGCATAACCACGTATGGTGTCAGTGGTGTGGTTGTTGTCTAAATACTAATATTTAAAATATATTTTTCCCAATTACGATTTTAAATATCCTCAATAATTTTTGCATATCTATAACTGAGCCCCGAGTCAAATTCACAATAAGTATTCTTAAAATACATAGATATAACTCTCAAATTATTAGTTTTTATATTTATTTTGTAGTCATCACAAAATCACAATATCATTGTGGCAGTTAACTCTCTTAGCGTTGGTAAAAATGTTTGCGAAAAGTCTTGATATTTTTGGAATTCGATTTCGTCGTCGAAAATATATTTACCCTCTGTATAGTAAACCGATTTCGTGGATACTTCCGTAAAATATTACTTTTGGGTGGTTGTATTATTAATGAATTTTAATTTAATTCTTATGCTTTCTGCATCTGATGATAGTAGACACTATGGTTCTTAATTAATATATGATGATATTAACTTGTTGGTCCATTGCCAGGCTTATGCTTTATTATGACCCCTCATCTTCGTTTAATTGCCTCAGGCGAAAAAACTATCTGTATAGCATTCTGTCAAATAACGCGGCGCGGCTTGGCTAAATGTGTCTACCTATATATGTAATTCACATAATAGCAATTGGCACATCATTTATACTTAAGAGTTTATTTAAAACAAAACAACATCCAAAATTTTGGTGCACGTCTTAATTGTATGCTTCTGAATTGCTCAAATGGCAGCACGTTTGGTCAAACAAAAATCGAGTTTAAGTTTTGTTCCCGGTCAATAGCTAATACTAGTAACTTCTTTTATATTTTGAGCGGCGCTGAACTTATTTATGCATTTTGAATGCTACTCTAACAACTTTGAAGGGAACCTAGTTTTGAAAGGAATGGAATCAAAGGACGGAAAAAGGAACATTTGAATAATCTCAATTCGGAACCGATGAGCGCAAAACCTTCTTAAAATTTAGAAAATGGTCTGCACGGTTGGTCTAATGGTTTAAGCGACTGTCTGGCTGTTTGACACTGCGCCGAATATTGTATGATTGTCTTATTCATAAATTGTTGTTATTGACACTTTGTGTTATGCATAAATTGTTGTTTTGAGTTTGGGTGTATATGTTACTGGGTTTTTCCGAATACTCAGTAGCAGCCCGGAGTCTGGTGATGTGCCCGGTAACGGCAATAGACTCGCCCCCTATTACGTGGGACCTAAAAATTCATGGCGAAATGTGGGTGTAATATTTACACCTCTGCCTACCCCTTCGGGGATACAGGCGTGAGTCTACAAAAAAAAATAAGTTTGGGTGTATGTTGTGTCCGTTAGCTGTAAGTTCGTAAAGACCCCCGCGATACACACAGGATCAGCCTAATGCGATATTAAAAAATAAATAAAATGTATGGAAGATGTCCCAATCGAGAAACCATCCTCAATTTGGTCAAAACTCGTACTAGACCGCCAAAGAACAGACATATATACTAAAATGTAATAAATATTAATATGTTATAATATTCTACCACATACACACAACACCATTTAATCACAAACTTAGCTTTTACTTAGAGCTCTTCATAACGGATAAACATAGACAGCAGGAATACAGTTAGTTTGAAATCATAGGCAGTTACTTCAATTTTATTTACTCATATCGACAGCCAGACAAGGAAAGCCTTAATAGAACAAGATTGTAAAATTTTCATCAAAGTTTTAATATGCCGATTGACCTTCTACGTAACGTCGGTCGGTCGTCGATCATAACTTAACATCAGGTGGAGAAATGGAAGCCTTGTCGCAATAATAAAAAATTCATTGAATTTACAAGGTTATGAAAAATGTTAACGACTTCATTACTTCACGTGTGTTCGTAATTCAGTCATTAAATCCTATACATATTAATGAAATATTCACACCTGTAAAATGTGTATGAATGCCGTTTTACGCGGAAAATTATAGACGATTTGGAGATGGCCTGTTTCTTTGTTTATTCTGACTGCAGGGATTCAAATCCCAAATCGTCGTTCAGGACAAATCGTCGTGGAATAAGCACCCACGACTGGACTGTTGTTCTAATGGTTTGAGACTGTGACTGCTAAGTTGGCGGTTTGATTCCCAACCAGGACGAATCTGGATACTATGAGCACAATTATTGTTCAGTACCTGGGCGCCATTTATGAGTTATCAGTTATCTCGTTACCATAGGTATCTGGTACATGCTGTGCTTAGTTTGAGCGTGAGCGTGTTTGAGTTCTCCCTTAATACAGGGTGTAAAAAGATTCTTAACGAAAATTGAAACCCCATAATGTACCAATCATTACGAACATTTTTTACCTCTGTACCATACCTGGGAAATTACTGGTTCCGGAGATGTTGAGGCCCAAAGTTACTCTGATTTTTTTGTAATTAGGTACAATATGGATGCATTTACCCTGCCAACCTGTTCTATAGATGTCCTATGCACCAATGGATAGGTAGGGATTTCGAAAATTGCACGCGCGTACTTTTAATTTCGGATTAAAAATGTGTTTCCTTAAAAAAAAAAATCGTTTTCCAGGTTTTATTTTCGCTTAGTATGACTTGGCATGATGTCCGAAACGAGTAGACTTCGGCTTGGTGATGGGTGTTGTGACACCCTGTATAATTATTAAGTATTGCTTTGAGTTGTTCAAAAATTAGTATTATTTCTCATTTTTAAGCAGTCATAGGTGAAAATTTTATTTATTCTAACTTAACAGTATTTAATTGTTAAAATACTATTAATTTTTTTGTGTCTTTGATTAATGCCAAAACGTTACAAGCACAAACGTTACTTCTCCTCGTGTTATTCTTTACATAACACCTTGATTATATGAATGTCCTGGAACAATTCGAAATGAATTGTATTATGAAATGAGGTGTAAGTACCGACACGTGTGCTATTGTCTTCAGAACTGTTGAGTCTACCTGCACACAATATTTGTGATTACAGTTTGAATTGCACAATAGTGGCAAACAGATGAAATGTTCCGCAAACGGTTTTTCTACCTAAATCAATACGTTCGAGGTTTAAAACAACCTTATTGTTTTCTTCTATCAGTGGTGTGTCTTTGACCAACAGAGTAAAGAATTGTGTGATACGAGAGTGGTGTGGGGTAAAAGAAGATGTAGTGACAAGCATCGAGAAAGGCATGTTAAGACC
The DNA here is from genome assembly GCA_944739405.2 of Euclidia mi. Lineage (NCBI taxonomy): Eukaryota > Metazoa > Arthropoda > Insecta > Lepidoptera > Erebidae > Euclidia > Euclidia mi. Next base: position 93,106,757 of record OX123183.2, on the reverse strand, counting down.
ATCTTAACATGCCTTTCTCGATGCTTGTCACTGGGCACATGGAGAGGATGGATGACGAAAGACTGACAAAGAAGATATATAAGGCAATTGTGAATGGGACAGGACGAAGGGGAATACCTAGGCGGACGTTCTCTGACCAGATTGGAGACATCCTAAAAAAGGACAGGTCATAAGTACCCTAAACAGAATAGCATGCATGAGAAACTTGATGGGAGTGAATGAAGCAAGAGACGTGTGTCAGGATCGTTGCAAATGACATTCCGTAGTCTCTGCCTACCCCTTCGGGCAACAGGCGTGAGTCTATGTAAGTATGTATGTAAAACCGACTACTTCCACACTAGAATTAGGAAGGTACATTCTGTATCGTAAAAGGCTTTACAAAAACATACGGCCATACGGCACGAAAAACGTCTAGAGTCTTGAAACAACAATCTCCGGTACAGACCAAGTGATGTCTTGCATGGGAATCGAACCCATTACATCCGTTGTAGAGTCAGCTGTGATGCAGCCCCTTAAAGCACTACGCCATCCAAGCATTCAAATTGCACATATACTATAAACAGACTTTTAACACTCAAACAATAGTCACAGTGAAATGTTTTGGCTACGACCTACGCTATTCCATATAGCATTGATTTTATTGAACCTTCAACCGCTCGCCTACTTCCGTTCATTATTGGTAGATGTAGCAACCATTCAATATTATATGTATATACATCATAGTACTGTTGAAACCGCCATTAACGTTTGCCAAGGCCACGGCGATACACAAATCGATTTTACGGTTTGGCCACAAAACGCAATAAATACGTACTCGTAGTACTACTACTTTGATAAACGTGAAAGCATGTGAGGATGGATAGATGTTTGTTACTCTTTCACGAGGAAACGATTAAACGGAATGTGATCTTCTTCTTCTTCCTCTTACCGTTATCCCAGTTTCAATCTGGGGTCCGCTAACTGGTCTAACCGGATTTGGCTGAATATTAGCTTTTCCACGGAGCGACTGCCTGTCTGACCTCCGCAACCCGAAGGGATAGCGATATTCCATGGTTTAGACTAGTGTCAGTTTATTTAGAAGGTACTGACGCCCTGTAACGATTGTCAAAGATCTTCATGGCAACCGGGACCGACGGCTTAATGTGCTCTCCGAGGCACGGGATAAGCGATCATTAACAATTCAATACGCATATAACTCCGAAAAGTCATTGCGCCGTGGATTCGAACCCGATACCCTCTGCATGGCAGTCTGTTGGTATCTCCACTAGGCTATCGCTGCCTTATTGAACGGAATTTGATGATACTTTGCAGTAAAATGCACTAAAGATGCAGATTAGCACTATGGGTACCCTAGCGAAAAAGTGACACTAACAAGACCCGGGTGCAGAAATTGGTATTGTAGTTTGGAGACTAGCCGTACCTTAGTCGGCAAAAGAAACTGAAGAATGGAACCTGATTGTTGTATTGCTGAAATAGCGGGAAACCCGTCTTTGTGACTTTTGCACCCATAGTATTTTTTTCCAGGGGTCGGATCGATAAGGGTTTCTAGATTTCATTCATAAGTAACAGTGTTTTGAACAAATTGTAACCTCATCCTTGTTTTTTGGTCTAAAAATGTGTCGGAGATTTTCAGGTATTCAGAAAGAGTTTGCGGTAATTATGTACTACAACTAATGTAGAAGGTCCCAGGTGCCGCCCCAAATTAAACACCAGAAATATGAGGTGATAACACTGATGTACCTTTGGAGGTGATAATCCTCCATTTCTACTGACTAGTTTTTTGATCTATTGGCCTAATTAATATATTTCATTTATTCAATTTCAAAAAGGTAATCATAACGACATAGTTGAGGTAAGTAATAGAATAAACAATAAGTATGGGTGCTTATACTAGGTTGAACCTGTTTCACAGACGTTTAACGTATTTAAAAATAACTACTATGCGGTCAGAGATAGTTAAGTATGTTATTATACAATCATTAGTCAGGTCATTATTTAAATTACTTAAATGTTAAGCCGTCGAAGGAATGTCGTAGGTTCGATTTCCACCCGAAACAAATGCGATAATATTTTGAAATGAATCACAATCGTTATTCAGCTAGTTTTGTGTCATTAATTCATTATCGTTTATTTGACATAATTATAATATGGTTCGACGTTGACACATTGTTTGACACTTTGTTCAATTTACGTCGCTGTAGCATTCAAATAACATTTAACTGAAACTGTATTTTCGAACAAATACAATTATGAGAATTGGCCATCAGTATCCGGTTGTACAAGTTCTGCTTAGTTTGAATTCAGATGTGTTGTATTAGTATATTATTGGAATTCACATAAAATCAAGTAAACCAAAATAAAGGAATTCTTTAGGCCGTTAAATAAAATTTACAAATATCATAAAGTTTTCTCGGATGGGTAGAGCAGCTGATGTTATAAGGCTTTTGATTCAGTAAATAGATTTGTGCCATGAGCAAAATAATTTAGCGTATAAATTAATACATACATACATAGACTCACGCCTGTTTCCCGTAGGAGTAGGCAGATTAATAATAAAAACCAATTCAAATAGTGGTAAGGTATATTTTTTTCGTATTTATAATGGATCTCTGGATTGTCTAGCACAATTGGGTGAATTTCAAAAAGAGATTTTTATATGTCATTTCGGTGGGATTTTTTAATTTCAATGCTATCTACATATTTTTAGTGACAAATAAAGCTTTAGCCTATTTTGTAACATTGTGCGTGAATGAACATCAAATATTATCAAAACTTTCATAAATATTTAAGGATGATTTTTTAAGAGTCCACTGAAATGAAAAGTGTCAACAGAAATGATAAAAATGACCACCGAAATGATATACTGTGCGCCGGAATGAAATAAACCCACCGAAATGATACAGCTAAGAACAGCCGTGCCGGGCAGCCAAGGTTCCGTACTTTGTGAAGTTTGATTAACACAATTTAAGATAAACATTGAGACAAGACAGTACAAATTTATTATAATATTATCATCAATATACAGATTACAGTTAGTATTAAAGCATTCTTTGAGGTTATTGTCATCGTTTCTTTACTAATATAACGTTTGGTATTTTTTCTGCTTTTGCCTTATGTCTGTTTTCAATAAACAATCTGTATTGAATATTATATTGACTACATTAAACATGACAAGTTGATTGTCGTAGTATAATTTGTTACAACCCTAACGCGTCAACCAAGAATAGGCATCTAGCGCTCAAATACGACGGAGTCAAACTACACTATATATCAGTGTACTGTGCAAATATTGTAAACAAACGTAATAGGCCTATTACGTTTGTTTACAATATTTGAAATACGACAACATGGCCGTTCATATCCTTTTCTGTAAAAGGTCAGTGTAATGATGTTTCATTTTGTAACTAATAATTTTGTATTAATTTAGTTCGAAAAAAATACCTTTTTTATTTTGATTTTACGGCGTTTATTATTTAGTAACGTGTATAAGCCATGTTTTGATTTATTGTTGCTACGTTGGCGCCATTCTGTATATCTTATACTTACACAAATATTACGCAACAAATACACCCGAATAATATAACTTACACTCGAGGTAAAATTATATTACAAAACTATGACTCTGTATTTGACACAAGGATCTCTAAAACTTTATGGTTTTATCATTTTGGAGATACATTTCATTCCCGTGGACTGTAATTGGTATAACAGTCCACCGAATCCACTGAAATGATAACACCGAGATGATAAAATAGAGGTGAGTTCTACATTTAACTCCGAAATAAAATTATTAAAAAATATTATTACTACTCAAACAAAACAGTACTTTACGGCCAATTAAATACACAATTTTTAAACAAACTAAGTGAATCTAGCACTAGTTATAACGGCCACCGAAATTAAAATGATTTTGTCCCCATATTACTGAAAAGATAAACTTACTTTTTTGTCGGGAAACCACAAGACGTTGTGACCGGTGCGTGCACGCCGAGAGCTTGAGCAGGACTGATCCGAAGTGAGGAAAGGTGAGAGGGGAGCAATAACGCAATGTTGACGGTGTTATCCTACTAAAACTTACTATCCTCTGAAATGATATTTTTTTCCCGACAAAAGTTGACTGCCTGTCAAATGTATGAGCAACAAGATAATCAAACAAAAATAGTTTTATTTGATCGACTATATTATAATTTAATGATAACAAAATCGATTTAAATCCATATAATGATTGTATTTGCAGGGGAAGGTACTTTATGAGCGGAATTGGGTTCAGGACAGGCCACCGTGATGATAAAATAACACTTTGAATTTTTTTTTAGGTGTAATTAGAGGCTAGAACTCAATGGTTTTTTTGCAAAGGTAGAGAAGTAGTAACTTTACTGAGAAAAATATGTATAATCAAAAATCACAATGCTCGGTAGAGTGCATTAGGCTCGCCCCCTATTAAATTGGGACCTAAACATAACTGGCGAAGTGTGGGTGTGTAATACACCCTGCCTACCCCTTAGGGGATAAAAGGCGTGAAGTAATGTTATATGTTTTCCTTTACTGTTTAGCAAGCGATACTTAACAATTAAATACGCACATAACTTTGAAAATGCAGGTATGCGCGCCAAGAGTTTGAACCCGAGATCCTCTACGTAGCAGTCTGTTACTATAACCATTAGGTACTATATCGCTCGCCTTACTAAACAATTTATTAAAATTACGCATAAATAAATAAAAGCAGGTATGTTATATTATGTACTTGATATAATTATACATAATATTTTAACTTGATGATTATTGTTTAGTTTACGTTGACATGACGTGTTGACTCATATTGAACTCAATTAATATTATTCTTTGACTTCTAGCTTTAAAATGCAATGTGTTGGCATTAATATCGGTCATGAAAATAATGATGCCGTATGCAAACGTTAATTTAATTTACATTACTAGGAATTACAATGTCTCCTTTAAAAAAAGTTATTAGTTTAAAACAAGTTATTTAAAAAAGAAATTGCTATATGTCAGTGACTGTGCAATTACCTACTGCCCAAATTGGTCTAGGTGTTTCAATGAGAAATTGAAGAAAACAGACAGATATGAGAAGCCTATACCTGTTCATATGTACATATTTAGTAAAAAGATGTTATTTTGGTAATAAAGATGTGATATTAAATCTTAATATCTTAATATATAAAATCCTTGCGTTACTGACTGACTGACAGACACGCTACAGCCGAAACTATTGGGCGCAGGAAAGCTGAAATTTGGCATGTATCTTCGTTTGGGACCGTAGGGGTGCACTAAGGAGGGATTTTCCGAAATTCATACGGGATCGGCCAAAACGAGTAAATAAAAAAAAATTGCAGGCGTAGCTGCTGGCATCCTCTAGTGTAACGATAAAATTTATTTGCTATAGGTGTGATATAATATAACTATAAGTCATATTAGTGTCTTACTATAGCGACAATAAGTACATACTTTGACTAAAAAAATACATTTTAATTGATTTTTTCTGAGATGTGATTACTAGGTACACCTCATTCCACACACTTATTTCATAAAAACCTATTTATACCTTTTTTAAAAACCTGTAGGTACCTACCGCAAGGTAAAATACTTAGTTATTGTAAAAGAGCAGTATGTACACTCAGTACACTAGAGCACGGTAATATAATCTAACAGTATTGTAACTCAGCCGTCCCCCCGAGTTATATGCCTACAGACGCGCCGGGCGCAAAACAGCGATAGGGCTGCTCGCCTCAAGTATTTTAACTACATCTACCTACTCGAAGTTTTTTTTAGTTTTGTGATTGTAAATATTACTTTTTTTTAAACAAACAAATAAAAATCATGTAGGTATGTAAGCAGGAAATGACCTATTGGTTGCACTGTCTACTGTTTTATTTTGTAGTAGAATAAGCAGTAACCTACACAAAGCTGATTCATATCCGCTTCCATTTTGAAAATTACCCTTAAGGTACTACTAATCATAGACTTCAATGAAATATGTAATACATTGTCCCTAACGCAGAGAAAAGCGTTCTGCTAGTATACCTACATTAATACTACAATATTGGTACATTTTGAATTTGAAAAATCTTATCTTTATGTGACGTAACGAAGAATTCAAACAGCACGATATTAGTCTACAACGCGTCGCTATAATTATTATTTAAATAAAGAACACTGCTACAAAAACCGTCACCGTCCGTTCGTCATCGCGGCGCGGCACGATCGCGGCTGTTGGGTACTATAGTGGGTACTGCGCTCGAGGCGCGCAGGTATAACTCGAGTTTTGTGCGTTTGTATGGAGTTAGAATACTGTTAGATATTATTACCGTGACTAGAGGAACTCGCTCACTGTTTGTATTCTAAACGGTTTGCGAGAGAGCAAAATAAAGTATTTTAATTTTAATTTCTTTGCTTTGCAAGTGTTCGGTTGTAATGGGGATGTTAGTGTGATATGACATGCCCTGTTGTTAAGAGGTATCACAAAATTATGGGTTTTGCTCATAGTTTCCTTCAATGATGGATCGATTGCTTAATCGTATTGATTATATATATAAAATTCGTATCTATAAAATTCTTGCGTTACTGACTGACTAACATTTGTTATGAATGTTTCTAGCTCTACGCTCCGTAGGGGTGTACTTAAAATTTGCTGGAGTGCCCACGGGGTCGGAAAGGTTAAAATCAAAAGAATAATAATTATGTGCGGGCACAGCTGCGGGCATCCTTTAGTTGGTAAAAATGAGAAAGAAAATAATTGATTTAAAGATAAATATTGAAGGAATACACCCAATAGAACTACATTATTTTCGCAGTAATATTTTTTGTACATTTCTTTATGACTGTTATCTATAGCCTAAATGTATCATAAACATTGATTGATTATTTATATACCAGACTTTTATTAATTGCAACCCGTACTGAAAATATTTAATGTCGGTTAAAAGTAATTGATTATCTTCTATTTTTAGTTATTGAAGAGGGAAATAAATCATAATATATACTAAAAAGATTATTTGTGCTTTGATCCTAAATCGAATGTTTTTCTGAATATTAATGTTTATTTTATTGGTGTGGTTTTAGGAAGGCACAAAATGTACAACGCACAAAAAGAAACATAGCTAATTGAGGAACAGCAACAGTCAAACATTAAACACAAATTTGGTCAAAGTATGTTCTATGATTTAAAAGAACATATTGGAATAAAGTTTCGTAAGTTTTTTACTAAGACCAAATATTATATACGTATAAGCGTTAAACGCCGTTTCTGTATATGTGTGTCCTAGAAGAGCATAAAGGCAAAAGCCGGTACTTTTGAAATAAAGCGGTAGGTACGTTATTTACAGCGGGGTTCAAAGGCTGACCACGAAAAAGCGTCATCATGATCCTTTTCATGAATATGCCTTGCATGTGAAGTTTGTTCACAAAAATACGGTTCATTCCACGTTTATTTGAGAGAATAAATGTCGACCGAAACACTGTTATATTTAAATAATTATTATCAATATAGAGAAGAAAATGTTATTCATTTATTAGGAAAACTTACTCAATGAATGTATTTGATATGTTCAGAATTTCTCGCATTGTAGATTCAGGTTTGTTTTTCTTATAAATATACGGTTTTAAAATTGAATCTTGTTAATAAAATGCTAAAATTGGTAACTGTGATGAGCCACAGATAACGCAGTTGACACGTTATAATTTATTTTGCCGCGTGAAGTTACGTACGTTTCCTGATATTTTCCTAACATATTATAGAAGGACAACTCAGAATTCCTATAGCATTCTGTCTTTTAGTGATATTTTATCGCGATATATGAAATATGCAAATATTTTTTCATTATTGTATCATACACATGCCACTGAAACCAACCACAACACAAGCTTTTTAAAGGAATTATTTTATCATTTAATCAATGTACTATGTTTATGAATCAAATTTATATTTTGTTACTACATAATATTGCTACTTTCAGTTCCAAGTCAGATCACATAAATAATTGTAAAAAATGTAGATTGATATTAGTTATTGTTATCTCGTTATTTAAAAAAATAGTTTTCTTATAAAGTACATAATAATTGCATACACTTTAAACTTGCTTCTAATTTACGAACAATTTTATAAAAAAATGTTTTTCTTCAATTGCATTTATCCTTTGCCAAAGTAAACAGAATATTTGTCTACTATAAATATTAAAGAAAAAAAATGTCTTTTCATTTTTCAATTAAAACAAAAAGTATAGTCTTCAAAAATAATTTTGAAGACTATATTTTTTGTTTTAATTAATAAATAATATCACTGAAAAATCACTGAACAAACTTACGCGTATTTTCTTCTTAGAGGGAACTGAGGAAATTTCAAGTGCACAGGTATCGGTGATGTAAGCCAGTTTGATAGACCGAACAGTTTATATACGTATTTATACGCGCGCACCAAACGAATGAAACGCGATAAAACACAGTCACTTCATACGCGGCGAGAACACACTTCAAACAAGTCACTCATAACCTCTAACACGACTTACTCTACCTGCCTTATTACTAGCTGTTGTTACCCGCATTTTCATAGGGCTACATTCAAATTCAGCGGCATTTAAATCAAAATTTCTACCCCTGCTAAACCACCTTAGTTTTTTAGTATGGATATAAAACATCCTTCATTAGTGAGTAACGCTGTAAGGAATCCACTGTTCAAATTTCGTGTATGTCGTGTTCGTGTGTATGACAGTCAGGACATGTTTTTATACGCCGATCAGGAGCCGTATACATCATGTAATGGCAGCTGATGTACATGTTAATGATTATATACGGGTACGAAGATATAGAGGTCGCATTATGGTCGTGTTATCTACATAATATGATGAATGGTTATCGATAATATCTAGGTAAAATTTTGAGTATTATCAGTGACTTTATTGCATTAAATGATTACCTTTATGATTGTACCATAAATAGTAACCAATATCAATAAAGGACGCCCTACGACAAGGTGGAGTGATGATACGTATACGCGAAGTGGCTGGCAGCGGCTGAACATAATTTTATTATAACAGCAATATTATTGCTTCATGAAGATGGTTTAAACAAAAGCTCACTTATGTGATCAGCATGCGCTTTAACGTGACTAGCATACCATCCACTATCTTTTGAGCTCACAGTCTGACCGCGCCCTGATTTTCGCTAGACGATATCATCATCATCATCACCCTAGCATTTTCTTAGTTGCATCATGGTTGCATCCCAAGCTTGCGCTGCGGAGCCCAGGGCCTGCTATTACTGGTCTACCGAGATTTGACTGAATATCAGTTTTTACACGGAGCGACTGCCATCTAACGTCATTCTAAGGTTAGACCAGTTAAGTAGGGCACTGACTTGCCACTAATGACTGCCGTAGATCATGACAGCCGGGACTGCTTAACGTGCTTTCTGATGCACGGGGGTGAAACACCGCCAACTTCGGGCTAATTATTAACATTTTTTGACAGAAATTCCTAATAATTTGTCACTATGAAATTCTTAACAGAAAACCTTAGCATAACTTTCCCAGGCCGACCTGCGAATCGAACCCGAGACCTCATGATCAGCTGTCGTTTGCACTACCGCTAGACCAACGAGGCAGTCTTGGGCTAGACGATATAAATATTGTATTTTTTTCAAAAAGGTTTTATATTCAGGATGTCGTATTTTCGCCATCCCTTTCATTATAATCTGTCAATGTAAAAGTCATTTGATAAACTTATTAATTACAAATACTAAAATCGTAAATAGCAAGTTTAAAATTACATTGTTTGAAGACTACAAATATTTTAGTTTCAGTGCAAATATCACGCTTGTAATTAAATGAACGTATATTATAAATGTGAAATAATAAATCGTTATTGACACCAGTTGCTACGCAACGCATGTTATCCACAGAGTACCTTTTTATATACGGCTTTGACGGGAATCAATAATTGACGGGTATAATTATCATAGATTGGTTGCCTAGTACAATATCGTCGTCCTTGTGTCATTGATGTGTTCATGCAATTATAAGCCTTAAGGTGGTAAACACTTTCAGACCGCGACTGTACCTACAGGTTTCAAAACATACCCGTAACGACGTAGGCACATCCGCATCCTAACAGAAATATGTATTTAGAAATATTATTTCTAGATAAATTATAATTTTGCGGTTATCCGGTTTGTCATTATGAATTCGATTTCAGGCCCGCTTTTTCGTCTACTGTTACAACTTGTAGCACCATCTAATAATACAAATAACTTCTGAGAAATAGCTGCTGCAGGTCTATGTTAGTATTCAGTTATAATATACATCATTGGCAGTGAAATGACGTTCTTTTTAAATTTTCGGGACGACTGATTCAGAGAATGTCGAATAATTAGATCTTTCACGTTCTATTTCAATAACAGCAGCTCCAAGTGAAAGGACTAGCAGACTGCTTCTAAGAGGGTCTCAGGTTAAAACCCAATGTGTGCACCTCAGAGTTATGCGCGTATTACATTTGTATTTATCGCTTGCCTCATATGCTAATAGTTAAGGAAAAATCGTGAAGGACCTACGTCTCTTAGAGTTCTTGGAGATCTCTGCAAATTAGCACTTGGCCGGCGTGATGGACTGAAACCTTAACTTTCGTATAATGTTAAGAGGCTCGTTTGCAGCCATGGGCTAGCTTATATAGAGGGTTTATTTCATTAAGTAGGGAACAATTGGAAATTTTAGTTACTAGAATGGACGAAGTTTTTATATCCTTTGGATTGAAAACAAACAACAGTAAGAAAAAACCTTTATCGACATGAAAATTGCCTTTCACAAGTAATATTTTAACCATAAAATTAAATGGCACTGAACTTGAAAATGTTGCTAAGTTAGGTACCCGGGAAACTTAATAACTGGTGACTGCAGATGTACTCTAGATTTTGTAGCAAGAATAGGAATGGCGAAAGAGGCTTTTAACTCCAAAAACAGCTGCACACGACGAAAAACATATCAATGACCACCAAAAAACGACTTATTAAAACCTTAATCTGGAGTATAGCATTACAATGAGTGTCCGAACCGTAAATGGCTCGGAGACGTGGATACTGACACAAAGGGACAAAGAGAGATTAGAAGCAATTAGTAGGATGGAAAGAATTAGTTGGACAGAAAGAAAAACAAATAATGAAGTATTAAACATAGTAAATGAGAAAATACAAATTTTGGAAACTATAGAAAATAGAAGGGGAAAAATGATAGGGCACCTGATACGACATGACACTTTTATAAAAAAACACCTTGGAAGGAAAAATATAAGGAAGGAGAGGACGGTACACCGTCGATCCAGAAGGACGTATATCGACCAAGTGAAGGAAAAAGTAAAAGTAACGTCTTATCAAGAGGTCAAAGCGCAGGCTACATGAAAGAGGCTCCATCGACAAGAGTAAAAAAATATCATTAAGAAAGCGATAAGAGTCTACAAAAATGATGTTCATAGATAAATGACATCTTTACGTGCCCGCCGTAGCACGGTAGCGCTCTGTCATAAATGTTACACAAACGGCGACCTATCCTCTGTAATCGTAGCTTTTGTCGAAGTCTGAGAAAATATCATAGACTTTAAATAAATGTTGTTCATTCTATAATATTATATTAAACTTCATATAATGACGGTCTAATAGACTGGACGGTAGAAAAATAACAAAACATCATCTGTTCGTCATGGTAAAGGATAACAAAAAGAATAGTAATATTTATGCAAATTAGCCAAATTAGCAAAAAATATGTTTATTAGATTAGCAGACAATATTTTGTGACGCAAGCAAAAGAGTTTAAAAATTATGACCTTCATATATTATGCAAATAGGTAAAACAATAATTACGTCAGACGGTGAGAGATTAACCGAGGTATGTTTAATCAAAATATGCGGAGGCTTTAAAGATAAGACAAACGTAAAATAGTGATTGTTGTATTTTATAAATATTATACCATATATACCGTTTTTTCCGAACACGTGGGAATTTCGGGCAATCCCGTCTTAGTGCCCCCTGCGGTTCCTAAGGAACAAACATACATGGCTTTTAGATTCTTGCCCCCAATAGTTTTGGCTGTGCGTTGGCTATCAGGCAATAAATAAGAGAAGAATTTTAAATGTACAGATAATGAAGCGTTGAAATTCTTAGATAACAAAATATTTTATTTTGTAATCTGTAGCAATTTAAGAATTTTTTTTTATAAAAAGTTTTATAATATTTTTGTTTCAAAATGACGTCGTTCTATTATATTATTTTGTAAAATATCCACGGCAAACAAACAAAAATATTGCTGATGTGAAGTCATTTATCGTCAGTCACAATACAAGTCTTCGTCCTGGGCGGGGAACAACAGGTAATCTACTGCATCTAATGTCTAATCTGGTGCCCGCCTTAGATGCTGGTGTGCAAATAGATGTAGCCTACTTAGATTTTAGATGTGGTTTTGACACTGTTGACAATAACATCCTTTTATTAAAGTTAGCGAACGTGGGCTGTACGTTGGCTGTACGCCACGAACGCTAGCGTTCTTAGCAAGCTATTTTAGGGATAGATGTCAGTACGTCGACTACGGAGGACACCTCTCTGAACCATATTTTACATGGTCAGCAGTTAGCCAAGGCAGTAATCTGGGCCTCCTCCTTTTCATTTTAATGATAAACGGCTTGCCAGGCGTCGTCAATAAATCGACACCATTATTATTTGCTGACGACTTGAAGCTTGTTCGTGAGGTAAAGCAACATGACGATCATGACGTACTGTAGAAACTATACTTTAATGTAAATAATGAATGCTCTGTTCTCACATTTAGTCGTGCAAGTAGTCCTCATCAATACTAGTACCATATAGAGGAGTTTCCACTGCAGCGAGTCACTGAAGTGAAAGATTTAGGGGTTCTGTTTACGGCCGATCTGAACTTTCGGCAGCATGTGGTCAATGTTTGTAGGAAATATTTGCGAAATAAATGATCTTTTATCTTTTTCTTTAAAGCATTCCGTCATCTTGGATTTGTATAACGTAAAGCAAATCAGTTCGCAAACATTGGAGCACTGAGTGCCTTGTTCAGGGCTCTCGTGAGGAGCGATTTGGAATGCAACGCAGTAATCTGGTCACCTCATGAGACTAAATATAAATTAAGGTTGGGGCGTATCCAAAATACGTACAGTCGATTTTTATATTGGAAACAGTATGGAGCATATCCAGGGTTTCCATTAGTGTATCCTACTTTTTTTGTTTCGGGGATGGTTGGTTGTAACAGCCTTGAGGTGAGAAGGGATTCGGCTCTAGCCACCTATATCCAGGCCATCTTACAGATGATTCGTTTTTGTGTACCTGATGAGTACGCGGGACGACGGCGGCGCCCGTAGCTGCTGGAGGTACCGCGAGCGCGCACTGACCCGAACGCTGCGTGTGCTCAACATAGTGTCCAATAAAATTGATATTTTTGTTGTTCATTGAAAGAGTTTGCAGAGGCAACCTACTGAGTGTTATGTGAAGTGGTTTTTAAATAATATTTCAATAATTTTATTTATAGATTTATTAATTACGCATCCATTGCATTAGGTTTGTCTGTAAGAATGGTTTATTTTGTGATGATAAATAAATAAATAAAAAGTGTATTGTGACTGACATAACTTGAAAACTTGACTGGCAGAATTAAATACTTTATACAATATGTTGATCTGCATTTGTAAAATATTTTAATAATACATAATATACAGTATACTTAATAACCTAAAATTATTTCAAACAGTGTGCGATGATTTAAGACCCTATTTTCATTAAATGTTACTTATATAGTAAATCAGAAAAAAACAGTTAAATCGTGCAAAATAAGACTGTATAACGCAGTCACTGTAGGGACATGTGCTTGTGAGTGTTAGGTAACTGCAATGGTGATCAGCTGACCGGCGTACTGTGGGCTGAAATCAGCGTTTCATAGACATTCAAACATATTTTTTTATGTGTCTTTTTTTTCACATGTAATACTAGAGGAGACTAATTACATGCCTAAAAATATATTTTTTATGAAATGGGTACGTAAACGGTCATAATATATATATAAATATGACCCGGATATTTGGATCATATTCATATATGTTAAGCCAAATTGGTCCAAAGAAATTGCCACAAATACAAAATTTAAAAAAAAAGTACATTTAAAAAAAAAAGCGCACCTGAGGCCGTGATACCGAGTATGTCAAAAAATCATAAATAATTCAAGAATTAATCCCCTAGAAGGGAATTAGGGCCAATTGTGCGATAGCAGAGTTATCGTATTTTTTATGTTGTCTCCATACAAATTTTTAAAGAAAATATTCTCAGATTTCTGTTTACGTACCCATTTCATAAAAAAAAAATATTTTTAGGCATGTAATTAGTCTCCTCTAGTATTACATGTGAAAAAAAGACACATAAAAAAATATATTTAAATGTCTATGAAACGCTGATTTCAGCCCACAGTGCGGCGGCGGCGCTCAATACACCGAGTTAATTTTCAAAGTGTATGATGACGAATTTATTTTTTACTTTTAGTGACTTAAATTTTCATGTTTTTATGTTCAGTAATATTAGTACATTAAACCCTTGAAATATTTTGCAAATGTTAATCAACACCCTGTAGTTGCCTTTTAAAATATAACAATAACATGTTGTTATTATCTAGCCGGCGGTTTATAATAAGCATAATTCATTAGGTAAGAGCGGCGGTAGCCCAGTGGTGTACGTAACGGACTGCCGAGACGATGGTCTCGGGTTCGATCCCCAGGTACCTCGGGCTCACACCACTGACTTTTCGAAGTTATGTGTGTATTAAAAATGTTAATTATCGCTCGCTTAATAACGTGCCCGGTAGATGGCAATAGGCTCGCCCCCTATTACATTGGGACTGAAACATATCTGGCGAAGTGTGGGTGTGTAATACACCTCTGCCTACCCCTTCGGGGATAAAAGGCGTGAAGATATGTATGTCATTAGGTGTGCTATAATGCTTATTTCAATAAAATATGTAAAAATTTGCGCACATATTTAAATCGCATTATATGCTAGTATTGCTTTCTGTAAGGAGGAAATAACGACTTATCATAGAGCAACAATGTTAAATGGTAGTAGCTGTATTTTAGTTTAGTTTTGTGTGAACTCTAGAAGCTAAGGTATTGTGTTTTTTCTTCTTACTTTCTCACAGTAGACATGACCATTACATATTTTTAGAGGTATGGAGTAATAGCTACCGCAAGCTAATAATGATTCGTTTAAAGGTATCTGATAGACGTTTATAAACATATAAAATAACGGACATAACACCAAAGTAAAATATTTCAATAACAAGGTTCTAAAGGCTCTTACACTTGGTGAACTGTCTACGACTACCTGTCTTGGTCTTCTCTCGATCTTTTATTTCACTTATTAAATTTAAACTGCTTGTTAAAACTTGCGATATGGGCGAAACAATATGGGCGATAAGGCCATACTTGCACGCCTAGGAATCCAGAATTTTGGTCACTTATTGTAGAAAAGTGTTGCAAGCTTATTTGGACATCATATTCTAAAGTCTGCTTAGGTGATGGATTAACAATAAGATGGGTGGACCATGGAAGGCCATGCCCCTTTGAAGGCCAACTACAAAAAAGTGATAGTTATTGACATGTGATGACAAATTCCTTACCCTCCCTATAAAAAAACTTATGAATAAAATAAACTTATGGAAACAGAAGCGGCGGTGAGTCGCTCGCATCGCTATTTTCTTAGTACGGCCGCTTGCTTTGTGGACTTTGGTCGTTGACGTTAAAATAGTAATTCGCACACTCAGCAAAAGCTATTTTTATGTAAATTGCCTATTATTATCTTGCTTCTTTTTACTGTAAATTGTAATTTATAGACTTGTTATGGAACAAAGAACAAAAATATTAATTTTGATTCGATTTTAGCTGAAATAACTGCAGTTTTCTTATGAAGGCCGGTTGTTCCTTAAAAGGCCACTCAAAAATTCGACAGTTGGCCAGGGTACATGGGCTTTACTGGAATATTTACAAATCATGGACACATGAAGACTTAATAAAGGACAATGGCAGATCTCCATACATCGAAATGTCTGAAATTAAATTGAAGCGCACAGTAGGTAATAACAAATATTTCAAAAAATTCGGCGTAAGTAACAGAGTCTATGGCCCGTATTAATAAACCGATATCAGCATGAGAGTAGGATCTTAAGAGCTGGTTTGAGATCCCGACATAATAATAAACAAATCTTAAGATGCGGTTTAAGAGCCTGTCATCACTTGAGATCGCTTTGATTAATAAACAGTACTCGAGTTTCAAGATCGGTATCAAGGTGGTTCTCAAGATCAGGATAGCTGAGTACAGTCGATCCGGGACTTGAGATCGTGAACTTGTATCGGCGGTAACAATGGACTTCGAAAATATTAATTCCGAAATCAGTTATTGCGATGAAGTAGATTATTATGATGATATTCTGTGGCCTTTTCAAATTCAACACCTAAAGTTTATATAACGGATGCGGCAAATCCATTCAAATTACCTCCGCAAAACTTTAAAAACGATTTCGATTTAGCCAAGAATCAGTGCTATATATACCTACATATTGTTTCATTAATAAGAAATAATTTAGTGAAAAGTGATAAATGTGATAACAGACGTTTGCCAGTTGCACCGGAAATAGCTGTATTGTTAACTTTAAGGCATTGCGCTACAGCATCCTTTCAGGTAAATTTTCATCACTTGAATTGTAAACACGAAAATATGACTTTGTTGTGTATACTGTGTTCAGTGAAGTAATGGTAAAATTATTTATAAATAATGTTAAAAACCTTTCAGCTTGTCTGTGGAGATCTCATTAATTTATCACAGCCTACAGTGTCAAATATAATAATTACAAAAGTATCGCGACTGCAAGCACTGCTACACACTACCTATATTACAATATCCACAGAGAAAAGTTTTTTAGAAATACTCTATGCTAGCTTGATCTT
Organism: Euclidia mi; assembly: GCA_944739405.2. Taxonomy (NCBI): domain Eukaryota; kingdom Metazoa; phylum Arthropoda; class Insecta; order Lepidoptera; family Erebidae; genus Euclidia; species Euclidia mi. Next base: position 93,089,759 of record OX123183.2, on the reverse strand, counting down.
AAGCTAGCATAAATAGAGTATTTCTAAAAAACTTTTCTCTTCGTCGGGTTAAAAACCTGTTTCCATTTTTATTATTTAGGTTTGTATTCAACTATTGTATTTCTATTCAACTAGAAGAGTAAACAAACACTTTGCTGATGCTGAGTACCTAGTCAAGCACAGATTGCCACAGATTATAATATAATGATCAATGAAGTGACGGCGACGCGCATTAGCAAGCGTGTGCGTTTTGTTGACTTATAAAATTCAAAACTTCTTAAGTAAATAAATTGCACTTTTTAGGGTTCCGTACCTAAAAGGTAAAAAACGGAACCCTATTACTAAACCTCCGCTGTCTGTCTGTCTGTCCGTCTGTCCGTCTGTCTGTCACCAGGCTGTATCTCATAAACCATGATAGCTAGAAAGCTGAAATTTCACAAATTATGTATTTCGGTTGCCGCTATAACAACAAATACTAAAAATAAAAAAAATTAAAATATTAAGGCGGGGTCCCATACAAAAAACGTAATTTTTAAGCAATTTGTTATTCGATCTTAATAAACAGGTAGAAACTTATAAAGTATTTAAGTATACATACCTACAACGAACGTGATTTTCTTTTATAGATGATAGTACGGAACCCTTTGTGGGCGAGTCCGACTCGCACTTGCCCAATTTTTTATAGGTTATATAACTTTAAAGTATAAATGATAAAATTTTAATTACTATAAACTGTAAAATAAATGTTTTTTACACATAAAAAGTTGAACATTATTCTTCTGCAAAGCAAGTACAAGTTCGGTAAACGTACCGAACAAAAGATGAAATAGTTGCTTCATTGTGACGTAGCAAGTCTTGAAATCAGGATTTCATTGGGTGTCGAATTACGAATCATAAGACCGTGATCTTAAACTCGGTATCATCTGAGATGGTGTTGATATAGGTTTATTAATTAGCGTCGACATTAAGATGCTGGTCGCATCTTGAGACCGTATCAACTGATACCGCTCTTGAGATCACTATTGAGACTAGTTTATTAATACGGGCCTATAAATGATTCTATTTTCACTCGGGAAACCCGGAAAAACAAGATATCAGTGTTTTAGTTTTTAATTAAGAATGAACAATGAAGGTACGTTTGAATTATCAAATGAAATTATGTCAGATTGACATCAAAAAGCAGAAGTATTCTGTAGCATCTAACTGTCACAGCCAAAGACACAAGCAGAGCTGCACATTTTAAATCGATTTTATGTGAAATCGATACAACATTAAAACGATGTCGTGACGTTTTTATTTGATTTAAAAGTTGTTTTGCTTCAAACATTTTTAGCTTATTGATATAATGTTAATTATATCAATAAGCTAAAAATCGGGTCCGTGTGGTGACGGACTAAGAATACGGATTGTCACCACCCCATATCATCCCATGGGTGTCGTAAGAGCCGACAGAGGGAGCATATTATGCAGAGAACAGCACTGTAAGAGAAGGAAAACTAGATACAAACCCTATACCAACCCGTTTGGCCAGCGTGGTATAGTAGGCCAATTCCTCCTTTCAAAGGAGAGGCCTAGTCCAGCAGTGGACTGTTAAAGGCTGATGATGATGATATAATGTTAATTAAAGATTAAATAACTGCATTTTAATAATTATATTTTAATAATCGATACGGATCAATAGCACTCACGTCTATTCCTGTCACACCATTGTCTATGGCAACAATCAAATAATAAAGTAGGTACCTAGTTCGTAATCAATTGGAATGCTTTTTATCATCATAAAATACTGCAGCTTTAACGAGACAAAGTGAAAATATAAAAAAATCGTAGAAAAAAAAACAATTAGTTTTGTTCATATGAAGTTTAAGGTCGCCACAACAAACCCAGATCGAATTCTGCCATTGTTCTTTTAGTTATAAATACGTACCTACCGGGAAAGTTGAAGAAATGTTAGGTGTTTCTAATATTATTTTTAAAACGGTTATTCAACATTTTTCTCAGATTTAGAACATTTTGGCTTTACAAAGAACGGACCTTTATGAAGGCCATAATAGATTAACTATTTTTTATGATTTGACGCTAAAACGCATTGGCAACTTATTTGTTATCAATAAAATACTCATTATACTATAATTTCATATAATTTATATTAATATATTCTTAGTTATACAATGGTATTCCAGGAATGTGCGTTGAGTTTTTTAAAGAAGATTATAATATGCTAAGCATTTAATATTTCGTTTAAATGAAAAAGCGTTTTATGTAGTTTTAGTAAAAGCGGATATTTTGATAATAACATACATACATACATAGTCTCACGCCTATAACCCCGAAGAGGTAGGCAGAGGTGTATTTCTACACCCACTTTTCGCCAGATATACTTTAGTCCCACGTAATAAGGGGCGAGCCTATTGCCGTACCGGGCACATTTCCAGACTCCGTGCTGCTACTGAGAATTTCGTGACAGAAAAACCCAATAACACTGCCCGACCCAGGTAAGATAATATGTTTGATAATAACAATTCTAGTTATAAGTTGAACGAATGATATATATATAATATTGGCCTTGTATGGAGCCCTGTCCCTTGCAAGGCCGTTTGGAAGAGCTTTATAAAAGTTAAGTTTATTAAATAGTGATTACATCTAGAGTAAAAAAAGTAAATAATATGTTTCAAAATAAAACAAAGTGTTAATAACTTACTTGTTTCTTTCATTTATACAGTAAACGAAATAAGAAAAACCGCTTTTTCGTTACAGTGGCCTTTCATGGTCCACCCACCTTATATAGGGTCGCTATGCCAGTTCATTTCGTGAGTTGATGGGTACTACGGAAGATATACGGAGCAAATAGAATCTTTGCGAAGAAACGGAGACATCAAAGAAAAGTGTCATAGTAGGCCGTAGCCTCTTATTGAGTCAATGCTATTGTGATAAAAATAGGAGAGTCAGTGTCAACTTGACACTGACTCTCATATTTTTGACTCGAGACGACTCTGAGTCGACCGCGAAAGACTGTGTGAGATATATGACGATTCTAAAGTTATTACCCAGTTGACTTAGATTTGAGGGGATACCACACTATTTGTTCTTAAAGTGTGTGTAAATCAATCAGTGACTTTCGATACAGTATGTGCAGAAATTGCAAAGAAAACTACTTAAATCGAACTTGGTAATATTCTACTTTCAGAATATTCCTCTATAGCATCATACATGTTCTATGTATCCTAATATCCGGTATTATAATTTTTCCCCATTAGAAATAACCCAAGTCATTAAGATATGACTATTGAGTCAGATTTTTACACGTGTTTTGAAAACGTTGGGTGTAATTTACATTGACATTAATATATTGAAGTCAAATACCTTATGACGTAGACACAATTGTAATCACGTACAACGATTAAAGTGATTTACACATCATTGTAATATCTTTTTAGGGTATGTTAAATATTACGATTGCGTCAATGGACGAGGTTAAACGAAAACAATGTATAATAAGATCGTTTCTTCTCGATTTTCTTATGAGCATTAATAAAATAAAATGAATACGTCGAGTATTTTTACTGCAAGTATTCAGGAATGCTCTCTTATTTTCTGTAAAAAAGTAATCGACATTTAAAAATATAAAACACTCTTTTGGTATTGCTTCTTGTGAAGAATTAAGCATGAAGGTAAAATAGGAAAGTAAGGGCTCCCCCCCGTGGGATCTCCACTTTGTCGCAGTGGGGGAGCTCAGTAACCGTGGCGTGGACAACCGCGGTGAAGCTAAGAGGGATCCCGGGAGTGGACGCTCCACGTGGGCTTGGGTGCAGCCTGCGTAGGATGCGTCCATAGGTGCGGGTGCGGGGATCAGTTCCGTCTGTCCCTCGCAGTCGGGCGCGGTCGCGGGAGGAGAGGCGTGTCGGTGTTGCGTTGCCGCGTGCCCTATCTCCCGCGACCAAATGGGGGCGCACCATTTGATGCGATGCGGTGGGGCCGCAGAGGAAGAGGAGATGCGGTGTTGTCAGGTTGCTGTCCTCCCTATCCTCTGCGGCCGTTTTAGTGCCTGCGGATGGCGAGCGCTGGTGCTGCTTCCCGTTCGCCAAAAGGCAAGGAGGCGGCGTAGTGTCCGCGCCGCCTCCCAAGTAGCATAACGAGGCGGAGAGGTAAGGGCGTGGCAACACCAACGGCGGGCCAGTCACGGCAAAGAATGCCATCCGCGAATTGCGTGACCCCGCCGCTACACGGGACTCGTAGGGACACCGCGGTGGTTTTAGTTGGTATGCCCCGAACACCTGGGGAGAGCCTCCACACATCTCCTCCACCAGTGCCAAGCCCGGTCGATCACACTCTGGCCGGGTTGGCGTCGAGTTGAGATGGCTCATAAGGAGAGTTTCCACCGTAATCAACAAAAAAAAAAGGTATTTGTTTAGGGCTGTCCAAACATAGGTACCTGTTTGGACCCTAGTATACCGAAAGTTAGATCTATGCGAGTCCCAAGCTTTTTATTCCCTCTGGGATTCTGCGCAGCGTTATATCGCAGTAGTTCCAGAAGTATCATTGGGAAACATTTTGCTTAAGTCAACTGCAGTACAGAAGAAATATATTGACTTTTAGTGCTTTTGTTGCAGGCTTGGCCCCGTAGCCCTCTCCTGGGTCCACGAGTACCGTAACGTTTGTAGATAAACTGTGACATTTGTGAGATTTGTGGGAGCAGCTGACAATGATTTTGCAAGCCATTAATAAATATTGTTATATGTTCTGTTGTTTGTTCTTTGTGTGTGGTGTTCTTTTTTGTGATTTTTCTTACCTACCATAATTCTATATCAACAGAATAATAGTTGTGAAGTTATCAAGAAGATTTTTTATGGCACGTTATCTCATACGATATAAACTTATTGACAGGTTTGTGTATGTCCGGACTTTCCTGACCATGACTGATGTAGATCGGCCGAAACGTTGGGATTACAAGAGGTATTTAAACTTTTTAAACAAGCCCCTACGCAACTAAGATCCGTGTGTTGGCCGTATCTTTCAGATAAATTCAAAATTGGAACGATTTTGTCAGATAGCACTTATATGTGTGTGCTATCTGACAAATTAGTTAACTGACAGCCTATCATGATATCGCTGATTAAAGGATACTTGGATTTCGTAAACATTAATCGACAAGAACCTTAAGGGAAGATGAATAAATTGTTTTAAGTAAGCATTTACTCAATTTCGATAAATTATTACGTAGAGAAGGAAAATACCATGAGAATTCCTAAGAAAACTGAAAATCTGCCACAATAAAAAAAAATGCATGTTGTCGGCCAGTAGCACTTGGTCACTGTGATGGCAGAACCGTTCTCATACGCATGGGGCATGTGTATGTTTTATCAGCCTTTAACAGTCCACTGCTGGACTAGGCCTCTCCTTTGAAAGGAGGAATTGGCCTACTATACCACGCTGGCAAAACGGGTTGGTATAGAGTTGGTATCAAATTTTCCTTCTCTTACAGTGCTGTTCACTCTATAATATGCTCCCTCTGTCTGCTCTTACGACACCCATGGCATGATATGGGGTGGTATCATTCTGTATTCTTAATCCGTCACCACCACAAAAGTAATAAATTTCGACATAATATATATATAAAAAAAAAATATTACAGCATATGCCGATGAAGTATCATCGGCATATGCTGTAATACAATTTTTTTATGCTGAGGGATTGCATGACCTCTTCCAGCTTGCACAGACTGGGTTCAATACTGTTTCCCATTGACTAGCATCCCTCTCTCACATTAAACGAAGACAAAACCAAATATATGTCTTTTTAAATTCAAAATCGAATGGAAGTACGTAATCTCACTAACTGTATTTATGCTCACAAATGTAACTTTCCGCCGAATCTAAACTGTTCTTGCCCTGTGATCAGCCCTGTAAAACATTTTAAATATCTTGGTGTGGATTTGGATTCGAACCTAATCTTCGGAAATCACATACGACCGCTTTCTCAAAGAATCCACAAACTCACTTACAACTTTAAAAATCTAGTTTTAAAAGTAGCAGAAAGGAATACCATGAGGATGGTGTACCAGGCCCTTGTGCAGTCAATTTTGAGCTATTGCATAACGACATGGGGAGGTGCTTGTAAAACAAAAATGATAACTCTCGAAAGAGCTCAAAGAATGATACTAAAAGTTGGCTTCTCCAAACCCCGTCTATTTTCTAACACTGAACTCTATAAGGAGATCGAAGTTTTGACTGTACGTCAGTTGTATATAATGCGAACAGTTATTAAAAAATCTGCAAATTGTCTGAAGAAATTAAGAAATTTTATCCTCTTCGCAGAAGAAACTATGCAATATGTGATTCAGTTAAAGTAAAAACTACCGTTGCGCAGATATTTTTCCATTTCAGAGGTGGCATGCTGTTTAACAAAGTCAATAAAATTATTAGTATAGCTAATTGCAGTAAAAACGTATGTAAATCTAAGCTTTTCAAACAACTTCATAAATTAAATTACACAGAAACCGAAAGTATACTTGAGGTGCTAAAATAAGATTAAAAACACATACACACACACGCACACACACACACACACACACACGTACACACACGCGCACACACACACTCGCACACTCAAACTCACACACACAAACACACACCTATAACTTCACTCACGTTGACAAAATTTATACTATGATGGGGGCCTGGAGTTCTAAAATACAGGCTCCGGCTTAGTTTAGACTCCAGATCATCCAAATTACAAATATGTCACGCGAACTACTTGTCAACAACAAATAAACTTGTAACAACAAACAAAGTTATAAGAATGTAATTTGTGGTGATAAAATAAATAATTTATTTTATTTATAGACTCATGCCTGTATCCCCGAAGGGGTAGGCAGAGGTGTATTATTACACCCACATTTCGCCATGACTTTTTAGGTGCTACGTAATAGGGGGCGAGCCTATTGCCGTTACCGGGCACATCACCAGACTCCGTGCTGCTACTGAGAACTTCCTAACGGAAAATCCCAATAACTCTTTGCCCGACCCGGGAATCGAACCCGAGACCTCCCAATCCAACGCGCACATTTATGCCGCGAAACTAACGAGGCAGTCAAATATATATACCACGAGTATTTAGCCAATATAGATAATATCTATTTTATTTATTTGTCTGGTTGGTAGTTAGTTATGTAACCAAATTTTAAAAATTGACTGCACGGTTGGCGTAGTAGTTTAAGCGGCAGCGTCGCCGCTTGACACTGCGCCTAGTGTTGTGGGTTCGATCCCCACACGAGACAACACTTTGTGTGATTCATAAATTGTTGTTTCGAGTCTGGGTGTTCATTGTCCTCGTTAGTTGTATGTTTGTAACGTCCCTCGCGACACAGGATTTAGTCCTAATGCGGGAGTTGTCATTCAAAGGAAAAAAAAAGTTTATATTACATATTTACCAATATGTAATATAAACTTTTTTTTTCTATTGAATGAAGAAATATAATAAGGAATTGAAACTTGTGAAATTTTATTTTAATCAGTTCCGAACTTTACATCGATATGTTAACAGGCCGATTAACCATGGAAACCATTTTAATACGTTATGTTAGGGTTTCTTGTGACCCTGCACCTAAAAATAGGAGCCCTGCGAAGCAGAGCTCCATAAACTTAGCTTATTAAACATCATCTTCAGACTCCACATTTTATTATAGCATGGCTTGGTGATCATGCCACGCTGTATCGGAGTGGTAAGGCAAGTAATTCGTATCGTATTTATTACTTTGACACATTTGGAATGCCTTCATGAATATCATCCAGATGAAGTGATTCATTAATCAAAATGTCTAGACAATTTAGTAATTATATATCTTGACCAGTCATTATGTAAAATTTCGTATTAATCAGTATGGTTGTAACATATACACCAGTGGAACAACAGGACTGGTAGCAGTAAATATGCTATACGTAGCAGTACCTACATTTTCATAACAAAAGCATCATAGCAACTAGGTATACGAATTCTTTGTTCATCAAACATATTTTTTTCACGTTATGTCATTATATTGTTACACGAATTTATTTATAATCGAGCGTTAGAATCTCACAGCCATAAAGGAATTAGTTTTGGGATGTCTAAATAAAGCATTAGGCGTATATTTTGACACGACCATTTATCTTATCTAAGGAAATTATTTACAATGTAGGCGCATATTAAGAGATATGTAGAAAGTTTATGGGTTTTCATCGTTGCGATGACTTTGATTGTTGAGCTGGAATTATTATAATGTTTGATTTATCATTTAACAATAATTTAAGTCGTGTCTTTATTGAGGAAAAGGAACAGAAGGTAATTTACAGAAATTGAAATTATAATCCAAGAAGATTGACATTGCACAAAAGTATCAGGTTCTTATTAATTGTACAATCGGTATGTCTATATAACTATACCTACCACAATCCAATCGATTTCTCTCTCTTTAATTTATATATGATTAACGTCTCATGTGATTAGGGTTCGTCGATTATTTGACCAAACAATCATTCATTTCCATAAGCGTGGCAAAGTCGTCTGGTAAGAAAAGTGTTGCGGAGGGATTCTACGCCGCCTAAACCCACCATCCACTTTGAAAATGTTTGTAAATACATATTATATTGATTTGTTAATTTAATTTTATGTATAACTATATAGTTTCGGTAGTAAATATATCAACTATTCAAATTAAGAAAAATAAATTCACACCAATTAGAATTGTGGAAATAATGTTCTAGTCCTTCTATTATGGTTGCTCGCTTTAACCAAAGGAACAACATTTTAATTAAAGTACGGAGGAAGCTTATACCAAAAATAGATATATTCATTAAGTTAAAGGCATTCAATTGAGTTCTAGTGCTATACATACGGTTCAATCGCTATTTAGAACTGTGTTCTAATAGACTGGTATGATAAATTAAGTCTGTCACTATTATGTCTCGGTGACACTGACCGACATATGCACCGATATGCATTGTCGGTAACAATCTCTGCCCCTATTCTAATACAGTTTGAATATATTAACACTGGTATGCCACGTGCCAGAGATGACTTATGACTATTTCTGATATGGATGTTTCGAAGATTTACTTTGTTGTACAGTTGCATTAGATGGTTATCTTACTACAACCATTAGCAAATTATGTACAATCAACGGACACAATGAACACGCATACTCCAAATTATAATTAATCATCATCATCATCATCAGCTGGACTAGGCCTCTCCTTTGAAAGGAGGAATTGGCCTAGTATACCACGCTGGCCAAACGGGTTGGTATAGGGTTTGTATCAAGTTTTCCTTCTCTTACAGTGCTGTTCTCTGCATATTATGCTCCCTCTGTCGGCTCTTACGACACCCATGGGATGATATGGGGTGGTGACATTCCGTATTATTAATAGAAGACACAAATTGTGTCTGGTGTGGAGATCAAAACCCACAAAGTACCAACGTAGTACTCGGCGCAGTGTTAGAATAGAATAGAATAGCGTTTATTTTCTAGAATATGGTATCATACAGGTGTTATAAATTTAACGTCCAGCATATTCTGCCACATAAGGCGTGCAAATATTAAAAAGACATTAAAACATTACCAGTGAATCACATTAAGAATGACATTTTGATTAATTAGCATTACATTTGGAATACATATCATTACACAAATTAATTAATAATCATTTATACTTACAACTAAAAAATAACCATTAAATGTCAGTGTTTCTAACTTTCTATTGCAATAATAAGGAATGGCATCGTGTAATTAATTTATCATACAGGTATTCATTGATGTCATAATAAACTTTTTCTAACAATAACTTACAAAGCATAGTACGGAAATGTCTTAGTGGTAATTTGCTGATATTATCTGGAAGATGGTTATATATTTTTATGAATATGCAATATGAGTTTCACTTATATAGTTCTAACCTAATCTGGGGAATTTTAAGTCTGGTTTAATGTCGAGTACGACTATTTTCTGTATCTCCTAGTCTTGTAAATAGTGTAGGATTCTTGTTGACGAATAGACAGGTTTCTAATATACTATATGAACACGGCAATGACAAAATTTTGTGTTTTTTTAATAGTTAGGCGGCGAGGCGGCCGGTATGCTAACCGTCCAGTCATCTTAAGGATACCAATGGATCTACATAGTCCTTAATAGCCCTATCAAAAGTTTCAAAGCGTTCACTAATATACAAGCTCTTGATAATAGTCGTCGGGTCGCGGTCCACGAGGTATGATCCACTAGTCTGGTCTAAGAAAGCTTCCTCTAGATAGAGGATCATCCTATCTCTTTTCCAAAACACTATGAAATAAAAATTCGCATTATTGTTTGTACTGGATCAAAACATATTCCTAGTCTGTGGAATCCAGTGCAAGTACTCGACGTGGTATGGTGTTCAAATGAGGACACCTAGAAGTCTACTTTGCTCACCCATATGAACAAAGTGGAGTAATCCTACAATATCAGAGAAAGGTGGCTGTATCCTTGAAAACAAACTTGTGGTTTAGTTTCTAACTAAGGTACTTCTATATCAGCGTTTTCATATCTACTTACGTTATAGTAGTAAGTCTTACGCAACGTCCGTAGGTCATGATTTATCAAGCTGCCGATACTATGTACAAGAAAAATAGAATAAAAATGTACTTACCTACTTATTTGTTCCTTTTTCAATGATTTGTGTACGTACTTACACATTGCGCAGTTGATAAATGTATGGCTGTATTCCAAGGGACTGGAATACTCTTGCGTTCTTTTCTTAAAAGGTTTATTGTGGATGATTATGTACTTAGTAGCAAAGATCTTAAGATTCTGGCTTTTTACTTGATTCCCTTTTATGTCAATAAATATGTTATAAATATTATAAGTAGTTGTTTGAATTTTTGAAGAAACTGATTTATACTGTCAAACATTGAAAGGCCATTCTGGAAGAGATCGTTATGAAGTTTAGGAAATATTCGTACAATTAAATTAGGATAGTATCCAGCGGGATACAGTAGGATTGTATCTAGCGGTGACACAGTAACAAAATTACCGTTTGCCGTCGAGTATACTGTATATTCAGTTACCACCATACTACTCGTAGAATAAAGAAAATCCAAATCACGTTAGATGTTATCGACCCATACCTCGTTATCAATCACAATACGTTTTGTTGAATATTATTAAATGCTGTTTCTATAACGTATGGTTGCTATGGCAATAGGCATTGTTGTATAATACGTTGCAGTATCAACTTTCAGTTGTTTACAAAACAAACGAGTTTTATCAATATAGAAGACTGGGTTTCTATTGAGATTGTTATAATAGACTTAAATATTCTATTTATTAATAACGCTGATTTGATATCATGCAAAAGAATATAAAATTGATGCACAAACTAGTGAAATAATGTTATTGATAATTCATTAAAATGACGGTGATCCTCTCGAAACTTCCCAACGAGTGTTGGTCGACAAGGATCATTTGTGTGATCACTAAAACTTGTTCACAATTAGGTACTTGTATAAAAAATTGTAGTATCTACGCCAGTTTGGATAGGCCTGTCGGCGAATGGGACTACTGTGTGGAGTGTCGGCCACTCCCTCGCACTGAATCAATATTCAAATCTTCTAGCTCCCTCAACAATAATTCCATTACCATATGCCAGCCAAAGACAAGCATCTTGGTGATGTTGTAGCAGATTATAGTCGATTTGAGAGTCGGCGCCACCAAAGAGTCTCACGGTAAATAGAAGAACTACAATTGTAGAAAATGACTTCCCTATATTATATCTGTTAGATACACAGTGTTGCCAATTTGGCGACTTGTTCTTAGAAGTGTTAAAATATTACTTAAAAGTCCTAGCGATAGAAAATATGTGATGACAAAAATAATTATAAATTTTCGTATGTGTACATTTTTTTTGCTTTCTCAACACAAATTATATAAGATGAGATATTCATATTTCTTAAACTAATTAGAATTCATTTTTATATACTAGATCTAAAGAAAATGGCGTAATTGTAGTATTTCTGGATAATTCTCTTTGAAATAGCCATGTGTTGCTTATGTGATTGTTATAATTATTATTTTTAAATATTTAATTAAATATTTGTATATCTATCCGTAGGTAAGTACCTAAAATAGTTATTTGTGCAACAAGAGAGCAAAGTTGTTTTTTGTTTCGAGTGCTGATGTTGAGTCCCGAGCAAGCGAAGGATTCTATGATTGATTCACGAGCGTAGCGAGTGAATCAAAGTTTGAATCCTGAGCGTAGAGAGGGACTCAACAGCACGAGATGCAAAAACTTTGCTCTCGTGTAGCACACATAACTTTTCACCTCGGCAGTGAGAACACATACCTATTACTTAGGAGACAAAAAAATTAACAGGAATAAATTGAAAACGAAATTCTGCATGAATCACTTGTTGTTTTAACTCTTCTGGTGTTAAAGTACAGTCAACATCGATAGTTTCACTCATCTTTTTAGATGAAGTATTTTATATTAATATAATTTAACACGTTACGCTATACCCTATCAGCATCAACGAAATGTTTACCACAGACTATATGTATACATGTTTACTTTATTCCCGCTATTTTTTAAATCGCGTTTTGATACCGCGTCCCTGATGTTTATTTTTCAAATGTATCATTGTTGAAATTCCAAATAAAAATGTATTGGTTAAATACCAATTTTATACTATTAATTAGACTTAGTTTTATTAAAATCCAATAATATATTAAACATATAAAAAATAACATTTAAAAAACAACAAATTTATTTATTTAAAAATATATTTGTACTTAAAATTTTAGGGTATAACGCGTTTCCGAACGTGTTTTCTTAGAGGTCGAATTCCAAAATCGAATTTCGAAGGAGTTTGTTTTTTTCACTCGCTTTTTTATATGCGCGTGAAAGAGACAGAGCACAGTAAAATTCGAATGTTTCAAATTTATGGCTGAACAATGTCAATTCGTGGCACTGAAGATTGAAAAAATAAAAAGCTACTTTGCCTCACGCTCGAATCAAAATCGCGTTTTGTTCACTGTTGTCTCGCAGCAAAAGCGGCATGTTTGAGCTGCTGTGGTGAAAATAAAAATATTTGTCATTACAAAAGTATATTAAGTACGTATCTGCTTTGTCTCTAGGCACGACAGCTTTTTCTTTAAGAAAGAATATCTAATAGTCTAGTTCTTATAACGGTGTTTATTAGTGATATTACCACACCATCGTTTATGTCGCAGGTATTTAGTCAAAAACGTGATATTATAATTGGACCGTGTTTAGCAGAAATGTTCCAAACCATAAAAGCCAATCTGTCAAAAAATCAAGTTTGAAGATCAAGCTTGTTTTGCTCCAAGTTTTCGTTAAAAAGTTATAGATTTTTTATTTTATTTATATTCGACATTTGGTTTATTTTTAATTAAATATAATAAATTTATCATTGAAAGTCAATATTTAGAGATATTAAGATAAAATATGGTTTGGAACGTTTCTGATAAATAGCAGTTTTCACTGATATGGTAGAAAATATTAATTAGCAAAAACAATACAAGTATATAAAAAATAAGAAAATAGGATAATATACAGTCAATTTGGGTAACTTTGAACGTTTTTTTACATTTTTTTAGTTAGTTAATTTATATAACATAATAAATTTAAGGAGAAAACAACAGAACTTCCCATAATCTCCCCTTTAAATCAAATTCAACGTTACCATGCGTTTTGGGTAACTTTGAATATGATTTTTCTCTCGAAGTAAAAACCTTTATTATTCGACTATTCTTCAGTTTGGGTAACATTAAGTGACGTTTTTTATTCAAAATAACCTTAAATGTCAAAATGAGATATCTACTCTGACGAATTAAATCATGATAGAAATATAACTTAGTCTTGCCATGTGAATCAAGGGCGACCAATTTGATGGAAAAAATCTTTGTGTTTTATAATTTATTATGTTGCTTTTGTTTGAATAATTTTCACAATAAAATTACGGATTATTAATTATGACTATATACACTGCTATCTTACATAATTATAATATCTAAGAATATATATAGGTACCTACATAAATCTAAAAATAAAAAGTGAAATTAAGTACAGGTGTGTTTAGGCGTCGTAGAATGCCTCCGCATCAATATCATCGGGTAATGTGCCCAGAAAGCTGGCAGCATTGCCACGCTGGATGGCAATGCTGATTCTTTGAGCAAATAATAAACCAGCCCTCTGGTCACGTGAGCCGTCGATTAACCGTTTAGATATATCTCGGAATAAAAAGCGAGCGCTCGGACTCCATGAGCCTAGCGTTTCCACCCCAAACGGCTCAAATACGTAATTAGCTACTAGATTACTATATTTGAGCCGTTTGAGGATTTCCGTAGATGCAGCAGCAGCGCCAGCACGGCCTCCCGTGCTTGGAACATGGGATGGCGCGAGGGTGTCTACGCAGGTTGCGTCCCACACCAAAGGCCTACCCATTTTCCATGGCAATAATGACATACCGTCAGGCCTCTTCCCGTCGTCGCGTACTAAACTATTTGGTTCAAGTACAGCTGGTACGCCAGACGCGACAAGAGCACGACGGATTATGTCATTTAGGTGAGCATGACGAGGAATTCTACCAGCGCTTCTGCTGCAGGATAGCCCATGGTGTCCAAGGCTATCGATGTCTTCTCCACAATGACATCGATGCGGAGAAACCTACGGAGCACCTAAACGAAGAAAAGTGGCGATGCGGAACGTCACATCGTCCAACATGGTTCCTGTGTTGGACGATGGTAGTGCCTGAAGCCATAGACCGGATTCCCATTCCCCCACGGCAAGTAAGCGAGCTCGATCTGTAACATTAAAAGATGCATCCAAAATATTTTTTCTCACAATGTTACAAAGCGGCGCGTCCCACTGTCTTTGGGAGAATAGGTTGGTGGGCAAATCAGTGTTTGGACAAGCCATTTTCCAGGCGTTTATAGCTTCGGTTTTGCACAGCACTTCTGAGTTAACGAGTGTAGATGATAATATTTTCCTAGTTAACTCTTCCGTGCTGTGAACCGAAGACAGGAACGCCGGTAAACTGACAATAATTTTATAATTATTTATTAAATCAAGATAAACTAGGACAGTAGTGCCTTACATAATAAATTATACGTTCATTTGGCTATCGAATGAGATCAAAATTCCAAATTCAGGTAACATTTTCTTCGAAAAAAAATCTTAGAAACAAAATCATTCACCCCATTCCATAAACAAAATGTCGTCGTCAATATAAATTTGTTCGCCTTTTCTAGATATTTGTTGGTCTTTTAGAATACTTATTATATTGGCCACATCGATTCGACATATTTCCGTTTTGGAAGGCCAAGACCACGCTCCTGAAAACATTTTTTGGAGCATAGAGACTTGTAAGGGTCTAACTTTTAGTATCCTTTCTGGGAACAAACTACCTTTTTCTCTAAAGACACAAAATTTTCCTTCTTCAATTTTCGGGACCTCAGCGTCTCCCTTGCCAGCACACTTCTCAGTCGTTACAATCTGCAACTCCCCAGTTGACCCATCTACTGTATATTCTTAAATAGTGTCTAGATCCATTAAAATCACTTCACTGCCTAAGTCTAAGTCAGGACTTTCTTCAATTATAACGTCTGTTTCTTGGCTCATATGTTCGGAGGGCACGTCTTGAGTTTCAAAAGTGTTGCTTACTTCACCAACAAATGTCTTGGCGAGTTTAGGAAGAGGAGGTTGGTGAACTAAAGCTTCTACTACTATATCTTCTCTTTCTATTTCTTGAGACTTATTATAATTATTTATTTGAGTACTTGTACCTTCTAATCCTCCACTTTTAATCTAGTCACTCTGAAAATCTTTATTATTATTTTCTTCTTTATCATTGTTAGCCTTCTTTTGAACCCTGGGGTCGTCCTCCTTTTTTGGATTGCTCGCCCATTTCATCTCCCTTTTGACCTTTATTTTTGTTCGTCATGTCTCTGTCTTCATAATATTTTTCAACCTCCTCAGCCGAAACACCTTTCCCCGCCGTAATAGGTAACTGAAATTTTGCTCCTTTCTTCACATTTAAATCTCAATTCAATTCAATTCAATTTATTGTATTCCATAATGTACATTTACAGGTGGTATACTTAGAATTAGTAAACAATTATGGACCCTATTGGGCACAGCACTTTTAGGAGAGAGGAGCGGTTTTGATAATACTTATGCTTAACCCTTTTCTTGGCAATGTATCTTTAGAGATACATCAAAGTTTGAAAAATTCTAAACCGAACATTTCTTTGTTAAAACAGAATAAATTTATGTAAACGTTTACTTTAGTTCTTTGTTTTCGAACACGAGTTTTTTTTTTCAAATTGTCGGCACTGGTGAGCTGTCACAATTATTTCATTATCGATCGACGCCATGCTCCCGCGCATACAGGTAAGTGATATGCATAAAATAATGTTTTTTGTATGTATTTCATGCATTTATTTCTAAAATTATAAATTATTATTGTTTTTCTACTAAATAAATCAATTTGGAGTACAAAAAATTGTCTGGTGGAGGGCTTTATTGGATTTTTAACTGCATGTATCTCTCCGTGCACACCGCCAAGTACCCAACAGTCTTATATTTACTAGGGATGTATCCCATGGTGCACACTGCCAAGCCTATTACACTTCAAAAATTTACCGTTTTTTCTGTTATTTATAGGTAAAAAAGCTCCATGTGCTTTCGAGAGCTAAACAAATTCTTGCTTTGGTGCCAGAACCCAATCAATCATCAAATGGTGAAGAAAGTTCTGCTCAAGATTCTCTACTTTCATCTATGCCACCGTCGCATATCGCCTACTTCAATTTTTATCACAGCAAGAGACCTAACATACTCCTTACTTATATTCCATATCCTTGCATTTTATGTGATCAAATGTTATTAATTTGAAAAAAAAGAGTAACCATAATTAAAAAAAAATTAAACTTCCATTTCTCACTTGCCACTGCCACCTAATGTCAGCCATGTAGAAAATATCACCACAATTTTTTGATGTAAGTACTTAGTTTAAGAATGTGAAAATTGCACATGTTCATGTACTTAAGACGTACTACGATTCCACATTTGAATTTGCCCGATTGCTTACGAGTTTCATATAAATTCAGCAATAAAATAAATCATCAATTTGGCGGAACCATTGTTTTAATCACCCAACTTTACTATGGCACTTCCAATTGTATTGAACATTGAGTATAAACACGTACATATGTAGTACTAATCCTTGGGGTGTGAATTGCCTGGCCTTGTGAAGCGGTTTCAGATCGTCCTGCCACTTTGTCAGTCAAAGTTGCGGGTCCAGGGACATCTTGAAGTATTTTAATCACATTCAGAGGTATAAATGGCTCGTTTCGGGAACAAATAGTACATAAATATGTAGTACAAACCCGGTGTTGAGCTAAATTTTAAATCGGGGACTTGACACTCGAATAATTGCAAGTAAATGAACCTGAAAAGATTCCGTTACCATAATTATATGGTTACGGAACAAGGGCCGCTATATTCTGGGAGGTTGCAACCAATAAATAAATCAAATTCTATGCCACCAGTACTAAAGAAAACGATACCTTGTACTGCCAGGCCGACTACAGATGTTAGATTTGATGGATATAATTATTTCACTTCATTTGGCTCCAAGAGTCGATGCAAGCTTTGCGTACTAGATCAGACCACAGTCACGTGTATGAAATGCGGTTCAAACTATGCTTACTGCCAGGTAGAAATTCATACCTAAGAAGATTTTGTTATTTTTGTTACGAAAGAAGTTCTATTCATGTTAGTCAACTTACATTTTAATAAAATATACTGTTTTATATGAAAATGCATCTTTTATTCCTTTTTGTTATAATATATGATGCTACAGCAAAGTTATATCAAACTTGGCAGTGTATCTTTAGAGATACATTGAAATCATTATATATTTTTAAGGCCTCTTGGCAATGTATCCCACAAGATACATGTGGTTTTTTTTAAACTACTTGCATAAGATTGTTTTTTCTATTTTTCTAGGCATCTGTGGGTTATAAATATTATGTTGTATAAAAATTATTTTGATACTCAATAATATTTTTCTCTGCCAAGTTAAGGGTTAAAATATAATAATATGTATTTTAGGTGCATTAGATATATGCATGCAATATATATAGTTATAGAGATATATTATAGTACATTGGATAATTGGAGCCGCTACATTTATTATTTCAGATAGATAACATTTTTATATATGACAAATATAAATATAAGACAAATATAAATATGACATTAATATTTTTCCAATAGTTAGAAATATTATTTCTTAATTAGTGTATTGTTTATTTGTTTTTGTAGAATAGAATAATTAAAAGTATTTGTTGCATGCAGTGTAACGTACTTTGTCTAGGATTTATGAATTATTATTATCGTTTAGATATTCTTTGATATTATAGTAGGTTTTACTCATTAAAAAGTTTTTTAATTTTCTTACAAACCTATGAAACCTAGTTTCACTTTTAATGTCGTTTGGTAGTTTATTATATATTTTTATTGACATGACCAATGGACCAGAGGAGTCCATTGCTAGTCGCGAATTTGGAAGGTTTAATCTATTTTTATGTCTAAGGGTCATTTTGGTTTGAATATCTTCGCGCCTGGTGTAGGGTTCTGGATATTTACGGACGAATTTACATATTTCTAAGATATAAATGCTTGGGAAAGATAGGAGTTTAAGTTCTTGAAAGTGTGGTTTACATGAGTCGGTATTTTGTACATATGTTTACTAATATTCTTATTAATTTCTTTTGCTGAGTAAAGATAGTGGGGGCATCGGTACTATTACCCCACAGAATAACGCCATAGCTGAGCAACGAATGTGCGTAGGCATAGTACGTAACAAGCGCAGTAGATATATCTCCTTGCCTTATTTCTTCTATGCAATTAATGAAACTTGCGATCGCAAATTTCTGGCTGAGACGTGTACGTGGGTAGTTTGTTCAAAACGATAGAAAGTGAAATTGGATTTAGGCCACACCTCCGAAATCCAGCTTTCACATTATCAGAAGACGTACTTTTAATGCTATCCAGAGCTTTTTTGAGCAACTGGGCAAAGAGGCTTCGGAAGTGCTTGTACATGTTTTCCTTTACTGGTCTGTCGATAATTAATCATTGAGAACTTTTCTCCAGGCAGTTTTTAAGCCAGAAAAATAACCCACATCTAATGATTGCAATAGATGGGTTGAATTGGCAATCAAACAAATGAACGTGGTATTATGTTCATGGCAAAGACGTAGTGCTTTTGGTGATATGTGGGCGCTTAGATTATCGCACAATAACACCTTCTTGCCATCTTGCTTATCAACGTGTGGGATAAAATGTCTTTCCAACCACACCTCAAAAATGGAGGAATCTATCCATCCACATTCGGACACAGCCATTCTTGAACCTGAAGGAGCTTGAAAAGCCAATCTGTCCTCAGTTTTTTTTCCTTTAAATATAAAAAAGGAGGCAAAACTTCGCCGATCTTTTGAGGCGCATCACTCACTTTTTTTTTAATTAAATTTTTTCATGACCATAGATACAGGTCTTTCAGTCGAATACATAAATGATGGGTTTAAACTTATACATAACAATATTACGAATATTACAATAGTTAATGATACTAATGCAAGTTTTCCACTAAATAATAATACAAAGTTAATCTATTATCCACTTGCTTCCCTTTCGGGTTGGGTGAATACATCTCAGTGTTATGATATCATCGTTTTCATACTTAATTAAATTACGATTTACTAACTTATAAGTCTATAGATTACAGAATGCATTAAATTATTTCTACCGTATCACTCACTTATAATGTCTGTGTTGCAAGGTAATAACTTATTCTCTTGGGTACAAAAATTGTTTTATTAAAATAATTGAATATAAAATCAATTATATTATTTGACTTAGATTCTAATCGTATATAGTATCAATTAATTTCTTTATACCATATATTATCCATATATGACAATCAGCAGAAACATTTTAAACAGTTTGAGATTGCCCAGAAAGTTAGAAAATAATTCACAAAAATCTATCATGTGGAATGTACTACCTTTTATTGCATAAATATTTTTCTTAAATACAGTATATGTGGTATGAACTACTATTTAATGCATAAATGTATTTCTTAAAACAGTGCATGTGCTTTGTACTGTTTTAGCTTAATTAAATTCGGCCCAGGATAGACAATGTTAAAATATCAAAAACGTTCCAAGTAGATTGGATTGTTTTTGAGAATTAATTCTGCATTTTTTTGCGCATTCAAGTGACATGTACTATTTTAGAAATAATAATCTTTGATTTTTATTGTAATTTTTAGTGTTCCTAGTAGCTTATACTGTTACTGTAAAATTAATTAACGTCATACTTAGAACATGTGGGTTGTACTACTACTAGTTTTAAAGGTCTTTCTGTAGTTTTAAGAACCTGTGTCTTCGTTGTCAGCAAATTATAGTCATAAAAGATTGTTTTACATTCTTAACTAATTTTCGACCAAAGTGTGGTTTGGAACATTTCTGCTAAACACGGTCCAATTTCACTAGTTATATTATAATTACACAGATTATAGTTCATCGTTTGTATTACTCACAATTTAACGGGCTAGTGTCAGTGCCATTATAATTTCACTAAACCGATACAGTGAAATTGTAAGGCAGTGATATTTCTACAATAACACTGGTTTAAGAATGATACGATCGCTGATTGGTCCGTTTTCGTTACCAGCTGTATTGAACATAGAGTTAGGAATTAAGAGATAGGTTTTTGAAAACCAAACACCTTAATAGGTTATGTTAGGTTTCCTTGTGATCCTGAAAATAAATATAGGAGCCCCTGCCTAGCAGGGCTCCGTCAACTTTGCCTCATAAACATCGTCATAGTTCTGATTTTTTCGTTTTATCACTGTAGTACATTCGTAAGTATGTACGACTGATTAAGTCAATTAACCAATCAGAACACGCGGAGATACCACAAAGATAACTTATAATAAACCTAGGTTTCTTATAATATCACTATAACGGACCTAGTTTTATTACAATGTCACTATTGCGCCTTAGTGAAATTACAATATCACTGAAAAGAGCCCGTGAAATTCGTGAAATTATACGAACCGGTCGTTATTGGCTATAATCTGTGTAATTATAATTTGTATAGTGAAATTATAATATCACGTTTTTGACTAAATACCTGCGACACATATATATATATATATATATATATATATATATATATATATATATATATATATATATATATATATATATATATATATATATGTCGGAGAAGGATTACTTTCATCGCCATCGCTATTATTGGTTGCGGACTTAGTGGGCGTCATTGGGGTAAAATGCGGGCACAAAACACAATCAGCTAAGTTTGACAATATTTTAATTAGTATTGAACAATATTTATAAGTTTACACTGTTGCTTAATACAAATAATATTATCAGACAAGACCGAGCAGCGGGTTCAGGGCAACTATCTTAATTTACTTTCTATATACTCAATAATCCAACTCAATCTGCCGATTGCTCTCAAAAGACAATGCACAGAACACCATATACCAATGTCACCATTAGCTGTCAGTTCTCATTTTAAATTAGATGGCACCTCGACCCCGCTCGAGACACGCGTCCTGCTCTGATTGGTCTTTATCTGAACTAGTACATTCACAACTTTTTAAATAACTAAGATAAATAAGGTTTTAAGCTATAGAAATATTTCACAAATCAAATAAGGTTGAATTACAATTTTAAAGGTATCAAAATCTAAACAGCATAATATTGTTAATTCTTATTCATAAAATCAACAATCATATCTTCCTCCGACAGATAATGACCAATCAGAGCAGGACGCGTGTCTCGAGCGGGGTTGAGGTGCCATCGAATTTAAAAAGGAGAACTGACAGCTTATGGTGACGTTGTCTTTTGAGAGCAATCGGCAGATCGAGTTGGATTATTGAGTATAGAGAAAGTAAATTAAGATAGTTGCCCTGAACCCGCTGCTCGGTCTTGTCTGATAATATTGTTTGTATTAAGCAACAGTGTAAACTTATAAATATTGTTCAATACTAAATAAAACATTGTCAAACTTATCTGATTGTTTTGTGCCCGCATTTTACCCCAATGACGCCCACTAAGTCCGCAACCAATAATAGCGATGGCGATGAAAGTAATCCTTCTCCGACATCAGAAGTGGCAGCGGTGCAGGCACAAAACGTGAGCGGCGAACGGGCAACGGCAAATGATGGTTGGCAAGCGTTATTCGAAGCGCAACAAACCAGCATGAGGCTTCTCGTGGAGGCGCTAACAAACCCACCGAACACCGACGATAAGAGCTTCACGCTGCCTAAATTTTATCCGGAAGATGCTGATACTGACGCCCGGGCTTGGCTGGCGACGGCTGTCATCTGCTTATCGGATCGAGGTTTACAGGGAAGTAAATTGGTTCTTATACTTAGTTAGGCCATGAAAGGCTCCGCCGTAACGTGGTTTTTCATATTTATTTTCTCTCCTTTCGGCACGTTAGAAACATCTGCAGCAACGATATTGAAGTTGCTTACTGGTAAACCGCAAGAAGGTGAATGTCGTGCTGCATATGCAAGCCGTCTTTTCACTTTACTGATGTGACGATGAAACAAATTAGACAAGGACGAAATGGTAGTATCCTTAATACTTGCGCATATGGGACAAATCGAGCCAAAGTTACAACGCAACATTTTTCTAAGGAAATAACTACCCGATGTAAAATGCAACGTGAACTAATGGCTTTTTCTTATTGCAAGCGAATTTACCAAGAAATAACAAAGACCGTTGCAAGCACTACGCATCATAGTAAACGTCCTAGGTTCTATTTTAATAATATGTTTTGCTTGTGGAAAGCTTGGCTATAAATCTTTTGAATGTTTCAGTCGATCGAGTGACAAGCAGCAAACAACTCTGACCCCTGAGCGCCCCAACACGGCTGTTGCTACGCAGGTTCCTGTGACTTGCTACAAGTGAAGTGTTGAGGGTCACGTGGCGTCACGGTGCTCAACAAAAACATTGGCAGTAGGGAGCAGCAGTGCACAGCCGGCCCCCGCACCTGCCGTGAAACGAGTGGACACGTGTGCTATGAAACCTGTCACCGGAATAATTACGCAATTTGGTGAGCAGTTCTCATTTTGTTTTGATTCCGGTAGAGGCCATTGAAAATTAAACTGGCAGAAAGAGATGGCGAGGTGGCCGTTTAAGGATGTAATCAGTAAGAGTGTAGACTGTAGAGTATACTAGTGAGTGGCGAGGAGGCCATGTAGACTAGTGAGTGGCGAGGAGGCCATGTTGACTAGTGAGTGGCGAGGAGGCCATGTTGACTAGTGAGAGGCGAGGAGGCCATGTAGACTAGTGAGTGGTGAGGAGGCCATGTTGACTAGTGAGTGGCGAGGAGGCCATGTTGACTAGTGAGAGGCGAGGAGGCCCTGTAGACTAGTGAGTGGCGAGGAGGCCATTTAGATTATCAAAGAGGCGTGGAGGCCATTTGATAAACAGCGAGGAGGCTGTTGTTTGTTTGTTGTATAGACTTAATTTAGTACGTAGTGTGGAGTAAATTAGAATTCAGATTATATCCTTAGCGAAGTTGTTTCGTAGAAGATAAAATGTACACGATCTCCTTGGTCAGGAGCGGCCGAACTACACCATTATCTTTCTTTTTTGCAGATACCTATGATGCGCGGCCTTCAACATCACACGAGGACGTGTGATATACCAGGACGGCCGTGTCGGAGCAATGATGCGCGGCCTTCAACTTCACACGAGGACGTGTGATAGGTCAGGACGGCCGTGTCGGAGGAAGCTATGATCGTTAATTTTATGAATAATACCTTTAAAATTATAATTTAACCTTATTTGATTTGTGAAATATTTCTATAGCTTAAAACCTTATTTATCTTAGTAATTTAAAAAGTTGTGAATGTACTAGTTCAGATAATGACCAATCAGAGCAGGACGCGTGTCTCGAGCGGGGTTGAGGTGCCATCGAATTTAAAAAGGAGAACTGACAGCTTATGGTGACGTTGTCTTTTGAGAGCAATCGGCAGATCGAGTTGGATTATTGAGTATAGAGAAAGTAAATTAAGATAGTTGCCCTGAACCCGCTGCTCGGTCTTGTCTGATAATATTGTTTGTATTAAGCAACAGTGTAAACTTATAAATATTGTTCAATACTAAATAAAACATTGTCAAACTTATCTGATTGTTTTGTGCCCGCATTTTACCCCAATGACGCCCACTAAGTCCGCAACCAATAATGGCGATATCGATGAAAGTAATCCATCTCCGACATATATATATATATATATATATATATATATATATATATATATATATATATATATATATATATGTGTATATATTGTTGTATACAAGCACCATTACCTACATTGTCTCAATCGCAAGAGAAATCAAAATATTCATCAAAATAATATCTATCGAATATGTTTAACTTCCGTGTGGTGACGGATTAAGAATACGGAATTTCACCACCCCATATCATCCCATGGGAGTCGTAAGAGCCGACAGAGGGAGCATATTATGCAGAGAACAGCACTGTAAGAGAAGGAAAACTTGATACAAACCCTATACCAACCCGTTTGGCCAGCGTGGTATAGTAAGGCAATTCCTCCTTTCAAGGGAGAGGCCTGGTCCAGCAGTGGACTGTTAAAGGCTGATGATGCTTAACTCTTCTATCGAATATGTTTAACTCTTAGGTGTTTGGTAACTAAAAGTTCAAAATCTATTTGGATGATGTGGTTTCCTATAATTGATAGAGTCACACATCTCAAATCCTTATGTGAAATTATCTGTGTAAACTGTAGGGTATATTCTTTGTTGGAAATCCTCTTTAATAAAAAAGATATAGGTACTGAAATTAGTTCTAGTCGTGTGCCAGACCTTAATCAACCGGAAAAGCCAAATAAATAACTGGAATGACTTGACTATCAAAACTGAAAACAACCAATTATATTGTTAGTGAACAATAAAATAATTACATTATAGGTACCTACCTACATATATTGTAAAACAATATGCAATATAATTTGATAATACTAATTCTTAGAGCCTAATCAACCGGAAAAGTCAAATAAATAACTGGAATGATCTCACTATCAAAACTGAAAACAACCAATTAAGTATATTTAATTGTTAGTGAACAAGAAAATAATTACATTATACCTACATATATTGTAAAATACTAATTTGATAGGTAATACTAATTCTTATACGGTTACTATAAACTTGTGTATTTTATATTTATTTATTTTATATAGACAGAGCGTAGAATGCATCGATAAGGGTACTAAATGGTATATAAATATATAATACTATGCTTTAGAGTCAACGTAAATAATTTTGACCATGTTGTTGATGTCACGTATGTATTGGTGGCATTGTAATTAATGTATTTTAAGATGTTTTACTACATGCACCTGTTTGGTAGTAGGTAATATAAATATTTGGGGGTCGTTGTAACGAACATTTCATTAATCAATAGCTAATTATCGGTTTACGAGTAGCCTTTTTCATCATCATCAGCCGTGTTTATAATTTGTCCCACTGGCATGGGCAGAGTCATTTTCTCATTATGCGAAAGGTTCGGCCATAGTTCATCAGGCTTGCCAAGTGTAAGTTCAAAACAAATATGTTTTTCAAGTTACCACCAAGTAAAAAAAACCTTTTAAAAGCTATGTCTATCTGTCTTTCTGTGTCTCTGGGGTAGTCTCTGGAATGGCTGAACCGATTTTAATGGGACTTTCACTGGAAGCTGGAGGACTATGTAGGGGTACATATAGGTGATAACTTGACGCGGTAAGTGGCGTTGTTCTCGAGATATTGAAATTAAAGGGGGTGAAACCGCGCGCAACTGCTCGTTAAATAATAATTTTGTATAACTCAATATCTAAAGGCCTTGTAATTTGTTCAAAATGCTGTTTCGATCTAGTCTCGTCGTCATACTTGTATCAAACTTGATATTCTTCTAAGATCACTGACACTTTAATGATATCGTACTAGATCTAACATTTTACAAAGTGTCAAGCTATGTGTCAGCGTCAATCTACATATTATATGTGTCAAATTAAACTATAATGACATTAAGTGTAGCGTAATGCCAATTGCAATTCAATTCAAAATCTAATCGCAGTTCGTTCAAAATACAGTCTCGGTGTCTGCTATCGGCCGGATTTAATGTTCAATCTAGCCATAGATTTAGAGATTCGAGATATGTGTTTGACATATTTTGTATGGAGCTTATATCAAAATGGAATCTAAAATCTCACAAAAATTAATAGCACGAATATTGAATTCAGCGGTAAACACTAGAATCGGCATTTTGATCGTTATGCAAACGAAACCTCCAGGCAACCCTTTTATAATGCCAATGCCTGCAAAACAATTTGTTTTTATAAAATCTCAAGACAACTACCAGTCTTGTTATAAAGTGTCGAAGAAAACGAACTAATTGGAAATCTTCGGATTAACGAGTACCTAAAGGAATGCGATCGTGAAGGTACGTGAATAATATCTCTATAGAATACCATCACGCACACGCATGCCAATGGGGTAAGTACAAATAATTTATCAAACTAACATTAACAACTGATAGGTATTGTAACGTATGTCCGGTACCTACCGCGTCTGCGTCATAATATACGCTCGGCCAATCAGAGAAGGCCATCGTCCGTGCTCGCGAAGTCTGACCATATATGGTCACGTAGCGACTCCAACTCTGATGGAGAGCTCCAGTATTTAAAGGGGCCGACAGAGAGGCCAGCACCGCCACTCCATCCTACTGACCTACTACCGCTACTCTGTCCGTATCCATCGTACGTGTATCCTGGTCCCCGCTGTGGGTGAGTTACTACATTTACTGCACTAGCGTACTGCCCATCTCTCTACCTGCTAGCTGAGGCCGGCTGACGCCGCCTGCCTGACTCTATTGGTTGTGGCTTTCCTAATGCTGCTTCCCTTCAGGTTCCAGGTCTACCTTAAAGCTCCGGGCTACGCTACCCTAGACTGCTACACTTCCCTGCATCGTCTTCGGCGTCACCTCTGCCGAAGAGTCTGGCCCTGCCCTGCTCATCGCACTCACACCTCCGGCACCTGCCAGCTGAACCAACAGTCTGCGAGGATCTGCCCGCTACGCGCAGCCCTTCGAGCAGGCTGCCCTGCACACTACCGGAGGGAACAGCGTGGGAGACTGCAGCCCTTAGTGTTCAGGCCAGTGTCGTGTTGTTTGTCGGTCATACTCGTGCAAGGGAAGTGAGAACCTTTTCTGCGTTTCGATTCTAGAACCCGTTACAGTATTCATTATACATACAGGAGGCTTTATTTCAGAAGCAAGAACTAAATGTAACGCTAGCCTTAGTCTTAGATTGTTTTTCCTCTTGATTTATTTTAGGGACTTTTATTACAAAGTAATATGTTACTCCCATCGTACCCTAATTTGTTACATACTATTCAGCTTAACGTGTATCAGAGCCTTTTCAGAGTCTTAGATTTTAACCATATTTAGTGCTTTTTATTTCTAGAGTCCACTTCGCCAACAAAAGAGAAAATCACAAAACGTTAAAATTAGCATTAGTCGACGTACCTACTACCTAATAACTGGGACTCACAGTATTTTTTGTATACTCTGAAACTACATTACCGATTATATTGATTGTTTCTCTATTAGAAACATTTTGACTGCCTCCGTGGTCCAGTGGATAGCGTATGCGACTGCTAATCGGTGGCCCCGGGTTCGATTCCCGGGTCGGGCAAAAGTGTTAGTGGGTTTTTCCGAATTTTCAGTAGCAGCACGGAGTCTGGTGATGTGCCAGGTAACAGCAATAGGCTCGCCCCCAATTACGAGGGACCTAAAAAATTCATGGTGAAATGTGGGTGTAATATACACCTCTGCCTACCTCTTCGGGGATACATGTGTGACCCTATACATATATAAAAAAAAAATATAAACAATAATCTATGTCTCTTTCTACGCCTGCGGCACTGTCCTGAGTATGACATGAAGGCTATTTCTAGTATAGGGTCAGTTAAGCTGTCAATCGCCGATATAAATCATTCAATAAGGGGACGACCATGTACATTCGATTTTAATACACTGCTCTTTGGATTAATCTATAGATACTTACAATTTTCACCTTAAAAACATTAATATAATTTGGTAATAAGTAAGTTAAGAATTGATCAAGGCTTCACAGGACATTTTCTTTTACAATAATACAAAAAGTCCAATGTACGAGCATATCGGGCATACAATTTATCTATACACTATTTGATCAAAACAGAGCATAAAACGTCGCCTTTCAACTCGAGTACGTCGACACAAAAATCGTATTTTCTTCAGGAAAGTTTCCACTTCATTTCTTTGTCTCTGCGTCCGTAGATATAAATGATGTTTTAAGAAAAAACTCGAAGCGTCGCGTTGTACGACCACCGCACGGTGAGTATCAAGAACCACATTGGACAGAGATAGACGAAACGTAAAGAATGATCGCATCATGAGACAGCATACGCGAGAAAAATAACGCTCATTCTTCGCCCGCACCGCTACAGAATAACTTTAGCAATTTAGGGTTGAATTGCTTACCAACTCACAATCTAAGCCCGCGTGCGTTTCTGCTATAAGTTTTCATTTTGTTTTATCGTTCTGTCTCAGGCTCACCAGTAAAATGAATGTATATTGTACAATTCTGTACAGAAAATATGAAGAAAATAGTAGGTATGTATTTATATTTGTATCTAACCCTTTGAGGTAGTAAATTAATATTTATGTAAAACAACTTTTTGTAACGGTCCAACTAACGCAATGTGTAGTTATCATAAAACATAGCAAAAGTTAGCTATTGTTTATGTAATGGTAATTATTGTTACGTGACAAAAATTAATTCCATTCAATTCGAATGACAATGTCTATGATTCAACAATAAATCGAACTTCAGCATTATGTTGTCTAGTATTTTTATTAAGTAGAAAAGTTAAGTAAAAAAGTTAATACTAGTCGTAGCGACCGTTTCAAGTGAGTTCATCAGTTATTTTAGTTTTACAGTTATCACGCTGTACTGGCTTTCACGAATGGCATAGTCAAGGAGCTGGCGTACTGATTTTGGTGGCCTCTGTCAACAGAACTGTCAATTCGTCACGGGTCTCGGGTGTGAAATTGCCACAAGAGAAAATGCATGTCAGTCAAGTCAGACGTTATCACAAATTATCAATACTAAGAGTGGGATACTCTTAGTATTGATAACTTGTGGTGGTGGTTAGTGGATTTTTATACATGTTCTATTCTTTCTTACTAGACCTATGTGTCTAGAATTAGTGGTGCCAAAATATCATATAACAGAATCAAACTATAAAATTTTATTTATTGTACCTAAACAATAACAGCAATGGCATTAGTATACTCCATTACATTGCACAAAAGAATACTTACAGCTCCTATAAAACAAATGTACAAGGGTAGTAGCTATATGACATTGACGTCACAGGCCGGGAGAGAACGAGAAAAATCAGTGGCGATGACTAGACGATTCCATGTTACGTTCGTAATCCCGAACCCTTCCTCGCAATATGATTTGCGTCAGTGGAGATGCGTTCCGAACAGATCACCGGTCGGTAACCGAGTGGAAAAAGCGCTTCTCATCGGGGCCTTTACTGGAGATCGTAAGAATTCGAGTGGCGTCGCGAACTGAGAGCTCTGACGAACGAATAGCTAAGATAGAATAGCCACATATTGATCGCAAATTTACTGCTTTAGGAATTAACGAAGAATTCACTATTATTGGAGAAATAAATGCAAGCAGGAATTTGCCGATAGAAGTCTGTATGTAATCTGTTGATTCTGATAGTAGTCTGTAAGCATACTACTATCGGACGTAACTCGTGCTCATGAAATACGTATTGGTAAATGTAAGGATGTCGTTACTCAATTAAAAATATTAATAGATATAAAGTTACTTGCGTTTTTGTTTATACAATTATTGGTGCGTACCTTTGTTTATGTCTCTATTAATTCCGCAGGCGTCCGACCACGAGGTGGGTAATGTTATCATTCCATTAATTACAACAACCACCCCCTGCTTTTTAAAAGTAAATTAATCCGATTAAGGGGGGAATCGAAGAACCCGCTCCGTCCGAGTTTATTCAGGCAACTTTCTTTAGAATAATTATTTTTTGTAATTAAATCCATCAACACGATTTTTTCCTAATGATTCTCCCGCGGGAGTACGGTGGGTGGCGAACGGTAACAGGGAGCTTTATTTTTTCTTTAATTTCAGTACCTATCTCTTTATAAGTTTATAAAAAGACATAGATTACTTTTACTTAGTAACCGGTAGTTATATAATAAACATGGAATTTCTTTCATTAACAAATTATATGCGTATGTGAAATCAATTTGTATTTAAGTGCACATAAAGGTTGACCTTGAATTGTGTATTCATTTTCATTCATTTCTGTTACGCACGGTAACTAAGTACTAACTCCTTATAGTGTGACAAATGTATTTAAGTGCATACTAGTAAGAACTCAATTTAGCAACAGTACTATAGATAAATAGAAGTGGATATTTTATTAGAACAATGTTTGTTTTTTACGAGTTTTATTTGATCGCGGGTAGAGAGCGACGCCGCGCGGAGACTGAGTCGCCTACGCCCTCCCTCCGTGTTAATGATATCTCGCTTTTAAAGGGCACATCATTTACTTACTTTTACGAAAATTAATTGAAATGAGTTTTGACGATGAAAAGATGGCTATACAAAAGAGAATGGTGGCCGCTAGGTGTCGCTCCGAGATAACTTGTTCATCTTTAATTAATTATTTTGTGGTAAAGAATTTATTTTCTTTGATATTCTAGGCTCCATTCATTGACTTTCACAATTATGATTTCGATTAAGAGACGGTCTAAATACATTATTTAATTAATTTATCAAACGCTTAAAACATTGAAAGGATTTCGGTGAATTCGATGTATAAAGTGTTTTCATCGATTTTACTGTTACAATCTACTGAGAACACGTATCGTCATAATAAACATCATCATCATCATCATAAAAAATTGGTCATAGGTATTATTTAGACAATTAGGTAGAGAAATTTAAATATTTATTAAGTAGGTACCTATTTAGAGCCTATGTAAGCCAATTCCTCCTTTCAAATGAGAGGCCTAGTCCAGCAGTGGACTGTTAAAGGCTGATGATGATGATGATGATTTAGAGCCTTCTTATTTATTGTTTTAACATGTCTATCGTTTTCACTAAATATTTAACTTTCTTTTAACGTAAATTTATTTATATTTTTAATAGCGGAGGCACACATTATCATAAATTAAAATTTGTGGTCTTACTGTTAGGGCTACGTTGCTTTAGTTTGACCATTTCACACTTAAGCAATAAAGACCACTGCAGGCGACGCAGGCAATCTTTAAATATACATATACAGGGTGTAAAAAGACCCTTAACGAAAACTGAAATCGCATATTGTACCAGTCACTACGAACATTTTTTTACTTCTTCAGGTGAAATTACTGGTTCAGGAGATATTGAGGCTCAAAGTTAGTATGGATTTTTTCTAATTAGGTACAAAATCGATGCATTTATCCCGCCAATATGTTCTTTAGATGCCCTATGACCTCATGGATAAGTAGGTATTTCGAGCATTGCACGCGCGCGCTTTTAATTGCGGTTCAAAAAATGTGAAAACTTAAAAATAAATCGTTTCCCAGGTATTATTTTTGGTTAGTATGACTTGGCATGATGTCCACAGACTAGACTAGACTTCGGCTTGGTGATGGGTCTTGTGACAACCTGTATATTATAGCATAATGACATAGACACTCAAAACCGCATTTTCATTGTCTAACGTTTATTTACACTCATCAAAAGTAGATGAATAAGAAGAGCTGCATTTGCTGCATTAGTCAAAAGACATTTAATACAACAACATTTCATCTGCAATCAAACAACATGCAATCAATCCTATATAACCAACAAGATAATTAAATAAATACTTCATTAGTTATATAACTATTGGGCCACGTAATTTCCTCGAAGCTTTTAGGTCACATCTGCGTATGAAACCGGACCGGTATGTAGGCCACTTGCAATATATCGACATGAGGAGGATCGCAGATTGATGAGTCGCCCCCCTACCCCTCTCCCCTTCCTCACGTCCGGCGCGCCCTCTGTCCGTCCCGCGAGGCACCGCTCTATTGCAATAGATTGAGCCCTGTTTTGTTTCCTTCTGGGCTATGTGACGCACATGAGACACCGGTCCTGGGATATGCGGATAATGCATATTTTATTACGGCTACAAATATGATTCTGCCATCGGTGATCGTGTCCCGTGGGTGTCGTAATCTGATAGGTATAGAGGTATTCTGTTAGGTAGATGCACAGATCATTATAGTATATTCCATGGGTAGATGAGCCACAGCTAAACTTGCTAAAGGAAACTGAGTGTTAAATACTTTGAGGATTAATTTGATGCTAGCAGAATTAAGAGTATAAATAACTTTTGAAAAGCTTCCCTAAAAAGATACTAAGGCTTCTGGCACTTGTTTGAAAAGCTTATCCAAAGGCTGCATCTTCAGATGAATCGTCGGATACGTTTTGGTCTCACAATATCACGTGTACTGCATAACATGTAAGTGTACAATCCATATGCATTGTCGAGGGATCTATTTATTTTCTTCACGATAAATGTTTCAGTCCCTCGATACAGCCAATAATTTTAGTGAGAATTAGATTCCTTGTTTATCTATGTTCGCATGTTGATACGTAAGTATATATGACTAACTTTTGCCCGCTGCTTCCCCTGCGGAGGTGTCGCTTATCACGTCACGACATAATGCCTCATGTCATGATTAGCCAATGAGCTATATTGATGTATAGTCTATGTTACTGAAAAGTTTTATCAAAAACCGTTCAGTAGTTTGTAAGTGAAAGAAAAACAAATAATAATATACTAATAGGGTAACCTATTTGGACTTAGTGACAGCAAAATCAGCCTGAAGGTGTAAGTATGTCTAGTATTCTATTTTCTATCGGAAATAGCTCAATCTCAAGGCTCGTTCTGCCAATCAAAGATAATTGTTTATGGAAAATATCAAAGTCAACAGCGTTATACTGTGCCTGATCTGAATGGTTATCTATTTTATCGTAATAAAATTATACTTTATAATGGTAATTAGATAAAACTAGAGGACGCCAGCGGCTTCGCACGCACATATTTTCCAAGTTCCCATTTTGGCCGATCCCGTGGGAATTTCGGGAAATCCCTTCTTAGTGCACCCCTACGGTCCCCAAGGAACATACATGCCAAATTTCAGCTTCCTGCGCCCAATAGTTTCGGCTGTAGCGTGTCTGTCAGTCAGTCAGTAACGCAAGGATTTTATATATTAAGAAGATATTAAAATAACGGAAGCAGTTTTTATCGGTCATTGAACTGTTGCTATTTTACTATGTAATATTAAACTTTTGTGTTCATTGACATTCGTTTTTAAATTGTCTTTTGCAATATGTAGGTAACATATGGTACATCCGTGATCAAGGTACTTGCAACAGTACTGAAATATCGGATACTTAAAAATAGGTTACCTGCATAGGTAACCTATTTTTAAGTATCCGATATTTCAGTACTTGGATTAATTCAGTGGGTACTACATAGTACCCACTGAATTAATCCGAAAAACACTTAAAAGCTTACAAAAGGGTTACTTAGATTGATAGATGAATAGATATGTAGATACATACCTACTGCAATTCATGAAAAAGCTTTTTTACTTACTGTACCTATTTGCCCTGAACCAAAACCACGTAGCTATTATCTTTTCGAATAACAGCTAGTATTTATAAAAGAATAGGAGGATTATGGCAGAGATGGGATCATTGAGAAAGCGGCGAGCGGTCGGGGGTCACCGCGAACGCGATACATTTCTTCGCCTACCCTCCGGCTATGAGGCTATGATGCAG
Source organism: Euclidia mi (assembly GCA_944739405.2). Taxonomy (NCBI): domain Eukaryota; kingdom Metazoa; phylum Arthropoda; class Insecta; order Lepidoptera; family Erebidae; genus Euclidia; species Euclidia mi. The sequence continues at coordinate 93,055,739 of OX123183.2, read as the reverse complement.
TGCATTGCGCACTATATAACACACGAATAACGCCTTTTTATAAATGTTACCTTGATACATTGTTAGAAATATTGGATGTGTTCTTGTTCTATGAAAAAAGGAAGGAAGCTTGGTAAAAACGCTTCTTGTGAATATGAAGCCGAACTTTAAAAAATAGTGTTCTAAGCCCCGAAAGACATAACAAAATACACCGATAAGGTATACCAGATTAGGTCAATCATGACAAGTAGGTGTAGGTAGGTACTCATAACACATATTGATGGACCATTTAGAATTACAAGATGCTTATCAGAATATATTCATTGCCCTGAATGTTCGCAACTAATAGTAACAAGTAAGAGCAAGTAAGTTGCTTACAAACGTGATTTTGTAACTTTTGCATTAAGTTACTACTTTAAAATTGAATATGGCCTTTTTAAACGAATAAGATATCAAAGTCACTCTTCTTAAGTCAACGACAATGTTTAATAAATTAAAGTTGCCAAAACGTGTATAAGGAGTATCTGAACGAGATCATAATGAGGGTGTAAAAGGTAATAGGCAATATTGACGCGTACACATCACATGTGTAGGCTGTAGTCGTGACGGCTAATTCTTACATCAGCAGATAAGCTTTACTTGACACACCTCGAGCTAGCCCCGGTGTACAACGGCGGATAATTTGGGATTACGATTATACTGGCATAAATATGTGGTTGCCTGAAAGACGGTGTTGTGTACATACAGAACGATGAAATTGTAATTTCTTTTATTCTAAGATGTTGCTAGGGACTAATCTGTACAGTAACAGATTTTAGAGCTTCGTGATTATTACATTATTTCTCCCTTGTTGTTTTCTATTTTTATAAATCTCCTGACTCAAAATTTTCAGTGTGCTTACCATTTGCATGCCGACGACTTGCAGATCTATTCACACGTAAATGTGGAATGTGTAGCAGAAGCCATAGATAAGATAAATAGCGATTTGGCAGCTATACTAACTTGGTCGGACAAGTTTGGCTTAGCTGTCAATCCTAGTACCTAAGACTCAAGCTATTGTTATAGGTAGTCAAAGGATTTTAAAGAGACTGGACTTCACATCTTTAGCAGCTATTACATGTAGTGGTACTATTGTCAATCTGCACACAACTGTTAAAAATCTTGGGCTGCATATAGATAGCACGCTAAATTGGCAAACCCAAGTAAACCATGTGTGTGTGTGTGTGTGTGTGTGTGTGTGTGTGTGTGTGTGTGTGTGTGTGTGTGTGTGTGTGTGTGTGTGTGTGTGTGTGTGTGTGTGTGTGTGTGTGTGTGTGTGTGTGTGTGTGTGTGTGTGTGTGTGTGTGTGTGTGTGTGTGTGTGTGTGTGTGTGTGTGTGTGTGTGTGTGTGTGTGTGTGTGTGTGTGTGTGTGTGTGTGTGTGTGTGTGTGTGTGTGTGTGTGTGTGTGTGTGTGTGTGTGTGTGTGTGTGTGTGTGTGTGTGTGTGTGTGTGTGTGTGTGTGTGTGTGTGTGTGTGTGTGTGTGTGTGTGTGTGTGTGTGTGTGTGTGTGTGTGTGTGTGTGTGTGTGTGTGTGTGTGTGTGTGTGTGTGTGTGTGTGTGTGTGTGTGTGTGTGTGTGTGTGTGTGTGTGTGTGTGTGTGTGTGTGTGTGTGTGTGTGTGTGTGTGTGTGTGTGTGTGTGTGTGTGTGTGTGTGTGTGTGTGTGTGTGTGTGTGTGTGTGTGTGTGTGTGTGTGATTAATATATTATATGTAGATGTACTAGTATGTAGTAATAATATGTATTAATTGAAATTATTTTTATATACAGGGTGTCATAAGACCCATCACCAAGCCGAAGTCTACTCGTTGTGGACATCATGCCAAGTCATTCTAACCAAAAATAATACCTGGGAAACGATTTCTTTTTTATGTTTTCACATTTTTTAAACCGCAATTAAAAGCACGCGCGTGCAATGCCCGAAATACCTACTTATCCATAGGGTCATAGGGCATCTAAAGAACATATTTGCGGGGTAAATGCATCGATTTTGTACCTAATTAGAAAAATTCCTTACTAACTTTGAGCTTCAATATCTTCTGAATCAGTAATTTCCCAGGTATGGTGCCGAAGTAAAAAATGTTCGTAGTGATTGGTACAACATGGGATTTAATTTTTCGTTAAGGGTCTTTTTACACCCTGTATACTTTATATTGTTCATATATCTTAATTGATATCTATGTATGCATCTTATATATTTATTATAATCCATAAGTATTTTTTTATTTTTTATTTATAGACTCACGCCTGTATCCCCGAAGGGGTAGGCAGAGGTGTAATATTACACCCACATTTCGCCAGGAATTTTAAGGTCCCACGTAATAGGGGGCGAGCCTATTGTATTTATAAACGTTCAAATAATGTTCTCTTCATTATATTATTTATATGGCACCTACCTTTTTTTCTCTCTGCACCACTCTCAGGTAGACTGGGAGATAATGCCCACACGGCATTAAGTCCGCCTGTATACGCTTTAAATAAATAAATTACTTTTGTTCTCTCTTCAAACTTAAATATTTTTTTAATAAGAAATGATAGCCGATCCAGGCATCAATACCTTTTTCTCAAAGCAACAAACGATGAGGTCGCCGAGAGCGCAAGCAATCACTCTCACGTGTTACGACTTTTAGGAAAATCAGAAAAGTTTAGTGTAAGTTGAAAGATAAGGAGGAAAGCGATAGTTCAATGGGTGCTGCACTTATATATTTTTGTAAGTTGTTCAGCCATATACAAAAAATTACACAGACTACAAATTATTCATCCTAATCAATAGGTGGTATAAATACAGATACCACATTAACAAATATTAAAATCAGTAGAGCCGTTTTGGTATATCTATCTATCGAATATCTATAACGCAAAGGTAACAGTCCTGAGTTATCTTGGTAGGTACTAGGTACTCCACATTGTGAACTGTTTACATACTCAGGTTTCGTCTTACCAATACAGTCGCTTAATATATTGGGCATCACCCAAGCAACCCATGATTTCTTTTCAACAACAAACAAATTTAGCAATTCTGAGATTATAAAACCGAGAGGTATTTCGTCATCTGTACTTTACGATGCATTGTTGACACTGTAGTAGATAAGTGTATATAAAATCACCGGACTGTAAATAATTAGTTCATAACTGGTTTATTCCCAGTGAAGACCAGACAACAATGATAAGAATTGAATATAAATAAGCAAATAATAGCTAGGCAACAACCGACATGGCATACAAACTAGATATAAATTATATACATAATGTATATAATTATTGTGAGCGCCTTAACCTAGTACATGCATGTTAAATGACTAGTATGTGACTAATTATAATCAGCATTTCATATACTGGCAACGTTTTGCATTGATCTATGGTAGGTAGTGGCTATTTCAACTGTGTTTTAGGGATTTCGCAGTGAACTACTAATAACCCTAATAGTTCCCTCCTTGTCCGTCCGCCTGTCCACGGCTTTACGCAAAAACTATAAGCACTAGAGAGCTAAAACTTGCCATGGTTACTACGTTGTAACCACGCGGACAAACCTGTTGAATGATTTTTTTTATATAGAAGTTATGTTACTGGTAGCTACCGTAAAAATAAAGTTTGGAGTAACAGCCATAATATAATATGACGTTATATTCATTTGCCCTACTCTTATTTGCTATATTAGTCACGTGCTAGAAGCTTTGTTTCCCATAAAGTCACTTACCATAACATCGTTTGTCATAATCATTGTAATAACTAATTATCACATGCCCTAATTATCACATGCCCTTATTATCACATGCCCTAATTATCACATGCCATAATTTATTTTTTATTTTATTTTATGCACAAACAATGTACAAAGGTGGACATAATGCCACAAGGCATTCTCTACATGTCAACCTTAAGGTGGTGCAGAGATAAAAGTGGTAGGTGCAATTAGACTGTGAACTTGTGTAGTACTTATAACTTAATACTAATAATTATAGTGTAACTTAATAATTATTTTATACATAATAGGGATATAATACATACACAATAAATAGTTCTATATAAACTTACTTATACAGATATATATATATAAACCTAAACATACCTACATACTACATATATACATAAATACTTATAATAATGGATGAGAGTGATATGCTGATTCCTTTAATCTCTTGAAAAGAAGCTCTCGTATTTTGATTTTGAATTCAAAACGGTTGGTGGACAATCTGATTTCAGGAGGGAGTGTATTCTATAAGAGAATAGACTGCACAACAAAGGAACAGTTGACGAACCCAGTAGTGTGACTGGGGCAAGAAAGAAGAAGATTATGAGAAGACCGGATATTTCTATCATTTATGGAAAATAGATATTGGAAGTATGGCGTGAGATAAGTTGGAGAGGACGGAAACTTGAGAATAGAGAAGAGAGTAGTAAGAGCACGCAAACACCGGTGCTGGCGAACTGGTAACCATTTAAGTTCGGAACGATAAGTAGAGACGTGGTCATACTTACGAAGATTGTAAATTAATCGAATGCAGTTATTGAGAAGTCGGTCATACTTATTGAGATGTTCTGCATTCAGGTCATAATAGCACATATCACCATAGTTGATTATGGGAAATATTAAGGCCTGCACAAGCATTGTCTTGGTCTTGGAAGGAAGGAAATTCTTGAACCGGTAAAGTGCTTTAAGAGTTCCAGTGACCCTCTGACTAACTTTAGTCACCTGCGCTTGCCAATTGAGAGTAGTATCCATGTATATACCTAGGTTTTTTACCTCTGAACAGTATAGAATAAGCCAAGCCATTAAACATGATGGCTGGTAAAGTTTTTAAGTATATGCTGGGTATTAAGGGGCGACTGCCTACAATAATGACCTGGCACTTTGCTGGGTTAACGGCTAAGCCAAATTTATTACACTAGGCCATCATTGACTCAAGGTCCCTATTCATATCTGCAATGGCCACTGTTATATCATTCACTCCCGTTTGGGAGTACAACTGCAAGTCATCAGCATAAATATGATACGAACAGCGAAGATTAGGAGTTAAGAAGTTAATAAAAATAGAGAATAGTATAGGAGAGAGAATGCCACACTAAGGAACACCAGAGCTAATGTCACGCCAACTAGATGACATTTCATCACAGCGAACAGACTGCTGGCGTTCCTGAAGATACAATGAGAACCATTCCAATGTATCAGAAGAGATCATGATATAGGAGAGGATAGAAAGAAGGATATCGTGACTGACGGTGTTAGAGGCGTTCGAGAAGTCAACCAAAGTCAGCACAGTGACTTTAGTGTCCTCCATGCCTGCCCTAACATCGCCAGTCACTTTGAGGAGTGCAGAAGTCGTGCTATGACCAGGCCTGAATCCGGATTGCAAAGGACTAAGCAAGTTATTTTGATACACGAATTCAGACAACTGTTTATGTACACAGGCTTCCAGCACTTTGGATAGGAAAGGCAGAATAGAGATAGGACGGAAATGGTTAAGGAGAGAAGGGTTCGTAATCTTAGGCAGTGGAATAACAAAGGCTTAACGCCACAGGGAGGGGAAAGAGCCACTGTCAGTTGAAAAATTTACAATGTGGTATATAGGAACGATGAGATGATCAAGGATCGGGGTTATCATGCGGCGGCTGATAGAATCAAAGTCCACAGCATTGGATTTAATAGACAGGATAATTTTCTTGACCTCACCCAATGCATTAGGACGGGGAAGCCCAGCAATATAGTCAACTGTATTACGCCTGGTTTGAAGATCCAGTTGAGAAGACGATGTGAAATGGTTATTTAAATCATCCAAACCAATCGTAATTTGAGGAGTTGTCTGTTGCTGTTTGCCAATACCTAGGGTCCCAAGGAACTTCCAGATACTAGCAGAGGAAGAAAAATTAATACTGTCGAAAATATGGCGGCGTTTAGCGTTTCGTATCTTCTGATTACACAGATTCCTTGCAGTTTTGTACAGACACCAGTTCTCGTCAGATCGCTCCTTTTTAAACTTCCGGAAAGCTCGATCTCCGCACCTCATGGCCATTTGAACGCTCCTGGTGAGCCAACTAGCGAGGGGACGTTTTAATTTAATTCTCCTGATAGGAGCATGTTTATCAAAGAGGCCGATTATAGTATTGTTGAAGATCGAAACCTTTGCATCTACGGTGTTGGCTGCTAACAAATAAGACCAAGCGAGGAGCTGCAAAAGGCCTGCCTTTTGTAGCTTCTTGCTATCCTAACGCTCGCTAACCATACATCCAAAACAACGCGTGTGCAGAACCTTAGGGCGAGGTTTAGGAGTTTAAGGAGATACGATAGGTAGATGAGGTCATGGTGAGAAAAACAGGGAGCAAGGTATTGGCCATGGGAATGTACCAAGGATGGGGCTGAGGTAATAATCAAGTCTAACCAAGTGTCTTCACCTACGATGTTGTGGTGAGTGGATTCGAGAGGAAGAGTGTGTAGAATGGCAGACTCAATCAATTTTAGAAGGTTCTGGGAGCAAGAGGAATTGATGGCTAGAAGGTCAGTGTTGAAATCTCCCATGATATATGGTGTGCAAATTCCGACCCTAATGATTCCAGAATGGATTCGAGACTGGAGAAGTAATTAACGGAGGGTGGACAATATACAAATCCTAGAACGGTTTTCGCTCCACTGATTGAAACCTAAAGAAAAAGATACTCAGAGGAAGCAGAATGATTAGGCGGTGAAGATATAATATTTTTTTACGAGAGTGTACTACGGAGATATATGGCTACGCCACCACCTCTCCTATTCACCCTATCGTTGCGAATAAGAACAAAACCAGGGAGAGTAGGCAGTAGAAAGTAAATGAGGTTTCAGCCAGCTCTCAGAAATCAGAATGGCATGAACGTTAGCATCACGGAAAGCTTTAAACAGGTCGTTGTAATGGCTAGGGATACTTTACGCATTAATATGACAGACATTCAGCATGTGCTTTGAAGTTTCATCAAATGTTCGCCTGACAAAGTCACCCAGCGAATCAGTAACGGAACAAAAGCTGTCATTGTAAGAAGAGTTGGAGGAATCATAAGCAGAATGAAACGAATCATCATCAACATCCGAGAACATAAACTAATTAGATAAAATTGATTATTAAAATATATAGACTTAAATCTAAATATATATAAATTCATATCATTATGGCAATTAAAAATATGAAAAACAATACGTATGGCACTCGTATCTTATGGTATCTAAGTTTCGGGCAGTTAAAAGTATGTCATATGTCTTTTAGGGCAAACAAAGTTCGGGTAAATGAAATTCGGGTAAATGAAATTCGGGAATATGATGATTATGGTATATTATCTTCGGGTAAACAATAGACAACCAACTTAAACTTCTACTTGCGAGAAATGAAAAGTAAGTTCAATAGTCATTGAACTTGAGTCCGCGTTAATTCCAATTTCGTTAATACTGCTTTTATCAACAATAAAATAATATACATGTATTATTTTATTATTGGCCTCTAGGTGGCCTACAAACCCCGACACTAGAAACAAAAAAAAACATTGTATTGCAATAAAAAGTGTGACTCGCAGAATGTATGTTAAAGTTATGCGTTTGTCGATTCTTTAAAATAGTGCGTGTAATAGGCGTTTTTATTATCAAGTATATGATAATTCTAAATAAATAAAATGTTTGAAAGATTTATGGGTTCTACATTTGATTGTCATCGTTTGTGAAAGCCAACAGTGCGGTGTTTGTTTATACCTCAGACAATATCTGTCGGGCTAATACTAAATTATACGTAAAAGTTTTCATATAAATCGGCATATAATCAACTCGACGAATTGACTTAATATGTTAAATGTAATTAATTTCTTATTTATTCTGTTCTAGTCGAATAAAGCTCTATTTAACTTTATAATCTAGTATATTTAAATTTGGTTAATCCGCTGCTTTACATAATAGAAAACGTAATATCAGATTACAAACACTAAATAAACGACGGGGATTTTACTAATCAACAGTGCAACATGGTCAATGGTCAAAGCCACATAGATTGTTTTTTAGTCTGCTTAAGACTAGGACGATATGTCATCAATCATCAAGCTATTTATTCTTTCTTAGAAGACTTACTGCGTCTTCACGTAACGGAGAAATACCATTATGTTGGTATGATCTGTGGTATATTACTTTCTAAGGAAGCTTTGAAACCTAACCTGAAAGTTAAACTAATACTTATTTGCCAGAATTTTCCGGCAGGCAGCGAGAGCTTAGTGAAGATTCTTCCAGACTGCTATGCAGAGGGCATTGGATTCCAAACTACATCGCGCCCAACTTGAATATTCTGACACTGGTCTCCAATACTAAAGTTTTAGATACAACCGGAATAACGCCAGGACGATGATAACAGGTAGGAGGAACAATGAATTTCAAGCTTTACTTGAATATGGTTGCCGTTATTCCATATTCATGTTCTACGAAATATTAAAGTCATTGGTAATATATAAATAAAATGGATATAGGTATTAATTATCATTATATAAATAAATGTATATTATTAAAATGTAATATATTTTACACGTAATAAACAGTTCATAAATATAGTATAAATAAAAATAAAAAGCACGATTTATTTTTTTGTATAAATATATTTCGGTGTGTATCATTATATCATTGATAAGAGAATTAATAAAAGGCTTATTTATTTATATTTTTATTGATTCAGCTGGCGTCGGCTACGGCTCAGTGGCTCTTCTTTTAAAAGTCGTGTTTATTAAATGTTCAGATAGATAAAACCTATTTCAGTTATATGAAATAAAAAGGTCCTTGAGTGAGTATAAGGCTTTTAAATAATGAACGTACACGTTATCTCGTATTTAGTGAGTTGCGACACGCAAATGAGCGCGTAATGAGGTACATATGCGCATATGTTGTTCTACTACGTATAGGAATGAGTACTGAGCCATTTTATGTTATGTGTCTAAAAAAAATTTAATAAGTACAAAAGATAAAAACTTCCAATTTTATATGAAATACATCTTATCTAACTCCCTTGCATTGTTACAATAAAAATATTACAAGGTTCTCTCGTAGAATGCCTAATTAATGTGTTTTTTCGTAAGTATCCTTCTTTTAAGTATAATTTAATACAAAAACGATGAAAAATCCTCATTGTTTTTAAATTAATTCATATTCTGTGACGCAAACCGATTTGCTTGTCGGCCAGTATGTGGGACTAAAACTTTAGCCGCGATAAAAACTGCATACATACATACATAGACTCACGCCTGTTTCCCCGAAGAGGTAGGCAGAGGCATATTAAACGCCCACTTTTCGCCAGTGTTTTGATCCCACGTAATAGGTGGCGAGCCTATTGCCGCTTATCGGGATATTTTGTTTGCCAGAGCCTCGTCCGTTGATCGGCAGGTGCACCACTTGCAGGTGAGGTTGGCTTGGGACCCTAAGTTCTTGGTGGGAACCCTATGCACCCCGATAAAAACTGAACCCGCTCTTATAGAATAGATCAGCCAATCCTTGTTTCACCATCTTCATTTCAGCCTAGAGCAGTCCTTGCTTGCTTACAATTGCTATCTCAATTTGTCCTCCACGTTCGCCACTTTTATTTTAGAAATAACTTTAAGTGCCAAATCAACTATTATTGGACTGTTTTGAATCACATAATTGATTATACAGCCCAACTACCTGAGAGGCTTAGATAAAAATGGAGATTCGATCTAGTCGCAGTGTCATACTTAAGTCATAAATGGTATTCTCCTAAATTAACGTATATTTGATATATATCGGGACAAGATAATAATTTGAACGAATTGTCAACCTATGTGTCAACGTCGAACTATACGTGTCAAATTAGAAGACTGTGGACATTAGGTATAGCAGAATACCAATTGTGAGTTAATTCAAATCGCATTTCCTTCAAAATACTGTTTCGGTGTCTGTCAACATACAAGAATCGCCCTGTAGATCGTAAATAATCTAGAATCAAAACATGTATAATAAAATATGTCATAGACAAGTTCAGTTACGACAATGTTGAATAACTTATACAAATTCTGCGAATTTTTGAATCGTTATTTTTATTTTGAAATGCTAAGTAGCTTTAAACTATTTTTTTTTAGTAATGACGCATTACCTTTTATATTATGTATTCAAATCTATTTTGATTATAATTTTAAGTATTTTTTAATTTTTAACCTTTAAATACTTCTTCTAACCTTTAGATAATCTCAGACGAAGATAACACTGAAACAAGCACTCCGAGTCTTTATATATATTTTAATAATACCCTACGAGAATAAATAAATGAAGCAGGCAGCACCAGCAAATAAAATGGAATTATTTTCATTATCTTAATCATATTATTCCATTGTAAGTTTATTCAGCCGTGTGGTTGACGGCACAGAATACAAGTGTCACCACCCCCTATCTTCCCGTGAGTGTCGTAAGAGGCGACTAAGGGATAACACGATGCAAATACTATCTTTGCGTAGAGACGGAAAACTCGACATCAAACCCCATACGACTGCCTCGTTGGTCTCGCGGCATAAATGTGCGCGTGGGATCGGGAGGTCCCGGGTTCGATTCCTGGGTCGGGCAGTGTTATTGGGTTTTTCTGTCACGAAATTCTCAGTAGCAGCACGGAGTCTGGAAATGTGCCCGCCCCTTATTACGTGGGACTAAAGTATATCTGGCGAAAAGTGGGTGTAGAAATACACCTCTGCCTACCCCTTCGGGGATAAAAGGCGTGACGATATGTATGTATGTGTATGTATGTAAGTTTATGACATAGTATTGTGATATCACTATATAGTATAAAACAAAGTCTGTCTTCTGTCTGTCTGTCCCTATGTATGCTTAAAACTTAAAAACTACGCAACGGATTTTAATGCGGTTTTTTTAATATATGGAATAATTCAAGAGGAAGGTTTATATATTTATAATTGACGTGGGCGAAGCCGCTGGCGACGTCTAGTAATGTTATATTTTGTTAGTTTCTAGACGTCCACTGCCGAACATAGATCTGCCCTAAGGCTCTTTACACAGACCATTCATGAACTGACCGCATTCAACCGGCATATCTTCATATGTCCGATACCCCGTAGTGTCTCAAGATGAAAGTCTTTGATCAATGTGAGTTATTAATTTATTTTATTTATTTATAGTCTCACGCCTGTATCCCCGAAGGTGTAAATATTACAGCCACATTTCACAATGATTTATATATATATATATTTAATTTTTTTTAGTTATCAGTGATAAAATACGGAGCAAGGACGTCGTCCTCACTATGAGTGTTAACAGAAGATTCAAAGCCACTCTGAAAGCGATGGAGAGATCTACGCCATAGGTGTTGTCAATATAGCTAGAATACAATGGCAAAAAATACATTTCAAACATAATCCAAATATTTTTATTAAGTTATTCTCTGGTCATCAAGTTTCCAATCAAGCAAACATATTTTGACCTTTTATGTTAGAAACATATTTCTATGTTTATTTGTGACCATTAACGACTAAAACTTGAAATATAACTAAATGAGTTTTTGAAATGTTTGTATTTCTGGTGCAATTTATTTTTACCGAAGAAAGGAATAGTTTATCAAATCATACTTCGATATCAAGAAAGAAAGCAGCGATAGCCGAGTGGAGACACCGACAGACTGCTACGCAGATGGTCTCGGGTTCGAATCCACGGCACGCACCAATGACTTTTCAAAGTTAAGTGCGTATTAAATTGTTAATTATCGCTTGCTTAATGGTGAAGGCAAACATCGTGAGGAAACCTGCATGTCTGGGAGTTCTCCACAATGTTCTCGAAAGACATGTGACGTCTGCCAACCCGCACTTGGCCAGCGTGGTGGACTACGGCCTTACCCTTCTCATAGTGAGAAGAGGCCCGTGCCCAGCAGTGGGACAGTATAAAGGGCTGAAGATGATGATGACTTCGATATCTCCACCCGATATAGCCGAAGTTGAAAGACGATGAGTGATGACATCAATTATTCTATAAACCTACAGCTGATGTTTGTCATTACTTTCTTACTAATAAGAATAATATTTTTTATCTCACAGACATTTTTAAAACCTATTTACGTTAAATTTTAAGAGAGATGCAGACATGTTATCTTATTTTATTTTTTGTAATATTTTTTATTATATTTGTGATTGACACTGTTGGCAAACATAGTCGTTTGGCCTTTTTGTTTTTTATTGTGGCTTCTACGTGTTATTCTAAGTATAAAGCTAGGAAATTTAAAAACAAACGGTCGATACTATATAACAAAATGCATAATTATTAAACTTGTTTTCGCCTTTATTTTTAGTTACTATGTTAATTACAGTATCAGGATTATTTCAAATGTTTGTTATCTTTGTTTATTTGTCATTATATTTTGCTTAAGGTATGCCAGTGAAGTCCTATAGCGTCGGGTCCATCCGTTGCTTCAGCAACGAAAGGGATAGCAGCTTTCTCTTTCACGTCCTGAGTCCTGTACTATATTTGCATTAAGAAATGAAAATATGAATTCAAGATCATTCTGTTGCTTTATTTATCTCGTTAATATCGTGATATGAGACCTAAGGAGGGTTTCAACAAACTTTCCTTCGATGCAATTATTATGCAAAACCATTAACATCTTAACAAGTGGAAGTGTTGGAACCGACAGTTCGCGAGATCGATACGGGACACCGCTGTAACATGACTCTGGAATGTACTCAACAAATGACGTCTTTTTAATTGATTGTTTTTGCAACAGTCATTAGGAGAAGGGAGATGGAAAACCTTTTAAGAAAAAGTTCGATACTTCGCAAGAAATATCTCCCAAAGGACAATGCGACATTTTTTATTTAAAAAAGAACGATTCCTCTTCTATGGATATTGATCTGACGCTTAAACTTAAAAAAAAAAGAAAACAAAAAATATCCCGTCTCATCAAAATATTTTCACTCTTCCTTCGACCTACAGTGTTAAGACATATTAAAAAAAAACTAATAAAAATATGCTGCTTTTGCGTCCGTAGTCTATTTACAGACTACGTACGTTATAAATAAGAAGTAATTTTCATTTCATTTCTCCGTGTACGCCTCTACGCCGTAGCATTTGGTGTTCATGCGTAACTTCTGTCACGCACAATGAGTTTAAATAGCATGTTTTGTTCATGGGTCCTCAACATTGCTAGGCATACTAAAAATAATCTATCTATCTAAAAGTATCTAAAGTATATATGTATATATATCAGCTATACACTTATAAAATTGTCTACGTCATCGAAATCTAAATGATGCCAACGTATGAGTATTAACCAATATCGTATTGGTATAAGGACTATACTTATACTTACATATTTATCAAATGTGTTTAAAGATTTTTACACATGATTATCATCCGCTGACATCATGACAGATGTAAATAGAAGCCACTTTAGTCCACGAAAACACCCTTTCCACGAATTTTCTTAACATAGAATATTCCATATCACAAAGTTTATAACACAATATCAATTATATAAGGAGCATCGACTGATAGGCGTTTCATCATCACATGTATGTGTGCGTAAAGGTCAGTAATCGTTGTCTATGTGTGAGTACGCTCGTTAATCATAATTTCGCATGTTTGTTCGTGTGTATGTTGGTTCATATTATTATGTTTTGGGGATAAGAAATTAGTTAGTGGACATTAAACTTGAGTATAGTTGGACGGGATAATCTTGACGCTTGAGGCTTAACGGCCACGTTGATGATATAATATGTGTTAGGACTTCACTAAAGCTGAATTAGTATTACAAAGAGGAGCTTTTTGCTTCTTGAAACATAACATTTTGAACATTTGCTCTGAGCGCGTACCTATTAATTTTTAACTTATATAAATATATCGATGTTTCTCATTTGAGTGAAGAACATGAAAATACATGAAAGGAATGTAACAACTCTACAATAATAAGACGCTCTGTAGTATTTTATGATTTTCATTTAGAAAAAGACGCTCGTAGCAGAATAAATTCAAAAAGAAAATAAATTTAGAATAGATACTACAACAAAACAATTTGAAAAATACACACGAATATCTTTAACCCTTCTCTGTCTTATTCATACCACTTACCTTAGGCAAGCCTTTTAAACCAATAAAGAAGTCAAAGATACATTTCAGTCGATATATTTGTTACAATACACAGTATCAAGCCTAAGCGAATGTAGTACACAAAACTTGGCAAGAAACATTAAGGGCTCGCACATCGTAGGGACTGACCCGTCATGAAATTTAAATCTAGATCAATAACCGCGCTTATATCATTGTCTTCATTAGAGATAATTGGGTTCGCTCCCCATCGGCCGCAACTTTGTTTGTTCGTCGATAACTTGAGACGAATTTCTTGAACATTAACCTACCTACGTCATAAACAGTCGTTAGCCAAAATGGCCGGCGCGTTCTATTTATAATTATGATTAGAGAGACGAGGAACAAGGTGGATGTATGTTGTTTCTCTCGCCCACTTATACTTTTAATACTACCTACATTAAAAATCAATTACCTGCAATTTATGTGTAAATACAAGAAATCAAGTGTTATTTAATTTGAATAGGAATTTGAATATAAGCTTGAAAGAATAAATGTAGAGTTGCTCATTTTAGTCCAAATTTTATAATTTATTGAAATATTCTGCTCCGTAAGGTATATTGCTACTATTCTATCCGAGTTATAATTTAGGGTGTCGGTCAAATGTAAGATCTTTCGAATCGATGTCGGCGAAGAAGGAAGAATCGAAGTCAATGGCGTTTGAATGGAACTTTTTAAATAATTTCACAGCGACTTATTTGGAAATTATACTATAGGCTTTCCTTAGACTGAGTATAAAATTAACGAACTTTAATACTATGATAACAAATATTCCCAATGTATGAAGAAAGATAAATGTGAGTGAATTACCATAAAGCTCGGTAATTGTATTTTGTGTTAGTTGGTCGTATGTGGGTACGTCGTACGCCGTCATTTCCACCGGCATAAATATGTGTTTGCACACGGCGCGCAAACACGATTACCTGAAATTAGGTTAGTACGTTTTATGTTATTTACACTATCACGGGGCGTCCTTAAACTTTTCGCTCGTTTTAACTAATTATTATACCTTTTCAAAGTTTGTTTGTTTTAACTAATTGTTTCGACTTCTAAGAAATTGTTGGGTATATTTATCAGCCTGTTTCTATTCTAGGAAAAGTGACGATCCTGCGGTAAACAAACGTGGGAGGACCATTGTGGCCAAATTAATTCTACATTCTGGCCTTCGTGTTCGGAATCTTCCGCAAGATATTTCTGTATCCTTTTTAACACATTTGTATAGATAAAATTCTTACGTTACCTACTCACTGACTGAAAGAAAAGCTAAAACTATTGGACGCAACCAAGGCGCAACAAGCTGAAATTTGGAATGTATGTTCCTTGAAGACCGTACGGGATTTCCAGAAATTCTCGGGCAGAAAAGCTTAAAATAAAAAAAAAGTGTGTGGGTGGAGCTGCGGGCATCCTCTAGTAGTAGATAAAATTGCTAATGCATTTATGTTATATTATCATTTATTTTTTATTTACTCTACTCCTAATTTAAAAAAATTACTGAAGTAAACATTTCGCAATAAATTCTAAATAAGCTAAATGCATTAACATAAATCAATATTTATTTCTAACCCAGTTTTCAAGCAACCAGGCTTACGACCTGATAGGTATGTGCACGAGACAGGTGCGCAACTCATCAAAGATATGTATAAAAGAAATTGATTCTGTTCCATTAATTTTGTTTTTTTAAACAACCGAGCAGCCCTTAAGGTACACACACCGCCAATGTTTGAACACTCTCGCATCGATTTCGACTCGATCGCTTTCTAATCCCCATTTTCTCGATGCCATTACGATTTTTCGAGCGCTCACCTCACTCCATATTTCCGTGCATATCTCGACGATTCGCAGATCCATTATTTTTTATGGCTGGAATACACGATGCTTAATACAAGTATCGCCCTCTGCCTACTGAGTGTTAACGTTTTGGTACACTCCAGCAAGGGGTGACAATAAACTTACGCACAAAAGATACATGCTCTGCTGTTTACGTATAAAGCTTATTAGGTACATTAAACATTTAAACGTTGACTAGTATTACATTCTGTCCAGAAAGCGCTTGTTTGTTCCGATCACAAATTATTATTTTTTGTATAAGAGCCCAGCAGAATAATTTTGGGGATAAATAAAGCTGAATCTGAATGTGCCATGTTTTAACGAGCGACTCTATACAGGTAGGTATAGAGTAGAGCTCGTTTTTGGACAGGCTAAGATCTCACCCTGTCTAAAAACTGATAAATAATTAGATTGTTTTATCGGTTTTCTTGTAACGATTAGATAATGTTGAAAGCTTCGAAAAATATGTGAAAGTCTTAAACAAGATAAAGTGCAAAGTAAATAGGTTAACTCTAGTGTACGCACGTTTGTTAACGTAGCAAAACAAACTGTATCTCGCTCCTAATCAAAAATTTATTGAAGATATGAACCTCTTCAGAGTTGTCGACACAATATTAAAAATATGACACTTTTACACCACACTCAAATATTTATCAACACTCACAACTTTGCGTGAAGGCTTACTTAAACTACCTTTAACTTTGGAGCTACAATTCCGTCACATGCAATTACTTAAAGTAGTTCAGTTTTATTTTGAGCTGAATTACATGCATTATATATTTTTTATATATTCTTTGGATAAACTCACGTGTAATTGTAAAAGGGGAATTATAAAACGAGCTAATAAAAAAATCTAAGCTACTGATGATGAGATACTGTTTTCATAACTTGAGCGGCATGAATTTGAGTAAGCGAAAAATAACTTAACTAACGACGAATATTGATTAATCATAAAATCTATAACGAGCTTACTAAAAACGCGTTGTGATTAATCTATTTCAGATATTAAAATGCCAGCCCTGTGACTAAATTACTAGGTGAGCGACTAGAAATACAGAGTCGGCGACTTCAATATTAAGATAGAGACAATTTTTCCAATTTAGGTTTTACGTAACGAACTGCTAAAAATGTCACTTTAAACAAGGTTTTGTAAGCTGCTTTATTAATAATTATTGGTTACTTAATTCTATTTGAGGTCTTATGTTTATTAATTTGATATGATTTTTTATGAAAACTACAGATTGATTGTGCGCGCGAATTCGAATAGGGGCGGGGCAACAAATCGATGCAGTCAGATGAGCAGAGTCAAGAGCTGACCTAAGTGACGAAGCTGATGCCTTCATTTTGAAAATCACGATCTATTTATTTATGAAAATAATCTCGTTCACTCGGGAAACTTAATAGGTTATGTTAGGTTTTCATGTGACCCTACCCCTTGTGAACAATAAATAAGACTGAAGCGTCTTATTTATTGTTTCATTTAATTACCTACCCTTAGATATTTAAATTTCTTGGCTAATAGTGTTTCTTCAAATAGTTATTTCATAAGAAAATTTTAATAAAAATGTGAGCTCATAGTATCTCCTCTGCTCATTAAAGTATTTTTCAAAGTGGTTTTTCTGTTCGAAACACTTCATATAAGATAAAATGCCGCTCAGTATAAATAAATCATTAGCTATATATTGAAAAAAATGCAGGACGTAACGTTGTCACTCAAACAAATATTAATTCTCTCAAATATTAAGAAGCTTCTTGTTTTGTATTTTAAGTAATTCAAATTAATGTTTGTAAGTTGCTGTTCTGTTGATGTCTCATCACTCGCAGTCAGTCGCTCACTTATTAATTCTATAACCTCAATTTATTATTTTTGTAACTTAAAACTTTAATTTACAGTCACTCGTTTAAATACTACCCATTGTAAAAATAGATCTTCTAATGTACTTAAAAATCATGCCCACTGAAACTGATCATAAAATCGCCTAATCAGTTTCTTTTCTGAGTTCGTAGTCACCCCAAGCAAACCACCCGAGTAAGAGCGACTCAGCCATTCCTCTCAATACATTTTATCGACAAACGTCAGTGACGCTGCGTGACACTTATGTAAATATTTAAATACGATCCAGTACAAGCTATGAATATTTTAAACTCTAAGTAAACCACTCGGCTTTGTACTTCCACAAAGATATTCACACGCCAATGAAAGAAAATATAATACTATGCCGTATGCAGTAAGGTTCATAATGGTGCATGACATCGGCAAATTACGGTTTGCTTTTATTTTATATCTATGCATAAAGCGATTTGATAAGTGCTCGCAAATTGGGGATCGATATTAAAGTGACGAGTTATGCTGATTGGATTTTTTCAAGTGGTTCTGAGGGGCCGGTGAATAATTGAGTGCGATTTAGTTCTGTGAACAAAAAATGATCTTGTAATTACATTTTATGGTTATAATTGTAATGGGTTTTCTTTATTATTGGTTTTTGGTCTAAAATGTGTACCTGTTCAGGTACGTTAACTCCTAATACCAGTTAATGTTTCTTGTGATTTACAATATTGCTATAAGAATATCTGCAGGCGTTAAGCAGTTTAAAATGTATACATAAGCATAACAATTAGGTATCATATATTTTTATAAAAAACAGATATATTTATATAGCCTATATACCAGAACTTTGTTCTTTTGCGATTAATTTAGGTAATTTTAAATTTCGCATTTGTGCCTATTTCGTACTTTAGACAGTACCTACCTGTCTATGTTAGCCTCGATAGTTTTATGATATCACTCTATTTACACAGAAACTGGGAAAAATTAAAATACTTTTAAAACACAAAGAAAAGTAATTTTCAATGGGCAATAAAACAAAAGTCCAAGAAGGATGGATAACAAGCAGTTTCAGCAAGGAGCGATTCGTGCTTGTATCAATTGATCACGCAGATTGCGCCCTCGATAGGCTGGCACACTCGATACCATTCAGAGCAATCTCCGAGGGTATCACTTGGAGGGCCACTCACCTAGCTTTCCGGTTCTCATTCTTTTGTTGGGACCACTCGTCGGGTGTCGCTACTTGATATCCGAGGATGGCTTTGTTATAATGTCGCTTTGATAAGTAAGCTGGGGCGAAATTAGTTGTGATCTTTCGCTAAAAGTTGATGTAGATAGAGATGGATGTTACGAGTGATTATAAAAGTTAGGCTTGAAGATTCATTATGATATGTTTGTTTGCGAATAATGATATTACATTGGTTGTATAAAAAATTAACTAAACCATGAATTTTTGCAGATTTATTTAATTACTCACCAAGAGTATCTAATGGAATAAATATGACCAAAAATCTCTGCGTATTCTTTGGATTTGGAATTTGTTAGTCTTGTTCCTTCTTCTTAATACTGGGTGAAAATTTACAATAAATTTATTGAAAAGCGATGCATCCTATTGTTAGATGCAGATTTCTTTAAATTTTTTCGTCACCCTGGTTCTATGATGACCCCAATTTTAGTCGTCGTCAAATATTATGAAAAACTTAGTAATTATAAATTTTAATTTTCTATCAAGTACCTTGACTTTATCTAAATAAATTAATAGATCAAATAATTTATTAAAGGCTGCTAAAAGCATAAACTAAAAGGGATCATTATTATCTGCTCCACATTTCATAAAATTACATTTGGTAGTGTACTTAGGTACCTACAGGTACATTAAACAACAAGATATAATTTCTTTGTAATAAAATATCTAGGTAACAATATTGGTATAGAGTGAAATGTTAAAGAATTTTTTTAAAAGCCACTACCCCCAGGTGGCGACTAGGAGAATACAAAGTATGCAAGGCGGGCGATCCTCCTTCACCCCTGTTACGTGTCGATATGTCAATAGCATTGGGTCAACCCCTTTTGATTGAACGTTATTGTGTTATAAGTATTGGTCGTATGCGTTTGTTATACTTTTTTTACTAATTCTATTTGGACGAGCAGTTTCATTTGGTTGAATTGAAATCTTCACATTATTTTGATACTGTCAATAGAGCATGATAGTTATTCGTAGAACCTGGTTAGGTAATCATATTAACTGAAAGGTTAGATAGAGAGTTAGTCTTCATGTCATCATGAGTAACTTTCATCTACTGAGCTTAGAGCACTACAAACTGATACTCCATCAGAAAAGCCTTATGATTCCTCCCACCTAACATTAAGAATTAAGGTAGAGTCTTACAGTTATTGACATTTTGAGCATACCTATTTGCTTACCTAAATCACAATCGTCATATTAAGGCAAGAATATCAAACGATACTTACAAATGTTGTTATGTCTACAGTCCCAAGATTCAAGTGCGAAGTATACAAATACATATTTAAGAAAAAAAATGCCTTGCTATGAAGACATGTAATAGGGAGGTTTGGGCGGGCGAATGGCATTGATCATAATATCGACGGAGGCTTACGAGAGTGATAAATGGACGACCGCAGCGTCAGTGGCGGGATGACGCCGCCGCCATATTTAAATCGCTTCTGTCACATCCGCATATCGCATACTAGCTAATATTCACACAGTAATAACATATTGATTTTTCAATGTATAATATACTTTGTTGAGTTTACAATTTTTTTACAAGACTCCTCGTACCTATGTATTTATACTACATAATAGGTACTTATGTTTTGTCAGCATTGTAAACAGTAATCATAAATGACAAAAAAATACAGTCCTTAAGAGATACAATTATCCGTAAGTAGATCTCTCTATAGGCATTATATGAATATAATACAAGCACATACTAACCTTACCTAACAAGTACCTACTTAATAGACTATTACTGAGAATAAGTACCATGTTTACACTTGGCAAAATATCATAACTTTAACTAAATTTAAAGTCATAAATCGCTATCGACGAATGTATCAACAACGAAAAATCAACGAACCAAATAGGAAATTAAAATCATCAATCAAACTAAAAAATACAAAAGCCCCGTTTCCCATTGTCGCCGATATGTTTGCGCAAAAACGACTTTGTCGCATCACAGTCAAAGTAATAAAAAATCTCTACATCGACGTAGAAATGACTAGATATGATACAAATTATTTGGTGACAAGTTTTAGCTGTGATTTATTGTTTCTTTACTTGTTCTACCCTCAAGGGTTAATGTAAATATAACAATATTTATTAAAATTGGATTATTGTAGTAATTTTTGTTCACATGTCTATTTTCAGGGGTACGAAATATTTTAGGTTTAATGTGTAACCTTAAAAATCGCAGATTGATTGGTATTTGTAGAGCGCTTAAACTTAAAACAGTATGCCAAGAGATAATGACTTTGCAATCAAAACATTTATCTACAAAATGTAATATGTTTACTTCCAAAAGGTAGCGCGAGCTTAAGTGAAATAAAATTTTCAATTCCGATAAGCTTTTATTTAAAAACGTTTCATTCATAAAACGTTACTTCATTCATTCAACCGTTACCATGTTTCCACATTTATTGAGTTCAAAATATAAATTACGGTTCAAATCAGTGTTCAACCGTAAAAGATGTTTTTATTGAAAATCAGTTCATTTATTTAGTTTCGTCTCGGTTCAGATAAAGGTGCCGATTTATCGATTTCGTGCATCGTAATCATGGAATGTTTCCATTTGTTTTAGACGTTGAAATTTCGAAATGTTTTATTATTCAGTTAAAAACGTTATCAAGCATGGAAGTTCAATGATTGGTGAAATTTAAGTTGATTGTGATTTCTAGTAAAGCGAACCAAATTAATGCCACTTAAAGAAATTAGGCGAGTCTAATAGATTTTAGTGAAATGCTAGGTTTTCTTGCACATCCGAGTAGCAGAAATAATTGAAATAAATCGAAATAATAACTGGGTGCGATCGGATGTCTGGTCTTTACTTAATGAATCCATTAGTTTCGGGTGGAGGACAGCCTTAAATTTTACAGTTATATCGAAGCGGCCCTTTCCAGTATTTGTAGTGGCTTGTAAAAAGAGCTCGAGGCTTTGTGATAGGACACGTAATACGCTCACAATTGGTTATTGCGATGCAATGACGATGCGGTTTGCGCAGCACTTATGTCAGATCCCAAGGAAAATGGCAAAGGTTCGCCGATTTTTTATATAGATTTTTTGACACGCAACACCTCATGGATGCTTTGAATGGCTTTCGATACTCCAGTCAATAGTGGCTAGTAATAACAGTGTGAAATGTTTGTATTGATAACGACAAAGACCTCGTTTACGGTGCTGTCACTTCACATTCAAAAGTATTCGTGAATTTAAACCGTTTCTAAAAGTATGAATTGGGCAATCTTGCCAAAATTGCACCTATATTATAAATGTATTGTATTGATTGTTGTGAAAATGAGATAATTTTGTGGATAATCCACAAAATGATCTGTTATATATAACTGATATTTCTAATATTTCTTTGGGTAAAAAAGTTGTGGCTCATAGCTTTTGTACGCATTTGTAAAAGGTAAAAAAACCCCGGTCACGCCATAAATCCGCCATAGGTATGTTCCATATCTATAACTTGGCGGGAGAGTAAAAAATTTGCCAGATTACTCCATGTGAAGTCCGGTGTAGTAATGTTCTAGATAGATTCCATACCTGCTAGATAAAACTTTGAAACCTATATTTATCTTATGTGATATGGATGTCGTACAATCGTTGTCTAAATGTTGGACATCATACATGTGAAAACTATAATACCTACCTACAATAAAAAAATCAAAATCGCATAGCTAATATTTTAAAAGTGACAGTTTCAAAGTACACTCAGATAAGTGTTTTAGTTTTGATTTAGAGCGAAAGCTTGAAATTTGATTAATAGTAAACACAAACGCGAGATTTGAGTCGCGATGTCGAGTCATGGCCCAACAGAATTCTTCAAGACATTAAAATGTTTGCAAACGACGTAGTAATACCTCGGGAATTGTAACTCCTGGAAGACGCAAGAAGCTTTATATAAGCATTCTCTTCTCCTATTTGAGCAAGTCTTACTTTTATTTTAAGTATACCTCTATTATACTAAATTTTACAAAATCTTATATGATCTATTTAAAAATTATCTGCATATTTTTTGTACTTTCTTTATTACTAGCATACTCGATCTGAAATAAACATTACCACCATGGAGGTATAATTCTATTACAACTAACATCACAGTCATGTCATTGTCATACGCATACGCACAACAAAAACAGTATTTATGCGGTTATATTACATTACAACCGTTATATTACATTCAAAATACACAGCCAAAGAAATATAACCTAAGGCATAGAAGTAACACTAAATAACAACAGCGGTTGCTATGATTGATATCTTCTTTCTAATGGCACATGCAGTATGATAGAAAGAGCTGTCGATAGGTTTAGCAGCACGCTCTTATAGCAGAATCGTGGTAGGCAAACAGTAGACAAAACATAGAGTTAGGAAACCGAGTGTTGTTCGTAACAGTGTTGATTTATCGATAAATATTTTTGGTCAAATGTCTAAATTTAAGCCGTATAAATAAACAACTAAAATATTGAAATTGTAGTTTTTGCTGTTGACGCCGGACAGTGCTTTGCAAAGACTTGCCAGACAGAAAGTACTAAAAAAATCACGTGTTTAAAGGCCCGCACAAACTATCTGTCGTGACTTACTGTCGCGACAGTAAGTCGCGACAGAAGGGTAAGGCCTTGCCACACGATACAATTTTACCACTGATCAAATTTTCAATCGAATTGGCTTTGCCCGTCTACACGACACAATCAAATCACTGATTTGCATTCCGCCCACCCGATTGGTTAAAATCTGGTGGTACCGCCCACCCGATGAACTTGAGTTGGACGACTGGCGTCTACACGTCACGATTTCATCAAGTGATTTAGTCAAGTTGGACGTAAAATTGTGCCGTGTGGCAAGGCCTGTATCTGGACAAGGAAAATCCATTCAAGTGTGCACAATATCGGACGTCTGTCGCGGACGTGACCTTGAGCGTTCAGACGTCCGATAGCAATCTGGAAAAATGACAGTAAGCGTCTGCGGACGTTTACTGTCATCCGTATATTGTCCATGGTACGGCCTTAATATTGATTTTATACCGAATATAGTCAAAAATGTTAAATTCACTTTCAATTCAACAGTTCTGCATTACTTCAAGGTATACCAATAATATAATTTAATAGTGCTAACTGCTAGTGCCCTGAATTAAGAAAAATATGCTCCTACCTAGCCTTAGTGTATTGCATAGACAGCATGGCGTGTCTATGGTTGTATCGGACGCGGACGCGACAGAAAGCCGCGTCCGAAAGGGTGTGCACACTATGTGCGACAGTAAGTCGCGACAGTAAGTCGCGTCCGAAGAGTTTGCGTGCGCCTTCATTGTTCGTTTTAGCCATAAAATCTATTGACAAAAAGTATTAATAACTAATGAGCGATGCGTTGCGATGCGATGCTAAGAAACTGTTACTTAGATTATGTATTGTACGAATTATACCAGATTGGCTAATGCGGCACGGCAGGCTTTGGCAATTTGTTTGCGTCGCATCATATCACGTTGATTTTTTTAGAGTTGTAGGTAATCCGACTGCCACGCCGAAGCTTGCGGGTTTGATTCCCGCTCAAGTCAAACATTTGTGTGCATGAATATGGATGTTTGTCTTGGTCTGGATGGTACTATGTATAATATGTAATATATTTACAGAAAAGTATATATGCATGTTTATCGATTGTCTAGTACCCGTAGTACAAGATATGCTTAGTTTGGGACCAGATAATGTTGTGTGAATGTGAAAGAATATTATATGTTATGGTAGAATATTATGTAGCGGACTACAAGGCAAGACGTCTTTGATCAGTCAGGATAGCACTAATATGATAAATAATATAGAAGTAGGTAGATTAATTAAAATCGTTGTAATTATTATATTTTATTAATATGTTCAAACTAAAATTACACACTTTTTGTTTAGCTTTGGATAAATAATTCTACCGGGTGTGCAATGTCCGGGCTTAAATGTAATGTAAGCACAGCTTTCGGTTTTAAACGACGCCAGGTGCTTTCTGTCTTTAAAAAACAGTCTTTCTCAAAATGACGTGAACAAATATGATGGTACTTCTGCTAAATCAAACTAGGCCGTCCAACGGCATTATCCAAAGTTTTCTTGTGACGTCATTAATAGGCAACCTGTAATAAAAAACACCTTCTTAATAATGAAAAAATGCTACTCGCATCCTTAATCCATCTACTATTTTATAGATGCAGAAATGTAAGCCTACACACACGCGCTTACACTGGAACACTTGGCTTTAGGTTAATAGACGCTACTTTTAAGGAAGGTGTCTAAGTAAATTATGTACATTAAACTGCGCTTACTATCAAACGCGCGATAGAAAATTAGACCGCTGGATGTCTTTGTTTATTGTCAACTTAGCAACCGCGGCTACCCGCTGTCGCTTCCAGCTACAGTTTTACATTCATGTCCGATAGTTAGTTACTGTATTTATCCCTCATTCAAAAAACATCGATATCTCCTTTCACTGTCAAATCCCATCACTAAGGCTATTAAATCAATAAATGTACAAAATAACAATTTGTGAGTAAAATTCATAACACATACGTATGCAAGCTGTTCCTTTGATTTGCAATACAATGATATTGTGTAAACTTAACACTCATTATAGCATTAATACGAGAAAAGTAAATACATTTGTAGGAAAATTCCGACTCACTGCTAGAAGATAAAGTTTCTTCTGTTATTTCCGTTCCGAGAATAGCGGAATCCACATCCCGATATCACATACACGATGTGTATTAATTAATGAGTACACTATTTAATTATTATAAGCTTACTTACTATTTAAATGCAAAAAAGTTATTAAAAATGTAAACACAAACATCCAACAAATTTTACACTGTTGACAGATCACAGCACGGCTATTTAGAGAATGTAGTCAAAGATATGAGTATGTAAAGAGTATATGCCTCTTTAAATGAGACGCGTAATTTGACGTTATGATTAACCAACTAAGACCAACTGACATTACATGTTGCACGTTCAGTATAAGGAAATTTATAGGGCATGTTCTCTCTAGTCTAAACGTCCAACCTCTTTGTACACAGCGCTATGCGATTTCGTTCCACTACACTTTAAACTAAGCACGCACAGTATACCCGCATCGTTTGGCACCGCAGACCGAGTTCTTTCAGCGAGCAAGGGTTCGCAATCCTCAATGATTCAACACTTTCCATTGAAAACTTTATTCGAAGATTACTCCGTTGTATAAATGTAATAAGCTTTGCAGTGACGAGATTAGACCCCGAATTTCACTCAGACATTAATGACATTTTCAGTAGAAACGCGGGGGCCCTGTTGTTTATGTTGAGACAATCGTTTTGAAAGTCATTTTGTTGAGGAAAAATACGCGCCCAACTTGTACGTGTACTTTCACTGTGGGTTTTGCACGCTCATTTATATTGCTTGTACAGTACATCCAATATATAAAGTAGCTACGTACCGACTTACACTGACTTGAGGATAGAGAAATTGATGTGGGATGGAGGAATTTAGACTTGTATCATTTTGATTTTACGTGTGTAGAGTTGTAGATGTACGACTATTGCCTTATTTGGTATAAAAATGCGGAATAAATTCAAAGTGGTCTTGTGATAAAATCTGATTGTGACTTGCCATAAAGTTATGTTAAGTGGACATACCTATAGTACAAGAATATATTTAGACAGAACTACGAAAATTTACTTTACATATACTTGTTGGTATTTTCCTTCTTAGTGTATTGTAGTATAGAACCTGAAGGTTTCTAAATGATGCAACAGCATGCTACTGATCATATTAATTTGTACATACATACATACATAGACTCACGCCTGTTTCCCGGAGGGGTAGGCAGAGACTACGGAATGCCATTTACAACGATCCTGACAT
The DNA here is from genome assembly GCA_944739405.2 of Euclidia mi. Lineage (NCBI taxonomy): Eukaryota > Metazoa > Arthropoda > Insecta > Lepidoptera > Erebidae > Euclidia > Euclidia mi. The sequence goes on along the minus strand of OX123183.2, from coordinate 93,028,895 downwards.
ACCTCACTTGCTTCACTCACTCCCATCAAGTTTCTCATGTATGCTCTTCTGTTAAGGGTACTTCTGACTTGTCCTTTTTTCAGGATGTCTCCAATCTGGTCAGACAACGTTCGCCTCGGTCTTCCGCTTTGTCCTGTCCCATTCACACTTGCCTTATATCTTCTTTGTCAGTCTATCGTCATCCATCCTCTCCATGTGCCCAAACCATCTTAACATGCCTTTCTCAATGCTTGTCACTACATCTTATGATAGCCGACTTCATAGATTTGAAATTATCAGCCTGGATAAGAGAAGGTGGATGAGTGACATGTGCACGCTACACAAAATTGTAAATGGCTCACTGGATAGTCAACTTGTCGACCAGTTAAACTTTAAGATACCCACGCGATCCGTGCGCATCCCACAGCTGTTTAGTGTACCATTTAGCAACAATAATGTGTCACAGAACAATCCAATATCGCGAATGTGTAACCAATATAATGCCGTATGTTCTAGATTCGATATTTTTGACAGCAAAATGTGTACCTTCAAGCGTCTTTTAATTAAGGAGTGTAAACAATGATAAACATATCACTAGACATACTGTGTTACAATTTCTTTTTATTATTAGTTTCATTCATAGTATTGCATAATTATGTATTTTTTATATTTCTATTTATAGCATAAGCTCTATCATGTTAAAAAATGATGTGTATAGTTATAAGTGGACTTCAGATTTGAATATTGTGTCCAGCTGAATATTGTGGTGTATGTATTGATCTGTAGTCTGTTACTATACCTATTTAATAAAAATAAAAAAAATAAAAATAAAATAAAATCTTCTTTTACCCCACACGAATCTCGTATCATACAATTCTTTACTCTGTCGGTCAAAGACACACCACACATACTTGTCAGTGCTCTCATTTGTACAGCATTTATTCTACTTTCAAATCTCTTCTGCCACACCCAACTTTCACTACCATATATAAGGGTAGGCACTAATACACCTCTATGTACAGCCAAACGTGCCTTTTTGGACACGTTTTGACTGTATAATATGATTCCATCAACCGGTGCCATTTATGTTTGTTATAATATATAAGATTTAGGCCCCGGTAAAGCCGCTGTTCAATGTAATAGTGTTCAAATGTAATAGGTTACAATAATTTGGTACTTCATAAAACATACATAACCATAATGCCCACCTACTCTTGCCAACATGAGCTTATCACTAACTTTGATGTGACTGGGTACACACACATTGTTGTAGGGACTGTGAAGATATTTTTACAAACACACGTACATTGCCTTACAAACATACAATTTACATACATTGTACCAATCATTACGAACATTTCTTACTTCAGCAGCACACCTGGGAAATAACTGGTTTAGGCGAAATTGAGGCTCAAAGTCACCATATTTTTTTCTAATTAGGTAGAAAACCGATGCATTTATCCCGCAAATTTGTACTATATTCCTATGCACCCATGAATGAGTAGGTATTTCGAGCATTGCACGCGTGCACTTTTTATTACGGCTTAAAATTGTGTCAGACTGCCTCGTTGGTCTAGCGGCATAAATATGCGCGTGGGATTGGGAGGTCTCGGGTTCGATTCCTGGGTCGGGCAAAATGATATTGGGTTTTTCCGTTAGGAAACTCTCAGTAGCAGCACGGAGTCTGGTAATGTGCCCGGTACGGCAATAGGCTCGCCCCCTATTACGTGGGACCTAAAAATGCATGGCGAAATGTGGGTGTAATATTACACCTCTGCCTACCCCTTCGGGGATACAGGCGTGAGTCTATTAATAATTAATTAATTATTTTTTTAATTAAAATTGTGTCTACTTATAAAATAAAATGGCATGATGTCCAAAACGAGTAGTCTTCGACTTGGTGATGGGTCTTGGGACACTCTGTATATACTAGGTAAGGTCCAAAAGTTTGCGGCCTGAACTACAAAATGAAGGATAAATCTCAAACAACTTTTATTATTTTACCATATAGTCTCCTTTTATTTAAATACACTTTTCACATCGCCTTATTAACATTTCAATATCTTTAAAAAAAAATGCCGACGTTTTGTCCTCAAAATGTTCCAAAACTGCTGACTTCACTTCTTCATCCGTGCTATTTTTTTTCCTTGTAAATCAGATTTCAATTTTAAAAATAGGTACATAATAGTTACTAGGGGCTAAGTCAGGAATTTAGAGTGGGTAGACTAGCTCAATGAAACTACATTCTTTGTGGCAGCCTTGGAGAACACAGCACTTTACACGTTCTTGCTTCTGAACAGCGGAAAGAAGTTTTGGGACCCACCTTGCACTGACCTTATTCATACCCCAATGATCATGTAGGATTCTAAACACAATTGTTTTCGAAAGTCCTGACGTAGCTGCTAATTCTTTTACCTTTAACCTCTTATCCTTCAATACTTTCTGTTCATGAAATTGAATGTTTTCATCCGTAATGGCCTCAGAAAGACCGGGGTTCATCTTCAATCGATTGTCTTGCTAAACGAAATTGTTTCGACCATTCTTTTACTGAGGAATACGATTGAGAGGATTGGCTATATACAGCATCCAAACGTTGTTTGATTTCGGCTGGCGTTTTCCTCTCTTTTGTCAAAAATCTGATAAGGCTCGGCTCTCAATATTATCCATTTCGAATTATCTGTCGACTCTCTGATTTAAAATAAAATATAACTTTGTACATAAATGAAATAGACCAATACTTTTAATTGTGGCTTACCCACAATTAAAAGTATTGGTCACTAAAAGTAAGGTAATTCAATAATATGCTACTTTGGTATACTTGATTAATTCAAGTTGGGTAGGCCGGCAACTTTTGGACCTTACTAACTACGTACATACCACTGCCTTGCCTGGCATCAGTGAGTGTAGGTACTCAGCAAATCATATCTGCCAAATTTTATTTAAAGACAATTTAAGGCAAGCACGTTTGACTATTTAAAACAAGATATATATATATATATATATATGTTTGTGTGTGTGTGTACATTTAATAGAGATAAAAGTTAAAAATACTCTAAACTCTAGAGTTTAGAGTATTTTAAACTCTTTTATCTATTTATAGATAGATATTGATTAATCACTGTATTTTAGTATTAGGCTTCTCATCCTCTAACTAAACAGTTGCCTTCTAAACCATGCGGGTTCACATCATAGTTCACGGAAAAAAGACTAGGCCACAACTGTATGCAACACCCTAAAACGTATTTTAAAATTTGCCAAGCAACTGCTAAAATGAGTCCACGTCATGGTTCACTAGAATATACAAATACAAATACAAATCATTTATTTGCCTGAATATGGGTTCACATGAGATGTTACATATTTATTATTACAAAGTTCTTATTCCATATTCTACCTTACAAGGCATGCAAATGTTTAGTTATTATATTTTCTATAACATATTTAATCCATATATACTAATATTTAAATTTATTCACAACATAATTATTCAATGTATATTAAAATGTCAAATTAATTCATTCATTAAATAATTACAATATTACAAATTATTAATAATCATTATTTTAATTTATACATAGGATTCAAATAAATTTAATTATAAACATCATTGAGATAATCGTTTACGGAGTAGTATGCTTTATTAATTAACAAATTCTTTAGTTTATTTTTAAAAGTAATAAATTTTTTTGCGTCTTTCACATCTTTAGGTAATCTATTATATATTCTAGGGGCCATACAAAAAACACTCTTGTCGAACAGTGCTGTTCTATGACTAATCGTACGAAGTCTATCTACATGTCGAGCACTTTTTAGAGTTTCATATTTGTGAGTGTTAGCTTTAATATCTAGTACAACTTCATATATATATAAAGATGGTAATGTCAAAATTCTTAAATCTATAAAATGTTGTTTGCAAGTATCTGTGGGTTTTAATGCACACATGGCCCGGATACATCTCTTTTGTGCCTTAAAGACACTTTCTTTATCAGTGGCATTGCCCCAAAACATTAAGCCATATCTAAGTATCGACCCAACATAAGCATGATATGCTGAGAGAAGCACATTCTGATTAACTACCTTGCGAAGCATATACAGAGCATACGAATACCGGCTTAGTTTTGTACATACATGTTCAATGTGTGTTTTCCAGGTCATATTTGAATCAATGTATAGCCCTAGAAATTTTGTTGTATTTATTTTTTCTATGTCAGTCTGTTTATATTTAATATTTAATGTATTTAATTTAGAAAGTTTATTTGTAAATGTCATTATATGTGTTTTAGTAAAATTATTTTAAGATCATTTGCAGATAGCCAGTCAACTATGCATTCTAAAGTAGAATTTATTTCATCTTCGTAAGTGTTTAGGTCTGCAGCTATAAAAATCGCAGTACTATCGTCAGCGTATAGAATCATAGGACATTTGACACATTTAGGGAGATCGTTAATATACATATTAAACAGCAGGGGGCCCAAAATACTCCCCTGTGGTACACCTCTACATATTTTTATTGGGTCTGAGAGTTGCTTGTGTTCGATTTTTGACGATTGCGAAATAGTTGATATTGCCGTTTGTTGTTCCCTATCACTCAAGTACAATTTTATCATATTCAAGGCATTACCTCGTATTCCATACGCTTCAAGTTTATTTATCAGGATTTTATGACTAACGCAGTCAAAGGCTTTTGTCATATCCATGTAAAGAGCTGTGACTAACTTTTTCCTATCTATATTTCTCACCACCGTTTCTAGGAAAGTGCATAAAGCGTTGTTTATAGATTTATTTTGCCTGAAGCCCGTTTGTTTCTCAGCTAGTATTTTATTTTTTTCCAAATATTGGTATAAGTTTTTGTATATAAACTTTTCAAACACTTTAGATAATGTAGGTATTAAAGATATCGGTCTATAGTCATTCATATTGTGTCTATCCTGTTTTTTAAATATTGGCACCACAATGGATGTTTTTAGCTTAGATGGAAAGACCCCATCCTCAATGCATTTATTAATTATGTACAAACATAGTACTGGCGTAATTATATCTGCCGTTGTCTTAAGGATTTTAGTACATATTCCATCGTATCCTGTACTAGCAGTATCTTTCAATGATTTTATTATTTCAAGTATTTCTTTTGGACATGGATTCATAAAAAATGAGTTTGGATTATTGTACGTAATCTGGGGGTTCCTACCAACAGGTTGTGTGCTTTGCACTTTGGTTGCAAAAAAAATATTGAATTCATTAGCTATTCTAAGTGAGTCAGTGATGGCTACATTGTTCAAAATAATTCTATCAATTTTTTGTAGGTCTGTATTAGCTTTATAATTATTTATGACCTTCCACGTGGCTTTCGCTTTGTTTTTCGCAGTTTCAACATAGTAACTATTTTGTGATTTTTGAGTTAGCTGAATGATTCTTTTTAGCCTTTTACTATAAGCTTTATATGAGTCCTTAAGTGCTATGTTTGGTGTTTTTCTGTATTGCCACAAAATTTTACGTTTACGCTTTGAACAAACTCTAATACCTTTTGATACCCACTGTGGGCGTTTGTGTATAGGAACTTTGACTTTTGTAGACGGGAAGCATAGGTCATAGAACAACTTAAACAGATGGTGAAATTCATTGAAAGCATCATCCGCTATCATGGCTCTATAGACTTCACTAAATGAAAGTTTCTGAATGCATTCAATGAATTTATTTATATTAGAAGTACTATAGTCTCTTTTATGTGTGAACCAGTGTGTTATTTTAAAGCTTTTTTTGACAGGGTATCTTAACAGTTGAGCTGTATGATCGGATAGTCCTAGGTTTAATAGTTCATATTTTGAGCCTCTTTTATTACAAACAAAATTGTCTATACATGTTTTACTACATAGCCGCGTAGGTTCGTTGATAATTAGTCTAAGGTTATAGCTAGCCAGCAGTTGTTCAAATTCTATTGCTGTTTTGTCCCTTTTTAATCTATTGATATTAAAGTCACCACACATAATAATTCTCATATTCATTAAGCAAATTTGATGCAGTATTTCGTTAAGTTGACAGAAGAAAATGTTGAGATTTTCGGGCTTATTGTTAGGAGGTCTATAAATAGCGATTATGACTATTTTATGTTCCAAAAGTTCAATTGCACTACCTTCTAGAATTTTAGCCACAGTATGTTTCTTAATATCAAATATTTTAGCCTTTTGACTATTATGAACTAATATGCATACTCCGCCATTTATATTGTGTCTAGAGTAAAACGCAATGAGTGAATAATTTGGAATTTTCTATGAGTAGGCATCCTGATGTAGCATATTGTGTTCCGTGATACAAAGAAAGTCGACATGTTTATTGTTATGCGTTAACTCGTCTAAATACAACACTAGTTCATCTGATTTTCTCACAAGACCATTAATGTTCTGATGGAGTACATTTAAAGTTTTATATGCGAAAAAACATATTATTTTTAGGTGAAGCTGCACCATTTTCAGGATTCGTTTTATCATTCTTCCTTTCTTTGCTAGAGTGATTACTGTTATTAAAATTATTTAGGTTATTTACGCATGTTAGGTCTGTTTGTGTTGAATTATTTACAAAAGTTTTATGATTACCTCTTTTTTTTGTGTTATTATATGTGATTGATTTCAGTTTATAATCTATATGTAATATCTCCCTAAGCCAGGACCTGCATAAATAGATATTAAAGTATGTACCACTCGGTATATGCCTTTCAAAGTCTAAGTCTAGGTAACATAGATTGCTAAACCTGCTACATATAAATTTCAATTCATAATTAAGCTTTTTTATATTTAGATACCTATTATATGGAATTTGAGTAAATATCACGTTAGTATTAGCTACGGATTCTGACCATTTCATGACATTATATTGGAAATCGCGGGGGTTTACATCATTTGTTCCGCCAGCTATAACGATAAAGTCTTCTTTTGTTAGAGATAATATGTCACCCTTGAAGCTGTCTAGCACATCACGCATACGTGCTCCCGGTTTCCATACACATGTAACGCAATATTCTTCGCCAACTAATCGTTGCAGTAAACGCTGGACCGTTTTTACCTGGTGGTCTGCCATAATATATATGTTTCTTCGTTTCTTCAATGGCACCATCACAGGTACATCTACATTTATATGAGATCTTATGTTATGATTATCATTTGACGACTGATTCTTGATATCTATTTCTTTGTTACATTCTGCTGGTTTTGGTGGCATGTGTAGACTAGTTGCTTCTTGCACCTTTTCTATGTTGAACGATAAATGCAGTTTAGGGGTACTGGTGTTTGGTATATTTAGGCGTTTCCTATTCATTTTTACATTATCCGGTGTCTGTAGTATGGAAGAAGTCGTTATGCCAACTTTCTTATAGGTATTTATGAGCCTTTTATATTTATTTAGCTCATTCTTAAGCGTAGTATTTTCATAATTTAAGTTTTCTATTTCTTGATTTGCAGTCTGTAGCTCATCTCGTAGCTGGTTTAATATACTTTGCATTTGATCTGAGCTCTCGTCAACTGAGGTATTTGGTAGGCTTTGTGTAGTTGACTCAAATAATGAATTTTGTATCGTATTGTCGCAAGTCAGTGAGTTCGAACGTTGACGCTTACGGACTGTTATATTTTCATTACATATATCCATTATTATCCTTTTTTTATATTATAGAAAAAAATAAAATTTTATTTTACGGCAGATATTTTGCATAGAAATGTTCCTGGAACGCGCTTCAGTTCACTTGTGCTGCTTACTTTGGCCCACATTAAACTGCAACCTGGGTAGCTGGAACGCGCCCGTATTAAGAACACTTATGTTGGCAGCAGTGTGTCGGCGCTTGGTCGGCGCAGTGTTTTGAAATGAAACTTTTATTGTAACGAAGTTTTATGACAACACTAATTTTATATTCTAATTATATACTGTTTTTGGGAATTATTTCACGATTAGGTTAGGTATTGGTTCTATATACCGTTTTGTGTTTTGTTTATGTTATTGTTCACAGGGCACTATTACACAGTATAATTGTTATATTTAAAGTTCACTTTGTTCGGCAGAAGTATTAGTTCACAGATATTTAACAAGTTGATTAGTTTAGTTGCAAACGATATTGCTATGAAATTAGTTTTATCTTAACACTTTGCACTGATTTTTATGATAATTGGTGAAGTTATTTGTTTACTAGAATTAAATTAATTAAAGAGCCTATGTTCACTTTTCCTGGGGTTGCCAGCAAAAAAAAAATATGATGAGGACACAACCATTAAAACACTACAGTAAATCGAACGCATCCGATTTATACCATTAAGTATACTACACTTAACACAACCACCTTCCAATATAACGTACATACATACATACATAGACTAACGCCTGTTTCCCGGAGGGGTAGGCAGACACGACGGAACGCCATTTGCAACGATCCTGATATATCTCCCTTGCTTCATTCACTGCCATTAGATTCCTCATGCATGCTCTTCTGTTCATATACTTCTAACCTGTCTTGTTTTTTTTTTCGTTTTACTTTTAAATAACATACTGTATAGTTTTATAGTATCTTTACTCTAATCAAAGTAAATCACTCCAAAAAGGAAATAGCTAATCTCAGAACTAAAAGATGAAGGACGTGTGAGAAGCTTCTCGCACGGAGAAGCTTTCAAGAAAACACCACAACGCGACAAAAATTGTTCACATAAACCCACCCTCTTTCTTAGGACCGGTGTGTGCCGTGAAACATTTGATCATATCTGATATATCTTGACCAACCAGTCTCCTACCAGCTTTAAAGCCTTAAGTGGATAACGTTAGTCCATTTAAGGTAATCGTCCAAACGATTTTGTTATTACTAAGTGTAAAATTCAATGTCATTAAAATGCCTGTTACAGTGCAATAAAAATACGAAAAAATGGAGATTTCTGCGATATATCGAAACTCATTCGCTGGGTATATCGGGCGTGCATGAAATTTACATGGAATTTTGTGCTTGTAATAAAGAATGATGAATTGGAGCCGCATTAGTAATTATGGCCAACGGTGAGCGGGCGAGCCAATATTAAATTGCGAAATTCAATAATTTTATTATATTACTGTAGTTTTTCATAAGTACTATATCTGTAGTGCATTGTGTTAGCGTTTATGTAGTCAATATACATTATGATGCTTTACATACTTTTCTTTACGATAGTTTAGCAAATACAAAGTAACATTTAAATAGACAATCCAATTAGTTGTATGGGTACGCTTCCTTAATATTTCGCCGGCGATAGAATCGTTTCATCATCATCCACTGCTGTCCCACTGCTGGGCACGGGCCTCTTCTCACTGTGAGAAGGGCAAGGCCATAGTCCACTACGCTGGCCTACTGCGGGTGGCCAGACTTCACATGTCTTTCGAGAACATTAGAGAGAACTCTCAGACATGCAGGTTTCCTCACGATGTTTTCCTTTACCGTTTAGAATGCGATAATTAACAATTTAATACGCACATAACTCCGAAAAGTCATTGGTGCGTGCCGAGGATTCGAACCCGGACCCTCTGCGTAGTAGACTGTCGGTCTCTCCACTGGACTATCGCTGCTTTTTTTAATCCTTTAGGTCATGGAAAATATGTCTGTGGTCATATTTTGGTTCTTGGTGTGCTTATGCGAGATACTTGTAAGTTGTGTGTCAGAGACAAAGCTAAGAAAAGAATTTAAATTTGGCACCCGACTATATTCATTTTTTTTTTGTTAAAGAGTGAAGGAACATCGGCGTGAAAAACGTGTCCGTCAGACAGATAAATCTCTAATTGCAGCTGGAATTAAGTTACTGTATGAACCAAGTACTTACTCTCTTGTGTCTGTAAAATTACTGTGTATGGTGTATAGTAGAGCATTATCTATTCTATTCTTACTAGGTTTCATCGTTTGCAAGTTCTTTTCTCGGATCGCGAACCGCTGGCTTGTGGGTGAACCGATTCAAATACGAATATAGAGAACGTGCGATTTCGATTCGGGCTTTAAATAATCTGGCATTTCAGTCAGCAAAGTCGGAAATAGATGGAGTATAGGGGTTGGTAGTTGGTAGGGGTAATAGGGGTTGTATATTGCAAGAAAAAGTGTTGGTGTTATTGTGTCAATCTAAATTGTATAAGTACCAAAATGCATGATCGACTCTATTTCGTACTTTACAGTATTTATCAAAACGGGTATTACCTAACTCATTTCGATAATATTATAACAGCTGATATTTTAATCGGTATAACCTCGGGCTCATCTATTACTAATATATAAAAATAAAGAGTTTGTTTGTTTGGTTGAACGCGCTAATCTCAGGAAATACTGGTCCGATTTGAAAAATTATTTCAGTGTTAGATAGCCCATTTATCGAGGAAGGCTATATGCTATATAACATCGCGCTATAAGGGACGGGAGCGGTGCAGTAGCCTTAAGTAACGCGGGTGTAACAGCGGGCATCCTCTAGTTTACATGTGAAATGCAGCGCACGCAGTGTTGTAAGTATGTGCGGTGGCATTTTAGCAGAAAAGCGAACCCTGAACTCCAAGGTGCAGGTCTTGTGTCGCAACCAGGACTGCGCTAGAATGGTGATAACGGCAGAGTTTTAAGTACCAAAATTTATTACCAATATTACCATTATGGCTTAGGTTCATCATCATCATCAGCCTTTAACAGTCCACTGCTGGACTAGGCCTCTCCTTTGAAAGGAGGAATTGGCCTACTATACCACGCTGGCCAAACGGGTTGGTATAGGGTTTGTATCAAGTTTTCCTTCTCTTACAGTGCTGTTCTCTGCATAATATGCTCCCTCTGCCGGTTCTTACGACACCCATGGGATGATATGGGGTGGTGACAATCCGTATTCTTAATCCGTCACCACACGGACACCACACAAACAATTGCTTAGGTTAATTTCTGGCTGATATGATTTAAATAAAACGGATATACCTAACTAAAAAATGAATAAACAAACTCACAGTCTCCATTTTACTTTAAATAAAAGTCACCATCCATTGAAATGCAAAGTTGGGTCAAAATATAAAGCTAGGTTGATACCTAGCTTTAATTTTTTTTTTTCATCTGATGATGAATGTATTTTCGAATTATGCCATTACAAACATAGTGGAAGGTTAGTTTTATAAATGTTTGATTTCCATTGTTGTTCTATAATTAATACCAACATAATCATTGCCAAACGAACAATGTTGCGGTCCTACTAAAATGTCTAAGAAGAATTATCACACAAGTGTGTGATTTATAACAACACATTACATACAAGAGTATGTTGCAGGAAACTAATAGTTTTTTGTGTTAGTAATTGGATTTCATTGGCCGTTGATTTAGTGAAGGCGTTTGAAGCATGGATGTTTGTCACGATACCATTTCGCCGCGATATTATTTGCCCTAGTTGATTTTTTTCATTCCCCTTTTCTTTTCTTCACTGCGTGTTGGCATAATATTGTTGGTGTATCGCTTTTATATAGGTTAATACGTAAGCGTGTAATTATTAACATTTATTTTAGTCGAGCTTACAACAACCAATTAATTTTGTATTATTTTTTCTTAGTTTATACGGTAAAGTTAAAATGCTTTACATAAAATTTTAGTATCATGTCTTATAAATTAATTATAATTTATTTTGTCTACTATTTTAACAATTTTACTTCAAGAGGCATCAATAGACTGCCATGTAGAGGGAGTTGGGTGGCGGCCACGGCGCGCACGACTCACTTTTTGACTTTTTTGTTAATTTTGGCTTGCTCCGTAAAATCTGTGACAGTCGTTATGAGGAATTTATACTCTTGAGTGTACTGACACTGCTTTAAATCGTGCGGGAAGTTGCCATGTATAAAAGCTAATATTCTCTCTGACTTTAAATTCTGTCTGTCTGTGATTTTAATCCGGCAGTTCCGGATGCAAACGTGTTGACGTTAAGAAAATCATGATAAGTTTAACTGGCATAGCGCTAGACGTTTACTTTCGTTACCTACTAGGAATAATGTTTTTACTACTCGAAGCCGCGGTAGAGTTTATGCAATGCAACGTTAAACATTGTCATCTACCTAACACTAGAGGATGTCCGCAGCTACGCTCATACATTTTATTGAAAATAAAGTACTTAACTGTTTTTGCCCAATCCCATGAGAATTTCGGAAAATCCATTCTTAGTGCACCCCTACGGTCCCCAGGGTACATAAATTTACTTTCTTGCACCCAGTAGTTCCGGCTGTGCCTTGTCGGTCAGTCAGTCAGTAAAGCAAAAATTTTATATATGCAGATGGTACGTTTTCAGTAAACAACGTTTGAAGATGAAAAAATATCCTACTTCAAATATCTCAAAAGGAAGCTATTATTGCATGGTATCGTTGTGTATACCCTTGACGTCATATAAATGTACTACTAACCTACCATCAGGTGAGTCGCTTGCGGATACTAACTGTAATAAAAACAAATTATGGGTGATGGGCCCAAAGATAAATCATAAACCGTCTTAAGCATTATTATCATCCTAGAGCTCATCATCAGCCCTTTATACTGTCCCACTGCTGGGCACGGGCCTCATATCACTATGAGAAGGGTAACGCCATAGTTTACCACGCTGGCCAAGTGCGGGTTGGCAGACTTCACATGTCTTTCGTGAACATTATGGGGAACTTTCAGACATGCAGGTTTCCTCATGATGTTTTTCCTTCACCGATAAGTAAGCGATAATTACCAATTTAATACGCACTTAACTTCGAAAAGTCATTGGTGCGTGCCGCGGTTACGTGCCCGAGACCCTCTGCGTAGCAGTCCGTCGGTCTCTCCACTCGGCTATCGGTGCTTAAAGCTCGCTCAAGTGCAATCCACGACGTTCGCTTGGGAGCGTGGAGACCATTTTTCTAATATAACACCTCCACTTGGCACGGTTTCGACATCGCTGGTGATAAGTCGATTGGCATGCATATTATTATTTACGAGGTGAAGCCACTTCATAGGAACATTCCCCGTTTACAAGGATGCCCGATGGAGTCAGCATGGCAAGACATTTGTTTTCCACGTAACATGCCTTTGTCGTTTATCCACTATGTCATGGACATGGAAGATGCGAGAGTTCCTAACGACTCCGCACGCCCAGCACGACATATTTCTCTCCGTGACAGGCAGAATCTGCTTGTGTCGTTCAAGCATAGGCCACATCTCACTGACATGTTACAACAGAACAGGTCTATCATGTCTTCCTAGAGACGTCCACTGCTGGACATAGGCCTCCCCCAAGGTTCTCCACACAGACCGATTTGAGCCGCCCACATCCAACCGCTTCCCGCGATCTTAACCAGATCTGCGTCTACCTCGGTACGTGGGCGCCACTCGAGATCCTCAGAACAGGTCTGATGATCGATTTATATTCCTCTCCCTTCAGTTTAAAACTGTTATTTTGGGGCCACAATACACTACTTACCTCACGCCATATAACCAAGGTTCGATCGATGTTATCAAACGCTTGGAGCATAGGTCCCTGAAACTAAACTATGGGCTTTTGCATTCTTCATCTGTCATTATACAGATATAAACTGTGTTAGGCAATTAATTTTATATCGAAGTCTTTTGATATTTAAAATATCTATAAGCGTTGGTATAAAAGATTTTATGACACTTTTTTGCCTTTTTCTAACAGAATAACAATGTGGTAAAATATCAGTTTCTCTTTCAGCCATTGTCGACTACGTGAAGTTATATAAGTAGAAGGTTGGCCTCCTTCAACCTTCTCCATCTCATTCTATCCTGTGCAGTTTGTACCGTCTTTCCATCTCGTTTGGAGTCGTTCCCTTGTTGTTTTCTTTCTCCATGCCTTCCATTCTAGAAGTATATTGCGCCATGAGTCTTTCTTTCTAGCTCCATTTCCACTTAGGCCTGCTCCAACAAGTTAACCCCAAAAGTCGTGAAAAGGGTTCCCGACTTTTGGAGTTTACTTGTTGTATTTTTAATTCAGTACTGCCTGTAATTTAAATCTCTCAAGATAGACAAATACCTACAGAAAACCAGTGACGAAAATGAGAATAGGCTAGTGAATATTAATCGCTGACCTTAATATTGTCATGGCCTGAGTAATCGCCACTATACAGCCAAGACTTTCAGTATTTTCGCCATGGAGCTCGGAGTCCATTACTAAGTCTAACCAGATAATATTACAGAATAGTGTTAAATCTGTAAAATATGTTTATTTAAAGTAAATACTACTGATATTATTCACTCTTCCGTAGCGAAAATATTATCAAAGAAATACTCAAGGCTTCCTAGTTTTTTGAGGTAGCAACAAGGAGCGGCAGTGTCTATTCACAGGCAGGTAATTAGTAAAGTCTATTTTAATTAAAAATGGTGTATAGCTTCCACTTTGCTCACACTTGAAAATGTTACCACGCGGTTTGGTATAACAGGATTTAAAGTAAAAAGGAGGCACGCTTCGGTTCAATGATGATTATTAAAGAGTATATTATAATCATTACGTTAAATAATATGTTGCAGAGATTCAGACCATTTAGTTTGGCACCTAGTTTAATGGCATTAAAGCAGAACCGGATATTTTAAGATGTGAGAGTAATTATATAGGTAGTATAATTATTTTGATTTAATGACTTAAGTATAAAAACTTTGGTTCGCAAGTTTGTTGTTAAATCGTCGACAAATTCGAGTGTACGATCCGCGCGTTTTTGAGTTGTTGCTACAACAGTTGCCATTATTGTGTGTATGTATATAATACTAAAAACTAGACTTATACGACTAATGTGGCAGATTGAAGATACAAAGATTTGCCCTAACTAACCTATAAAATGGAAAACTAATAATCTAATCTAATATATAAAGCTGAAGAGTTTCTTTGTTTGCTTGAACGCGCTAATATCAGGAACTACTGGACAGATTTTAAAAATTCATTCAGTGTTAGATAACCCATTTATCGAGGAAGGCTATAGATTACCTATATAACATCACGCTATGAGAAACGAGAGCGAAGCAGTAGCCTTAAATAACGCGGGTGTAACCGGGAGCCCATCTAGTTAATAATATGTGGATAATGCATTTTTTTTCTTTGTTAGAAAAAGACAACTCCCGCATTAGGATTAAATCCTGTGTCGCGGGGGACTTTACAAACATACAACTAACGGCATAAGCATAGAATATCTTTTGCCACAAAAGTGACAACGAGTTTCAGTGTTTTTTATGTATATTACCCCATAGTTAATATTATTAATGAGAAAGTGTGTTTGTTTTTCCTTTTCTCACGTGGCAGTGGCGCGACGTAATGGCATATTTTTTGTGTATACCTACGTGTTACCCCCCACGCGGGTGAAGTCGCGGGCTAATCAGAATATTTAGTGCACCAACTTGCTATATTGCAAAATATGTAAATAGCACATTATGTTGTATTAAGTTATACCCTCAGACTAAGATTATAGAATAAAAGGCAGACAGAGCACGCGGAACACTTGCGTGAGGCCACTAAAGCAAATACAAAATTGAAAAGCGAATACAAACTCGACTCAGTGCGCTGCGAAGCATCGCACAGTTCAAACGCCACGATCGATCCAGCTTTTAAATTCATAAAATGCCGTCTTGCATTTTTAAACATTGTAAAAGTTGTTTCTAAAAGCAAATACGGTAAGATGGAATATATTCTTACAGATAACTATGGATTATTTGACCGTTTTATAATATTATTTCGATAAAATTCGTATTTCTGCAGAAAATATGTAAGTGTTGCCAGTTTACGTCGACACCGTTTTCCCTGAATTAGGGAAAATGCACTTGTCAATTGATTATGTAGGTAATAATGATTGTTATGTTAATGAAAAATACATTAACGTATTGTAAAAGTATATTGTAGATTATATTTTTTCTTATAAATATACTAATAGGATTTCCATTAGTATATACATTGTTTTGAGTTCGATCCCCAAACGATCCAAATATTCGTGTACACGCGGCTACTTGTAAAGCTATACACTTTGACCTTTGTACCGTTGTTAGACCTTTGTACCGTTCTTATGGCGTAGGGAATAAGTATCAAAATCGTACTTCGACTATTTAGCTTGACTTGGCGCCGTGTGTACAGTACAGAAACAGAAATTATTGATTGTAGCCATTATTTATTTTTAATTGCAATTTTTTTTTGGTTACGATTTATGATTATGATATTCATAATTTATTGTATGCATGACAAAATGTTTTAGCTAATTAATATTTATGACGCAAGCCTATCTATTTATTTCTCAATTTACGAATAAAATTAGTTAAAACTTAACTCGGAGCCTACATTTTTTAAGAAATGTATTTATAAAAGCATACTTTAATGGTATCTTTTATTTGAATAATTTTCACAACAGCATTACATATTAAAAGCATTAATAAAATCTATGGTAAATTCTTCAAAACCACAAACGAATATAAAATATTACCTATGTAATATTTTTATATTCGTTTGCAAAAACTATATGCAAAATAGTGGGAGATTATTCATAATCTGGCAACTTTACACACACATAGACGCGCGTGTCCGTACAATGCCAGTCGCCAAATGTCACGCACACATAGCTGTCAACGTGCTTCACTTAGTTGGACGAATACGCTACATCTGGTTCTTGTTTGTTAAATCTGTGCCCTCAGATATCTTTGTTCAATGTGTTTTCAAATAGTGCCTAACTTTTAGTGCCAAAGGCTGCCGCTTGGTTTTTTCTAGGTGAATTTGGTAGTAGGTATGTAAGAAACATACCGACTCAAGGCTTACTGTCAAATTATTCGCCTTTTGGCGCTGATACACCTGAGCATTCACTTGTAACAGAACAGCGAGCATTCGCCGTTTTCTGTTTTGTCGCACCGAACAATTTTACGATTATTCTAGCGAACACTCTAAATTCAAATAGTCTGTAGAATATAGAAAAGATATAGAAATCGCACTACAACAGCAGTTTAACCCAATATGTTTACTTCAGTTTAACTTCTGAATTATTTCTAGAGTAAGAGTAAGATACATAAACAAATGACGTTTCTAAATAATATAATGCAGTTTTTAATTTGAACAGGTCCAATCAATCACACAAGTGTCTGTTCCTACGTTCAAATGTATTTATCGATATCGAGAGGTAATCAACATTGCTTTAGCTTTTTTGTACATCAATGTGAGTAAACCAAATCTAAGGATCTATTGTAAACATTATCGATATTTATTCTGAGTACACCCATCACGAGTCAAGTTAAAATTAGTGACAAACGAACGACGAAGATTCTTTCTTAGATTAAAATCGTAAGTCAAAGTAAAGTAAATATATGTATTGGGTTTAACCGCCATTGTAGCGCGAATTCTATGTATTATCTATATTCCAAAGCTCGCCCGAATGTTTGTGAGAATGCTCGCTAAAACCATAGATGAGAGAATTAGTATCAGATGGAACGCACGGCACAGTTGCGTGCGGCCACTAAAGCAAATACAAAATTGAAAAGCGAATACAAACTCGTCTCAGTGCGCTACGACGCATCGTACAGTTCACGCGTCACGATCACTTCAACTTTTAAATTCTCAAAATGCCGTCTTGCGTTTTTAAACACGGTAAAAGTTGTTCCTAAAAACAAAAACAGGAAAATGGAATATCTTTTCACAGGTAACTATTGATAATTTGACTGTTTCCTAATTTAATTTCGATAAAATTCGTATTTGTGCAAGAAATATGTAAGTGTTGCCAGTTTTTGTCGACGCCGTTCTGCCTGAATTAGGGAAAATGCACTTGTCAATTGATTATGTGATAATGATTGTCATGTTAATGAAAAATACATTACCGTATTATAAAAGTATATTGTAGATATATCTTCTTTCTCATAAATATAGTAATAGAATTTCAATTTCCATTAGTATATACCTTACATAATATTGTTTTGAGTTCGATCCCCAAACGATCCAAATATTCGTGTACACCCTGCTACTCGTCAAGCTTATACACTTTGACCTTTGCACCGTTCTTATGGCGTAAAGAATAAGTATCAAAATCGTACAGCAAATGTTTAGCTTGACTTGGCGCCGTGTGTACATACATACTTATGGCGTAGGGAATAAGTATCAAAATCGTACAGCAACTGTTTAGCTTGACTTGGCGCCCTGTATACATACATACTAATGGCGTAGGGAATAAGTATCAAAATCGTACAGCAACTGTTTAGCTTGACTTGGTTCCGTGTGTACATACATACTTATGGCTTAGGGAATAAGTATCAAAATCGTACAGCAACTGTGTAGCTTGACTTGGCGCCGTGTGTACATACATACTTATGGCGTAGGGAATAAGTATCAAAATCGTACAGCAACTGTTTAGCTTGACTTGGTGCCGTGTGTACATACATACTTATGGCGTAGGGAATAAGTATCAAAATCGTACAGCAACTGTTTAGCTTGACTTGGCGCCGTGTGTACATACATACTTATGGCGTAGGGAATAAGTATCAAAATCGTACAACAACTGTTTAGCTTGACTTGGTGCCGTGTGTACATACATACTATTTATTTCTCAACTAATCGACGCCAGCGGCTTCGCACGCACATATTTTCGTATTTCTCGTTTTGCCCGATCCCGTGGGAATTTCGAGAAATCCCGTCTTAGTGCACCCCTACGGTTCCCAAGAAACATACATGCTAAATTTCAGCTTCATGCGCCGAGTAGTTTCGGCTGTAGCTTATCTGTCAGTCAGTCAGTAACGCAAGGATTTTATACATATATACAGATTTAAGATTTACGAAGTAGTTAAAACTTAACTCGGTACCTACATTTAAGAAATGTATTTATAAAAGCATTAATTAAATCCATGGTAAATTCTTCAAAACCGCAAATGAATATAAGAATATTACATAACTATATGCAAAATACTGGGAGATTATTCATAATCTGGCAACTTTACACACACATAGACCCGCGTGTCCGTACAGTGCCAGTCGCCAAAGGTCACGCACACATAGCTGTCAACGTGCCACACTTAGTTGGACGAATACGCTCTATCTGAGACTAATTCTCTCATCTGTGGCTAAAACACATTCATTTATTTTGTAACATTCGCGAGAATGCTAATTAGAGGTGAATGTTCAATTGTATCAGCACCGGGTTAGATTAAGATAATAGTTTGTATATATTATATAAAATTATTATATTAAATTAATTAGCAAGTAAAAGTACCTACTTCTAACATTCCTTCAAACAGAAATGTAGGTAGAGTTGTTGTAAAGTGACCAATAGCTACCTAATAAAAATTGCTCACTTGCACTAGTGACGTTAAATACCACCCATCAAGATGGTAATATTGTTTTAATTGGTTATTTAGTAGTCAACATGGTTAGTCGTAATAGATCATGGGCGAACGACCGACGGGTAAGAAACTTCGTTAGAAAGGGTATCCCGATGCATGTTTTAAAATAATCAGCTTCCGTGCTAATTCTTAATTTATTGCTTGGATGGTGGCAGCACGATACTCGTAATTCGATTGGGCGCCGATGTCGGGCCTGCGGCAAAAAGTTGCCGGACGGTATACATACTTATACTTTGCAGCATTAGGGTCGTAGTACACATATCAACTCGGAAAAGGATCGTCGCCTTTCGCCTCGCCGTCAAACAGGCGTCAACCTGACGTAACCACGTAACGTAAGCGGATCAGAAGCTCCGGCACGTCGACTCGGCTACATTCGACGCCGCCGTGCTTACGGCTCGCCGACCGCCGGTTGACGGCTAGGCGGCGCTACTTCAATCATTTTGAATCCGAACGCAGACCGCGGGGGGGCGTGGACGAAGAGACGTAAGCTAGGCTACGGAGAGCCGTAAGCTAGCGTACGGGGAACCGTAAGCGCGGGAACTGCAAGGCGACGCACCGCACCGCGGTTCGTGAGCTTGTCCCGAGGCGAGGCGATTACGTTACGATTCCGATTAGTGTGCGTTGCAGTAGGGAGTTCCATACAAATAATACTGAACGGCTCCAGTTGATACGGTGCCGATCCCTTTCCGAGTTGATACGTGTGCTACGACCCTTAGTCCACCTACTATGGCATATGCCATTTAATTTTATGTGATATGAATTTACATGTACAGCGGTCATGCAAAAATTGGGTGATTGGAATTGCTTCTTCACGAAGTTTTGGATAGTGAATTTATGATTTTTCTTGTGCTATATGTCTGACTTGCACTGTACTAGTTTTTAGTGTGCGTGGTGAAGAGTACTCCAAGTTTATGTTAATAAGTTAATGATGCAGGCGATTTCAATTAGATAAGCTTTTTTTGTCGAAGATTTGCGTGTTGAGTTCAATTTTATGAGATCTATTTTAAACGCATAACAAAGGAGTTTTCGGAGCTTGTTACGTATGTACCATACTAAATTGATAGACCAATTTTGGTTAAGTTTTTGTTTGAAACGTGACATGCTGTTTGAAACGTGACATGATCGAGAGAGAGAAAGGAGTTTGTAAATCATCAGCTTCTTTTAAGTTGTCGGTGGGTATGAGCTAGGTACATCTACGCTTTTCATAAATTCTATTCAGTATATTAGGTCATTTCAATTATTTGACAATAAAATAATAGTCACTTTCAATAACAGAGGATCATGTAAAATCGCATTGCTATATCGAGCAAATAAAAATACCTAAATGTAATGTAAATAAATTTATATCTAAGTGGGAGACTTATGCACAAAATAATTAAATCAAGAGCGAGTCGGACTCGCCCATGGAGGGTTCCGTAGTAACAAAACATCATACCCATTATCTCCACCTAATCATTACCATTATCGCTTTTTTGCCAGCCCAAATAACTTCGTTTTCCATAGTATTTCTATGAACAACAAAGTTATATTTGCGGGTCTTGAATATGTGCTATAACTCAAAACTACTGACTACATATCGTACAAACCAATTTTTTTGTTGGAAGTTTTTATTACCATCTACACCATATATGTTTTTTTGATTTGCCACTCTCTTACTTCAAAAGTTAGAGGGGGAGGGTCATTTTAACACTTTTGAAGCGTCTATCTTTGTAACCATTGACCTTAAGAAACGAAGGTGTTAGGAACTTGTAAATGATTTTAAAAGATCTATCTATAGACATCGCACAAGTATATAAAACTGAAGGAAATAAATATTTTTCAGGTCAGTTCCATGAATAAAGAACTCCCTTAATTTTGATTCCTTTTTTATGTTTGTAAACAAATTGGGAAGCGGTTTACAGAATACATCTACCAACTAATTTTCAAAGGTGTAGTCTTATAGTCTCGGAATAAAATGACTATGACATACGGACAGACAGACATGGTGAATCTATAAGGGTTCCGTATTGGCTACCGAACCCTAAAAACGTTGATTGACTTTTTCGATTTTAAGCTTTCTGTAATTTGCCACTGTAATTGGCATCAATAAATTGTATTTATTTGATTAATTATATCAAGTAATATTTTTAACAACTAAATAATGGACGGTGGCTAGGAATCAAAGTGCAGAAAACTGAGACCGAGAGGTATAAATTAGAACCTAACAAGGCGAAATAATTAATAATGCATTTACAGCACTACTAAAGTCAAAACAAGCAGCTCTATAAAAAAAACTTGATAATTTATTCAAATTCTATGAATAAATAACTGTTTCAAGCTTTTGTGTGAATAAGGAGCGATGTAAGCTCGACAATTAAAAACGATAGACCGTATCTAATCTAATAACTGACTTAGACATTGCATAATTGTGTGAATACCAAAACTTAATTATCGACTGTTGGCAATGTTAATTCATGCATAATTTCTCAATCAATCATAATTATTAATTATAGAAAAATGCTATATTGAACCGAATTCGAGGAAACGTGGATCACAGACTAGGGTAGTAGACTGAATAATGTTTTACGTAAACAATATGTAAATTAGAGTGAAAACTACATTTATCCAATACCGAAACCAAATAAATTGCTTCGGTATTGAACGAGAATTTGAATATTGCATTTTAGATAGACTTCTGTGATTCACTTCATTGTCATCTTATTATAAATCTGCAATTGCTTTATATAACAATTTTGCAATTATTTTATCGTGTACATTTTTGACCAGTGATTACAAAGACTTACCTATTTTCTAAATAATTATATTATATTTTTGGAGAAACCTATAATAACATTCATTGTTTTAATAGTAGTAAGAATAGTCCAAATTTTACTGGAGTCAATAGTCATTTTACTGACACGGATATATTAATACTTGTGGACAGTATATGAACCGAAAATAATATTTTAGTTATAAAGCTGGCCTCTTCCAATTTGAGTCACAGCTTTTTTTTATAGTAATGAGCGGCAAACGAGCAGACGAATTGCCTGATGGTAAGCAATTACCGCCCATGGACACAAGCAGCACCACAGGAGTCACAAGTGCGTTGCCGCCCCTTAGGGTTGGGAAAAGGGATAGGATGAGGAATGGGATGGGGGAGAAGGAATATGGGCTAGGGCCTCCGGCACTCTCACTCACCGAACGAAACGCAACAGTTTAGGTACTGTTACTTTACGTCGATTTTCTGTGAGTGTAGTACTTCCCGGTCGAGCCGGCCCATTCATGCTGAAATCAGCAAGGCTCTACTACCTGAAAAACAGTCCTATTTATCTTAAGTAGGAGGTTGGTATAGAATACCACGCTGGTCGGACGGATAGGGTTTGATGTCGACTTTCCGTTTCTTTGTTAAGATAATTTTCGCATTGGGCATTTTGCTTGGTCCATAGTCTAATGAAATATATGCACTAAATATATGTCAATGTTTCTGGGTGTCCCAAGGAACGAAATGGTGTGAGCAGACTTTTTATTCTTAATCCAACTACACGGGAGGCATATTTTACTATATAATCTAACTAG
The DNA here is from genome assembly GCA_944739405.2 of Euclidia mi. Classification (NCBI taxonomy): domain Eukaryota; kingdom Metazoa; phylum Arthropoda; class Insecta; order Lepidoptera; family Erebidae; genus Euclidia; species Euclidia mi. Next base: position 93,006,061 of record OX123183.2, on the reverse strand, counting down.
TCGACGCCAGCGGCTTCGCACGCACATATTTTCGAATTTCCCGTTTTGCCCAATCCCGTGGGAATTTCGGGGAATCCCTTCTTAGTGCACCCCTACGGTCCCCAAGGAACATACATGCCAAATTTCAGTTTCCTGTGCCCAATAGTTTCGGCTGTAGCGTGTCTGTCAGTCAGTCAGTAACGCAAGGATTTTATATATTAAGATTGTACGTAACTAGAAAATAGTATTCTGTGTTTTCGAAAACTTGCAGAGCAGATGTTATTACCAAATTTGGTAAGACCTCAAGATAAGCAACGAGGCATGCAATGCATGAACATTTTATTGAAATACACCTTAAGAACTCTACATATATTACTACTAAACTATATAGCTAGGTACTGGGCCTTTGACATCATAATTATACTTATCTACACATTTTTTTGTTAGGATGCAAAGGTTTGATCCATTTTATATGTTTAAATGCAACTTCATTTTGGTTTCTAATATTTTGCAATGGGCCATTATAAATAAGCAGATACATTGAGCAAAAGTTTTGAAATGTGATCGTAGACTTAGTATGACTGAGTTTTGCGTTGCTAGAAAATTAATTGTATTGGCACTGGCATTCTGCACTTTCTTTGTTTTATATTAAAGTATCTACGTATATATTGTCTTACCAAAACATCTCCATTAAAAGGTTGCCTGGTATCCCTTTAAGCAATAAGGCCGGTCAATGTATTAACTCTATATTTATGATCTCTCAACACTTAAGTTCTCCATAATGTTTCTTGAAAGACATGTGAAGTCTGCCAATCAGCACTTGACCAGCGTGGTGGACTATGGCCTTACCCTTCTCACAGTGAGAAGAGGCCCGTGCCCAACAGTGGGACAGTATAAAGGGCTGATGATGATGATGAATATTGGTGTACACTAAATAATTAATAAATAAGCAATGAGATGGAAATATGAATGCGATAGCCTAGCGGGGGCCAACCGTTGGGGCCAACAGACTGCTGCTAAGCAAAATCTCTCGATTTGAAATCGACGGCGCACACTGGCCAGTGGCAGTCCCTGTCCAACAATGAACATAAACATGGCTGATTTAAAATTACATAATGTACTACATATTAATATAAATTTTAAGTAGATATCTTAAAAGGTTTATTAAATCAAATATATAAAAAAACTAAACGAATACACATTCCTTAATTAAATCCGCAAGCAAATGAATATAAACGATCACAGCAAATACAAAATTAAATTGATAAACAAAACTTTCATGATGGTACAATATCGAAAGGGTTTAATGAGAGGCAAGCCAAACTAATAGTTCGTCTTCCTGTGATACCGATCTTTAATATAGTATGAGTGGGTGAAATGTTCCAACTAGACGCGCACGGAAGCCGCGCCCGAAACCGCCAAGACTTGAATCAATTTTTATTTTTATTTATTAAAACTGTGTTTGCTATATCGCGTAGAGGTTGCATGATAATCTTTTGATAAAAGAGTTATTCTGTTATGAATGCTTGGCTTAACTTTAATCGTGTTGTCTGAATCTTAATCATAGCGATGTAGCGGGCAGGCATTATATAATGAACAATTAGGTATACATTGACGATACCTGGTGCTATTTAATTTCTTTGTAAACAGGTAACAATGCGTAATTAATAAATTACTACGATTATGTTAGTAGTTCCGGCTTGATACAAGTTTGAGATCTATGAGAGGTACTGCCTTTACTGCCACCAATTCAAGGATGCATAGAAGTTTCTGGTGTCTCTACAACCCCACCACCGTGAGCATAACATATTAACTAAATCAAGCACCATAATGCTATATATATGTTTGATGATCTCTAATTCATTTAAATTGTAGGTTGGAAAGATAATCATAACATAATTTATTCATTCCACACCCCCCTCAAATAGCCCAAGAACTTCACATATAAACTTAGCTTCATTCGATCTCGAAGATACCGCGTTCCCATTTTGCGATACAAGTTTAATTTACATCTAAACTCCCTCTTAGTTAAAATTTGCAAAGCCACGCGGCAAAACAATAACACATCCCAGGGGCTTCGGACCGGAACAAGTAACCCTAATCCCTTATAAGTGAAACTTCGTATTTGTTACGTCAAATCTTAGTTAATAATTCTAGAAACATCTTTAAACAGGATGTGGTGCGGAGATGTATCCGAAAGGTTTGCTACTACTAGTCCACTCCCTTTAATATTCTCTTTAAATTTTCATTGGTATTTATGTAATGAAGAACTATCTACCTATTTAATGTTTGAGGAGTATTGTTTATGGTTGGTAGATATTCGGGTTTATAATACCTATAAATTTCGTATATGATGCATACAAGTTTGGCGATGCCACAACACTATTCATTTACAACACTCGCTTTAGGTATTATAAAAAAAGCGCCTATTTCAGTGCCTTTAGTGTGTTTTAAGCTCCGAATTGGAATGCTGTTCAGAAGTTAAATTGTGACGAGCTACCTGGCATTGTTGAAATATACCACACAGTGTTACTAAAAAAATGCATTTTAAGATAGTGTGAAACTGCATCATGCTCTGGCTTCCTAGATCACTGTCGAATCTTTCTCGTGGCAGTCGTTAGATGGCTAACCGGAGAATTCTTACAGTTTAATGTATATTTTCGTTACCGTTAACATGTTCCTGTGGGGTTTTTTCTATTACAAACTAGTGATGATTTTGTATTATAATTATTTGCTACAACAAAATGCACAACTAAAATAATATATCTTTTACAAATCTGAGTAGAATCTTTAAAACAATACTTTTTGCTCGAAAGACATTTGTATACCTACTCATTGAATCAATATGTATGTGAATTTGTTTAGCTTAATGTGTAAGAATTGCAAAGCTAAACAAATACTTATGTTTGAAGTTTACATAAAGACAGTGGGTATTTTCTCGACATAGGTTCCATTATAGGAATACGTTTTAGAATTCCAAAGATTGTTTGACAATCCGTAGAATTTTTGTGGACAACAGCTAGTAGGTAGGTATAATAATAATAATAGCTTAACTTATACACACCAAGTATACAACATATTATGTAGATCAAAACACATTTCTAGATCAGAAGCAGACACATGAAATATTTGATAGTAAAGACTACCTACCGGAATACAAATATCTGAGTACATTGGAGCCACACGGAGGCGCATGTTACGAGTAAATGGCAGTAGGGCTACTAGATCACAGTCGATCGCAAGTTGTGCCAAGTTGCTGTTCCACTCTATATGGCCTTCACACATACGACGCGTTCACATAATAACAATGTTTTGAAGAAATTATTTTCAATACTAGGATTTCTATATATAACACTGATGGTCTGAAAGCAGTCTCTACAATTGTTTCTCGAAAGAGAAGGTCTTCGAGCGATGTAGAAACACCATCACCAGAGATTTTCCTTACACTCAAACAAAAATGAAGTACTTAATAGAACTCGATCATAAGAAAATAGATATGTCATCGGATAGACGTTGAATGAATCTAATCTTAGATCTTGACATTAACATAGTGTTTTCCTAGAGCCCACAGTATCATTTAAACAAAATGTTGCAAGGATATTTACATATAGACTAAGTATTCAAGAGTACCAGGGTTTAATTTCTCTATATACATATTAAACATATAAGATAACTGATTAAAGTTCCGAGTAACAACCAGTCTTGGTGCATCAATCACTTGATTGGTTTAGTACCTTCATGCACCTGGCTTGCACTAGTATATCTTGGTTAGTTTCAAAGAAAATATTTAATAACTTACTTAATTTAATGTCTTTACACTGCACGTATTGAGATAAATTATTTTAAATTAAGAACACCAGCCTTAGAGCGTGTCTATATGCTTTAAACGACGGTATTATACACTCAGTCAAAAATAAATGTAGTCCTTATTTCATGTAAGGATAAAATTGGTTTTACAATGACAGTTACGGTTCTTAAAACTCGGAATGTTATTAAAGGTCTAGATAATCTTATCTTTAATAATATCATCATAAGTGTAGAAAATAGCACTTTGCCATGAAAAAGCCTTTGTAGTATTTTGACAATATGTAGGTAGTTGTTAATTTTTCAGTGTTTGATTGTTGCGAGTTGATCATTCGATTATTTTTAATTATTAGGTATTATGGGCATTTGCAAACATAGTAAATAAAGGATAAGAAAAAAAAAACCGTCCTGTAACTCTTTTTTCATTTATAAATTTCATATGTCAACACTTAACTGAAAGAACAAAAGCGTCATTGCTTTATAAATAACAACCTTATAATGTGTTGTATGCATACGATACGCTTAACCACATCTGGTTTTAAATACTTACATATTATCACCCATCTACGATATTCTTGCATCCTATATAAATATAATTAGTTCGCAAGATACTCTGTAGCATGCACATTGGTAGAAAGTTCTGTCGTATTCCCGTCGACATATTCTTGCCAAGACACGGTGATTCCGCACACCTATATCGATGAACAACCAACTATGTTCAGTGATATCAAAGTTGTGCATGTAGAGAATTTTAAGGCGATTACACATTAAGTTAGGCAGGTATTGCGGCGCAAGTTGTGATTGCGTCCTCGGTAAGTTTAAGCTGCGTTCAGTGGATACGTTTTGTTTGAAGTGCGGTGCAGCGGTGTGACGCCTTTGTGGACCGTCTGTGACGCGTTCGTTTGCGATACACTCGCCCGCCGGTGTTCGCGTGCTACTGCAAAGTTTGATGATGGTTTCTTGTTGACTTGCCTCCGTACTTGTTTAAATTTTGCTTCATATGCGGCGAGATTTTACTGAATATTTTATAGAGAACGAAGAAAGAAAATTTGTATGTAACTGTTAGTTTTCTTCTCTATAACGATTATGAGCATAAAGATAGAGAAAATGCTGATGGTGGTTGGTACGACGATTTGATTTGACAATACCTGAATTTCGTTTTCTATTAGGAATGAGAATGTTTTTTTATTACTTGTAAACCTACCTACTACGTCATAACTCATTGTAGAGCTACTAAGATATAATATATTATAGATACAGAGAATGTTGTACGCTTCAGCGATCTGATTTCAATAAATTTCAAGCCAAACATTGTGAGATGTGAACATCCCCGACGCGTGTAACGTATATCTTATCACATCAAATATTCTAAACTGACGACAAAATGCGCCGCTAAAGGCAAAAGCGATAATCTCTCCCGTCTCAGAGCTGAGTTAGACACCTTCGTGAGACTAACGAAGTTCTTATAATCCTCCCCCGTCTTGTCACACCCCGCAACTCTCTGTAATCGAGTTATTGCCTTGCATCTCATGTCTTACGACTCCCCTGTTTTAATGACGTCTTACAATTTTGGAGACACTCATTTCGCGAGAAATTTATTATGAGAATTATTGGTATATGCCATATGTGATGTTTTTTAACGTATTTACTACCATAAAACTGGTTGAAAATCTGCCAAACGTTGTCATGATTTTTATTCAAAATACATACATATTTAGACTCACGCCTGTTTCCCGGAGGGGTAGGCAGAGACTACGGAACGCCATTTGCAACGATCCTGACATATCTCTCTTGCTTCATTCACTTCCATCAGATTCCTCATGCATGCTCTTCTGTTCAGGGTACTTCTAACCTGTCCTGTTTTTAGGACTGTTTTTATTCAAAATGCAGCAGCAATTTTTCAATATGCACTGGAAAACAGTTACAATAAACTTTCTTTATTTTTTCTCTTTCTTGCAAATTAACAATTTGTATTGTAATTTTATAATAACATGCATAAGTTAATGAATTATCTCAAAAACTGTCGGATTAATTCGATTCATGGAGTAATTGAATTTTCATGAAGCTAACTTTTATGAAATTAAATAAAAAAAGGGTTGAAATCGGTTATTTGTGTATTATTTATGCGTCTTTACCGAGAACTCTCCGGTGGCTCGAAACGTAATCGTTGAGAAATTGCGCCAATCATTCGATGCGATTCGGCCATCGATATTATATTGACAGTTAAACGGCATAACTATAAAATATAATAAGATTCTTAATTTGATTTGACGCTACTTTCATACTCTTTTTATTTCTATACGAGTCTTTATATTGGAGATACAAGACCACATGTATAAAATCACTTTAAAATCAGCGAATTTAATACAAACTTTTAGACCCTACATTGCCACCGTACGGGTGAAAATTAAAATTTTCTTAGTGGGTCTCTACGTTATAAAGAAACCCTCAGTCCAAATTTTATAGGTATTTCTAACTTCAATAAGTTTAGGTTTTGCGATAAAACGAGAGTCAGGACAAGCGATGATGATGAAGATTAAGACAGCGAACTACATTTGTAGCACACACATTACATTCATAGCTGTTTAAAGCGTTAAACACACAACTTTCTAGTATTACGAATGCTTAAACTGATTTCCGTTCTCCGTTTAAGTTTCGCAGTTGTTAATAATAGGGTTGTTTCCAACTAGTCAAATCAAGCACTTTTACACACTTTTCAGCACTTTTCTACGGCGTTTGTATGAAATAAGACCTAGTGACGTCATAGATTTTTGCTGTCAAATGGAATAATTATTATCAATAAATTGTCGATAAAAAATTTTCAATATAGTTTAACATTAATTGATGAATGAAATTACCATTATTTTGACATATTTCACTGGATAAAAATACTTGTATAATTTATTTCACTTGCAGGAAACTTTCCTATTCCTTCCTATAAAGTTATTATCCCTCAGTTTGAAACTAGCTAAAACATAAAATAAATTATTAACCGTTAGTCATTTTTAAATTAAAGTCTAATTTACAAATTACACTAAAAACAAACCAGAGGTATATTTAAGAACAAGCCAGCACTAACATGGCGTAACTAATTTTTCATTTGGCGATGTCGTGACTGAGAATCACTGTTAAAATCAACTACGATGCAATTTCTTTGTTTAATAACAATCAAGTGTTTGAGGAATGTGTTTTGCTAGTACTAATGAAAACCAAATTTATTTACACGGTGCACTCAGTTAGGGTGTTCGCTAATATACCTTGTGTGATTCCGTACCATTTCCGGGAATCAAATTTTGTCCCTATACAACGGTTATTACGATACAGGATATTGGTTTTGTTTAAGTGGCCTTATCACTGCTTTGCTGGCTCGATTCCGCTTATAGTTTAATAAAAAAATAAATACCTTGATACGCATTTTTTTGTTTTGTATCCGAGTCGTTTGTATTCTTCCTTTAAGCGTTTTGAAGTCCTCTTAGATATTTTTTTTCCTGTACCTGCCATGCAGGCAAAATTTGGCAATTTGGAAAATAAGTAGTCGATTTTGATTATTAGGTTTCAGAATCTTATGTAACATTATATTGTATTCCGAGGAATTTTAGACCAGTTTGGGCGTGTGGATAGCGGCATTTAGTACGTAAATATTGTTTACTTAATAAGCCAGCCGTTTATAAGCCGGCCGCCAAAAAGTAAGTAAGTTTTTTAGATATAAAACATTTTAGGTGACTCATTTACATCACTATGTCGTATTTCGGTTTATGGTCATCATCATCAGCCTTTAACAGTCCACTGCTGGACTAGGCCTCTTCTATGAAAGGAGGAATTGGCCTACTATACCATGCTGGCCAAACGGGTTGGTGTAGGGTTTGTATCAAGTTTTCCTTCTCTTACAGTGCTGTTCTCTGCATAATATGCTCCCACCGTCGGCTCTAACGACACCCATGGGATGATATGGGGTAGTGACATTCCGTTTTCTTAATCCGTCACCACACGGACGGTTTATGTTAAAATAACTCAAATGGCCAAATAAAAAATTATAATATTCGACGACTTATATACAGCACCATCTAGTCCCAAATTAAGCAGAGCGTGTACTATGAGTACTAGGCAATGGATAATGTTTATGCATTGTCTCCTAATGTATGCATACTTTTTTTGTAAATAAATACATATATTATTATATCTAACATAGAAACACCCACCCATAGATATAATAACGAAAGAATACCGCAAAGTTTTACTATTAAGCCCGCGTAACCCAAATAACAAAAATCATTAGACATAATAAATAGGTTTCTAGATAAGACGACGTGTCGCCACTCTGTGCTGACCATTGTTATATATTAAGTAACATAGAAACTAATGTCTATTGCTTTCAATAAAATTAAACCATCTACGAATATTTCTGCAAGTAACTTAGTATGATGATATGTGTAAGTATTTTCTCAAGAAAAACGTGCAGCTTTAATTTTATATTATTGTTTGAAAACGCTTGGGTATTTACTATGTAATAATTATGTAAAAATTTATTTTCAAATAATTTAATGGAAAGTTGACGAATTGAAGTTTACCATACATTCGTAGTTCTTTTCCTAATTGTCAAATAAGCCTAAAAATTACGTCGCATTACCCGCAAACTTCGATTTTTTCAGCTGGTAATAGCAATAGCAAGTCTTGCCATACGTAATATGTGCGGTTTTCTGGCAAACAGCCCAGGAGGGCGGGCTAATGGCACAGAGCACGCGACTTCAACTCACTGCTACAAAATGCAATTGGCCATCGACTGCCCAACTTGTTTTTATCGTCTTAAGTTTTTTTTAATGCTACGGTGACAAACTCTTCCTTGTTGGTGCGTTCATAAGTGAGAACGCTTGCTCTTTTCTTTCAAAAATCAAGTTTATTTCAGGAAAAGAATTAAAGGGTATCTGCCATAAGAGAATTACCTAGTATCAAATGCTGGTGGCTTATGGATTTAAAACCTTCTAGCAAATAAATATTCTTATTCTTAAAGAAGAAGAAAACTGTTGCTGCCTAAATTCGTATGTCATGAAAAACTCCAGACTCATTACAACTATACACGTCACGTATAGGGACCGGAACGACAATGCAAATAGAAACAAGCCGCACCTAGCTTTGGGGTGGTGAATACTTTACGTTTATAGTTAATTTATTCAGTAAAATAATCATAATTATTATATATACTAATAAGCTGGCTTTAAAATAAAAATGCAGTGTTAAACAATCTTATACATGCTTAAATGATCTTTCAGAACTATTTTATTAGTAAAAAATGTTCTTCTTCCTGAAGCAAATAAATAAATTATTGATTGATTCACTGAGTGAACTAGCCATCTTTTCTAGGGTGTACTGTATCTTATAAAGATAGAAATTCCGTATCTTGTACCTATATTCATATTTTAATGCGAGAATTTTGCCCAATCTCAATAAGAATTACATGCAAACAACTAATCGGAATACTATGATTTTAATATTCCTAAAAATATATACAAAAAGTACTTCTGATTAATAGCACAGAATTAGTGCTTGGCTACATTAAATGCATACAACGATTAGACTAATTGAAGCTACAGAATTTATGAATAAGCAATTTTATATTTTTTGCTTAAATGTCAATCAGTATGATAATAAATGCCAATATCTATTAAATAAAGTTTAATTGTGACCTTATAACCCAAGGGAATATAATTTATAAGGCATAGACAAATACTACGATATGTAATTATCGACATTATGTCAAGTAAAAAACGGAATGGATGACGTTTTTTCAATACATAATAAATTATTCACCGGAATCTAATTTATAATTGCAGCTGCTTAAGTTAAATGTATTTGATATTATTAGAAGTTACAACGTAGTCACTGAGTGCTGTTCTAATTAATGAATGTAATTTGTATGTATTAAATTGTAATGAAAAAGAAAAACACAACAATTACTTAGTGGAGGGATCAACAGACTGTAACACAGAGTTAAAACCTCAGCACTCACCTCTGACTTTTCGAAATTTTGTGCATATTCAAAAATGATTGTAAGGAAGCCTACATGTCTGATTATTCTCTATAATGTTCTCGGAATGCATGTAAACTTCGTCAACCCGCTCTTGCCTATCGTGGTCGATGGTGGCTTTACCTTTTCATGGTGAGAAGTAGCCAGTACCCTGTGTAGAAACGATATAATGTTTCTTCAAAAATACAAAGCCGAAAATACTACGCAATAACACAAATTCCCTCAAAAAAATTATTATTGACCCCATTTAGTTTATCTCCCTTTCAAAAGGACATGACTGTATACATACCTACAGCCGGTATGTATAAAATTAAAATTACATTTCTATGAATTGGATTACTATCACACAGCTCGTAGAACCTCAGTAAATATTAATTTTATAATTACACCAAATAATTTTTTTACTGAAACATATGTGTTCATAATGACACGGCATTTTACAATGTTATCATAGATTTGCATTATAACAGATTCATATTCAACTTTATAATCTATTATTAAATATCTATTTTATTACGTGGGACTATAGTATATCTGGCGAAAAGTGGGTGTAGAAATACACCTCTGCCTACCTCTTCGGATTTATATGCCTGAGACTATGAATGTATGTATGTATTATACATAATCTATACCAAGACAAACATCTATGCTCACGCACTCAAATATTTGACTTGAAAGGGAATCGAACCTGCGACCTTCAGCGTTGCAGTTGTTTACACTACCGCTCCGCCACCCGGCCGTCAGATGTATGGGAGGCTACCGTCACTTAAGCCCACTACCGAACCCAACTGACGTTCACATATCTCCACAAAACAAATACAATATTTTTGAAGTACTTTAAAGTTATTGCTTGATCGTAACATGTTCAATGCAAATCTGTTTCTGGTTCGCGGACTACATCTCCTAGCGTTACCCCGGTTGGAATCAAGACTTTCACCTTGAGGCCCAGAGCCCGCGTTGTAAACAACTAAACAAAATACTAATTTTGACAGTTTAGGATCGTTAAGTCAGTTAAAGTGCTGACGGTACGTATCGCCTTATGGCCTAATCTGTTACATATTCTTTTTGTCGTGAAACGTGTTTCACTGGCCGAGGAAAAAGCTTAATTGGTCTCTTGTATTTTTGAATCTCCATAATATTTTTCGGCTGTACGTGATATCACACTAAAATAATTACCATTACCAACAGACAATGAAAATGGCATTTGTGACTATTTCAGCCGTAATTTTCATAATCATGTCAATTTCCAAATATTGAGATACATATTCCCAAAGCTGTAAGACTATTACTGCTATTCAAACACATTCACAAACTACATTGCGAACTACTTAGACCGTTCAATGTCCTGATGAGCCACTTGAACATCAATACCTTAGAGCTTACTTGAAGCGTATACTCAACAAATTTATTTCTTGTCGGCCGGTTTCTGAATTGAGAATTTCGCGTTGAGGACAATTTAAACACTAATTATATACTACTTAATCAATTTTCTGTTTCACAAAAAACTGTTTTGACGCATTTTGAGTATTTGTGCTTGTAAAATCTAAAATTTGACACAACATATGATCAACTCATGATCAACTCCATATCAACGCTATACTCGCGTTTCTGAAAACATTTTACATTTGTCAAACCTCACTTAGCACTGATAAATTGAGAAAAAAATAATTATACAACTCTGGTCTTTTAACCCGTGATCACGAGTAATATGACAGCCAGTATGTCAAAATATCCACACTACGGTTGCTAAGCAGCGGTTACGTCATACTGACGTCTACACAACAAGAAGGTCGTTAAAAAGAATTTATAGAAAAAAGGTTCAAAGACTATTCAATATTTGGAAAAAATAGATTACAACATTATTAGGAACAAATCGAAGGGTTCGAAAATATAAATAAGAGATTTCCGTGTTAAATCAATCCAAATAATTACGCTGTGGCCTCCATGGAGGTATAATTCTATATACTAGGTATATAGAATTATACTCAAATATAACTGGCCACAAATATTTTGTATTAAAAATAAAACAAACTGACTTTGACATAACATACACGTTTCGTTTTCACTAAGATACCGAATTGAACAAATTCAACAAACTGTTCATTAAAATAAAATAATCGTTGAAATAATTTTAAATACAACTTTATTTCGACTTTTTATTTGTTTCCGTATAAAAATAATTAACTGACAAGTGTGCTTCTTTGTAAAATGTTAATTAATACGAATTTATGGTTAGTACCGTTTTTCTTACTTGTATTGGAACGTACTAGTATTGTTCGGTTTAAGTTATTCATGATTTGAAGAAAACTCAGTTGCAAGTGCTTTGAAAAAATATCACTCTGACCTGTGAAACAGAAAAAACTTAAGTTGACTTCAACTATTTCAGAATTTTTCAACTGATGAAAGCTGAAATTTTCAATTCAGAAACCGGCCGATAGACGCTGGAAAATTCTAACTGCTACTCAAACAGTTCAAAAGGACAGATTGTATTGCAAAGACAATCTATTGATACGTACTCATGTTGTTGATTGAGGGTATTTCGCCAAGTGCACTAAAGGTGCGCCAGTTAAATCGGCCTAGAATAATAATAATAATAATAATAAATAATAAATCATTTATTTCTAAGTATATGGTACATTTATGGTCTTACATGTATTCTGAGAATCACATACACTACCATCACTGGTGTAGAAATATTTAAATGACGGATGCAAACTTTATTAAACAAATGTCATGTCGTCATTAAAATCGCGTAATTATATTTATTAGGTACTAATACAATAAAATACAATAAAAAAATGGAAGTGAAATTAAGTTACAATTGAAACGAATATAATTATGTCAATATAATAATTAAAAATGTCAAAATTTACTCCGAAATGTCAATATAATAATTAAAAATGTCAAAATTTACTCCGAAATGTCAATATAATAATTAAAAATGACAATATTTACTCCGAAATGTCTAATTCTCTAACAATGTCAAATTTTATAATTTATGAATTCATTTACAGAATAGAAGCATTTGTCTAGGAGCCAAGAAAACATTATCGTTTTAAACTTACTAATTTAAAGCAGTCTTAGATCAGGTGGTAATTTATTATAGATTTTTATTGCCATACAATATGCATTTCTACTATGTAAATGTAGTCTTTGTGATGGCACAAGGAGTTTGCCAGGGTTCTTTTTACTAAGCCTGTCAGAGACTTGTTCATTTAGAGGGAACAAGTGAGGGTGCTTCTTCACAAATCTATTATATAAATAATATCCACTGCTGGGTACAGGCCATTATCAGTTTTAGGCCACCACGTTTGCCAAGTGGGGGTTGGCAGACATTACATATCTTTCAGGAACATTATGTAAAACTCCCAGAGGTTTCCTCATGTTTATTTCTTCACCGTTGCGATAGTTAAAATGTAATACACACTTAACTTCGAAAATTAAAAAAATGTGGGTTCGAACTCAAGACGTAGCAGAGTCCGCCTGTCTCTTCACTAGACCATCTCTGGATTTATCGTTATAACATATTAATAAATATTTATTAAATTAATTTATTATCTTTACCATACAGAATGTTCTGTATATAATGTGCGTACATTATTTTATCTCTGCACCATCATAGGTAATTATGGATGAAACAAAAATAAATAAATGTTCATGGTCAAGGGTTCTAATTATATTAATTGCGGTATCCAGATTATGCCTTTTAAAGTGATACTGGTATTTTGATTAAACTGCTCGTAAACTGTAAAAATAAATTTCGTAAAGTGATACTTTTATGAAATTTATCTAATGACATTTTACAATTGAGAATCATATTTTAGTTACTGTTTCTGTAAATTATTTTTCTTCATTACTTCAGAAGTTAGTGTTGTGATATATGTTTTCTTGACTATTCTCCAACAACGAGTATTCTACTTTTATAGCTTATTCAAATGACTATGGAATTAATTAAGGCAAATCTTGTCTTGAAGCACGTACACAAACTATTTTCATTGGTGACTCGTACAATCAAACACTTTCGTAAAAACCAAGATCAATGGTTGAAATATTTTGCATGGAAATAAATAATTGTTAATGTAATTGTCTAAATATATTTTCAGGTAAGGTACTCTCAATTAACCTTTAAGTATGGACGTCACATTTTTATAACATTACCGTGGACGTCTCACAGGCTCCTACACTCCCTAGTGTTATTTTTTTAACAAGATTATGCAAGAGAGCTTCAAAATTAAATTTAACTTGAAATATGGAAATATGGTTAGTTATAGTGAAAATACGTGAAAATATAATCTACATTTGTTATTAAATATCTAGGAACATACAAAATCAAAAGAACAGGCAGTCTTTGGGTAGTTTTAAGTGTAGCTATGTTTTTTGCAGCTAAGCAATTAAAATAATAAAAGAAAACATAAGTAAATTTATTTTTATTAAATTCTAACGAACAAGGAACTCAAAAAATAAAAACATCACTTCAGACAACAAATAACAAAGAATCTGACAACTGCTGTTTACGTTTAATTTTTCACAGTATTTTCTCTAAGAACGAGAACATTGTAAGCACACTGGCTTGTTGTATGGGACACAAATGTGGGTTGCTATTTTATGCTTCTTTTCAGGACAAATTCTACATGCATTTCCTGTCCTTTTTATGAGTGGTAGTGACTTGTCATCCACTGTGACCATATCACCTAATTATAAATATTTTAGAACGTAGTTATGGACGTGTAGCCTGACAGGCTACAGGTGATTTTTAAATAAAGATTACTTACGTGTTTTTCATTAAATGACGAAACCTCGTACTTTGCTGATCGTTTTGTTACAAAAACTGATGCTACTGAGCAGCTTAGGTATGGGGAGTAAGGGGAAGTTCACAAAACTTAGAAACCAACATTCGTCCGGAGCCTGTGAGGCTACACGTCCATACTTAAAGGTTAACAAATACTTAAAAAAAGGATTTGCTATAACTATTAAGTTAGTACAGAATATAGCACCGGCATAATAATATATTTATCTGTTTATCGACAAAGCTAATTCTCGAAAGTAAAAATTGATTCTCTGGCATATATGTTTAATTTAAATGTAGCCTACTAGTGACAGTTACTTTCAGCATTACTACAATTAAATTGCAGTGTATGTTAAAAATAAATAAATAATGATGAAATTTTATGTCAAGTAGGTATAAAGTTGCTGGTACAATTTTTTAAACCACTCAGTCTAGTGCCGTCAGCCCGATCTACTGAACGTTAGCGGAGTCAAATACATATGATAATAAAATAATAATAGACTAGCTGGCCGCTAGCGTTGCTGCCGTAGAACAAAATACTTGTGAAAATGTTTAGTTCAGCTATCATGACAAACTTGTCCCTTCACGCGAACATTATCATAGTATAATCAACTTGCATCACGTCGAAAGAACACTAGTTGTATGACAATAACGTTCGTGCCAGTACAGGTAATCTTCTTCTTGCTCTTGTCGGTGGAGTGTACGCCATATATTGCGGTCTTCGGCCAATACCTTGACCTCTTTATACGACATGACCTTAACCTTTTCTTTCATTGGATCTGTGTATGCCCGTCTGGGTCGACCTCTTCCTCGCTTTCTTTCTATTTTGCCTTCCAGTATGTTTTTAATAAAATCATCATGTCGTATAAGGTGGCCAAACATCTTTCCTCTTCTTCTTTCTACTGTCACTAAAATATTTAGTTTTTCTTGGACAAGGCTCAATACTTCCGCGTTGGTCTTTTTTTCAGTCCAGCTGATCCCTTCCATCCGCCTCCAGCACGACATCTCGAAAGCCTCCAGTCTATCCCGTTCTTGCTGAGTCATCGTCCACGTTTCGCTTCCGTACAGAGCAATACTCCATATATATGATTTAATAAATTGTTTTCTAATCTGTCTTGCTATTTTAGATTTCAAAAGATGAATGATGATTGAATTTCATATTTAGTCTATCTTCATTTATCAGCTGCGATTTGTTAAGTTTTATTTATCTCCATAGAACTACTAAACTACACATTTAGCGGATATTAAAACGGAATAAACCAGTGACGCCTACTGCGCCTACGCCTATCGTACCAATGCGCAAATGCTGAAGGCTCGATCTCTCTACAGAACACGATATGTTAAATCGATTTAAGTTATTCAAATACATAAAGGCTCTTTAACTTTGTGTTATGCCCATCATGATTCGTTTTTAAACTGTCTGACCACTAGAGCAAATGTTAATAAAATACTTTATGTTGATAGTCACAATGAAAGGCCTTGTTCGAGACGGCATGGACATAAATAAATAAACCATACTAAACACACTAAAATACACCTGAAAGTTCCAAATTAATTTTGTGTTGCCATTATTAGGGCCAAAATTCTGAAATTAAATCAACATGCTAGTTAGATGAATTTATGAACAGTGAACGTGCCTTTGAAATGGAGGTACAAAATTCAGTTATAATTTGTGTGTTTCGCCGCCATTGCTCGGCGCAAGTACTACAAACAGAAGGGACAAACAAACCCGGGCATTGTGTGCACCGAAGAGTGCCTTTACTGCCATCATGCACTCATGAGCTCACACTGCTTGATTCAAAATATATTTCGCCCTCGTGATTTCTTTGAGCGACGACTACAGCCTCATCACATGAGAGCAACATTGTACATACCTACGTCGCATATGTAATTCTAGGTTAGCTACAAAAGTGTGTATTATGTCTCTTGGTCTTTATTGTCTATGAGCTTTATCCGACATTTTGTCACTAGATTTCTACATGAGAGTCTGTCGCTTTTAGTTCTCTATAAGATCAAAGTACATTTGTATTACTGAGCATCTATTATTAAAACAGTGTACCTAATATTGCAAAAATCATAATATTGCAATAAATTTTAACGTAATATGTTGCAGATGTAAAAGATATATAGTTTATAATAGACTTAGCAGGAATATTCGTGAATAGCGTTAATTCAAATTTTTCAGTCAAATCGATTGTTTAAGGATGTTTCATTTTAACACCGTATTGATAATGTTTTTCTGTGTCAAAATATCTAGCCAATAAACGAAAATAGCATAAAAAATAAATACAAATAACTTCGTCACGATTGTATCTGTTATATACTATTCATTATTTTTTATACAACTTAATACGCTACATTAATTCGTGCTAGAAAATATAATTAAGTTTCTTGTTAGATATTGGAAGATTAACCACTTACAAGCAAATTAAAAACTAATTCAATCGTTTGGAGCCATTGGAATCAACGTATTATTATATGTATTCGGAATTGATCCTGATATGGTGTTTTGATCACCGGTCGATCTTTTATTTTGGGTACCTACGTACCAAAATTTTGACGTTTACGACGGCTATCAATCATGAGTTGTGTGGCGCCGAATTATCGTTATAAAACCGCACAGGCGGTTAGGTTATTGACTTAAACACTGGCTTTTTGGCACCGCAATTTATTCTAGCTTTGTCCGCCAATTATCTGATAATCTAGTTATCACACGTCGTCAATCCGCTTTTTTAATCTTACTTTTTAATTAAACTGTTTAAACATTTTGTTTGTGTTATAGAGAAGTGAAAGATAAATGAAGTATTTCCGTTGGAAAACTAGAATTCTGCTTAATAACTATATTCTCATAATAACAGAATTTTGCCCATAGATCATTATGCTGCCATTTATATCCACTAAATGAATACTTTAATATCTAAAGCATATACATATACTAATCCCAAGAAAACAGCAAGGGTAAATACTTTTTACCTCAAAATATGCCGCCTTATGCATAAATCAACATCTACATATCCAATATTATTACGAGGACTCCAATCTCACATCGAATATCAATACGTTCATATAAGTTTAACATAAAGATAGGTGAAAAGTGTTGGAATTAGTGATTAGACGGATCGAATGGTAGAGCGTTCACGGCAAAACCGTTTACGGGCATAATAATCATTAAAATGTATTTCCATTTTATTCGGGCCTGAACTCGGAGCTCGAGATTATGATCTCTATCCTTTTATTAGGGTACCGTAGTAAGGTTTTCGTGGACAGACATTAGAATACAAAATTTGGGTTGTATACTTAGTATAATAGTTTAGAACACAAGTAAAGCATACATAATGTAAAATATTGTGTTCTAGCCGATGACTTCATCACCTGTATGGTATATCGAGACGCGATAAATTAAATACCTTAACCTTCTTTATGAATTATTGCGTTCACTGACAAAAACCGCACGAAAAACCCTTTCAGCAGCCTTCGAGTTCATAGCGAACAGATAGACTGACACGGCTGGGTTTGGGTGCACGGCCTGTGGTGACACAGTATGCATTTCAGTTTGCTGTATTATTTATTAAATGTTGCATATGTTGCACAAAATAATTACGACTAACTTTTGTCGTAATAAGAAGTGAAAATCTATGCAAAAAAAAAAAGATGGAGAGAAAGCTACAAACATCATCGGATCAGTATCTACAAAAAAGTGATATCGACCTCTTAGATTGAACTAGTTTTGTTCTTTCATTCTGCGAAGGGCGTAATCGTGACTGTTTCGTTGCAATCCTCAACTAGTAGGGTCCAATGGTGACGAACCACCATGAAACGTGACTTGTTTCATTGATGATGGACGATTTAGACAACCATTCGAACTATGGACATTCCATCGCGCTAAGGTCGCAAGCTGCACTGCTGTCATAAGTCCGGCTAATTTTAGTTTACTGATAAGTGGATAATACATTGTGCTAATGATCTAATTTAAATGATGTCTGGTATAGAATGATTACCTCATTACGTTACCTCATTACTTACCTCGTCTCTTATTTTAATTAAAATTATGATTATTTATTTGAAGAATATTTGTAACCTTTGTCTCTCATTTTAATTAAAATTAAATATGTAATACAATTGATTTGAAGTACATTTGTAAAACCTACTGCGACACAGGACCCTTTACCACCGCCGAAGTTGCTATTGGAAAAATCATATAGTGAATTTGATGAAAGACTTAAGACTTGCGAAGCGGATACGTCGCCATTGAAAACCAGTCACATATAATTTTACCTATCTTTAATCACCATACGACTATAGGTGCCGCCGCCTCTCGTATTTTTTTTTTAATACAACTCCTGCATTAGAACTAAATCCTGTGTCGCGGGAAACTTTACAAACATACAACTAACGGACACAATGAACACTCAGACTCGAAACAACAATTTGTGAATTACACAAAGTGTTTCCTCGTGTGGGAAAGGAGCCCACAACACTCGAAACAGTGTCAAGCGGCGAGGCGGCCGCTTAAACCACTACGCCAACGGTGAAGTCAATATTGTGATGCTTCACGATAAAAATTTGACAAAATGCGTAGAAAGCTGGAGAATACTAAACTTTATGTGACGGATCTCAATCGGTAATTATTTGAAAATAAACTTTACATTTGCCTGACGCTTCAGCATAAGGTTTACCAGCCGTTTTCACGTCATATTATCTCGTAACAGAACACAATTCACCTAGTATATAACGTAAAGATTAGTTATGTGTACAAATCGTGAACATTTTAAAACATGTAAAATATTTTAACTAACTACGGAATCCCAAGCAAATGTCACAGCAACGCTTGACTGTCTTTTTATAACAAAAATCATACTTGAATGTGGGGGAATGGAAAATAAACCAAGTAAATGTTTTTGTAACATGTAATTTTGGTAAATAGCTATTCGATACGTATCGAATCATTTTTGGGAACAAAACATGGTAATATATTTGGAAATTATTATGTATTAAATATACTCGTTCTGATGGCTATTTTGTATTATTTAATTGTAGCATTTTAACTAATAATATATGAAATAGGCGGATATCATTTCGATGTTGTATTATTTTTGCTTAAAACATAGCCGAAGGCTTAGAAACCAGGTATGTTATCATTTATTCATTGTGAGTTCTATGTTGTGTAGATGTTAACGATAAAATAATTTCTTAATTGAGATTATTATGTTAATGTCTATTATTTTGTTACAATTATTATTTATGTAAACAGCTTCAAGTAGAATCGCAGTTGCTACAGCTATAAATATATTATTATTGACTACTATGTGTAGTCTGTCGCATTCTCTAAGAAATTAGCAGTTTTGACAAATTTTTGGTCGGTGTCTCCATTTTCTATTTAAAAATCGCTCGCTGGCATAGGAAGAATGACCATACAGTTATAAATGCAAACTTAATAAGATATTTTCAATATTTGGAAACATAACCTATCTAATCGTGATTGGGAAGAAATGTAAAAGCTATTGTAAAACTTTAAACATTAAATTGGTACAATGTTAGGAATAATGGTCGAAAATACTTACTTCAAAAGTATAACAATCGTAAAACAGCCTGTGGCGAGCTTATAGTATTTTTGTACCTATTACAATTGTTGAAGTGAACTCAGAACTTTTCTGAAGGTCGTATCGTATCCAAATATTAAGTGCAGAAAGGAATATCGGAGCCTGTGGCGCTCTTACTTATCAAACAAAACACAAAATTAGCAATATATGTCCTATGTGTAGTAGGGACAATCAAATGTTCTACCAGTCAATGGATTCAAATAACTCTAGAGTTCAAAGGCGAACTTTTAAAAAGATTCATTGAATGTGGAGGGTGGATGAGTGTCAGTTTATTTAAAACAAGAAAATAACAGTTAAATTTGAGTGTTAAGTAACAATGAATAGACTGGTGATTGTTAGACACAATAAATTGCTCGTTTACTGCGGAAAAGCTACTATTCTATTACATTTGTTTAGGCTATTAAGAGTACACCGAGCTCCAAGATGTAAGTTTTGGATGCAACCGGGATAACGCGAAGACGATGATGATGGGACTTCTTGGTTACTTATGATACCTACTTAGGAAGACGTTCAGCTAATTGATAATTAATATGTTTTCATTGCTGCTCGTGGTTCTTTTGAAAAAAGAACGCTTCTAGAAAAACAACTATGCCAACTGTATGTTGATGCTGTTATTATTGCCGTAATATAATTTTTCTTCATTCATTTTCTTGCTGAATTTTGTTAAGCTTCCGAGAACATATTTCAAAGAAGTGAAATGTTTAACAAAATAACGCAATGTTTATAATGATTATTTCTCAGAAACTTTCAGCCGTCTACCGCTGTGATTAAGAAACTGCCTTTCAGGCCGTGTGTAGATGATTATTCTTCTACTGAAACCCGGAGGGTTATATTATCCGGTAAGTAACCAACATAACACAAAGTTGCGCTGTAGCAACTGAAATTCAGGCGATGGGATAAATTATACCTAGTACAATACAATACAATACAATCCGTTTATTTGCATAATACAGGTTAAATTACAGATTTTTTTTAAACTACCACGATTTGTACACATACTAATGATTATGTATCGGGTCTGAATCGTGTTAATTAAACGAAAAGAAAGATGAAATACCTTTCTATTTGTCCCGGCGTTTCGGCATGGGTTACACCAGCCGTGGTCACGGGATGACTGATGTCCGTCAGCGCTGCCTTCGAGAAGTGCGGGTTTCGGAACCTACCCTCACTTGGTATTCACAATTATTGAGTTCGGAAGTTCGGAACTGTCGGTACTTCAACACACAACACAAACAAAAAGGACCATCGCCGAACGAGTTAAGGAACACATCACGGCCGTCAAAAACTGACAAACCACCAAGTCGGCCATAGCTGAGCATTTGTTGGAGTCAGGATCCAATCACTGGATTGAGCTACATCGGCCCCAAGTTCTCTCCACAGACTGTCACTATTTTTCAAGAATAGCACGGGAAGCGGTTGAAATCAAAAAGCACGCAAATTTCAACCGGGAGGATGGTTACTGTTTATCTACATCTTGGAATCCTGTCATCAGCAAATGTAGACACCGACGAGGTGATATTACGCGCCAGTGTGAAGATACCATTAGTGCCGTGTGGTTGACGGCATAGAATACAAGTGTCACCACCCCCTATCTTCCCTTGGGTGTCGTAAGAGGCGACTAAGGGATAACACGATGCAAATACCATCTTTGCGTAGAGACGGAAAACTGGACATCAAACCCTATACGACTGCCTCGTTGGTCTCGCGGCTTAAATGTGCGCGTGGGATCGGGAGGTCCCGGGTTCGATTCCTGGGTCGGGCAGTGTTATTGGGTTTTTCTGTCACGAAATTCTCAGTAGCCGCACGGAGTCTGGAAATGTGCCCGGTACGGCAATAGGCTCGCCCCTTATTACGTGGGACTAAAATATATCTGGCGAAAAGTGGGTGTAGAAATACACCTCTGCCTACCCCTTCGGGGATAAAAGGCGTGACGATATGTATGTATGTATAAAAAGTACTTACTTCTAGTTTGAAATAGTATATATAATGTATTTCGTAATTCTAAGTAATAATGTTTTATAGTTTCTTGCATGTAACTAAGAATATGGTTCTTGTATATAACTAAAACTATGGTAGAGTCTCAGAAACAATCAACAGCTCATTAAGTCGTTCTAGTAGTCAATTGCTTACAAATTGATATAAATTAGTGATGTTCCGGATATCCGTATCCGTATCCGCGGATATTAGAGGAAAAAGAAAGATCCGTATCCGGATCCGTAATCGTTACTTTTCTCGCGGATCTTTTACGGATCTTTCACCTTATAAATTTTTAATTTATAGGATGGAATGTTATATGTGGTTAGGTAGAATTAAAAAAAATTAAATTCTATTCAGAGTATTTTAATATAATTTCCCTATAAGTCGAAACATGATCTGTCTATTGTTCCGCCGGGCGTGCGTGACGTCAACTATCGTTTCAAGGTCGCGCGTACCGACATCGATTCGGTAAGAAAATAAAGATCCGTATCCGTATCCGCGGATGTTGACACCAAATATCTGTATTCCGATCCGTATCCGCGGATATCCAGTTTTACTGATCCGGCACATCACTAATATAAATGAGGATAACTGGCTCCGCAAATTGATTATCCAGAGGACCAATGGCTTATCGTAACTGGGACCACCCGCTTTGGCGATATACAAACTTCTTTTTACAAGACTTATTCCACAGTATATGTCTGATGAAAAGTCAAAAAATCCTAAAAACACGGCGATAAGATCAGCACTCAATCTTTTTTCAATAATAATTAAATCATTGATACACTGGGGCGGTGGATGATGATAATTATATTTAAAGCAGATCATAACGAATTATTTATAATGGACTATAATATTTTATTGATATTAATAAAATTAGCTTATCAATTTATAGCCACAACAGTTCTTGGGCTTTAGAAATATTGTTGTAGAAGAGATTTCTAGGTTTCTTTATATATTTTTTGCTGCGTTTTCCAATGAGCAACATGATGTTTAGTTCACAAAGTTTACAAACACGCACACACAGCGCTAATTACTTGCAGTGGGAATGTAAAAAGTGCACACACGTGAAGGCAGAGGTGGCGTTGTGTGTGGGGGCAGGAGGCCACTCCCTCGGCACCGCCTGCTCATTTTAAATTGTAATTACAATTTATTATTGTCTCTGTGCCGCCTTCAGCGCTCGACGCCATTTTATCGATTACTACATTTATATTTGAATGTTTTCGAACCGACTACAGCTTGAGATTATGTTTTCTGATCATTCACTCCGAGATTAGCGCTCCGTGCCTCACGTCGACAGTAAACCCGATCAATATGACAAGTATGTTCTACGTTTATAATTATAGTTTACAATATTTTTTATAAGTTTAGCATTAAGTGAATGTCATGGATAAGTCCATAGTATATAGATGTAATATCTAGCTTTATAATCAAAATTGATTATGTAATTAGTTGTTTATTACTTATTTAATCACAATTTAAAGTTTAATAAATGGAAGTGTCTACTACACTCCCATTTATTATATTTTAATGGATGATGTATTGTAATTACACGTGCTAACTATTTAAATTTTTTTTTATAGTAGCGAGGAAGTTGAAAAGCCTTCGCTAGTGCAATCGTGTTTCAAGTTTGTCTGTAGAATATAATCAGAGGACATTCGACGTTTGTGAGTTTAACAATCGAGTATCAAACGGCAATGGACCCTCGCCGGCGCTAATAGGACAAACTCCTTGTGCCAGACAATTATCGTATGTAAAGGTGGATGTACACAAGGATATTGAATTTCCGGTAGACACTGTACGTTCCAGAGGTATATTTTTTGGTAGAATAGCGCACAGCGATAGTTGTTTAAGGTTGACTAATATCAAGGTACAATTGCCAGTATATTTAAATGGTCGACTCGTTGATTTCATGCCAACACATTTTTGTGATAGCTAGGGTGGAAATAGCAATTTGAGGTTCTTTCTAGTCTGGGAGTCTATGCGTCAGTTGTTTAAATATTTGTTAAGTTCCCTCTGGGCACAAGACAACCTTAAAAAAGTCTACTTTATAATATAATTATTATGTATACTTATATAAAATTCTTGCGTTACTGACTGACTGATTGACTGACAATGCACAGCCAAAACTTGTGAGCGCAGGAAGCTGAAAATTGGCATGTATGTTCTTTGTGGACCGTAAGTGAGCACTAAGAAGAGATTGCCCGATGTTCCTACGGGATCAGGCAGAAATGGATAACTTTTAAAAATCTTGCGCCTTCATAGCTATGGGTAGGTACCTATCTTCTAGTGAGATAATAATATCTTGCTAGTGATCATGATCTTTATTCTAGCTCTATCTCTGCTACATCCCTAGTATTGTATTCTGGCTGAGCCGGTTCCGAGATACAAGTCTCGGAACCGGCTCAGCCAGAATACAATACAGCTATCTTCTACCTAAAGTGAAGAAGAAAGATGGGAGAAGGCATGCATTTGAACGAGTGGTCCGAGCTAACAAACCGCAACTGGATTCTCCGTTTCCTTACGTAGATCTTAATGAAGATCAAACTGTATTTTAAATACCCTATTTTAACTTTTTATTGAAATAATTTGCTTCAAACTAAGTTGATAAGACTCTTGTACCACAAGTTTTAAGGCTTCGATGAATTTTATTGTTATATTGTTTATTTACTGGTGTACAACAAAGTATTAATCTATCTATCTACAGAAGACTGCAAGGTAGCTTTCGGTCCACTTGAAGCTTTTAATACAAGTGTAAACATATTCATGCGTCATTAATATATGGTGATAGTAGGAAGGTGCTCAGTTTATTGTAACTAAACACAATTTCGGGTACAAATATTCCAACCTATGCATTTTTACGTATGTTTATTTTAACAATATTTTCCACCGTTATTTCATCCTGTATTCATCTTTGGCCTGAAGGTAGGTAGGTACATAGTATCAAAACATCATTGACTGATGCCTACTATTAAATGACAGACTAATTCCATCAGTAAGATGTACTTTGTATCTATGGACTGGACTCCAAATAGCGTCGTACTTTTTGAACAAATTGTAAGCAATTCTTGACTATTAAAAAACACCTTACTGACTGGCAATTTTTTTATCGAATGCATTAGCGAATTCCAGAAGAGAAACACACCACCACCTTTTAACAATAAAATCTGGAGCTAAATATAAGCGAGCCCGGTGTATCACAAAGCTAAATCCAATTGGATTTATAAACGGCAAGAGGTCCGGCTTAAAAGCGAAGTAAGTTCGTCTAGGTGCTTTTCTTAATGCGAATTTGTCGAGTTGAAGACACCATGGTCGACCCTGTCCAATCTTGTTAATACTTTGTTCATGCCTAATTTCTTACAACGTCTTGTATTTCACTTCGTTTCTGGAAGATTGGAATTCTGAATTTGTATTTGTTTTGAATATATGTAGTTGAAAATTTTATTTGTAATGTGATATTTGTAAACTTACTTGTCATTTTATGAAACTAAATGAAATGACTAAATATTTATTATAGACACAAAACTGCTTATATTAATTTGTGACCTAGACAAAAAAAATATTTAGTTCAGCTGATCGATTCTTTGGACGACAAGAAACAACAAGGTGGTCATAATGATGTATCATGTAGACTACGTGTTTAAACTACTGGAAGGACCTACCAGTCCGGTCAGTAAACAATAAGCACATGCATAATTGTTGACAGGGACATCTTGGGTATAACATTGGTATTCTGCTTTCTTGCTATGAAATAGTCCTTAAGAGCAAAAACAAAGATTTTTGAGTTACCAGCCAAATATCTTGATTTTATACTCATAAATTGTCAGATCACACATCCTCCTAGCGTTATCCCAGTTTCAACCCGGGGTCCGCTTTCTAGTCTAACCGGATTTGGCTGAATATTAGCTTTTCCACGGAGCGACTGCCTGTCTATCCTCCGCAACCCAAATTCCATGGTTTAGACTAGTGTCAGTTTATTTTAGAGGTACTGACGCCCTATAATGACTGTCAAAGATCTTCATGCCAGTCGGGAGGGACGGCTAGCGGCTTAACGTGCTCTCCGAGGCTGGGGACAAGCGATAATTAACAATTCAATACACACATAAATCCGAAAAGTCAGTGGTGCGCGCAGTGGATTCGAACCTGATACCCTCTGCATGGCAGTCCGTTAGTATCTCCACTAGGCTATTGCTGCATAAATTGTCAGATCCTTAATATCTAATAAGTCCTATATAAATCCTGAATATCTCTTAATAGACCCGGCATAATATGTCGGGTTTATTAACTGTGCTGAGGTGTACGACTCATTTCTCTGACTCTTTTAAGATATACGCATTTGAATAGTTCATCTAATTGCAGCGACAATGAAATCTAAACGAACCTTGCAACTCTTAAGATAAATTAAAAACCAATACTAGAGCGCGTGGTTTTATGGCAACATTTTAAAATAGCCCATCAAATAATTCTGTTGCTGATTCGTGCTGGTTTGACTTTTAAAATGTGGGCAGTAATTTTGATTCGATTATTGAAGTTTTCTTCGATATTCAATTGGTCACTTTAAATTCAGTACATGTTTAGTATGACGCAAATTCAACACTTCTGATTTTCATTTTCTCCGTGCTATCTGAATCTTTGAAAGTGGCATAAGTATTTCAAATTCAGATGTGATGCAAATTCGTACAACCACCCTTAGCAGAAAGGGTTAAGATGTTTTTATAACTGAGTGTCGCCCTACAATCGCCTTTCTGTTGCCATTTTAATTGAAATGAATAAAGATTACCAGTATTTTATCGCTGTGACATTTCGCAAATAATTTTCGAGCTATTTTTCAAGGAGACCCCATGATGTAAAATGCTAATGGAAACCTTTGCATTAATGTATTATTTGTACGTATTATGTAATTTTAGTATGGTCAACTTTATTTTTAATATTTTAGAAGATGTAGCCTAAAAAGATACTTTTGTTTTATAATTTTATTGGCAGGGTGCACCTATTTGAGAAGATTTAAGTTATATGTACAACCCGCACTTGGCCAGCGTGGTGGACTATGGCCTTACCCTTCTCATAGTGAGAAGAGGCCTGGCCCAGCAGTGGGGCAGTATAAAGGGCTGATGATGATTCTCATAGTACATATTTCATAACCGAGTTCATCAGATGTAACTTTAACATAAATACCTCACATGCCGTATCTACGTTATATTTTTTTTTCTTGTCGTTGCAAGCAATGTCGAATACAAAGGTCTTAATGTAACTGAAATCTTGGAACGTACTGGGGCAAGGCACCGTAGTGGTGGTAAGTTTATCCTAGACGAGTGGTCTGAGAGGCGTTAGTAGTGCCCTCTTTTCCGGTTGACGCAAGTTTGTACTACCCACAATTTCACAGAACGATACCTGTGGATAGCATGATGCTGTAACATAGCCGCATCAGTCGTGACGGATACTCACTTGCCCCCAACCCGGTTCTGTTTATGGTCCGTTTCGGAGTGAGTTTCGGAAAACCTTCGTCTCCTTCCGTGTAAAGTAGTCATGCTGGTCATTTGTGTGAGCCTCTCCCATAAATAAGGTCAGGGCATTCTTACTAAAACCACTGCAGTATCTTGGAAATCTTGTAGTGGTGAATTACGCGAATGGTGACTATCAATATTTTTATTCTTATCAAGTATTATCTGTATACAGTCGAGACTAACAAATTGAAAACTAGATGATGAAAATAAATAGTGTAATCAATATATTTTAGCCAACCACGCAAGCTAGCTTTACAGTTAGCAGATAAATGTAGCCTATAGACCTGTTTAATACCATGTATGTGTTACAAAAACTGCTGCGTATGTTTGCAAGGCGTCCTTTTACGTACATATTTCATTATCTGTTAGGTATCTACCGTTGCTGTATTGTCATCGAGTTCGTTATTAATTTTTGCCATACTATAGTCTTTTTTTTTATTTAGTCGCCTGCGGCTTGAATTGCCTTAAATTTTCAACCCTGTTTTACACCTTTACCCAATACGACGGGACGCAATAACAAAAAAACTCTTCCTTAGTGAGCGCCTGCGTCGTATAAAAAACCTACTGTCAAAAATTGATATTCCTAGCTTCAGTAGTTCAGGCTCTCCAATGATTAAAATTATGTTTCACATTTACTTTATACTTGCTCCCGTAGTAGACAATATTCTACTATGAATGTTTGTATCACAGGAGACTATAAAAAACGTGAAATATATTGAACTAAAAGAATGCAAAGATTCGGCACAATAATAGGCTTGTGCCCTAAAATGTACTTAGTGATTGATTCGTTCCTTTATAAGATGTTAAACCGAATTAACTGCTTTTTCTTCAAACATCTATCAGCAACATTACTCATTGGAAAAACTCATTGGAACTTGACGCGAAAACGCTGTAAACCATCGTGGCGGTTGAGTGACGACACGAAGTGCAAAACAAAACAAACCATGGATGGCATCTAGTCTGGTGTATCCACTTTAATTTCTTTAAATTGAATTTATAGATGAATTCCACGTTTTACAAAAATGATTTTACTCAGATGCATGTACAAAGTTTGACATTTTAGTTGTATTTACAACCAAAACGTCAAAAATATCAATGGCGGACGCACCGTGAGACTGGTGAGACGTAATGCTTTTTAATTGGTGTTCATTGTCACAAGAATAAATATATTATTTTAAGTTTTAAAACCCTGAAAATAACATTTATCTTAATTCTCTTCTGAATCTTTTTATAATAAATAATAATGAATCTATAGACACTACAATCCAACCAATTTATTCTTAGTGGACACAAGCCTATTTATAGAAAAATAATTAAGTACTGATGAGAACTAGAGAAGAACCTATTGTACTGATGAGAATCGAACGTAGGTAAGACACATGACACAATGGCAGTCACGAGGCGCGATCATTTAAACATCCATCCTCGCCAAATCTGTAGTCAATTACTAAATACATATTGATGTAACGTTCTATATGTCTACTATACTTAAACTCTTCTAGGTTTTGTGTACCTAAGTTAGTAGTGTTTTTGTTAAAACTCTACCCTAATTTATAGGATTATCATTATCAGCAGCGATTTAATAAATAACTACTTTTAAACTACCACGATTTGCACACATACTAAAGATTATGTAACGGGTCTGAATCGTGATAATGAATGAAAAGAAAGATGAAATACCTTTCTATTTTCCCGACGTTTCGGCATGGGTTACACCAGCCGTGGTCACATGTTCGGGAGGTACTCAATTAAAACGGTTACAAACACGATATGCGAAGGTCAAGGAAAAGATTGAGACTGACTGAAGTGAACAGAGCGCCAGCGTTCATGCCCTACATAAAACGAGTAACGGATAAAGTTGGAACAGTACTACAAAAATACTCCATCAAGACTGTATATAGTCCGTACCTACTCCAAAGTAGCAAATCACTGCATACATCGGGCAAACAAAAAGGACCATCGCCGAACCAGTTAAGGAACACATCACGGCCGTCAAAAACCGACAAACCACCAAGTCGGCCATAGCTGAGCATTTGTTGGAGTCAGGATCCAATCACTGGATTGAGCTACATCGGCCCCAGGTTCTCTCCACAGACCGTCACTATTTTTCAAGAATAGCACGGGAAGCTGTTGAAATCAAAAAGCACGCAAATTTCAACCGGGAGGATGGTTACCGTTTATCTACATCTTGGAATTCTGTCATCAGCAAATGTAGACATCGACGAGGTGACATTACGCGCCAGTGTGTAGATACCGTTAGTGTTGTGTGTCGAAGTACCGACAGTTCCGAACATATAAATGTTAATAATTGTGAAGACCAAGTGAGGGTAGTTTCCAAAACCCGCACTTCTCGGATTTAATAAAATTGGTAATTCTGTACAGAACCACAAATTTTTCGAAATTTTGTCAAAATTTTGCCGAACCACCCTAGTATTGGGTCTGTTGAAATAGAATTACTCCATCTAGCATATTGTGACTAAATACCGAGGAATTGTTTTAGAGTCATTGAGTCAATATGCTCGTACAAACGATAGTCAGTCCACGAGTATTGGGAATTTGACTACTGAATCTGTTTTGTCACTGCTTGAATTTATAGTTCAGTGACAGACATATGTTAGAGCGTACCGTAGCGAAGTCAAAGTAAGTTTGTTTGTAGGTATTTAAAATACAGTAGCTAATAATATGACGTAAGTTGGCACTTGAGGCCGTTTTCAATATTATGGATTTGGCTACTAGGTATACATATGTATTTGACATAAGCTCCACACAAAATATGTCAAATATGTTTCTCTAAATAACCTACTTTAACGTTGGTTCGTAGATTTCATCTAACTCTTTGAATTGGTTTCGTAAATGTGTGGAAATCAGGCTGAAATGAAGGTATACTCCTGTCGCAGCTTAACCAACTTCTTGAAGAACCCAAAGTATGATGCTACCCAAACGTACTTATCTACATATAAACTGATCTACGCAACATTTGGCAACAGTTGTAGGTACAGCTACTGTTTAAAATTGTAATTTCAGTATTAACCTAGTTTTTGCCTGCTACTTAGTTTGTCGCTCACGTAGCACCCTGGATAGCACACGTAGTACGTTGTGGGTGTCCTGCTATTAATTTTAGCGTGACATCAGAAGTCTAATCGCTAATTAATGAAAATGTTGCTTGTAATTCATGTAAAGGTAATTAGTAATTACCATTAAACTTATTAACTGAAGCTTGGAATAGATAGTACTGTATGATGAAAATACTTTTTACAGCGCAATTAGCCTTTAGACATGAAGCTAGTTTGTAGTTTGCACATGTTTTCAAATTATAAATAATTTGTAACCGAAACTGGCAAAGGCTTTTTGTGCCAAAATAAGCGCTTTTGATGGATAATTGTTACCATATTACGAAGTTCTTCTTCTTTCTTCTCTTAGTGAGCAGAAGCCCGTTCCCAGCAGTACCTACGACAGTACCTATATAAAGGGTGATTTGTAATTGGTCGTATGTTCTAGGTGTAGGAGCTGATTCTAGGATCTATTCTTCGGATCCTCAGCGTGAATCACTGTCTTTTGTCAGTTAAGTGTAAATGTAAAACATAACAGTTTATAACAAAAAATTGGATTTTGCCCGCAAAATCTTCAAAATCGTTTTATTCCAAAATGGTGCATTTTGGACCTCCATATGTATGGGGTAAAAATACTCCATTATGGCCCTAGGATCACCCCGAAGAGAGTACGAGCAATTACAAATCATTCTGTATATTCAGGAATGATGGTGAAACGACTAAAGCCAATTAAATCCACATCTACTAACAACCTCTAGTAGATGTAATTTTAACACACCTGTCAAATATTATCAAATAACAAATAATAGATTGCTGAAGGACATCGCAAGGAAAAAACGTTATACACGTTTCTGTCGATAAAAATGTGTCCTTCGAAATAACAAATGTGTTAAGAAGATTTTATGTGACGTAATTATTTATTACGTAAGCTATATTTTATTTCCTCAGGATATAGCAAACAACTTTGAAAGGGAAAAAGCTTCCAGAATCATCACAAATGAGACCACGTTACTCAGACTACCATACAGAAATTACTCGACAGATACCTGTACGAAACACGTTGTCAAGTGAAAGTTCATACATTTTAATTAAAAGCATACAGAACATGAGCAATAATATAAAGCCGGTAGCACACGGGGGTGTGAGTTCGAACAAGACAATAAACAGGCCGTACATCACGCAGAAACATAGCTCAAAGTTATTTAATTATCGTAAGGAAAAACTAATCCGTGGCGCTTCAGAGAGCGAAAATTGCGCTCCGACGGCGTCCGCGGCGTCAGGTGCGTGTGTCGCTGCGTGTGACTGTACAGGATGCTTCGGTATTGGAACGCCGTTTTAGTACAGTTTTTTGGACTTTATTTTTATGTGCTTGATGATTTGGTTAGTTCTGAACACAAAGTATGTAAGCTGATTATTCAATTATGTGAAATATTGTGCTGCTCCAAACTAAAGAATTGTGCTGTAATAATCTGTCAGTTCTTAAGGACATGCGCGATGATCATCAGATTTTAGAAATGGGAGACGAGTCACTTTAAAATTAGATTGCGGTGGTCAGGTGTGTTCGTGCTACAGAAATACTAACAGTTCTGCCAATTCCAGTAAGACTCGAAAGCCGTTTCAGTTCTTCAAGGCGAATATCTTAGGTGCAGCTGCGTTGATGTTAAAATAAATATCGTAATTCTCAGAACTTGGTGAAGTCTTTTAGAAGCAACCATAGTAAGTGGCCAATAGCAAAAAGACTGCTTCTCAAAATTGATTGAGATTTATTTAGTCATTATAGGGTATACAAATTCAATATTTTATAACTAGAATATGTTACAAAAAATTAAGGAGTAATTAACATATTTCATATGCCCACATCATTAGCGCTTTGGGATATTGTACACAAAATAAACAACAGGCATTATTTTCAGTTACTTAACTTTTTAAATGGGACAAAGAATTAATTCACATATACTATTAACTTAATATTTGTTTTAGTAACACCCTGTAGCGTAGCCCCATACTTCAATAGAGACTACAAGCGGCGAGGAGCTGTCGTGTGCGACAATATTTATGCGCGCGATATTAACTGTGTTGTACCGTATTAACTGGAAAACGTTACAGAACTTACTGCGTATATTGTCAAATTATATTATTATCTACGTGTGTGGTGTATATTGCGTTTATTTACACTTGTTCTGTGAGACGCAGAACATGTTTGTGATTACAGCGGATTGTGGCTTGTTCTGTTCTCAGAGACGACAATATTATTGGCTTTCTGGGTACTTTTTTTAATAATTGAATTATACCTTTATTGAAAGTACGTTTTGAAAATTCATGGCGATTCAGGCAGAGGTGTAATATTACACCTAGGTACATTTCGCCATGAATTTTTAGATCCCACGTAATAGGGGGCGAGCCTATTGCCGTTACCGGGCACTTCACCAGACTCCGTGCTGCTACTGAGAATTCGGCAAAACCCAGTAACACTTTTGCCCCACCCGGGAATCGAACCCGGGACCTTCGATCAGTAGTCGCATACGCTATCCACTGGACCAGGAAGGCAGTCAGATATGTTTCTATGCATAATAATATTATAATAAATCGAAAACATATTTTTTGTCATGCTTTGCATTCAATGCGACAATTTCTTTACTATGGCCTTATATTTCTTACCTAATAATGGCTTAAGCAGCAATGGCTGACTGGAGAGACCGATAGACTGCTACGCAAAGGGTCTCAGGTTCGAATCCACGGCACGCAGCAATGACTTTTCGGATTTAAGTGCGTATTAAAGTTTTAATTATCGCATGCTAGTCGGTGAACGAAAACATCGTGAGGAAACCTGCATATTATCTGAGTGTTCTCCATAATGTTCTCGATAGAAATGTGAAGTCTGCCAACCCGCACTTGGCCAGCGTGGTGGACTATGGCCTTGCCTTTCTCATAGTGAGAAGAGGCCCGTGCCCAGCAGTCAAGTGGGACAGTATAAAGGGCTGGTGATGGTGATGATGGCTTCAACAGGTCTTTGAGAAACCATCATCATCATTTGGCAAAGGCAAAGGTAAGCATTCAAAAGCTTTAATTTAGATTGAAGTATTTAATAATTACTAAATTAATATTTATTATTATTCTTATAAGGTATCTACTTACTGCAAGAATAATTTAAAACATGTTGGCAATGACACGCTACAATAGTTCCACATATTATCTTTTATCCAGACAAAATAGCAATTTTATCTTTTATAACAATAAATTTTGTTTTATAATAAATTACTCTCAAATTATATTGTTCATACAACTGGTTCTTCTTGTATGTGTAGC
The DNA here is from genome assembly GCA_944739405.2 of Euclidia mi. Taxonomy (NCBI): domain Eukaryota; kingdom Metazoa; phylum Arthropoda; class Insecta; order Lepidoptera; family Erebidae; genus Euclidia; species Euclidia mi. The sequence continues at coordinate 92,972,033 of OX123183.2, read as the reverse complement.
ATATATTTCAAAATATATTTTAATAACTTGGAAGACAAAAAAACAAATAATTAAAGTATGAACCAAGTTATGAATGGACAGTCAACCAAGTCAGTCAGACAAGAGCAATTTTATACATGACGTTAAAACAGGAACGATAAAATAAACTTTCCGTACGTTTTTACGTGACTTAGAACATATATAATAATAAGTCAATAGTGATTCAGTTACCTATACAGCATTCTGACATTTAATTTCGCAGCAAATTATGTAATAATATAGGTATTTCTAATCAAAAGCTGTTTTCGATAAGAATGCCGATTCTCGTATTTAAACAGACACTGACACTGTATTTTGAACAAACTACAATTTGATTCTGAATTGACTCACAATTGGCATTCTGTTTCACTCAATGTCATTCACGGCTAATTTGAGTCATAGATCGACGCTTACAAATCATTTAAACTTTATTCAATTTCTATCTTTTATAATAGCCATATCATTAAGTGTCAGTTAATTTACGAGAATTCCATTTATGACCACAACTACGACTGGATCGAAAATCCATTTTAAACAAATAAAAGTACGAGAACGGACCTTTCAACGATTCTGAACCTTGTTATAATTATTTGTATCAGATATCGTATGCGTTATTTGTAACGTTTAATAATGTCAGTGTCATTTTGTGATCACTGTAATAACGGACACTATTTGCATAATTACCTACCAAAGGAATATAATGTGGAACACATAAATAATTGTGTCACATGAACGGTATGGAGGTTCTATACTTTATTAAATGAAAATGAATGAATAACTTTATTTTAATAAAATTAGGTGCAGTATATTTAATTAAAGATTTTTCCACTTGCTTTTGTTCCTTACCCACTTTACTTTTTTTAAACTGCTGGTGGCTGATATTTTCCCCATTTTACACGACCAACCTTATGTATATTTGCCTGTCCAGCTGGTCGCACACGACCGTCTATCTTTAAGACGTTTTCGTTCCCAGTCTTATCTTTTTTGGATTATCAGATCAGAAACAGCAAGTCACCGGCACTTTATTTTATGTCATAACCACTCGTCATTATACAGCAGCAGTCAATTCAAGGATTTGCCAAATTATACCATGCTGGCCAGACGGGCTGATGTAGGGAAAGATCTTATGTTTTCCGTCTATTTCTAAAAATCTAACCTGCTTCGTGTAATTTATTTGTCAGCTGTTACGAAAGTCCGTAATGAAATGAGGTAAAGACACTTAGTATTCTTTACCCGTCACCACATAGCAATGAGTATACAAAACTTGCTTATATATCTATACTTATTTTTATTAATAAAGTTATCTGATATGAACAACAAATAATATTAATTGCCCGTAATAATATTTGTTCTACCTGAGTTATTACAGTGCATCGTAACTATTTTAACACGACGATTTCGAACTTATAAACCATGACCGCACATTAATTTAAATTAGAATCGTAGCTTATCATTTTACGTTTCAAATTCCTCATTTCGAGCGTCAGCCAAGCATAGAAGTTGATTTGGAAAATATTTTCCCAAATGCTCGAAGGGTTCGAGGATTGCATGATGTCCGAAATCGGCAAGGGAGAGCAATGGTCCGCCGACACCCCCAGGCCAAATATAAAAATCATTCATATGGACAAAATAAAATTGCATCCCAAATAACCCGGTGTTCATCGGCCGAAAATCTATTAGCAATAAATATGAAGTTTTCCGATTTCACAGGATTTAAAATAGCGATGCGCCGTTGAACTCTAATATAAATCGAGGAGTTCTTATGACTTTTTATGTTTATGGACGCCTACTTTTATAGGTTCCGATCGTTCCTTAATTATGTTCTATATTTTATTGAGTTATGCAGCATCACTTACACTATGTAATAATAATAAAATTAAATGACTTACAAATAATATGAAATTTTAATAAGTTTACTTCTGATATGAAAGGATATCACACCAAACTAGTCCTACATTAACAACGGTAAGGTTTACTTACTTGAAATCAATATATTATACACATTAATGACATAATTTTATATCACAGCGTTGTTTTGTTTGACATTAAAGTTCCATGTAAGTACGTAACGTCTTCAAAGCGCTGATTCTAGTCCGTACCTGGTAAATTCGGTTCAACTACCCAAATATACCTACAATCTTTACAATTCGAAAGCTGTCTGCGAGCCTCTTCTTTCTGGAGAGTTTCAATCCTTTTGGAAATAATAGTAATAATATTCGGCAAGCAAATCATTATTTTGTTTTGTCTATAACTATTGAGTGTGATTTGGTGAAAGTTTGCTAGTTTGCTGGGGTGGCTTCGGTTTTGCACAAAGTACTGATGTACGTGTATCATTGTTTTTATTTTGGATATACGGCAACGCAAAATAGACACGGAAATCGTCCACACTGTTCAATTCCTCAGCGTCAGGCAAATTAAGTCTCAAAATTTTGGCAATGCTACTGCATCAGAGGAGTGTTTGAAACAGCAAATATGCAGAAACTTAGCCGGGAGTAGGTAATGATTTTGAGCCGTTTGGGGACTAAACGTCGATGTCATAGAGTCGAAGGCAGGCAAAGCAGAAATTGTAAAAACAGAAGGCGGGCCTGTATTTCCTAGGAAGCTACTGGCCGACAGTGATATCAAACTACATGCATTTCTTAACTATTCATTACTTGTGTATTTTTCCTTCGCGTACTTTAGTTTATAAGTTAGATACAATGAACATAATTTTATCTAAGTTGTAAATGAAGTTATATTTGTTAGAAAAGACAACTCCCGCACTAGGAATAAATCCAGTATTGCGGCAAGCTTCACAAACAGAACCTACTTACATTTTCAGTAAAATGATGAGGCCGAGGTCTTTATTGATAAATACGAGAACATTGTAGATTTTATGATTGCTTGAAATTGCGTGGGCGTCTATAAATGATGCCAGTCAAACACGGGCCAAACACTTTACATAAATGGTCCACAGTAAAGTAAAATTAATTGTAAGCGCTTGTTATTACAAATAAGCTCAAATAATCTTTGATTCGTACATTGCCCAAAATTTACCTAAACATTGTTGTATTAAATTCACACGTTTAAGACTTTGACTTTTAATTTTCAAGAGATTTTCATGTAAGAATTTTTTTTGAGACAGATAATCTTTACATTAGAAAAAAAAAATAAAAAAAATAATAAAACACACAAAAACTTCAGCTTTATTTAGAAAGCTGTATGAGCACGTGTATTATTTTATTAATTTTTTTTTGAAAGTATAGTGCAAATACATTGCTGTTTTTTTGGAAAATTGTTTTTATTCTTAGATTTTCCCAGTAAATTCGACCGTCGAGGGCCTCAGTAATGATACTGAAGTCCTTGACGATCGAATTTTCTTGAGTATATGAGTAATGAATCACTGCTCGATAGCAGTGGTGTAAGGAACGGCGTACTGAAAAACCGATGTATTCAGTAGGTACGCCGTTCCTTAGGGTGCTTCTACACGGCGCATGTAGCTTGAGCATGTTGAGACACTTGCGCGGGTTACATGCACCGTAAACATATCGTTTAAAAACATGTGCGGGTCCAGCGACTCGAGCATGTACCAAAGCGAGCCACCCGCGCAAGTAACTCGCGTGCTCTGCGGCGCGCGCGGGTCACTTGCGCATGTTACTTGTTAAAATTACATTTTTAACATATGATTTTAAAGAATTTTCGTTCATCGAGATATTTTGACGCGATTCAAGTCATAAAGCTACCGCGCGAATAGCATGCACATATACCTCTTGACCACGAACAAATAACTTGTACACACAGCTTGCGCAAGTAGCCCGCGTCTTTACTTGCTCCAGTTATTTGCACCACGTACAAGAACAAGCGGGTAACTTGATCAAGTAGCTTGCGCATATTACTCACGCGTGTAACCCGCTCTAGCTACATGCTCCAGCTACATGCACCGTGTAGAAGCACCCTTACACCCTATATATTCAACTCATAATTGTAACGTATTTCCTATAACTTGCTTTGATATTTGCTTTAATATAATTTAAGGAAGGTATTTGTACATGTGTACAAATACCTTCCTTCCTAAGGCAGCGATAGCCGAGTGGATATACCAACAGACTGCCATGCAGAGGGTATCGGGTTCGAATCCACGGCGCGCACCAATGACTTTTCGGAGTTATGTGCGTATTGAATTGTGAATTATCGCTTATCCCGTGCCTCGGAGAGCACGTTAAGCCGTCGGTCCCGGTTGTCATGAAGATCTTTGACATTCGTTACAGGGACATTCGTCAGTACCTTCTAAATAAACTGACACTAGTCTAAACCATGGAATATCGCTATCCCTTCGGGTTGCGGAGGTCAGAGAGGCAGTCGCTCTGTGGAAAAGCTAATATTCAACCAAATCCGGTTAGACTAGTAAGCGGACCCTAGATTGAAACTGGGATAACGCTAAGAGAAAGAAGATTTGTACATGTGTATAATTATGACCTGCAGGAACTAAGAGACTAGGTACTACGCAGAGGGTTTCGAGATCAAATCTACGACGCGCACCACTGATATTTCGTATTAACTTTTAATCATCGCTTGCTATTGTATACTGGTCTACAATAAAGTGTTAATCTATGTATTTATCTGTTGTGACTGAAAATATCGTAATGAAACCTGCATTTCTTAGAATTTCTTCCCTACCCCTTCTCGTTTTGAGAAGAGGCCTGTCTTATAAATAGTCTGAAGCTCACCTCAGTATCAATAATACTGTCTCATTGTTGGATCTCTACCCAGCAGTGACACAGTATCTTATACTAATATATAAAGCTGAAGAGTTTGTTTGTTTGGTTGAACGCGCTCATCTCAGGAACTACTGGTCCAATTTGGAAAATTCTTTCAGTGTTAGATAGCCCATTTATCGAGGAAGGCTATAGGCTATATAACATCACGCTATGAGCGACGGGAGCGGAGCAATAGCCTTAAATAACGCGGGTGTAACCGCGGGAATCCTCTAGTTATTAATAAGGCTGACAGTCCTTAGGCGGTTGTGATGCCAGAAAAGTATAATTCCAATAATCTTTAAAATAAAAGTCAATTGGCGTTATTCGTACTGCTACAATTCCTTCTAAGTGTGAAAGTATGAAGGCACCCATTGTATAGTACGGTGGCACAGCTTTGGTTAGATAATTATTTCTTGACAGAATCAAGTTACAATAAAATAAAGAAATATCACAATATGAAATGTACAATACGCTAACTTATCGCTACTAGAAATTTCTTCTAGTCAAGCTTTTTATAATTCATCAGGCCGCAAGCTCACCAGCAATTAAATGAATCCGACTTTCTTTTCTTCATATAAATGGTATGTTTATTATATTTATTTCTTTAATCTATACTTGGTATTTGGTATTCGTAATATTAAATAACTAGTAGGGATTCAAGTCATATAGGTATGCCATAATATTTTAGTTTTACTCTAGTGCGCATAATAAGTACCTTATCTGTTTTCAATACTTGGGATTAAGTAATACTGAATTAAATAATGAAATGCGTGGGATTACAAATAAATAGTTCGTATTTTACCTCGAAACCTGCAGCTATTATTCTCTCAGAGAAAGATGGGAAAATAAATACCGCAGAATTTAAATAACAGCAAGAATATGATTTCTATAACTTATCAAATATTATTGTATTTGTTTAACTAATACTAGTATTGCACTTTTTTAATATAATTTAATTACATTTCTTGTTGACTCTTTTATTTCGGTTGTATATACTTACGGAAAATGAGGCAGCGATAGCCTAGTCACGGTAATAATATCTAACAGTATTGTAACTCCATACAAACGCACGAAACTCGAGTTATACCTACGCGCCGCGAGCAGAGTACCCATTAGACTGGGCGGACTGTACCTACAGTACCCGCAGCCGCTATCGTGCCGCAGCTCGCATGCGGCGCGTCTGGTAGGTATATAACTCACGAAGACGGCCGAGTTACAATACTGTTACATTATATTACCGTGGCCTAGTAGAGATACCAACGGACAGCCATGCAGAGGGTAGCGGGTAAGAATCCACGGCGCACACCACTGACTTTTTGAAGTTATGTGCGTATTATATTGTTAATTATCGCTTGCCCCGTGCCTTGGAGAGCACGTTAAACCGTCGGTCCCGGCCGTCATGAAGATCTTTGACAGTCGTTACGGGGAGTCAGTAACCTCAAATAAACTGATACTGGTCTAAACCATGGAATATCGCTTTCCCTTTGGGTTGCGGAGGTCAGACGGCAGTCATATCTGGTTAGACCAGTAAGCGGACCTCCTCCCCCCGTGGGATCTCCACCTTGTCGTGGTGGGAGGCTCAGTAACCGTGGCTTGGACACCCGCGTTGAAGCTAAGAGAGATCCCGGGAGTGGACGCTCCGCGTGGGCTTGGAAGGGCCTGCGCAGGATGCGTCCAAAGGTGCGGGTGCGCGGGACAGTTCTCTCTGTCCCTCGCAGTCGGGCGCGGTCGCGAGAGGAGAGTCGTGTCGGTGTTGCATTGCCACGCGCCCTATCTCCCGCGACCAAATGGGGGCGCACCATTGTTGCGTCGCGGTTGGGCCGCAGAGGAAGAGGAGATGCCGTGTTGCCGTCCTCCCTACCCTCTGCGGCCGCTGGGTGTTTTGGCGGCGAAGCCCAACACCTTCATCCGCCGCCAAGGGGGTTTTGTTCGAGGCCCGCCTGACCATCTGGCGGGCCAATACCCGTCGACGAATGAATTGCTTAAGTCTGACCCCAGGGCGGAGGGACTACATGAGGATTTTCCAAACGGACATCAAAAAAAAAAAGAATAGGCGGACCTCGGGCTTCAAGGCTTGTAAATCTTGGGTGCAACCGGGATAACGCTAGGACGATGATGATGATACTTACGGAAAATACCTATAAATAGTATATGTTTAAAGTGGATCGCTTTGGTTTCAGGGCTATTAAATAATCATCCTCTCATAAAGTATCTATGGAATACCTATATATATCATAGAACATTTGCTACGTAATAGGTTCGTTTATGAGTGCTGCTAACTCAAATTACTTATTTTCGGTTGCTAAATAACTTTGCAAAGCGGCGTTGTGGTGCGGAAATTTTTGCTTGGAAGAAGTGCACATTTACACCGTAAGTCGTATCGAAAGTGACTGTGGCATAAAGTATTACTATCCGTACTCCTGCATTTCATTCGTTGACTGTATATCAATATAGAAAGCCCTCCACTGCCAATGCTCTTTTTTACCATCTTCAATGTCCTCTTCAATCATCATCTGTCACCCAGATGCTAAAGAAGTTGCTAATTATGCTCGTTTGCTGCACTTAAGTACTTACGATCAAATACATACATACATACATACATACATATCGTCACGCCTTTTATCCCCGAAGGGGGTAGGCAGAGGTGTATTTCTACACCCACTTTTCGCCAGATATACGTTAGTCCCACGTAATAAGGGGCGAGCCTATTGCCGTACCGGGCACATTACCAGACTCCGTGCTGCTACTGAGAATTTCGTGACAGAAAAACCCAATAACACTGCCCGACCCAGGAATCGAACCCGGGACCCCACGGATCCCACGCGCACATTTACGCCGCGAGACCAACGAGGCAGTCGTATAGGGCTTGATGTCGAGTTTTCCGTCTCTACGCAAAGATGGTATTTGCATCGTGTTATCCCTTAGTCGCCTCTTACGACACCCACGGGAAGATAGGGGGTGGTGACACTTGTATTCTATGCCGTCAACCACACGGCAAAACTGCTAAATAAATATAGTCTCGATATCATGTCAGTGTCATACTTACGTCACAAAAAGCGTATTCTTCTAAATTATCTGATATTTTAATGAAATTGTAACGAGATCGAATGTGTCAACGACGAACTGTTTATTTTAAATTATACGATAATGACATTAGGTTATCAGAATACCGCTTTTAAATCCATTCAAAATATAATATCAATGTCATATAAAAATAGCAGAATTGGCCCCAGGCTGTAGGTATTGATATTAGGTTAGCTACTTACCTTTTGAAAGATGATTGATGAATTTATTATTAGCACTTTTTGGATTGGTTCCCTCATCTCAGGTTTTCCTAGTCAGATACCATAGCTTAAGTGAAATGAAATACATATTTCTTGCATATTTCTTTTAACTGACAGTAACAATTCCGTTATTGTCAGTTCATAGATCTTGAGCCAATTCTTGCGATGGCTTATTAGCTCTTGTGATATCATGTAGTATTTTTTTTTCATTAGGATATGAATTGTCCGTATGGTGACGGATTAAGAATACGGATTGTCACCACCCCATATCATCCCTTGGGTGTCGTAAGAGCCGACAAAGGGAGCATATTATGCAGAGAACAGCACTGTAAGAGAAGGAAAACTTGATACAAACCCGATATCAACCCGTTTGGCCAGCGCGGTATAGTAGGCCAATTCCTCCTTTCAAAGGAAAGGCCTGGTCCAGCAGTGGACTGGTAAAGGCTGATGATGATGAGGATATGAATATGTTTACGTGTAGGGTATAATATGGGTATGACAAAACAAAACACAAACTGATAATTTTCCCTTTTAATCTTGATATTTTCATCTACGATACAAGGCACACACACAATTTTAAGTAAATTAATAATAATAATTATAATAGAAATAATAAATAGTTTACACTTGCTTCCAGGATTGCATACTGTTACCGAAATATAATAGGTACATTGAGAAGCCTCAACATCTAATTGACAAAGAAACGAACTATTTCTAACGACAATACTGGGTTCGAGCCCGGGGGCGCGCTCGTAATATCTTCCACATGAAATGAAAATAACTGATACAAAAGTACCACATTCACGCTCTTTACACAGTCACACATGTTCAGCTAAACATTTATAGTAACCACTAAGTTTTATTCATTACGTCGCATTATCCGTTACAGATAATATGTATTTAATTGTATTAAGCGATCGTTCGCATCGGCGCTTGACTATTCACAAACCCTCTTCATTTCCTGATCATATACTTCCTCCTCCCTTCCTCCCCGTGACGTCATCGACTTCAGTTTCTCGGATTAATAAGTGCCTCAACTATTGCTAGTTGCCCAATAGCCAAGCGCCAATATGCCGCTTCCGATACAATCTCTAAAACCTTACTTTAAGCTATTTAAGACGTCCAAAGTCTCGTAAACTAAGCATCAATATAAATAGCACTATCATTTTATACTTTATGTATAATGAACTACCGAACTTACAGTTAGGATAACTACCCATATACATCGACTCTGCGTTATGGATATGAGATACAGCGATTATAATTATTTATACATTGTCTAGTTTATGAAGTTTAAAGAAAACACTTAGGTTATATTGTACGCAAAAACTGTCTCTTCTGTTTTCAGTCAATAAATTTGAATTGTAAAAATGTATTCTTTTAAAACCACTAACTTAACGTATCTATCGTACACTTTTATGATTTATGAAATACACTAGTATCAGTTAAATCTAATCATTGCACTAAAATTGAATAAATTGCACGAGAGTGAAGATCACAATTAATTGCTATTGAACGTGAAAATAAACTGTCGGGTGAAACAAACGTGTACCTACGCATTAGCAGTTTTACTGGCGATGTCGCAATGTCGTGACAAACTCTCAAACAAACATCACAGGAACTCAAACGTCTATCGCTTACTCAATTTATTTGTGAGACTAGACAACAATTTAAGAAAAAAAATCTCCAAAAGCAGTCTTAGATCAATTCCAACCATTGTCTCAATCGATCACTGAAAATCTAAATATCATGCAGACGAAGTTTTGATATGTATGTAGGTACAGATTATTGCGAAAAATTAACCAGATTTACAAAGACAAATAACGATGGATACTTAATATATAAATATGGCATTTAACGATAAGTTAAAGGTACTCTTCATAAAAGATTAAAATATTGACGAATAAATTACTCGGATCGTCGATAAAACCGTACAGACTTAACGCTAATAATAATTATAAGGGGATATTTACAAATTTTTCTATGGAAGAAGAGTTCATGAGACCTCGCCTTAACACCACGAAATCTACAATCTTACCTCGAATTCAATAACAATATTTACAGATTAATCTCAACAGCGCGAAGTACAACTTCATTGAGATCGCTTATGCCAAAAACTTCAGTTGAATAAACAATCAGATGAACAGTTTAATGGTTATAAGATATTTTTGGAAGTATTTTTCTTTGAGTGCCTATTGAAAGTTCTATAACCGAGCGGAACTTCGACACCACTGATAAGTTCGTTCACCAATCACGAATCTTTGGATTTTACTTCTCCCTAAACTCGGGTTTGACGCTTATCATTGGTTTTCTCGATTCGTCGATTTCTTTCTCGTACTCTTGATTGTCGGGGAAGTCGTTGGCCCCGGTGTTTGTCAGCTAAGTGGCCGAACTAAATAGCACCGAGTTCTTGTAGTAACCAGCGCGGTCAGACAGAGGACTCTTGACGTCGCGTTCCATAGCTTGTTGACGAGATTTGCGTTCCATCTCCAATTCTTGCGCCAAGGATTCTGTTGGCAAAGAAAACAGTCATTGAATTTACAGTTACTCAAATTCTAATAATATTTTCCGAGTTGTTGATTATAAATCGCTTCACCATTACGGTAAATGAAACGATTGTTAGTTAACAAAGTTTCATGCAGACATATTCATAGTTAGTCGTGTGTCGCTCCGTAAAATGTCATTAGTGTTTCGGGGAACGCCGACTCACATCAAACGGACTTCACATCTGTATGGCACATTCTAATTTAATTTTCGATATTGCCTTTGTTAAAAACGTAGCACTCACGTTGAGCGAGTGTTATTAAATTGCTCGTACGAGGGTTATTCGTGCGACAGTACCACTGACATTAATATTAGTAGCAAATGTAACGCTTTTATTATAAAATGGATATACCTAATGAGTTATTTTTTAATTTTTTATGGCACTTTTATTTTATCTTAATTCAATAATGGACAAATAAGTTAATTGTGTTTTACGGATTTAAGCGCATTTCAACTTGACGAGAAGTACTTACCACGGTTTAAGAATATTTACAACATAAAAACGATACACTCCTTTCGTATTTCTTCTTTCATCCATCCATTTGGAACGGATGGATGAAAGAAGAAATACGAAAGGAGTGTATCGTGCGAGAATGAATGGAAATGTCGGTAGGGGACGCCCTAGGCGGACGTATGACGACCAAATAGGTGACGTACTGAAAAAGGGCCAAATTAAAAGTACCCATAACCGACGCGCATGCATGATGAGGTTAATGAATGTCGAGGAAGCGAAAGAGGTATGTTTGAACCGAAGCATGTGGCGTTCTACAGTCTCCACCTACCCCAATGGGAGACAGGCGTGACGATATAGATAGATAGATAAATTACAACATAAAATTTATTCATAAATTATGGACGCTGTGCAATGTTAGGATACAACGTTTGAAGGTACTTTCTTACTATATACTAAAGAAGATACGATATTGAAACGAAGAAGCGCAACAAATTAAGGCGTAAAAATGAGATACGTCTCAAGTACAGGACATCCTCTAATAAGATTTCACGAAAATTGACAAAGTTCGTGAAGAGGCAAAGAGTAGGTGAGGTAAGGCAATTGTCTCCGAAAACGTCGACGTTTTGCGAAATATGCTTATTCAATTTCATGCAACGCTTGCCGCCTCCTGCAATTTACGAGATATAAAAGATATAAACGGAATCGCGTTTTTTGCTTACTTTGATGGAGCATTTTCTCAACGGGGAATTCAATTTCTCTTCCCGACATTCGTTTACAATTTATGCTGCGAGTCCCGAATTTATAACCTACACCAATCTTTTCACTGCCAAAAAACAAGTTTAAATGAATAATAATTTATTTTCAAATTGCGCATGTAAAAGTGTGAAATTGGAATCAAAGAAACTATTTTATTTTAAACAGTCGTCAGTTAAAAAAACTCAATTATGATCCGATTTGTTTCAGTGTTGTGTGACCGGAGGGCATCACACTCGCAAGTGTCACCATCGAGGGTTGGCTCGAAACAGAAACCTATTATCTCGGGCGAGATTATTCGCCTAGGGCGTCACAATTAAATATTATACACTTAAAAGCTTCGTCCTTTGCCGTTTCACTTGGCTGCCACCCCTAAATGTCCCATTAGGTCTGTTTGAATACGTAATATTTTTGCATTTGCCGCTTCTAAAACAAAATTGCCGGTTCCTTTGAGAGCTATAATCTATTTGTTCTTTGAAACAACTGTAATGGTTGAGCGCTTAGCTTAATAAAACTTATCCTTTAATGTTTGTTTTTTCTTTCTGCTATCTTAAAATGTTCAAAACACAAACGATGTTAAATTATTAAACAGTTGGAGGTTGTGAAATACAAAATGTTTTAGTGCCTCCAATCAACAATGACATTAACTTTCACGGAGTGTTGTTATAAACACACAAAAACTCGTAAAAGAAACACTTCTTATTTCGTTTTGATCGAATGGTCAAGGAATGACAAAAAGGGACTTCACAAGATGGACGTGAACCGATCTATTTGAAAAGTAATAGAAATAAAAAGTTGGTAGACACTGATCGATAGCGAGAATAAATACTTTTTTGTTATAACAATTGTAAGTAAAGCAATAAACTTTATGTAGAACAGTTTCACTACGATATAGATCTACGTATATAAGATGTCAAATGGAGCTGTGACTTGTTTTATTTTATACCTGGTCAACGAGCTAGCTTCTATTTAATTTGTTTCAATCTTTCAATTGGATTGTATCATTGAAATGGATCTGTAAGTATTGAACATACGAAAAAATATATAATTGGTGATATATTTACTTAAGTTAAAATATTTATCTGCAAGTAATTACCTAAATTAAATTTAGTTTAGGTAAATAAATATAACGTAGTACTGGAATCTTTACCGTTTACTTTTGCTATCACAGATCGTTAAACTTCACGGTACGATTTCATATGTCTTTGCTGATAGGTCATTATACAAATACAATTTAAAAAAGTACTTCAGATCACATTCACTGATTATTTTTAAAATAACCAATCTATTTTGTGATCATACCGGATTCAACGTCGAATTTTTTACTGAACAATTTTAAGGAAAGTATTTTGGGTAACTATTATAAACGGTGGTTAGATGCTCTTGATCCCATCATATTTTTTTATAATTTAATTAAAATTAAGAGTTTTGTCATTTGATATCTTTGTAGAAATAATAGAAAGTACGTTTGCTCATTATTTTTTAACAATTTTTAACGCAATCGACACCTTGGTTCTTCGTTAAAGCGAAATTAATTACTGCTGTAAAAATACGGAGAAAAAAGTGAGTTGATTAATTCTTCGTTGGAAATTTGAGAAGGTTGTGAACAAAGGGTCGGTTTAAACGGATCATTGTGAAAGGAACTATACCTGAACAGCGGCGGACCTCGGCCGGGCATAATGCGACGCGAACGAATGGACTCACTCGGGATGAAGTGCTACTGTTGCTGACTCTATTGGTGCGTGACGAATTATACTGATTGGATTGATTTTCTATTAAAGACATTCTTTTGAGTTTTTTTGTCGTCAGAATCAATTCCATCGTGACTCGTATTCAGTTCGGTTTAAATCTCTATCATTGTCGGTGTAATATTGTGGGTACTCGCTACGGCGTTCGGCGGCGGCACGCTCGGTAAATGTTATGATAAAAATTACAACAACTCGTCTATATAACACGATGAACACAATAATGCGGGTGATTACTAAGAATAACGAAAAAAGTTAATATCGTCAAAGGTTTCGAGCGCACCTGTGCGGTACAATTTTATTTCCATTCATTTTACAAGCTCACCTAAAAAGTAGCATGGAGAAGTTTCCTCTTTATTAATTTTTCAACTTTATATTACTTATGTAACATCGGTTGGTTTATCCGTTTTACATGCGCAGCCCGCATAACGGCATAAACATTGTATTATTAAAAATATTTCAATCTTGCGCACGTAGCTATGCTGTGCTGAGAGTACCTACATGAGCATTAGATTCAATGAAAATGTTTTTGCCTAATTTATCATTGAATGTGTGTGTATCTAATGGGAATTTATGAGCGTCCTCTGTAGCTTTGTATCAATCAATATAATGACGTCTATAATGGATACATAATCTTGATTGATTATAACCTGCACACGTGCCTACGTAACAGTCGTTGTCACCTTTAAACATTTTCATATTTCCCTCTTCACTTTTATACAAGTAATTACTCGTAACACTTTTGACTCTCATCCCGCTTTTTGCAAAGAGCACGTAGAAAAAAGTTTTCTAATTTACGAATAATAAAATATGTTTTTTCTTTTACCGAAGGCACTGAGGAAAGTTGATGAAAGGCTCCAAGTTTTAATTTTTGTTTTTCTGTTACCAACCTTTTTATATTTACAGCCCTCTTGTATTTTTCTGTTTCAGCTTTATAGCCTTTACGTCTTTTTGTAATATATACTTTGGAGGAGAGTTTATTGAAACTCCGCTATTAACAATAAAATAGATGATGAAGATAATGTTTGAAAATAATTATTTAGCACCTATGTTGTGTACACGTTACATGTTATTCACAGTTTTATGAAAATACTAGTTTTCTTTTACCTCAAATAATGTAGATCAGTACAAAATGCAAATTCAAATATTTTAAAACGTTTCCAATTCAAACAATTGTTATTGCGTGTTCGCGTGCGTCAAGACACTTGGGGTAACGTAACACTTAAATTAGTTGCAATTTCTACTTGAACAGTCTGTCGGCAAAAGGCACTCGTCGGAACAAGGGAAATGGTTAAATCCGTATCAATGTTTCGCGAATGCTAAACACCCACTCACCCTTCAAGTTAATTCAAATCGTATACAGGACGATTTGTAATCAAAATAAATTGCTGGTGGAATTTCAAACGAGTTCATTTATTTTGATATTGATAAAATGTGTTTTATTTCAATAAATATGAATTTAAAACATTTTTAATGTATCATACAAAATAACCAAACGTCGGAACCAAATAGGTATTTATACCTTAAATAAGATAATTGTACGCGATTAAGACCCGCTAATTTATTTTGTATGATGTATACAAATCGCGAAAGTTTAAAATCGATTATTTTAATGTACAACAAAATAAATGTTTTTCGGTAGCACAGTGAAACCATCTAATATTTTCTAATCATTCGAAAATACTGTCAGTACAAATATAAGCTTGTATGAGTCAAACAAGATTGCCAGGGTAGCATATTTTTTATCTGTCAAGTTGCGAGCAAGGGCGCCGCACGGCCGCACTACTTTAGGTATGCTGCAGTGTGCCGGTGCATTTTTAATGAAATTTCTGGGCTTTCCACAAAGCGGATATAAATGAAAAAAACACAGTTTGATTCACCGATACGAGCACCATATTTTTATTTCTTGTTCCATCAAAGTTGAGTACGTTGCAGTTTTTTTGGTCATTCGTGTGGAATTGGTATTAACATTTTTTGGTTTATAGTTTGTAAAGCCATTGTCTTTCATATTTGACTAGTTTACAGCCTTTTGTGCCACCGATTCTATGCATCATACGTTTTTAAGGACACCGATTGAAATAAAGACAACGAAGTGACCGCACAATAATCAATTTTGAAAAGCAACCAACTTACAATTTGGCACCATTGAAGAAAATTTTGTAGAGTATCACTATTTCGTTTGCAACTTGCAGGCTATATGATAACATTATTATAGACTCACGGCTGTATCCCCGAGCGGGTAGGCAGAGGTGTAATATTACGCCCACATTTCGCCATGAATTGTTAGGTCCCACGTAATAGGGGGCGAGCCTTTTGCCATACCGGGCACATTACCAGACTCCGTGCTGCTACTGAGAATTTCCTTACGGAAAAACCCAATAACACTTTGCCCGACCCGGGAATCGAACCCGAGACCTCCCGATCCCACGCGCACATTTATGCCGCGAGACCAACGAGGCAATATGATAACATATTTTACAATATCAGTATAACTATCTATATACATACGCATCAAAATGTATGTATTCAATAAAAACATGCGGCTTTTATCGACATGATCAGACCGTTTATAATATTGCAGAACGAATACTTCGTTCATAAAATCCGCCCCCAAAAATCACAATACAAACCGACAGAGAGCTTTTAAATACTTGACATTCCCGATACGCAAGCTATGCAATATGATGAGTATAACATTTCATTGCGTTGGAAATTTTTCATCTCCAACGGACCCTTTTCCTTTCAAAAAATCATATGGATGTTCCACCAAATCAGACTGCACGGAGAATTCAATAACGTCGACTTATTAACATTTTATTGGAATTATAATTTCCTCGTCAAATTGGTAAACGTATACCTAACTCCTGTTGTTTTCATCCGCTGAGAAAAATGACATTATGCGTTCCAGAACCGATCTTCAGTTTTTAATCAAGATTTTTAAGGTATTTTAGGTATATCCTGTTTTTTGAAAGTCTAAGGTAGTGTGATATTAATAAAAAGTAAAGATTTCTTTTAATATTTGAAACGATGTATTGAAAATTTCGGATAATTAGGTATTTAGTTAGCTAAAACATTCAAAGCCTATTCAATACTTTTTTTTAGACCGTGCGTTAATGTTTTAGTTCGTAGACTATCTGAATGTTATGAGTCATTGTAAATATCAGCAGTAAAGCTTACCAGAGTAGTTCTGCCAGAAGGCAGCGCCTCCGCCCATGATGTCGACGGGAGGCGGTGGGTAGTTCCACTGCGGTTTGTCAGGCGTGCGGGGAGGGTCCCTCTGGAAGGGCGGTGAGGCTGCAGGAGGCTCCGCACTTGGTGGCTTGCTTTCTCTCTCCGAACCATTCTCACGCTCAGAGCGAGGAGTCTCCTGATTTGATGGCGTCAGATTCTCTGTAAGAAAAGCTTTAGTTAAAAAACATGCTAAGTATGTGTGTGTTTCTTGTACAAGTATTTGCCTGAAATTAGTAGGACAACCAATAACTGTAGCAAAGAGCGATTATGCAAGAAAATCAACTTGAATGCGTGTTAGTTCAGAACCCTCGTTTCAAATGGTCTGCGAAACGATTTCCTGACACGGAGATTAGTACAAGCCATCACCAGCGATCGCCCACCCCTCTTACGTCACGCACTCAACACGCATCCAACGCCAATACGTCACATATCACTACAGCCACCGATCAAGAATCAATCCTAAGAAGAATATATAAAGTTCAAACTTCTGTAAGTGCTACATTAAATGATAGTATGTTAACTGACGAAATTTTAGCTAATACACAGATAGTTTGACAGACGGCAAGTTAACATGCCAGGGGCACTAACACATGTTGAAACTTGTTGATAGAGACGATATTGACAATTTGACATGTTTGGAGATGTTTATAGAAGGTAGCATATCAAACTCAGTCATGTTCTGCAAACTTGTGATGTATTTATTTCTATCTACATATAAAGGTGCTTTCATGCTTACCAGTAACGATTCTAAGTATCTCGGATGGTGCTCCTGATTGTTTTAAAGCCTCTTCTATCTTTTGCCGTCTCTTGAGTTCCATTTCAAGCTGTTCCTGGATCATTTGTCGCTGTTTTCTTTCTTTCTTTAGCCGTTTTTGATACATCACTGTCAAAAGAAAACATTATGTTAGACTCACAAAATATACGCATCAACAAAGTTTATCGTCGAGTCTACCAATTTTATGCGTGGGAACATCTATTTGAATAAAAATGTACATTAATATTAATATAATATTGTAATATCCAGCCCAGTTGTACCGTATCGAAACAACAATTACTTGGAATACCGCACGCGGAGCAAAACAAAACTGCGACTAAATAAACGGTTTTGCGTATACGTGCGTCGTGCGCCATATTTCTCTTCACCAGGATCTACATAACTACAAGAAAATAAACCTGTCAGTGGCACTACGTCTGTCTCTTTTACTCGCGCGTCATAATCTGTTTCTTTATCACAAAAATCTTAAAGGATTCCTCAATTCACCTGTAGTAACCACCTTACGTTTGGGCATTTCTTCGTCAATAATCGCGGCATCGGCCACGTATCAATAAGATTTCTCTTTCTTACTTATGGTATCGTGATATTCACGTCTTCTTCACTCCGAAGTTCGATTGACGAATGATTGAGTCGGTGCACGTGTTGATAGACGCTGGAGGCAGGGCCTCCGAGAGGGCCGAGGGGCGGCGCAGGCCCGCGACCAAACGATAAAAGTTCACAGAATTATTTCTTAATTTCAGCCAATCTAAATTCATACATATTTTATTCACGATTACTAACATTTTCGTGTATAAACGAAATTGAACGTTTATTGATACCTGATTATGTATTTTGAAGTATTTCTTATGATAAAGATTTGTTTAAATCATATCATTATTGAATCTTGAATAATGATAACAGAAATTACGAAATAAAGGAGAAAATATCTAGATCATAAAGGTCATTAACTTTTAGTAAAATCAGTTGAGTTAATATAAGAATCAAATACGTATCTCTGTATCTCGTTATTTGCACCACGAGGTACCTAGTAGGTACAGGAACAGTATCGAGACGGTACAAGATAGAGTTTTGATGGAGTCGAGCCGCGACCAGGACGCGGATAACTCGGTTTTATGGAAACAGTATGAATAATAAACTAATAAAAATAAGACACGCCCTCTTGTCGAATAATGCTGGCTTGTTCCACGAGCCTTCAGTGTCCTTCATTTGAATACTGTAGAAGTTTTCGGTGCGGTGAATTAAATAGTAATATTTAGAAATCTGTATAACTGACACGACACTAGAATTCCTACTACACTAGAGTTCTTTTAGTGTAAAGGTTTATTGTTTGTTTATCTTTTTCAAAAGCATAATAAATTCAATTCAATAATTACATGACATTCAATAATGATAACATCACATTTTGCTAGTACCTAACCGTGTAAAATTACAAAACGCAATAAAACAAACACAACATTAACAACTCTTAGAGAAACGGAATGAAAATAAAATGAAAGCTCGTTTTCTCATTAAAGATTTGCTAGTAATTAATGTTGTTGCTAATGAAACGGGCGAGGTTCACTAGCGATCGACTCCTACGCATCATTTGTCATCGTACGACCTTCGACACCAGCCACTAATAACGTACGGATTGGAAAGTCTACTTTTTATTCGCATTCGCATTTTTTGCAACAGAAATATATTCGAAATTCCTCTCTTATTTATATTAACTCGCATTATTACAATTTTTTGCTTGTTCAACCTCAACTGACGTTTGTTTGCTCACTTTATTAAGGTCCGCACCGTTAGCCATGATGTCAAAATGTATATTATTTACACGACCGTACATAATTACTTTGTTAACAAAATTAGGATGGGAAGGTCCTTTTTCGTTAATTTCTCGTCAATACAAAGGTCTGCGTTCAAAGATCCGTTCAGTGGAAAATTCGACGGACCATCGAGTCCGAGTATCGATTCCGTCTAACACCTCTGAAAAACAGGTTTGCACTCCGGTGAAGCTTATTTTAGGACCTTTTCATCTCACTTTTCCTGTCTATTAACGCGTAAATATTTTATTAATTAGCCGGCGGTGAAGTTCCTCACTTTATTGGTTTATATTTAGCTCGTTCTATCGTTTTTAACATCTTAATCGGTGAGAGGGTGAACCGAAACTAAAACGTCAATCATGTTCTGCCTACGCATAATCCAGCGGCAGCATTTCGGTCTGCGTCCATTGTTTCTACAAGTCAATATTTGTCCATAGCTCGTCGGCACCGCTTTGTGCTCTATAATCCGGCCTATTGCTTCCTCTCGCCAGTTCACAACGATGAATGGTAATAATTCCTTGATCGATTATTTTATTTCATGTCGGCTGAACAAAAAGTTTTTAATCTTTTGTTGCTGCCTTTATTCGTGATGATGGTACCAATCTCAAATATTACAGCGCCGGTCGATGATATTATTATGTTACTTATTCCTTTGTTCGAGTTTCTTTGATTTCAATTTAATTATTTAAGAAAGATGGTAGACTTTATTGTTGTTATTTAATTAAATGTAACGTATTTTATCGCCGCGAATATATATAACACTTCAGTTTCTTTGCAGTTAGTAGCAGTTGTTTATGAAAACCGCATAATAACAAGACAGGAGGATTAAGAGAACGCAACAAAGCTGTGATATGAAGCGAAACAATTCGATGACCGAGCGTATGAATAAAAACGAACCACCAAAATATTGAAGGAATCCGTTCAAAGGGGAAAAAATGCAATAAAAAGGCTGGCCCGCTACAGAACAAGAGTGTGGTTAAAAAGCAACGAACGAATATGGTTGCGAACATCCGCTGCAGACAAAAGTTGGGCTACTTGACTATGCAAATTGTATTTGCGGACCGCCGCGGCTGAGACCCGATCTCCGACATTTCGTTTCACTTTTACGTATATAACTTGTATTCTTTTCATATTTTCATCCGATTTCCTCCCCCTCCGTTCATTTTGCTCCGTTTTAAAAAGTCGCGGAACAATGCTGGTTTCCGCGAGGCTTATTCGCCGCGAGCAGTTTCCTTGCACGCGGCTTCTTTCTCTTGTTATTATACGTATCTTTTTATATCTATCGAGTTTTCTTTTCTTTAATACTTTTTAACTCATAAATGGCTGATACAGTCCCCTAGGGTTTGTTGCCCGAATAACATGTAAATGAGTCGGTGCTCGAGTACAAATTTAAATGGGCTGCTCTGTTACTTCGTGTTTAGTTGTTTATCATCTATAGCTATCGTTGTATTTTAATCGAAAAATGTGTAATTCGTATAATTTTTGTTACGTTTTAATTTATTTAAAACCTGTTTCGTTAAGTACTTATAGTTTTGAAGTCAATGATTGTTGTAATGTGTTATTATGTTAATTTATGAACATAAGATATGGTTATTATTTGTAATTCCCGTGACTTTTATGTAGTTGAAGCAGCAGTGGTTGCAATGTAATAGTTGCATATTTACATATTGGCCAGCCATCCATAATTAACTATGAAGGATCCGTCTCGCTAAAGACAAGCTGCTGCAACATGAGTTGTTTTGTACCCTGTGTTCAATGTATATAAGTGATTCTAAATAAACAATGCGTTGTATACGCCGACGGTATAGTGTTGTCCTTTAAATAAGTGTAGTTGGTGTGACACGGTGCCGGTGTAGCGCTTATCTGCGCGCACAATGGAAGCTGCGGGCCCGCGCGGATGCGGACGTACTTATTGCTTTATGATACACCAACCCTACGCAATTCACCTGCCTACTTATTTTCGGAATAAAGTGAAAATATTTTTTCACGGGTACATCCAAGTTTTGTAACTGCGTTTTATTATAGTTGCGTTTTTCTGTACCTACCTATATAAAAAAATTCGTTACAGACTGATTAACAGACAACGCACAGGCAAATCTAGTACAGAATATATTTCATTATTTGAGAAGACAGAATTGATTAGCTAAGCATTTATACCTAATGTACAAAACGAATTTTATTTTCTAAATATCCAACAGACGCTACGTTAAGAGTATTGTAACGTATACGAAAGAATAACTTAAAGGGAAAGTGTCGAAAATCCTCAATTACCGTACATTATCAGCCGCGTCCAATAGTTTTCCCGCTAGTGCAATACGACGTAAATAAGAATCGACTTTTATGACAGCTGCTCCCCTCTCAGTCGCAACCGAACGATTTAGATAAGTCTTTTTATAGTTCTTTATTGAAAATAAATTGCCTAGAATAAAATCAGACACAGTTCAAATGGCTTTCCGATAGATGTGTATGAAATAATGTCTTTTAGATAAGATGTGTCGTTATCAAGCGAACGTATGTTTCTTCCGAAGCTTTGATGTAACTGATTACAGTGACGCGGTGTTTCGTTGACATATGATAAGAAATGTTTAATGATTTTTTCGCTCCGAACATTCCACTTTTATATTTGTAACGTTTGCATGAACATGAAATGAGGTTTATTTAATTTCCATAGCTAAAAATTATTTTGCGTTTGTAAATTAATTTTGTTAATGTGATTCAGGTAAATATGCATACTGGTTAATCCGTAATTGGCAAACGTATCAGCTTTAATACACATAATATTACTCGATTTTATGTTTTACATGCTGAACCACGTCAACGAGTAATGCATTTATTTTGTGGTAAAATAACTCAATAAAGAGAATAAATAAATTTAAATGAGAGTTAATTGTTAGTTGACAATGTATTATAAAGTTTATCCAATTACTTATTTAAGTGAGAAAGCTGTACACATTAATCGTAATTATAACAATAATTGCAATTAAAAAAGTTGTAATGCGAAGGTAATAGCATCGCGTTTGTCAAGCTGTCCGCGCCGATGTATCTCACAGAGGCGCGGTGGTGCGGTGGCGCTAACAGGCGTTTAGCTTTTTATCTATTTCCACTGTTTTATTTCGGTAAGCGCTTTATTTATGGGGCGGGTGTCGCGATAGATAAACATTTTTCCTCAAAACTGCGCGGATTATTGTTTTTGTCAGACAAGTGGGGATCTAAGTTATGAGGCGGGAATGACCTCGCCAGATAAAACCTTATATTTTCACCAACACGAGATCGAAACCCGAATTTATGTTGCGCTCCATAAACGTACAGATACAAGTGAATTGGTTGCTCCCATATTTCATAACATTCCATCGTACATTTCAAACTTACAAAATATCAATAAAGGTACGGAGGAAATTTTTATGAAAAAGAAGAAAAGAAGATCGCAAGCACTTTTATCAAACCGATCAAAGGGCCGGTCGGACATTCCGACTTCTTACGACGTTAGTAAAAAATACAATCTCTCTTTATAGTTACCATTCCACTGGTTATTATATCCGTATCGATACGGCTGAACTTACCGACCGTGAAATGCTCGATTCTCGATATTGCCTGCCCCCGGCACTACTACAGTCATTTCGGACGCTTTGTAAAACAAAGAATTCACACAAAAAATATATTATTGTGGATTAAACCAGATATTTCTTCATGCTTATTTATCTATTTATTCCGTCAAAATGCAGGCAACATTTTTTGCACTACTTACCCTATTCACCTTTTAAAATGTAATTTTCTCTGACACGTTTTTCATGACATCCAAAAGCGAAAATACTTAAATCTTAACAATGTAGGTACTGAAATATAAAGTAAATTAATATTGTTTAGAAGCTTTAACTGCTATAATATTTTTTGTGCGAGCGAGTAATTGTCTATAAAAAATATACCGAACAGTCGTGTCGACTTAACGATGATTGTGTCCGGAAAATAGTCGGCAGTTTGGCACGAGTTGTCACATACGCCATACAAACTTTTATTGCTTATAAAAACATCGATCAGCCGGCGTGTTTATTTATGTTTCTATATAAAATACTGTATTCTCGAAACAGGGTCACAACATCAGTAACATAATACTTGTCAAACGCGCTGGTAAAAATTAGATTGGACAGATGAAATAAAAAGTAAACAGTTCTTTGTAAAAAATCGATGCAGTTCGGGTTCGAATAATGTATTTATTTTCGTTGGAATGGCTCATCGGGCCATGCTTCCTGCGACACGAGTGTGGTCGTAACATGACACCATTTATTAATATGCCTGAATTAATAATATTGTAGATATTCGTTGGCAGGGGTCGTGAGTATCGCGTGCGAATGTATCGTGGGGCTTCAGTGCATCGATTTGAAAATGAAATATCGATTTACAATATCTAAAGGTTCTAGTAACCAGTCCCGACGTAAAATATTATGCGCATATGCGTAGTAATATAATCATGTTCAATTTCTCACAGGGGGGCTGCTCACTAATTAAAACGATAACAAATGCATATTTATTGAAGTGCCAATAATTAAGCTATTATGTTGTAAAGTCAATAAAAGTGTATTACCTATAGCAATTATAGTCGAAATAAATTGCAAATGTTGATTCATAAAGTTAGTTTTAATGCACACTTATGAATGTTAGTGCGATAATTGAGTACCTACTTTATATGCAATATCAGATAATTGTAGCTCATATGGTCAAAGAAGCTACCTACTTATAAAATAATCGACTTTTATAATACTGCTCTAATGCCTATCATTAATCCCTGCCATCATTAAAATTATTATTGTACTTATTAATTTTATTCGTAACTCCAAACGTATAAAGACAAATAAATATAAGTGAGTAATGAAATACACTTATTATTCCAATAAGCTGATGCTAGTTTCAAACCCAATATATTACAGCAGACAGCTACCTATCGACAAATATAAATTATAAATTCAAATATGCAAATATAAATGAATGGATAAAAACATTAACATTCACAGTAATTAATGGTAATTCATGAAAACAAGTGGAGCTGGGAAGCTCATCGTAAGTATAAAAAATATAGAGTAATAAAACACTGCAGCTGGTTATAATAAATGGGCACTTGCAATTTCCAAGCAATAACGTAAAACACACGGGCGCAGGTAGACAAAACACCACAAATATTGACTGTGGATGATTGCACTACGTCCAGCGAGAGATCCCCTCCGCAAACTGCGAATTAAAATGGGGACGAGAAAAATTAATCCTAATGCGATTTTAATGAAGCTGAAATGAACGAATGCAGTAATGAATTGTTAAGCCGCCGGTTATTCGTTTTACATTAAAACGGGCGGAATGAGAACCAGAGAAACAAGAGCAAACAATGTAGCTCGTAGCTACCAGCCACTCGTACTCGCACCACTATATCTCGCGTATCTAACTTTGAGTGTAGGTAGCGCAGTGCTTCACCATGTAGAAGCTTGTAAAGATTAAATTGATATATTGTTACCCGAGCTTAGAACGTCGAGAGCGTATTGAAGCATAGAGAAGATAAAATGTAATAATAATTAAGGCTCAGCATTGCACAAAGACGCACGCCTTAACATCGAGTATAAAGCACACAAGCGCTGAAAATGTACACCTGAAGTCTGTGCTCGCTTTTGCATTAACGAATGCGGAAGCGGCGCTGTGCATACAGGACGCGTTGCACCCCCTCCCACCCCGCTGCACCCCGACACCGCACCCCCCTCCACACTCTGTGTGAGTACACACACACACAAGCAGCACACGCGGCGAGCGCCGTGCCTCTCGCTCGAACCAGACGCCTCCAGCAGCACTGCATGTCCCACCCGTGCGTTCATTACCTCCACGACCCAACAATTCAAGTTTGCTTTCCGCCACACAATCTACGCTACCAGACAGACTACACTACACCCATACACCGGCCACTCGAATAATAAAGATGCAGAAATTAACCCGTCCACACTGAAAAAGAGGAAACTAAGTGAAGCTATCTCGACCTGAATGGAGGTAATGTAACGCGAGCACTCGTCCAGCGAATGAAAGAAACGAGCTCGCAATACGTCGCGCTTGTTGAAACAGAGGGTAAATGTCAACCGCGGAATAAAAACAGTCAACAGATAAATGCAAACGATCAACACACTCGCACGCTGAAAAGGCGGAATGCGAGAGGGATGTTTATTTTTGTTTACGCGGTTAAACATGCTTTGCTATGAGATGGGAATCAGATTTTGGCGTTGAGGCGTTACAACTATGAGAAATCAATAAAGTTTCTGCACTAAATTTGGTTCAGCCCATAAAATATTCAATTACGCATAAGCACACATTTGCTAAGGCCAACAACGACCACGCGGCACCCCCATTAAAGACGCCTAAGGGCCATTTAATCGGTCAGTGGATGTAAATTCGGCGGCCCTAAAACAAATATCCCGAAACTAATAAGGAAACGAAATATGTAAATCGGCTGCCATATTGTTTCACAAGTGAAATCTTCCTTTAATCTTATAACAAATCCGCGTCCAAATGGCCGGCCGGGCTGAATTTGAATATAGGAGGGTTGAGTGAAGGGTCAGGTCGAGAAACAACCTTGTTGTGGCGAGGAAGGAGCAAATGTATGCAAGCCACGCACGGAGGAGATAGCGCCCGTAATGTTGTCCTATGCACATATTGCAGCAAATTAGTTGTCGACTTGTAAACAAGGAGGAGGAAAGTAAGGCCGCTAAGACGTCGTCGGTGGGTAGTTTGCATGGATATGAGAACGGCAATATAGGGGTCCGCAGCTGCTGGCTGTACTCATTAAGATGTTTTATGGTCGACCCGCCGGACCGTGTTGCCAATTTAAGATATTTCTATGCGGGACGGCACCACGTTAGTTTGGCTTCCGATTAGGGGATTAAAGTGGTCCTTTAAGGTATTAGTGTAATAATTGCCTCGCCCATTATGCGGTTAGCATTGTCCCCAATATTCCCTTGTAATGCTCCTCAGAGTGATTTAAACCCACAGCATATTCGATACATACGTGGACGTACGTTCATGAATAGCGACACAATAAAATAACAGCCCGATCGGTCGGGCGGGTGACACAAAATAAAAACAAAACGAACACCTACGCAATAAAATCGAGTTACAATGGAAAAAGACAAAGCTCAAACAAATTTGGTCCGATCCGTCGCACACCTATTCCCCGCGCTGCAAGTAAATCAAAGGGTGTTGAAACTTTACACCCACTTAAAGCCGGACACAGTAATAAAGCGTTCGAACTTCATCGACCCTGGACATCAAATGGGCCACCCCTTCTCGCATTTTGTACGGGGGAAATTAAAACTTCTGAGATGTTGTATTGATGAGTTCAGGTAGAATACCTGTAGACATATACCTTCCATATGTGAAAACTAATTTAACATAATCCTTAGATATTGCAAGTTACTATCTAACTTGAATAATTTCGTTTATGATTACCATGCAATTATAAAGCGTAGTGATGCCCGAAGAAGTCCTACAAACTACCGCTTAGTTGGCAAGAGCTTTAAACGTTGCACAACTTGCCTTCGGAACTGAAGTGTCTCATGTTCATCATTGTATCTGGACTAAGTTTCTCTTAGACGGCGGTAATATCGTATTGCCGTTTGCATACATAAACCTCGAAGTCTTACAATTAAAGTTACTCTAACAACAGTACATAATATAAGTTTCCTTCAATATAACAAGTAGTTGAATAGTATTATAAAATGGCGATCAAAGACTATAAATCTATGACCATAATCATAAAATTATCAGTTTTCTAATTAAATATAATTGTTGATAAATTAACATCGGGCGACGAGAAACATGAAGTTTTATGAGTGCCCTTACAGCTACCGAAGGTTCACCCCTACATCTCAGGAATGAGTTACAAACTACTCGGCGATAACCGGACACCGGTCACCGTAGTCGGTCAGTTGGGACAGTAATTACTGATGACACGTCGTAAGCTTTGAAACACAAAACCTTACAGGAATTACACAAATATACTTCACTTTCAAAGTGAAGTCCGTTATAGGTATCGTGTGCGTGTTCCTTTGAATATTTAGATATGTAGTATAATTACTAACCATTTATTGAATTATTCGATTTACACGCCCTTAATAAATTAAATCTGACTAGGTTCACTAATTGCTTCAATTTCGCAATATAATGACCACATTTACAAATGTACCGTGACTTAATCACAGTTGTATTAATTGTTTCAAAGAGGTGATTTCATACGTACACCCAGATTAAGCGCACAGCTCGCACTCGGAACCGAGGGGTTATTAAATAATTTATTGTCTACTAACTATTCGTGAGGGCACTGCTCAAATGGTCCGCTAAGATTTCTCAAAGTCTTGTTATGGAATATTGCCGGCGTAAACTTTGTCTATGAAACTTAAATGGATTCGCACGGCGATACGATGAAGACGTACATATTTTAACCTTTCGCCGGATACTTTGACTCGAAACATGGATGAACAATTTTATTTTACTCAAACAGTAAAACGGCAAAGCGGTCGTGATTGAGTTTGGTCTGAACCTTTTATAGCTTTCAATGCACATTTCTGCCTGTCAGTGGCAAATTACGCAGGCTGCCCATTCACGCTCAAAAATCACTCTCAATTGAGTCAAGTGGGACAAAATAAAAGGCGAATTCATCATGGGGGTGCGAACCGACGCCGCGACGCCCCCTGTTGGGAAACCAAGGCGGAAAACGTATGTCCGGTCCATTTGTAAACACTAACACGTACTGGCAGGTTTTTGACAGTTTATTAAATTAAATTGTGTGCGTGAATGTTTGTGACTTAACGGATTGAACACGTGAAGAAAGCTGCCGTCAGATGTTATGACTTATGATCTGATCTCAAGACGGATTGCGTCATGAATAATTAATTTTATTGTAGTCCTACAAATTGTTTGTTTGAGAATCTTTTGTAAATTATTTATGCGCGATGATTCAATTTTAATTCTACGTACACGTTAACCATTTCAAATAGGAAATAATAAAATAAAGGCCATCTAAATGTGTACGAAATACAAAATAAATACGAATGAATACCAACATACCTGCAACAAACGAAGAAATCCCTTAAAAATGCAATATATGTAATTAATACTGTATTCTATGATCAATGTAAATACTTACACGGAAAACATATTCCACACTGCCTTCCAAATAACTCTGACATCAAATGGACTACATTTTATCAATTTGCATAAACTCTTAATAAAGTTATTTTCGAGAATGTTTTACATAAATAGTCCGTTAGTATATCACGATCACGACGCAATCATGAAATATGACATTTAATGGGTCCCAGAGCATCAACCAATTACACAGAAAGCATTTTGTTTTATGAATTCATTTTTAAACAATCAATTAATATATTCATTCACTAAAGTAATACGGCAAAGTGGAATGAATATTTTTTACTTTATCACGTATTTTTTATGATTTGAGAGGTTTACTCTAAGCTTATTTATTTGCTCTTACAGTTTGAGATTCGTATAAAGGCATTACGGTATGATTTGGACTGTCAGAAAGAGAATAATAGATGGGAACTCTTGCTATTATTGTATTAAATGCGAAAATTGCCGAACATGGGTGGATGGCTAGTATTACACGGTTTTTAATAAAACTTTGCAGTAAAATACATCAAAATAACACGTAAGTTACCCTTGTGTCGCGATAACCGTTAACCACACGCGCGAAGCCGCGGGCAAAGTCTTGTTCTCCATAATATTGAATTTAAATATTTTACTAACTACTTATGAACGACATAAAAATTCAAAAAAATATAACATAAGATCCAAAAAATATGCGAAAAATTACAACTTATAACGACGTCTACACATTAAAGAAGGCACGAAACGAACTCAAATTTTTGACCATATTAAAGTGATTATAGTAATTGTTGATAAATGCCATAATTTCACATTGCTCCGTCAGCAATAAACGGTAATTCACGAGTCAATTTCGCCGACGTCATTTGATTATCCCACTCGTGTACCCATAGTATTTACATCGAAAGGGCAGAAGATAATTAATTTTCGACGAAATATTGTCTGGTGCCCGAAAAAATTAAATTACACGCTTATATCATTTTGCCGGACGCTGTGTGTGATATGACGGAAGCTTTCGATACAGCAGCATAGGCTAATAGCGAATCTGTTAATGGAACTTGGAATTAGGGAGTAATTGTATTTGTAGTCGATGCATATTTATAGTTATGTACATTTTTGTACATAACTATAAATAGATAGGTACTCTATCAAAGCTGAAACTTTTTCAGTATAAGCAAAGATAAAGGTGTAGTTGTGATGAATCCTTACATATCTAATCGTTAGACTGGATATATCCAAATATTGAAATATGACACAATTAATTTCTTTGAAACCTTTTTATGCAGACGTGATTCTATATTCTAGAGTGTAGTTAAATAATATGTAAAAAGCAGAGAACATAACACATACCAGTGTAAAGATTCGTAATGTTGTTGTTTATTCATCTTGATTTAGATGTTAAACAAAACATAATAATAAAATGAATCAAACTAGTTCTGTATTCGCGGAACACTTAACATTTTATTGCTGAGTAGATTTGCAAGCCGTGTCTGTTTAAATATTACGATTGCTCGGCAGTATCCAAATTAAACAAACAATCAGTCAGTTAGAGAGTGCAATAACAACTTGTAGAAGATAAACAACGGAATGAGTTCGCGATAAAAAGCAATAAGTAGAGAGATAAACTGAAGCTGATCGCATAAACCTCGTATTTGTTGACGGGAGTATAAACCGAATCATCTTTCACGCGCCGCCGCTCCGGCACACCAAAACAGAATTGATTTTATTGATGAAGCATCCAATGAGTTGGATTTGAGCATTTTATGGTAATCTCCTCATTTAATATTTCATTTAAGATTGCATGTTGATAAATTGCAAATAATATCATGGCACCGTATTTGTATAAGAATAGTTAGACACTGTTTTATTATGTAGACTAGAAGATGTAGATAGAATGTGTTGTTTCTCGACTTGAAATTTTTTTGACTTAGGTATGCTTCGATATTTCAGTTATGAATGTGAGTAAAACTTATGAATGAGAATGTTAGCTATTTTTCTGATAAATGTACTGAATAAGTAACTAAATTACCTAATCATTAAGAAAAACAAATAATTAAAACCTCATGATCAGCTATCAAACTCATTTGACACGCTACTATTTTGGTATCGTGTACACAATACGATACAATAAAGCGTTACATTATACCGGAAGTCTATTTTTGTCACTAACAGTTCCAGCAGTAAATATGATATTAGCAGCGAGTTTAATACGATATCCTGCAATCAAATCAGCGTATGGCTTCATCCACGTCTGTTAGTCGTGTGTGGTCGAGCCGTAAACAAAGATCTTAATGATCGCGCACCACCCAATGTAAACAATTTATTAACCCGCAATCGACAATCGTTACAATCGATTCGTGCATTCGATGCATTGATACACGTTCGCTGAATCGGACTACTCCGTTTGCAGACGTGTCGGTTTTAATTGCGTTTCGTTATAATTACGTAAACACTGTGTTTCTACGCTTCTGGATACGTCGAGTTGAAATATGTGAGCGGCTGACAGGACTTGTAGAAGTTAAAAGTTGTATATGATCATGTATATAACCATAATTATTTAAATTTGATTTTATTTGACATTGTAGTAGTGATCTAAACATTCTTTAACAATATTTCAAAATACTTTAAGTGTTTTCACACCAACTTTGTTTACAGTTTACTAATATGTTCATTACTTCCAATAATGCAGTTGGTAAAACTTCACAAGATAGTAAACTAGATTTCTTGACCATTTTAAGACTGAACGTTTACCTAGTACAGTGTAAAATTTGTGATCAATAAGCGATTTCCCCGAGACACCGGATGCGGTCCGCCGGGCACCAAGTTCAATTATTATTGAATTTCCTATGTCCGGGGCGAGTGCCGTACCGACAAGGGGTGAGCCAATTCCTTACAAACTTATGTACAATTATTTGTCTGACTTTCAATAACTTTTCTTAGGATAACTGTCGGTAGAAAATGTTTCACCCAAATTCTCTGGTAGTAAATCTTTTAACTTCTCTTGAAAACCATTAACATTTGTAATATTAACGAAAATATCCTCAAATTAATATTATTTATGAGAGCAAGGGTCAATTACATTTCGAGTGCACAATCGTCATGATTTACGCTACTGTTGCTATGCCCGCTCCGCTAAAACACCCACCCCTACCCAAAGAAAATTATTTCCACAACAAAGAGTTGGGAATTAAAGTCCCGACTCACTCCAAGACTCTACTAAGACATTGGAGATTCCTGTTTTTGTTTGTTTCTATAATTAAAACGCGACTTGAACGCTCTTTCGATAATTATAAATCCACTTGATGTTGTTATTGCAGTGAATCGGATTTACGAGGGGATGTTCGCCGGCCAATTTTCTTCGATTAGCATTGTTTTGATTTAATATTTGGACTTGTAGAGTCACTTTTGATAGCTTTATGCCTTCTTGGTTTGTCTCATTATGGGCAGCTTTCCGTAGTTTACTCACGATTACTGAATTATTCGTGCGAATAAAGTATATTTTATGCTTTTTTAGTGTCCGCGAGTAGTGAGTGGGGCCGCGACGCCGGCGTCGCATGTCGCAGCGGAAGTGTAGCTTACACGGCGGAGCAGTATTTCGTGAGAGGTAGTCAACGGCTGGCGCACGGGTGGGCACATTACCTTCGCCCGGTGGCCGGTTGACTCATTCCAGTGTCGCCGACCGCCAGTTTTGAACAGAGTTCTAACTCCCAGTGGTCTGGCGCTAACACGCAACTCCGCCTCACTAGTTCATGCGCTCCGATGGGCAATTTGGAAATTGTAGCTGAAATTTTGCTAAATTTGTTCATTTGTACTCGACTCACTGGAATACAAAAATAGTTCCGTTTGTGAATTATTTGTTTTAATTAGGTACTGAATTTTCTTCAGTAAATCTGTGTGATGATTCTAATACATCTTTGAAATGTTGCAGCATGCACCGAGTGTGGTCATAATCCGGCTATTTTACGACAGTATTTAACATCAACTGGCACATATATTTATTGCATAGATTTTCCATTCAAATACTAAGAACAGTTTTCACTGCATTACATCGCAATAATTTCACAGTACTCATTAAGTCATCTTAGCAGCTTTCCCAGTACACTTAAGTCTGTCTCGGAATTTCATATTTAGACTATCGAAGCGAGATAGAGAGCCTGTCACAAAGTTTCAGCTAATCGTAATAAGGGGAGAATTATAATTACAGTTAGAAGTGACAAGTCAGGTATCGTGTTACGGACACGATATGCCTGTGCAGTCGGTTGTGTGACGCCCGTGGTGGAGCGGACATGACGGTCGCGACACTTCTTGCCGCGTTGACTTCATTGACTTCAATGACTTCGTACCGTCACACTACCGAACTGAGACAATAAGCCGACTGTCACGATTTTAACGTTTATCAGAACTGTTTTGACCAAGTGGCTAATTGGATTATATACAGGCTGGTGGATCGGTTTTCTGAGAAATTAAGTAACACAACACGAGATTGGGCATAGATATTTTATATCCACGTTAAAAAGCTTTCATAGTTCAACTCAACTGTAGCTTTGTAAAGAATGAAGCTAAGTATTTCTATCAAAAGTATGTTTTTATTATTTTTATGCGAAAATTCACTGTGAACGTACCGTTTATAGTGTTCAGTTGCGTGTATTAAGCATAAGGACTAAGTTCGATAGAGCTACGTCCAGGTTAGTTCAATACGCAATTAGAGGCAGATGCTGCAAGAAGACCCATTTAAATTGCCAAAGAACGTCAGTACAACTGTAATATGAATATAGCAAACGAAAAGTTTTATAGAACCTTACATCGAACACAAATGAAGTTGATAACACAGAACGAAGACAATACACAAATTACAAATTTCATTAGGTAGGTATTTCACCAATTTGCCCGTAAAGTTGGTTTCAACTCCGTCTTATTACAGCGAAACATTATAATACACATTGAAACCCGTTCTAACAATTTCACATACAATCATAAATTCTAATTTAGCTCGTTCGTGGATCTTGTTACCGAGGTGGTAACCTTCGGTTTTCCGGACTCATTGTATGTTACTCCCAAGACATTGCAGCCCCACACAACGTATATACAAAATTAATTAGACAAAATCTCGCCTCTTGTAATATTTTATTATTATTTCCAATGTTGTGAGAGATTTTATTAGGCCGTTATATTTATTGCTTTTCTGAGGTATAATGAATCTGAATAGGGTCTTGATCATCGTCGCTGTATAGATGTGTAGGCTACAAGTTTATAATTACAGTAGTGGTAATTACAAGCTTGCTTACATTGTGAACCTTCGTCGGCTTTCCGTTTCGTTATCTCACTACCAATGTTGATGGTTTGTTAAATTAAACGTCATGTACACTCGACTGCTATTTTCTTGATTATAAAACGCCTATCGGTGGATAGTTTGCACTGTTTTAATTTACGTATGCCTGAGACTCTCTGACTGTCCCGCTGATGTCAGCGGAAATGAAATAATTGTTGTTTTTTTCTGGACATCTATTAATGGTTACGTGAGAATACATATTATAGTTGCCGTGTGGTTGACGGCATATAATACAAGTGTCACCACCCTCTATCTTCCCGTGGGTGTCGTAAAAGGCGACTAAGGGATAACACGATGCAAATACCATCTTTGCGTAGAGACGGAAAACTCGACATCAAACCCTATACGACTGCCTCGTTGGTCTCGCGGCATAAATGTGAGCGTGGGATCGCGAAGTCCCGGGTTCGATTCCTGGGTCGGGCAGTGCTATTGGGTTTTTCTGTCACGAAATTGTCAGTAGCAGCACGGAGTCTGGAAATGTGCCCGGTACGGCAATAGGCTCGCCCCTTATTACGTGGGACTAAAGTATATCTGGCGAAAAGTGGGTGTAGAAATACACCTCTGCTTACCCCTTCGGGGATAAAAGGCGTGACGATATGTATGTATGTATGTACATATTATAGTTACATTTAACTATAATTCGATGAGGTAGCTCTGTACCTATTAATATGTTAATAAATGTTGCCACAATACGAAATAGTAATACGTATACAACGAAACCCGTTCTATGATGCTTAAGCTGTAGTAACGAGCTGCTATTCACGATTGCCAACGTTTTTATTGCTATTATAATCAAACTTTTATATTTTACATAAACACTAATAAAATATTTTTTTTATAAAACGTCGCTCTGTCTCGACACAATATTTTTAAAATTAAATAAATAAACTGATCTCAATTGTATTGGGATATTGAGTAAATGTTTTGGAACATAGTCAAAGAAAAAGTAATTGCCTGTAGATTTGTATCTTTGAATTTCAGTAAATATTGTAATACAAGTTTATCTAATCTAAACGTCTAAAGAAATATTGAATTATTCAAAAGGCATTGTTACTAGGGCATTTTACTTACCATGGGCTCTTAGTCGTTTCTATCATAATTATCTACATTAATATTGAAATCTTTCCGATAGTGCGTTAGTTCATACGAATATCTTATAAGCAAAACTAGTCACAGACAGTCAGTCACATTGTGACACCTAAAACACTGAACTGATTTAAATAAATTTTACCACGAAGTAAGGTTGAACACCGAGAAAACAGACTAAAAACTCGATCGAATGGGTTTTTATCCACAGAGATATGTATTAAGTTAAGACTGATGGACTAGTGATATTAGACACAGATAAGGTTTTATTTATAGTCTATACATAACTAATACCGGATGGATTCGTATTTGCATACGTTGATAAACTGTTGTAATTATTCTATTTATGTATGTATTCTGCTTGGCGTGTATCATAAGTTATATACCTACACGGGGTGTTATTGCCTTAAGCGTTTTGTAACAGACTTCCTACAGGTGATGAAGATTACAATAATATCCAACATTTTTTTGTAATAATAAATAGAAACCTGTAATGTCTACTGTATGATGTTTAATAAATAAATAAAATAAACCAACGTTGTAAAGAGATAGAATTTGGAGGTTATTCTGTAGGAAATAACCTCTGTGACTACTTTAATAACAATAAATTCTATAACTAATTCAATAATACTGCCGTCATATGGAAAAAGGGCGCTTCTACATACAGTTGAAAACGGAGAAAAAAAATATTTTGTGATTTTGAAATGAAAAACGTTGCTGCTTAGTAGAAAATAGGTATTTTAATAAGTTTGCAAACTTGTATACTAAGGTAGGCTATCAGAGCATATGAATTTAATTAAATTTTATAAATATTATGTATTAAAAAAACGCGATTTTCCTTTTCTTTTTAGCAAAAAAATCCAATGAAATCCGCAATACTTCATTGAAAAGACGTTTCTGGCTAGATACGACTTTTCAACGTACTAGTTTTTGGAACGCTTTTTCATTGAATTTAAATGTGATTCGGGCTAAATTAAAAAAGGGTGTATTTAGCCATTTACTACTTTTATTCTAAGTATTGCGACACCAATCTTAAGGTAATTTATCTATAAACGCCCTTTTTTTTGTAATTAATGAGCAATCTTTAAGTTTAAGGATATTTTTCTATGATGGTTTGATAATAATACGAAAATAATTTTTATGCAATTAAATTGTATTCACCTTAAAAATTTAATTATTATTTATTACACACATGTTTATATTATAAGGAATAGGAACATAATCACAGTTTTGTTAATTACTAGTAGGTTTTTCACTAAAACGTAATTTTTAAATAATATGACTTTCTTTATCAAAAATAAATACAAAGTAAAAGTTGAATGTCACTTCTTTAACAATCTTATTTTCGTTAAAAAACTTCTAATTTAACTCAAACAGGTGTTTTTATTAGAACTAATAGGAATCATAATCACAGTTTCGTTTCATTGACTTGCAATCTACTCGTAGTCAGTTAAATGTTTCCAAATCTAAATTTGTAATTAAAAACCTAAATCTTAACAAATGTTTATTTCTCAATAAAAAATTTATAGTATCCAAATTAAACCAAAATGTTACTTATTTAATACACCCATTGTAATTAAAGATCTAATTCTTAAAAACTAATGACTTCTCAATAAAAAAATAATTGTGTCCAAAATATCTCTCTAACAATTATTACAATACTAATCAAATATAAAATGTACTCAAAACTACTTTTTTACCGCTAAAACAGCCATTGTACTTTAAGAGCTAATTCTTTATAAATATTACTTTCTCAATAAAAATAAACTGTGTCCAATGCTTAAATTTTACTCTTTAGCAAAGATAACGATGAAATATCTTCTCAACATTAATTAAATCATTGTATCTAAAACTGAAATATAATCACAACCTTAAACGCGAAAATTGATCGCTTTCTATTCTTAATACAAATCAGTCTTCATGAAATCGATTAAGATCTACACTCTTCATATTAACTGGCAGATCATGTCAAAAGGCTCTCCTGTTTTCAGGCATTAATGGTGTCAACTTCTGAATAATCTCCATCTTGCGCTCACGGGTAATGCCTCTGCATCGTGTGATAGGCTTTGGAAGAGGTATTCCTGGTTTAATATGCTTCAACTTCAAAAAGTCCAAATAAAATTCATTTTCGTAATAAAAGGCAGTCTTGTGTCGTATGACGTGGTTACCCCTGATGAATGTCACTAGACACATATCAGCTAAATATGCTCTAGGAGAAGAATTTTGTAGCTTGTACACTGAAGAGCAGTCTTCAACGTTTTCTGGCCAAGTCCGTATTTTAACAGATTTTTCGGGCTTTTGACTTCGTTGTTTGAGACGACAGGCTCGAGTTTGTTGTTTGAGACTTTGGGCTCAAGTTCGCGGTTTGTAACTTCGGGCTCGAGTTCGTTGTTAAAGACTTCAGGCTCGAGTTCGCGGTTTGTGACTTCGGGGTAGAGTTCGTAGTTTATGACTGCGGGCTCGAGTTTGCGGTTTGCTACTTCGGGCTCGAGTTCGCGGTTTGTGACTTCAGGCTCGAGTTCGTGGTTTGTGGCTCTTGGCTCTAGTTTGTCTTTTGAAGCACTAGGTTCAAGTTCGTCGATCGAGACTATGGCTGACTCAGGGACAGTAATGTGAATTGGCTGTGAGTTAGGGATGAAATCCATGGGACAATCTGAGTCTGCTGAAGATATTTCTTGTTCTATACTCGAAGGTACATAATCCTTATCAAACACGGAATCATCCGAATCAAAATCAAGATCAGAGTCAATATCATTAATCAATGATATGTTTTCCTTGGAAGACGTAGGAAAAATTTGATATGAAGTAGACTCCTGTGAGGAAGACGCTTTTGGTACCATCGACATTATTTTTGAACTACGTGAAAGTCTTTTCTACCGGTCTGTAACAATAAAAATACTATGATTTATCAATTGGAGTTTTCATATCAGAAATAGAATACCTACTATTTCAATAAGATTCGCACAGATATTAATGAATAACAAAAGACTTGTTATTTATGCGTACCAGTATTAATTGTATTTTATTATTTACACGTGTAAATACCAAAATACAATTCATCAACAGCTCATATAATGTCCTCACCGAGGGGCTCAACCACGGTGGTCAAGTGCGGGTTGATCGACTTCACACAACCTTAGAAAAACGTTCGTTACAAATGCATAAAATAATTTTATATAACCAATGTCATCTTACCATGATCTCGTAAAAGTGACGCAGAGAGCCGCGCGCGCGTGGATTCGCTCCAGGTCCATTTTTGGCTGCACGCAAAAACTTACTTCTGTCTTTATTTTGTTTTGTTTTGTCATGTATTTCTTTATATTTTTTATTGTTTTCTTGACTTGAAAGTTTTTGTTTGATTTATTTTTCTTTTCTTAATTTTATATTTATCTACTTTATATAAATTGTTTCCTTTTATGTTCATATTTATTTCTATTAGGTATGTGCCAAAATAAATAAATCTTTATCTTTATCTTTGAGTATCTGGACGCAAGTGGTAGAACATGTTCTTTGCCGCAGCTCCCACTTCTCCGCACACAAGCAACAATACTAAATAGAAAAGACGCTACTGCCACGTACGCCTTATTAATTTTTGTAATACTAAGATGGTAAGACGCATCTACTGAGATGCGTTTTTTCTTTTTTGGAATCATGCAGATACGTTATTTCAACCTATGAACACTCATCCCCCACATCTACAAATACTAAGTAGAAGGGGCGCTCCTGCCATTTACGCCTTACTGACTCTCGTAATACTTAGATGAAAAGAAACATCTACTCAGGTGCGTCTTTTCTTCTTAATATCGTGCAGTTACGCCATTTCAACCTAGGAACATTAATATATTTTATAAACGAATAAGACTCTTCTACTTAGTTACGCCTTTTCATCTAAGTCTATTACAAAACTTATTTTCAATTTAGTAATCCACAAGAAATGTTGTAGATAAGTTCTTTTTCGTTATTAATAAAAGCAAGGGTATTCGTATTTCACAACATTAAAAAATACTAGTAGATGCGCCGTTTTCTGCTGATTCCGAATCACTATATAACTCAATTTTCAAAAAGATGTTAGATGCGCCCTTTATCCGTATGACGGCAGAATAGGGAACTGTATGGTAGATTAATGCTACAGGTAATTTTATACTGACAAACCTCATGGCGATATTATTATTTAAAATCAGTTTCCTGATATTAATTCCCTCGAGTAGCAATAAGATAAAAAGTAACTAGAATATAATACAAATGTAAAATCTACATTGTAAAGTTTCATCAATTCAAACTGCTATCTATCCTATCAAATTTTCCCTTCTATGCATATTAAGGAAGCAAGATTAAAGCTCACCTATTCCGCTACACCGATCTTAACCGAACCAATTGTACTAAAGAAAGTCCCACTAAACAAGAGAAGACATGCACATTACCATGATCATCATTTACAGAACAAATTAAAGAGGTTGCAAGCACATAAAGGTCTATAGCCTCCCGATAAGGTGAGGACATTGAGCCAGCTCTTAAAAGGTAGTCAGTTGTAGTGACCATCCGTACGACGGTACTGGCAAACATCGGATTCTACTTAGCGGTGAAATGTGTAATGCTATTTGTTAATTCCACGGCCGCTGCCCTTGTTGCATTTTGACTATTATTTACTTTCTGAGGGTATCTAATTGCTAGTTGCATTGAAACCTAAGATTTCGCTACGAAATAATAGTATTTTTCGACATATGTTCGTATTTCGATAACTTCAGTATCACCATTTACTACGTAAATTATAGGATTAGGCAGACTCAAAGAGATTCAGCAAGAAAGAATAAAATGCCGGTGTAGATAGTCGTTAAAAGAGCGATCAATATTTTTATCCTAATAAAACATTCTTGATCGGAACAGTCAATTTTTTTGAGCCGATTGTAAAACCACCCATAAATTCGTGACACTGTCTTAAAGCACAAAAGCTTACGATAACAATAACGATAGTTTAAATTACATATTTATTACATAAATGTATAATATTGCATACCAAAGAAATCTAAGACTGCCTCGTTGGTCTCGCGGCATAAATGTGCGCGTGGGATCGGGAGGTCCCGGGTTCGATTCCTGGGTCGGGCAGTGTTATTGGGTTTTTCTGTCACGAAATTCTCAGTAGCAGCACGGAGTCTAGAAATGTGCCCGGTACGGCACTAGGCTCGCCCCTTA
The DNA here is from genome assembly GCA_944739405.2 of Euclidia mi. NCBI lineage: Eukaryota > Metazoa > Arthropoda > Insecta > Lepidoptera > Erebidae > Euclidia > Euclidia mi. The sequence continues at coordinate 92,931,942 of OX123183.2, read as the reverse complement.
TTACGTGGGACTAAACTATATCTGGCGAAAAGTGGGTGTAGAAATACACCTCTGCCTACCCCTTCGGGGATAAAAGGCGTGACGATATGTATGTATGTATGTAGAAATATATAATTGAAATTGATTATTCGGGGTTAGAATCGCACTTTTCATAGCGGCGCAAAATTCACTTAATGGAGTGGTTTGGCATCGGCTGACCAGTCGACAAAATCTAATCATTTGCATTAGTTCCGCACCCCAGAGCTCATACTGCGGCTCATTTCACGAATACAACCCCAAACAAATCCCTAATCACGATCTGATATACATTTGATTCAGTATTTTCTTTTCATTGGGTTATAATTGGACTGCATGGAAAAGTATAATGGTAGTAACGAATTCAGGCAATAATTTTGTATACATGAGCGATAATACAAAAATGTTTTATCCATATCAATTACTATAAATGAAACACTATAAGAACTTGAAAGTGCGTGCTAGCACTAATTATAAACTGCATGTTTTCATTGTAGAAACTTCGACTAATGTTCTACAAGACTTACAAGAAAATATCATAATTATAAGACAGGTACTCTCTTAGAATCAATTTACTGTTTTACGAAACGTAATCGATATGGCATCCGTAACATAAGGAACATAATAAATATAAAAGCACGGGTAGTCTCAAGGGGTTCTTAATTAAATTATATTTCAACGATATGGAGTAGGAATTTAGTGAATTAGCAACGATGTTAAATGAAATTTCACTGGAACATTAGAGATAGGAGCATGTGGCATCCCCCGTTGCAGATACGTGTTCAGCATTATCGGTAACAGTCGATAAGGGAAAAATGTCACGTACTGGATACCGCGCCAGTATTAAGAAGTGAGATATATGACGGATTCTAGCGACACGCTGCTGTAATGCACCTATATTCTGAGAATGAATAATACTGCTATATGAAGAAAACGGTATTTAAGAAAGTAGGAAATGTTTTATATATGTATAGCTCACAAGAGGTCAAAATAATAAAAATGTAATGTATGATCGAAAAAAAGATAGAGATATGTGACGGCTTTGAAAAGAAAGCAAGACAACGAAAGATGCGTCGGTAGTTAAAGTAAACCGAACTAACCTCGGACAACAACAAGATCAGTAAAGTGTAAAAGTCGAAAGAATTAGAACTATGACCGAAACGCGATGGATTAATGAACACGAAGCGTTGAACAGATTGAAACAATTTTTCCACGGCCGCAGTCGAACCTCAAGTAAAAAAACTGAATGAAACCACCGAAGCAACGTTCGAGTGTAAATATTTACCAAGCATCGCCCACGAAAACTTTGTGCCGCCGCGCCGCTAACTTCCACAAGACCTCACACTTGCAAAAAAGTGGCCAAGTGCGATGCGCTCAACGTTCGACATTCCTTACATTTGTGTATTGGATACACGCGTATCATATATGACTATTTGCATGACTATTTTAAAATACGTGTTGTTCAAAAGATTGCGTATTTGTAAGAGAATATAATAAAAAAGGCCAGTTCATTTATCATTTTATTTGTAGAGAAAATGTCAGAGCCTTGTTTAATTTTACAGGACTGCAAAGAAAGATTTATTTAAATTAGATTTGAGAACCGAGTAAAAGAAAATTCAATAATATTAAATATATTCTTATCTCCTATACTGGCATACGTCACAAAAGTAAATCTAAATATAAACGTAGAAAACAAACCGGTCCGCCTTAGACGGATCTCTACTATTATGGTTCTGTAGTTAATACACGTTAAACGCTATACGTAATGATAGGTGAGACAATTGAATGTTACCGAAGAGTTAATGACCTCTTGTATGAAACTAGAGCCAGTTATGTGCGTAATTCTAAGCCTTGCAAACAAACAAGATCACTAACACCGTATTAGAAACGCGAAGAACGATCTGTAGTTTTATAAGTAAGAAAAAGTTAGCATCTAAGAACTCTTCGAATACCTACCGGGTTAAATGATTTTCAGGGTTTAAGACAGGGACTTCACGAGTGTCAAAATTCTATGTCTCTTATGATCACTGCTGCTGAATCTAGTATTATGTTGTACAGTAGTGGAATAGTTCCATAGAAAGTGATGAAGACTGACTTATCAATAGACTACACCCCGTTCGCAAGCGTACCATTTGGACCCTAAAAATCGTATGTAAGTATATTCGGTAAGTGAATTCCGTACACGGTTCAGCTCTGCTCGGCGATCGCGGGGTCGCACGTCTCATCGCGGTCAGGATTTAACCGTACACAAAATATATTTTGATCTTCCCAATGGCGTGAGATATCTTCGGCATTTTTATGGGAACTTCGACGGCTTTTGCGGATTCCTTTCTGCTGTTCTTGGGATCAGTGGAAGTTGATAGCATTCGTTATAATTATATTAATATCAAGGAAGAACCGTAAAGGCTTGGTGAGATAAATTACAATATGTGTTTGTTTTTTTGCTGATAGATAACCATACTTACAATAAGTCTCACTCTGGCATCAAATTTCTTTTTGTATGTATGAATAGATCTTTTTTATTCCACCCCTTTTTTATAGAACATTTTTCAGACAAAAACTTTTATTAAAACAGGCAACAAATCAAACCCATTTTCATGCACAATTTGTGATTTTCCTTCAGCATAGTAACAGAGTTAGTCTATACAAACGGACCTCGCATCCTGTAATAGGAGGCTTCCGTCTCATACACAATAGCACAGCACAACACACGTCAAATGCGCATTCGAAACTGCACTGTGCATGCAGATTGTATCTATTAGGACCGGCCCACTGTGTACCGAATTGAAGGACGCCAAATTGGTACACTGATTGCTTTACCCAGTTAATACTATTTGAGCTTGAGATTTAATTCCGAATTCAATTGTCAGGTGACTGCGGTAATTGTACTGAATACTAGGTAGTCAATGCCGAAAATTTTACCAAAGTTAAAAAGAATGCGCTTATCAAAAATATGATCAGAACTTGTCATTATTGTAGCTTTTACAAATTGTGGCAATTTATTATATAATTTAATTCGCAGTTCGGATAACAGGTCTTCCAAAATGTATAGGTTTAATTTTTGTCATGGGTATCCTGAAATTATTGCTTTGTGGTACATACTTACAGGCTGTTCGACGCCATGGATAATTCAATTGATGAGCGAAAATAGCGTAGCAATTATTACCATTTATTTTTAAGGACTTTTTAAGCATAGGATGAGCTCTCAGGTGATTTTATACTCCTTTAAAATCGTGTATTATTTAATAATACAAAACTCATTTTATTTCCGGACTCAAAAAGCTAGTTATTTTGTAATTTAACCAGCTATTTAGCTCTGTAACTGCACAAATATCCAATACAACGCTATGCACTTACTTATGAACTAAAATATCGAGTGTTCATATTTCAAATGTGCGAACTAATACAATTACGGTTGGGGTGTGCGGCATTCGATAGATCGCACTGGCTACTGACGTATGTTGATACGATTGTCCGCCTGTTAAACGATTTCATTTGAATTTGATCAGTCGACTGTCTGACAGTGATAATGTTTGCAGGGGCTGGAGTGATGACACTGTGCCGACGCTAATACGACCGGCGCTCACGTTAGTGTGAATACAAATCAATCATTACGTGTTTATTGGTTTACACTACGTTTTAGCTTCGATAACAGAACGAACCGAACATGAAAGACTATTTAAAACAAGAAGAGGAATGTAAATCTTACTTGTACCTCAACTAATTTGTCACTCTTATACTTTTTATAATAATAGTGTCTTATAACATACGTACCTATTACATTTCTGTTATTTTATGCTTGATATGTTTCTGCACAAAGGTTAACTGCTAGAGACTGCCTAGAATTAGCATAGCACTTTTGCCTGCCAGCATTTTTGTTACATCCAAGAAGTTTTAAGTAACTGAACATAATATCAAATTGCCTACAGTTTTTATAAGTGTAACTTTCGTGCAATTCTCGTTGTTTTTTTCTAAACATAGCAATTGCAACGAATATCATTACAACTATTTATGTGAAAAAGTACGCAATACTTATTGTTATGTAAAAATAGCATAAATGGTTTCAATTAATACTGTACCTGCTTACAGAAGACAATAACAATAATTGCTTAAGTAATGTAAGTAACTTGTAATTGTGGACATGCGTCTTCGATAATTATTAACAAGCAATAGATTCTTGCGTGTAATAGAATATAGTAGCCTTTTCGATCAACCGGGCGTTTATTTATCTGGTTGGTAGTTAGTTATGTAACCAAATTTTTAAACTTGACTGCAGGGTTGGCGTAGTGGTTTAAGCGGTCGCCTCGCGGCTTGGTACTGCGCCGCGTGTCGTGGGTTCAATTCCCACTCGAGACAACACTTTGTGTGATCTACAAATGTGTGTGGTGTGGTGTTCTATGTGTCAGTTAGTTGTGTGTTTGTTAAGTCCCCCGCGACACAGGAATTTCTTCCTAGTGCGGGAGCCGTCTTTTTAAAAAGAAAAAAAAAAACAAATAAGTGTAATATAATTGACTTAAAACCAAAACAATATTTCAGTACTTAATGTCATCTACAAAGAAGCGACTTATGATTAACGAGAACTATGTAGCTGGCGATGCAGAAAATGGTGTATGAGACACCTATGATCTCATACCTCCTTTTTGGGACCCAAAAAGTACCTATAAAGTCGCCAACGTGCCACTAGCAATTAAAGGCACTACCATGTTGTTTCAATGAAGGCGTAGACGTAAAACATTCGTATTTCTTTCATTTTATAACAATTTTAAACATGCCGTGTATGTGTACATCTATCTACTCACAGAAACTGTTCTAAACGGAAGCGTTTCTTGACGATATAATATCAAATTCCACATATTCGAGGTAGATCTGTACGAGGCATCGATAACCCTCCATTCCGAACATAATGTACACATAATTGGCGTAACATTTCCATTGCGAACCCTTTCAAGACGCCCGTAACGTTGAGGCCTATATGTTATTTAATTACGCAATCTCGAGCACAATGAGAATTATACCAACTCTGTTTCTTCCGTATCAAATGCATAGGGGAGCACAGGCCCGGCTTTGGGTATGATCTTGTCCTATTAATATGTAAAGAACCAAATGGTTGTGAGCTAAATACTGCCCCGTTTCTATGTTTCAAAAGTAATCGTTAGTAATAATCTAAACAATATTGTAGACGAAGAATTTGCAATACAAAGGCAACGTTACTTAAATAAAATTTAAAATTATGGTGAGGTACATCAATATAAACATTTACAAATCTTAAAAATAAGAAAATGATTATTACTGTTCAATTTTTTTATTGAGATATTATTGGTAGCAAAATGTCAATAGTAAGTATTAATTTACATCTAAATGCACAATAAAATAACATTAAAAAGTACTAAATGCGTGCCTGTTTCCAAAAGGTTAAGCCATGACCGGAACGTCTCGAAATCATAGGGCGAGAACTATGGGAGTCTTGCCGATTTCCCTGTAAAGTCTCATAACATCCTCGGTAATGAAGGAGTACGAGGGTGTCCCTTACCAAGGGTTCACAGTCCGACTCAATTATACGAGAATATATCAAAATGACTGAGTGAGATATTCAACAAACTATTATACACTACTTATACCACTAATTTGTTTTGAACCTCAATTTAGAATAAAAATAAATGAACTCAACCAAGAACGCTCTGCAAGTATAGTTTAAATATAGACGAAAAGAGAAGGAGTAAAACCGTAAAATTATGAATCTAAAAGAATTTACGGCTCGTAATAAATCTGCAGGAACACACCTGCACGCTTCAAGCGATTCATGTGAAAACTAATTTTCAATAGTAAATTAATTATGTAGATTAGCAAAGAGTACGGCATTTAAATAGAATTGCTGTGCATTACGAAAGCTTTAGATGCCTACGCGATACTGGGCTATTCAATACAATATCTATTATGAATGGACGCGGTCCGCGAAGGTTGATTAGGCTCGTCGGCTCCATTCCAATTTTCATGGTGGACTGCGATCCACAACCCTGATTGATTGTTATTGGATCGCGGTAGCTAGCATACACTGGACTTGTTCTAACAGCCCTTGAATATGTAAACGTAACAACATATCCCTTTTGGAACTAATAAAACGAAACCGCCATTTTCTTCCGTCTTTTAATCCTAGACCGATGATCGGTCAAAATGCCATCGGAATTTAACAAAACCTTTTCGATTTGTCAGTACCTACCCAAGATTACATCTAAAGAAATTAGCCTCATAAGTATCTCAAGATCGGATCTATACATCAACGATCGGCCATTTCACTGTTATTATCGATCAATTTTACACCGTTCCCTCATTTTTGTTATCCTCAGGCGATTTTCCAAACCATCCGCTGCAGTTTTACATCAGCGGTGAATTTTAATAGACATCGACAAAAACATTTAGATCTAAATTATTTACCGCATAAAGAGTTTCAAAGTGTAGCAACAACAAAGAACGTGTTGGTTATATCGGTGAGTAAAGTGAGTATTCATCTCAGGTTTGGTAGTTCAGTATTGGTAGCGCGAGCTTTTGTAACTAAAGTTGTATTTCACACCGTCGACGCGTATACCGCTATCTGATGATTGGTTTTTGGCAATTAACAGTATTGCTCACGTCGCAATCGAGTTCATTCACCGTGTGAATTATGTATGGAGCCTCCATTTCCCTCTTTGTTACCCCGTTCTACTCACTTACACCAATATGATAACCGAAATATTAAATCTTGTCCGTATACACCGCGTATTTTACAAATTGTAAACTTAAAATATGTCACATAAAGTTGAGAATGTTTATAAATTTATGTATGATATATTTATAATTTATTTCTATTATTATACTTCTCTGGATAAAAGTTTATAGTTTATTCGTTTAATTACAATCTAACTAGACTAGAATAAAAAATTTCACGAAAAAGTTCATGTGTTGTATCCCTTTAATGACTATCTAATGTTAATGGATAAAATATCATTTAATATAAGATACCTAATAACATTGGATTACTAAACGGAAGGGCCGTCGATAAAGTTGTTAGCACGACTAGAGAACTTGTCAAAAAGCTTTTAAACTAGATCGAAGATCGTCAAATAGTGTAGGAAAGCCATTAGCAGCGATTTCACGGCTACCTACTACAAACATTACAATTTACACTGTTTAAGCACCTGGCGTCGCGAACATTATTACAAATTGTTAGTCACAATTTTGTAGTGTGTAGTTAGCGGTCATATAATTATAATGCATGTTTCAGAAGCAATAATTATTTTCATTATACGCAGCGCCAAGCTCGCTGCGACCTGTCGTCCCTTTATTAACATTTAAATTTATATTTCATTTACACAGGAGTAATGTGTACCTTGATAAAATATCTACGCCACCTTTATGTCGTCTGTGACATATAAAATTGTTCTCATCGTTTACGGAAAGCGAATTAATACGTTATAATTTAAACTATAGAGCTCAATATGGTTCATCGCTTAGTCTTCAATAGAATTAAACCCTTTGTCTCAAGGCGTCAGTTCACCGTTGCCACGTCGCTTGACATTTGTACAAAGGTTACCTCCATTCTGTCAGTTTTCTTTTTACTGGCTGACACAACGTTGTATTGGTAGGGTTGGGTGGTATCGTGTTTTGTTCAGAGTAACCTTTACGTTTGTTTGAGCTCTGATTGTACAATAGTCCGTGGTATTTCAATAGTAGATTTAATTATGATGCCGTTTATCTAGATGTCTGCGATATGCAAAGATGCATAGCCAGTAAATATTACAAGTATGGAATTATGGTTTTATACATTTTCCAATTATGGAAGCGTTGACCCACAGTAATAAGCGTACGGTCGTTTATGCCGCAAACAAATTTAAACCTTCAATGTAGCGAGGCAAAATTGTCTTAATAAATAGCATAATTATGGTGATTACGTAGACGTCAAAGGAACCCATAAAACTATCAATGAACCTATAAATCGAAGAAAACGTTGGAACACGCGAGCACCGGGCTTGGGAAAGTACAGAAACAAATAGATAACATTAACAATAAGAGACGGTGTGAGGTTATAACGTGTGAAAATAGTATAAAAATGGAATTAATCGAACACCTACATCACATTGTAGCATAAACAATTATGGAAGAGGCGCCGATGGGTCGCTGGCACGGAAAGAAAATTGGCAACATAGAGCACTGGCGTGTAATGTGAGCAAATAATAGTTTTAATGTTGCAAATAAATAACGCGCCGAAGAGGAAGACAATGCTCTCGTAACAAGATCTCCTGTTAATTGTGGCCATGCGGAGCGTCCATACGTGATTTATGAACGAGTTCAAATTAATCCCTATTTGTTCTTTACGAAACCGTCGAGACCATTGCTTTGCTAAGTTATGTTGGCACGAATTTTCTTATTGTTGTTACTAGGCTGGATTTACAAGTACCTACAGACTACTTTATATTATCATATCACTTACCTCTCATTTTCTGTTCGTCAAGAAGTTGCCTCTCCAAGTTGTCTTTAACTTCTCGTTCCCGCAGCACATCCATTTTCAGTTCGGCTGAGAAAAAGACACTATTGTTAGCTATCTAGCTCAGATAAAAACTCGTGATGGCTTAATCTGGTAAACAATAACATGAATTCACAGAATCAATATCGTAAAGTTCAATAAGAGATATTCCAATAAAAGAAAATGTTTGCATAAACAACGTTTAAAGTTAAATAAATGGTTCATTGTACACAAAAGGCATTGTATAAATTTAACAGTGAGCTAAACCGGTAACAAGGCTTCAGCAAGGGGCCGATTAGGAGCATAAACACGGATTAACTCATTCGGAATCCCGGTACTATTGTGAAGGAGTCGAATTGAGAGATTTGCATAACTTTCAATTACATCTAACCTAACGGAAATGATTAGGGGAAGAACTTCCGATTCGTGTGTATTTTGCTCTACAACTAATGGATCGATTTATTGCTCCGAATTAATTAGAAATTATTGCTCGTCAGGCATCGGTAGTTCCGCCGATGCATATTAATATTAGGTATACAGCCATTCTATAATGATTGAAGCCGGTAATTGAAGAGTATTTAGACAAAGTGGTTTTAATCGTCTCGACACATCGTTAAACGCATGTGGCTAGAACTAACACATATGCACACAATATGGTCAAGAGCAACATTATTTATAATTTCATCCATCCCCGCCAATAATAAATTCTAAAACAGAAACAGGTACTCTAATTAGTCGCAGGTGACACTGTCACATAAAGTATGCGAGATAGTCATATCGTATGCCGAGCAAAAGGACAACATGAAATTTATAGTAATGGAATATTGTCCCATTATCAACTAGTTTAGCAATTACACCTTCGTATAAAGCTTCCTTATCTCCTGTTATACTGAACCGTGTTTATAAAGTACACTAACTAATGCAAGTCAACATATTGGACCCTACGCATTCAATCAGGTTAATCTCGCCATCGATAAGCGCCTAATATCCAGCCATACGTATGTAAAGTCATCTGAGGAGTCGAATTTGAATAGAAAGAGGTCATGCCCGTTCACAGTTTAATTTGGTCCCTTATTCAATTAGGTACCTAAGCTGCGTCTATCTAATGGAGGTCGTAAGGGGATCGCGCTGATTAACTCTCGTTGTTAGCACCTACGGTTACTGCATCGCATTACTTGAAAGATTTAATTTGAAAATTCGCCTGTATCCACTTAAAGCGATAAACGACGATGAAGATATTGTTTTCATTACAACGACTTTTGAACTTTAGAAGCTACTCGTGTTCTAAATCACTTTAAATTAGATATGATTCCTAGTTTGAAACAAGACAAAGTCGTATTTCATTAGGAAGTAGACAGAGATTTAATAGCACCAACCTACGTAATGTGGGTGGAGCTATAAGCATGAATCAATAAGAGATATGTTGGATACATTTGTATAAATATTGAGTGTATACGTCGAGTAGTGCGGCGTTGTCGGTCCCGCAACTATCTTGTTCAATACAACGAGAACAGTCTCGCTTAATAATTCCGTTAGCGTTTTAATTATTCCCGCAGATTCGATGTAAGGTAACAGTCTATTACGAACCGACATTGCTACTATATATTCACAATAACAGACTACGCAGATACCATTATTTTATTGCGTTGCAATTTATAGAAGCTTATCGATTGTAATGTAATACCGAAGGGCCTAGTTACTTCTAAATTGAAACATACTGTATATTGATATCATCTGTAGAGTGTATTTCAATGAGAATGCAATCGACTTCTTATATCTGAAGCATTCAATATTCAATCTATAACCATAATACAATTGATTACATCAGACTTACGTATAACTAAAGAAAGATTTTTATAATATTTACCTACCGATCTTTGCTCTTACGTGACCTATAAATATACATATAAAAATTATCAGTAAAACAAATATATTGCCAATTACGAGTAAGTCTAAAACGTCAAAAGGAACTGGTGACTATACCGATACGAATCTACAGTGATACGAGCATACGAGAGGAACTGCGCAAGGTAGCCCGCTCGGTCCGACTATCGCCCAACGAAAATCTCCGATAACCGAGAGACAAGTTAACTTGTGCCCGCTGTTATAATAAGCTCCCGAGATATATGTATGAATATCGCACAATAGCTATCTCAGACTGTGATCTTGTAAATTGAAACATTGCCTTACTCATCGTTTGTTACTAATATTGTGTTGTATCGAAGCAGAGAACTCGAATCATGCGAACTTGTGGTAGAGTCTAGTTTATTTATATAGCCTCCAATAAAATTGTAAGCTAGATACTATTTAATACATATGAGCTGATTGCAATATATAAGAAACATATAAAAAACAACTTTTTTATATATTTTTGTTTACTAAAGTTTAGGCGTCGTAGATTAGTAATAACCTGTCAGACAACTTCCAAAAGAAGGCGTTACTTGTTTTATCGATTTGTCATAAATACCCCGCCACAACATCTATAGTTTTTTTATAAACAAAAAGCGTCAATCTCAAGAGCGCATCGGGTGCGAGATTAATTTCGAATCAATCCCGGTGTATGGTGTAATTTAAAGGGCTTTTAGTTAAGAGTGGTTTCGCACATGAGACGTAAATTACCTTTGTCGAGGGATGGCCATTAAGGGCCCGCGTCGGTATGCGGCGTATCTCAGCATCTCGCGATTTGTGAGTAGAACAGCCTTAACAAAAGGTGCTCCTGGTGGTCCTTGCGCACTTACCCACCATCCAACTATCTCGGTATTGTTTCACAATAACGATAGCGACGCTTCATAAAGATCAATTACTATGATTAGCTCACCACGGACTCTATAACACTCCATTATTGAATATTTTAACATAACAAAAAAACTAGTCACTTTAAATCGAATGAAATAAAAACGATTACAACATTAAAATTAGCGACCCATAAATCAAACGAACACAGACACTAAGAAGGCACAACAAAATCGATCCTATGAAAACGTTTATCGACAAAAACAAGAGAAAACCAAAACATAAGCGGAACACTCGATTATTAAATCGATCTTTATATCGGATCAATCAAATTTAAAACCTGATCGAGTTGCGTCCGACGAAAAAATTATTACTTTATAAATAAAATAACAATAAAAACGATGCGCTCCGTTCAAGGGAATATATAATTATGGACAATTATTATGATACCGAAACTCAATGGTCGATAGATGATTGAAAGGATCGAGACCCATAAACAAAAGGATCAATTTTGATTACGCAATTTAATAATGTTTCCAAGGTAAGTAATTAGCTGATAATCATAATCGATACATAAACGATTCCAAAACTGAGAAAACGAAAGTCAGCGGTGTGTTATATTTTTTATGAACTGGAAGTCAAATGTGATTCCCGAATAGGGAAGGGTCGTTGGAAGAAAATTCTATTTCTCTTCAATTTCAATGCACTCACCAAAAACAACAATAATATTTAAATTTCGAATTTGCAGCCCTTTGAGAGTTGTTCAACAGATGAGATCAACTGAACAACGGCTTATTTGGTAAAACGACTCCTTGGAGATCGGTTACGATTATTTTCAAATCAGAAGCGGTTCTGCAGATAGCTATTATTATAAGTATGTAGTATCTCGTAATTTGTACAATTTGAAAGATATTATACAAAAGTGAGAATTAATTACCTGTCTAGAATAGCTTAACTACAAAGAACAAGACGGTTTAATTTCAATGAAACATAAGTCATAGGGTGTGCGAATTAAGACATATTTTCACGGCCCCCGCCATCGCGAGCACGAAGTCGAGCTTGCAGTTAAAATAACAATTAAAGTCTTCGTAAAATTTACGACTCAAAACTGGGAAAATAATTTAAACAAGCGTCGTCGGTAGAAGCGACCGAAATGGGTCTTTGAAATCAGAAACAAAAGTATGCATTCAGATCTCCCCGCGAATTGCCTTCAGACGTTTTACCATGAATGATTCGGAAGTCTCTGCCGTCTTAAGGTGAAATTTTAATAGTAATGCCATAAGGAAATATTACTAAGGAATATTGTTGATTTAAGCACTTTAGAGCCGTAACAAAGACGTAGATATGATTTACGCAGATCTTTTACGTTCGGATTAAAATTTATTCAGAACTGTACCAGCTAGGTATACCTACTTATAAATTAAGTATAAACACATTAACTGAATTGACGATCCTCTTAAAAGGTAAATTCAAAGTAACGGTAATGGTTGTCATGGCGCGGAAAACGAATTTTCTTCCCTATGCCTTTTTAAATTTACAAACCGGCAGCAATTTTATTTTATTGTTATTAGATTTTTCCGGCTTATGTCACACGGCGCTGTCACTGCGGAGGATTATTCCCGCAGTCTCCACGCTAATAATCATAAGAATTGCTTCCCTTTATTATGTGTGAAATTTAGAACATAAAATCTTTTGCAGTCGATCCTTTATTATGCAAAATTTCACCCTATCTACCACAAAATAAGGGTACTTTTTAAAAGCCGAGCTCTCGAGTGCCCTTCATAAAAAACACACTGTCTAGTACTACTTTATTTGACGGGAAGATTTTGTCATACATGTGTAACACATAATTTTATGAATATATTATAAGGGATTTGCATTTGGTATGTCGCTACCGAGTCGTAGGTTTGACGAGCATCGTAAACCTTGGCAGTCTTGTATAGCCTTATTACTATAGTAAAGGTACAAATAATGAAGATGTCGTCGCAAAATGGATTAAAAAGTAGAAGCGTATCGAGCGTGCACTGTCTGAATAACTCGTGGTGTTATCGGCGCACGCGCACCCAATCTGCGATCGAAACACACCGGATAAGATTATCCAGTAGCCCTGTATTATTTTAATGAGACTACACGACTCCTCGAGATTCGATACGATACGAAAAAGCTTAGGTAACGAAGCGAATAAAAAATGTACGGGTCAAAAGAGATATCAACCGGCCGAGGCGAGATGACGGGCCGGCGGACGGGAATACTTTTCCGAGAGGGATTTTTAAATTAGCCACCGAACACGATAAACTCGTGTACATCTACATACCAGCTGACGGCAGATCGGCTGATACCATTATGTCGCTGGTAAGGCACCGATTAAAAAATATCCACATTTATAAGCGGACAACATCTGGTGGTATTTAAATAAGATATAAACGCGGAGGTCCGCGAATGTTTTGTTTTTCGACTACACATTTTCTTTCCCCGGTGGATGCTCCCCTCGTCGGATATATTGGTATTAAAAATGTAAGGGAGATTTATGCGAATGGCTCTAAGCTTTCATTAGTTGTTTCTTATGCGGTGTTCTTGCGGTCGCTGCTCCCTGACCGGTAATTTTTCATTTTTGTGCAAACTTCCCGATGTTTCGGGCGCGTACCTCAATTTAACTGCATATAAAGAATATTAATGCTCCTCGGAGTCGCGGGCAGGTGTACGCTATGACTTATTTTATTTCAATTCCCCATCTGCAATGGGAATAGAAATTTCTAGAAGCATGTTTTAATGAAAAATAATGGAGCAAGTTGTTTTTATGGTGGCAGAATAAAAACGTAAATTCTGTGCATATTTTTTGTTCTAACCGCGTAAATGTGAGTTAAAGTTAATGGATGCAAATATCACTTTGGTCGTAAACAAGACTATCAAACATATTATTCCGGCTTGTAATTCCGTATGTAAATTACAACTAGAGCAAGTGTTCACGTTTCACCCCTTAGAGACAGCATGCGCCCAATGTAACTTGAACTTGAATTGGGGCATGGATACTAATAATTAAGGGTCTTATTACTTGGACACGGAAATAATACTGGCAACTTTGGTTTATGTCTGTTTTAAATATTAACTATTTTGGACTCGGATCTCTTTATATGGGAGTTATATTAACAGTCAATCTTGGGTAACGGTCTTGTAAACTTTAATTCCTTAGGTGTAAGATAAGAAACTACAGTTGTGTGGTTTTAATAAGGCACGATTGTAAACATTTAAAATTTTAAGTAACTTCCTGAAACATATATTTTTTTTAAATGTCGAAATGACAACTCAAAGTAGTAAAAATGTTTGTGGTATGTTCATAACGTGCAAAGGCCACGCACACAAACGTGAACAATTCGGCGTGCGTCACATTAAATTATTTCAGCTAAGTAATTCCGAGCGGTTAATTATTGCGCACAACCTGCGACGAGAGTTGAGAATGTAATTATTATTAAACTTTACGATTGTCTCACTTTACCCCTTTGCTTTACAACTCCCGCGTAAAACGACATAACTGCCGTCAAAACGCAACGAAAACAAGACCCTGCTACCTTAACGGTAAGTCCATTTCTAAATTATTTGTATTAACTTACATTGTTATGTTTTTGGGAATGTTGGTACATTAGATCCCGAGATCCTGAGGGAGTTTCTTAGCTTGTTGCGGTACTGGATTCATATTTGAGCCACTGTCTATAAATTTATACGTATGAATAGGTATATTTGGATTGTTACCTTCTTAATTGAAATACAATTCTATGTTCAATGTCGTTAGTGTCTTAATTGTATGATATTGAATAACATGGCTGTGAAGATTTTGAAAATATAACATGGAAGCATAGCTTTTGTTTTGTGTATGAGCCTTTTTATGAAACTTAAAAAGTATAGTCTAGTTCTAGACAGCCTTGCCGACGTAGTTAAATGTGACCACACCAGTCATCATCATCATCATGTCAGCCTAGAGACTTCTACTGCTGGACAAAGGCCTCCCCCATGGTTCTCCACACAGACCGATTTTAAGCCGCCCGCATCCAACCGCTTCCCGCGACGCAGCAGAGGTAGGCCTCCCGCAAGATGGACCGACGATCTGACCACACCAGTACTCTAAAGCAATTGCTGATTTTGCTTCAAGGACCTGACGATCAGATACTCATTGCCTAGCTGGACTGGACTTAGACTACCACCAGTTTAAAATTGTAGAATATAGTTAAATACTCTCTGTTTTTACCAGGTAAGTAATTGTGAGTACCTACCTACAAAATTACCGCGAAGTAATCCCAAACAAACAATGAGAAAATGTTTAACAATATTGTAAATGAAGCTTGCACGTGTCGTGTAAAGTTCATTATTTCAATAGATTACAATATATAACGCACGAGTGGCTTGATGAATTCAACAGTAGTGTGTGGCCTCGGGCGCCGTCGTAACCCTCCACTGCTTCAGGAAATAGGATTATCATTCTAAGCTAGATACGAAAGAACGTTACGTGCACTTATCTTATGTTATTCTTGTCATATAAATAACCCGTTTATATTGTTCCGTTTTATACATATATAATACTAGTGTATGATGCTAATGCGTGACTTTACGTGGGAAGACGACAAAAACTGACAATGTGTAGTATATTTATAATGTAGGTATATCTCTGGGATTTTTAGACAATTGTTTTAATAATTTATACGTGTAGAGGAAACAAATAAAATTAATTATTTTAATTTCACACTTATTTGTTTTTCAATACACCATAACGACTAACGCATTGCAGGGGTCAGAGAATTTTTCACGAATAAGAATAAATGGAAAAGTGGTACTAACACTGGAGAGAAAAATACGATGGCTAATTCTTGTTTACACAGTTTAAATAGGAACGCTTTCGATGCTAGAGAGCATATTTAAAGGAGCGTGGCTATCCTATGTGTTTGTTGGCAAATTCTGGTAAAAAATATCCATTCAGCTTCTAACAGTTTGACTAAGTTTAAACTTACGCTCTTCTTGACTACCTACATTGGCACGTCTTAGATTTCTCAATAAGTATTTTTAAATATAGTTTCTTATGCTTTTGATTAAGCCGTTGTCAAATCATGTCACACTGTTTAAATTATTACCGAGTTGTTCCTTGATTTGCATAATTGCTAATCATTCTATAACATAATTATTTTATTTTATTAAACCTTATTAAGACTATAATCTTAACAACAACATATTCATGATAAGTTTAATATATTAGACTTCTGATGAAGGGCTGCAGCGCTATACTTGATCGAGACAGATTAGTTTTTATTGCATATTATTATAATGCAGGATACAACTACTTACGGCCAACGCGCATACACAAAAACTAGCATACTGTAACATTATAATATTGATTGAATTTCAAACATAATGTGAATATACATACACAATAACAATAATTAGTCATTAAAGTGTCACCAATGATATATCACCTCCTAACAGAGACACATCAGTTAATAATGAGTAATCAAAACCGCACACAAGCACACAGACACACCTACATAGACAGATATAACAATACCTCGTGTCGACATAGAAGCGAAATTTAATATTTCCATTGTTAATATTTAAGCATTACGCCTTAGGAGTAACACGCTCACAAAGTTTTCCCCTAAGAAAATAAGGATAATTATTTATCCTTACACAAACACGAAAGAAGCATTTTCTGATACAATAACAATAATTGACTCATGCCTTATAAATATTCAATTTTGGAAGGCATACAAAATATAAAATGGCTACCACGACCTTTTAGGAGGAACGTGTAAAATGTCACGTCGAAGACTATTGGCGCGTGTTTCATTAGCGGTTTATGCTTCTATTTAAACTTTTAAAGTAGGTATTTAGTATTGGAACTGGTGGATACATTTTTACTGGAACACCCACAGAACAATATTTTTCTATTAAGTGATTAGGTGACACCTCAATTCTGAAGACGTAAGAGTATTGCCGTGCTGAAATTTGCTTACATAATATAAATAACTTTTCTACGAAGTTAGAGCATGTAATAAGCAGATATTTATACATCTCACAAGAAAGAACATATTGATTAAGTGTTATATGTTAAGTTATATATGTAATAATCGTGCCATACAAGTCAAATAGGCATTTGTATAAACCTAACATTTATAATCAGGGCATTCATAAGTCCATTCCAATGAGAAGTTTTTTTTTTATTTCTCTTTTGGCGAATGAAGAAGATATTGAAAGAAGAGCTAATGCAGGTAATAAAGTGAATGGAGCTCTGAAGGCGTTTATGAAGAGCCAAAATGTGTCCAAAAAGGCACGTTTGGCTGTCCATAGAGGGGTGTTAGTACCTACACTTATGTAGGTATGGTAGTGAAAGTTGGGTATGGCAGAAGAGACTTGCAAGTAGAATAAATGCTGTAGAAATGAGAGCACTGAGAAGTATGTGTGGTGTATCTTTGACTGTGACAGAGTTAAGAATTGTATGATGAGAGAATGTTGTGGGGTAAAAGAAGATGTAGTGACAAGCATCGAGAAAGGTATGCTAAGGTGGTTTGGGCACAAGGAGAGGCTGGATGACGAAAGACTTACCAAGCAGATATATAAAAGAGGAAGACCTAGACGGACGTTCTGTAACCAGATTGGGACCATCCTAAAAACAAGACAGGTTAGAAGTACCTACCCTGAACAGAAGAGCGTGCATGAGGAATCTGGTGGGAGTGAATGAAGCAAGAGAGATATGTCAAGATCATCGCAAATGGAATTCCGTAGTCTCTGCCTACCCCTCCGGGAAACTAAGGTGGCGTGAGTCTATGTATGAACTGTCTTATTTTTTAGCTACTTAGTAGGTACTAAGTATTCAAAATAATTTTGACTGTGACTTTGAAATGTTATTGGTTATCAATTTTCTTTTGTTATACTTAACATAGCATTTGGTAAGCGAAAACAGCAGATCGGGGTCTTAAGGCGTACACTAAGGGAGAGCCACGTTCAGCGTTCAGCAGTGCAACATGCTGATGCAATGAGATGATAAGTACTTATACAAAATATATAAACTGCAATAAGATTTTCTATCAAAAGAATTATCTAACTTTGTATGACCTACTTACATACATACTTAAAATGCAGATCATGATCAATAAGTAGTCGGTCAAAAAGAAAATTGATGAAAACATCTCATTACAATTAACTTGCCGAGATGTTTATACGAACATTTTAATCTGTCAGATTTCGGCTCAAAGTAAATCTCACACTATGGAAGTAGTGTGAGATTTAGGTAGGTACTTTGAGTGAGCCCTGTCCTACTTTAGGGACCTAAATAAAACAGTAGTTACGCAGAGCATGTACCTACTTAGGACGTGTACCTAACAGTGCGAAATTTCATCAGCATGTAATAAGCATGCACAAATGTATCCAGTTGACAGGCTGCACATAGCAGGTAATCCGGTAAGCCACATTGCATATTCAAAGTCGGCGTCACTAGATGGCGCGCGTGTGGTCGAGTCGCGTGCGCAATGTAACCGGAGCGACACGCGCAAGTAATCCAATATGGCCGTCGTGTCTCTCGCGTATCGGTACATTGCAGGAATGGCATTTTAATATCCCGCACTTAATGTCACTTATTGTTTACTTAGTTCATCGAGCGAGCAAAACCGCAATCAGCTAGCTAAACCTACGGAGCTTTGCATTGTTGCCGAGCGAGTTTCTAACTGGCCAATCTTTTGTAGTTTTAAGGCATAATAAGTATCGGTATGGATGTAAACAAACAAAGATTGCATTAAGCGATTTTTGCAGCACACCTCGGGTTGCACAATGGTGCGAAAGCTGGCGCGGCGCGGCAACAATGCGTCGTTGGTTGTATCAGCGCCGGCGCATCTCTCGGTGGCTCGTTAGCCCGCTGGGGGCGGTTGTTTGCGCTGCGATGGGAGCTAGCCCGAGACTGAGTTATGACGCCGCGCGTGATCCACTACTCCGTATAACAACCATTCCGTTTGTTCAACATCATTCTACATTCTAATTGAATGCAAATCTAAAACAATTTTGTTTTCAAATTGCTTAAAAAGAGCTTAATCTCACTTAAACTGCACGTACCTATAAGGTTAAACTCACAACTTCTATCTCCACATGGTCAAACTTTTTATAATCACAAATTGTTCAAGTGTTCAAAACAAAAAAGTGGGATCCAAAAAAATATAGCGAACAGTGCGAAAATCTGTCACAAAAAGAAAGAATTTGAACATATGAATAGACTAATTGGACATCTGAATATAAAATAACAAATTTTAGACTTACCTACTGGCGTGGCGTCCTCTATTTCATGGCATACTTAGTTGAAAACTAGCAAAATCACATTCTAGAATGGATGACTCCAATATGTGATGTATTTTTATCATTAGCTAGATCATCATCATCGCCCTAGCGTTATCCCGGTTGCATCCAAGACTTACACGCCTTGGAGCCCGAGGTCCGCTTACTGGTCTAACTAGATATGACAGAATATCAACTTTTCCACAGAGCGACTGTCGTCTGACCTCCGCAACCCGCGATATTCCATGGTTTACACCAGTATCAGTTTATTTAAGGGTACTGACTCCCCGTAATGACTGTCAAAGATCTTCATGACAGACGGGACCGACGGTTTAACGTGCTCTCCGAGGCACGGGGCAAGCGATAATTAGCAATTTAATACGCACTTAACTTCGAAAAGTCATTGGCGGGTGCCGTGGATTCGAACCCAATACCCTCTGTATGGCAGTCCGTTCGTATCTCCACTAGGCTATCGCTGCCTCATTTTTATCACTAGATATTATTGTTTAAAGAATACCATTAACAATGAACCCACAGTTTGTACCAAGTCTATTCTGAAATTAAATACGTTTATACAATCGATTTTAAACTTTTGCTATTTGTATTCTTATATCATACAAAATAATTTTGGCAGGTCTTTAACTTATTTCAGGTATAAATACCCGCTAAATTATTTTGTATGACGTTTACACAAACCTAATCTACTATATACGAAAACTCTTAGACAGATCCCAAACAATTCTCCTGGAAAAGCTTTTTGGGGCTTTTGTAAATCTTGTAGAAAGTTAAAAATTTTAACAATCGTTGATATACCTACAATTTACAATACCAATAGTATCCTATTTTTTATTATTAATAATTGAGTGGACTAAGAGGCTTTAACCACGTTCCAGTCATTGAACAAAAGCTTTTATTGGGTACAACAGTAACATGTGCATACAAAGGCAAAAAGATAAGATTACACCATCACCGGCTAATACTTAAACAATTTCGCGTTCGCAGTTCCGAATGCCGAAAAACGAACGTACAATTAAACACATAAGCAGCATAATTCAACATTACAGTGATAAGGCCGCGTCGTCAGCATTATAAAAGCTTTCGTATCAATTGAATCCATTAGCTGAGTACACAAGTCCTGTCTATTTGCTGATCAGTTTTTATCATTGGCTTGTCCGTGTTTGTTCGATCGGTCACTGAGTTATTGATGGCCTGTTTCCCTTTAACAAGTCATATTTGCAGTGTGACGTCATACACGGTGCAAATTACAGGTGGTGAAATGTTATTTGCTGTTTGAGCCACAAGAATAGCGAGTCTGGTATTTGTATGGGTAAAGCCGGTCACAGAGTAGGTAAAAGGTCTATTGCTATGCTAACATAACAATGTGATTTCAAAAATTTAAGATTTTTGTCGTTAATGGAAAAAAAATTTTTTAGCCTTCTGTTTTATTCTCGGCGATAAGCCCTCAGACCGAAATTGGAAGTTGACTTGGTCAGATCACCTACTTATTTTTATTGGCTTCAACCGTGGTTCTGCTTAAGTATACACATGTCTAAAAAGTTTCCACAACGTAAATATTCCAATGGCAATAATTTTCATCAAGTAAATAATACTTGCGACTTTTAACAATAAATATTTGTTCGACCATCGCAAACTAGATGGCGCTAGAGGTGCTATCTATAAACTCGCACTTAGTCTTATAAGTGTTTGTATTTCATGTTTAAATTAAACGCTTTCTTAAGGCAAATAAATACGAATCTTGAGAAAGGAGCGCCATAAAGTGTTCACGGGCTATCAGAGCCCGAGCCATTTGTCCGTTGACCAGCACTTAGCTTAACAAAAACTGATAGTTGTTAAACAAAAGAGCGTAACAAAACAGCGGCAACAAGATCGGACCATTTGGTACAGAAATAAACTAAGCAGTAAGAATTAACAGGGATAAAAGCTTAAAAGAGTAGCCGAAGCAGATTTATGTCGCGATGATCGCCGATGGCCGATTCACCGTGTTACAGAGCTTTTGTTTTTTACTTTTGCGCAACAACGCGTTGATGTACCGCATTCAGACTTTAATGTAATTGAAAGCAAATATTCTGTTTACTTTTATTTATCTTGAACTGTGTTTTATAGCCCTCGCTTTGAGTAATGTGTTTTTTGAATAGATTTCTCGTAATCGTCTGCATGAACGACGAATTGGTTGAACTGATTGCATTGCTACCATCTTATTTTAGCGGGATAATTTCTCACGTGGTATACTTAGGTATTTGTGTGATCTAGCATATGAATCCATTTTATACTTACATCGTACAGATAAAAATCATACCTAAATCTAATCCTGACGTTCTTTCCGACCGTCACTTCGTCATCGACGTTCGGCATGAGCAAAAATTATCTTAAATGTTAGATTGAGTCTTTAAATCCACTTCAAAAACACCCACCTAAGCACAACAAGACGAATACAGCATGTTTAACACATACACTGAAAAATACTAAACCACGTAAAGCCAGTAACGGCTAAACCATATTGTTATAACCAACATTATGGCATCCGACCGCATCATAAAACCTCCTGCCACCTCAGAATCGCTCAATGCGTCACATTTTACGCCACACGCTTAGGTACAAACGCACTTGAAAGGGCCACAATATGACACCTATTTCCCATTCATTGTCGCACTATTTACTCGCACGAATCGACACGACGGTTTATCACGCAGTCGCTACCCCCCGTCAGTTATCTGATAACGTTATGAATGCCTCACCACATTTGTCTGCACCTCGCCCATTCTGCACTAGTGTAAAAATCGTCAGCGAATGTGCTAGATAGCGATCTGTCATTTGTGACTGGGAGGGGAGCCGACTGTTTGCTCAACCGTAGATATGCCTGCTGTTTGCCTATGCTGTGGGTGCGAAATGATTTTACTTTACAACTTGTCGCACGTTTTCCGTGATTTTTAATGACAGGCGCTAATGCTCTCAATGATAAATATCTAAATGGAAAGTGAAATTCCGTGCGCCATGTTGTCCATAAAATTGTATTAAGTATGTGTTAGTTTTTACTATTACCTAAGCTATTTTATCGGTGGTTTATTTAACCTATCTTACCTAACACATAAGCAATTAGCAAACTTTATAACCTAGTCCAATGATGTCTTAAATATCGAATAAGTAGTTCATACTGAAATTACAGTAGATTATCTGTAATTACAGTAGATCAAAAAAGCTTCTAAGATTTTCCTCTATAGTAAAGGTAGGTACATTTTATTTCTCAGATAGAAAAGCTATTAATGAGTCTCAAAGTCCTCCAGTCGCATAAAGAGTGAATGGATATAAGTTATATACTTTATGGCTGAAGCATATAAGTCAAGCACCCGTCCATCTTGAGATCGATAAACATGCGTCAAGTATGTATACAGCACACACGTACGAATCGAGTGAGCAACTAAAACGAGATACTGGCAGAAACACCTATCAATTGAGTCGGAGCGAGCAAGCGGCCGATTGCCGTAATTTTTATAAAAAGAATTTCATCGGTAAAGTTCGCCAGACACATCGATTCGAAAAAATGTTTCATCAACAATAATTTTATTATCGTAATAACAAAATTACTGGTTTTACCGACGTACGATTCTGATCCTTAAACATATCAAAGTAGGGTGTTCTCCGAACGTTTGCTTATGTACCGGGGGGAGAAATGGAACCTTTTGTTAGCCTATAGCATTATTATTTCTCATTTTGTTTTGTTTATTAATACAATTGGCTGGAGGCGCAATATTGATATTCAAGTTTGATGATGACTCGCGCCCGTCTTCTCCCCGCTCTCTGTATTTTTATGGGTTTTATAACAATTGCATTTCGTTGTTCCTTTTTTATTCAGCCAAACGCAAATTGAATAATGTTGTCGAAAACTTTATAAAATTTTACTAAGCAAAATATAAATGTAACGTAGCAGATTCAACGGTGTAGCATTGAAGAACTGGATTGCTATTAAACGAAGTGAGCAAAATAATTTTTAAGGTTCTCATACCATAAAGCACGGATTATTTCTCATGGAGAAAACAGAATGACGTGAATAAATAACTCGCAGAAATATCAATTAAACAATTATGCTGTCCGAATGGAATCGTGTGTAATAATAGTGGGCCCGGCTATAACTCAGGCGCATCTGTACTACGGCTATTTGCAAAAGGCACGACATGCACCGCATGCCCGTACACCACACATAGACCTGTCTCCACAATTACAAACTATATTGTTATACTTTTTATGTTATTCACTTATAAAGATCAATACTTAAGCTCTACGGAAATGCCTTTTTATTTTATTGCTTAATTCCCGACCTTTTCTGCAAAAATGTGTAATGCCTCGCAGTAAAATGCTTTTTAAATGTGCGGCATTAAATGCATCTGAAATAATGACGGATATTAGAAACATTCTAAATGCCTGAGGCAACAGGTGTCAATAGGCACTAAAAATTCGTAAGTTGTATATTATGATAGTGAACGCCCAGCGCGTAGCGCGTATATAAGAAATTACGTTTGAGCAACTAATCGCGGTAGGCCTCAATAAATAAAGTGCATGTTTATGTTGTACATAATTGACACAAACACATAAATATAAGTAAGTATGATAAAACTGTGCCCGGAGCGTTTCCATACGTGCTGGGCGCACATATCATACAGGTAGTGGCAGCTATAATGTACAACAAAACTGCTGTTTACCGACTATTTTCTAATTTTAATAATTTCGCGTAATAACGCAATAAATAGACAACATATAATGCGATGCAAATGAAACGTGTGTCGTTAATGCCCGCCCGATACGAGAATGAACAAGTTACAGGTTAAAATACGTGATCTAAGATCCTAACAGCGGCTAATCAATGTTGCTTATACGTCCGATTACGCAGAATCGATTCACGCGAGATCTCGACTAATATCGATTATAACATTTTACATCGATAGAGCTTCCTGCATACAGTGTCTCCATATTATAATCTATGATAATTTCATATGTAAATTCTGAAACGGTAGTATTTCTGAGAAATTCGCACCTACGAGTATGTATGTATTTGCTGCGCTTCATCGTTACTAATTTCATGATATGGAGAGTTTTCTGCCATATATCAGTAATTTTCCAGTATGGAGTCTACATAAATAATGAGTACACTCTGTAAAAAAACTCGTTCGCGTTCTTGGAAAAGTTTATCCGAAGGTCCCTGACACCGATTAAATGTAACTTATGTAAAGCTCTACAATACCATTTCCTGTACAATAAACCAAAGATATCCATTTATATTATGAATTATTTGAAGATTTAATCTGAATTTGACCGTTAATTCGGTGACAACTATAGTATAAAATTAGATGTCATGATTTAGACTCTTTACTAAAGTCCTAAAATTCCTCCCTATTTAAAACTATGTCTATTTCTGCCCGAAGGTTTATGTATTAAATAACCAATGCGTTTACTAAATTATAAAATATCATCATTTTCGACTTGAAACAAAAAGTTACCACTTACCTTTCTCATAACTAATCTGTCTCTCCTGCTGCCGAGCATTATCAGCGGCGACCTTGAGCAGACCCTGGATGTTCCTGAGTAGTGTCTCGGTGGAGGAGACCAGGGTGTCTGCTGTAGGGTCCACGGGCACGTTAGGAGGGGTCCCCGCCTGTGCCGCGTAGCTCACCGGCGCCGGGGACGTCGACGCTGGCAACTCTCGCTCACCGTCACTCAGATCACCACCTGCGACAATATGCCAATGTTATACCCAAGGCTGGCCTATATTTCGCAGAATAAGCATTGGAATGACTGGTTGCAATGCTTATTCTGCGAAATATAGGCCAGCCTTAAAAATGCTATTCTTATTCTTATTGTTGTCATATATCGCAGAATGAGCCTTGCTTTTTCAAGTAGCAAAGCTTATTTTGCGAAATATAAGGGAGCTTATTAAAGAAGCTCCTATATTCTAGTTGGTGATACGTTCATGTCTGTTATTGTTCACAGAATAAGCTTTGCCATATGAATTGCAATGCTTATTCTGTAAAATATAGGCGAGCCTTAACGTGGGTTGGTGGTTGTTATCATTCTTAGGATAAGCACTGGTACTTTATAGGTACGTATACTTAGCAATACTTATTCTGCGAAAAATAGGCCAGCCTTATTCTGGCTATTGCGATTCTGCTTGTTGATAGGTAGTAATAGTCATATATATATAAAGATCCAGAAAGATATATATATATATATATATATATATATATATATATATATATATATATATATATATATATATATATATATATATATATATATAGGTTTTTTGGGACTGTTATTAGATGTTACTTAGAAAGTTATTGTATTTGTATTTTTCAATATAAGTAGGTAACGTTTTAGTTTTAGGTTAGTTCTAGGGACACCACGCAGTTATTTAAATTGTGCAAGCACAAATTCATGGTAAGGTTTTCACATAAAAAATATCTCAGAACAATTTACAATCTGTCCTCTAATCCTAAAGCACACAAAGCCTTTACTGAGACAACCAGATAACAGGAACATCAAATTTCTAATCAATACGTCCCAAATACAAAAAAGTCGTTGTTCTACATAAACATTTGTCCTGGATGAGAATCGAAAGCAAGACCGCCGTCGTAGCAGTCTTGCTTTCGATTCTCACCCATCATCATCATCTAGACAAAACATATATTAAATATGTATATATTTTGCGACTATGTCAACTCATATTGCCTCCGTAAACTTTAAAAGGATAATTTCAGTTTATGTTTATATGCCAATTAATTTCAACTTAAACAAGTTCCTCATAAATACATAAATAAACACGGTCTACTGGAAACCTAGTTTGACATATTAGGTAAATCAAATTAAGTCTACGTTATATGATCAGTGTCTTACTTTAAATAGCAGCATTTAATTATTCTGTCAACACTTTGGTAAAAGACAAACAGTTATCAACTTTCGTGAAAACTCCTACTTCTATTATAAATGCAAGGGTTTAAGAGGATGGATGGATGTTTGTTACTCTTTCATCCAAAATCAGGTCAAAATGTGTACAGCCTTTTCAGTGTTTTAGCCTATACACCAGAGTGACATAGTCACCATCAGTGTATATATTACGGGCAATGTGACTAACAGGGCCGTATTAGGTAATAAGGGCCGAGTATTATGAATAGTTCCCGTGAGCATCGGGCTATTTGATAAATTTAAGAGTTTAATTACTTAGACCGGTCCATATTATAATGCCCGACAGCCCGTGGTCCATTTAAAAAATCAACGTAAGCCCGTAAGGTTAGGTGAGACTGTAACTCAAGGAAAACTAAGGAAAACTTGATACAAACCCTATACCAACCCGTTTGGCCAGCGTGGTATAGTAGGCCAATTCATCCTTTCAAAGGAGTGGCCTAGTCCAGCAGTGGACTGTTAAAGGCTGATGATGATGATGATGTAACTCAAGTAAGCAGGTTATGTTAGGTTCTCTTGTGACCCTTAATCCAAAAATAGGAGCCCTGCTAAGCAGGGCTCCGTCAACTTTGTGTTTTTTTATTTAAAAATTCGGACGTTAACCAACTCATGCTGGTAAATCTTAGGATTTACAGGTAAATCTTACTGGTAAAAACACTTAAATAAAACATTAATTTGACGGAGCCGTGCTTCGCAGGGCTCCTATTTTTAGATTAAGGGTCGCAAGAGAACCTAACCTAACCTACTTACATGAGTTAGAGTCTCATCTAACCTTCATTTCATTTGTTTTATTGTTTTGCCCAAAACGTAGTTGTAGTGTGAAAAGTGATTAGGCATGAAATTTTAATCAAAATGCTCATGTGACATGAGCATTATGTATACAGGCCGATCACTATTCATAGGGACCAGACTTCTCAAGTTGCCCGTAAAATATATACATTTTGCAGCCCGTCGCCCATACGAACAGAACCACGGGCAGAAACTAGCGATTAATAAAATAAATCAATACCATATTACAATGCAAGGCTACTTATAAATATAAATTCATTCAATAACAGCTTCATAAGAAGTCATAAAATGGTAGTGTACCATAAAAAAACCGCAATACCGACAAACACCGATATTCGAAAATCGCGTGCATGTATCATTTGGTTCGCAATTATTGTTGAGATGAACATCGATATCGCGTGGTGATCATCGGCAAGGCTTTGATGGAGTCCGCCGAGCAAGCCTGCTTATTCCGAAATATATTTGCAATGACGCAACTTTAACGAGCGAGATTACAAAGTGTCACGTGTAACTCAAATGACAAAACAAACCTGCGAAATGTGCTGCCGCAAAGTTCTTTTTTGGTAAAATTTATTATGAAATATTCTAAGTAAGTTTTTGTTTTATTCAAAATGGATAAGCACAAGCATGTTTTACATTTCATTTGTGATGGTCGTTGTGTTTATAGTTTACTACTATCAGAACATATTTTCAGAACATTCATCTTCATATTAACAGAATAAGGATACTCGAAAGCCATTCGACACCGAATGGGCTGTCTCTAACCGATTTATATGCCTCGCTGCACTATGGCGCAAGTTATTCGCTACGAGGACGGCCCAGCTATTCGAATATTATATCGATTTTGTTCCATAATTACTCGCTTGGCATTTCAGACAAAGACATTATTTTCGCAGATCTGATGTCAAAGTTACCCTTAAATTTTACGATGGCATTCACCTACTAAAAGTACCTTGCTAACATTTAGGCCGATGGATGATGAAACTTGAAAAGTATATAGCATTTTTAAAATGACGAGATAATTACAATAATGTACGCCTTATGTCAATAACGGACCTCACACATAAAAAAGAAAGTGTTTCGATTGGCGTCTCTCACGGTCCAAAATAATCTATCGATACATTTAATTTAACTGACAAGATAGTGACCGCTCATCAAATAATGAAGACAACATCGTTTCGTCATTGTAGATGCGCACGATAGCACTCTCGGGTTGTCACAACACCATCTCCCTAATAAGGCCAATTAACAGGATCCTAAGAGATTTAAACAAACGAACATAAACTCTATAACTAATGCTAAGGACGCAGAATCAATCGGCCGGCGCGACCGACTTAAACACTTCACGGATATAAAATGAAATTAGATTCGAGATGAGAACGTTGATTGAAAGGAAAAGGTAACATCAGATGAACAAAGATCAAAGTTGAATGACACGAGCTTATAAAAAGCATTTTTATAATGAGACCGGGGCGATCGTGACGAGCGTGAATTACGCATCGACAGAATTAATTGTAAATAAACTATAAATATTACGACACAATTAAATGTGATCGGCAAACGGTGCGCGTGCCGCAAAAACTGATTGGAGATATGGCTTTTCTCATTGGATCTTTTGTTTGCACAAATTTCCCGGGGCTCATCCTGTAATTCCGCGGCCAGGCGCGGGTGTTTCCTATAAATCGTAGCCAGTTATGCGTTCCCACGCTCTCTGAGCATTTTGTGTGCAGCTTGCAATAACCAATACACAATCCTTATTGTTTCACTTAATTTAGCTATTGTATGCACCAAGTATTTACATTTGCGGATCAATGTTTTGATTTGCACCGTCGTGTCTGTTGCCACAGTGTGCAATGTGAACATGCTTTACTATTAGTGCTGTGGTGCGACAGAAACTGTTCAATCATTATAATAAGTATGTATATTCTCATAGTTAGTGGCAGTTCTTTGTTGTTTATTTTCTGAACGGGCAATAAATGCTAGATGATATCGGAAGATCTAAATGAACTTGCATCGTTTTTACCGTTATAAATCTCTCCATCATAGCTCTGATTTTATGATTTTCCCATTCTATTTTCAAATGGCTGTAATTGCGTTTATAAGTTAGTGACGTCGGCCTAATAACTAGTTTTGCTTGATTGATGACGCTGAAGAAGATAGTATACTAAATTGATTAAATATTTAGTACAGCAATAAGCTCATGAATAAAAAGCCGAGAATAAAACGAACCTAATACATGTCGCCGGAGAAATTGTCATACCATCCATCACTTGACTTTAATGGTGTTAATAGTTCATGATATATGATGGTTAACTAAACGAACGCCTTCCTCGTTATTAAATATATTATTACTCCGAGTATGTCGTACACATCAAGTGTGTGGACAACTTGATAGCTATGTTTTCGTTTTGTAATTTTCATATGAAAACTTCCCGATGATTGCGCTTTGAGCTATTAACCTAAAGGTCATGAGAAACAGCTCATTTTAAAGTATATTAGGTACAAACAACAAAACGTCTTGTGTAAAATTGAATTGGGTCCTTTTAAGCGCTATTCATACATCATTGGGGGCAATTGCGGCCGATACTGGTAATAAGATTTTATTATATAGGACCATTACAAGCAAACGTGCGGTGTCTAGGGATCAACATGGGCAAACGTATGGGAACGCAGGCGTATGATCATTTGCTAATCGCTCGCCAGGATGCGCCTGTACACCTACATATCCATATTGATTCTATGTTATTATTGTTGCGTACACTCAATTGTGGATTCTACCCAAGAATTGCAACTTTAAACATATATTATTAATATACAGTGTAATCGAGACCAATTTATAGTATAGGACTATAAAATAATTAACATTGGCTGTTACATTGTTTCGTCGCGGAATTATTTTACACAAGCCTTACCAGTCTAGAATAAAAGGAACGGTGATTTTATGGCTGATAATTTCCGAACTATGAATGCTGAAGGTTCCAGGGCTATTACTGGGTAATTTCGTGGGGCATTACATGGCAAGTATATTGAGCGGGTGATACCCGGCCGTGTTGCATTAACACAGACACTTGCTTGTCGTACCTAGCCGTGTTCACTACCATACTAAACTCATTTACCGATACGTTTAATTTATATGAAATTAAAATATCTTCATCTAGCTGATAAATTGCGAATTAATATTTTTTTACAAAAAGATTTAAATGATGCTACGATCGTTTTATTTTAAGATCTTCTCTTAGGATCTACCTCTTTTTAGCTTTGATACTTATACGTTTATTATGGTTAATAACAGAAGAAATTATGAGTTTAGTTGAAGATTTGAACTTGTGTCTATTGCTATCAGTAATTTTGCTAGGTTAGAACTCCGTAGCGAGTTTAGTCACTCGTTGTAATGTACTGATCATGCCTTTTAAGAGTCAAATCTCTGTTGTATATTTTATGTCTCTCTTTTGCAGTTATTTAACAGCATGATTAAAAAAAACGTTTGAAGTTATTGCCATTGGTTTTGCAGGGCACATAGTAACCGACATATGCATTGCAAGTCAATCACAATCTCATCCGAGCTCATAGTCTATGAGTTTGAAGCACATACAACTTTCCTGTCCAAGAAATGAGACTGTTACAAGTGTAACATCAGGTGGTCTCAATGACAAAGACCTTAAAAAT
Organism: Euclidia mi; assembly: GCA_944739405.2. NCBI lineage: Eukaryota > Metazoa > Arthropoda > Insecta > Lepidoptera > Erebidae > Euclidia > Euclidia mi. Next base: position 92,900,975 of record OX123183.2, on the reverse strand, counting down.
AACAGAACAGTCCATGACCTTTTGAACAGTAGTTCTTTTACCTGAGTAATAAAAAGACATCCAGTACGACTATTACGTGGCTTACCGTCGTCTTCATCTTTGACATTATGATCCTCTTGGTCAGAGAGCGGGGCATCACTTTCGTCCGAATGTGACCGCGGGCTGGCGGCGGCCGTCGCGGCGGACGGCAGCCGTGGTGGTTGCGGGGTTCGACGGGAGGCAGCTGAACTTCGCCCACTAGCGGAGCCTTCGCCCCGGTCCCGGTCGCGCTCGCCCCGCTCCGACCGATCACGGTCGCCACCGGAGCCTGACTTGGACAGGTTGAGGACCGGACTGTGGCCTGGTGAAGAACCTGTGAATGTATTTGTTATGTGAGTTGCCTGTCACTTGTAAGAATATGGTATCCGTGCTGGTTTAATAACTGTAGTGGCTGGAAATAAAGGTGAAAATGTGACATGTCCAAGTCCTATATATTTCTTAGTTAACACGATTAAGAGACAGTTTCATCACCTCCGGATAGACCTTATCTCTCAGATAAATTCAAACCGGAACGAGATTTGTATTGATTATCTGACAAATTAATTTAATCAGAGAGTCGTAAAACCGGCCTTAAACTTGTTAAATAAACTTGTTTAATGTATACAAATAGCGAAAGTTTAAAATTGTTTAACTGTATACGTCTACTGCTGGACATAGGCCTCCCTCAAGTCTCTCCACATAGACTGATCCTGAGAGAGAGAAGTAATATTACAGGGCACCAAATAAGAAAGTGCAATAATTGAGATTTCAAGTTAAAACAGTAAAAATACAATTACGTTACGTGGGTAATATAGCTAGCCATTTATATAACAGTAGGTATGACTAAAATAATTTACGTAACATAACCAGTGACAGTTAGGTGTCACAATCACATTTTCAATAGATCAACTGTAGCAGAACCGTATAATGTCCGATTTGCGCAACAATACTGCTCGCACCTAATTAGACGAATCGGAAAGTTAGCAATTGTATTACCATTGTTTTCTTCCAGTCTGTCTGTTAATTAGAAATTAACACGATTTGTTCTAAAACGATGTTCTGTCTGTGTCTAATCATGGTAAACAACGGAACTATGATCACGGCGGGTCGGTTTATGAGGATAAAGTGTTTATCTTACCGTTATGTGACCCCTCCCGAGCCTTATCCATCGCCATAACTCGTTCCATGTCACCTCTTTCGTCACGCAATCTGCAACAAACGAAACACACATTAATAAAGTTTCTTGGAAACTGTCGATATCTTATTCATCATCATCATACTCGTCCCTATTTGTCTACCAATCGTCTGCACGATCCACTATTTCTCTCGTACTATAGATATAATCTTTAGTTGTTGATTCACGTCCCATTCTTTCTGAGACAGTCATCAAATAAAAAAGTGAATATCCGGTCTTGTAGTTTCTGTGAGTTAATTATGAATCATTGACTGATGACAAATGATAATATTGTGAGGTTAAAATACGTCGGTGTGAATATTTTCTATTCTTAGACTTAATCTGTAACTTGCTGCATCATTATTCATCATCTGATTAACAAAATTAAATCTTGAACTGTTCGAAATCGGTCACGCTACCGCACGTAATGATGCCTTACAAAGCTACTGACAAACAATTTTATCATTTGAAACCATAAAGCATGCTTCCCACTGTGTTGTGAAGCTACTACAAAGGCAGTAGTATAATATTATAGAACCCCGCTGCGCTTCTTTGTGAACGGATGAAGACGGTGTATATAATCATTTTGTATGCCGATCTCTCGTACCGCTACCCTAATTCTGTAGGTCCTTTTTGATTGTGAATTATTGGACTTTTGATGCTTCCGTTTCAATACTATTTTTATTAATATTTACTTATTAACTTTTCTTTTGTGTTGTCTGTTTATGAATTTTGAATTATTTTAATAATCCACGGAATTAGAAAACTTTTACAGTATTCTACCTGCATCGTAAATATATTTAAAACTGTTTCCGTTCGCAAATAAAGTTAAATTAAAAATATATAACAAAAAAATTGGTGAAAATGAAGTTGTTCATTTCAAAGGGGTTAGTACTGCAATTTTTGCCTAGTAATGCCTTTTGAGCATTTGAATATAAATGACGTCTGAAAGTGAAAATGTAACATACATAATAAGTGGCTGTTTTAAACCTTCGCGGAACCCTTTTGCGGATTACAGGGTAGTGACAAAACAGAGGGAGAACATCAAGAAGATCGAAGTATTTACAAGCTGACTTTGAGTTTATATAGCTATTTAATTTAGAGTAGTAAACTAAATAATGTTTAACTATCCGTCCAAGTTGTGAGAACGAAACTTTTGTCTAGTGCCTCGGGTCAATAACTTGTTAATTATGATAATTTTAGCTGTTTGTGGTCTATAACTTAATTAAATAAATAAATTCTGTTTATTATTGACATTTAGTTAAAGATTTGAGAACTTTAAGAAAACATTTTTATCGAACTAAGAGATTATGTAGAGATAAAAGGCAGTTTTTAGTCGAATTTTGCCAATTGCTTACAAGCTATTGCTGGTACCAAGTGTATCATTGTGTTTGCCTATGAATCAAAGGCATATTGTGGGTTGGTTGTAATTAATAATGGGGTGTAGGTTGAGATGACAAACAGGTTCAAAAGATGCGAATATTAGTGGTCACCAAGGTCTTTAGTATACTGGTAATGATTAAAGTATTATAATATTGTCATAGCTTAATGGATACTTTAATAATTATTATTTATTTATTTTATTTTCTGTCACATACAAAGGTTTACTTACTCAATGTATCATACACCCACGTTTGTAATATCTTCACATAATGAGTGTTATATTCGGCGCATAGAGTGCTTTCTCTGTATCGTGCATTACTCTACACACGAACCCTCCAAATGGAGTCGTTTGGTACTCGTACTTTACTGACGAGTCACGGAGCTCCGTTTGAATTTAATATATTTTTCATTTCCGTCGCCATTAATATGTAAATAATTCTTCAGACCGTTAAAATCTTTTGATCGTGTAATATAAAATTGTTCAAAAATGTTTCTTCCCATGTTTAATGATAAAAGTATATCTTTATTTCAGACATGAAAGCCCCTTGTGGGAAATATTATAAAATAAATATTGATCAAATGTTCATCCATAATTATGATTTCGTAGCTAGGGGGCAGGCAATCTAGAACTTGCGAAAGTAGACTTAGTCTCTGTATGAAGTTTTGTTGAATTGCTGTTGGATCCATTGACGGTATTGGTTGTTATAGCTATGTAAATGTTCCATAAAAATGCTACTGTTCTTGCAGCGTACACTAATTCTGCCTGTACTTTAAGTAGATACGTCTGCAAAAGTCGATATGAATGAAGTTTTAAAGCATGTTACCAAATATAACACATAATTAACATTTTTTGTCAATTAAAAGCTCTTAACAAGGCGCCTCGGGCCCTCAACGAATCAAAAAGAAATGCTCGACTCATCGCCACACGATCGGACAAAAGATAACACTTCAAATCAATAAAATAATAAATTATTTCCACTTCCTCCATTTTATTTTTATCTTTACAAAAGTGTTGCTGTGATTGATGATGTTAGTTGAAGCTAGAATTAAAAACAGATACGGCTTATTCTCAAATGTTTGATCACGGGAGACTGTTTGATGATCAATCTATTTAGTTTTATCAGCATCCTTTCAACAGTTATAAATAAAAGATAGCTCTATATTATTATAATAAACTAGAGGACGCAAGCAGCTACGCCTGCATTTTTTTAAAATTTACCCGTTTTGGCCGATCCCGTGGGAATTTCGGAAAATCCCTTCTTAGTGCACCCCTACGTTCCCCAACGAACATACATGCCAAATTTCAGCTTCCTACGCCCAATAGTTTCGGCTGTAGCGTGTCTGTGAGTCAGTCAGTAACGCAAGGATTTTATATATTAAGATTACCGTATTAGAACTCTTGGTCAGATACTATTTAGCGTGGTAAAACAATTTAGCAAATAAACAGTTTTCATTAAGTGCGCAATTAGGTTGCGTTCTGCATAACATTCCGATGTAGATACATTAACAAGCACCCCATCTGTCGGCGGCAGCCATCGTCACTCTGTTACGAAATAATATTATTCATTCACTTGTCAAAACGCAAATTGGCGACGAATCGTTCTGTACACTGAATTACAAAAATAAAAATATGGAGGCGGGAATTTGATTTGTTGCGTAAATATTTATATTGGGTTGTTGAATATTTTAAGCACATTTTAGTCGCATATTTACATAATGCAGGCTTAAATAAGATTTATTAGTGTCTTGAACTTCAATAATGAATTAAAGTCATATTCAAAAGACTTTACATGCAATTAAAGAAATCAAAAGGCTGGTTGGTAGGTAATTGAACTGATCTAAATGAATTTCTTTGTAATCTTTTTTAAACCTATAAATAAGACCTGCAAATCTCTAAAAATCTTGTGCTGAAAGAAGTTTTGAGAGATTTTGCAATCGAAGGAACCAGAATATTTTATATACTAGTCTACCAAGCCAACTAGACGAATGTCAACGTGACAAAATTCAACATAATTCAACAATTATAATCCAGAAATTATTTATCGTAACGTGCGAACGCGGCGTGTGAACGTACAATCGGTACTAAGAATTTCTGGATTATAATTATTGAATTATGTTGAATTTTGTCACGTTGACATTCGTCTAGTTGGCTTGGTCGACTAGTACTTAATGTATTTTATTCTATTCATGTCCATTAAGGGTCACATTAAATACTTATTTGTAGAAACTTAATAGTCATTAATGTATCCAAATAGGTTTTCATAAAGTTAGCATACTTTACTTCGCTGCAAAATGTCTTATCTATGTTACATCGTCATTGTTTCAACAAAAATAGGCACAAGTATCTAATCCCCATATCAGCGGTGGCTCATTACCAAATAATGAGCTAAGGTCGTCGCATTATTTAGCATAAAAAGCACATAATGAAGTAATACGAAGGTAAACATAGTTACCGTTAACCATTGCCATTACAGAATGGGTAGTGGCCTAAACAGATATTCCGGGGCCACGAGCGCGGACAATGCGTTGCTATCTACCACCAAAGCCAACGCACGTTGATTAGTTAATACTGGCTCGTTCACATAACCTAATACCGCACTACCGACCGTTCCGAAGCGTTCTTGTATGCATAATCTGATTAGCGCAAGTATTAAACAAAGCTTTCGGTAATAGTGCTGTCAATTTACATAACCGAGTTGCGCACAACTGCAATGTTGATCGAAGCCGTAGAAACGCGAGATCCGTTTAACTATATACATAATTAAGTCGCCCCGAATTTGCATTCTCAAGAATCGATTAAGAAAATCAAATCCTGTCGGAGCGTCACTGCGTAAAACATTTGCTTGACACCCAAATCAAAAATCGTTTTAGCTCACCCCAGCGGGAGGGTTGGGGAAGCGTCGACGCCTCAACATTTATTATTTCAGACATATCACTCACATGCAAAACAAACTTCGTCCGATCCATCAAAAAGTTTCGTCTCATACCCCCTCGCTTCCTCCGCAACAAATCGAGTGTGTAAGTATCGCGGTTTCGAGTAGTCTATGTTTTATTACTATTGTTTTACACATATAGATTTTATTTTATTTTTTACTATTTAGATACCTACTAAAGTTCAAAGAATAATCAAATAAACTAGCCACTTTTATACAAGAACGCCACTGCGTTCTGTATTATTAAACACGATGCACAAAATAGCTCACAAACTTAAACAAAGAGTTTATAAGTTAAAGAATAAATAAGCTTGTTCATCCAAAAGAAATGAGCATTGTAACCCTCCAAACAGTCAACAAAGCTTCGAAGAAAATCGAGCGAAAAAAGGCTAAAAACACCTTAGGGGTTTACTAATCGAATAAAAAATATCAGCGACCAATGCCGATGTGTGGGGGAGAAATGGAATAAATTATAAAGAAAATACAAGTAGCAAGGGGCTTTGTTATGAGTAAAAAGTTCCAAGCATATGCAGATAACGTAATGTTTTGCTTTTGAAATGATGTAAAGGCAATATTGGCGCGTAATAACGCGGTGCATCAATTTAAGGATATATTGCATGTTGTGTCGTAACAAGGAACACTTTAAAATATTTCAGAACAAACATTAGATGCGTTTCTTAGTTTGTTGTTGCTTGTTGGAATGAAAACTCTATAGGTACGGATGAGGTAAATCAAGAATTACGTATTAACTATCGTCGTGAGTTGGCGTAATGAAGCGTGTTTTTCTTGAGTTTCCTTGTTTGCCAGATAATGAAAGGTTAATAGAACTGGATCTAGATAGCTTGTTTTGTTAAGGGTAATGAGATGGTCAGATCCAATGTATATTGTTATCTGCTTGACTTTTCTACGCATCATAAATAACCATTTTCCAGAAACAGAATCCTTACATTAATAAAAAGTCATCCGTTGTCAATACATGTTTTACAGAAGCTAAGAAGTTAGTTGTGGCTACAATAAACCAGTTTCTAGGTCTGACTCAAAAATACTTTGCCCTGTGAGAATCATATTAATTGGTATCAATGAATTACGGTGACCAATTTATTAATTCCACAAAACAACGTCTTAAAATTCGCAACAAGATACACAAATTGCCATTCTTCAAGAAAAAGATAATTAGCCTAATCAATATGTAAGGACAAACATTTAGGGTGGTCGAATGCAAAATAATAGGCCAGAAAGTAACATGATGACTTGTCGCGGGCGGCGCACCGCGGCGCGCCCCTACGCATAAACGTCACGACGTCATTTGTAAAAATTGCGGCCTTCCAACTTCTCCAATTTTGCAACACGAACTCTATAGAGTCGTCATAATGATAAAACTTATAAAAACTAAAACATAACAAGAGTTTTCACAATAGCACCGCCTAATATATTTACATTTTATCTACTTTGTATAGGTTCATTTGCTTTTCAACTAATTCCTTTGATATATTTCATACTTTTAATAAATCTAGACGCATGCATAGGCGTAAAAGACATAATAAGATGTCTACCAGTAATACGAATTTCGTATTCGAGTCGTTTCGTGTTGACTACAGTTTTTATGAACAAGCCACTCTACGGAACTCGTGTTCTATTGCGGAAATATCTCACCAAAATAACCAAATTCGGGGGCGTCGAAAAGAAACAGTACGACAGTGGGACCTTCGCGAGGGAAACCGGAGACAGTTATTTAAATTTGAATAATATAATATGGAAAAAATTACATCATTTAATACCGTAATAAAAGTGCACTAAGCGACCGGGGCATTACGCTTGCCAAATACAAGGGACATGCAAATTCCGCTTATGAAACGTGAAATGAAATATAAAATGTGTTTGGTGGAAAATAAATAATGTATCTGGGAGCTTAGGAGCTCATTACGATATTACAAGTACGTGAGAAGATTTAAGTTGTCGTTGGAAAATCTGTGAAGATGGACGATTTTTTAAGATGTTTTTAGAGTTATGTGCAGTTAGGGCTGTCATCAGAAGTGTCGTAAAAACGTGATGCTCTCGTAACGTTGAATTACTTTTCTCTCACAAAAAGAAATTGTAAAATGATAGGCACGTCTGTAGGTGCGGACAAGAAGCGTATGAGTGCTGCAGAAACGTAAATGACGAGCAGTGAGGTAATGACTCGGCACACGACAACGATATTGCTAACTAGGTGTTTGTTTTGCTGAGCTTTAATGACTAAAATAATAAAAATTCACCGTGTGTATTGAAATAGCAAGGTATTTGTTCGCAGTAGATTACCGCAGCGTAACGAGATTCTGATCGGGTCCGATGTTATTAGGATTTAAGCGCCACCGCGTCGCCTCTCCTGGCGCAATGTTGGATAATTATGCAAAATTGCTCCTACGATTCGTAGATCCCCAGTTTTTAGGGGCCATTACCATTATCTGTAATGGGAATGCGTTTTGATAATGTCGAATATCATTGTACCTACTTACAATTATTAGGGAAATTTGTTTGAATTGCCATTATGTTCAGCTGTTTTTTGTGAGTTTCCGATTCTTAAGTGGTTACTTAATGTTTATTAGCTGGAAACTGCTTTCTGTTGATGCCACCATTGCATCATCGTTCATGTAACAATTATGCGCCAACTTTAATTGGGTATTGATTGCTGATTCAAATTGTAGAATGAGGTGTATAATTATGTTACATAGGCCTAATGTACTTAACGCTTGTGTATTTATCATATTAAAATATAACGTGTTGCACATAAAAACATATCCGTTACAACGTTTAAAAATGTGTTGTAATCCTAGCCGAACAATTGAGTGACCACCGATTGCATAAATATGGCTTCAATGCACATGCATGTGGCGCGACCGCAGAAAATTCACATCCATCGGCACACTTCCAATTCAATTCCTTGGATAATGTAAAGCGACAAAGATATCCGTGTCTTCTAGCCGCTTGAATACGAACTCGTCGATTCGCATGAATTTGTTCGGGTAGACGGTTGATATTGTGCATCGTTCGCAGCGGCTGCTCGGCCAGGCCTCGACGCATGGGTAATGATTGTGATCGAAGTGATCGGTCGCGTTGACCGCAACATGTTCCCAACGAGACGATAATGGTGAATCGACGTACACCTTTTATTTTCTGCGGTGATAATATAGCATTTTATGAATCCGAACTTATCTATATACACGGAATAACAACGTACAGGCAGTTATAATTGAATAACTAGATTTATGAGTTCATCTGCAAATACCTTCTTTGTGTAGAGACGGAAAACTCGACATCAAACCCTAAACGACTGCCTCGTTGGTCTCGCGGCATAAATGTGCGCGTGGGATCGGGAGGTCCCGGGTTCGATTCCTGGGTCGGGCAGTGTTATTGGGTTTTTCTGTCACGAAATTCTCAGTAGCAGCACGGAGTCTGGAAATGTGCCCGGTACGGCAATAGGCTCGCCCCTTATTACGTGGGACTAAAGTATATTTGGCAAAAGTGGGTGTAGAAATACACCTCTGCCTACCTCTTCGGGGTTATAGGCGTGAGACTATATATGTATGTATGAGTTCATCTGCTAGATAATGAACATGTCGAGATATAAACTGCTGTCTCTTTACAGATGTTATCTGACAGACAAACGCAGTATCTGTGTCGATTTATCTCAAACCAGAGTCGAACATTGTGATACATCCATCATAGTTTTGTCCACCCTGTTGATAAAAATAACATCGAAGTTTAGATAAACTTATATTGATCTAATAAAACTAATATATTAGTTTGATTATTCGATCTAAGATCTTCGATAGATTTGAGACCCTATAATCAACGAGTGATTAAGGAAAATAGCATGTAGTTTTTTTGTGTGTCTGACTATGATAATAATTATCATAATAAATTGACTGTCTGCAGTATTACAATAAAAAAGTTGAAGTGAACATATTAGATCACGGACTAACTAATATAAATATTAATTAGCATACCGAGAGCCGTATGAGAATTTACGTAAGTACTTGTTTAGATATAATCAGTTCTGTGATAATATCTTACTTTCATTTAACGAAACCGAAGGTTCTTCGTGTAGTAAGTATAAGTACTTGTCTGATACTTTGTTGTGACAATTAGGCGACGGCCAATTATAAAAATAAAACAATAATTAGCATAACAGGCGGATCGTTAAACTTTATGAGTATGGCGGCTTGATTATGAGATTAGAGTTACTTAATTAGGCTTAGCCCATAGGTAATACCCACTAATTGAAAACCTAAGTAGTTAAGTATTTTATTAGTGTACACAAGGCAGCTAAACTCCTCTTAAATGCTCTATATTAAAATACCTGATCACATTTCTCATTCCCCCTAAGGTATGTAGATATTCCAGTGTATATAATAATAATAATATAATATTCTACCACATTCACACAACACCGTCTGGTCCCAAACTAAGCAGAGCTTGTATTATGGGTACTAGACAATGGATAAACATACATATATACTTTTTTTTTTGTAAATACATACATACTATACAGATTGTTTAAATATGTAAAGCAGAACATCTCCATTACCATAATCTATGGATTTATTCTAGAGTATTGCCTGTACAACTTAAAAAATGTGAAATAAACCCAATAACACTTGAAACACATAATAAAATCAAAAATCCCGCAATGAACATCGGCTGAACAAATAAATAAGTAACAAAACGTGTTCATCGAATTAAAAAAACGCGTGTAAACAAATTGTTTAACGAACGCAACAGAAACAAACGTTCATCTGTGCACACATATACGTCACATATCGAAACAGGGAGTTTGGCAGAAAGTAAACAGAAAATATAATTTAGAAGCAATTTGGCTCGGATATGTCCGCAATCAAATTGTCTCGTTAATACGCGGTGCTATCAAAACATTTGATTTGTGGCCGGCGTAGGGTTGAGCTGTTATTTAGCCATGCGATGGTTAGCGTTTGATGACCCCCAGCTTGTTGTCAATTATTTATGACGAATACAATACTGGCCGTTTACCAACGTAAAATAAACATTGCTAGCTTCAACGTGTAATTACAATCTTATACCTACGTTATGATTAGAAAGAATTATGTATCTTTAAATTAGTTACTGAGGTTTTATAACAAATAGATCAACAAACCACCGAGTTGTTTGTTTAATGTTATGTTATGTATATTTAACATCATACAATCCATGCAAGATAATTGTACGTACTATTGAATAAATTTTTCGTCTATTACCTATTAAAAAAAACAAATAATTTAAACATTAATTGAGGTAAGAAGATTTTACAGATGCATCATTAACTCTGTACCCAACGTTAGAAAACTATGTTACGAGATAAACTAGTATTCCTATATGCATTTGGTTTGACTAGATATCATTCTACTAGCTTTAACATTAAATGGTAATGACATCTGTAGTGGAATTCAATCCATAATCTAATTGCGGGCCAACTCGTTCTTGTACTCCGCACTAGGTGCGAGAGTATTGCTGACATCCCTATATCAATATTTCTGATAGTAATGGATATAGGTAAAATATAACTTTATCTAAATTGTAAATAATGTAGCTTTCTTCTGTATTGGAAGAAAATATTAAATTTATGTTTACGTCATCGCACATGGAGAGGATGGATGACGCAAGACTGACAAAGAAGATATATGTATAAGGTAAATGTGAATGGGACAGGACGAAGGGGAAGACCTAGGCGGACGTTCTCTGACCAGATTGAAGTCATCCTAAAAAGGACAGGTCAGAAGTACCCTAAACAGAAGAGCATGCATGAGAAACTTGATGGAAGTGAATGAAGCAAGAGACGTATGTCAGGATCATTGGAAATGGAGTTCCGTCGTCTCTGCCTACCCTTCCGGGAAACAGGCGTGAGTCTATGTATGTATGTATGTCATCGCCCTAGCGTTATCCCTGTTGCATGCGCCAGGGATCTGTTTACTAGCCTAACCAGATTTGACAGAATATTAGCTTCAAGATCATATTTATATGAACATACTTTAGTCTGAGGAATTTTCAGATTATATTTCGTTTATGAAAGGAAATCATTAGTAAACATTACCGGTCATAATCACACAAAAGGAATAAATCAAATTAATCGGCATAAAAAGGTAGAATTAGTATAATTCATACGTCCGCTAACAAATGTTGAAACGGAAATATCGCGGTTTTTCCCGATTTATGCGTACTCACACTCGACTCATACTCGACGCCAAGTCAGCGGGTAAACACTGGAATACTTTTTATTCGCACTGTATAATTCCCCGGGGAACACGGATTTGCATAACAAAACGGGAAAAGGTCAGGAAGCGAACGGAATGGCAAGTGTCCGGTTTGATGTCCAGTCAGCATTACTGGATGACGAGAGTGCGTTTACATTCACTCACTTACTTGCTTATCAGCTAATATCAGAATGTGATCTGAAAACGTGACGCTGGCGTTTATACCATACTTACAGAACCAGACACCAATATATCTACTCAAGTATAACGTGGTAGTGTTGTTTCAAATTTTAACAACAAATTCCTAACATAACGATTCGGACGGAATTTAAATTTGTACAAACAATAAAAGTTTCAAATTTTACACCACTCGAGTGTCATTGCTAGTTAGAATATTGTTTGTAGTTTTGTTTTTCACACTATTCCAGCGTGGAGAGGCCTCGACAGCGTGCATGAAGCAATATGAGCGGAATAAATTCATTTTTTAATTCAGTAACGTTGGTTTGCAGTTTTCTGTGAGTGTTTGAACGCGGCACCGAATGTTCAAACTCAGGCGTCCCGGATGCATATTCATGGTTGCTCTGCGCCACATGCAAATTGTGATTTACACACTGTAATGAATTCTTTTGATCTGTGGATTCACATATTTGATTTACCCCATCGATATCGGGTATTAGCATGACACGCTAATTTCATATTCATAGTTTCTGCGGTGCGCGATCTTCATTTGTTAAACGAGTTAATTATAGAAAAATGAAGGGCTATTCGCTCTTACAACTGTCAAGAAAGCTATATTATGTTGCATAGTTTTATTGCATGTCGTTCGCGATACTAAGTACCAACTAAAATAGACTACCATTTTTAAATCGATCAATAAATTGAGATTGTTGTAGACCAATATAAAAGTTATGCAGCAATGATCCAAAACGAAAAAATCTACTAAAAACTTACATAATTACTTTAGCGATTCAACTGCTCGAAAGAAACGCAGAAATGACAAGACGATGACAAATGAGCATCGCTCGCATCGCAACACAGTCGGGTGGCGGACCTCATCAAATTATTCCCCACTTAAAAAATCTCCGTAAACAAAAACGGGCCAAGGGAAAAAACACTCGAGTCGCAGGGTAAAAAATAGGTATTGGCAACATTGATTGATGTGTACTAATAGGGCGCGAAGAAATGAGGCCGCTGCGTAATTAAAGGAAAAGTGACATCTTCTGTCAATGGCAGTGTTGCCAGCTAGAAATAGAACGGTCACGCCTTTTGGTAGGAAGTGATTAGTGTTACAAACTTATTAAAAATTATTGAGTGAAGGCAGCTAATTGATCACCGGGTCCATCGTCATGTCACACTTTGGTATTCAATTTGCGTCTATTTTCATTAACGACACATTATTTGTCACTTGCAATAAGTAATTGAAATGTTACTCTCATCCCATAATACTTCTGCATAGTGCAACCTATTTTACTACGCGAATGAGTAGCCATATACATCTTCAATGATTACTTGATTAGAAAATAAATAATGACGAAATTTGTTAATCTGTGTTTCATAGAATTCCAAAACGTATAAAAAGAAATGAAATTTAATTTGCGATTTGGCTAATCCTACGTGTGGAGTCAGTGTTTTTATCCGCCCTCTGTGGAAGTGACACCCGAATGAAGGATGGAATAATGAATGTTTTCTACCACGCCCGGCACGCGTCCCCGCATAAAATAACATTCGCAATTAACATAACCAGCTCTTAGAATATACAGTCACAATAAAGCTCGAATTTCTTGTACGTTTTAATTGAAAATAATGTCTGTGTTTATTCTATTAGAATTATTTATTAGCGGCGGCCATTGATCACTTGAGACAAAAAAAAGATATGCCAACTTCACATGCGATGTGTGAACACTGTTGCAAATTATTTAGATACTGCTTCTGCTTCTCATTAAATGGTAATTACGGCTGACTTTCGGTAAATTAATTGCACGATGCAGTAAAACATTAGCATTAAATGATTGCCCACATTTGAATCACTAAAATTCTAATGACTGTTTTTGCTATGGAAATTTAAAATGCTTATTGACATGATATAGGTACTTAGCTGTAACGACGAACTAAATTCATAAACCATTTTGTACGTATACATAGTGCTGTATCAAATGACAAAAGCCGCAGCGCTCAAATAATCAAGGGAGGTGACACTGAGATTTTTCCTCCGAAAACCTGCCTTATCGCTGTATACATATCATTAGTAATGCAAAATAATGGGATACAGACACCTCGTGCCGTTTGCGAGCTAATGATTAATGCTACTCGCCATTAATTCTTATTTTTGATGAGAAATTTGACTTGTGCTGTCAGACGCCGGATCCAGATTAATATAGGCTGACGGTGCAACTTACATTATGACAACGCCAAGCCCCGTTTACACTTTCCATTTGCGTATATACTGTTTTGGAACTTTCTGACTTCTTTGGTTAAAATAGTGAAACTATATTTAAGAGCTAAGTAGTTTTAAAGCAAAGTGACAACATCTATGAAACATCTAATTAGCATAAATCATATTTGTACCTACTTCTTCAAATTCCCTTTTCGGTATTCCCCTTTGGGCTGTGCGGCTAACTTATCTAGTGTCGGAGTTTTTAGACAGCCCGTAGACCTCCGACATGGCCAAATTATGGCGATTCTCGATAGAGACCATTACTTTTCTAGGTAGTAGAGCCTTGCTGATTTCAGCATGAATGGGCCGGCTCGACCGGGGAAGTACTACCCTCTCACAGAAAATCGACGTAAAGTAACAGTACCTAAACTGTTGCGTTTCGTTCGGTGAGTGAGAGTGCCGGAGGCCCTATTCCTTCTCCCTCATCCCACTCCTTATCCTATCCCTTTTCCTAACCTCAAGGGGCGGCAACGCACTTGTGACTACTGTGGTGTTGCTTGTGTCCATGGGCGGCGGTAATTGCTTACCAACAGGCGATACGTCTGCTCTTATAATATAAAAAAAAGACCAGAGTCTTAGTCATTACTAATTTCTTTCAGTAAAGTTCTCTCAGCTGTGCTTAATTCAAAATGTGGTAGGTAAATTTATTTGAATGTAGCAATTAAAAAATAGTGGATTAGAATTTTTCAAAGTACTTATTACTTAAACTTAACAGTTTGTGTATAATTTAACATATTGTATTAAAGTCATTCTCTCAGCCTTTGAAATAAACAGTGGAAGCATTACTTTTGTAGAGAATCTTTGAAAGTTTATAACAGAATATTATTTTAATGCGTAACCGCGAGGCTGCGGGTGCGTGTCACCGGTGCTTGGGTCGCAACACTGATCCCGTGAATGCGACATCAAAGCTCACAGAACGAATAGTTCGGTACGCCAACAGAACTAACCGAATAGTTCTCGCTTTAAAAGGGCAAAGTACAAAGAGCTAGATAAAATTCCAGTACGACCGCATCGGCGACAAACTCGGAAGGTATTCAAAGGGCTGACGACTGCCGCCGTGACTCGGCACCCTTTACCGACGCCCTACGCATATTAGTCCACTGAAAATCAAAACTCGTTATTATTAATGATTCGACGCCATGACAATCTAAATATCTTTGGAAGCGCGTTCAAAGTTATGCACTAATCGCGCAAAATTACTGCCGGCTTATTGTACGGATATAAATGTACAGTCACCAGATGCGATCGCCGCTATCATCATTCAAAATACAGAAGAAAAATCACTTAAGATTCAGAGCATTCAGTATCTTTATCTAACGGATACAAGAGTTCATTTTATGACCATTAATTTCGCCTTTTCCTCGGGTGTTTTATCACAACGGCTGCGAGGCTCTGTCGCGCGTCTCATTAATCAAAAGCATTTGTTTACAACGAAGGGAATTTGATTTGATTAAAATAATTCGCAATATCCTTGATAAATATCACCCTCGGTCTCCGTTTGATCTTCACTGAAATTAATGGTGGAGGATTCAATCACGCAAGTGGTGCCGCCACTCTTGACGTTTTCTTACATCACTTTCATGATAGCAACTTGATTCAACAAATTATTTGTTCAACGAGTGTTTCAATTTTCAAATGCACAATGCAATGAGATAGCGTTGCAAGTATCATACAAAATGATTAAATGAACATATAAGGTTTCTGGGCCTGGTCACAAATGATTGCAGTTTTTAGAAAAAAAATATTTATAGTCTCACGCCTGTATCCCCGAAGGGGTAGGCAGAGGTGTAATATTACACCCACATTTCGCCATGAATTTTTAATAAATACTAATATCACGTAATAGGGGGCGAGCCTATTGCCGTACCGGGCACATTACCAGACTCCGTGCTGCTACTGAGAATTTCCTTACGTAAAAACCCAATAACACTTTGCCCGACCCGGGAATCGAACCCGCGATTTCCCAATCCCTCGCGCACATTTATGCCGCGAGACCAACGAGGCAGTCAGTTTTTAGAAAACTTGGGACAAAATTCAGGGTGAACAAACATTGGTATCTTGTGATGGCAAGGGGGCACAGGGATGAATAACGATCGACGTCAGAGCGATGTGTGCCGATCCGGGCGGTGCACGGCGTATGCCGGCACCGGGCGCCCGGCCCGGCTTAACCCGCCGCGCGCACATTAATCGCCGGCTAATACCCACCGAAACCAAATTAAACCGGACGAATGCATTGATCCGGACGATTTGTCCAATGTTAATTGTGTCTATCTGATTTATAACCCGGTTTTTGTCACCGGATATCCGAACCATTGGCGTAGAATATAGTAGCAATACAAGATACATCAAATATAAATCGTAGTCAACTGTGTAACATTTGTATGTACTTATTGTCCCTTACAATGTATCTCCCAACGACTTTTATGTGCAGATTGAACAAGCATCTGAAGTACGAGTACTAAGCGGTCCTGCATTGCGCTTATCTTTGCAGTAAGCACTATTAACTTAGACGGAGTAATTAAATAAATTTGAATTTAATTGCAAATGAAACACGAGCGGGCTCGTAGCAGAGAAAACAAAACAAACAGTACGTACAAATTATATTAAATCAGAGATAATCCTGTCAATTAATTGGAGTTAGCATTGAGAACCGGTCGCGGCGCATGCGTTAAACGAACCAAGATAATGCGAGAGCAAGGAAGCCCGCCATTCAGACAAGGACATTAATATGACTTAACTATATTACCTGTTGTTGCACGCTATTCAAATCATGTTCTGATATCATTGTTACTATATCGATTGTTTCTATACACACATGTAGGTACTAATTTTAGCTTCAACGTAAAAAAAATCATTCAAATTCCTCTCTATTTAAAAAAATATGGCTGTACAAAAATGTGAGTAGCTTTTCAGTCGACCTATTTATTCCTACAGAATATACGCTTGTATTGGACAGCAAAAAAATAAAAATACGGAGTAATTTCTTTAAAAACGGCCCTAATCCGGCGGCCGTGGCCGGCCGATCGCCGGCTGACAGTGACACATCGGTACAAGGCGCGCTGTCCGACTGTAATTCTACCCGGCCTCGATCCCCAACCTACATGTACACAGCCTACCATTTTATATTCCAATCTACACGATTAATTAGACGGATTTGGGCATCTCGTGTTCATATATTGTGTTTATATTAATTAAAAGAATACGCACTCCTTAATGTCATCCATTATATTAAAATATTATTTTAATATAGCATCGAAAACATCAAAGTCAAAGCAATTTTGTGTAATAAAATCACCGCAAATCCAATAAAGCTTTTGACATGTTACCTTCGCGCTCGTATGAAAACATTGAAACGCAGTAAAATCGCAGTCAAAACCGCGAAGTATCAAAGCGACTTGGCGATCAATCACCATCCATTAAACAAGAAAAGAAAAGTGCTTTCCCCCGCCGATTGGCCCTCGAATCAGCCCAATTTACATGAGAGCCGCTTTTTCCTCGCATCGAGATTAGCCCCTGAATGAGTTTGATGAATCGTTCGCACCCCGCGCGGTCCCGGCGAGCGGTCATTTGTTAAAAATACACCCGATCCACGGATCTAATTGTCTCCTCTAATTTCACACCCTCCTGTGATATCTGCGCACAGCGCCGTCACAATTAACAAACGATTCGTTTTGTTTTATATTTACGATACTGCATCTGTTTGTTTTAACCACGTGTGTGAATAAACGGTTGAGCTTTTGAATTGAAGTTAGGTACCATGGTGATGATAAAATCAATGAAAAAGTAAGAAAGAGAAGAAGAACTTAAGAATTGTAATAAGGTCCAATTTTATCTAGTCGTCGATACCTATATTTATTAGAAGAAAGATCTAAAACTACACATTTCTACGCATTCAGTGTCTTCTTCTTACCTTTCGAGATGTTTTACGATGTCCTCATAAGCCGCTCTACAATTCTCCCAAATACCAGATCTGCAGACAAAAGAAAAGAAAATAAGAAAAATGAGGAAACAGTAACAAACTAGATTGGTACAGAATCATAAAATTAATAAAATAAGGAAAGTGAGAAGTGAAGATGATCTAGAAATTGTAGATTCAGTCATTTCCTTAACTTTCATGTATTACGGACCTGAAAATATTTTTATGAAAGCAACAAAAAAGAACCTTGATCCTGTCAGGCAAAAATTTTAATAATATAATCAAGAATAACAGCATTTTAAGGGTAGCTTTAGCCCGATTACAGATATATTCAAAACATAGACAATGTAAAACAAAAATAACGTCTCAACAAAACAAGACCGATAGTGCAATACTAAGACAGAATAAAACAGCAAATTACTCTCAATTATTAGCAAAGAAACTTTGTAAAAAGGGTTCGAATATGAAAGAAATAATTATGAGCACTCAATATTAAATGTTCCGTTAGATGGAGCGAGGGGTCGTTGAAATTAATTATGTTTTAAAAACAATCGCTTATATTTGTGCCGGAGCTACTCATGCGTGCTCGTTCAAATTGTTTCTCGATTACTTTAGCTCTTTGTTTTTCATTAAACTTTTCTTCGTTGGTTGTAATCAAGGCGAACGTTCTTTGTAACTAAGTATCATCTAGAAAGGGTTCTTCTGAATCGGATTCTTATTGATCCCTTCAGTACAAAAATGTTTAAGTGCTCTATCTTCATATGAATTATTAATAGTTCCGTTTTGTTTGCACTCAGCAGCTTTATTAACCGAAGCGTTAAATAGTATCTTACCGCTATGTACGGTTTAATTAGTTCATACATTGTAAGCCGAGTCATTAGCTTATCTATGCAATCGTCACTGATAAGGTTAGGTGAGAAATAAATGTAGCCATCGTCTGCCCTTAGGGCATGTAAATCGCGTGCGAAATTGTAGAAAATATGAATAAAGAAAATGTGTTTAAGCAACTTTATAAACACTATGTCTTGTTTTTAGAGCATTAATTATATATTTTCCTGAACAATAAATAGAAATCTACACGTACTAAGAATTTCCTAACAAATAAAACCAGTTAGAGTTTCTTCGAGATTTCGTGAACGTCTTAATCCTCGTGAGCGCTATTCTAAGACTTTAGTTGGTATCCAATTAAAGAGTTCTTGTGTACCTAATTTATAACATTTCTCTTGATTTTATAGTTCACAAACTAAGACTCCATAGAAGGAGCAAAAAAGATTTAATAAACTTCAAAACTTATAAAAGACGGCCTAAAAAAAATAATCCGCTCATTTCGGACATGATGTCATAGCTATGACATACACGTAGGTACGGCTATAAGGCACTTATGTTACCCGAGTGGCAGTAAGACACTGGGGTAAGTCAAGTGAGCATTGTGGGTCTTCCGAACGGAAGTGAGGGCATTCAGTGTTTGTACTTTTCTAACTGGATTAACTTCCCTCTACGGACTTTTAACCTGAACCACTTGACCGACGGCTTAGAGGTTTCTTTTCGTCAATTAATACGTAAGCCGTTTGTGACGTAACGTATTTTTTGGTTTTACTATTTACCCTCGTAATGTTCTAATAAGATTGTTTCAAATTGGATTCGTGTTCTTATTTTGGGTTTTCTAATTGGTGTTCAACGATATTTTGTAATAATTGTAATTAGGTTTCTGAAGACTGAGCTTCTACAAAATTAATATGACTCAACAAAATACGCAAATACGTTTTAAAAATAATAGCAGCTTCTGTGGTATCATAAGTAGTTATAACTAAAATATAAGCCCAATCTCAAGCACAAAAACAACACAGCTTGCGCCTGTAAAACGGTAATAGCTGTAATGAAAATGTAAATCCAACATGACTAATGTTAATTGAAACAATAGAACCAATGTTCCCCGAGGTACGTAAAGTAAGCGATTTAAAAATACAAAGAAAGTGTCTAAACATCATTATTGCCAGTAACAATAAAAAAGAAATAACAAAACCTCTTTGTAATATTAAAAAAGTCGAGGTTACACGTGCCTAAAAACACGTGCTACTTGTTCAAATTATGAAAAGTACATAAATTCCGTAATATAGTTGTTTTTCCTCAGACAATATAATGATGAAATTCTAAAGAGCCTCTATATACGGTGAGATGTTACGATCAATGTAGACAACATCGTGACGGTCGTACTTTAAAATCTGTTACACACAAAGAAATTGGGCAATGAGATGTCACTTCTATTCGTTTGGAACAGAATGATAAAATGCTGTCACAGAGAAAATATAAAACAATTACATAGGTAAATAAAGAAAAGTAGGTGATGAAAAGCCGTGTATTAGGTACAATAAAATATGAATGTAGAGATATATATCATTCATACTTTTGTTGCCTTTTTACCAATCGTCTTCGACTTCGGAAAGTGTTATCAAAATTAATATACTCTCTCAATTAGTCGTGCCGTCGTTGATCAGACAGATCGTGAAAGCAAATCGTATAGAATGTGGGGCCCTAAAACCTTTTCATAAATGCCAATACCCACAAAAAAGCATGAATAAGCCAATATTACGATTAAACTAAACCAATTTGCGTGAAAGATCTACTGAAGTGATTGTTGCACTGTCTTTAAATTTAGGTTAAGGGTGCTTGATGTCAGTCATAGAAATCATTAAAAAAATGCATCTTCTGGTTTTAATATACCTACCTATTATAACTAAATATTAGTTTGGAATGCACTGCCTAGCGTTTAGTAAGGAATTAAATAAATAAAGATGAACTATTTTACATTTATTGAAGTTTTTGATACAACTTGAGGAATTTATGAAATGAGTGTGCTTTTGTCTCAATGTACACCAAAACGAAGACAAAAGAAGATAAACTAACTGCCAAAGTAACAAAGATATGCTGACCACGTTATTGAATAGTGCTGCAGGCCACAGACACAACTCCAAGATGAGAACCATGGAGAACAATCGCTAAGATTTCGGTAGTCTTGTTCCACAAAACTGGACGCAAGCCTCGAGATCAATCTAAACTTTCATATTTTGTTTAAGCCTGATATTAAATTTAAGTTGTTTAGAAATTTATCAACTCTTTCTATGAACCCTTGGACAAAAATAGTATTTTTAAGCCGTGTCAATTTTTTATACTGATTTCAACTTTTGGTGTAAAGGTCAACTTAGAATCCAATCATCGTGAAATCATTACCTATTATGTTAAATGACGATCCTACGAATTTGACACAACGTTAAAATATTAGGAAATAGATTACCAATCAACAGTAACTATTGGCAATTTAATTTCGCCGGATCTAAATAAAAATTTAAGATTAAGCAGTTAATTATGGTTTTATTTTCATATTGACTAATGTTAGATACATCGTCCTGATGAAATTAATGGATTTATCTAAAGCAGTTGGAAAGAAATGCATTACCTATGGTGAAAACACTCAAAGCAAATCATAACACAAGTGCAATTGACGCAAGGAGATCTGATTTATCCGTCTTAATACTTATGCTGTATATGTATAGGTATTTATTCTCAAAAAGTTTGCTCTAGTATCAACAAAAATAAACACGTAAACAAGGTCCACTATATCTCCCCATATAATAATTATTATTTTATGATACAATTGTCCCTAACGAGATTTGTATCTTTTCAGAATGTTTTTGAACACAAACAAACATAAAATTGTACCTAACATTTTGGTATATTAAAACTACCGTTTCCTAATCCTTCCGTAAACAAATCCTATACATAAATTACGGGCCGTCAGTTTATATTTCAATCAATAAAACCGAAATAGTTTTGCTTCCGCCCGTACAATTTATGACAAAATACCTCCTTACATGTCCAAGCTTGGGCTGAGTCGTAAAAAATGACAGAATTCGAGGAGGGTGTATTGTATACTTTCTGTGGTCAACGCGTCTGTGCCAGGTCAGTCTGGCCAAGACAAATACAATAAAAGTATTAATTGCATTATTTGTTAAGAAAGGAAAATCACACAATGAAAAGTCAGAGTAATAAAATGTGCTATACTTTTTAAGTTCAGGTATTCTTCTGTCGTCCATCATCAGCATAATAAGTACTTAAATGTACCAAACTGTTATAAGACTTTTGACTACTTGACTAGTCATGAGGATGATTTATCTAACAATACGGAAGAATTTCCATGGTCACAGACAACCACATCACTACTTCATGAAATGTGTCACATCTTCGTCTTCATCTATCTTTTACTGGTAGAAATTACACATTTAATGACGTAAAATATACAGATATACTGGTAGCTATTTGTATTGACTGGACAGTGCTATTTATTGAATAATTTTACTAAACAACGTCAAAATTAAATGCTTTAAGGTGACTAAGGAATGAAATGTCTCATGAGTTTTTTTTTGTGACTGTAGGACTGTACTAAAAACATCTCATCACATGGTAGTCAACTTGGGTGTTGAGGATTCTACCCTCTCCTTTTGTATGTCCGATGACGACATAGAGATAATCACAAATCTTAAACCACACTTTATCTAAGATTATTAAAAAAGGGCGAAGTTAACCCCAATTTCTAGTTACGACCTAGCATTCTACATGTAAATCATCGTAACTATATGAAAAGTCAATAAAAATCCAAGAACATTCAACGGAATGCCTAAAACACTCATTTATTACGACCTTGTCGTGTTGTATTTAGTACCTATTAGTATTATTGCCTTGAATCTTTCTTACCTTGCAAGAGCCTCCATATTGTGCATCGGCTGTCCCTTGATGATGGAGCCGTCGGGTCGTGTCACGCCAGGATGTGGCATGCCAGGCGACATGAGTGCGTGCTGGTGCATGAAGCCCATGGGCCCCAGGTGAGTCGGAGGTGCGTTGTACCCATTCGCGAGGAGTGGGGACTTCTCCATGCGAGCCATTTCTGAAAAAGAAGTAAGTGGTTAGAACTGAATGAACATTAGAAGAATGGTTTGGGGAGTTTAGCTTTTTTCCCGCTGGTTATATGCAATAAACACTCAATATAAGTGCCTGAAATAAAAATATGTTTAAATTGAAATTCTATTCGGTAACTATAGTTAGAAAGCTACTAAGCGGCATTTGAATTATATCCGCAAACCAACCGTGCGAAGTCGGATATTATTGCAAACTTAGTAGATACCCAGTTGTTTGTGTACCCAACAAACAACTATGAATGAATTAGTGAAACACGTGTATCAGAAATAGTACGATTCAAAATAACATTAAAATGTGTGGAACGCCGCGAGTTGCGGTCTTAGGTAAACATGAGACCACTTAAGCGCAACACTCAGGTAAAATCCAATTAATGGCCAGTATTATCATTTAATTACTCGTTCCAATAATCGAATCGCCCGTAAAACGGTGTATCAACAATAATAAAATGAGCAATGAATTTCGAGACTATTGTTTTCTGGGTACCACAAACAACCCGAGTAAACATAAGGGGTCTGAAGCGCAAATATTCTTAAAATGGCTCCCCGTGAGGGTGTTGAGGTGCCGGGTGGTCCTTCGATGCCCATGACCTGTCTACCCCCCCTCCCTCGAGGTCACCAAACCTACTGGGGCGTCGGAAACAATTAACAAGGTGTCGAATTAAACACGAATTAACGGTCCAACCGTTAAAGGAAAATACCCTTTTCCATTGTGGCAGCGTTTTACAAAGGATTTTGGGATTGCTGAATATTAAATATTGTGTGTCGCTTTGTTCCGCGATTAAGGGCACAGGTATGTGATGCGGTGTGTTTATTGCGAAAATTTTAATTATAAGCAAATCTTTTACAAACCACTGTAAACACACCTTCCATTTTGATCGTTAACATCACCAGCCCAATAACACCCGGCTCGGGTTTCTAAATTAATTATCACATATTGAGAACGATGTCTACTTAGAATGGGTTTAAGAGAGTCCCATCGAATTTACATTTTAGCCTGTTTCATTTGCTACAAGCTGCTGACCACCGCGGACTACAAACTTCATCAAAAACACTGTAATCATTATTATTCTACATTCTTAAATTTACTATCCTATACGTCATTTAACAAACCAATTTAGTCTTGCAGAATAAATCAAAACAATTTTACCACACAGTACAAATAAGCTCTCGCTGAAAGCTATCCAAAACATATTCAAATTTTGCTCCACGTGACGCTAAATAATTTATTACGCATACATGCAAATCAAAGTGTAACAGAAATCCCAGTAGCAAGTTACATACAAACAAACAAACATTATGACCAATGGACCCAGAATTAATTGCCAGGGTCTATTTACTTAGCTAACCGCTTCTGTTATCTTGTGAACCATACTCGGTCCAACTTCGTATTTATTATTGTAATTAATTATTCAAAGCTTTGTGTGTGGACACTTTCAGTTCAACAAATATGTCAACGTTTTGCCTTTCCGGGAAGTTAAATAAAACAGCTTGGAATAACTTACTGTATTGGAAATGCTGATCTGGGCAACTTTACTATTTTATTGGTGATCTTTTTCTTTAGACTTTATGTTATTAAATGCACATCGCGTGGTATATATCTCTAGTAGAAGAGGGTATCCCAGTTTAAAATGAGATTTTATTAAGACTTGAACCTGCAGGAATGCATTGGAAACTACTTTTATCTTTTTATTCTCATGATAAGTTGGCAAAATCGTAAAGATCTCAAAATGCTATCAAGTCGCCTAAACGGTACGGCGACTTATATGTGCAAGGATCAGCAACACTTGAATGATTACCCTGGCGTTGTTAACGATCTTGATTATTGAAAGTTGGCCCTTCATTTGCTTCTATATATCTTGGAAAATTGTTGACAGTGACATAAGCACAGAAAATGAAAGAATATTTAGAATGCACCACAAACAACTGACTGCACAGTTGGCGTAGTGGTTTAAGCGGCAGTCTCACCGTTCGACACTGCGCTGAAGCGTTGTGGGTTCGATCCCCACACGAGACAACACTTTGTGTGATCCATAAATTGTTGTTTCGAGTCTGGGTGTTCATTGTGTCCGTTAGATGCATGTTTGTAAAGTCCCCGCGACACAGGATTTAGTCCTAATCCGTCCTTTTTGTCTTTTAAAAAACAAAAACGAACAATATTTTCTGATCAATTTCATGACTGCAGCTGTTATTACATAACTTATAGGCAAAGTACAGATTAGGATTAGATAGGTACATCAATTAATGGAATACGATTTCACCCGTATAACGGAGCCCCAAAAACCACAATTAGGTCACTAAACCAAAAAGCATATTTACAAATCCCCGTACACACAAGACCCACAACCACACCGGTCAACCGCACTTATTAATTAACTAAATACGTGTTAAATCTGGTAATAACCTGCGGTTCAAACAACCCTTGCACTCATCTCTTTCTTATACACATCATTTCCTCGCCTCATCTCTTTCTAATTTGTAGAGCGGTCAACATTGTTGCTTCCATGGATTTTACCTTCATTTAGGATTGAGACGAATGAAGGTAAACTTTTTACGTAGAGTTTTGCGAATTGACGACTACTAAATATGACTTTTGAAAAGTTTTCTGTATAACCCTGCACATGACTTAAAATAAACAATACGTAAATCAATATCAAACGTACAACGAGAGGTGATATTCATGTTTCGTGTAACTGCTGCGGGCTTATTTACTCAGTATTTGTGCGGAGCAGTGTCTAAGTGCGGACCGCTCAGGCCGCTCTCAGCTCTGCCTCAACATTATTTGTGCACAACACAAAAAACACAAAACTGTTCCCTCACACAAATTGTTCCTCAATAACCGACAAAAATGTTCATCGTTTAAGATTATGACTATTATTAAGCGAATCCACTGATCAGGGCATTTAAAGAAATGAAACGTCGATTCTGAACCGCTATTATATCGATACACATCGATTTATTGATCGAATATCGACTGTCCTCGACAAATGGTCGTACCAAATTACTGGCCATTATTTCGAATTAGAATCGATAGAATCGGGACCCCAATTATATCACTTATGTGTTTAAAGGAGGTTGGAATAAAGGCAATCATAAGAGCAAAAACTTTAGGGACGCGACTTTAATAAAAAATACAATTTCCCGTTGAACTGTTTGTTTTGATATTTTTATAGGTGGCAATATTTGATAGCGGAAAGTCAGTCAAAGACGAATTAAATTGCTTGTAAATTCTTCGAAAATTGTAACAAAGATTTCGCATATCCGCAAGTCCTGAGATAATGGAACAGGCATAATAACCGTTGAGTTTTATTGCAGACAGATTACAAAATGACCAAACGAGCAGGGCATAAATGATTGGCCATAAAGTTAAAGAAACCAGTGCCAATGCTGACATTGTATTCATTGAAGCCGCTCATATGATGTTATTCCTGAACACATTTTATAACCTTATATGCTACACCGATATCTACGCGCAATGGATATAATTGGTCAAATTGTACAGTTGTTCTTCACTGTTCAAATGATTCCTGTGACTAACTATTAAAATTCATCACCAGAACAAGACTATTCACATTTTCATTATACTATTTATTTTAGTATCAGAATCTATTTCACCGATATTACAAAAATTTCAAAAGTAACATATATAGAGCCAAATAAAATAAACTAAATTTATCCACTTTCTTTATCAAAAATATCTGCTAAATTCTTCTTCTTATGAAGTAAAAAGCTACCAAATCACATAATGATAAAGAGATAAAGTAAAAGATATTTCATCTTGCTATGAAACCACCCGTATGTATCAATACATAGTGTCGTTCGAATACATGAGTGAGTGCGCACTTTGTACAGTCGTAACTATAATAAAGGAGAGTTTTATTAAAGTTTTGTTGCTGTCATAAAATAGTATCTATCGTAAACGTAGCCTCCTAGACTTTATAACTCGGTGGTTTTAACTGGAAACCTTAACATTACCGTAATGGCTACTAAATCATGTGAAAGGAATAAATTATTGGATGCATTAAGTTGCAGAGAGTAAATACGAGGGTAATAAATGCAATACATTGTAGTATTGGTGATTCTTCTTCGATAATTGCAGGCAAGAACCGGCTGCGTGAGACACAGCTTGTCTCAAACCGAAAGATATTCAATGAGCTAAGTAACCCTGAATCAACATAACAGACGAAAATCTGAACATCACAGAAATAAAGTGTTATGGATAACAACAAATCTGCCAAGGATCGGCAAAACGAAGAAACTCGAAAATGATACGAAACAGGGCGAATTAAAAGCAAATTACAGTCAGCCGGCAATCGTAGCGTTTACAATAAATACATAATTGTACGGTCAGTATACCAATGGCATATGCGATTGGCCAAAATAACGGGCCGCGCGTTTGTACGATAAATCGCCCGGGTTGACGCTCCAAGTAAACCCACTATATTTCAAAAGAATAACACATGCTGAACGGTGTGTCAAATACTTATCGACATTGTTGGCCGTTGTATAATTGCGTCACTCTGATATAAACGCCAGATAGTTTGATTCAAAATAGGAATACCATAATTGCACTGGCGACTTTGATAGATTCTATAATTAGTGCTTACACTGCGAAAAACAATTAATTTGCGAGTTTTTACCTCGATACCAACACGTCAGCGTGAATGATCGTAGTTTGTATTATTACCTAGCCATCGTAAAAATTATGATTATTCTTTACAGCATAAGCTATAAAACTAACAATAAAGTTGTCCCCAATATCCGATACAATGTGTTAATAAACTAGCACATTAAATTCTATGTAAATACAAGCATGACGAATGACAGTTTTATGTTGCAAGTGTAATTAATGTTCCTTCATTATCGAAGTTACTTTGCAGCCATCACTCCCATGATAAAAGCTTCTTACACTGTAATAAGTAAAGGTTCAAATATTTACTTAAAAGTAATATCCTCAGTGGTACGAATAGCATAATTTGCAGCTCGTTCAATTTAAGTCCAGTTGCATACAACGTCAAGATGCGAGTTGCCGATAAAAATGTTTGTTCACATTTGTCGACATTTCGCATTCCGAACTAATGAAAGAAAGGTCATCTTATTGTTTGATGCGTCCGCTCCGCACTGCTCACAGATAGTTTTCTATAAACAAGTTGTAACACTCAATACGTTACAAGTTGTTTATCAGTGGGAGTACAATCGTCGACACAAGTCACGCGCAGAGTACAATCAATAACAGTAATACACCATCGCCGACAAAATGCGAACGGTCAATATCGTGAGTCAACAAAGACCGATAGACTGTGTTGCCAGGTGCTTCCCGAGAAAAATTGCCATTATTTATTATCCTGAATTAATTTCGCGCAATTTCATATATCTTTTTTGTATCAATTGATTATGAAATTTATAAATATTACTTACTTTATAATTATTTTATCGTTTCTCAAACTTTATCTTGATCTACCAAATGGTCGCAATGTCGGTCATAAAACAAGCTGGTGAAGACATATTGTGTTAAATAAAATACAGCCATTAAATAATGTTTTAAAAATATTGTCTTTGTAAAAGAACATAGCAGACATAGTCCCCTTGCTGGCAACACCGACCGACTTATGTCTTCGCCATAAACTCTTTCATTTGGCTCGGACGAGCCTTATGAACAATAAAACGTTGAGGGCTGGAGATTTGGACTGTAATAAAATATTTGCCCTAGCACACGCTAATCCACGTCCCTTACTTACGAACGTAATTTGAGAAGTTATAGTCCGTCTGCGAAAGACGTTCATCCTTAAGCAATATTACACGTTGTTACATATAAGTATACTGTACGTGATTAAACTGTGGTTTCATGTTGTTGTGAACACTAGAAATAGCTCTTTTATTACATTGTTACTTATTATGCATATGTTTGATCGTCGAGACATCATTTCTGTTAAATACATGCTATCTCTAAGCCATATTGAAAAGCCTATAACGTAATGGTTTGCTAAGTAGAAAGCTTTCAAAGCTCCGGTCGTATAGTGGAAAAACAAACTGAAAAGTTAGTGCGTTCAAATATAAATAGCAATAAAAAGGATGTTCGTGGGTTCACGCCATTCAGACGCATTAATCAAGTTGGTGGGAAACCAGGGAATCTTTACGCGTTATCAGCCAATAGGATCGGAGTTTAGCGGCGATTCCGGAGTATTTCAACGAGCCAAATAAAAGTTCCTCCCTCGCCAAAAGAGGGTCAGGCTTAATTACTCGTAAATTGACCGGGATACAGTTTTATCCCGTATAAATGCACGCCAGGATAACGATGTGTCATACGTGTTATTATGTGTCTATAAAGAGATGTAATTATAGAAATATACATACGTTACCTACTACTATCTATTTTAGCAGCTAGTCTCTATAAAATTAAAGTAATGGAGAAACAATTCCATGACTGCGAGACCTGAAAAAAGTATTTTGGACAAGATACTCTTCTTTAATAAAAAGTTTATTACATTTTTGCATGGGATCGAGTCCTTTTATAACTTTAGAAGTAGCTTTAAGTGCATATTTACTCTTAGAGCAAAGGTAAATCTAATCGAACAGCTAATATTCGTAACTAAAATGTTGCCACTGCAATATGTGAATGTTATTTGTTAAAAACGCTACAAAAAGGATCAAGTCATCCGTGAATGCTTACAAAAGCGACTTCGCCTTTGTTACATAATAAGTAGCAGAGATACTGAAATATCCAGCCATATTTTTATTAATAACACACAAAAGAGAGATTATCTGTCAGTGGTTGTTGGTAGCAGCTGGTATTATTGAAATGTACGTACATATCTTTTTGATGTAAGTGATTTTTAAAATGGAATACGTATTGCAACAGTACATTTCATACTATTTATTGAGCCTTGTTACGATTTTATGATTGCCCCTTTCCTATTATTAAGTTGATTACGTTATAATCATATGAATGCAGTATTGTTTTGTGTTTACGCAAATCTTACACGTTGGTATTAAACTTCTATTAACTATATGCAATTTATTTAGACTTTACAATTTGTAACTTGTACCTACTGTAACAACAAATTAATAAGGTACTTCACAATGATAATAATATCACATAACATTAAATAGAATTCACGTGTGAAGTAAATTTCACACTTGAACACTATGTATCATTACTCGTGGTACCTTCGTGCTTTTTTACGTTTCGTGATAAAATTAATAGCGATTAAATGTACCTGGGCAATTATTTCATATCATGAACAATTCTGAGCTGTTGGCACTGTAAGCTATTCAGTAGAATACCAAGCACAACATTTTCAAATAAGGCAATTTTTGTTTTAATTGTCAAATTAATCTTAGTCGTGTATGACACTCAGCCTCTTTGGTTGATGGCTGTTATTACGTGTCGTCAATTTAATAACAAACGGAGCTGAGTTACGGAAGAGAGTAACATGTAATTTTACATCGATCGACTCGATTGATCGACAATGCGCTCGAATACGAACGCTCCAGGCGAAACTGTATACACTTGTTGATAAGTGGTTATAAATCAATCATATTAACATAATAATTATCGGTGTGATTGGTCGAGCAACGAATCGTGACAAGGACGTTTCTACTGAGGCATTCTAATAGAAAACATCACTTAGTATGTCTAGACCGCAACTCTGAACACAACAAAAAATGTTTACGAGACTCGTTTACTTTACTGATGCATTTATTGAAAAATATTTCAGATAATCAAGACGTAGTTTTCTTTTACAATAATTTTAATTAAATAAAACTGTAAACTGACTTTTACAAGGAGAGAATTACGTCCAGAATGCGGCGAGTAGCCGCTACAAAACACCGGTATTGCTAATTAAGAGAAATTCCTTCGCTATGCTTTTTCCCGAACAAAAAACACATGAATTCGCCCCGGCGACTCTTAGGTGTGAGCAATGTCATAAGTGGGTAGCAGAACGACATTTTAATTGTAAGCGCCGGCTGTTCCACACGATGGACGGACGACATACAAAACGATGGGAATTAAACATTTGAAGAGAACGTAACATATGTATGGAAATTGTCTAGCGATGTTAATGCCTCTTACGACGCAGCAAGAAACTTCTATTACTACGGCGACGAGCAAAAAAACCTTATTCGTTAATGTTATTATGGCTACATAATCTGGTAAATTACATCAGTAAAGATAAGTTCCCGCACAAAGCAGTCGTATATCAGAAGGCCAATTCTCTTATTTAACAGAGACTGACACTGAATTTTGACTGAACTGCGATTTAATTTTGAATTGACTCACAATTGGTATTCTGCTCCACTTAATCTCCTTATAGTATAATTTCGATATAATCAATTTATAATCTCTTGTTGATCTTAGAGGTAATGACAAAAACTCAAAAACAAAAACATGAATTTTGCCATTGTATGGGAAAATACATTAATAGGAATGGTTATTGGATGCCAATACGTTTACATGCCAAATTCAAATTAATATACAACTAAGTAATAAAATTTCGGTAAGTAAATATATTGGTTCCTTGGATCGCGTGAATTATTTTCAATAGGTATTCAATAATTAAAAAAAATTATATTCAATAATAGAAATAATTCAGACATTATAAAGATTTTAACGATGGTAACGTACAATTGGGTTTTTTAATTCGTTTTTCCCTCCTGATAATTTTATCTCATTTGTTGAATTTCTCGAGCAAAAGTTTCGCGAATATTTCGATCTTGAAATAAATATTGTCAATGCTGGCAACGAAATACTTAACATGTTTGCATGTTGTCCACCAGGATCTCCTAGCCAGATACCCCAGAGGATCCTCGTGAACTCATTAGTTGTGAAATTGTATAAAAGCAATTAACGTTTACAAAACCAGTGACTATCAGAAAGTTATTAGCCATCGATAGGGATTACAAAAATCAGGTGCATGCGATTTTCGACCTTATTGACGTAACTCAGAATTTATAATTTTAATAACGTATCAATGTCAGAAAGCAAGAAAATACCAAAAAGAAGTTTATCATGAATTGTCAATAAGGTCGAAAATCGCATGCACCAGTTTTTTGTAAGCCCTATCGATGGTTGATCATTTTATAGTCATTTGTTTTGTAGACATGAATTTGTCTTACACAATTTCTTTTTAAACTTATTTTAGATACCTATCCCCGTGGTAAAACTAGTGGCACATAATAGCTAAAGGCGATTCCTATGTTTATTAGCAAAATAGATCATAAATATTACCAGAAAAATATTCAACACTTTTAGTGGTATCGTTGGGAATGTCAAATAAATCACGTCATCACGTCGTGTCCTTGATAACAAATGTATATTAAAACTAGAAATACCTTACCTGCTCTACTAATAATTAGCAGAATACCGTTCACACTAGTTCACACTTGGTTCAACTTTCGATGTAGTCCCGATCTCATTCAAGTGTCAGTTAAGTTACGAGAATACCATTTATGACGCCGAGACTAGATCGATATTGGAATTTGAACAAATATAATTACCAGAATTGGCCCTCAGATGTAAGTGTGTGTAATAGACTGCGGTCAATAGCACTACTCATTTTATTATGGAAATCGTATAACTACCATTTAACGTAGGCGGATATTTTTTTGCTACTTATTACAAATTTATTAGGCTATGAAGAATATAGAAGCAGTGTCCTGCTGTAAATGTATTTTTTATTACAAAAATCGTAATTAATTTATCAGATGTATGTAATTAATTGTCAGTTGGATCGAACAGGTTACAGGTAGAGAGTAAGATTGTGTAGGTGACATTCATGGGGTGGGGGAGAGAATTCATATAATTCCACGCATGATTCGTTTGTTCGGAATTCGAAATATCGGCAGCGACAAACGGAGCAAAGAAACGACATACCTGCCCTCGTATTGTGAATGTTACCTACATACATATTTGCTTTAAACGGTACGTGATGGTTTGTTTGGGACTTATTCTATGATACAACGTATTCAATTTGATCGTGATGGATCTGTATTGAAATTATCTACCTACATACGTTGTTGAAAAACGCAAAAAAAGAATGATTTTTTTTGCATTTAGACCAATAAATAAAACATTTTATACCATTGAATAATAACGAAAGAAGAGAAACATACATAATTATTATTCGATCTACTATCAAATAGCAAGTTAATTGCCCATCCAACTGTCACATACCTACTTGTATATTTGACAAATCGTAGGAGACAGGCACGCAACAGTGCAATGTTGAAGATGAAATAAATATAGGTAGGTATAGCAACAAACAGACGGCTAATTGAAACTCGATAATCGAATTAATCGATTATGTTGATTGCTGACCGTAATCATGGAATGACGGCGGAGCGCACGCGTCTAAAACGCAGGTGGACAGAGTGACCTCACATTTTACATTCATTTACATACAGGGCTGCTAACTGATCGCCGCAGAAAAACTGCCCGCAATAACGACTGTTTTAATTAAAACGTTAATTGCTTAATTTTTATTCGAATATCATTGAAATAAATTTTTATTGATTGAATGTATTAGCGGAATTTAAAGGCGGAATTAGTAAATTTTGCAACAATGAAATCTCTTTTTGTTGGATTTGCAACTTAAATCTAGGCAACGATCCCTAATAAATAAGTGTAAATCTTCAACTAGTAGTCTACAATTAAATTGAAATAGTTAAAGTAAATATGTGTTTATAAGGTTTTGGCGTCACAGAATGGTAATGGTTAATCGGTTATTCTATCATGTGTGTGATGACGATAGACTGACAAAGAAGATATATCAGGCTAGTGTGAATGGGACAGGACAAAGGGGAAGACCTAGGAGAACGTTCTCTGACCAGATTGGAGACATCCTGAAAAAAGGACAAGTCAGAAGTACCCTTAACAGAAGAGCATGCATGAGAAACTTGATGGGAGTGAGTGAAGCAAGTGAGGTATGTCAGGATCGTTGCAAATGGCGTTGCGTAGTCTCTGCCTACCCCTCCGGGAAACAGGCGTGAGTCTATGTATGTATGTATGTATCATGTGTTTTACAATTGAGATTACGCATAAACTGACATTTGAATTATTATTGAATAGTCTACGACATGATATATAGTAAAAATACTTATGGTATGAAAATCATACTAAAATTCTAGTCGAAGCGAAATGTGCACTGTTCTAATGCCCGAAACTTTAAAGCTACTGATATAATGTGGCCCTTCGTTAAAGTTCGTTTACGAAGCCATGATCGTTAGCAGGTCCCGTTAATACTACTTATTTTGAACCTTGTGATGAATAGACATAAGAAGCAATATGACTTGGGCCACACCGATCTACCATACTCAATGCTTGAAGATCGCGTAGAGTAAAAGTTAGAAATGTTTTCTCTAAGTATATTCAGACCTAATATATCAACTGGCAATTCAATTACTATTCAAGAAGACAAAAATTTGAACACAATCTTATTAGACACAGCATTTATGCAGATAACAGCTTCTGTTATTCTATGACTTCTCTAGGCACTTAAAATATGTTGCTTAAAAATAAAAGTAATAAAAGGAATATTTTAACTGTACCTAGTATGGCTTATATTATTGTTTGTGTATACCAAGGCGATCTAGGAGTTCGCTGTAAAGTAACAAGTTATGGGATTATTATGCAAAAGTGAGGGAACTATGCAAATATTATGCAACACTTACTATTTATAGATATAAGAATTATTTTACAACGTGTCGTAGGAGTGGACGATGGTTAAAGTATTTTGTAAAAGGATTAGAACAGGTGAATTGGATTTGAAGTACTTTTTGCGATTGGTCGGTAAGAGGGTTCGATGCCCTCCTACGACACATTTTTGATGAGCAGAATTATTTGTTGAGTCTATATATCTACCTTATTATTTGGTACTTAAGAATCTTTATATGTATGTTTATCAATTATCTGAATCAGTTATCTATATTACCATAGAACATACGCTCAACCGAGTTTGCAATCAAGTTACCACGTGTGTCCATATTGACATTATTTTTCATTAACTAAACTGTTCACGATTCTCCATATTTCTTTAATGTAGGTACGAATATCTTACTCTCCCAAGGTAGAATTTATTCTTTATACCTTAGTAGTCAGATTTTGTTTTCGAAATCTTAAAATGAAACAAATTGATGCATCTGCATTATTTCTTGACTAAAATAATCTTGAATAACTTCGTTGTAAGGAAAGAAAACTACATCATATTTTCAATAAAAGCTTATGTTTGTTATTACCGACTTTACCTATATGACCGCGTTAAAGCATTCATGTGTTGACGCAATTATGTAAATTAAATAGAATGTATGTTTCTATGTTCAATTGGGTGATTAGTTCTAATAAAATTCACATATACACAGTGAGTTGTAAGAATGTCAGTAGTCTAGTAAATCGTTAAAGAAGTACCGGTGTAATCATCAAAATTACTTCTAGCCCATAACGGTATCGCTTATTTTCAGGTAACGCCGAATGTTTTATAAGTATTGAGGAATGTTTCTGTACTAACATCTATGAAAGGACAAGTACTTTTATCATTTGATATTTATTTATTTATAGACTCACGCCTGTATCCCCGAAGGGGTAGGCAGAGGTGTAATATTACACCCACATTTCGCACAGAATTTTTAGGTCCCACGTAATAGGGGACAAGCCTATTGCCGTACCGGGCACATTACCAGACTCCGTGCTGTTACCGCGCATTTCCTAACGGAAAAAGCCAATAATACTTTTTTTTAATAACTTGATTTATTTTATAATTTTTCTACGAGATTTTCTCAGCCTTGGCCTACTCTAAAATGTGATTTCGATAAGTATATCACTAGTTAGTAGGAGCTGCAACAGTTTGTCATAAGTAAGCAGTGAAACACTTCTTGATTCGCTTCGCTTCGGCGTTTAATTATTGTTGCCACCGCGTTTATTATTGCGATTTCCTTATAAGAGGCAACGGCAATTTGTTTGATTACTTCCAATTGCCAGTTGATGTTTAAACCATTAAAAATTGTAAACGCAGCCGTGGATAGCAAGAAATTGCTATGATTGCCGACTCCGACAGTCTTTATACTATGTTCTTACTAGCATTCAATACGGAAATGGAAAAAATAAGCTTTCGATTCACTGATTGTGGAGAATATGAGGTTTTTGCGAGGCGATAAATGTGCACTAACGTTCTGCGTATGAAAAAACGCGACTTAGATAATGATCGTCTGTTACAGTGTTGGTTTTTACTAATGAACACCGTTCAAGGGCTAGAAACTAAGCTAACAAGGCGTTTATGCGCTCGTCAGGAATATAATTGTACATAATTGTCGGTCGTGTTATGTGTTAGTACATTCCTTCTTGAAATGAAAGTGAAACAAACGTTAGACATGTGTGCTCCGGCTCTGACTACATATCGCAACAGTGAAATCGAACTGGAAGCACAAGAAACCTATCATGGCTTACAACATACAACATTTACATCGAAGACGTCAATCACCAGGCTAGTATTTGAATTGCCAGTTGTAGCTATCAGGTAATTACAAAGCTGTACTAACGACGAGTTATGCATACTATAATAGTAATTATCGATATATCATCTATCATTTAAATAATCTCTGGAACATGTTACAATGGAGTAAAGGCGAGAACGTACAAGAGATTCGCAAATTGACTGATCCCTCCCGCCCTTAACATAAACAGGCAAATCCTTACTTAATTTCAGTCGCAGAATTCAATCAGAACATAAAGCTTTGTACCCCAGCGAGTAATGTTATAATGCCTTTACATTATCCCCCCGTTATACATCCGAGTCGCGGCGACACCGTGCCAAACCTTTAATTATTATCAACACATCATTTTCATGGCACTTTCTAAAATATTAGGGATGTCACAATGAATTTGATTACATCGATTGTATTCTTGCATCAGGTAGTAATTATTACGAGTAACAAGAGTTGGAAATCTTGAGTATGGTAATAGTTAATAACGTAGCTAGCGCTCTAGGATAACAACAAGCATTTGTGTGTTCTGCAGACCATGTCGAACTGATAAAGTTTCGCAATACTTTGCACGTCCGAGAGATAAATTAAGCTTTATTGATGACTACGTAACGTTAAGGATGGACTGTAAGTTAATGGCTATTTAAATACACATTTAGTCATAATCGCAGATCTCGTTCGCATTACGGAATGAGCAGTCGTTTAGATTTGGCGCCTCAAGATAAACATCGGTTGGTAACCCTTTCAACAAGCACGTGGGTCGACACATCCCTTTCGCGCATTTCATATTCCTATTTCCATTCCGTTCAACCTTCGCAGGAGGATTATATTCTGCCTCCGATGTTTTCGTATCCTATTATTTCACAGGGTGAAAATGGGCCACCCGCCTCCTTACTTACTCACTCACTCAAACAGTAACACCCTCTACATACATGTGTGTCGTATATGGATTCGGTCGGCACCTGTGTGAGTGCACCTTCCCAGGACTGTTTTTCGATGTGTGCGTTTGTTTCATCAACTGTAAACCACTGTCAACGACTCGTCAAAATAATATTGGCTTAACGCCGGAGCCCGAACACAGATATGGTACATGGAAACTTGATACACGCACGAATTTAATTAGAATGGCTTTAATATTATGGATGATGGAAAATTATGTAACGAAATTATTAAGTTTATGATTGTATTGATTGTTATTTTTTTATTTGAATGAAGCCTTACCTCTCACATCGAATCTCCGGGCTCAAAGGTTTGCTGGTAGAAAACTCAGTATTGAGTTAAGCTCGCCTTTGTAGATATAATTTCTAAGTTTATTTTTTAGTCTTTTCATCTATTTGTATTTTTTTTGTGTGTACAATAAAGAATTAAAGGATTTACATTAAGATTTATATCGAATATAGCTAACCCGAGCTACTTGCAGCTTACCAATACTACTAAACTAAATGATTAAATAAAGGGACTTATCTTTCACAAAAGTAGGTATACTCTATGAATACAATAATACTGAAAAATGCTCTCCATTATCAATTAGTCAAACTTTGTTGCTTCATATACTTAATATAATCATCGTAAATCGTAAGTATCAAGATTATTCAAGCTTCTATAAATTGTAATTGTATCGTGGGCTACAAATCTCAAATCAAACCCCTTACGAGACCCATCCATCTTCTCACTAATTGTAAAATAATTTGACTCAACTAAGCATAGACGAGTTTCCGACCGCAAGAAATGACAAACAACAAATGAAAAACAACAGAAGGCTGTAGCAAAAAGTATGACTTGTTTATGAAATATGCAATAAGCACAAAACAAAGCAATGCTTATTTCAGCCATGAGAGTGTTTCGAATTGCAAATTTTGGGAAAAAAGCGAACAAACTACACTCAAAGTCAAATGCGGCAGTGCGCGATAAGCAAGTGCCGCTTATGCAAGATCACGAATGTAATTGCTCCCTTGTCTGGCACGACACTTCATGCAAAAACGAGAC
The DNA here is from genome assembly GCA_944739405.2 of Euclidia mi. NCBI lineage: Eukaryota > Metazoa > Arthropoda > Insecta > Lepidoptera > Erebidae > Euclidia > Euclidia mi. Next base: position 92,862,449 of record OX123183.2, on the reverse strand, counting down.
GGAATATAGTAAATGTGTGAGCGAAAAAGAGATATAAAATAGCAATATACACAAAGACGTAAGCGACAAAAATGATTGATTGCTATCCGTCTTGCGCTGAGCTCTATTTAATCACTTTATTCCCTTTTCTCCGTTTGTGTTGGGATAATTTTGTATTTGTGTAATTTGTATACGAAATGAGGAGGCATACCTCCCGACAAGACGGGGATTCATATCCGGCGCCTACCCGTAGCTTACACAAACCCGATTTTGATGTTATCACATGTCATGGCACGGTTTGTTTTGATTTATATTACAAAGCCAGATTAAGTTGAGATTAATCTGTAGGTTAATAACTTTGTGTTTCTACGTCATCGTTTAAATATTTCATGCATTGTTTAGAAAATGGTAGAGTGAATATTGTAATTTTCTTTTACACTGAGCTTACTGCTTTTGTGAGTATGAATTTTAGTTTCAACCTCCAAAATGTTTTTCATCCTGCGAACGTACCATTTCAAGTATTATATCAATCTTCAAATATATCGAACAGATCTACCGGAAAGGCAAAACTTACTAATCTTAATATATAAAATCCTTGCGTTACTGACTGACTGACAGACACGCTACAGCCGAAACTATTGGGCGCAGGAAGCTGAAATTTGGCATGTATGTTCCTTGGGGACCGTAGGGGTGCACTAAGAAGGGATTTCCCGAAATTCCCACGGGATCGGCCAAAACGGGTAAATTTAAAAAAATAATGCAGGCGTAGCTGCTGGCGTCCTCTAGTACATTTATAAAGCTACTACTTACCACTCATATGTCCGTTTTCATAGGGCGAGTACTCGCCGTTTTCCAGGCGGTGTTTCTTGAAAGGGTGTCCGGGGAACTGTGTGGCAGCGAGAGAGAGGCCCACTCCAGACGCGCGCTTCGGAGGTCGGCCCGGTCTAGAGCTGCGGACATAGTAGCACGTTACTGTGGTTTAAGACCTTGCACTTAACCTATGGAGTGGGATTTATATTAAACTAATCTGTATTAACCTCTTGTATGCCGTAATACCAGACACAATTAAAAAGCTATTGTGTCTCGCGTAGATCTGCGTTCCGGCATACAAGGGGTTAAAGGATTCGCGCCTAATTTATGTTAGTAAAGAAAAATCGACCTCTATATTTGGTCTTTCAAGTTAGCAATTAAATAAAGGGCTATACCTAGCTACAGAAATTGCATATTTGCACCTAGATTTAAATCCACTACAGTACTTTTAATTGACTCATAGCTGATATAACCACGGCGCATCCAACAGACAGTTAGGATAATTAAATTGTTATAAATCGATTGCTAAACAGTGAAGCCAATCATTATGAAGAAATCGGTATCTAAGTGTCCTCCATGATATACTCGAATATAAGTGAAGTCTGCCAATCCGCACTTTAACAGCGTGATGGACTATGGCCTAACCTTTCTAATAGCGAGAAAAAGCCTGTTGCCAGCAGTGGAACAGATAATAAACAAGGTTGACGATGAAGAAGAAAATCGAACGCTATATTTGGTATGACAAGTCTCCAATTAAAATGAAGATTATACCAACATAAATTGACAACTAGATTCAGAAAGACCACAATATTTTAAGCTGATAGTACAATTATGACTGCCACGTCAAGGGCTATGTGGTGTCTCTGAGGTTTCACTTAGGTACTTTTAAAATAAGACAAAAGCTAGTAAATACTAGTTTTTGTAAATTAGGCATCATTATCCTATTTTTATAGCGATAGCTAGCATCTAATTTAGTAGAGGCAACTAAAAAAATGGTACAAGGCAATTATCTTTTGTAAGATAGTCCTGACGAAATGCTTTTCACAATTTGGCTGGACATCTTATTACTTTCTAAGCCACAGGGGCAATCTTACTGATAAGACTGTAAGATATAGACACTAAAATCCGCATTAACCAAACGAGATTTCTCCTAGTGGCATTTCACTTAAAGCCCACTAACACTAAAATGGTCAATTTTAGAAGCTAGTTAAGAAATGTTAATGCTTAAAATATTCTACCCACATCTTCATTACGTATACCAATGAACTGTTCATGGCTTTTTATCTCTAGCGACAGGTTAAAATTTGGATAGATATAATACTTGCTATATGTAAAGTATAATATATTTAACCTGAACATCATAAGTAGTGTGGCATTTAATGTCACGAAAATCTCAAGGATTTTAAACTTACAATAATCTCAATAATTAATACATTGTAAAATATCAGCAACTAACTAGGATTAAGAGAATCGGTTTATTGCACGAATTTAATAATAAAAAAATAAAACCAGGAGCTAAAATATTACTGTTTTAGCTTTTTGTAGTACACCTCACAGAGCAATAAATAAGCGCATATCTAGTTATACCACATCGTAATTTACCCATATGACAGTTAAATTATAACAAATACATATATAGTTTAGATATGCTTCTGTTGGTATGTAAAAAAACAAAAGAAGTAATGGATAAAAAAGCAATTGTAGATTCAGATACAACAAAAAGTATATAAAAATATCATATGCCGCAAATATTGTTTAAAACACAAAGATCTACGTAGTTTATACTACCTATCAATTATTGTTGCGTATATTACGTAATATGTTGCGACACGGACATACATACTCAGCAACTTCACTCCAACTGACAACTTACTGACAGAAATAAAATAACCTCTTTATATGTTTATCAACCCTTTGAAACATAATACGCCTAACCCCATAACTGGGATAAATAAAATAAAGCCAAATTTCATTATTCCAGTTTTTGGTGCAAATCTATAATTGCCAATAAATAACACGGCAAAAAATGACAGCTAAACACGTGATCATGATTATCATGGTCGTAAATACAGAATTTAACATGTTACAAAGAATGATAACTGGGCACATGCACAATAAGATCGTAAAATACATGATTTTACAATTACAAACGATCTTATATTTGTCAAGCTTAATCACGCAACGCAACAAACTTTAAACACACAGTCGTGTGAAAAAAATAAAACGCTAATTAACAAAAATTATCACAATAAAAAATACTTGAATAAAAATGAAGTAAGAAACCAATCAATCCGCTTTTACACATGATTCATTCATTATCATTCCGTACTCATAGTAAATTTCTCATAACAGCAACAAAAGAACAATAAACTGAAATAGTCATTAATTAAATTCAATTAAGAGTTAGTAACGGGAGCTTCTCATGCGGTATCTGTGTTCTTATCAAATAAATCTTGTTCTCGCGTGGGGGTTACCGCAGATTTATTTTTATTTATTTCACTCCCCTAAGATTTAATACCGCAAGACGTCGTCCGCAGTTTCCACAATTTCACGCTTATTGTTTTCCCATCCGTGATTTATGTTCACGTAATAGACAACAGTATTTCTTGGGCGCAATAAAGTTTGTCACCTAAATCTTTGCCCTTAAGCCTATTGCGCACTTCCGAACCTAAAACTTGTTGTTTACCTTCACCTCTATAGTTAACACTACAACACTACCTCGTTATATTAAGAATGTACTTTTGAATAAACTTATACGAATGTTGAGATAAAAAATAAACCGCAGACATAGAGCCTCGTTTGCAGAGATGCTCACATTTACGACAGAATGATGTAATCAGGAAGAGCCCAGAGATTCTTACCATCCCACTATCAATTTGTTCTAGCACGCTCATACTTTAGGTAGAGAAAATAGTTAATTAAGTTAGGGTTAGAACTTGTATTTACTGACTAACCGACAATGACAGTAATTCATTTACATGATTTATTTACTATCTACTTACTTATTATTCTTACTTATAAGATCTAACATAGATAAATGTTGCAATGGTGAAAGTATTATCGAATGAACTCTTTTATAATAAATCAATGAATTTTTGGTCAGAATGCTAGAAACGGCGTAGATACATCAGTGCTTGGGCATTTGCTAGTAATTGAGGTTGGTAAGTAAGATCAATTACAGTGGTATCGTAATCCGCACTACGTTACAACTAGGTAGCACGCCGCGTCGGCCAAGTTCGGCAATTATCGGGGGAGCGATGCTGTTATCATAGTATCGGCTTACGCAGAAACTGAGTCTCGCCTATTTATTTTTATGTCAGCAACCGTCATTATGAGACACTCCATTAGCTTGGATTGCGGTGAGACTCGTTTTCGGTTACGCTTTGGGGTGCGATTGTATGGTGTGACGATTTTTTCTCCGTTGTCATGCTCAGATAAAGGGTTTGTTATTTTGATGGCCTATTTTATTTACCGCACGCACCACCTACAATGTAATACGATAAAAAAATATATTTATTAATCTGAAGTCTGTCATCTCTAACACATCTAACTATCGTCGAGGAAGAATTAAAATGGACAGATTATAAATAGTTCGGATGAACTTCAAAAAGCTGAACATAAAAATTAAATGTATTTTGGGTGCAGACGTGTACAGTCGGGGGCAAAAAAACTAAACAAAACCGCGCCCGCGACGAAATCGAATATTGAAAGTGTCGAGGGACAGAGATAAGGAGAGCACGTGCCGCTCCCTTGCCGCCACTTAGGCCATACCCGTAATCTGAATACCGCAAAGCTCACTGCGATAAACTGCCATTAAAAAGCGTTCGATTTATTACCAAACGATTTCCGAACGATTTATACGGGTGTGCAAAGTCGAAGAGTATCATAAAGCAGAGGGTTCAAGAGGGTAGAAACCAATAGCATCTGCAACTAGTAATGGAATCAAAAGATAAATGCGAGTATGTAATCTACTACTATAATAGAGTCGGTGCGAGTCTTAAAGGGCATTTAAATGTAAAGAAAAAGTGGTTGCATACTTTCGACACAGTTTAACATAGAGATACGAGTATGTGGGTACACATAACTTTTAAGATATGAATTGTCCAAAGTATGAACAAAAATATATGATCTAAATGTAAAGTCTGTACCTACAATAGCTAAAAGGTACGTTACCAACTTGAATTCTGCTCTATTTGCTTATAAGTACAAATTTCTACTATAGCAGTTAAATAATTAAAATTCTCGATAGTTATGAAAAAAATCAAACAAAAAACTCAATATCAAACAACAATCCATTCTGCACAAGCCGCAATACTCTTTCCACAAACCAACCCTAGTGAAACTAACACCACGTATAGTTTTGCTTTTTGTATATTTGCTTGGCAATATTCATCACTCACAGCCCGTGTCACTGATCAAATAGCACCCACAAAAGAGTCCCCTGGTATTCCTGACAGATATAGCCTTGATAGATAGTTCTACAAACATATCGAACAAATCCTGATCGACGAACCCAATATCATATTATTGAAAGTACAGATAAAAGTGTTGAAAACGTGACTCCGAAACTATATAGAATGATGCCGACAAAGTTATTCAGAGTAACGCCCTTCGGTATGTTCACTTCATAAAAAGTAGGATCTGAAACACATGATGTAAAGTATACAAACAGTATCAACGGTATCGATGGTATCGCAACAGGAATAGACTCCTTGTTATTATATTTGTATTACTATTCTCAACTTTTAGTGAACGTGTTCACACTCACTAATAATTACTGACACTATATCATAACATTCACGTGGCATAAACATCCTTTCTTGACTACGGTTTAAAGTGAAAAGACCAAAAACAACTCGCTGACAGCCTATTGTAAGCTAATAGTCATAATGTGTATATTTTATGTTTTTGTTACTGAAGCGGCCGATCATTTACACATTACAGCGCTACTGCCCGTATGGGAATGTTTACACATTAAATTAAAGTTCTTTCAAGTTTTTTTTATACTAATATATATTTGGAAGATGTGTCATTATGTAAAATGTATCTAAAAGAAGTAGACATAAGCTTTATTTTAATATGAAATATTTGTTACTCAATTTTTCTTGTTAACAGCTACTGTTTTATTGGTACTGGCTCTTGTCGTTTTAGACGTATCACTATTACTTAATGCTACTTACGAGTACTACCTGTTGAATTTGAAAATATTTTCGTATTAGAATCTGCATCTGATTTATTATTGAATAATGCAAATTTTATTTTTATTTAAATACGGATTAAAGTTGTTACCTATGTCAGTCGGTATCTTAAGACTATGACAATGTTTGAGCACACTGTCGGTTACGTTACGAGTTTGATGCATTATTTCCCCTTCAAAGTTAATGTATCTTAAATACCGTGTCTGAATTAGAACGCTAAACAATGAGACTCTGTCTTAAAAATGGCCCAAGAATCGGTAGACAACGTAAAACAAACGAACGTAATCTTATCTAGTGTAAACTCAAACGCAGTAGCAGTTTGTCTTGGGTTCAGTGCAAACATGATAAATGATTTCGGTTCAAAAAATCGTTGCTCTATTTTTTCTAAACGAGTTCCGGTCGGAGCGAGATGTAATCTCTCCTTGAATAGAAACACCTATTCACCTTGAGAAGTACCTGAGGAAGAAGAGAGGTCCGAATTATTGACACGTCTGGTTCATAATTTCGAAACTACATTAATATCAACAGAAAATTCTAGATATAACGGAAACAGAAACTATAAATTTCGACAATATCGTCAGAACGATAATAAAGTTCCATCATTAAAAACAATGTTTTAATAAAACCAAAGAAAAAATGTAATTGAAGCCAAAAATTAGAGGCACTAAGACAGTAACAATAAAAAGTGAAAGCAAAGCCGCGTTTAATTGTGTCGTAAAAATAAAAATTAAATAAAAAATACTTTGGGGTGGAAAAGTTTAGCGACCGTAATTCTGCTCCACAATTATATCAAGTTCTGTAAGCGCAATGTTCTCCTAATGTTACCTGTCCCAGGGGCGAGGGATAGCTTATAATTTATTAACTTATTATTTCTTTTGGTATACACCACTTGTAGCATTAAAATCTCACCACTCCGAATTTATTAATTTAAGCATGATATGAAAAGCGCAGGAAATCTGCATGGTGTTTGATAACTGACTAACAGAAAATACATTTAAACTGTTATATTCGTTGTATAAATAAATGTAATAAGTAATATAAAATTATCTAAAATTAGACCCCGAAATTACAAAGACACGCTATTAAAAGCTATATTGGACCAAAGAAAAGCAATTGAATACTGATGTTTATTAATAAAAGCAAACTCTTTATTGAAGAAATTGAACTGAATCTTGAAATAGTTCTTGAAATTGAATACCTTTTTTGTATAGAAACGGAGCAAAACAATGTTATTATTTGTCTATTGGCAGAGGGGATTAACCTCTGTGTATCTATAAAGTTACAGCTCAGTTTAATAACACTGTTCTATCTGACAGTACAATCATAAGTTAATGTAGCAAGTCACCGCAACCGTCAGGTAGCTGCTACGTTTCAATTTCTCCGAGGCATTTTATTTACAAAACTAATTACGTTTGTCTGATAGGGTATTAAACAGCTCCCGGTGCTTCACTTGATTCGTTGACAGTTAATAAAGACATTCCAAATGTATTTAAGATCTTAACCTACTCTACGGCTGCGATCGCATCGCTCCGTCATCGACTTATTACCGCCTTTATTTGTGTTACTTTTTTTTGCATACTACTGTACTTCTGTTTTAATCATCTTAAAATAAAAATGTCTCATTAGCGATGGAATTAGATATATACATAAAAATATTAACTGGGTCGGACACGTTTTTTTATTGTTACTTTTTTATTATTTTATTACTGTTGGCACGAACATCATTGTCGGCACGCCACGTGGTCCGGATAATTGAAATGTCCAAACACTAAATTTATAGTTTGTATAACGTCACTATTTCTTTTTTATTACTTCTATCGATATTGCTTCCATTCATCTAACTACATTACACTGGACACAACTCATCTACCGTGTAGCTGTCGCCTTTGTAGAAGGAACAGATGTTTTTTAATTAGTAAATGACAAATTCATTTCTTGTAGCCGTGTTAATATTTAAATTTTGCAAGTTATAGGTAATTTATACAGAAACGGTCTAGTTTACAAGTTAAACTTGTTAGAGTTAATGTAGCGACTATTAACAGTAAGTTCAGATACAAATGTTCGAGTTGGAGAACATTAAAATCTTAAATATTAATTGTAATAAGAGCGGCGCAGTCCCCGACATCCCTTTCTGCGAATGCTGGGGCAACGTAATCAGCCCCCAAGGGACAACCTCTTGTAATTAGCGGCTGTTCATTTCTTAATTTCAATATTTAATTACAAAGGAAACTCGACGACTGCTCCGTATAGAAAGAGACGTCATCTTCAGAAAGTCTTTCGAATCGGTTTTGTTTCTAATTCGCTTACAGTATCGTTTGATATGGCTTCTTTATTGTTTCTTTGTCTGCCGTATCAAAGGATGCTTCAGTTTAATCATTTATCTGGACGGTCGCCGATCTTAACTTTTATTCATTCGATTTGATTTTATCAGACACGAAAGAGGGATTTTCTTTAAAGTTTATATCACATAAACGCGTGTACATATTTGATGAAAGTTAAAAAGCCATGGCAGGCGAAATAGGTATAATCAATGTAACTTTATCGTGTTCGTGAAAGAGCCGTCTTACAATTTCCCTTTGTCGTACCCTATTGTCAAACGTAATGGCTCCCAACATATTATCGTTTTATTTCGTTTCTCTCGGGCCGCTATCATATTCCCTTTTAACTATTACCTGTCTGAGGATTTCATTACTGAATGTCTGGATTAATTTTGCATGATTTTGTAGTCGTTTAGATTTTATGTTGTTTGATAATTCCGGACGAAAATGTATTGTAAGAGTAACTTATATTTTACATTTTCATAGCTACCTCGAGATAAAAGTGTACATTTTTCATAGGGCACTTTTCAATTGATTTGGCATCAGGGTGTGGGTTTGGCATGTTTTGTTATGAATCGTTGACGGCTGTTGGTTCGGACATGTCCATTCACGCTCGCCCTGTATTGCTCGATTGTTTCGTTGTGTAAAATTATACAATTTCTGGGCGGGTGACCACGCGGCCACCAGCTCGCCGCCACTGTCACGCCCTCCGCCATTCGATTGAAATTGAAAAATCTATTATGACTTGTGACAAAAGGTACCCTTCTTTTAGATTTCAAATTGTTTTAATGATAAAGTGTATATGGACTCGACATTAACACTAACCTTTTCCTTTAGGCAATATGAAATAAAAAAAAAAATTTGTTACAAAAAGTCTGCTTGCTTTTTTTTTCTAAGTATCCTTTAACTAATTGATTTCCTTCGTTTTTGCTGCTGGCGCCATAAGTTGTTAATTGTGGCTTAATATTTCGACAAATTAAAGTTTTGGGTTCACGTCGAATTGAATACTATTTTGTTGTAATTTTTTGATATTTAATAGTTTTCTATTTATATTGACACGCTTCATCACGAATAATCGAAAAGTTTTGCTACCGTTCCCAACGTTTGTAGTCATTTTTTCGCTCCAAACGGTCTTTTGTGGTAGTACAAAAAACGTTGCGCTACCTGGCCAGCAACACAGTTAGTCGATTTGTAATTAATTTTATCTAATTCTACGACTAATAACGTCGAGTCATATAAGTCGTATATTGCCATCGGCTACTTGAACTGCTCAAAGAAATTGGTTTGTAAAAAATGGGTTTGTTTTTCAACAGCTGCTATTATAGGGACACTTGAAAGATAGATGCAGTTGTATCTAAAATAGTTCCGAAGCGTTTGCATCTCTAAATAAAAATATACCTACCTACACGTAACTTTTTCTAATAATTAATATTTTTATATTTCTTTTTCAAAGACAATTACGACAATTTTATACGTATTCAAAAATTAATGCTAGATGTTCGACGCAATGTTTATGTCATGGATTATTGTGGCGATTCTTCCTCGGTCCACCAGATTTACGTCCGCCGTTCTTCTTTTAACTTCAATTTCTTATGTTCAATGAAAAATTAAAATAATCAAAACATACAAGCTAGAGATTTGAAACAGAATGGAGTCCCGGACGTGTGATCGTTCAGTGTCGAACAAAAATAAACGTTATGATTTGTTAAACAGGTTATTAGAAAAACATCGGCGCTGTCGACAGGGAGTTTGGAAATAAACTATTAAAAACCGGCCAAGTGTGAGTTGGACATCATGCCGACGCCGTTCAGTACGAGAAACATGACTCATTGTTTCTTTATGCTCACCGTTTTTTATTATAAACTGCAGAATTTATAGACTTGCTACGCTGAATACTGCGTCAGTTGCATACGAAACAGATGTAAACTTCATAACTAACTGTCTAATTGGTAAATGTACCAGAACACAACGGTGCGCGAATATTTAATATTGAGTACTTTGATATCATTCCACACATTCCTCGCACAAAGGAAACAGATATAACATTAATAGATTAAAGTTTTCAAGTCTGAAAACAAAAGTGGGATTTTAAAAGATAAACACCAGTTAATCATAAATCATGAACGTAATAGTTACATTCTGACGCAGCGTAAGTACGTCTGAAAAATCTTTTGTTTGATCAGACTCAAACATCTGGATGTTGAACAGAAGTTCATAATAAAATATGATGAAAAAATATGTTAAGTCCTTTTGTATCGACCGCTTCTGTCTATTTTATAGTCGGATTAAACCATTTTGATACTTCACAACTCTTTATTTCCACTAATTGCAATTACGACACTTGTATTAACAGCTTATAATATTTATTTGCGCCTGCTGTTCTCTGTCACCGCTGTGTAGTTATATAAGTAATGTGGAAATGAAACCTGCAAGTGTTAGATCTATTGCTTTACTTTATAATAGTTGCACTGCGCATAATATATGCGACGCTATTACACAAATGGTTATCGCTCGATCTTGGCCAATCAATGGGCAAAATAACATAAAAAATATAAACTACTTCACTCGGTCTTAATACAATTATTATTATAAATAGATATTTTCTTGGAAAATACAATAAGTGGTCGTGAATAATGTCTACTCCGAGTCTAGAACACTTTAAATGTCAACTTGTCTATACAATTACACACGGCCCGTGAACACCGGGCTAAAGAAACTTTGCTGCAGTACATTTAATATTGCCTATCAATATATATTGAAAAGGAACTAATAAATTTTATTCTCAATTTTGTTAGTTGAAAGCATGTAAATATGTGAAAAAATGTAGCCATAATTATCTTGTGTAATTTATTATTAATTGCAATCATTATTAATAACAACTCAACAGTCTACATTGTAGGAGGGTTGTATTATCTGGTTACTGCATCAAAATACATACTTCTACAATGTGTAATGTATATTGAGCGGCGCGGTCAATTCATCTACCGTGTCCTTTAATGTGTTCTAAGCATGGAGTCATTATTGAATTAATGTTGAATGTAAGCCATCCGTATCGTAAATTAGCATTATTTAACCATGGACATAGACAAGACGAAACCCAATTATGTATATTGGAATTGGTGCATCACAGTACTTAATTGGTATATACGATTATGCCAATTAACTGCTGTAGTGTATACATTGTTGTGGACTACTGTTCGGAATATCGTTTCGATATCGTTGCTATTAGTATCTATTGGTGTGTGCACTAATAGATACTAATAGCAATAATTATATGATATTTTGTCTTTCGTTCTAATAATAAACATGAATTACATAGCATATTACTAAATAAAAAATAATAATATTTCATAGTTACGAAAGAGATTTTGAAATCAGCTTATCGATTTCAAGAATTATTGCAAAGATTCTTGCATAATAACATTGAAAATAACCGATCACGACTCATGAAACACGAAAGTTGAATACCTAGGTATATTAATTTAATTTCATCTCTAGCTTACCAATCAAAATGGTCATACGTTATCAATCATATTCAATCAAATCTAAAAGAGTTGATTCTTAGATCGTCATTTCGTCGAACGCAGATTAGGATTTACTTAACATAATTTATACTTTGAATAATATTATTTTACTTGATATCCTACCTAGTCACATATACCTACTTGGAAGTATATTTGGAGTACGCACTCCAAAATATCAAAACTGTTTGGTTATTCATTGAATTGCAGCCGAAACGTACAGCAGTGGTTCATAGTAACTCGGTGAGATTTGTTTTGATAATACATCATAAAACTATTAAATATTGGATCGCTGAGTGAGACTACCCGCTACTGTTTCCACATTGCTCTCTAAGTGATAAACGATTAGCGGGAACAACATGTGTTCTGTATTAAAGTATCTTACATGTCAAAAATAGTTCTTTAGACAACACTACAGAATATTAAGAGCTTCTGACAGTCGCTTATGAAGAATGAGTAAGTGTAGAGATTCTTTATTTGGCGATTAATTGCGATCGGTAGAACTCATGACTTGGGCCGTATAGGAACACTGATCATGGCGTAATCGGTTTGTTATTTCAGCGTTTAGACGATGTTCAAACCCTGTTTTGTTTTGTCAGAGGCATGTGGGAATCATTCTATTGTGTTCTACATCCGGGTTATGATTAGTTCTTTGATTTTTAATTTTAGACTGATAGATCATTTAATTTTACATTCCTCACTTTTTGTTTGATCTACTTTATATAGTTGACACGTTTGATTGTGACATATTGCGTCTAGTTTGTAACGTTTTTTGAACGGTTTTTTGTTGGCATAACTTGTATTGGGAGACATAATAAATTGTATCAAGGACGGCGGAATTGAACGAGTGAGTAATTTATTTCGATTGCAAATGTCATATTAGTTTAATGGGCAAGGCATGTTATATATATGTTAAACGATAGCAAGCAAAAGGTCACGTTTTACTGTAGTGTTCTTTGGAATAAATACCACTATGTAAAATTAGTTGGAAAGTATATGTCTAGCAATAGACGTAACGCAGCTGATATGATAATAAACCAAAGAATTACAGATACTCTTTCTTATCAATAAATTGCTGCACTTTATTTCTCTATAAGGAAACTTTAACTTTGGTATTTAGTCTTCATCCTAAGTGTCACAAATCAGAATAACCCGAACCGAATTCTCAGAGCTTGTTCCTGTATTCTCAATATGCGAGCAGCAGTTTATCTCGTTGACGCATGTCAGCTACCTACAGACTTCCGTTCCCATCTCCCGTTTATCTAACACAAATATGACAAATTAAAGGAATCTTGTACAAACACCGCGTGGTAACTGCCTACAATGGGATGTTTAAACAAAGGTTTAAAGCGTAACCCTGGCTATAAAAACTCGTTTTATTATTGTCGCACTACTTCAAATAAATTATATGTATATAGTTTAGAAGGTTGTTTACAGAATTTGTACATGTACTTTGAACTTTTTATGTAACGAATGCAAAACTACTGATAGAGTCGCCCCGGGTTCGATTTTCCCCCTGCTATTCAGCTAGTAGCCTAATTTGGGACCTGGCAAATACAATAAACTACAGTCGTAGGACTAGTCATCCCATACTTTTCCATCCCAATATAAATTTAATTGACAACACACAACTTTTATCCCGGTAACAATTATGTCAAGCAACGTTTTTGTAGTAATTACATTGTTTGCATATAAGTAGGTAGGTCAACTAATAAAATCTGAATTATTTGTGAATATGCATGTTAGAAACATCGCATTTAAGAAACATTGCACTTTCCAGAAAAATATGAACCATGGAACTAACTGTCCATCTTACTACGAATACTAAAACCCAAACATTTATAACGAAGAGAAATTTAAATTACTTCTAGCGCCCGAAAGGTGAACCTTAATAAAATAAAACACGGCATACTCTAATAGTTTCGGCTGTCACTTCAGACGAACAAGTTAATAGACTTAATCAATTTGTTCGAAACCAAATATAAGAACAAAAAACCACATATTAAGTTGGCCGATCACGCGAGCGACCTGTCAAAATTCAATGTTAAGTGGAGAACTCCAGCGAATACTTCGCGGCTCAAACTGCGTTTTTTATCGAATAAGAATGTAAGAAAATGCCTGATATTTATAGCTGTATATTATTGTTTCTTTGATTTAGGATTTTTAAACAGAAGTGGTAAAAGAGTAGTAGTAGTACTTTAACGCTTACAAATCCTTATTTTATACAAATGTGATCATAATGCATAAGGACTGCCTGGAGGAAGCAGCGATATTAGAGACTAGCCGTTTCCCGCAGTTTCACCCGCGTCCTGAGGGAACTACGTCGCGTACCCGAAAAACCCAAATATCTTACGGACCTCTATTTTTTCTAAAATAAAATATAGGCTATGTTACTCGCAGATAATGTACCTAGCTTTCTAATGGTGAAAGAAATTTTAAAATCGGTCCAGTAGTTCTTGAGTTTATTCATTACAAACAAACAAACAAAAATACAAATTTTTCCTCTTTATAATATTAGTGTAGATATCACTTTTGCATCATTTACTTTAGGAAGGATATACCTAAACTCGCCTTACCATTCGCCTCCTATCCCATGTGAAAAAAAACTACTTTTTGATGGCCGGTGACTTCACTTAGCCTAAGTTTGAAGATGACAGTACCATTACAGGCAGATACTTTATTTCGATATTGTATATAATATTTATACTGGAGTTGTCGATAACCAATCCCTGCCAGCAATTCGACAACAAATCACAATTTTTAAGATTAATTATTTATCTAAAATTGCATTTAAGCTGTCATCGAAACATTACAAATGATAAAAACGTACAGTTGCCGTGCCAAACATAGATAATATCATCATTAGCTACGTACTATTACGATATAATTTCATGTTAATAAACACCGTTTATCTGTCACCTGTGACGTAGTAATTAAGAAATTTGCAACGAATTACTCGTGCCCTATTTAGGAGTGGCTATGAGTGCTATTTCTTAATGAAATGAATAAATGCAGTTAATTCAATTAAGCGGCCATTAATAGTGGCACTTTTTTCAATCAATGTAATTATAGTGATGAGGAGGGGAATAGTTGTGCTAAATGCTTGTGATCTATACGTAAGCGACATTGCCAATCAAGGAAACGTTGAACAATGAATTTAAAGTTATTCAAATATGCTACTACGCAACCCCATGATGGTTGTGATGTAATAATTATATAGGACTTGTTTCTAACGTGCCTCTTTTTTGGTTTTTAAAATCACAGAGTCTAGACCATAATCCGTCACGCTTGCTAAGTGTAAACACATCGTACTATAGAAAACTAGGGGAACTCTCACAGATTCAAGAGTCTCTTACATTGTTTTAGAAAACAATAATACTAATACCATAAGTAATTTATATTAATACGCATTCGAATTCAAAATGCCAGTTCAGTGTCGTAATGTCGGATTGTGTTCATAAATGAAGAAGATAATACTTGTAAAAATACTTGTAAATATATGAGAAAATATTTATATAACCATGAGGACCCGCATAGTATACTAATCAACAATTACAATTACTACCTGAATAACTATTTAACGTGTTAATTGCCTACTGAAAGGCTCTAATAAGGCATAATTGGTAATATTTGAACAAAAAGCAATGCTATGCGTGATTGCGGCGAACAATGTTGGTAGGTTTACAGTTACATGCAATTGTAAAAAAGCTAACTACACGTCAAGATATCAATTGTTTAAGTATCTATATATTTATCTATTAAATATTTATTTATTTATACACTGAACTGTGTACAGGTTGCCTTAATGCCTTGGCAGTATCCGCCAGTCTACCTTATTATTCTGATAGGTATACTAATTAAGTTTTCCTAGGATTTCCGATTGCAGACTACAATAAAGAAATGGGTTATATTATTTATCGGCCTACCTTAATGAACAGGAGAAGGGGATTCTCTAAAGTCATTTATTTGTTATCTTGTGTATAGAGGTTGTGTTACTAGATTAATTTCCATGTATTAAATTAATTTGTTGTCCGTGTGGTGACGGATTAAGAATACGAAAGGTCACCACCCCATATCATCCCATGGGTGTCGCAAGAGCCGACAGAGGGAGCATATTATGCAGAGAACAGCACTGTAAGAGAAGGAAAACTTGATACAAACCCTATACCAACCCGTTTGCCAGTGTGGTATAGTAGGCCAATTCCTCCTTTCAAAGGAGAGGCCTAGTCCAGCAGTGGACTGTTAAAGGCTGGTGATGATGCTGAAATTAATTTGTCATGTACATACCATATTCGTTACTATATTATTAATTGACTTGCTTTGACAAGCATAGTTTGCAACTACTCATTCGATTAACTAACATTATAAGACTTTTTTTAAGATGATGATACTTTGATCAGTTCTGCCTTTACTCAGACTGTAAGTAGTACCAGGTAAAGGCCATATTGAGACAGATGTACAACTACACTTATTAATATTAGTTGTGATGTGCTTCTTTTTACGGTGGGAATAATCAATAAAACGTCGTCTCAAGTTGTAAAAGTCATGAGAGAAATGTACTTATTGTTGCGATGTCAAAGATCAGAACAATGCCAGCAATGGCCTGTCATACTTAGATTCACACC
The DNA here is from genome assembly GCA_944739405.2 of Euclidia mi. Taxonomy (NCBI): domain Eukaryota; kingdom Metazoa; phylum Arthropoda; class Insecta; order Lepidoptera; family Erebidae; genus Euclidia; species Euclidia mi. The sequence continues at coordinate 92,845,998 of OX123183.2, read as the reverse complement.
GTTATAACTAGACGTTTATCTAAAACTAATCAGTGCATTTAGTAAGCTAGGTCTAGGCTAATGAGTGCATTTGGTTTAACGAGGCACACACTATTGAGCAAATATTAGCTAATGACATTTATAAAAATGCCTATTATATTTTGACCATAACTTAGAGAAGAAGTTATGAAAAAATTAATCCATCATTATACTCTTAGCTCATACTAGAGAAGGACCAAAGAGGAATATCTCCAACATCTATAAAAAATGCCGCAAAGCAAATACATGTTCTGTTCTAGGTTGGATAGCCCGCTAATCTCCTTCAAGAAGTTTAACCTATAAAGCTCAAGCAGATCAACGACTACGGAGGTACTTATAGATAAAACGCACGCGGTCAAATTTATTTGTATGGCGTTGAAAATCAGCGAGAATCGTTGGGCAATTTTTCTTGACCAACACTTTGGCAAAAACGTGAAATCGATCATAGGTACTAACGAGAAATTCTACTCCAAAACCACCATCACCATCACCAGCCCTTAACAGTCCACTGCTGGACTAGGCCTGTCCTTTGAAAGGAGGAATTGGTTTACTATACCACGCTGGCCAATTGGGTTGGTACAGGGTTTGTATCAAGTTTTCCTTCTCTTACAGTGCTGTTCTCTGCATAATATGCTCCCTTTGTCAGCTCTTACGACACCCATGGGATGATATGGGGCAGTGACATTCCGTATTCTTAATCCGTCGCCACACGGACAAAACCACAAATTCCTAATAATTCAAATATGTGAAATGAATACAAACAATAGCAGTAATTCATATCTATGGTGATATATAAAATTGATTGCTAATTACGTAGCAGTATATCCGAATAAGTAACTCGAGTCGGCGCGTGCCGTGGTCTGCGGTCATCCAGCTGGCCAGCACCGAACTTAGTACGACACCGATAGCCGAGTTCATATTAAAGTCTATTGAAATCGAAAAGCTGGCAGTAAGATAAGAAAGTAATTTCTACTATCATTATTATGAACATGACAGTTTGAGAGGATGGCATATTTAAAAAGTCCAATACGTGTTTCTACAGTCAACTCCAAAAGTAGCTACACATCTCAACATCTTTGCTGAGACTTTTATGTATTAAAACTCCTCGTTTATTATACTTAATTTATAAATTATGATTTAGGCAAGATTTTCTTGTGTAAAAATCCTAAAACATAATAAAAAATTATAAAAAATTTGGACAATATAACCATATAAAATAACGTAAATGTAATATTTATGAAGCTTACTGTACCTACTCTAAAAACTTAGATTTGGCAAATAAAGTGTTTGAGTTTTAAATTTATTACTAACACTGCCCTGCACTTTTAACCAAATTTTGTGTACAGAAAACAAAAAAAATTGTTTTAAAAATTTACTATTTTAAAATACGACTTTGAAATTCTTACAAGAAAGACCTCTTAAACCCAGTACTCTAAACTTGAAGAGACAAAAAGTAAACAAAGTGACATAATTGAGTCCCCATCCTCCAGCTGAAATATCGGCTTAGCCTTAAAGCTTACCCTAGACTATAAATGACCAATGTGCTCTTTTAATGGCAAAATCGAATTAATACTGCACTCTTTGGTAACTTTATCAATACACTCTCCCTTTGTAAGCAAATGGACGTTGAAAATGCCTGTTTACAATCGCATTACGAAACGCACTCTTTCATATTGCGTACTACAAATCACAGTCCACCCCTTTAATTAAAGTGTTCGCGTTAAGTCAACTTTAACTATAGGTAAAACTAGCTGTTACGGTATAAAAGCAAGTATGATTTACTCTGCGATTGTTGTTATTGGGGGACGAGGACTATTACCAATGTGGAATACGATACTGTGTGTATCGCCAGCGATAATGAAGCACATATACTGTATTGTGACGTTTGACTTTGACAAATGCTTTAATTATAATAATTGTATATAATAAAGTTACATTTTACAGAATTGTAAGTCAATCGAATTTCTTTGAACACCCTGTTTAACGTGAGAAGAGCAAGTGGTTTTAGAGACGATAATTTTAATCACCATGTTAAGTATATAGCCTCCACAGAAAGTTTTGATGAAAATATTGTCACGTGTATAAAAACATCATATACAACAATGCAATGATTGACATGTCAGACATAACTAGCATTTTAAAATTAAATATCTCCTCTTTTGAGAATAAAAACAAAAATATATTTTCTGAGCAAAAAGAAAATTATGTCGAGAGCATTTTCCATACTGTGCATTCGTACATCTCCCACCCACCGCAACTGCCGTATCGAATGAAATAATAATCGAACCTATGCGACGTCCATTCAATTATCCCTGAAAATTGGGGCTCATTAAAATAATAAAACAGCCGGCGGCGGAATCAAATTGAATGATAACAAAAGCTTGTGTTAATTCGAGGCGACATACCGTTTCATGTACTCACAATTACAACAATAGTTAATGAGCACACCGACAGAATGATACCTACGGAAAACCAAATGCTAAGAACCTAGTAACAGAATCAAATTCAAAATCATTTATTTACTTCGGAAAATGTGGTACTTCGAATGAACGTCAATTACAGACTATGTAATAAGAGAAAGAGCTATATTAAACTACCTACTTATTTAATAACACAACGAATCAATAACTAAATTAAGCAATTCCCAAATGATGTGCAATATCAGTCATTCGCAGTGTCGTCGATGAAGGCCAGTCCAGAGCGGAAGCCCTTGTTTGCACAATAATAGCGTCCGTATGTCAGCTTCTCAATGCAACCCCAAATGCAATTGTGTACATTCGTGCGAGGATTGAGTTACACTGAATACGATGGAAACATTTGCATCCAGCGCACCCCGACCTCCGCCAGTTATGGAGAGAGCCTCGTTAATATAATTATTAGTTCAGGTAAGTTAATATTATTCTGTGTCAAGCAAGTCTATGATGTATCGTCTACGGTGTCCTCTAGTGCATTCAATTCTAATAAGATCTGCTTTGCAATTTGACTAATGATTTTCGTTAGAGAGCTAAGAAACTTACAACAGATATTTGAGAAAGTGAAAACATTGTATTAGGTTTTAACTTGAAACATATTTCATAGTTTAATTTGCCTGAATATTTAATTACTGGCAAAAAGTGTATTCCATATTTTCGGGAGGCTATGGCACTATCGCAATTACAGTAACTATAAATGACAATTGCCGGCCAATAGCATACGTATGGAGCGCCGAACGGTCCCCTATTTGGTGACCACTTGGCGGCACTGGGTGGTCATCCCGCAAATTGCTCTTTCCCAACAAAATTGTCAATAAAACTCATCTGATTCGCAGTTAAACAAGCGAGCGACATTATTAATTTATGCGTTGTAATATGGCGCAAACGTTGGCGTTATCCCGTGTAAATTATTAATAGTGCTGGGGTAAAAATTAAGCTTAAACCGAATGGGTAGTTTCGGCTGTAACGCTCGTTTTATGTTTCCATGTGCAGATTAATATGTTGTTATATCCAGTGACGAGTCGAGCAAATCGGTTTTATTGGCAATCGGAATCGCGCATTGCTGTTATGGTTGTCATACATTGATTAAGTAAACCGCATCGTTAGAACTTTTGACGCAATTGTTCCACTCGCCGACCGTGTTGTAAAAATACTAAGAGGAAAATAGCCGATGTTAATTTGTTTTTGACCCGGAAATCTGCACGAGAATAAGCAGTAACATCGAACAAGTGCTCACCTCTCGGAGACGAAACACAAAAGTGAATAGCTCCCTTGCGAGTCACCTCTGCGTTGTCTTAAGAGAAGCGATTACACAAATCTGAAGAAGCTATTAATCCGGCTCGCTGCCCCCGAATGGCATCACGGTTTGTTTAATAAAATCGCGAATTTACATATCAAAACCTACAAAGGGGCATAATTGGACCCGATGACTTAGAAAACGTAGTGGGTGAGGCGGGCGTGCCACCCCTTACAACAAACAAAGGAATTATACCCGCCTCAAGAAACTTTTAGCAATGGAAAGCTCCTTAACAAACAGACGCGTGTGTATCTAATGAAATTCCTATGGTTGCATAACATACCCGTGTGAGCGCTGAGCGTTATTAGCGGAATTATTTCTCCGGGTAAAATCTTTGAAGGCGGTTGCTCTTTCGGAAAAGTTGTTAAGAAAATGGGTTGAGATCTTTTCGGGATTTCATTAGTTTGTAACTATGCGGTGTAGTACGCGAGGTATCTAATTTATTAGGTAGGCGTAGCCAAGGGAACGAATGGGCAGCGAGCATTTGAAAATGGAACGGAATTGCCGAATCACGCCGCTTTGAGCCGACGCCGCCGCGACACGATTCGTTAAGAGACAAATGTTTGAATTCAATTCCAACAGTTTTTTCGTGTGTAATTAGTAACGGTATATTTACTCCGCATTCGGTCTGCTGCTGCACGGTAGCCGTGTTTTTCAATAATTAATTTTTGTTGTTAATTTTGGGAGCGTAGTCAGAAAGATTTATTCGACATTTAGAATAAGTTAACGACCCGTTGACGGTTTGTACTGGCAATGAGATATAAGCTTCTAGATAGGTAAAGAACGCATTCCCACACAGTAAGTAAAGTGCCATTATGTTCGGTGAATGAATGAAGTGCAAGCCGACGACATACGGGCATCTTATACTCCCTTTGCTTCATCGAGGATATTGACACTTGTTCGCTGTCATCAGCTTTTGTTCTATCACGTGTTAGGTTACACATACACTAAATCCTGCACGTGTTCATGTCAACACGTAAGTAGTGGTACTTCAGGCATCGTTTTTATTGTTCGAATTGTGTTTCTCTTGAGTACATACATGAATGACTGTTAGTTGGTTCTCTCAGAAAGTAATTAAAATTAAATTTTCTCTGGGTAGAGTAAATGCAAGTAGGTAGGTATATTTATCACGGAGGTTGTACGCCGAAGTGTCTCGCAGCGGTTTCGCATCGCAGTGGAAAGCTAATCGCGTCGCGCGCCGTTCGCGCGTTATAATTAGTACAAATCGTCTGCTCCATGCTACCGAACACAGAACTAACAAACTATAGACTTGCCAGGAGCATTAATACAACTTATAAAGAATCTCTTCTATAAAATTGGATTGTCTACGAATACTAGATGGACAAACGTAGTATTACATAATATGTTAATAAAATAAGGTTTTACTTTTGTCTCTAAATTTAGTAAATCTATAAGTGTTACTCTAGTCTACGTTCTAAAATGATAATTACCATAATTGCAACCAAAAAAACATAAATATTAAAATTTATTTAGTAACGGGGTCTGTCTATTCGTTAGTAAGCTCTATAGCTCTCCATGGAATCCGGTAATCTCACGAGCTAATAGATTCGATAATTCATCGGCGCGTCTGAATCGATACAGTGCTGTGCGATTGATGGCGCCTGTCTTAGTCGGTGAAACGCTTCACGTGTCTGTCACACTGGCTACACAGACATTCGAAATTTAAACTTTTAAAAGGCAACATTGTTTACTAATGATCACAACTGTTTCTGTATTGACTTGCAATTTAAAAACAGCCTGTTTCTAAGCGGTTAGAATGTTTTTATTTGTTTGGTAAATTAATTAACTGATTGTAGCGTTCATCAAATAAATATAGTTATTGCTTTCAAGTAAGTACTTCAATATGCTTCACTCAATCTGCAAGGTACCGCATCAGTGATCTGCTGTTGAGTTGTGACAGGTGAAATTAGATACCTTATTAAGAGCGTAGTTTTCAAAAAGTGTCATACAAAGATTTTTATTGAATTTATGGAAAATGTATAGAGTGAACTTTATTTCAAATCCAATAACTTGGATTTGAAATAAAGTTCACTTTTCGAATTAGGAATATCTTGTTACCTCATCAACTAGCGTACTATTAAAGACAGTAGCAAAATTGTAGCACGTTTTTCACCGCTTTCCCATCGCAGTGGGTTCGGCGACGACTAGGCTGTGTCACTAAGCGATTGGTCGCGCCTCAGAATTGTCAAGTTCGATACACATTTTTGTGAAGAAATGTCCGTTTTATTCATTTCTTTGTGGTCACATTCCAATGATCGCTTCAGTGACGCTCCGGTTACGCGGACAAATTATTTTTTTCTGTCATAACAGATTACTAAAGAGCCTCAAATACCTGCACTGATATTTCGTAATAAAAAGTTTACAAATTGCGCTATGGCTTTTCAACAAACAATGACATTTTTTGTTCATCATCCGGATAAAAATATTGTAGATTGTTGCTTCCCATTTTAACATAAAGTAAAAAGTAAGCACTGAAAACTTGCAGAAATAACTGGCTGTATTTTGTCAGATCTGCCATACAAAAAGAAAAAGTAACATTAAAGTAAGTAAAATGCGTATAAATTTAAACATTTGACCCGCAAAACCGTTTACGTCAGTTGAAAGCAAAGAAACAATGCTTCCAAAAGTTTCCTCGTAAGGAACCTTTCACAAGCCATTAATGTCTATATTCCGACCCCCTAAAGAGTTGAAAACACGAAATGGAATTATGGATTCCCCTAAAAGTCGCCATTAGAATTAGAGGCACAATTTATTCCGCACCGGGGCCCAATATTTCCGCGTATTTCTATGTCTATGCTCTCTGCGGTAGTACAACACTAGCAAATCATAGAAACGGGGCGCTACACTTAAAACTGAGCTTATGGGATTATAATGCTGTGTTTATTTATCATCCTTATAATAGCCTTAAAATACATTGCTTAGGTATAGGTTTGAGTTATTCAATTTTAAGTCTCAATTTGGCAGTAATGTATCGTCACATGATTTTGGCCAGAAATTAGGGTAATTTAAAGATTTTTGTCGAATCCAATTACGAAAACATATAAAAATACACATATTTCACCACAAAATTAGAAAGGTCAGTGTAACAATGTGATTCGTAGACTGGTTATGGGGCTACTGTGAAGTATCAGTAGCCAGAAGCCCATGGTTAACGCAATAGGGTTCCGATCGAGGGGCTATAGACTCCATCGTCATTCATTGCGCTACTTAGCGCGAAGGCTGCTAAGAATTTATAACTCTAGATTACTACTAAAATTCTAAGGTAAATTATTTTACAATAATTAATTACAAAACACATACCAACCTAGTTGATAAAAAATGTCCTAAGATATAAAATAATTAATTTATTTCGAGTAGCATCCCAATATAAATAAATTAAGCAGTGTGCCAAAGATAGAAATGTCTCAAGCACAGCAAAACTTCTAAATGATTTTAAAGGCCAACGGAGACATGCAAACACATTAATTTATAGGCACGAAAACAAACTTTTTAAGTCAGTAACCAAACTTTTGCATTAAGTCCCGAGTCGGGAAAGCAATTATGGTTACACCTATTACACCGCCGTTTGTCTGTTTATCAAATAACTTTTTGTTGCCACTGCGCCTGATATTTGAGTTTGGCTTTATGATACATCTGTCTTCACAATTTCATACATATTTAATAACATTGAATCTATCAGCTTAATTATAATTGAGAGGCCCAATTTGCAACAATGTAATGACGAGGTCCAATAAACATTTCAACAAACTGCCTGTCAAATAAAGCCAACAAATATTTTAATGGCTCCATGCATCGACCCTTTTTATTGGCGGTATAAAATCGTCCGTCGAACGCGTAACCACGGACCAACCCTTAGGTACTGGTGGGACAAAGTCGCAGGCCGTTCTATAAAATAAATCTAGCAAGTTATCGTCCACAATAAACAGTCGCCGCGGAAGGCTATCGCCAATTCCCACGCAAAGTTGCTGTTAATAAAAGCAACAAAATTATATATTCAAGAGTTAGGAGGTGGTGGTATGGCAGTTAGAGCCTTCTACGTGGTCCGAGTTACAATGCAAATTGCCGTGGAGGGGTGCGCCGATGCCCTCTAACTGTGCGACTCGCAAAGATGGCCGCCGTAATGGCGAAATGAAATTATTAAGCATTGTCTTGTGAAATCGGCCGCAGTCGACACCTGAGACACAGGCACGACCACTTAGCGTGGATACTCCCTGAGCCCCAGCCGCGGGTAACGAGCGGACGCCATGCGACGCCACGATGCCATGCCGCCCGGCAGACTCCTCGCACGCTCCGCGCCGTCTGCGCCTTATGAGTAAACACCAGCTAATGTCGAATTATATATGCATAACTAACTTCCCAGACAACCAAACTTTGTTCAATACCATCCACATTTAGCTAACGATACAACGTTCAATTTACACAAAACGTGTAAGGAAATATAATAACCGACTAGTTTAATTTTCTATGAATTTTTATAATGTTTTAAGCGTAAATTACGGCTAGCAAAATAGTACTGAAAAATCACCACGGAAGCACCTCCACACTTTTCTAACGCCAAGACATTACTTACGACCCTCGCCTGAAAGCTTTGTATTAAAATTTAAATCTACTTTGCAAAGTGTATTTTATACACGTGCTCTTGCAATTTTGATCGTTCATAAAGCTCCGAATAGCTCCTATTATTACGCTTTACCTTTGCGGTATTGGGTGTTACACATCTCTCCCCAACCATTCCTGTTAACATTTTGACTAAGTCTCCCATGAATTTGGTATGCATAATGTTAATATATTATAGATGCTTTAATTACTCGTTTGCGGTACACTTGTGGTTTCTCTGTTGATGTTCGTTCCTATTCGCTTACGACTATATTTGTAGCTCGACAAGAACTGAACATTAATATCTGTTTGCATCTGCCACTGTTGATGATTGAAAAAACTCATCACCAGAATCGATCGAAACGGAAACGACCATTAATTCATGTAATGCGAAATCGATGTCCAAAAACGTGTCTTACAAAAATAAATTAATTTCAAAATTTGTTTTCGACAACAAAGGCAAGGTTCCTTCTACTTATTGGCCGAGTGAAATTCCTCTTTAATCCAACGCATGCCCACTCCGTGTTTTTAATTTCACACAAAAAACAGCTTCGAGTCGGTGATCAATCAAAACTCCCGGCTGTTTCTTTTTTTCTATACTTCATTGCAATACACTTTCGCCTCTCTGTAACCGCTATAAATGTGCCTGTATTATTTTGTTTGTATAAAGGAAACGGGTATCTTTTAAATAAATTAGTTTCGCGGATTTTCGTCCTGATGCCTAAGATTAATTACGTGATCGAATGGGATTTTTAATGGCAGTGTAATACGAATTCGTGTTATAATGATGACTGTGTTCACAAAATTACATTGGAGTATTTAAAATAAAACTAATATGCTTCATAAGATTGTTTACGTTGGTTTCGTCATGTGGAACAGATTTGCAGAGATGAATCAAACCCAGTTCGACACAGAGTCACGCAGACATTTCTGGATGATTGAGTGGTCGCATGTTGAATGCCAATCGCAGCTCAGACGTCGCTCGGCACATATAATGTGCAAAGAAAGTGTGACACCAACATATATTCACAAAAAGGTATATTATACATATATAAACGGTATATTCCACAAACTTAGCATTTGCATATGCTAATTTTATGCAATATATCTAGTATTTTTGTAATAAAAGAATACAACTCACGACTATTATTTAGTTGTATAATTTGTGTCTGCTCTAAGTGCGGATTGCACTTGGTTAGCTTCGGTGGCCTATGGCCTTATCCTACTCATAGTGCTCAACAGTGGACAGTAAGCATACAGGGCTGACGACTATGATGCTCATTATTTCTCCATACACTTTATTTAGCCTTACAGAGATATAATGCACTAAGTATATTTTTTCTATTCTGTAAGCTCTGTACGAAAACAATACTCGTAGAAGACTGAGCTTTTGAATAGTCTCTATAACTAGTGTCATCAAAACTTGTCAATCCGTGGACGTGTGACATTCCTATTAATGGTAACAGAACGGATTCATTACTCGTCATTAAACATCCCCTAACATCGAAAGATACTCGTTATATGAGAAGTTTTCCACATTAACATGTGATTGCGCTTAATCGTTTATATTCATAGGCCTGGCGCACTCAGTGCCCTCCGTGGCACCGTGTAAATAAACATTCGCATTCGTTTCGCGTTCGTAATCATTCGGCCTCATTCGGCCGGGCGGCCGGGATCACGTGATTTATTCAAAGAGTCTAATTGCTACCGAGACTTTTCTCGGCGACTGTACCGCAACAATCTTGAGCGTTGTGCTTTACTTTATGTGCACGTAGGATGTTCATGCAATGTTTAGTGAGATTGTGTTGTTGACTGTACATTGTGTTGTTAGCTCAACAATATATGTAGAAACTTTTATACGTCATATTATGTAGTTCATTACTTTGAGCCTTTCTTAATTATTTCGATAGAATCAATATAGCACACGTATGATTTATAAGTAATCTTAATATATAAAATCCTTGCGTTACTGACTGACTGACAGACAAGCTACAGCCAAAACTACTGGGCGCAGGAAGCTGAAATTTGGCATGTATGTTCGTTGGGGACCGTAGGGGTGCAATAAGAAGGGATTTCCCGAAATACCCACGGGATCGGTCAAAATAGATAAATTAAAAAAAAATGCAGGCGTAGCTGCTGGCGTCCTCTAGTATTTACATAAAAATAAGAAAGTTGAACTTTACCATTCAAGACCGAAGAATTTAATATGTTTTTTATATTAATTTATAATTTACTTTATTTATCTATGTCTGTCACTAGATCATTCTGTTTTCCAACCAGACACACTACACTTAAGATACACATAAAATATCAAGAAACCTTGCATCGCATGCAATGTCATCCCAAGTTCAGTTCCGTCTCTATATTTGCCTTACGAATGGCTCCTACAGCATTCAAAGCGAGCATTGGTTTCATTCATTTGCACGTTTTCATTTCAGATCTGTAAACATAAAGGTCGCTGTGAGTTGACACAGTGATGCATGTACACAGATACAAGATAAGCAAAAAATGCTGTTCTCAAAGGCATAAATTCGAATAAAAAACCTGAGCTCATATGGTTCTGAGATATCATTCGAAAGGTTGGCGACGAACCGAACTTTTTTAAGTTGGACGATAAGATTATGCAATCTTTACCCGGCACCGACAATCTGCACTAAATCCTATTTAAAAAACACGCAACGGTGGCTTTTAAAGCGCACTCTTGAGGACTAGCGACACTCCCACACTTATCTACAAGAAACGTTTTTCTTTACTACGGACCCGTTTTTTGCAATCTTTTGTACCGAGACGCATTTGTAGTGACGATACTCGTTGTCTCCTAATCCGATTGTAATTGAATTTCGACACAATATCCTTTATCTGATTTCTAAAGGTTTTCAAGTATAGTGCACGCATTATGATAAAACGGAGCTGTTTTACACATTTGTAAGAGTAGTTAGATGAAAAATAAGTTTGTGAACTAATTAATAGGACATCGTTTAAACATAGCTTAGACTAGTTATTTTTTTCACAAACTGGAAGCGAGTGTAACACATTCTGAACAAACAAAGAAACACATTACAAAGCCATAAAGTAAGCAACAAAGGCACCGACGAATACGTGTTGAAACTGATCCATCATGTCTCCTTTTAAAATAACAAAAAAGCTCATACGCTACACACAACAGATGTTTTAGTAAAAAACCGACCCCTATCGACCCCAGCATGTAAAACGTTGACTATAATTTCTATTAAAATAACTGTAATTTCCTAAATTATCTTTCTATCGTAAACGTTTAAATGCAAATTTGGCATTCTGATGTATTAATGTGGTCATAGTTTTGACAAATTGGAGCGAGCCTCGCTTCAGAAAATTAATTTGGTAAAACAATTTCATCTATATTCGACAGGTGCTTGGTTTTTTGATATGACCCTTCAAATTATCTAGTTATATGTTGTGCTAGCACCGTTTTTATCACTCGTGAAATTTAATACATTGTAGAGAGAACATGTTTTGATGTGGAAATGGGCTTGTTAATCAGCCGTGTCTAACTGACGTCTCCTTTAAAGATAAAAGTATGTTATCTTTTCATCGTGTTGATTTTGCATCAAAATATAATTTGTTCTCGCAACCGGTGACTCTTTTTGATAAAATCAATAAACAAGCGACGTATACACACAACACCCGTTTGTACATTTCCACTATTTGAGCATTAACTGCAAGCTGTTATCATTATCACTAATGAAACCGATATATATGAAATACAATCATCAATATCAGAAAGCAAACATAATATCGACCAATAAAGAGTTGAGCATATCAACATGCAAAATTCCAATTAGATTCGAAACATATGATTGTGATAAAGCAACCGTTATTGAAGTCGCTTATCTACGTAATTAGAAAGGAACTAAGCTGTAACCATTTGTGTTTATGGGAACATTCGAGTGTTGTACAGTCATGTATTCTGATAGATAACGCCGAGGGAGAACCGTTATTGCGTATTGACACCAATAGGTACTACCTACAATAAATCTTAGCAAATGATTGTTAATTCAAGATCTTTATTAGAAACTAATAGTCTTATTTGTATGTTTTTTTTATACCGACTGAAAGAAGCTTATGGAAAAGTTCCATATTTAATTACCTCCTTTGACAATGTTTTGTTAGCATTTTCTATGCATTCTTCTTAAAAATACACGTATATGTATGAATGGCGGCAGCTCGATGAATACTATGCAACTTTTAATCAGGAAGTCGTGAGTAACTGCCAAACCCATTTCAAAGAAATTATTAGCTGAAGAGGTACGTAATTATTTTTTATAATCCAAAATCATTAATTGCTATATACCCACTAACTTGGTTTCTATGGCAAGAGATTTTTATCAAGCTGATAATCTTGGTACTTATAGTATTCTAAAGAGGAACTTGAAGCATATCTAGACAAAGCTACTTAATTGAATGCTTTTTAAATATTCAATTACAAAACGCTACTTCCGAAAGCCTTAAACTTATCAAACATATAGGTACCTATAATATGTATTAAAATATCACATTTTCTTAATGCCATATATAATACATATATGTACCTACTTGCAAATGACCCTTAATGTATTGCAATGCATTATACATAAATACATAGAATCCAAACAACACCGCATTGTTTTTACAGAGTAATCTTTTAGAGATCACTATCTGTTATCATGATCATGATGCGGCATCAGTTCCTGGCATTCGTGAGAAATCAACACCCACCGTTAGCTCAACTGTCAGTGCATATAACGTAATCATGCGCAAACCATATAGTAATAGCGTTTAATAATAGGATTCAACAATCTTAGACAGAAGTTAAAAGACGAAGACAAAACACGTAAGGCGTCTTAAGCGTTGACCTAATTGGGCCTTCGAAAAGGTCAAGTTCGTAGTACGAGACGCCGACGCGCATGTATATGAGAGAATCCATGAATGGAGAACAACGACTGTACTGACGCCGTGCCTGCTCGATACTAACTCTTCACCCGAGGGAAGACAGTCTCTACTTACGTATAATCAATAAAGGAAAATGAGAAATTCTCTAAGTGTACCCTTAATGTTCACCACCAAGTTTTATTACTCACTTTTTGAATAGAGTGCCTGCGAAGAAACACGATATAAATTGTTGAAAAATAAATGAACCAAGTGGTACACGGGGATTAAGGGTAATGTGTGCGGTCGTTAACAGAGACATTCAAAAAATTATCTACTACGGAATCCAGTACTTTACACCCGCCGCGGATTCGTCAGAAGGGAATAAGGCATCAAATATTCAATTTTAAAACAACCGCTAAAAGCGAAACGTCATCGCCTACACAAACGCAGCTGGGACTTCACGATTTAGAAATTTTGTTACAGATGGGGACACGCACTCCGCTCCGCACTGGAGATAAGTAAAAAAATGCATTAGCAAAGTGAAAAACATAAATGAAGACGACAACAATAATGTTTTAGATGTCTTAAAATTGCCTTCCTTAAATGTTTAGAGGGTGTGTTGGTGACGCAACAGAAGTGATTCGAGTCCCTTGAAAATTGTTCTGTCAAGAACAAGAAAATGGCACGCAGAGTAGGAAAAATTTCATTAGCGCCAATCAAAATGACGAGGTCCAAAATGAAGCTCGCAAAGAGAGTCGTAATCACGGAGTTCAGCAGGCACCCCCTCGACGTGAGGTCTTATTAAAGGAATAATATTTACAAAACGAGACGCCTCAGAAATCCCCAAATTAAGATCTCGCCGAAACCCGCCCAACTTCCACAAAGTGGAATCATTAAATTAAAAATGTAAACTTTTCTCTTAGCAAGGTAATGGGCATCCCGATGTAGATAAATAGATGGAATAGCTGCAAAAAGGAGCATTTTCCTGTTCATTAAATTTTTCCTTCGCTTTTTTTATTTCGACCCCTGGTGCTAATTTTGTTGGAATTCACGCCCCTCGGCTCCACCCGCTGGGACTCAATCACAGAAATTTTATATCCGGAATTAAATAAGTACCCGACAGTATTACGGACAAAATTTAATATGAGCTTATTTTTAGCGGAGTATCTTTCTTAATTAATCAGCTACTTCGCTCTATGCTTATTGGATTTAAATAAATCCGCCAACATTTTGTTATTCCGACACACAAACAGCTCGATACTTGTTCCGAAATTGGTTTAGAGGTCGCTAAGAAGTGAAGCTGACGGGAGTATTTCCATCAGTGGTGAGTTAGGAGGGTGGTTTGTGTTAATAACTCGATTGTCTATATTAGTGGGTGATATACATTTAGTAGGAAACGTCAGCGATCTCGGGAGTAAATGCAATTACATCTGTTAATATGCCGTCTGCAACCGACGCGCGATGCTCATCTCAGGAGCGCAGCGCGGTGTCGCTCTTAACGATGCCACCCTTTAACTTTGGAGATCACTTTGAATCCAGTTATTCTCTTCTGCCTCAATTTATTAGTTTTAAATGGTACCTTAGCGAAACTATCTGAACTTGTTTCCCTCTGAGAAAATATTGATGCATACTCCGCATTAATTTTATATGACTGAATGGTCAGATGTTTTTGTTCTCCTGTTCTGACGCCAATAATAATTATGAGACAAAATGGACCGCACCTTGCAATATTTTCTCTTTTTGAATCAATGTCAACATCCAAATGTCTTCGTAATACGATATCAAGTTTCCTTATAAGTTATTGATTGCTGCAAATAAGGAAATCGAATTATTCAATGTCCGCCCCTCATTTGTTTCCAGCTCCCCCACACCAAAGATGAAGAAATTCTTTCTGAGTTTTCGATTACTTGTCCAATTAATTTTATAGATTCATTTGTCTTAGACGCTTTGAAATATGCACTGCAAATATTTAACGTTTATTTTTGCAGTGCTAATTTTCGGCTCTCGGTTACCGATTCATTTCTTTTTGTTTTCAATTCTCTGGATCACTGAGTCCATGGTATTTTATCGGGCTGCAGCAATTAGATAAATAATGGCTGCTCATAAATTATTCTGCCTAGGAAATGTCTGATTTATAATCTAACTAAATAAACTATTAGGCACTGTATCAGCTGTATATCAGAAATTGTGTTCATGAGAAGTAGCAAAATTAGCCGCTTTTCACACTCAGCGAAGAAAACAAGTTTGTTCATGATTCAGCAATTTCTTTTTGTAGGTGTATCTGAATGATAGTTTAGTTCTTAGCGCATTTCTAATAACAACCTTAAAATGTTGCACATTTAACAGCTGGCTACAGCCATCTCTCACAAAATCAGACCTTGGCAGCATTAAGATGCATAAGGTATCATTGTTACAGCACTGCCTGGTAGCAAAATTTAAACTTTCTAGAATGATAGTAGGTAGTTATGTTCTGTGTGGTACTATAAATTTGTTTTGAATATTTGACAGACATTTTTTATCAGTATTATTAACAAGACATTTGACGTAAAATATTCTTATTAAGTGTTAGGCAATTCAATTTGCCTTTAATTTCTATATTTTTTACAAATCTTATTGAGACTGTGACAAGTTATGGATTAGCTAGGGCTAAGCCGGGCGAGGTTCCCTCGTCTATATTGGTAGATAACGCGTGAGTACTCACTCTCACTTGAAGAGGTGCCCGGAGTGGGACAGGGATGTTGAGTGTTACGTAATACGAGCAGTTAGGGTATTGTGATGAGAGGGAAAGTTCACGTTCCGTTTCTCATCACGCCTCTGCGCGCAAGTGGGTGAGTGCGGTTACTGGCCAGACCAACGCACCGGCCATTCATGACATAATTGGCAATCGGGCTCATTTAACAGATGTATTTTCACATGGTGAACATGTTAACACCTTTGTGGACTTGCGATGTGTTTGTTGCGTATTGCAAGGGTGCGCTCACTTCGCCCGTTTGATATTACTGTTGCTATTTATAGATACGAGTGTGCTATGTTCAACTGTAATTTTTTTTAAATACAAATATACATATGAAGGTAGCCTACAACATTAGTACCTATTATAGGGAGGGACTTAAACGCTGCTCTTGATGCTTACACCGTTTTTCTAATACATTAATGCCTGCAGACACAGGACTCGTCTATAAGCTTAATTAATATGGTCAGGACAATAGGTTCTTACTATCGTATTGTAATAAAAAGTATGATCTATAACAATTTGCCTGATAGACATCGACATATTGCTATGAAAATTCGGTTAAAGTTAAGAAACGTGCTGCCTCGATGGACGAAAAGTGAGGATATTAGGGGGTTCTAGAGGGTCTTCTCATACCTATGCATCATGATTTTCTTGCCGGAAACGCCATTTTATAAAAAAAAACTATGAGAAGACCCCCTAGAACCCTTTAATATCCTCACTTTTCATCCATCAAGGCAGCACGTTTCTAAACCTAACCCGAAAATTCTATATAGTGACTTATTTATGTTCATAATAATACAGCAAAAACCATACATTGTCGACGATACCTAACTCATAAACGAAACCTTCAATTACGTTACAACTGTGACTGTAATAAATCAACAATTGAATAGGCTATTATTGCTTCGGCCAATCGCATTACAGCACTCCACACTGTGTCGAATTACATACACATTGATAATCAAGGACGACAGCGAGGCATTCTGAACTTTAACTTCTAGGCGATAAACAAATGACTAGCTGAGATTATTATTCAATTATTATCCGTAATGGGTGCTACGAGTTTCGAGTAGACGCGCGACGTGGTTGTACGGTCAAGTGAAATTTAACTTTAAGTGCTTGAATATTCGGAATAAAGTGACGACTGTCGAGTTTGTCTGTGTAAGATAACAATGAGTGGTCAGACAAGGTGTTAAGAGAATACCTATTGTTCAAATCAGCGTGAGCGCGCGGCGGGGGGGGGTAAAGTCGCGGGGGCGCGGGCGCGCCGCGGCGAGATCAAAGCCGATTGACATTGAGACGTGACCACACCTTCTTCAAGTTAGATAGCGAACACCCGATTGGACATTCATGTAGGTATCGTGTTTTGTTGGTTTTCAATTGTCTATTTATAAATTCGACACTAAATTGATTCTTGGAATATAACTTCAATTTTAATATGCTAACCGGTGACTTTATGTTGATATTTACGTCTGTCTACTTTGTAGCTTTGAAATTGAAATTACAATGGTACTAGCTAATGTCAATTTATAAATATTTTCTGCTCATTAAGCTGAATAACAGAGCCCTAAGAGCGCAACATGTAGGTACAGTTGTATGGTGTAGGGATATGAGGAAAGGGCATAATTTGCACACAAAGGCACACGTCATCAAACGGCACAGTCGGACACCTCCTTACATCACAGCGAACACTCCCCGGCCGGTCCTTATCTTCATATCACTCGATAATATTTCGACCCGATTACCATGTTAAGTTATACTGCAATTTTTGTTCTAGTAATAAAATTGACCGTATGGAATTTTATACTATTTACGTATATATAGGTACCTACTACCTACATACGTAATATTTAATCGTTTTGCTCATTAAGTTTTTCATTTCTACGTTTCTTTTTGCGACCTTTTCCAACTTTGCTGAATGCCGTTAACCAATAGTATGAGATACTGTTCGTATCACACAGTTATATTAAAGGGACAGTTATATTCATGTACTAATATTTATTCAAAAAGTGTATTCATCAAATCATACAGCAATATTTTTTTGCATGCAAAGTCCAATATGAAAATCGGGAAACGTTTTGAAAATAAGCCATCACCGCACGTCGGCGACGAAGTGACGCCGCCGCGCCGCCGCGGCCGGGGTGTCGGCACGGGACCCTTTACAAAATCATTTCTATTCCGTTTTCCGAAGTGAAAATTGCCCACGGACGGTCAAAGGGTTAACGATTTAGTGTTTATTTGAATTCCGCCTTTGTTAGTTTAAAAGGCGTTAGAATGTAAACGGATCCTTTGTTGTGATTGCCCTGTGTTTTGTTCTGAAGCGTTCTGGTTTATTGTTTTGTCGTTTGCGAGTTCTGTATAGAGTGGCGCCCCCTCGTGACGAAACGACGTTTCAATTTACCGTCTGCATAAAGGTGAGCTTTAGGTCAACTGGTTCAATTGATTTTTACCGAACTTTGATTACGATTTCTTGGAATATTGGTCATCTGTTCCTGAGATGACTAATTCATCTTATATCTGTTGATACGCAACTTTTTATAAATACTTTGACGTTATTTTACTTCACTGTGGTTAGTGAATGATTGAGCTAGCATATAATATAAACTTCTTGCAATGCACGATGCTCAGACTATTATTTAGAATCGTTTTACTTCGAGTCTCACAGACAGTGGTAGCCAATTCTTAAGATACTTAACTAAAAGTACCTTATTGAAACTCAAGTCAGTTAAATATAAATGAATTATTGTATAAGCCCTTTTAAAATTGTGATAATCGAAATCATATTACGTAGGTCGTTATGAGAACGTTTTATCTTAATACTCTAAGACTGACAGGATTATTTTAATATGGATGCTGATGACACACGTACTCCATAAGAAGAGATTTGAATTCCATCGGATAAAAAATATACTGCGATGTTTCACTATTTATAAAGCAGCCGACATTATTGATCGGAGATGTAACTAATAGATTTATAATTACATGTTAGGGTCTGTGCAATTGTTCTTATAAGTTATTTGCCCATTGTGCGGTCATGAGAGCCTTCCAGACAGAGCTTGGATCTAATGACACGTGAAGTGTATCTAGAATCACGCAATTATAACTTATGCTATTTTTATTTATTTATTTATTTTTTATTTATTAAACTTCATACATACACTGTAGAGATATATGTATAGGCGGACTTAATGCCTAAGGCATTCTCTACCAGTCTACCTTTTGGGTGGTGCAGAGATTGAACAAAGTAGGTGTAAATTGAAGTTACTATAGGTAGAGAAGGACAATTCTTCGTATTAAGTAAAAGTTTTTATATTATAGACCGCTAAAAATAACTGTTTATTGCCGATACATAAACCATTTTATTGATTTAATGCTCACAATTTCTCATTGCTATATAACATGAATCAATAAAACTTGTATATTTCACTTTGCATCCGTGTCTATATTTTAATACAAGATCATATAAATGCAAGTTTAACAAGCAATGATCAACCAAAACGGGCGATCAGAACATTCAGCGCCTTTGTATTCCCATTGTGCGTACCGCAGCATGGCATCGGTCCTCATTGAGGCCTCACCGTGGGGCGCCTACAGTAGCCCGACAGTCTCTTTTTGTACAACCAACGTTTTATCAAACATTTTAATGGCCGGCTTTATGGAGCCAACAAAAGATGTGTGCCAACAGAGGCGTTAAATCCTTTACGATTTGATGATGATGATCACGCGTTTGTCATTGGACCGCACTCCGAGCTTGTCAGCACTCATGCGTAAACGCATATTGAAATTCATTTGTTGCGTTATGAGATCTCTTTTGATACATTTTAAGTTGCTTACGTTATTCTTTCATACTTTTTGCGAGTTCGAAATATTGATAGAAAAAAGTCGAATACTTACCCAATACGCACGCGTTAGCGCTTTCTTTGAAAGTTTGGGAAATAAATAAAATATAAAATTCACAAACACAGTCATGCTTAAAAAACTAAACATAAACAACTAACGCATTCAATATTACTACACGATTAATACAATGTAAATTTATCTGTGACTTTCAGTTTGAATCAATAGCTAGGGTGTAACCTGGAACCAAAACAACGACAACTAACATTTCACCCACAAATATTCCAATTACATTAAGATACAGTAAAATTATAATCACACCATTGAGACATTATGCAATCGAATGTAGGACTGATTAACGGACCAAGCATTTAAGAAAATCATTGCTCAACTTCAAATTTCAATGACAATGAAATGGGACCTACCTGTTCAGAGATGGAAAATTGCGAAACACAATAAAATAGTAAAATAATGAAAATAAAACACACCAATAAGCAATTTTGTTGGAAAGATTATACTGTCTGTAATAGTCCTGCGTTGCGGGTGTAACGTGTGGTCTTCCAGGCTACCCCCTTGGCCTGCGAGCAACCGGCACAGCGGCCGAGCCCGCTCGAACGTTTCCGAACGCAACCGAACCCGGCCGAACGAAACCGAACGCGCGGTGCGAGTGAGTTAGCGACATACCTGTCTGGAGCTTTCATTGACAGGCACCTGAAATGAAGAAAAAAATCGATCCAATTCGTTGAAAATTTTAAATTTTAAAATTTTGATCTTCTACTACATTTGAGATTGACACAGATAAATTTACATGCAAGGACGTGTGTAGGTTAAGTAAACATCATTTCGCTGTATTAAAATTACGACTATAGGTAGTACCTTTAGAATTAAAAAACGGTATTGTACATCAAGCAACCGATGTGAAAAGAGTCGATGTATTTAAAAAGGATAATAAAAATGTATTATCAAAATTAAAAGTAAACATAGTAAAAAGGATAAACAATAATGTGGCAAAAACAGTTAAAAACAACATTGCAAGATGTATTAGGACAGTTGTTAAAATATGGGGTAGCATCGAGCGGCTTGACTCCACGGCTCCGGTGTTATTGTGCGCTCGCACGCGATCTCTCTCTCGTGTTTGCATTCGCACACCGCACACTGCGCTCTGCGCTCTACCACTACCAGTTACAAGCCGACTGCAACGGGCTGTTCCATTTTTGAATCAACACTATAAAATCATTTACAATACAACTAATTACTAACTGCCAGCCTTCTCAATGTCTACAACTCTACAGTAAATGTGGATACGTTCTGTAGTCTTAAAATTTTAATACTGAATATGTCCGTAGGTATTATTTAAGATTATGTTGAATCCTGAAATGATAAGAAAATTAAGATTAAATTGTTGTCGTTCCCATAAATTGCAATGACTCATATTAATCAATGATAGAAGGAAATTGTATACGTAGTTATACAAACTGAGCAATAAATAGATTAATATAGAGTCATTACAATACATAGCCCCTCCCGATGGACGAATTTATTAGATTATTACCGGGCGAGATCACGCAAACGGAATCGTAAAATTAAAGGAAATCAATTCCGTAAAATTGAATCCAATTCCCTTAATATCATTTTATTATAACGAGGGAATACCAAACATGATATCGGCCGATAGTTAACTATAGTCATACCAAATCTATGCAAGAAAATGCCGTTAAACATTGTGACTGTATCATTAGAGCGGGTAATGAAAACGTCAAAGCTAAAAATAAATTTATCGAGACAAAACAAAAATACCAAACAATAAAAAAGAGCTAGCTATGAATAAAGTGGCGTAGAGTAGCGGCTCAGACAATACATTTCACTTCGCGTGTGAACAGCCATCGATGACTATCGTTTTGTGCTATTTTGACACAAATACTTTTCTCGTAGATATTGTAATCGATGGCAGTCACCGTGTACCGGCGCGTACACGCAACAAAATCAAAAGTCACCTACTCGAAAAAACCAATCTATCAATATTAGAACACAAAAAATATGCAAGTCAGTTAATAATCCCGAATCGGCAATCGACAATGGAAATAAAGTCACAGTCACTTTTTTAATAATGGCAACACAGTTTTTCTTTTTTATTGCCACCCTAGGTTCGTTTGACATTTGAACCGGCTGATGACTTAGCTGCCATGATTGATCGTCGCGACCCACTAAATGAGTGCAATTTACCGTTTATTTTTCTTCTATTCAATGTTTGTTATTGTTAACTGCATTAAATTGTGTCCCTCCAAAACTATAATAAAGTTTTATTAATGTCTCAAAAACTGATCTATTTTTTCACCACGTCGATTCAAGGTTGCTATAAAAGAAATTAATTTGAAAACAAATAATAAAACTAAATATAATAATATTTACATACAAATTAACTGTTGAACTGTGACTGGTAATCATTTGTCAATTCCAAGTGTCATTCTGAATACCACAACCAAATAGAAACGAAATAAACTAAAATGTTGTTTCGTTGTTAAACCTTAAAGTTCAAAATGAAATTGCATTGCAGACAGTATGCTTAGGAAGCTCCTTGAGAGCAAGCATTACAATTTTGAATCGTATTGCATTGCTCTCAAAGTTATAAATTGATCATTTGTATCGTCAGGATTTGAAGAAAACGAGCGACTGTATACAATTTATCATCGAGCCAAGTATCCGCCCAAACCGTAACGAATCACTAGTAAATAAATTGACCACAAACATTTCGGACCATTTCTTTTGATGTAGCGTCCAGAAACAACTTCCATATTAATTTATTAGTGATGTAAGTATCCAGAAGATTTGTTGCTCGGTTGATTTGCGTTGTAGCCATAAATCAAACTACTCGTGTTGAGGCCATTCTTTCTCTATTTTATTAAGAGGCATAAGGTATATAGGTGTCTGATCTGTTAAAATGTTGTATTGAAGTAAGAATGCAGTATAGAACGGTTCTTACTGTTGGTATGTACCTAATGATGGTAGATGAGATCGCATGTGGCAATTTGAAAAAACAAAGTTGTCGACTGTGCACGAACTGCTATTAATCATGATATTGTTTTCATCTGCCAGCATTTATGTAATCAATGAAAACATGTAGTGGGTAGCGCCCGAGCACATGATGTTATTTTAAGACAGTTTCACAATCGTATCCCTCTGTACATAAATAGAGGTGGACGACGAACGACTCTAATGAGTCACAGACTATAAATTACATTTGACAGGTCATAGAATTAGATTGATACGTTCTAGGTTCCAGATTCAATTGATAGTGATGTGCCGGGATGTGGGGGTCTACAAAGTCATTTAACGTACCTTATAATGCAACGAAACAAATTCCTGTATCTGCTATGCATAGTCAGTGGCCTGATATTTTACGGAGAATATTGTAAATATAGTTGATTGAATCAGGCATTACTTGGCGGAACTCCATTGTAACCTAATGGAAGGAAAGAGGAACCCACCACGCACCCTCGGATTGACCACCCCAACTATTGCAATAGAAAAAGGTTGACAATACCGAACTCCTCTAAAAGGATAAGGGATATAGGAATGTCAGGTATCTTCCTGGAACCCATACGTTCCAGGAAGATACCTGACTTGCAGTATGCCGCTGTATGCGCCGACTATTCTTCGACACGTGTTTCGCCTCTGCACGAGGCATCCTCAGGAGCGATGGGCAACGACTGAGCCAGGGGTATCCTCAGGAGCGATGGGCAACGACTGAGCCAGGCCCATACCATTCCTATATCGTTCGGTATTGTCAACCTTTTTCTATTGCAATAGTTTGGGGTGGTCAATCCGAGGATGCGTGGTGGGTTCCTCTTTCCTTCCATTAGATTATATTGTAACTATATAAATACAATCGCTTGAAACGCAAATAAGCATTAAGATTCCATAAAGTTCAAAACACCATTGAGCACTGCGTACCAAATTCGAGGTTATTAAAATTCAGATAATTATTGAGTTTGCAAAGAGCACCATATACAATTATATACGTATTGCCACTTAAGCAATGGTCTGCTCAAGGGACCAGAAATTTCATAGCTCTCAATTAAAACGCAGAAATAATATTATTTGGAAACATCCACCCCACTTGTAAATCAATTTATTAAAGTAAATGCGAGTCTATCCCTCCTTGAAGGTATCACAAGTATCCTTATTTGATATTTTAAGACTAGAAACATTTTATCGTTTATATTTAAGCTTTCATGGTTAATTCATAAATATTATTTATTTCTTACAATTAGTTGGCTTAACTAATTATGTTATAATAAAAATTTAAAACATTGTCAGTACATAAAATGGCGCAAACTCCTTTGCTCCACCTGCTCTCTAAACAAACTTTTGACACAAGCGTTTCGGAAAAAATAATTGCACATTTATCCTGCCAGAGGCATTAATTTCCCTTCAGCCGCAATTCTGTTGAGAAAACAGCCCAATTAGTGCATTACTTCTTACTTAAGCAGGGATCTGTTATCCCTTAAAGCCCGTACTACACTGATAAGCAGCAAAAGTTGACAAGCTTAAAATTGGATAAAGTAACTGCTACCGTGCTATTAAGTAGATATTAGGCAAAACATTTATTTTTTTGGAATACTTCGTAATGATTTGAGAGATAGATACAGTATAATCCCTATAGAAGTTTCATCAAATAACAAAATCTTCGCCTGTTTAAAAAATATGTCATTTCAGTTATAGTTAATATCCACGTTAATCTTGTGTATTTATATAAAGGTGTTTTGCTTTATAATAAAATAAATAAGTCAACTTTTCAATAAATGCAACTTTGAACGAGTGACAAATACGGCAAATTACAATATAATTAGAAAATATTAGGTACCTAAAACAAGCGAAAAAATGTGTGTAAAAATATGTAAGAAAGAACCGCTGACATTAAGGTAATGCAAGCAATTTACAGAAAAACTTCAGAAATGTGTGCATGGCGATCACTTATAAAGGAGATAGATATTATCGTATTGCAACACCGTTTTATAGCTGGAGGTGTATCACAGACTTAAAAACTTTAACCCTTCCAGGTTTGTGTAGGACAAGATTTTTATTTTTGTTATTTATAACACTCGGAAGAATTATTACTTCTGAATCGTTTAAGTCCTTGTACAGTGCTTGTAATCCCGCGAGCCGAGATTAAAATGCTCGTCCGACGCTAATTAAAAGGGTAACTTTTTTACTTAAGTAAATGATTAATCGAACAGTTGTGTTCTTCTTACAGCATTAAAACACTTTTAATAAATCGTTGTTTTTCTTTAAGTATACTTTACACATCTTATAACAAAGATATTTAATAAACTTACAGTTCGTAATACCCGTATTTCCTTCTAATTAACCTGTAAGTACCTAATTGCTTGTTCCGTATTTGTAAAAAAAAAATTGTTGTGGTAGCAAGTTGATACAGTACCAAGATCTTTAAGTCTAATGGCGAAAAACCATTAATCATTATCAACCTGGTTTATAATATGTCCCACTACTGGGCACAGGCCTCTTCTTATTGCGAGAAGGGTTAGGCTATTATAATAGTCCACCACGCTGGTCAAGTGCAGGTTGGCAGACTGCACATGTCTTTCGAGAGCAAAAACAAAAGAATCATCAAATTAAGAATTAAAATACATTTTATTACTAAAGGGAGAACGTAATAATAGCCTCAGCGACAGGAACTTTGCGAAGATATACAACAATATTCATTGAACTGTCGGCTTTCGACAAGAGCATTTAAATATTTGCGTTTTTACGCGGCCACCTTTTTCTTAGTTCAACTGTAATACACCTGTCAGTGAGGGTTGACATTTGTCAACGTTGCAGCGAACATGCGCTTCTGTCAGCAAGCGTTACTTTAATAACTATACGCGTTCCACTTGTGAGGTATTCGTGTGTTATTAAATAATTTCTCACTGCAAAAAGTTCAACAAAACCTTTCATACATACATACATAGACTCACGCCTGTTTCCCGGAGGGGTAGGCAGAGACTACGGAACGCCATTTGCAACGATCCTGACATACCTCACTTGCTTCACTCACTCCCATCAAGTTTCTCATGCTCTTCTGTTAAGGGTACTTCTGACTTGTCCTTTTTTCAGGATGTCTCCAATCTCGTCAGAGAACGTTCGCCTAGGTCTTCCCCTTTGTCCTGTCCCATTCACACTTGCCTTATATATCTTCTTTGTCAGTCTATCGTCATCCATCCTCTCCATGTGCCCAAACCATCTTAACATGCCTTTCTCAATGCTTGTCACTACATCTTCTTTTACCCCACACCAATCTCGTATCACACAATTCTTTACTCTGTCGGTCAAAGACACACCAGACATGCTTCTCAGTGCTCTCATTTCTACAGCATTTATTCTACTTTCAAATCTCTTCTGCCATACCCAACTTTCACTACCATACATAAGGGTAGGCACTAACACACCTCTTTGTACAGCCAAACGTGCCTTTTTGGACACGTTTTGACTGTCCATAAACGACTTCAGAGCTCCATTCACACTATTACCTACATTAACTCTCCTTTCAATATCTGCTTCATTTTTACCATCTCTTGTAAATAACGTACCTAAGTAAACAAACTCATTCACTTGTTCCACTCGCTGTCCATCGATCAAAACATTACAAGCCGTAACGCATTCCTCCTTTTCAAAAACCATAACTTTCGTTTTACTTACATTCACTTTCATTCCTTTCCTCTCTAACGCACGATGCATGATTGTTACCATCTCCTGCAATTCCTCCGTTGAAGATGCAAGTATAACCTGATCATCAGCATAAAGGAGGCATTTGACGAGTAACCCATTCATCCCTAATCCGCAGTCACTATGTTTTAAATCTTGCAAACAACTGTCCATGAAGAGGTTAAACAGCCACGGCGACGCTACACATCCCTGTCTAACACCTTTCTCGATGGTAAACCAGTCAGTGTATGCCCCGTTTATCCTTACACAAGCTCTAGAATCCTCATAAAGGGATTTCAGAGCTCGGATGAGGCTGCTGTCCACCCCGTTCATTGACAGCACCGACCACACTTCATTCCTCACCACTTTATCGTAAGCCTTTTCCAAATCCACGAATGCGCAATAGACCTTTTGGCCTTTGGTCAAAAATTTTTCGGCTATGCTTCGCAAGGAAAAAACCTGATCCGAGCATCCCATACCCTTTCGGAATCCCGCTTGTACATCCCATATTTTCTTGTCGGCTACTTCCATAACTCTTTCAATAAGTACCTTTGCATACAATTTGCCAACAATGCTGAGAAGGCTAATGCCTCTATAGTTTTTGCAGTCTTGTTGCGAGCCTTTTCCTTTATAAAGAGGCACAACTACAGCTGTGGTCCAGTCATTAGGTACTCGGCCGGTGCTCCAACGCAAGTTATATAACCGCTGCAACTGACCAACTATGATGCCCTGTCCAGCCTTCAGCATTTCGACTGTAATCCTATCATATCCTGCAGCCTTACCTACTTTCATACTTCCCAGTAGGCACTGGGAAGTATGAAAGTAGGTATGTGGTAAAGTAGGTGGATGAGATCGTGAAGGCTCACGATCTCATCCACGCCAATAACGCTTTCATCATTGCTATCATTACCATTCACTTCAGCTATCGGTGTATCTATCGCCGTTCTTTCAAATAAACTTTCAAAATACTCTTTCCATCTCTTCAACACGCACAATTCACCATTTACTATATTTCCATTCTCGTCTCTGATGGATGTGTGTTCTGAGGATTGAGTTCTTCCTCGAACTGCACGAACGGATTTCCAGAAAAACTTAATGTTCCTCTGGAAATCGTCAGATAATCTGCTATCAAACTCATCTTTCTTTTCCTCTTTTTTCCTTTTAACCATTTCTTTCACTATTCTTTTTAACCTAACAAACACCTTTCTTGCTTCATCTATGTCTCGACTCGTTGCTTTTCCCATTCTTTCATTTGCTCTGGCAGCCAACCAATCTGACCAAGCTTTCTTCTTCTCTGACACTGCTGATTGTACATCCTTGTCCCACCATGTATTCTTAACCTTTCGTATTTTCCTTCTCTTGGTCACACCACATACTTCAAACGCTACACATACTACCTTTTCTTTAAAGGCCTGCCATAATTCTTCCATATCATTTATGCCATCGAACCTGTCAAACCTTGCTATCAATCTTCGTTTATGCTCATCTTTCACATCTTTCTCTTGTAGATCTTTACTCTGTCGGTCGAAGACACACCAGACATAAAGTAGAAACTTTAATTCTTTCCAAGACCCTATTTTCATTACGCTCTCGGTGTCGCCATCCTTTAAAGAGCCCACTTATCCGGCTCAACACCAAGAAGTGATCTGTGTGGATGCCGATCCCTCGATATACTCTTGTATCCAACATATTATTTCTCAATCGTTCATCTACTATTACAAAATCAATCATACTTCTTCTAACATTTTTCGCCTCTCGCGTATACATATGTATCCTTTTATGATCAAACATGGTGTTTGTCACACAAAGGCTCCACTCCAAACAAATCTCAAGCAGTGCTTTTCCATTTTCGTTCACACTCTCATCACCAAATGCACCTAACACCCTTTCAAATCCATCTCGCTTTACTCCCACCCATCCATTGAAATCCCCTAACAAGATCAATCTTTCATTATCCTTGCAGTTCCTCAAAATCTCTCTTAAACTCTCCCAAAACTCCTGCCTTTCGTCTTGCTCATGTTGTGACATACCCGTTACTATATTGACCGGGGCGAAGACCCCCACAATAAAGAGACGAGTAAATCCTACTTTCATTCTCATCCACAGTAGCCTAGCATTTACACATTCAAACTCTTTTACACACTCATTCATTCGCGCAGACAGTACTACACCAACTCCCTTACAGGCTCTGGTGGTACTATCTACCCCAGACCAATACGCCGTATATGCGCCATGCTTGGTGGTGTCACACCCTTTTCTTTTTGTTTCATTCACACAAAGAACATCAATCTTTCTATCATCCATCATCTGACAAACTTCATCCAATTTGCCGTTCATTCCTCCACCAACATTCAATGTTGCAAACCTGCTTTCCGTAGGCCGCTTTTCGCCCTCGCGGGAAACGAGACGTGATGGGTTGCGAACCGCGTCGCCGCCGTATGGAGAAGAAGAAGTTTTTGTTCCCATAGCATTCCCACGAGATTTAGGGATCTAGACGGTCCATCCCCGCAGAGCCCTTTACGGGGGTAAGGCGTAATATCAGCTGTGCCCTGTGACCACCAACACAGGCACCCTCCATTTACGACCAGCTTGCCCTCTGGCCACGAATCCCTCGGCACGGGTCGGTTCACACCTTAGATCGGGGTTTTGTTTCGGGTATGCTCCCTGAAAGTTGGTTTAAATTCGGAGTTTTCCTTCTCCTAGACAGGTTGCCAACCAAGGCTAACGAGGCCCATCTCCCCGAAAACCTTTCGAAGGTTTATTTTTAGCGTGGTTTGATAATACTAACGACCGTAATCCGTTATTTGTAAAACTGACCTTGACCTGCAACTTACTTTTCAAAGGTTAACTTTATAACTGAAAATATTACTAGTGTAGCTCATAAAAGCTTCCTCTGCGTCCTACTCGTATCTTTGATCACAAATTGGTGGAAGGCCTATTTGAAGTCTCTTCAGAACAAATTTTATAGATATATGTAGATCGAACCTATATCCTTAATATTAATTTATCACTAATTGGTCTGGCGTCAGATATTATGGTTGATTACGTAAGGACATGGCCATGGCTCGGCTGGGGCTGATAACTTAAAGAGTCGGTAAGTATTAATTATTTTACACGCCCGAACAAACAAACGTGACTTTAAATCATCATAATATTTGCATAATTGAATCATCTATTCCTGATCACTAAAAACTTTATTTTTAATTACAATAATTCTAATTTAATATTTCCAAATGCCCAACTTATTATCACCTACTGATAAATAATGTCAAAAATAACTAACGTAGCCAAAACGAATAGCTACCACTGTGCAAACTCTTGATGCCAAAAGGAATAAAAAGTAACAGAATATTCTCCATAAACTGTTCATAAATCGAAAAGCTACAATTGAAATGACACATAACCGATAAAATACCATCAAAATAACATACTACTGAAAATAGCTACTGAAATAACTATATTTTTTCGTGTCAACGTGTAATTTGATGCTAGAAGGGTTACAAAGCTCGCCTAAGTAATAGCAATCGACCAACTAATCAGTAAATTAATTATGATAATTATCGGCGGCTAGTGGCAATAACTTCGCACGGGTGCGCCACCATCGCCTTGAGTTATGAACGCCCTTTACCACAAGCTCATCCATTTTGCCCCACTGTGACCACAGTGGGACCTAATTGGGTCTATAAAAACTGTAAACGCATCGCCGCATTTGAAATATATGTATTCGTAACACAGGAGTTCAACTCGTTTGCCTCGTGCATGCTATTTTATATTTAGCTTATTTTATTGCATCTTAGATATTTATCAGATAATTAAGTAAATTGCGCAGATATTTATATTTGATACGAAGTCGTCATTAAGTAGAGGCTAGAACAGATTTGATCGTTACTTTCACGTGAAGAAAATAGCAAAATGTTCGATCTATCTTTTAACAAATATTAAAGTAATATTGTTTATATTACAAGCACAAGACGTCAACAGAGTCGGAATAAAAAGCAACAGGAGCGATTGGCCCGAGGCACCGACTGCGTGGTCACGATTTATAGTACATTACAACAAAAACATTTTTGCACTTTCTAACTTAAAATTAAACAACCTACTCGCACATTCTACTGTTCTAAATGGTTCAAATTAGTTTGGCAACTGGTTTGCAAAGTGCACAACTAAATTTGTCGATTCGAAGCTCAACACAGTAAAGTCTGAGCTGTTTAAGGAAGATACTTGTCTAGTCTCGGAACCAGTTCTATCTGAAATGATTGGCAACAAAGCTTGCCTAGGCACAATTCGAAATGAATAATGTTTAAGCACCTACCAATGAAAAAGTAAGGGTAAATTATTTAATTTAAATATTAAAATGAACTTAAGCTGAACGAAGCAATAAAATTATCAGCAACAAAAAAATAGGTCATTACTATGCACTGAAAAAAGTGCCACAGGCTATAAAAGTTCAAGTAAAAAAGTAAGTTGCCATTTCTATAAATAGCACCTATTTCGCTTAATAGTTACAGCCCAGTTTTTTAGCGTGAAATTTGAAAGATCATTGTGAATTTTTTGCTTCAAAACGGACAGCTGTATTTTGCTTGTAACACGTTAAGTATCTAACCAGTAACAATGTATCAGAACGAAGCAAATTTTAAACCGTCACACACACTGGCTGATAGTGTAAACGGCCACCATAAAAGAGAATTACGTTGTTAGAACAACTGGCAACAATTTTTCTTCATACTAAGTTTGTTGTATCACGCAAACCACGTCAGAATAAGTTGAACAAACAGCCCGCTTTTAAAACAATCATAACGATTACCCAGTATAGTGCCTTTAAATAAACAACACAACATAGTATTTGCTGATATTATAATTGGTTTCAAGCTTTTACTTTCCTTTGGGTAGTAATTTAATGGGCTCTAACATCTTAAGCTATTATAAAATGTCAATATTTTTTTATTTTAACCTCATTATTGTTATATGCATCATCCTGGATGTGTTCTGACTCCGAAATTTTAAGATTTTGTGTATGGCAAAAGTTTTCGACAGTGATTCAGCAATCGGCGGAAGCGATGCAGCTTGTCAATCTGTCAACAGATCAAGCAACATTGTTTTCAACAGAAATGCTTTAATTCTATTGTGAATGTTAATTGCTTATTATAAAATAAAGAGAAGAAACATCTGAAATTAAGAACTTCATTTGAAATGCTTTAAAATGAAATTAATTTATAAACTAAAGCATAATGAACGCTAGCAAGACTTTCAAATACCTATATATTTTAATAAGTAAATACTTTCTCGGATAGAGCAATAAAATCACCATGAAAATATTTATGTTAATACAGCCATATGTTTATATATCTGATAAAGAGAACGAACATTATAAGTTAATTAAAGACGCATGTAGATTGAGATATACGTTTAATATTTGTATCTTACAAAGATCTAAATCTCTACGCACGAGTGAACTTGGAACAGTAGCGATGGACTATTTTTTACGCGTAGATTTATGTGTATTTAATTTAGTTTGTATCTGTGACTCGCTGTGTGGAATCTATCTATCAGGTTTAGGTGTCAAGTTGTATGAAAGTCAACCTTTACTGTCATAGTTCAGTATTTTATTACAACTCTACAATTGGAGTCAAGAATTTAAAACTGCCATAAAGTGTTTCGAAAAACTATTGTATTAAATTATGTTGTTTCGAAACTTTGCAGGCGTGTTATCCACAATATAAACAACAAACAGTCGACAAGAAAAACTCACACACCACGCCAGTTCGTGAAACGTAGGTACAAATTGTTGGAAATTGGTCTATTTGTTCGAAGCGGTGGTTCCCAACGCCAGTCGTGCTTCCGGAGTGCATACATCATTCGGACAATATCATTAAGACATCAAAACGCCGGGGTAGGAAACACACCTTATTATGTGCGCCAAGGAAATACTACTGTGTTATTATAGTAAAAGGCTTTTATGGCAACCGTCGTCACAATACTGTTCAGTGTGACTGATGTTTGATGCCTTTTGGACTACGCGTTCGTGAACGAATACACGAACTGAACAAATTGATAATTTTCAATGAGCTCATTGCTCTCGTTGCTTTTGCAGGATAACTTCTGTTTATTACATCCCTGAGTCAAGTAACCGGAGATACCTATTATTGACTATTCTGTGAATTAATGTGTCTCGACGCCGCCTATAAATTTGTGTTGACTAAGTCTACAACATTGGACCACCAGATTCAGGTAGAAGGTACTTGAAAAGGTAGTGTGTTATAATTACGAATCCGTGTGATGATGTGACGGATTAAGAATTCGAAATGTCACCACCCCATATCACCCCATGGGTGTCGTAAGAGCCGACAGAGGGAGCATATTATGCAGAGAACAGCACTGTAAGAGAAGGAAAACTTGAAACAAGCCCTATACCAACCCGTTTGGCCAGCGTGGTATAGTAGGCCAATTCGTCCTTTCAAAGGAGAGGCCTAGTCCAGCAGTGGACTGTTAAAGGCTGATGATGATGATGATATTGTTACATACATCCAGAGCCAGTTTGACCACTGTCCAAAAGTTCCGGCTTAATTATTTGGGAAATAAGATAAAACACCAGCCTCTATGCTTGGCGTGTATGGACTATGAGAAAGCCTTCGATTCGATCGAAACCTGGGCGGTGCTACAGTCTCTCCAACGGTGCCGGATTGACTACCGATATATCGAAGTGCTGAAATGTTTGTATGGAAGCGCCACTATATCAGTCCGCCTCCAGGACCAGAGTTCGAAACCTATTCAACTCCAGCGAGAGGTGAGACAGGGGGATGTCATATCCCCGAAACTGTTTACCACTGCGCTGGAGGATGTTTTCAAGCTTTTGGACTGGAATGGACTCATCAATATCAACGGCGAGTACATCACTTACCTTCGATTCGCAGACGATATCGTAGTCATGGCTGAGACCATGAAAGACCTAGGCACAATGCTCGATAGCCTCTGTAGAGTCTCCCAACAAGAGACTGGTCTTAAGATGAACATGGACAAGATGAAAATCATGTCGAACGTCCATGTTGCACCTGCTCCTATTCAGGTTGGGAACTCTACGCTCAAAGTTGTCGACAAGTATATCTACCTGGGACAAGTAGTCCAATTAGGTAGGTCCAACTTCGAGAAGGAGGTCAATCGTCGAATCCAACTCGGTTGGGCAACGTTCGAGAAGCAACGACATAATATCTTCTCGTCCGATATCCCGCAGGGTCTCAAGACGAAAGTCTTTGACCAGTGTGTGTTGCCAGTGATGACTTACGGATCAGAGACGTACTACGGAATTCAATATTCGAACTATAGATAGATCTGTAGATTTTAGATTCGTTTTTGACAGTTTTTGACATAAGCTCCATACAAAATATGTCAAACACGAATCTAAAATCTACAGATCTATCTATAGTTCGAATATTGAAAATGGCCGTAATCAGAAGGTTCAAGTTCACTTAGAGGGCGATGGAGAGAGCTATGCTTGGAGTTTTCCTGCGAGATCGAATCAGAAATGAGGAGATCCGCAGTAGAACCAAAGTCGCCGACATAGCTCTCCTGATAGCCAAGCTGAAGTGGCAGTGGGCAGGGCACATAGCTCGAAGAACTGATGGCCGTTGGGGCAGAAAGGTTCTGGAGTGGCGGCCACGTACCGGACGACGCAGCAGAGGTAGGCCCCCCGCAAGGTGGACCGACGATCTCGTCAAGATCGCGGGAGGCGGTTGGATGCGGGCGGCTCAAGACCGATCTGTGTGGAGAACCTTGGAGGAGGCCTATGTCCAGCAGTGGACGTCGTTTGGCTGATATGATGATGAATATAAAACACACTACGTGATAATTTTGAATCTTTCCGGGAAACAATGCCTATTTAGAGGCAGCGTTAGTAGTATCACTAACTCTTGATGGGCATTGTTTTAGGTATTAAACCTGTAGAGGCTTAATATCGAATTATCACTAAATGGCAAGAGATGAGGCAAACTTCTCACAGAAAAGACCACAAACTTGAGTTTTGATGCTCGAGCCATAACTATCATAAAATTTACTCATGATAAACCACTATACAACAATTTTACCATAATTATTTTCTAGGCCGTTCTTCTAATAAAAATATATCTTACAATGGCTACTAGCTATATTTTAATATAGTCTAGAGACTCCATGAACAACGATTGTTCTTCATTAAAGAATGAATAGCTAGTTTTAAATAAAAACAATAAATCTATAAATTGAATCATTAAAACATTAGTCGTAAAATTATTGTTATATTGGCTGGAACGGTTCATTAATGTAGATTTTTAATTGGTAGACACGCGAAACTGTCGAACCATGCGATCCAATCAACGCGCCACTATCGTTAACCAGCCAGTAACTGAGCTACGTAACCTACACACACTCTGTAAACTACTGAAAGGAGTATTTAATAAACCCTCCGCAAATATATGGACAGAAAAAGATCCAATATGCCTCTAGCAAAAAAGCGGTCAAAAAAGAGCTTGTTTCCCGCTCTCGGGCGGCGTCTGCGAAAACATTGGAATAGTTTACGTAAAGCTATATTTAATTAAGAAATGATATTATATAATACCTTTGATATCTAACAGAGAGGTTATCTTGATTCCCAACACATATCTCACGTCACTCATGTGCGATGTGATTCATGTGATGGGTCTCGAAGAAACTAAATTAAAAGTTTTAAAAATTATAAAATTATGTGAAAAATGTATGCGTATCTATGGGTCCAGTAGTTTTTATATTACATATTCTATTGTAACATTAATAAGTTTTGTCTCTCTATGTTCTAAACACACGTGCCACAATCGCCTCTGCATCACCCAATGGTTGACTGAGAGAAAAGACATTTGCTGTAAGTTCGACTGTAGCATATATTTTGCAGGAAGTATTAAAATGTTACATACATAGTATGTAAATATTATATTATTTTCTAGCCATGAAATAGATAATTCCAATAATTATTTTTCAATACATCACAGGACAATAGGTATTTCGTATAAATTGGCCTAAACATGTTGCTTTTGTGCGATCCCAACCATTACAGAAAGATGTACCAACTCTATGTATTACGTAGAGATAATCTCAGGTTTTTCTTAAGACTTTACTCATATTATTAATTGATTATATCGACACATTATTAATTATGATTATCGATATGATCGGTGAATACGACCACAACATTACGTCACGTTTTGTAATGAACAAATTCATCTGTCTGGTGATGTTAATGTCTGGCAATAATTTACTTATAATTAACACAATAACTGTAGTACATCTCACTATAAAACAAAACTTACAATTTCACTGTTAGAATACTCTACGTATACATAACATTGCTTATTTTAAAACTTTATGATATCAGCCCCTTGCCACAGCCTATTAGAAGGGTCATGCCATAGTCCATCACGCTAGCCTAGTGCAGTTAAGCAGACTTCACATGTCTATCAACAGCATTATGGAAACCGATATATTTTATTGGTTAATCATTTATGAAGTATAAGCTGTATCTATAAATTCTTTTAAGCCTGATCTAAACTTATGATTACCTATTCACGTTGATATTGTGGTATAAATAAACAACAGACTAATTTCTCAGGAAATCCATCAAATTACATACATAGTTCATGTGTCTAACACTTCGGGAGTACCTAATTAGGAAATTGATGCTTTTTATGCCTAACTAGAATATACATATTTACATCAATGCCTATACTTATTTTTGGCCCAGGCAGTCGTGTGCTATAATTACAATCGTGTGCTATAATTACGTGCATCTATGTATTTATGAGAACTCAGATTTCTGCGTACAACCTAAAATGATAGCAAAATGCAATGTATTACAATGCCATCGTAATCTTAACGGATCAAAACTATCTGATCAAAAAGAATTAGCCGTTTGAGGACTTCATAGAAATGAAAATAATGGCGTAAAAAATATATTGGTATTGCCGATATTGCCGATGATTGCTTCAGTGACAGAAAAAGTCACAACAGTTTTATAACTCGCAAATTACCAAAGTTGTTACATGGCTATGTGCTCACATTTACTCGGTAGCCCAGTCTAGAAATACTAGTTCAAGCAAACTTCTAAAGTAGCCGATACTTAAAATGTAAATGTATAAAAGTAATTGGCGTTCTAACACGATGACAGTGCGCCGTCGATTACAGTCCAATTGACACGAAGAGTCGCTTACGAAAGTCTACAATAATTAGAACTGTTGGCGAATGAAAAAATACCTGAGAATTCTGATTGCCAGATAGTCGCGGCGATTGTCTGTGGATTGCATATTGAAAAAACATGCAACAGAGATAAGGAGTTACACGGTTGAGCGATTGGAAGGCATCGCGGGTGAACACTGGCTAATTGCATTTCCTACCTACTTACTACACCGGTGCATAACGAGTGCATTATTCAGCCCGTTACATTTTTGATAGTTTGAAATATTGCTTCTAGATCGCGATGATTATTTATATTCAATTAACCGTACCTTTCTAACTTTAGACACGAAAATTATGCGATCACAGATTAGTCAGATTTCGATTCTTTGTACATTGTTGTTAACATGTTTGTATGTGATAATCATTGTAAAAGTCGATTAGGTGATAAAATAAACACATCTTTATTGAGCGTAGCGTGCGAACAAAGTAAACTGAAAATGTCTAAATTTGGTTCGGTCCTGTTTTTACCGAAATACTTTTTTTAGTTATACCATGTAACAAAAACTATTGTCCGCCTTGTGTATTGTATAAACAATTTAAATTCTTATCCTAAAACCAGACCAACGAGTTGTATAACATTTATGCAATTTTGTTGCCGCCAATCAATATCAGTCAACAGTTTCATGGCAAGAGACGGAGGAAACAGCAACTTAATTGCCATACATATGTCATTGAACCAGATACAAGTACAACATACATTCACGATGTAAAGCGCATTCACGGTAGACAACACGACTCCCCTACATTATCATCTCGGCTTACGGAAGTTGAATTACCGTATCAAACTATTTCTTGTGCAAACAGCTTAGTTGCCGCATCCAAACACCCTTGTCTTCCTAGACATATACCCGACAACTAAAGAAAGACTTGTGAATCTTGCTTCCGTTCCTACATCAAGAAAGAGAGATCCGAAAAACAGTTTGAAAGATGAAAAGGATAGACATATAAGACGTGGATGATAAAATTCGTTCTAAAGTAGTAGGATTGTACGCTTCGCGAGTAGTAATATGTAACTGTACTTAGAAAAGGTTCTAATTAAACGCCATTGTGTAACTCTTATCTTTGAAATCATGAATGAACACATTTGTTTTAATGTTAAGCTATTTTCTTACATTGTTACTTGATAAGTAATGTAAGCAGTACAACGTATTCAGTAACAAATTATGTATATCTATAATTCTGCAAGCCTACTTACTTGGTAGTAAGCTTCAGATTTCATAAATCTTTTTTTTTATTCATACTATTCATCAAAAATGCATGGAAAAGTTCGACTGATGGAAAATAATTTATCGCGTATTAAAACAAATAAAGACATTCATAGAGTTCAGTGAGTCAGAAAAACAAATTCTAGCAATAAAGTCAACAATTCAATCTAGTAATTAATATCTTGTTCTGATGTAATACACCTGAATAATCTTACAGATAATTTTCATGTGCAAATATTAAACAAATTATGTCGTAGTTTTCATCTCGTTGTGTATCAGAAAAAACAAAGTATGACGTAATAAGTATACGAGAAGACACACAACATAAAATCTATTTTAATACTTACAGCAGTAAAAAAGTGAAAACTAAGGCTCTAATTAGGCTCATAGCCATAAATCGGTTAGATTATTTCAACACAGAAAAAGTGATATCAATATAGAGCACGCTGCGGCATCTTTGTTTCTGTTTAACAATGATTAGTATAACAGTAGGTCTATTCATAAATTTTTCTCTATAGCTGATAAGGCTCTCCTCACACGGATTAGGCCACCGGGATAGCAGGATGTACAAGTAATCTTGTTTGCTCACAACTATCGTGTACCTCATTACAAGGCTTGTAATTTAAAAAGAGGACAAGAACATAACTAATACAAGTTTTTGTTTGTACTCTTACGGGTAAGCCCGGTGTTATGAGGCATAAGAGTTCTGATGAATTTAAAAGATTACAAGGAATTAGTTTTGTGAAATGATTTTGTATGCTATATGGGCTGAAAAGGATATATCAAATGAGGAATGCTAGGTGATGCAGGTGAAAGTTGAGTTAACATTTATTTTTTGGTGACATCTTTTAAAAGTGGATATTTACACAATTGATATCAAGTACTTACCTAATGATTTTTCCTAAGTAAAAGGCATACCCCAAGTTTTATGTCATCCTAAGATTTTGATATACTTCAAGAGCGAATAAACATAAAGCTTTGAAAAGACAAAGATTCCTGCATAGCAGTTATGTTTTCTCTTTTTAATGTGACTTTATTTTATTATTACCATAGGCGAAACTACATTATTCAGTACAATACGGTATTATCATCCTCGTGTTCGGAGCGACAAACATCATCACGCATGAACATAACTCAAATCAACTTGAGCTACCTCATTTTTTCAATCAGTACAACTCAGAACAATGCACAGTGGCACGAATTCCAGTGTTTAAATCATCCATCGTAAACTTGAATCATTACGTCCGATACACACGGGATAAGTGCACTTCACCCATTGTAGGTGTGATGCGATAATACATCTCGACGTTTACCTACGTGTGTAGCGTGTAAGCTAGTCACACTTCCCGCCAGTCTAGTAAACATGTTTACATGCACACGACGATCAATCGCTAGAATCGCATAATACAGTCGTATGTGTACGATATACAAAACTATTCAGTGGACAATAGAGATATCTGATTCGCAACAATGCATATGTATAGGAATTTTAATTGGAAATATGAGAGGCGAATGCTGCGTCGCGTTGTTTTGATTTAGCGCCGTTTCTATCCTGTCTACGTTAGATTGTTACGAAGATATGCCTCTATTCTTTATGGACATTGATTTCCATATGTAACGAGGTGTAATTAAGTGAAAAAACTACTGAGAATTGTGTGCAGTTGTTTTCTGCGATTGTAGTAATGACCTGCTGTCTGCATGAATTGTTTATTTGCCGACAAGTGGCGCCAATTCATAGCGTTTGTAACTGATGTTTATTTAATGTTCGCTTTACTTATACATTTTGTGCAATCATACGTACTGCTTCTAAGATCTATAGGTGATATAAGAAACGATCTGTAGCTCAAAACATATTTAAGGCAATAATATAAAAAAGGCTTGGAAATGAATTGTTAATTGCAAATCAGAGAAAAATTCCTTGCAACAGAAAATTAAAATGAAATTAACAAGGAGTCAATTACAGCTGGGGAACAAAATGAGGTATGTCTGGTATAAAAAATGGGAGCCAAGGGTTGGCGAATTTCTTTCCGGTTCTGTACATTTGTTTTAATTAATCACATTCTTACGAATGGGCCCCTCGACGGTCCGAATGTCCGAATATTTGGCGTTCTTTTGCTTTGCAAAGTACTTCATAAAGAGCATCCGTTGTCAAATTGATTTGAACTTACTTGACAACTCCTTTATTTGATATGATGCAAAGAGACATAGCCATTAATCATTATATTGATTCTGCAAAGTTTTGTGCAATAGTTAAGTGATATCTGATATGAAGACTGTAAGATTCATCTATAATACTTGCTGTTTGTATCTGCATTGATAGACAACACAGATAGTTAAGATATTTTTTTGTAAAATAATCTTTTGTTGTTGTGTGAGAGTTAATAGTAGGTAGGTATAGTTACTTATTTGGTAACTAAAAATAAATTTTGGTATTGTCCGGAATAAAAGGCAGTGTTTAAGCGGGGAATTAATACTGCAATGAAAATAATATTTTTACTTTCAATTATATTTACATAACATTTACACATCACACATCCTTATCGATTTATTTACAAATAATAGAAGACTTCAAACTCATTTTCAAACTATGTTTAAATTCGTTTGAAGTATGTAACTAAACATAAGGTTCCCGTAGATAGAGCGCATAATTGTAAAATTAAAACCTTTATTATGAAGGGGTCGTATTACAAGTCACTTCGCAACAATCTCGCTTATAATTACGTTAGTCTGACAAAAACAGGGGCTATTTTTGGAACATGAAAGTTGTGGAATAGATGTTCAACAATATTTATTTTTGAAAAGTGTTTTCCGCTATATTATAACAGTACATACTTCTAGGTAAGATATATACTATTAAATGCAAGTATTTGTAAACAAATAGTAAATGTTTTCAAAACTTTGTTCACAAGACAGCAAAGATGTAGTCGAGAACAGCACAATGTTAACAACACTTTGATACTTGACCCCATCCACTATTTTAAGTCATTTACTGTAATACTATCTTGAACAAGGAAAACTTACGAAAGGGCACTTTATTTCTTTACCTACTTCAAGCACCGTTACAAAAAGATTATTTTATTTTCATAAACGTTACGCAAATCGTAATTTAGACGTATCCAATCGATTTGCAACTCTATCGCACAGTGTTAAAAACACGCACGCAAACAGGAAAAAAAATATAATAAAAAGTGCAAAATCATATCGCTGTTACATCTCGAATGGATGTTTTTTATTTCAAATTTCGAGGGTTCGCTAAACGTTTGTAGCGAACTCTATTATTCGGTTCCCGTTGTGACGTAAGCACATTCAGCACTCAACAGCCGTTTGTTATTAAATGTAATAATGTATATCATAACGTATTCATATCTAGGATCTCAATGAATATGCCAATTCCATTATTTTGCGTTACGGGAGATTAATATTTGGAGCTTTTTATCATCTTTGTGTTTATAAAGCGTGCCAAATGGAAAAATTTGCATGTGATTTTTATTAATTGACAAACTGACAGAAATAAATAAATTGATTTAAAATATATGCGTTTCAGGTACACGGAGTGCCTGAAACACTTGAATGTACTAGCAAAGAAATTTGTCCATAATTCTTAGCCTACGTAACTTAAGATTCAATTTTTTTTAATTGGCTATTATATCGTCTTATCAGGCATTTTCAACTACGGATTAAACTACTAGATTAGGTATAACTTAAATTCCTATAAAGTCACGCAGAGTTATCATGATAATATTCATGTAATGTGAGCAATATAAAATATAATAAATCCTGTAACAAAAACGATTTATAACGTTTCTTACCATCGTATTACGTCAGTTTCTATTTACCACAAAATGTTTCATTTGCATAATAGCTTTTTTTCCCGCCATTACTATTTACGTTAATATTCTGATTCGTTGGAGCGGGGGTCGCACGCACACAAAACATAAAGACAATTTGTATGTGGCGGCCATTTATGTAAATAAATCTACGATACCGCATTATTACAACAATATGTACGATACGGGTGTGGCCACCATAACAACCATTTTATTTGGGAGCGGGTCCCCATACACATGTTATACTTAAATAAATTAGTTTAATGCGCACCAGATTTATACACTGTCATCTTCCTTACTATGAGAATACATTTAATACAGTTGAATAAGCATATAATTAAAATTTGCACCCCAAAACGTATAAAAGAACATAAGAAGTTAATAACAATTTCAGTTCGTTTAATCAACAAAACATCAGAAAGCAATAAGCTCTATTAAGAGTCCGATAGAATTTCTCATTTCATTCGTCTTAAGTCGTCAGAAACAAAGTGCGGCCGTCGTCGGTGGTGTTATTAACGCGTCTAAATAATTACAGGGCACATCAATCAGAGGCATATGCAGATAGAGCATTTTGTGCGAGTCAGCGCGCAGTCGGCCCACTGTGCAACCCTTTCTTTGATATCTGTATGATATTACGAATGAAATTATTAAAACACGATCCAAATGTGTTCGCGTAGGGATGCCCAATTGTCGATACTATTGAAATAAATGTTCTGAAGCTGGTATTTTTGAAATTTTTCAAGTATGGTATCAGAATTGATAAATATTGGCCTACGTGTATCTTTGAATGTATTATAAATATTATTTAAACTATCGTAAAACTACAATTACATGAAGAGTATAAAACTCTACCTTGAAACGGGACTAGCAGCTGAGATCTCTACATTATCGACATGTAGTAGAGGCACGTGTTTATTTTTTAAATTTGCAATATTTTTCTTAATGTAACTATTACTTCTTTCAGCTTAGAAAAGGAGTAAGTTAAAATGCTAAGTTTATACCATGTACGAATAAATTTTGCCTCTACTGAACACTAATACCTAACATAAAACAAACAAACAAATAAACACATTAATTCCATTACTCGCTGAAATTATAGCAAAACATTTCCACAGGGTTGTCAGTCATACAGCATGTGTTGACGTACCGAGACATCGAAGAGCAATAAAATAATATAATCAATATTGGTAGGAGGCATGAAGCCTTTGATGTTAACGGCTCACCTCGACACACAATGATCAGCACTTTTCGTCTAGAACGCCACAAATTGACCGCAATTAAAAGAACAATGACTAGTTTCAATTCCCCAAACTTAATTTCCTCCGTCGCAAACGTGTAACTAACCGAAAAACGCATTTATAAATAAATTAATACGCTTTGCTTCACTGGCCAGGTTCTATGGGCTGTAATTACAATAATATAACGACGCCAACAGATTTATTGATATACAGATGGGCTTTTACCTTACATGGAATATTTTAACTACGACTGTTTTTATGAAGATGAAATTTACTCTGTTTTTGCAAGTACTTTATAACATATAAAAATGTAGAGATTTTAATATGCTTGTATTTTATAGTGCCCTGCATTTTAATGTGGATCTGATAACTAGAGACATTAAGTTTTATTTACAATGCACGGATGGCGTTGTACTTATTTCAGACATCCACCTTCAAGTAGGTATTGTGCAGAGTGTTGTGGACTCGATCAGTCGATCTTCACACAGAACAACACTTATGTGTGTGCCACAGACTGTAGTTTTGAATCTGAGAGTTATTTGTGTCTGTTGATTAAATTTCGTCCGTGTGGTGACGGATTAAGAATACGGAATGTCACCGTATCATCACATCTCTCACTATCATCCCATGGGTGTCGTAAAAGCCGACAGAGGGAGCATATTATGCAGAGAACAGCACTGTGAGAGAAGGAAAAGTCGATACAAACCCTATACCAACCCGTTTGGCCAGCGTGGTATAGTAGGTCAATTCCTCCTTTCAAAGGAGAGGCCTAGTCCAGCAGTGGACTGTTAAAGGCTGATGATGATGATGATGATGATTGAATTTCTATAATTATAGAAATTCAATCATCATCATCATCAGAGCATATTTTATTTATTTATTTATAGCCTCTATCCCCGAAGGGGTAGGCAGAGGTGTAAATATTGCACCCACATTTCAACATTATTCGTTAAAAAAAATGTAGAGCATAATTCAAAATGACTTCCTAATGCCGGATATGCCCTTAAAATCATATAAAAACAAAACTTAAAGTACCTATGCTTGTTGTTTTGTATGCATTTGTTAGTATTTTTTTGTAACATTTTAAGGCACATATTATGTAGAGCTTCTACTATTAACATTGTGTTTAATGTTTATTAATATTAGAATACAGACATACCTACAAATCTCATACTGGCTCAGATAGAGTCAATTACTTGATTTAATCAACAAAAACATAATTATTACTTTCAGCATTCAGTCAAAATCCACAAAGAGACAAATTAACATTAAATTTAATTTTACTGACTAGTGGATACTAATAATAATATTTTACCACATACACACATCACCTTCTAGTCCCAAACTAAGCAGAGCTTGTACTATGGGTACTAGATAATGGATAAACATACATATATACTATTTTTTTTGTAAATACATACATATTATACATAGAAACACCCAGACCAAGACAAACATCCATGTTCATGCACACAAATGTTTGACTTGAGCGGGAATCGAACCCGCGACCTTCGGCGTAGCAGTCGCTAACACTCCCGCTGCGCCAACCAACAG
Organism: Euclidia mi; assembly: GCA_944739405.2. Classification (NCBI taxonomy): domain Eukaryota; kingdom Metazoa; phylum Arthropoda; class Insecta; order Lepidoptera; family Erebidae; genus Euclidia; species Euclidia mi. The sequence continues at coordinate 92,801,375 of OX123183.2, read as the reverse complement.
CTTTATAAATGTAAGTGTCCACCTCGTATACAAAATTTACATAGGTATAATATTGCCATATGGAAGTATACTCGTATACGTCGCTATTACTCGTGTATTAGCCAGTATTCTGATAAGAATATATTTAAAAAACCTAACTACTCTCACTTTTCGTAACCCGGTAATTGGACTCGAAATCTTACAGCGGACTTTGAGCAAGTTTACGCGACTAGACCTAAGGCGGTAAACTGCTGTCTGTCTACCTCATTTCATCATTTCAGTCTTGAAAGATTCTATCAGAAATATCGGTCCTTACACAACAAAACATTAGTAAATCTTAAACAATTACATAGTTCGTTACGAAACCGATCGTCTAAGTAACGAAAATAATAATTAGTCTTTTGGCCGTGACTTGCGGCATGGACACACTGAGCTATCGGGCACGCGTCACTATTGACTGACATCTTTACCCATCGTCACCACATTACATCAAAACAAACCTTTTACCACCCAATACCCCATGTCAAACAATTTTAAACTCTATCACCATAAACATAACATCCATAAAACACATACCACATGTTTTGTTAAAATGGTTATCGGTGTTACTCTGTCTTTGAAAGCAGTCTAATTAAGTTTTTTAGGACTATTGAAATTCATTATTGATTGACAGATGGCGCTAGCGGCTATTTAAAATGGATACATCGCTTTAGATGTTATTATTAAACGATTGTTTGGAAGATATGGTTTAAGAGTAAGAACATCCCGGTTATTAGTTGTAAAGAAGATTGTAATAGTTTTTCGTGATGTGTGGCCGAAAATATTTAGAACTGGAAGTTAAAACAGTTCTGATATTTCATAAAGCTTTCTACTCTCTACAAGAAAATGTCATTATGAGGTAAATTACAGGTATCTGTGATTTTAAAACCTTAAAGTTGTGCCTACGTTATAGGTACTTAATAGAATTTCACTGGATGAATGTCATTTAATAAAACTGCAAAGCCAAAAAAATATCAGAAATAAAATTGCTGTGCCCATATTTATTGTCAGTGAAGTATTGCCAATCCTGAAAATGTTATAGGTAATCATATTAAACTTACGTATTTTATTATTGTATGTATGTATACCTACTGTTCCAACTGTGCTCTCATTGATTGCAAATATAATTAGAAATCATAAATAAGTATTTGAATGCGTGATCATGTTCAACAAATACACTTACCTACTAGACTTCTAGTAATTAGTTAAATAGAACAGCGTATTACATGAATATATTCATTTATACCCGGTTTAAATTATTTCACTTTGAAGTAAGAAACATTACGCGAGTTTGGACATAATTATAAAACTTGATGGTGATTCAAAAGACATTTTTTTAAATGATAAGATAACGACAGTTATAAGAATTTAAAATACAAAGTCAAAAATATTAAGCACTTTTTTAAAACCTGTGTACCTACTTTTGCAAAATGTACATATGTGTGTAATCTTCGAATCTAATTCGTTCACACGTGGCGGTGAGGCGGGCAACGCGGCGTGGCGTCGCGTAGGTCGCGGGGCTGGCGGCTGGCGGGAGCGCGGCGGCATCATCGGCCATCATAAAGAATCCATCAACACGAGCGCAACAACGATCACCAAATCCGCCATCAATCATAAACATCAGAAAGGATTAAAATCTACGTTGCACCTTCCGAAGCTCGAGTACCCTTGTTTTTCTCTAACCCGTAAATACTGAGGGGCGTAAGTATGGCCGGGGGGCGGTAAATATTATCAAGGGGGACAGGGGGACTACCCCCGCGCGAGGAGGGGGCACTATCCCTTATCGCGAACGTTACCCTCGCTGCCGGCGGCCGCTAGACCGCCAAAATGTGGGGCAAATCGATTTCTCTGCCCCATTTTTGTGCATCTGGACCGGTATCGATTTTTGACTCGAGAATGTTACAATCGATAATTGCAGTGTCAACATAGCAAAGTAACTCATGACCGTAAAAAAATAAATGCAGTGGTTTTATGTGCTAAAAATAAATACAAATATAAAAAGTTATAATTTTGCAGTCGTAAAGGTAGAAACAAAGTTATTTTTAAGTGCAACGGCGATAATTGCATTAAACGTGTTGGTCGTGGAAATGAAATAGTTTTATATCGGTTGTAAATAACTTTAATCGGAGTTGTGATGCGGCGCGGCGGGTGACTGTGATCACTATCGTGCTACTTTGTTGTCCACACAGGAACATGTTAAATGGCACACTTAATATGGTACTTATAAGTATTAATATTATACTATTTGCAGCCTTTTTACTGGATTATTAATACCTCAAGATGTGACTAACAATGTAACATTACTATATCCATGAACAAGTTATAAGTGTGCGGTGTATCTAAACATAGATCAGAAAGCATTTTATAGCAGATTATGATACTTGACATTTCGGAGGCGGTATGATATTCACCTAAATCCGCGATTACATCGCCCACGTAGAATAGATTATAGGCGGAATTAAAGCCGGATATACACACATAAAATGATAAAAATTACACGTAAAATAACTTAAATAACCTGATTGTCTGTCTGAATCATTATCTTCGAAATCAATATATCTACTTGGAATGAAGTTTGCATTTTATATTATATTCTATATGTTGAGAAAGCTACTTTCTTGATCGCATTTTTTGATACAGCGAATGTCACGAAAAATAATACTAGGAAGAAGGTTGCGTTGCAATTTTCTCTTAAGGCAGACAATATGAAATTATGTATTAAGCCGACTAATATCACTTGTGCATACCATGCTTCTCGTAGTACAATAAAAGTCTTTGAGCTCGTAACTTGCATTACATTGTTAAATTTATTAAGGCGTGATTTGATTAAAAATAAACAACACGATGGTTGTAAAACGCAATTTACTATATTCTTAACTGGCAACCTCCAACGCATTCGATAGTCTACTAAGTTTTTTATCGATACCCCTTTTAAATTGTTGCGAATGTTTTATAGGTTTTATTATAAACCATATATCAAAGTTTAACGAGCCTTTCAGGCTGACTTAAGTAGCCCTTATCTCATTTGCTTCTTTGTTATAGGAACCTATGTCTACGTATTTGTACTCACATAGGTACACTTACTATCACAGACGCACAATTTGCACCTCCATTTTGATATTTATCTAATACTTACTCACATCACTAAAAATTTATTATCGGTGTTATAAAGAACTTTTATTTTGTTTGTATCTTCTATGACCATAACATATATTTATAACGTGAACGGAAATGTGCCAGCTTGCCTATTTTGACGTATTTCTTCTCTGGATGATTACTAAAACACTCTTGAATTATATACATAGCAGAAATAGTAAAATATTATTTCCTACTGAGAGAAGAGCCTCCGGATATTGAGCTTGAGATAATAAATATCCCCAGCCAGTATAGGTACTTTCAAGAACTTAACCAATAATTTGCAAGAAAACAATTAGGTGCATAAGCTAGTAAATTGATATGGTATCATGAGAAAAATACGCAAAACCCATGTGTAGTATCAATTCATAATAGAATAGAACTAATTGTGCGAATACATTTCTTGTTGCTTCTCTACACTAGTGCTACCTACTATCTGTAATGACTTATTCTGTCACACTAATACAATTTAAATCAAATAGGAACGGATCACGAAAGTACACAATAAAAATAAAGTGAGATTTATAAAAAAACTTAGAAGATGTAACCATCTATTAAGTTTGAATGATTAGTATTGTCTATCTTCATACGTGTGATGTACGGTATATTTGCATGAGTATTTTTATCGTTTTAGTGAATTTATTTACAGCCGAGTAGAAGAAGTACGGACAACAGAACGTAGAGAATCATGCACTAGTAATTTAAATTGGATTTATTTTATATTAAGTTCTCACATATATATTTTGAAAATAACGGGTTTTTAAAGTTGCCCTCATCTCTATCCTTTGGCAAAAGACAAAACATGGCAAAGACAATCTGTCCTTATTCCAAATAAAAACAACATCGTTATGATTGAAGCTGTCAAAAGTTAACAAGCGGATGTAGAGTTATAAAGACGGTTTTATAATACTATAAATGTGTATAATACGACAGATAATCAACTATCAGTTTCCTGGCGTATGCACTAGGTACCTAAGTGAATTATCTGTTTTATTAATTGATTTAGTGTAGTAATTTCAAATTGCTATCCACCTACATTGCAGTTGAGACCAATCTCTTTTTAGTATACATAAACCTTTTATGAACGAAGACATACTTAAAGTTATAGTTGCCATTTATTTTTATAAACATTACCTATTAATGAAATAAGATCTCAACAAGAAGAAATTTCAATGTGTTATAACTTTGTTAAATTGTTTATTTGTATTAATAACTTAAAAGTGATCGATTTATATTACATAGCATACTTTCTAGGTGGACATAATTACATTTTGAAAATATTTATTTACCTGCACGTAAACAGGTAGACAAATCACCATAAAAATAAAAGGATAATGATGGTATATTCAGGTTAGTATAGTAATTACGAATAAAACAGGCATTGCGATAATCTTTTTGAACTTTTATGTCAAACAGATAAGAACAATAATGTGTCTGAACTTATAATTTTGCTAGAGTAATTAGCGTGCGCGTCTCGAGTCGCACAATGGCGCCTAGTCGCAGCGACTGCGCAAAAACGTCGCACCACTTCATTTCCACCTGCTATTGTCTCAACGCTAATCTGCATTGGATTAATAATCACATGTGTAGTGTGGCCAAAGTAACCCGAGCACAGAACTTTTCTAGACAGTCCTAGTTTTATAACCAGCCAGTAAACTCACTTCTTTACTTTAGAAAAAATAAAAATTATTTTCTTTCTTTCAGCGTTATGTAGTTCAACCTTTTTGGAATGTCTTGTCGTTTTGATATTAACGGCCAGTATTTCTTAGTACCAAAATGAACAGATTTTATAATTATTTGAAATTGGAATGCTCCCACGGTCTATCTGAAAGTTAACTTGGTTTATTAATACCGACCAGCATAACTTTAACGTACAGACAGCTAGAAGACTTCTATTTAATTAAATCTGTAAGCACTATTATAAATGGTTTTGACATTACTATATTTTGACGACTCTACATCTCTCAATGAGTCTAACAATATAGACAAGTATTTTCTAAATGTTTATATCTATTGCCTAATTAATATGAGCACCGTACTTGCATAGTTAGTAGGTATCTAGTGCAACGTTGTATCCATCATTTTCTCGCGGCGTTTAATCCATCATTTTCTCGCGCCATTTATACGTCTGTAACAGTTCATCTCATGATAAACGGCAATGACTCCTTCTTCTGACTATAATTAAACATGATTAGAGCTCAACACATGGTGAGCCGCAATTATAAGACGTTAGAACGGCTACTGGCGCACTACTCGGCACGCCATGCAATAGTTTCTATCTGCCATTCAATATCTACCTAACACGGAAGCGAATTTTAATTAAACGTGCTCATTATTACATTGTCGCTTTTTGTAAATCTGTCTTGTTTCGTGAGTTGACCATAACAACTGCTTACCATATTACATAGTAGACACATTTCGAAATCAGTCACTCAATTGTCGTCACATCGACGTCTGTAAACACGTTAGGAACGCTTCCAGCAACACGTCTGGATGTCACCCACCCGCTTCCCTGAATGAAGTAGAATTGGAGAATTGCGGGAAGAAAACGCACATTCCGAATCCATTCAAATATACAGTCATGAATGAACCAAATGCGATAGAGACAGCAGCATGGCATGGCGCGGAGTGCGAGTGGGACACGATTTCAATAGTACGCGAAACGGAAATAGAGAGGCCGAGATAATTCCGTCTAGCCGGGAGGGATTCCCTCGTGTCATTTGTGTGCGTTCGTTTTTCGAATTGTACACGAGGATTGGAGTGTCGGCGTGCGTTCCGAGCGTGCACTCGGCTCCGTCGACAGTCGGAGGGTCCTTTATCGGTGTTCGTTTCAATTCGGAGGCACTCGCATTCATTCTTTGCTTTCCATCTGCGGCCCGAGGTACCCCAGCTACTTGTTGATCATTCGTAATAAATTGCCTCCATGATATTCCCATTGTGGAACAGTTTGTCGCTTTACTGCCTCCGAGGAAATTGTGTTTCCTTGAGCCACTCGGGTTTATTTGTCATTCGATTGTGACTGTAATGTTATTTGTTGGATTGTTATGAGTTTATTGTCGGGTTGTTTTGTGGCTAAGGTTAGGTAAGTATTCGTAACAGGTGGAGTAGTGTAACAACCGTAATGCGGAAATGTAGAAAGTAAAGTATTTGTGTGGTGTTTGTTTCGATAGGCGATAGGAGCAGCGAGCCGTGGCCCGTGGTGCGAGGTGCGAGCACGCGGTGCGATCGTGGCGGCGGTGGCGCGCGAGCATAGAGATATAAGGATAGAGTGGCAGAGAGGGGCCAATGAGTGTCCGCCGGTGCGAGAGAGAACGCTACAGTTAAAGGCCCCCTGCATCTCTCTAACAGTATCTACCTACATGCACAACATCAACATTGCGCAATGGCGTGCTACCTGTAACTATTATTTATATTAGTTTATCAGTAATCAATAGTTTAAAAGTTGTTTTTATTGATACACGAAAATAGTTTGAAATGACAAAAAAGTGAACATACTGTAAAAATTTGACCAAAATACAAATTCAATGTTTGGGGACACAACGACAACACACTTTGACAGTTGCCAACCCCATTCTAGAATGTAGAGCATGCGTTGTTAAAGAGAGATGCAGGGGGCCTTTAATTGTTGCGCTCTCTCTCCCACCGGCGGACACGACACAGTACTGAGTTAGGTACTATTCTGCCACTTTATCTTTTATATCTCTATGCGCGCGAGTGCCCGTGTGTACTTACATACATAGGTAGTACAGTACTGCGCTACTGACTGAACTATCTGCGCCTGAGCATCCGAACTATGAATTCGCTTATATCTTTAAAGCCCTGACCGTCGGTAGCGTAGTTCCCATATCCAATATCGATGGTTCTCCGTAGTCCTTTCATTGATTTTGAATTATGAACTTATTACAATGTGCCTAATGACAAATGCATGGCATTAGCCAGTGTTTTAATATCATATTTTTTTAGAACACGAGATTTATCAAGGCTGCAATGTTGCACTAAATACACCAATAAAATATTTTAAACAATCTAACCAAAACTAACATAACCTAACATTAATAAAGTTTTAAATTAATAAATATCAATTTACACCTAAAAGAAATTAATTTGTAACGAACAGCTGTTGGACTCTACCAGCTAACTACTGGCTAAAACTTTTAAAATTCTATTATCATTTCACTCAGAAATGAAATACCTCATTTGTATGCAACTCATGGCCGCAAAAATATATTATCCATACAACATAATAAAAAACGTAAAGATTTATATTTATGTCTACGATAGGTATACCTACTTACTAGAATAATTATTTAGCCTAGTAAAATAAGTTTATAATCTAACCATACATACCATACCTATTTTTCATCGATGAAACTAAAATCTAGTTAATCGTGACCACAAACTATCCAAATGTAAAAATAAATTTAACTGCTAAATATTTTATCAATTTTTATTTCTCGTTACTATATTTTAACAAGGTGCTATAACGGTTCATGTAAAAACTTTGTTACTAAAGAGGAAAAGGTTGAAAACTTAATGACTCACTATTGCATTTTTTTTACTCTGATTCTGTGATCAATTTATTGACAGTTTGGTACAATCGCTTACAGATTTATAAAGAACCTAGTTAACGTCGTAGTCTCGTCTGGATTGCTGTATTCTTTCGTATAACCTATATTCCTCGCTTACCTGCCGTACCGTACCAAATTTTACTAAAATAAGTTAAGAGGTTCAACGGTACCACCTATCAAACAAACATCAAAGCTAGTTTGCTATTAATTATAATATTCAAGTGATATTTTGATTCAGAATATACCTATAGGTATCTTTTCTATGCGTTATCCAATAAACTCTTAAAAGGATTACAAACCAATTGATTTAATACATAAGCTGGCACAGCAATTCACAGTGTAACTAATTAATTTGGCAACATGCGCGTCTCAGACACTGCATTGCAGTGTCTTGGTTTAATATTTCAATGAGAATCAGTGCTTGGACCAACGCCAGTCGGAGTTCGGACACAACATTCATGATAATAATGTTCCTATTCTACATCTACGTAGCGTTGCCATGAAACATGCTCCGGGCAAACAAATTATGAATGCTATCAGCGACGGAAACATGGAAATTGTCAAAATATTTATGTTATAACGTCATCTATGGATTTAATTCCTTAACAAAATAAATTGTGTGAAGTCTGTTTTAAAACAATAGGATTTTGTGTAACTTGTATCTCTACCTAGTAAAGAAGATTTTTCAGGTAGTTACGTCTACGTTCTAATATAATTATATGCTAGAAGGCAGTCTTCAACTATCTAAAAAGCAAAATCCTAGACTCGGCACTGTTAGGCAGGTTTTTTATACTTGTAGCATTTCTTCTGGCTACTAAATTGGAACCGGAAAATGAATTATATTTAGCAAACGTATCAGCCTTTGAAATAGTTTCAATAACCTATTAATATATCAAATATTAGTTTAATAAAATCGTGTCAAGGAACAGACGTCATCCGTCAGCGTCTCAAAGCTAACCTCTTTGTAACGACTCCCAAAACTCACGGGGCCTTTTACCCGCCGACTAATTAATGAACATAAATACAACTTAAACAATACAAAAGAGAACCTTTATCTTTTTCATAACTGGTAAATATACACATATAAGTTTTAAACTGGCAGCAAAACGCTTCGGAAGTTCTCTAACGCACCTACCGGCTCTACAAAGGTAATGAGGTAGTTATTTCAGTGCTTTGTTTATTTACAAAATATCACTCCGTTTGAAGGCGGACCATCAAAATGAGTCGTAAAGCTGAAAATTCCATAAAAAGTCGTGTTGATGACCTCCGTAATTGAACCTCGCTCTTTGTAGCAGAGACAATGGACGGAACTCTGCGCTTTGAATCTATTGATTAGAAAAATAAACCGATACCTAGCTCCTACTAACTTTTTAATTGATCAACTAACAGTTAGAATGTATTAAAATCATGAACTTAATTAAAAATAGTTTGACTAAATTTTTAAAACGGGTTTGAAGCTTAGTATGATTTTAAAATCGTGAAATCAAAAGAATTAAACGAAAGATGTAGTGAGAGTAGAAGCCAGATTAGTCTCACGCCTTATTATTATAGTTATTATACACACACAGACGTTGAAGGGGCAATACAAAGCGTGCATTAAATCACATAAAAGAGTTAGAGAAGTAAAGTCAGGAACACCCTGCAGTTCTTGGGTAACCTGATACGCACTCGTTTATCTGCCGTCGAGCAATTATTGAAGCGTGAAAAGGAACGTCCTCCTATTATTTACACTACGTTTTGTAATGCGGGCGTTCCGTTTTTATTTAAAAATATCGCATTTCCAACTGCATGTAGTGACATCCATTAAGTCCGTTTGAGATTAATATTATATTTATTATGAGTTTATTATATTACCTACTATGAACCAGCAGCTTATATTTATTGCAGTCAGCACTATACTCAATAGTTTAATAAAAACGCGTTAATTTTTATTCATAAGGACAATAAGTATAAACTATTGCAACTATAATTATCTAAGGAATAAATGTGGCACATGGCAATATTCATTTCTAGCCAGTACAAAAAGTACAAGTCCAGAATATTTAAAAATAGAGCAAAAACATAGATTGAAATCTTTATAATAACGACTGTACCAAACCGACTGTAACTACCTAGTTGTATTTTTTTAATATTATTTTTAAAGGCTAAGGAGTAAAAAATATATTTATGTTAGAAACAAGATTTCTTTGTTGAATGCATTAGCGGAATCGTAATGGTGGAAACGTGTCAATACAAATTAGTGTGATTGAGCGACCGCCGGCGAATGTCCAAAGTTTTTTATTTATTTCGTTCTCATTGGTATTTCTTATGATATTTCTTATGTTCATTTATATTTGGAACCTAAATAGTTCGTTTTAAATTAATACTTTCACTAAACTAAGGCAACAAGTGTTCAATTGCTTTCTAAATTCTAGTTATTTATATTTTATTTCATTTCATTTGTGACAGTATATTTCTAAATGGTTCAATAATTATGTAACTGTAATTAAAGTTCAAGTAGCTTGTAGCAGGTAAATTTGTATCGTATCTGAAAGTAGTATAAATTAATTTATGATTTTAATATTTGTAATTTAAACCGCTACAAAAATGTAGAGTCCTCATTAAAAATGTTGACATAAGTTCTCCTAAAACTTGTGATAACCTAAGGAAGTCCTAGATTCCTAATACAACGATTTAAAAACACGCGATATGATCTCATCAGTCATATGAAGTAGAAGTAGCGAGTACCTGTAATGATTTCATGATGTCAAACAAAAAAATGAGTCAGGGTGATTAAGCGGCGGGCGGCAGAACATTTCCGCTTAACAATAAATAAACAAACATTAAATATTACAGCGCACAAAGCGTCAATACGAGCGAAAAAATTAAAGTTTACACCTCCCAGATGTACACTTCCCGCTCACATTATATTTTTAAAAACACATTCGGGGAAACAAGGGAAACACCGATATAGGCCTACCCGGACATCGCGCCGCCTCCACAACGCGCGACCACAACAAAACAAGATTTTTTAATCTAACTTTACCGTTTGTAAAAATTACTATTTAAATATTTATGCCGCAGCCGCTAATTAACTGAGATTTAACCCTTCCGTCGCAGGCCGAAGCTCGCTTTAATATTTAACCCGGTGGAAATATTTTGCGCGTATTAAAATGTGAAAAATTAATGGAGCGCGCGTCTCTCCCTGCGGGCCACTAGATGCAGCATCCGACACTCCACACTCCACGTATCTACGTCTCACACGTACTATGACCGACGTCACAGCGGCACTATGGTTCTTTTTGACACTCCAATGGTTTAAACATTGTTGAAGTTTTTACACAAACTGTAACTTTGATTCGGATCTCTACATTAAGAGGCTGCGTTATACGAAGTTAAACATATTTTTTTTATTACATTATTAGGCCTATTTTTATAATTTTTCATGAAAACATTGTTTTCTGTTATTCGTAGCCTAATTAATATATTTTTACTTAGGAGCTAATTTTTACTTTACGTTTTTAGTATTTTACAGCCGGACCAAATGAACAGCAAACTTTGTTAAGTAAATGTAGAGTCACATAAAATGTGTGGGTACAGGGTTCATACAAAAACAACACAAAAGTAACCTAAAAAATAAATAAATAAGCCAGTCGTGGTCAAAGGAACTAAAACCAGAAATGCCACGGGTTCATACCAACCTCGGTAAGATGTGCCGACAGGTAGAGAGCTTGGTCGCAGACTAACACACAGGTAGGTACGGTGAACACAAGGTAACGAGTAGAGCGGTGGTCGTGGATGAAACGTACCTTGCGGTGGTGCAGTCCCTGTAGAGCACGTCGAAGTCCTTGCACGAGAGCAGCTTGCAGCGGTTGACGCCGGGCTGGATGGCGCCGAGGCCGCGCAGGATGCGCACCTGTTCCACATTGCACACGAGCGGCACTATGTCCAGTCTTTTTAGCTTAGTGTACACTGTGTGCAGCCCGCCCACCAGGTGCTTGAGGAAGAGCTCGAAGGCCTGCGGCAGGCATAGCATGGTGTCGCCCTGGATGATGAAGGCGGCGACCTTCTGCCCGCGGTAGTCGACCAGCTTGCACTCGTTGGCGGAGGGGTCGGAGGTGGAGATGGGCGGCGGGCTGCCGTAGCGCGGCGGGCCGTGGTGGTGCGCCGCCGCCATGAGCTCGAGCGGCGAGTGGTGCATCATCTGCAGCGAGCCCAGCAGGCCCAGGCCCGGCGGCGGCAGCGGCATCCGCGGCGCCAGCAGCTGCGGCGGGCTGAGCGCGCGCGCCGGCGACGCCGCCTTCACCCGGGGCGAGCCCCCGGAGGAGCCGCTCACTTCGCTCGCGGTCGACGCTGAGTCCACGGCGGACTCCATGCTCGCGATGTCTGACTACGCACGCATCACACGCCCGTCGCGCGCGCTGTTCCGCGCAACAATAAATAAAAAGCCTGTGCGGCGCGAGGGCGCGGCCGCGCGCGCGCGCCCGCCCCGGCCCCGCGCCGCCATTGGCCGCGCGCCGCTGCAGCCTGCAGGCTATTGGTCTGAGCCGCCGCCGACGAGTCTCCGCCTCTTTTTTCGTTGCGTTGCGTTCGTACCGCGCGAAGAAACGTTCCTGTTTCTTTTGGGTGTTGTGTGAAGCGGTCGCTCGCCGGGGGTGTATTGATAAGAATGTCACCGGTAATCAATATGAGCCTAGCTGCCGCCGCGGACACGCGCGCCCGCCGCACAGACACTCACTCATACTACTTACCTACTATACATGCGCTTACTTACGCACCAACATTTTTACAAATTAAAAACTTTTGTACTTTCCTAGAAATGACACTTTAAAATTCCCCAGATGTTAAAACAATAAATATAATTTAGGTAATAGGTATAAGGACTAACTTTATTCCACGTAAAGGGCTGAAGCATGCTTAAGTTAATAGGTAAAATAATTCTTTAAAATCTCAAAAAGCTACTGAGCTTGAGAATCTCGAAGAGATAACGTGTTTAATTTATCGTCGACTCTACGTTGTGGAAAGGTTGAAAATTGAGACTTGACAAGAATTTTATTCATTATTCATCTTGTAATAAAAATATCAGTAATTTTATATACCTATATGTAAATTAAGTTACAAATTATTTACTATTTGAGTTATAAATTTGTACCTAGGTAAATAATAAATCACACTCTAACTAGGTATCAGGTATGGGTTCAGTTGATAAGTGGGTAAAAAAAACACCTTAGCTCTTGAGCTTATGTCGCTCACCTATAGATAGGTAGGTATGCAATCATAAAGAGCCTTTCAATCAAGTTGCAACCGTAAAGTGTGTTTGAAGTAATCAAACACCTTAAAAAAGAGTAATTGTCCGTACTCTTTCCAAATCTTTCATACTGTTCTACAGCAAGTCTTTTAAAATAAGTTAAATTATTGCTTAACAGCTGTAAGAATATCAACCTACTTAATTGTCCTTGAACAATCTACTGGAAAACGTGTCTATGTATAAATAAGTATATGTCGTATATTTCCATACGGCGTGCATTTTCCTTCCTACAATCAAATTATGGCTTCAAAAATTTTCCAGAAAAATTCCATGAGAAAACATCAGGTAAAATACATCCCATATTCGGAAATTAATTAATTCAACGATCTTTTATTCGCACGCCCTGTGATAATTAGAAATTGAATAAACTTAGGTATGTAAGTACCTAAATACACATCTGTAGATATAAACTTTGCACGTCATAACACCAAAAAAATGTATTCAAGCTTATGTTTAAAATGTATTCCTCAAAAAATGTCTCTACAATTTGAAGGGTAGAGACAAATTTTGTAACAGACGGCATGAAACAACCTAATGGATAAGGATACCTACATATGTTAATAGTCTGTTTTGTATTAGGCAATAGCTAAATATATGAACCGCTATAAATAGCCTGTTTTCTTTATATACTCATGGAAAATTTAGATACGACAACATATTTATATTAACAAGTCTAAATATAGTGATATGATGAATCTATAAGCTAAATTTATAATATCAACAAAATTTAAGTATATTTTGACTACACGTGTCGTAAAGCTTAGTTTTTTGAGCCACACCGCTTTGCTGTTAAATAAGTACTACGCCCATGCAGTGTTGTGAGTTCAATCTTCATAAGAAACAACACTTTCGCTTCGTCTAGATGTCATTTGTAACTGTTTATTGAATGCCTTAAGAGACAGGATATATTCCTAGTGCGAGAGTTGTCTAAACAAATATCTGAAAATAACAACTCTATATGGTGACTTTACTAACCAATTATTATCCACAAAACTAATATATTTTTGAAATCAATTATTATGATATTATTTCTTTACAAATTGTTCCCTCCTAGATTGTGTGTCATTGTGTACCTACACAACATTAGGCGCAAATAAATACGTAGGTAAGTAGGTACTTATTTCTTCATATTATGATCCTGATTACAATACAAAGGGGATGAAGTGTCGAAACAATAGCGATCTCAACGTTCGACAACTTGGCGAAACTCCCGAAACACTTCAATAGGTTCCGTCTTTCATACCAACATATCATTGTCACCCTTTAACCGCTAAGCTGTAGGAAAATCATCCCTATGTTAACAGAAATACAGTTGTATCGTATTTAATGGGGTGGTATAAAATATTTTGGTTTTACAGAGTTCTTTGTTCAGGGTGTTTTTCAATGATTATTCTTTATATTGGCATCGAATTCTACATGTACCTATATTGATGGGTGTGTAGTGCCTACTCCTGTATTAAATGTAGCTAGTGTTTTGTTTCTAGCAAGTACGTATTGTTTTAATTGAAGTGTCAGTATAGTTAAAGGAATTCTTTCTTCTAAGTATAAGAAGTGAAAACAATTTATCATAAGTTTCTTTTCGGCACACAAGGATATTCTACGCTCTCTTAAGTAGAGGTCGAGCATTATTAAAGCACCTTCGAAATCATTGCTTCGTCGTACAGGATCGTAAGGCTTGCAATCCTCTTTTTCAAATCACAGTAATACTGTGAATCAATTTGGATTGGCTTAAGTCTAGCATAGAACTGTGAAAAGCTGGAAGAGACAGGTTTGAAAGCCTTTTAAGTATTATTAGTTTCTATCAACATAGAACGTAAAGCTAACTAATAAAATAGTACTCTTGTGGGAGACTTTGGTTCTACAACTTAAAACTCTACATACATACCTACCTTATATAAACACCTAAGTATCTACTTCATATTTAATTGCTATTGGCAGATTAACGAACTTTATTTTTTCGACATTATGGACACTGTATATATTATTATCGCTCTACTTTTCGTGAGGATTCGTCGATAACTATTTAAAATAGGTATAGATCATAATAAAATTATTATATCAATATTTAAGAACTCTATTCAAAAATCTCAAAATTTTTATCATATTTATACTTATTTCGCGTAAAGTTGTTTTTATCTCTGTTTGCGAAATCTTCCTTTACTAAATTAATTATGATCTCAATACATGCAAAGGTTTCTCATAAAAAAAGTCAGTAGATGTATCTTTAGTACACTCTAGATAGTTCGTCCGTATTCTATGAAATATACATCAAAATGTAACATAATTATCTACACGAAAAGTATAAAAGGCCGTCATTAATTGGTCGACTTAAATTAGATGCCTACTCATCATAGCCTGAAGCTAGTAGTTACTGAAGAATACTTAGCCGCTAAGGTAATATAGGTAGTAAAGAAATAATGAGCAATTAATCGTTGCTATCTTGGAAAAATTACGATATTGTTATTTTACAACGTGTCACAAAAATATGTGGCTATATTTATAACGATGCCCTACGTGAATGTCAGCGTAGTAATAGTTCTACACAGAATTGGCCATGTTGACATACCAATCATGAGGTTTTTCTTAGTGAATTAGTAGTTCTCTTTGTCTTATTATATTCTCTATGGCATGTAGTTAAAGAGCGAGTGGTATCATTGCCAAATTTACTTTCGAATCAGCTTTCATTTCTAAACAGACAGGTACCTAATAATAAAAAATACAATATTTTAAATCTGCAACGGCATTTTACCTGTATTTTTATATGTATTTTTGTACTGTAGACATTTATTATTTTTCAAAGCTTAGTTTACGCACAAATCCAATTAGTGGATATACAATGTTTTCAAATTCCTGCAGTCTTTTCACTTTTCGTCGTTAATGCAATGATCGTAAAAATACATCATCAGGTAACTGTCATAATCTAGCCTTTTGCTACATTTAACCTTTTAGACCAAACAAAAAATTACTGAGTTGTGTCTGCCAAGCATAAGTTGCGTAAATAAGTAGAAAAAGTGAAATACTCAGCATTTCAGTAAATAATGCCTATTTCAAATGTGACCAGTGATCTATTTGCAGCCCGGTCAAGTATGCATCAGTGGATTATGCAGAATAAAGTTATTTTCAACCCTCAAGGAAGAATTAAAAAATCTTAACAATTTTATTTGAAAGGGCAGCTTGCGCTAAGAACAAATAGTTTTTACAGGGCTGTCGGTACCCAGACTCGGAACCTTTATTCTCATACTTTACGCATGAAAACAAGTTGTATAATTAAAAGTATTAGTGACTTAACTTTAATTGATATAGGCAAATATATACTGTATACCTACTAGGCATCATACAAATCATCTCCTACCGAAATCTTAAACTTTTTTATTATGTTGTTGATCACGGCGATTTTCTACTGCTAATAGACATGAATCTCATAAAAGTATACATCAAATATTTACAAAATGGACGTCAACAATACAGTTCCATCCTCAAATCTAATAAGTTTCATGAACTGATATTTATGCAATAACTAATGATGATATAATAAAATTATAAATCATTTAAGTATGACACCCACCTATCAATGTAAAATGTCGTCGAAAATTAAAAAGATGTATCTTACCAATGTAGTTTCATGGCTTGTTCATTGATAAGCTAATATATTTAGATACGCACTCTAACGGGCAGCGGTGCGAAGTTCTTGTTCAACTTTGATTAACTTGTAGGTAGCTAGTTCTGTCACGTTTTACTATTGATCTAGATATTTATATATTTTTCCAGTAAAGCTATTAATTATACTTCGTATGATATCAATTAGTCAGATGAATTTACAGCTTCTAAGTTTATTGAAATAAACCTGCGATCAAAGAGAGAAGAAAATCCAATAAGGACCATTTCCTTATTGTATTTTCTTGCAAAACATGTAAAATCAAACTATGATCAATAAGCGGTAACAGCCTTACATACACACTTACCGTGTAACAACTGAAAAAACACTTGGGACAACATGGCTGCGTTACGTCTCCTACTTTTCCAACTCCATAAGAATAGCCGTGAAATATTACAGTAGTCACTGCTACACACAAGCGCATTTACAACTGGGATAGCGCTAGGAGATAATAGAGAACTTATTTTTGATGTCAAAGGCGTGATTGCAGGCTGAATTTTCGAGTTGAGAAAGTGTACAATATCCATGTTAATAAACTCTCTATAGCCGCGCTTAACCGGGCAATGTTTCAAAGTTTGATTCACTCTACATTGTGTAAGTCTAGTATGATCTAAACATATAGGAAACCATAAAAATATCCTAAAAACAAATGCAAATGGCGTTGAATACAAACATAATAAAATGAATAAACCTTAAAGCAATTACATTACTGGATAATTACATAAACGTGCCTCTATAAACGTGCTTCGTACATAATTTAAGGAAAAAATATATTCTTCTTTATGATTATCAATCATATATCAAAGATAATGGCATGTCACCAGTGGTTGGAAACAAAGAACAATGTTATCTATATTTACCAACTGAAACACTGAGCTTCAACATTGTTTAGTATTAAAATGTTTTATATTACGTTAAGGCGAATGCTACCTTCAGGTTTATTAATCTACATACCTACATAACTTTATGGCGTACTTGGTTCTGGACCAATCTAATTATATTTCTACAATTGTATCGTCTAAAAAACTTGCAGTCATGTTTATTAAAGAAAATAAAACTTCTGATAAGAGCTTTTCATGTGTGAAGCGTGATATACGGTGCTTTCAAATTAGACGGTTTTTGTCTTATTATACTTATGGGTATTATGCTATTCAATTTCACAATAATTTAAAATGATCATGGGAGAGCAATACGACGCAAATTTGTGAAGCGAGCGTCTGTTACGTCATGATTAGCACATTTTGTCACTGATAGGTATATTAAAATCATCATAATTATAGCTGATTCAGCCAGCTTATGCATTCCGATCAATCGTAAACAAAACGAAGAATTAGAGATTGCAATTAAAGCAATTAAGTCTCGCCTATATTTTATATATGCACCTGCGTATACTGCATCTAACAGTATAAGCCTGATGATCACAAATTATACTCTGCAAGAGGTTTTAGTTCATAGAAGATAGAGAAGAATCCGTGGCTGTTCCAACCCTTTTAAAATTCCTACCAACACAGGACTCGATAGTCTTAAAAACACTTGGTTTTTAAAACGACGGCTACGTATACTATAAATAAGATTAAGAACCACCTATTAACACAGTAAACAGATAGATATCACGATAATCTAAGTTGATCTTAAGCAAACTCCATATTATCTACGCCTTTAGTTTTGAATCGCGGAATATTTTTACCAGCCAGATAATCTCTAGTTCTCATTATCAACAGTCAAACAAATTGATAACTCTGCTCTGCGTATAATCTGCTTGAATTTTTGACGACGAAATATTTGTAACTATCTAAGTAGTTCAACTTATTTACATATACATACATAGTCTCACGCCTTTATCCCCGAAGAGGTAGGCAGAGGTATACCTCTTCCTACCTCTACCTATTCTCCTTTAGCAATATACTGCTACACCTTCATTTCGCCAGATTTATTTTAGTCCCACGTAATAGGGCGCGAGCCTGTTGTCGTGCCGGGCACATTACCAGACTCCGTGCTGCTACTGAGAATTTCCTAACTGAAAAACCCAATTCTTAATCAGAAAGAAAATCTGCTTATTTAATTTAGGCACAATCCGTTTTACGATAACACTAAATAAAAAAGCCCATATTTATATCCCTAGAAAAAAAATATAGCTTTGCCATAGTAACATTCTAGACGTACCTACTTATTGCTACTAATTACTAGGCTCTCTGGCATAAATCGCATTTTGCGATTGCGATATAGACCTCCCTTGTACTACTAGTCTTAAGTAAGTTAATTTTAATTATGGTAATTCCATTTGTGGTGTACAATAAATAATAAATAATTTTCGCAAATGAAGGTAGTATCTATTCCTATCCTAAAGGTCATCAAAATCGTTCAGCTCGTCTGGAAACAAAACCTACACACTTTTGAATAAGTATATAATACTATCTTAGGGATAAATAAAATTATACCTTTCGATCTACAAAATAGTTACTGATAAAGACAGATTGTAAATTGTCAGCATTGACAATCATGCATCATCAATAGATGACGAAGATGCATAATGTGTTTCTTACAAGATTTACTTGTAAGAAATAAGAGAATATCACCTATACGGTTTTGCAAGATTCCAATTCTAATAGGACTATAACTTTGACGACACGATACGTAGAAATATTTAAGCAGAATTACATAAGTCAGAAACTCATTCAAATACCTAACCGAATCAGATCTCTATGTGAATAATTAAGTAACTAGTAGAGTCTGTCATGGATAGACAAGTAAGGAAACCCAGGGCTCCAAGGTCTTTCTCCAATCCAAGACTTACGCTTTGATGCAACCGGGATAAAGCTAGGACGATGATGATGATGATAATAATGATGCCTGATAGAGTTATTGTAGAGTTGGTTTTTTCTTTACTTTAGAAATTACATTCGTATCTACTTCTTGGATTAGCAATGTTTTTTAGACTATAAATCTACTGATCTACAACTTTTATAAAAAATCTTAAAGAATATGTAAGTAGGTACTCTAAGAGATATTTCATTTAACTGGACTTCTGTGCTAGGATATCTTTTGTGTTTTACCGGCAAATATTACTGAAAAGCCTTTTAATTGAATCAATTCATGAAAATTCTCCAACTAAATAACACAATAATTTTAAATTGCACATAACTTCCTAACTAATAATATCATTGCAGGTCGCTATCAATATTTTTTACTTTAAAAAAATATTGGTAGAGCTAATTTTGCCATTTAGGGATATACAAATTGACATTTAAATTGATAATCACATACTAACCCCTTGTTTCAAAAGCATCTTGAATCGTTGCGTCGCGTCGTAGAGCGTATTCGTAGCGCGCTGTGTCTTATAGCGCCATCTATCGCCATCATGTTGCACTAATACAAAATAATACGCTCCCTGAGACATGACAGTGTTGAACTTTAATAGCCCGACCATGGTATCGGCAACCGGTCCAAGTCTCAACATTTATGTCTTATATATGCGTATTAGCAACTATGTAGCCACTGCCACCCATTCAAAATAATGTGCAGCATTATTTTTAACGACCCAAATAAGAAGGCGTTGCCCATCGAATGCAAGCATAATTTATCTTGCATAAACTATTTTCACGACATTAATTAAATGTCTACCTTCAATGACTGTGTTTAATCTTTTATCTTACGCAATTTCAGTTTCCACACAAAGCACGAAACCGGGTATAGAGCGTACACTCACATTGCTATAAAACTTCCAACAGGCGCCGTGACTAACAACATCCAACACGTGTTCGCAATCAAAACCAATGCATTGTTAATTGTGAAAACGGCCGGTACGATTTTTGTGGAAAAAATGAAGAGATACAGGGGGATTAGCCCACAAAAAAGTATCGGAAACAAATGGTCTTTGCCGAGCAATAAATCGGGCTCAACATTGGGAAGCTGCAACAGACTGCGCGCTCTCGTTAAACTTTATTTTTATATTAAAGCCGTAACTTTGCGATGCGACGCCCAACCACTGTAATCCCCGCTGTGAAACGTGAAAATTTTGCATAGATATTAATATTAAATCGAATGCTACAGATTTGATGGCACGTTAAAAAAAAAGAACGAATTATATCTCCCTCGGCGACAAAGTTTTGATGAGAATGTGGTTTTGAGTGCAATAGAAGAGTACCTAATCGGAAAACAACAGGTAATACTGCTGCTTTAATATTTTTTATAAACATATTGTCTAGCTATGTCAAACATACTGAAATCTAAACAGATAGATAGATAGATGAACACTTTATTCTACACCAGTATACAAACAGGATTACAATAGTAAAACAAACTTAAAACTAGTTGCACAAAAGGGCGGTCTTATCGCAAAATGCGATCTCTTCCAGACAATTTAGTTTGGAAAAGGTATTTAATAAAAATAGAATTGTGTGGTTGGTGACTAGATATGTATTACATAAACTATAACAGAGTGAGGGTGAAATCAAAAACGCAAAAGTAAGCTTTTTTCGGATACATAAAATTGAAGAACTGAGTCGTTTGAACATCTTAAACGCAAAACAATACCAATTTCCAACTACCTACATAGTCAACTCTCTATAATTTTGTACAAAGCTACGTCACGGAAATATATTCACAAAACATTGATTGTCGTCTAAACACGAACAATACAAGTTGAACAACGAGAAAACCGCACACCATAACCCAATTAATGACATTGGTTTTCACCACACGGCTCCAAAGTGCAGTAAATAATGCGACCGAAAGGTGTATGCGCCGGGATCGGCGTTCGTACATTTACTAGAGCTCCAACTACGAAATTAAATTTGTTCACAATGCAAGGTACCACCGCTACGCTTTCGATAATTTATGTTTTCATCTAATTTGCTTTCGACGCCACTTTGCGGGGTAACCGTTACGATCTATACATGCAAAGACGTTTGTGTTTCGGGTAGAGTTAGTGAGAATAAAAATTGAGATCTTACGTACATACCTACCTACTCATTATTTTTACGAAATGTAACACCAAATGCATCTACAATCTTTAAAACTGATTAAGGTAATATATACATATATAGGAACAATATAGAAAGGTACAGTTACGATAAATTTAAAGCAGCGATAGCCGAGTGGATATACCAACAGACTGCCATGCAGAGGGTATCGGGTTCGAATCCACGGCGCGCACCAATGACTTTTCGGAGTTATGTGCGTATTGAATTGTTAATTATCGCTTGTCCCGTGCCTCGGAGAGCACGTTATGCCGTCGGTCCCGGTTGTCATGAAGATCTTTGACAGTCGTTACAGGGCGTCAGTACCTTCTAAATAAACTGACACTAGTCTAAACCATGGAATATCACTATCCCTTCGGGTTGCGGAGGTCAGACAGGCAGTCGCTCCGTGGAAAAGCTAACATTCAGCCAAATCCGGTTAGACTAGAAAGCGGACCCCAGATTGAAACTGGGATAACGATAAGAGAAAGAAGAAAGAGTTACTATAAATTTATTCCAAATAATAAAAAGTGCTCTCCCGAGTTTTATTTATAAAGCTAGATCGTTTATGCATTCAAAGTATGCATTTTGGCTAATCTGTCCAACTGGATTGTATACTGAATATTTCTTATACATCGCAGAAAAAATAAAGTTGCTGGCTTTCTCGAATGTAATTAATTTATCGGAAGCTCCAAAGTCCAAATAAGCCTTAAATTTCACAATTTGCATTTTTTGCTTATTAGTTACATATGAATGTGACTAGTACCTAATTATTAATTTTTTTTTGCAAATGCATAGTTGATTTTTTTTCACGGAGTTTTTTATTATAAACATAAAACTAACTTTATTTCAGACATATAAAGCTTAGCAGAAAACAATAAGCTATTTCAACCGCAAAAGCTAGTTTTCATTCTCAAAGAGCTCATATTCCGCGCGGCATTTTCACACTCGTGTGTTTACTAAAGCTTTCCAACACCTCTTACTCATCAAATGTAAATTCTCGTGTGCTCTGCTTTGAGTCGTTTTGCTTTTGATGTAAAAATCATACGTATCTCCCTCAAGTGTCCGACAATATTGACACGACGAACACGAGCAACAAGACAGGGATACCGCCATGCCTATATACGGAAACGGTATTCAGGAAAACGTACCAGTTTCTATTCTAGATAAAATGAAGTTATTATGTTCTATGGGACAGAAAAACATTTTAAGTAGGTACCTACTTAATTAAATAATATTATTAACCAGATCAGCCTAGTTTTTGTCTACTTTTTTCACATGTCTTTAGGATCGATGATATTTTATATAGGTAACAAAAAACGTTTATAAAAAGAATGGAACAATAAGTAATAACTAATGAGTAAATACTTACCTAATTTTATAATAGGTTCTAATTGTAGATCAGGACTGTTAAACACCTGTCTGAAGTATAGGTAACCTTATCGAGACGTTATCTTGTGTCTTTAGGTAACATTATCGAGAACATTCAGAAATGCAAGCTTTGTCACAATGATTTCCTTCGCAGTTTGGCAAGCGATAAATTATTGTTTTAATAATCACTAAAGTAAAAAAATTGTGGTGCTGCCATCGCCATAATCTAAAAGCTGAGAGCCCTTTGTATAGCGGTCTGTTGAAGTCCCTATAAGGCTATTCCCCATCTTTTATAATATTATAAAGATTCATTTAAATAGAGACATTGAGTTTTAAAAAGCCAAGCTATTTGCCTAGGGCCTAGATTTTCCATCAGTTGACGGATAACTGAAGGAAAATGTTGATTGTAGAGTCAAACTTGCTTCTTTGACCTTATATCTAAGACCACAAAATAAAGATTATTTTTACCTATTAACCAGACTAATAGATGACAAAGGTGTTGGTAAAGAGTAGGTCAACTGATGAGTGACGCATTCGCTCATATGGTCGCCTCAAGATCCCAGAATAGTCGTCCCCGCATACACTCGTAAGGGGGCGACTATATTATTTTTTCCAGTTTTCATCACTTCACGCTCGGTCTGTCTTTTGATTCAATGGCTGTGTAATGTGCTGTTGCTGCATTTATTTTGCACTCTTACCTTAGTGTTGCCAGTTTATTTTCCATTCTCTTGGTGTTGCCAGTTATTCCCCGACGCTTTGAAGTCAAAGCTCTTTTGACTTTGCGAAGCGGCTTAGTCGCCGCTGACCGCAGTGCAGTATGAATGATACTTTTTACGCTGAATAGTCTCGGTATATTTTTTTTAGTTGCATACTAGTTTTTTTGTAGCTTTGTGTACTTTATGTTCTACACTTATTTTTGTATTCCCCCAGGCTGTGTGAAAGTGTGACGATGAACGGTTAGGTGCTCGACTTAGTAGGCAAACCGAGTAGGTAACTGCGAATGAAACAAAATGTGGGAAGTAAAACCAAATATGAGTCTTAACTAGACTAGACAGAACAGATACTAGTACCTAATACTGTTAATGATTTTAAAGTGTGTCATATTACTGATATTGCCGATAACAGATATGGGAGTTGACGTCACATGTAATGGGAATAGATGAAAAATTATTCTCGCTGGCGCGTATTGACTGTATACCTACGTACAGTTGACAGGGGCGGGCGGACGCGTGATCCCGCGAAATATGATTCAGGGTTGACTACTCACACATATTGTCAAACCGCAAGCGTCGGCCAAATTATATTAAGTAGTACTATATTCATAACCATTTTATAATGCTTTAAACTCATAGTACACAGTAATCTAATGTTGTATTAATCATTCTTCTTTGACGCTAGGGCGATGATGATCTATTCGATTTCAGAATGAAGCTGATATTCTCTGGGCTTCAAGGCGTGAGATTTGTGTGCAACCGTGATAACGCTGGGATGTTTTGTTTAATAGTCTATTCTGCTATCTAATCATCATTATCATCGTCCTTGTGTTATACCAGTTGCATCCAAGACTTTTCTTCTTGGGACCCGAGGTCTACATAGGTGGTACTGGTCTAATAAGCTTTGACAGAATAAAAGCTTTAATAAAATACACAGCGACTATCCTCTGGTCTGCGTAACCCAAAGGGATAGCGATATGCCTTGGTTCAGACCAGTGTCATATTCAAGAGTACTGACTCTCCTTATTGACTTTCAATTTCGAAGATTTCGCTAGCCTATTAATCAACAATTTAATAGGGGACTAACTTCGAAAAGACTGTCCTGTAGCTGAACAGCGAAGACATACATATTATATGATGTTACCTGAACAGGCAGAGTAACGTGGCAATGTTAAAACATCTAGAAAAATATTTAGTTACTAATAGAAAATAAATATATTAAGACTGGTAGAGTTTTGAGTTGTCATTATAATGTTTATCGGTACCTATCTTAATAATATTTTATGGTAGGCATAAGCTTGCCATTTTATAGATCGCTTAGATAGTCAATCATTTACATATATTTATATAAAATTGGTCATATGACGTACAACATGAATTGTCTAAGATATTTTGTTATACACATCTGGTCATCCAGCAATAAATATTGTGAATTCAGAAATTTTCTTAATCTACAAATTTATTCCCAATATAATATACCACCAGTATAAATGAAATATTTAGAATCGGTGTCGCGGTGCAGCCCTACGCAAGTACGTGTTTGGAAACGCGGAGAAGTCGGATGTCAACGCGTGACGCGTTTTGAATGTACCTCCGCGGTGGCTCATAATAAATAGAATATTTTTATCGCGCACACGCACTCACCGCTTGCAAATATTGTGTCATCGTAATCTGACGCTTGCTCTGCCACCGTCTACTTAAATTTCAAGATGGTACGTACGTAATTCAATGATCGAGAGCTTAACTAAATTACAAATCAGGCTTACGTGTTCAGTCAATAAGTTAAGACTTTCTCAAAAGAAAGTTCTTTATATGGTAGACGTACAAGTCATATGCGTAAGTTGAACGTACACCCACCTAACAGTCATGGTGAAGATCTAAAACTGAGTTGCACTAGTCATTCTATCCGTATATATAATAAACTACCCATTGCCTTGCTACAATTACCTTCAAATATATTTGAAAAGAAAGTTAAAGCTATTTTGCTGAAGAAAGCGTACTATACAGTTAAAGATTATTTAAATGACAAGACAAGTTGGTCGCTTAGTTGAACGGGAATGATATCTGCAAATATTAAGTACACAAATTATATTATTTTATTCTACTGTAATTTTCTTTTTTTTGTTGTTTTGTTGAGAATCTTTATAATGTTATAATATTTAGTTAATTTTGTTATATTATATTCTAAGCACGTACATATATAATAAAGTTCACAAAAAAATGAACTTATCAACATTAAATAAACTTGAACTAAAGTCAATGATCACGGAGTGGCTTCTTATGCAGGACTACGATGAAACAGAGGCCCTTCTCACATTCATCGCATAAGAACTATCGTTCCATTATCTAATTCACCAGATTTATACACAAACATACATATGTGCGAGCATGCATGTGCACGCACACACACATACATAAACACACACACATTCATCCACATACATACATAAACACACACCCTCATGCATAAAATTAAATGTAAACTCAATCTAAATTTAATTATAAATTTTTTCACTTTTATACTTATTTTCTGAGACTTGTAGCAAAACATAATAAGTAATCTTTAGTTGTACAACTTTTGCTTCACACTCGCTATATGTCATAAATGTAAAGTAGGTATAGTATATTTTAAAACTGTTCCTTAAGATACAGGTATAACCTAGTTTAAGGCACAGTGCTATTTTCGTGTATGATATTAGCAGCTTTATTATAGTTAATGTGATTCTGTCTATCAACTATAATCTTGTTTTGTACAAGCTGTATCATTACTTGTTGATAAATAAATTTATTATTATTATTATTATGAACAATTTGAAAACTTTTTTATATAATTTAAATTGTTAATTATTGATAATGTGATTTATTATGTTTATACTTACCTACAATGTTTTTTTAATTGTAATTATTATTTATGTAATGACTTTCAAAAGTGCCAGGAAATGGTCTATTTGAAATAAAGAACTTTGATTTGATTTTGATCATGTGTAGGTATTTGTGATAAAAACAAGTCGGTAGGCAGACTTAATACTGATGGCATTCGCTAACTGTCAACCAAAGGTTATGTAGAGACGTTAGTTAGTGCGCGTTCCGAACTCTAACTGCTGTTCCTATACTTGGGTCCTCGGAATCCTTTTTTACTTACTTATTTACCATAGTTACAGTTGCCTTTTATAAGTATATATTATTTTGTTTTCTTTTTAATTTAGTTGTAGGTCTATAAGTATAGTTTTAGTTGTAAATAGTAAATAATAAGTAATAGTTAGTGTAAAAGTAAACAGTTGTAACATTATTGATTTGAAATAAAGAGTTACCTACAGACTAGTCAACAGAACACTTGATTTGTATCCCTTTAACGACAAATATCAACAATTTAAATATACTTAAGCTGTTCAAAAGACGGTCTGCTAAACTATAAAACCATAATACGACCGTACTGAAAGAAGTAAAACTACCCATAGTAGTCACATAGGTTCAAAAATATTCATGATAATTAATAATAATATATAATTATAATGAGCAATATTATCTCGTTTATGATAATTAATACTATAAAATCATGTATCATCTATAATCGATATCAATAATCAAATAATACACAGCATAAAGCGATACATTTTTCACAAACATATCCCAAGTCCTCCCTCTGTTTAGACTACATTTTAAGAAGATTCATTACTGTGTGATCTTTTTATTTGAAGAGTCGCAAGGGGCGTCAGCCATTGGCATCGCGGCCAACCACTCGTTATCCATAGCTAAGAACATTCAGATTCGCTTTTCATTCGATCTACTAGCCTGTTGAAAATGTAGCGTTACAAATATCACCATCCTGTACAAAGAAATACCTACTTATTGAAACAAAAATATTGCTACGATTTGACACCTTCAACTACAAACTTTGCACATAGTCCAGTCAATATAAGGGTCACAAAAATCGATTTATTTTACATTTTTGGCAAATATCTCGTTTCCTATGGGTTTTACGCTATTTGTATTTTTTATCAATATTGTAGAAAATTCAATTCTCTACAACTTTTTTATTTAATTTTTTTTTTATACCTTGAATTGTTTTCGAGATAGAGGGCGTAGAGCGCGCGGTCATAGAATTATCTGAGCTTTACTGGTAGTCTCGATCAAAAACGCGTAATATTAAGGTTATAATTTATTGCTAAACATATAATTATCATTGTTATTAACTTTTACTTTAAATTCAATCTTTCTTTATAATAATTCTTAAATTTATCAATTCAATAACACTCATAATCTCTTTCAGTAATTGAAAAATGTGGATAGTATCGATCATCTCCGTTATGCACTATATGTCAAGTTAACAAAATCGAATAAACCTGTGCAGATATCAAAATTAAATACTCCACTAACGAGAGGAGCAGCTCACCAATATTTCAATCGCGTTTATTATCAGATTCAAACTTGGTTAGGGCATGATTTAGAACCTCAAGGATGAGGACCTCAGATAATTCTCTGACCGCGTGCTCTACGCTCTCTATCTCAAAAACAGTTCAAGGTATAAAAAAATGTTAAATAAAAAAGTTGTAGACAATTTAATTCTCTACAGTATTGATAATAAATACAAATAGCGTAAAACCCATAGAAAACGAAATATTTGCAAAAAATGTTAAAAAATATCGATTTTTGTGACCTTTGACTCCCGAGTTTAAAACTTGCGGACATCCAATTATATGTGACTTTTGAGAACAGTTTTAGGATACCTACCAAAATAAAGCTTTTACGTGGGAATGTCGATTTTCCGAGATTTGCACCTAGCAAATCTGAATCTGAATTGACAAATCTGAATTGACTGGCCTAATTGAATTTGGCCTAAATTGACTGGACTAATAATTCAAATCACCATTGACACGACAAGAAGAAGAAGAACTAGAAATATTCAATCATAATCGATCAATTCAATGGCTTTTAACTAATTGATTATAACTCAATGCAAGAAGAACTGAGATCCGTAATCTTTACTTCCTTTTTCGGCGCTGTACCTACTGTAATGTAGGTATATTTGGTTCCTTCAATACAAACATAATATGCATTATCCTTCTACTTCTTTGCAAAGATTTTAATGTTTTTGAGATAAAAGTCATGATAAAATAACTTAATAATTGTATGATTATCTATTTACTTAACATTAAAATTATTGAAAGGCGTCTATCATCTTTGAGGTCAAAATCATTAGGTAACAAAATAGTTCTAAATGATGAATGAGAACTAACAATTTTCATAAGATTACTATGCTTGAGCTGAATTCCATAAACCTACAGTGCTCTTTCAATGATACCGATATTACCTATAAATAATTCCAAAATATTTGAGACATTCGCGATACCAAATCAAAAAAAGAAACAATAGTTTTATAGACAAGTGCCTATGGAAAGTCTACAT
Source organism: Euclidia mi (assembly GCA_944739405.2). Classification (NCBI taxonomy): domain Eukaryota; kingdom Metazoa; phylum Arthropoda; class Insecta; order Lepidoptera; family Erebidae; genus Euclidia; species Euclidia mi. The sequence goes on along the minus strand of OX123183.2, from coordinate 92,772,264 downwards.
ATAGTTAATTTTACACTGGTAAGTTGTAAGTCCATGTTTTAAATCCGAAACATATTTGCGCAATGCGTTTCACCAAATCAAGCGATTCATACATTTTTTATGTTGTGTGTACATATCTGAATTTACCGCGGCAATATAAAGTATCTACAGCGGCATTATAATGCGGTAAACTGAACGATAAACACGTCTCGCACCGATTTAATTTAAATTTTTGCAACACTTTCGGTATTTGGCCGAAGGGAGGCTTAATTCAGTGATTGATCACATGCAGTTGGCTGCGAGCTGTCATCTAATGTTTTATTATAGGGACCGTAATACTGATTATTCAATTGCTCAACGCGATACTATGATGGATTTTAAAAATCTCTGTATAGTTTGCATCGTTAATTCAACTTTATAGCGTTATGACGAAAGACCGACCAAGAAGATATATAAGGCAAGTGTGAATGGGACAGGATGAAGGGGAAGACCTAGGTGGACGTTCTCTGACCAAATTGGAGACATCTTAAAAAAGGACACGTCAGAAGTACCCTAAACAGAAGAGCATAAATGAGAAACTTGATGGGAGTGAATGAAATGTCAGGATCACTGCAAATGACGTTCCGCAGTCTCAGCCTATCCCTTCGGGAAACAGACGTGAGTCTATTTATGTATGTAGCGCTTAGAGCGTGATTTGACTTACAGTTCTTATTATATCGGCAAAGTAAAGCAACATTTGTAGAGGTCACCACTTCGATGGGTGTCGCTACCGTACCTACTTCGAAGGGTATGGCACTCGGTCTCGCAGGTCAACCTATTAATTAAAATGAGATCTGAAATGTTTTTACACGTTAGACAGACTAGTTAAAGTTATTAGTTTCTCTAACTCGTCAGACTCGAATATAGATGAAATCGATTTTTTGAGATTAATTCTTAAAAATTTTGGAATAAGTATTTAGGTAGGTATTTTTTTTTCTGTCATTTTTACGATTTCGAAGGATTATTCACACAACACACAAAGTATATTGTAACGTATGACCGGTACCTACCGAGTGTACGTCATAATACCGTCCTTGCGCTCGGCCAATCAGAGAAGGCCATCGTCCGCGCTCGTGAGTTTTGCTCATATTTGGTAATGCGCCGACACGAACTCTGATGGAGGGCCGGTATATAAAAGGGCCGACAGAGAGGCCGGCACCGCTACTGATTGTTACCATGCCTAACTTTGTGCTACATCTACGTTGTACGTGTATCCTGGTCCCAGCTGTGGGTGAGTTACTACATTTACTGCACTAGCGTTCTGCCCATCTCTCTACCTGCTAGCTGAGGCCGGCTAACGCCGCCTGCCTGACTCTATTGGTTGTGGCTTTCCTAATGCTGCTTCCCTTCAAGTTCCAGGTCTACCTTAAAGCTCCGGGCTACGCTACCCTAGACCGCTACCGAAGAGCCTGGCCTGCCCTGCTCATCGCACTTACACCGCCAGAACCGAATTCTACTTATTTCGCTTAATTCAGGCAGTGTGTATTTTTTTAAAAGACTTAAGTTTCTATGGAATTAGTATTATTACAAAATTATTACTTGCCTATAAATAATCTGTCCAAGATGAAAATTGCAACCATGAAAATAAATATTTTCAAAATTTCGCGTAAGTATTGGTTAGAAATTAGTTATTTTTTAAAACTAATAATTTATCTTCTAACTTTTTGTACAATCACCAATTTGGCAAACGAATTATTTAGTCAAATGATTTTTTTAAAATAGTTATTTAACATTTTAATTATTTTCTAAGTAAAACATTTGCGAAATGAAAGTTTGTCAATGATTAGTTTTTCAAACGTTGTTTGTAATATGATCTTTTTTCATACGTTTTTTGTTAAACAATAGTAAACCGCTTAAGTCAGCAGTAGACTGCAAAAGGCTGCAGAGGAACCTTTTACTGTAATAGCCAACAAACACACGGATAATTAAAATCAGAATTCATTTTTAATATTCATAACAGTTTAGGCACCATGACACAAACATGACACAGATACTATCATCGGGTTGAAGAATATCTTACAAATTGTGATCCAACGTTATTCAAGAGGAGCTTTTGGTGCATTTTAGTAAATTCACTTGGTCCGCAGCGATGTTGCGTCATACGTGAGTAATCCTATTAGCGGAACAATGCTAGCGCCTAATCTGATGCGATGCGGGATATTTCCACAGTTTATCTCTATATATTGGTTAGTATATCATTTGATATTGATTGTAGAATTCTATTTTTTTAAGTTTTTGGATCCCTTTGCCTCTAAATATGGTTTGCCCAAAACCACAATTATTAAACTTTTTGTTTTTGATACTCATATTTTGATTATAAACTAGGAATCAAAATAGGTACTCATAATGGTTAAAAACAAAGCAGGCTAGGTGATCTAATCCAAAAAACTAGTAAAATACAACAGTATTGGTGTAATAATTTATGCTCAGTTAATTAATTGGATACGCGACTCTATTTAATTTTATTCGGTATTTGACTCTAGTATTACTACAGATACATACAGGGTGTCACAAGACCCATCACCAAGCCGAAGTCTACTCGTTGTGGACATCATGCCAAGTCATACTAACCAAAAATAATACCTGGGAAACGAACTTTTTTTAAAGTTTTCACATTTTTTAAACCGCAATTAAAAGCGCGCGCGTGCAATGCTCGAAATATCTACTTATCCATGGGGTCATAGCCAGGGCATCTAAAGAACATATTGGCGGGGTAAATGCATCTATTTTGCACCTAAATAGAAAAAAATTCATACTATCTTTGAGCCTCAATATCGCCTGAACCAGTAATTTCCCAGGTATGGTGCCGAAGTAAAAAATGTTCATAGTGATTTGTTGTGATGGCATTTCAGTTTTCGTTAAGGGTCTTTTTACACCCTGTATATTGTCAACTATACCTAACTACTTACATAGATCCAATGCTTCACGATGCCTGAATTATTGCACCCCTACTCTGTACAATTTCAATAGGTAGGTACCAGATAAAGAAATAAGTCACATTTTACATTGTTTGAAAATGTCAGTATCATATAGTTATAGTAAACATCGTAAATCAAAAACAAAAACCCGATGTTTCCAAACGAAAAATATTTAAAATTCCCCGAGGAAATGGCTACTCGAAATGCGTAATTCGACATAGCGATCCCCGGTCACCGGCTAAAATGTAAAATGGCTCCCTTGCATTTTTTCCTAAGTGCCATAAAGTATGACATTTATTACGGTCAGATCTGCCTCAACCACTATTGATAGGCAAATGAGAGAGTTTTTTAAAAGAAAAACGATGTCTGCTTTTTATGTGTTCTTTGGATAAGGATGTTTTAAGAAGTTGCGACTTGCTTGCTCGTAATGGCCGATTTCTGTGTTTTTGTCTCCACGCTGCTCTTGATAGTTCGACCTTTGGATAAAACTTGTGAAGTTGACGCCGCGCCGCGCCGCCCGCCGCCGCCGTCGCGTTATATTGGAACTTGACCGGGCCTCTGTAATAAAGTTTACTCTCTCGTTTGTCCAAACTCGTAGTAAATTGTTACTAGTACCTACTTGCTCAACTAGACATCATTTAAATTAATCAGTTAAACACTTATTTCTTCATTACTACCAATATCTCTTATCGCTTAGCGTCTACCCACCGCTATACCTTATTCTACAATAAAGCTTCGAAAGAATCTCAAAATTGAGCTATCATTGGCGATAAGGGCAATAACTCAACGAATAGGTCAAGCACAATAGTGAGTGCCACCGATAATCGTATATTAAGGCCCTTATCCCTATGAGCACCTTTGCCACAATAGAAAGGAATATAATGTCGAAAAGTGGCCACATAAAAATGACATACGGTTGCCGCGTAGGTTTGGATGGCGAAAAAATAGCGGGAATAAACGTCCAGCGATATGGAGATGATAAAAATATGGTTCCAATTTTTTAGAGCACGGAAATATTAGCCGCGGGGCACATTGTTCTGCAAATATAGTTATTGGGCTTATGTGTTCGTTTTTAGGAATTGGTAACGGAGTCTAACAAACCCTCTTTTTCGATATGAAAGTAAAAATCGTTTCTCCCATCAGGCGGCAAATGCGAAATCGTAATAAAATTCTCCATATGATATGTAAAGTAGCCATAATATTGAAAACTTCCAAAGTCCATCAATAAACGTGGCGCTGCGTGGGGAACGTTACGCAGTCCTATGGTGAATTAGAGCTGGGATGCAACGCTCATGAGTAGGTATCGATCGTGTGATAAAGTACAAAGCAGTCGGTAATAGACACACTATAAATGAGTGAAAACATAAAATAAGTAGCCTTTGCTCGTAGTATTACCTGCGTGAATGTATCTTAAACAAAACAATCATACCAACTTTAGATGTTCTTAAACCTCCAAACTATAGTTACGTACATAAAAGTAGAAATCATGAAAGTAACATGATCTAATGAACTTGTGTCTATTGTTACAATACATATTACCCAGATATATAAGTACCATCGTGAAAGACTACATAAAAAGGGAACCTAAACGTGATTAGATTTCCAAAACAAAAGACCAGCTACTACCTTAAAGAGATATAAGCCGTTACATGTTATATAAACCATACAATTAATTACACTCTATAAATAGTTCTGAAATGTAGAGTCACCAAAACACATAAAAATATACATACATACAAACAAAAAAAATATCGTGCAATTTAATTAAGCGGCTTACATTGCGATCGCGGGTTGAACCTGGACAAGGCTACCCTTGTGGTAGTCTTGTCCAGGTCGAGGGATCGAGGGAAATAGCAAGATCAAAGAGTGCAGTGTGAGAGTGTTCAGCAGTGGATACTATCGGGCTGTGGTTGATGATGATGAAGAGGCAAATTGGTAACATTTAATGTTAATTGCGTTAGCTAATTTATTGAATAAATACTCTGTATTCTTTGACCGCATTTCGAATTGAAAAACACATATTTTACAAAAAAATGGCATGCATGCAATGCATTTTCCTTTTGATAAAAAAATTACGCAACTTAGGCTAGAACTAAACTACTACTACTACGCTGGAATATATTTAGACCATGGTTTGTAATAAGTCGGTGTTCATCTATCGACAAGTATCCAGGGGCATCACTAGTATAAGGAGCGAGGCGTCAAAACGCACGACCGCAACTATCAAAGAGAAATCTTTTCCGTGTATCAATAACGTCGATCGAGCCGTCGACTAGACACATTGCGCTCCTTTATGTCGCGGCGATGTCACATTACACTCTCGCCTCGTATGTGTGTTGATATCCCAAGTTATGGATTACTTACTGGCTTTTTTATACTAAAATAATGGACTGTATGACTCTTTTCACTATAGTATATGCATATTTTGTCGTCTGAGCTTTATTGTAATACCTAATCATTTTATCTCTTTTACACGAAAGTCTTAATAGTTTTACCGCATGGTAATACTTAGTTGGATGCCGTCAGTAGGTAAAGTCGGAAGTATAAAACAAATTAATTAAGTTAATCACAGCTAAGGGCATTGAATTTCTAGGTACTCTACATTTTTGACGCATAGGTAGTCAATGTTAGCCGGTTACAAGACAAGTAAATGTAAATATCTTCCTGATCTAAGAAAAACTATCTAAGATTACTTCTGAGCCGGCTAATAATGATTTAAGGACACCATCTGAACAATTGTATCAATAATAACTTATTTATTTACTCTCTTACATTGACTCTACGTCTACTCAACCTACGAAAAGCTATAAAACTAAATATGTTCATTTATAGCATTGGAAACTCTATCAGTAAGTTTACTGTTCAATACTCGCATCAAAACGTAACATAAAAATCTCAACAATAGGGCATCATCTCGTTGTGGTTAGGGCGTGAAATTATTTTCTTGGCGTATGCAGATTAGGGGAGGGTGGCTGGGGTTCACAGATTAGTTCCGGTTTACTTTTTATAGGATTCCGATGATAAATGTTACTATTGGATAGGCTAACGGGTGGTGCGTGTAACGTATCCAAATAAGCTTTTCAAACAGCTTATAATGTATTCATCCAATCGATGGAGCTGAATAAATAAATTGTGAACTGTTTAGTGGAACTGGAATGCATTTTATCGTTGAGTTATAGACTTCATTGACTAATCGGTTTGGATATAAGTACGTAGATTACTTTGAGTACCTGCAGGTATCCTATTAATAAAGTTGATGAGATAAAAACATTGTGTAAGTACGTGGCATTATATCAATTTATCATGTTACAATTGGTCACAACGTACGGCACCAACATGTGTCGCCACCCTTCTATCACACACGCTAACGGTTTAGGAGTCAGACAAAAAACGAGGAAAGTCGCCGGGCAGACGGGACGGACGATTGCCGATCCCGAATATGATTTATAGATCGAGCGTCACCGGCAATGCGTTTTCTATCCGTCACGGGATATGTCACCGCCTCCCACATCAAGCGACCAAGAAAATTGCCTAAGTAGATATATTTTGTTTACGCTCATCCAATACCTACTTATAGGGTTTGTAAGTTTTAACATTACATCAAGGCTTAAACAGAGACATGATAGCTTGATAAGTAACGATAATATCGAGGAAACGTTTAATACTTATTTTACCTACAAGTTCATTGTAAAGCTCTACTTTAATTATGAGCAGCTCAGTTTAGAGACGTCCACGACTGGACTTAAGTCTTCGAAAGGCTTAATAAAAACTAGGTCTGTGTCCACACACAGTGGACACAGATCATGATGCCTGCATGCAACCACTTCTTACGATCCCAAGAAGATCTATCTTCTATCCACTTTGCGAGAGGTCAAAGCCTCTCAATCATCTATGCATTTCTACCAAAACCCATACCTAGTTTCTATCTGACGTTTTTCTTTGACTCCCCTGTTTCGCTGTCTATTTTTCTAATGGTTACCTTGTTCTCAGTAATAAAGTTTTTTTAGTCAGACTAGCTGTCCTACCAAGGACACTTGCTTTACTATAACATTATCATCAAAGGTCTGTTACTTAATTCCTTCTTCGTGTCTATCGACACGGTTATATCTATTTAACTAAGAACGGAGACAGAATATCTTTAAATTTAAAATAATATGAATATCGAGACTTTTGACTGTAAAGAGGGAACAATTTTAAAATATGTAGGTAAGTTTATTCTACTCACTGCTTGCCATATTTGGTCACTCTAAACTCAACTAAGAAAAGTGTAAAGCGTCGTCGTCCAAATAATTTCTCAACACGGACCGAACATTTGTATCAAATCGAACAATAATCGCTCATATTGTCAGTTACAATACAATTTGTTTGGAAACTCGACGCGTGAGAGAAATAATAACAAATGATTCGCGCCCTAACACCGCCTGGCGTTGAAAGATCACGCCTATTGCTCTCTTGCTGATGAAAAAAGTATACAATATTACACAGTAAGATACATTAACTTTGAAAGTCGTTACATAATACCATCGCGGGTCTAACGATGTTTTTATGTAGGTGATATAAATTATCCTCCTAGGTACATATTACTAAGTAGGTAGTTATACCTACCTACCTACTTATGGATTTTTACTTAGTTAAAATAATAAGCTTAATAAAAGATATTTATTAGATATTCGAAATAAAATAACTACCATTTCGAACCTATCTCACATTGTTACAAAACAATTTTATTGTCTAAATATGTGTAACACCTGATTTAGGTAGGTAATTTAGTTGTAGGTACGCTATTTTAGACCACTTATGGAAAATATATAGCCAAGTAGGTATACTATGCTATTTATTTTAATTCAACACTACCTACGATTTTACTTTAAAACTACCTAGGATAGGTGCCTACTAACCGACGACCCGGTGGCGTAGCAGGAGTGTAAACGACTGCTACGCCGAAGGTCGAGGGTTCGATGCCGCCCAAATCAAACATTTTGTATGCATGAACATAAATGTTTGTCTCGGTCTTTTCAATAAAAAGTATGCAAATAAGTACCCACATATGTATGTTCATCCATTGTCATACACTTGTCCCCATAGTACAAGCTCTGCTTAGTTTAGGACTAGATGGTGTGTTGATCGTCATCCTCCTAGCTTTATCCCAGTTAGAACCCGGGGTCGGCTTTCTTGTCCAACCGGATTTGACTGAATATTAGCTACATATTAGATTTGGTAAAAATAGGTACGTCTGTCACATTATTTTCGAAATATGAAATTCTGAAATCGACAAACTCTACCTAAGTAAATACCTGAAGGCAGCTCCTATCTCTGGCTTTAGATGTGAGCAGAATTCTTAAACCTAACATACGAAATTAGATTTGGAATTCCGAACTTTTACCATAGGTACTATACAGAGTTAAAACAGATCTTCGGTTCAGGGACGGACCCAGAGGGAGGAAGTGGTCCCTAAAACCTACCATCACTAGGGTGTGGCGGTTGTTGGTTTAGGTGTCCTGACACTTACCTAAACCAAAATCCGCCACAGCTTCTAGTAATACCTTCGTCTTTGTATTCACACGGCAATTTAGCCATACAAAATAGGCGTAATAATCAGATACTTTTATAAGTACCGTAAGTACTTAGGAATAGTATATACCTACGTAAATAGGGTCAATATCAGCATCAGCCTTGTTTGCGTACTGTCCCACTGCTGGGCACAGGCCTCTTCTTACTATAGGAAGTGTAAGGCCATAGTCCACGACGTTGGCTTAGTGCGAGTTGGCAGACTTCACGACATGTCTTTCAAGAACTTTCAGAAATGCAGACTTCCAAACAATAAATTGCAGTGTCATTTTGGTACTTACCTACTTATTTCCTAAACCATAGGAACGGTACAAAGGACACAGTGTCGCTTGAAGAATAGCCATTGTGTACCTACAGTCAACAACAAAATTCAAAATATTTGCCGAGACTTATAAATTATATTTAAAATCTTACAAGATATTGATTGAGAATAATAATTAGTTGGGACGATATAACCATTCAAAATCCAATAAATGTATACAGACTTATATGCTATTTCTTTTTCTATTTAATTTTTAGAGGGGTAGATTAACTATTACCCCATTTTCTATTCGTGCCATTCAAAAGTTGGTCAACTACCCTATTCTGATATTAAGCTGGTTGTATAATGATTTAATGATTATGAAGGAGAATAATTGAATCATTAGACTTTTACATGGAGAGGATGGATGACGAAAATCTGACCATGAAGATATAAGGCAAGTTTGAATCGGACAGGACGAAGAGGAAGACCTAGGCGGCCGTTCTCTGACCAGATTGGAGACATCCTAAAAAATGACAGGTGGAAAGTACCCTAAACAGAATGCATAAATGAGAAACTTGATGGGTGGGAGTGAAAAAAAGTCAGGATCACTGCAAATGACGTTCGGTAGTCTCTGCCTACCCATTCGGGAAACAGGCGTGAGTCTACGTATGTATGTACCAAGGGCGGATCCAGGGAGGGGGACAAGGGGGGTGGTCATGGGGGTCATGACCCCTTGGCTGGTTCCAGAACTTATGTGGACCACTAATTAAACATAAAGATTTTGTCACCATACAGATTAAGTCCTACGGGAAAAAGTCAATGGCAAAGTTAGGTAATAAAAAGATCTACAACTTTTGTATTTACACTTTATTCACTTGTGTAGTCTCTGCCTACCCATTCGGGAAACAGGCGTGAGTCTACGTATGTATGTACCAAGGGCGGATCCAGGGAGGGGGACAAGGGGGGTGGTCATGGGGGTCATGACCCCTTGGCTGGTTCCAGAACTTATGTGGACCACTAATTAAACATAAAGATTTTGTCACCATACAGATTAAGTCCTACGGGAAAAAGTCAATGGCAAAGTTAGGTAATAAAAAGATCTACAACTTTTGTATTTACACTTTATTCACACAACGTCTTCATTTATATGAAAAATTCAAATAACCAAGTTTTTTGGTTTTTTATTTTTAACTCTTACAATAGTTTTTTCTTTTACACAAAATTTGGTGAAAACTTGCCTTATTATGTTCAAAACACACTGTTAATGTTTTTAATTTAAAATATTTATTTTTACACCTTATTTTGACTTAATATCGAAATAAAACAATTGAAAATTGTGTATATCTATATCTAGCTATATCAGCTTTCTTTTTTAAATTGTTCGGCGTTTTGTTCGTTGAAATCTCTACTTTCTGATGGTGTGAATAAAATATACATTACTAAGGTAAACGTTCTCAGAAAATGCAAAGAAATGAAATAACCTCGAGACCGATTTTTTTAATTATAATGTACAATTTCGAGCGATTTATTACAAATTAACACTTAAGTTACTCAAAAAATGTAAGATTCCTTGCTTCATTGATAGAAAAGAACTTGCAAATCGATATATACTACTAAAATTAACAATAAAAAAAAAGCTGATATATTGACGTGAGAATTTTCAATTGAAAATAAGGGTTTTATTTCGATTTAAGTCAAAATAAGGCGTAAAAATAAATAATTTAAATAAAAAACATAAACAGTGTGTTTGGAACATAAAAAGGCAAGTTTTCATCAAATTTCGTGTAAAAGAAAAAACTATTGTAAAAGTTAAAAATAAAAAACCAAAAACTTGGTTACTTGAATTTTTTACATAAATTATGACGTTGTGTGAATAAAATGTAAATACGAAAGTTGTAGATCTTTTTATTACCTACAACTTTGCCATTGACGTTTTTTCCGTAGGACTTGTAGTTTTGCTGGTAATCGAGATAAACCCTTTTTTACCCTTAAAATCGCAACCCCATCCACTTCCCGACCTCAGATCACCCGTAATTTATTTTTCCTTTAATGATCGCTATATTCTCTTCCTTCTCCAATGGGTCTCAACCTACTGTAATTTTATTTAACTTTTTACCGTTTTGTAACGTATCTGCACTTTTATTTGGTATGTTATTTACATTTTTAAATAGGAAACTCAACCTTAAAATTAAACTACTCTTCTGCCTGCGTAATTATATACATTCTTATAACATGTATTACAAAGAACTTAACTACTTAAAAACCTTAACTATATTAACTATCTCTCTGCAAAATACAAACCAGCCTTCTGGTCACGGGAAGCATCAATCAGCCTTCTGGCGATTTCTTTATATAGAGTGTGTGCACTAGGGCCCCATGACCCCAGCGTTTCGACCCCAAACGGCTCAAAAACGTAATTACCCGCTAGGTTTCCATATTTACGCCGTTTGACGGCCTCCGCCGATGCAGCAGCAGCGCCCGCTGATCCAGCTGTTCTTGAAAGATGTGATGGCGCAAGGGTATCGACGCATGTCGCGTCCCACACCAGAGGCCTACCCATCTTCCAAGGTAATAACGTCATATCGTCTGGTCTCTTCACATAGTCGCGTACCAAGCCATTAGGTTCAAGATCAGCTGGTACTCCGGCGGTGTCAAGAGCTCGACGAAGTATGTCATTAATATGGGCATGTCGGGAAATACGCCCAGCACTCCTGCTGCACGATAGGCCATGGTGGTCAAGACTGTCGACGGCTTCACTGCAGTGACAGCGATGCGGAGAAACGCAAACAGCTCCCAAGCGCAAGCAAGAAGCGATGCGGAATCTGCACTGGTCTATTACGTACATTAATTAAATACCAACTTTTTACTTGCATCTATTGTTATCAAAATTAAATTATAAGTTCTTGACTTGACCACGACTATGTGACCCCCTCCTGGCGCCAAAGCTGGATCCGCCCTTGGTATATACAGTAGAGTGAATATCAAAACTTCATGCCCTATCAATAATGTAGGATTTATAAAATACACTTATTGTCAGCAGAGTAGTTTTTTATTTTTATTTATATGATCAATTACTTAGTGAATTCGAAACAAGTACCTATAAAAGTACATAGGTACCTAAATACAGTAAGCCTGTGAAGCCAAAAATGGAAGACTTACTAGCCTAGACCAGTAAATACACGCGTTAACTTGGCACGGCGGCGCCGGCGCGGCGCACCTCGCATACGTAATTTTATTGTTTAAAAGTGGCTTCATATTTTATTTACAAAAAGTCATCTACCTAAGTACCTATGTACGTTAACTTTACTTGGTCAATGGTCTGAAGTATACACTAGTTTGTGAATCCATAGTCTTTCCTTTCTTGACTTATTAGGCGTAAGTGGTCTACACACGACCCTAAAATCAAAGGCAATATCGGGAGAGCGAAAATCGGCTACGACTCTACACACATCCCTGCCAGCTAGTACGTAACCGACTGTGTAGCAGAGCGCTCTTCGATAAGATGCCGCCGACGCTTTCCAAAACACAAAAAATAGGCATTACTTTGGCTCTTAAAATCTGGCTTTGGCTATTAAAAACTTGCAAAAGCAATTTTAAAGTCCTGCCTCATATCTCGATTAAAATAATCTTTGTTTCTTATCCCATAGATAGGGCAATTCCTTATAGAGCGCGGTTTTCGTCCAAGCCTCTCTCTCGCTCCTTCTCCTTCGACATTTTCTATAGTACTTACTTATAGTAGTCTTCTTGCCGCACCGCACACGCAGGCACGCTCGAAATAAAATCTCGACCTGTCGCCGCCGCATACGCTGGCGTACTGCGGTGAAATCGGCCCAATCACGCTACACACGACACGACAACGCCTTCTACACGATTTTTGCCCCTAAATCGTGAGCTCGCCCGAACCGATTTCAGAGTTAGGGTCAATAATAATAATTATGTTGCCGATTTGCCTACAAACGACGCGATTTCGGGTACGATCTAGGACGCTCCCCTCAACTGGCCCGATATTGCCTCTGACTTAGGGACGTGCGTAGACCACTGTACTCTATCTGCCATTTATTAACTTGATCTGAGAATGAGAAAGACTCTCGAACTTCATAGATCAACACAAGTAAAGAAGATAGTAATAATAAATGAAACTTAAATCTATTTAACCTTTTTTGAACAGAAATGAACGCACCGATTTCTGACAGCTGTCACGCAATAAATCAATGAAAAATATAAGACTAACTCACAGCAAGCAAAGCTGTCAATAGTTTTGCAGCTGTAATTTCAGCTGCTATTTTCTCTCAGAACATAACTGAGTTTATACAGTTTTAATTATTAAGGAAATTTGTGATTTAACTGTTTTATTTGTTAGTAAACAATCGCTAACATGAAATGGACGGCACACGTCGAGGGAGGGCCGATGCGAGTCAATCATGCAGCAGTATGCATCGGCGACAAAATATATTCTTTCGGAGGATATTGTTCAACTGAAGAATATAAAGACTGGGAGGCAATACCGGTCCATGTTTTAGACACTACATCTCTGAGATGGGTTGCAGTGAATTTTAAGAAATCTGACATGGTACCTTTCCAGAGATATGGGCATACCACAGTAGCATACGGTGACAAGGTAAGCTTCGCGAAGCATTGCAAAAAATTGTTCGATTGCATAATATTTGCAATCGAACAAGCCTACTATATACCAGTATATAGTAGGCTATATACTGGTATAAAATCCTAAATCACAAACAAAGTGAGGGCCATGATATCATATTGTTATGTTATTAAGATATGGAACTTCACTGACTGCTTACCATCAGGCCACATTGAGTTCAATTGATTCTTAGCAATATTTTTTTTTGTCTGGGCCTTTTACAGCTTTATCTAAAATTAAATGTGAACCTTTTACCAGATTTTCTGGGTGTTATGTTGTATGTTTGTGTTCATAACATACAAATATATTGTAAATACAGGATTTTGCGGAGGTCGTTTTTTGCATGATGAACTTAGAAATTGATAACATTTGGAACAGTGAAAGTTTGTATGATGAAGTGGTTATAGATATATAAATATAACTACTGACCCATTACTCATCTAAGAAAAGTTTGTATGATGAAGTGGTTATAGATATATAAATATAACTACTGACCCATTACTCATCTAAGAAGTAAAAAAAAATAAGTTTGATACTTATATCTGTTTGCATAATCATATCAGCTGGAAAGTAATTCTATATATAATCCACTATCTGCCGGTTTCAATATTTGATCTATCTATGGATTTCGAGATTCGAAATATATGTTTGACATATTTTGTATGGAGCATAATTAAGTATGTCAAATATCTCAAATCTCAAAAAAATGGATATAGTGAATATTAAATTCAGCAGCTAGTTTGAGAATTTGTAATGTTTCATAAAAAATTTTTGTCCTAAGAGTAGAGTCCTAGTTGTAGAGTCTTTAAAAATTGCCATTTTCTTATTTTTGATATGGATGCGTAGCATAGAAGCAATATGCAAATGTTTTCTGATTTGGCCACATAAAGTCTTTAAAATTGCCATTTTCTTATTTTTGATATGGATGCATAGCATAGAAGCAATATGTAAATGTTTTCTGATTTGGCCACATAAAGTCTTTAAAAATTGCCATTTTCTTATTGTTGATATGGATGCGTAGCATAGAAGTAATATGCAAATTAATGTTTTCTGATTTGGCCACATATAAGGTCAACTCGGCAAAGACCGGCATACGTCATTGATTTCCATTTTCGATGGCAAATTTTGGCCGTTTCTTTTGTGTTTTAAACAAGTAGTATTAATCTATGAGCTCAAATATTAAGTCAACTCTTAAATAAAAGTACCCAAAACACGATAAGTCGTTCGGTTATAAAACAAACACCAATTTTGTAAAAAGCCGCCAAGTAGACGGATTTCTCTGCCATGTCGGGTAAGATCGTCTAATAGCGAAAAAAAATAGAATAAACCTGTTTACACGAATATGGACATTATGTATCTGTGTATCATTCATCAACAATTCACTCAATGCTGTCAAATTTAAATAAAACTCTCCCAGTGGCACCCTATCTTATAAAGAAGTGTTTGTCGGGTAAGTTCGGCATACTTCACCACTCAGGGGTAAAAAACATTTCGGTCGGTTATTTTCGCTTAAATAAAAACAAATAAAGGCTAAAGTTATTGCCGAAGTTATTATTTTTAATATAAGATCGTAATGAGATCAAAACGAATTTATGCAAAAATTTGTACGTAAGTATACCTAATAGTCTTTATAACTTTTAGTAATTATTACTATTTAGAGTTTATAATTTTAGGAACATAACACGTCATTCGTATTTGCACTTACTTTAATTTCTAAGATGATTAGCATCTTATGTTTCGAAAGAATTAGGTACATTTTTTATGAAAGCAATTTGCATATCAAATAAAGCCAAATATGAGAAATATTCTTCAAGTTTTACTTTATCGATGGTAGCCAACCTTTTAATAAACAGCCTGTTTCTAAAAACAAAATAAAATATAAATTATGTTTCTCAGTTCCAATCGCTTTTTTTAAGTGTTTTGTTTCAAACAAAAAGTTGCAAAACCAGCCCTGCAACGACCCCACTCAAGCTAACTGCTTGACGTTTCTAAACGTAATCATTGTAATCGATTTTCAAATAACACGATAATAATAAGTCAGGTAATCAAATCAGCAACAAGGAATCTCACACTCCGACATATATATTTTCATGTATGCCAAAACATAGGTTGAAGCGAAAATGTTCACGATTTCTGAAAACGGCGAAGACCGGCATACGCCGATCTTTGCCTCCAAAGACTAGACGGACTTCGCCACTATTACATGTTGAGGTCATATTTAATTCAATTATTGTAATTTCGTGGAATATGTGTTTTATTACAATATAACTAAATAATCACGCGAAGAAAGTCATAATCTAAGCACTTACCTAAACAGAACCACGTAAAAAGTATAAAAAATGTTATTTTACACAATTTTTTACAGGACGGTACTTTCGCAATGCAAGTAGAAAAACCGACTAAATTTCAAATGTCATTTTTTGTTTTTGTATTACGTACAACGACATCTATGTTGATTCATAACAGGTAAAATCGTTTTACAATTTAGTACACCGGGCTGCCATCTATGTATCTATTCAGAAGTCGTCGTAATTGCTATTATACGGTCTTCCCCGACAGACGGTCTTCGCCCCACTGACCTTACCTAAATTATTATATATTCCGTGTTCTGCTGAATGCCTTCACTTCAAACAATCCAATCTATTTACCTAAACTCACCAGATATGTTTATGTCAACAATATAATGTCATTAGGATGTGCAAAATATTGTTATCATATATATTTTATGGTAGTGACAGCCGCAGTAGTTAATGTTAAAATAACCATACCTAACATTAAGATTTGAAGATTTTATAGATTTTTCTACTTATGACATAATTCCCATTTGCTATTGAGTAACAACCACATTGTGATGGTTTTCTGCATGTAGGCATATTTTTCTAACACAATTGAAAATCATTTCTAAATAAATAAATTGCTACACTACTACAAAATAGAATACTTATAGGAAATCACAACTAAACAGTGCTTCATTTAAATGCACAGTATAAATTGTAATTATTTGTTTTGAAAATTTTTGCCACCTGAGCATACCATGCGAAAAGTAGCTTGTAAAATATTAAATAATTGGTAGATAGCTAAATCTTAAATTTTTTAATACAATACCTTTGGCTGCAAGCAAGGAAAACAGCATTTGTAATTTAGATTAATGAGATACCACAATGCAAAAGTTTACTTTAGCTTATCAGATGTGGTTATGACAGTAAAATATTCATGCCAATATTGTTATTGCTGCATACACATTAAAAATAATCTAAAAAAAATTATGGAAGAGAATGAAGTACTTATAAAAAATAATAAAATCATTCTTATATTATACATAATAAATGTCCCATTGGCTGTCGAGAACGAGCCCGAGGTACTTCAAGCTCGTCCGATGTCGATGCGGACCCCTCTTACCATTATGTTGGCCCCTGCAGGTGGCCTGTTCCGAGGCCCATGAAACGAAATGGCCTTGGATTTTCGACAGAGCCACCTCGAGGCTCAACTGCCGGATGCGATTCACTGTGTGCAACCCCAGCCGTCGCTAGTATGGCCGCCGCCCGGTGCGTCTTACCCTTGACCGTGACCAACGTATCGTCGGCATAACAGACTATGCCGACGCCATGGAGGAGCGCACCCCGCAGCACATAGTCGTAGCCGACGAGTGGACCAAGAACCGACCCTGTGGAACACCGCACGACATCTCTCGCCGAGTCCAACCGCCGTGACCCGGGTATACCACATACCTCTCGTATAGGTATGCCCCGACTACCTATATGGCGGAGGAACGTCGGCACTCGGTGGTAGACGAGTGCCGACTTGACGACGCTCCAGGGCAAGGTGTTAAACGCGTTGGCGATGTCAAGCGACACCGCTAGAACCTCCTCGCCCCGGGATACTGCGTCCTCCGCCAGGCTCCTCACTGTTTGTATAGCATCAATCGTAGAGCGCCCTCGGCGGAAACCGAATTGGTTGTCCGCCAAGTTCGGGCCCACGCTCGACAGGTGCTGGATGAAGCGCTCGGCAACTATGTGCTCGAGCATCTTCGCAACCTCGTCCAGCAACACGATGGGCCGGTACGCAGACGGACTGTCTGGGCGGGCGCCTTCTCGATTCTCCTTCTAGATTAGGACCAGCTTGCCCGTTTTCCAAAGACGAGGCAACCGGCCCTCTGCCATACATTTGGTGAAGAGCCCTATAAGTCGGGGCTCGAACTCTGCTATGACCAGGGCCCACGCTCGGCCTGGAATGCCGTCGGGCCCTGGGGCGGTGTTCTTCATACGGACAACCGCCGCTCGAAGCTAGACCTGGGTCACGTCGGGAACCGCGTCGACGTCTACGTCAGAAAACTTACCAACATACTGCCTCAGATGCTGTGAGGTGCATTTAAACGCAAAATTTCCAATTTTTTATGTCCACCAGCTGCAGAATGTCAAATTGTCAGATTACCCAATCAGCAGTATGTCCGCCCAATAGTGCCCGTAACTAAGGCTGTGCTAGCAGTGCACAGAGTGAAGACCTAGGAGGGGTGCAAAAATGGGCCAATGGTCACATATTAACATAAGACTACGGTTGGCGTAGTGGTTGGTATAAGCGGCCACCTCGCCGCTTGACACTGGACCGAGTGTTACGAGTTCTATTCCCAGGCGAGGCGACACTTATATCTGTATCAGCAGCTGCTTATTAACTAACTTGTAGGCAAACCGTGACTATATCATTTGAATTCAACATGAGCCGAGTCATGCTAAGGCTTGACAGTCAGTTTGCAGACATTCTATGATTTGAACCTTATGTAAATTGGACATTTTACGAACTTTACAATCTGCGAATGGGTCATTTAGCATCTGCAGACCAATTTTGCAAATTGGACATTCAGCGCCTAAATAAGTTTCAGAAATAAGTACTTCTGTACCTAGAAGTCTGCATAAGAAGTTCAGTTGATACATAAACGGAGTTGCCTTTAAGTATTAGCTGGATTCACTCAATTTCATTATGTTATGTGTCGGTAATCGAATGTGCGGCTATTCTCAAAAATTCAAAAACATAAGTCTCTAGTTCGGCTCACTCTTTGTGTTGTGGAAGGCTTTACGAATAGGCACCATCGTAATAATTGTATCAAATCAATTGTTACCAGAGCGCGGTCCATCAGTTCACCTAGATATTTTTATGATTTTCGCCATGGAAAGAGTTTGGTACCTGTCGCGGTGTTTACACAACGCTATTATCAGTCCCCTTTAAAATTTCAAACAGAGAGCATAATATTTAGTGTCATACAAAATGCTAGGGCTCAAGTTGACACACAGTAGTATCGTTGAATAATTAACATAATGCATAATATAGTCTGTTAACGATTAGCGTATCACCACAGATTACTAAATAGTTAGTATTACTTAACAATAGAAGTAATATGTTTGTTCACACAAATATTCCATCCTTGGTAGTTTTGTTGTATTATAATGATTACATAAATTACACATTCTTCCGGATCCCTACACATACAATACAATAGAATGTAAATAATTAGATTTACCTACGCTTTTCATACTCGCACACTCATAGCTTGTAAAATAACAATACCGTAGAAATTCAATTCCGCAAGATCAGCAAAACTCGCGGCTTCTTTCACTTGGTATACTCCTTTTTTTTTCCATTTCATCCAGGATCAAAAATAAAGCATATTCATTCTTGGCTTTTCTGCTAAGGATACCTAATCAGCATCAAATGCCGTTAAAATAGATGCAGTCGGTGGCACAAAATCATAGGCAACGTTGCCAGCTGTCACTTTTCTTTTATGCATTTATATTTATTCACCTCCTTTTGGTGATTCTGGACTCTTTGAGGGGTGTTCGTCAGTCCAATAGCTATCATACCGTTTAGCTATCAGGGTGATGGTTTCGTCTTTATAGTTTTATCCGCTTACCATAGGATAGCATATCATGTGACAGGTAAAAAAACACAGCGTCTATTTTACAGGTGTACATGTGGGGCGGCAGAAATAATGCTGTAGCCTGTGACACTCTCTCCTGTTTCGATACTAAGACACTAGAATGGACCACTCCACCAGTATCTGGGATGGTGCCTTACGCCAAAGACGGTCATTCAGCATGCATCATCAAGAACAAGATGTACGTCTTTGGCGGATTTGAATATCTCACAGATCAGTATTCCCAAGAGGTTCACTGCTTAAATTTGGATACTATGCAATGGACTTTTATTGATGCTCAGGGCACACCACCATCTCATCGCGATTTCCATACTGCTGTAGCTGTTGGTACAAAAATGTACATATACGGAGGACGCGGCGATTTGAACAGTCCCTACAATTCTCAGGAAGAAGTATACTGTCCACAAATTTATTACTTAGATACTGTTACGGAGACATGGGTAGCTTTAACTCCTGGTGGTACATGGCCAGAAGGTCGACGCAGTCATTCAGCTTGTAAGTTATTTATATTTACTGCATTGGGTTTAATAATGTACAGTCATAGCAGTAATACTGTTTAATTCCTCTGCAGGGCTGCATAACGATTACATGTACATCTTCGGAGGATTCAATGGAAACACAAAAACCCATTTCAACGATCTCTATAGGTATTCAATAAAAGATAATGCCTGGCAGTATCTGAACGTGTCTGGCACTGTACCTTGCAAGCGACGGCGTCAGGCATGTTTAATTTATAAAGACGTAGTCTATTTATTTGGAGGCACAAGGTCAGTACTGTTCAATATTAATTAGTTTTTTGTTCCCGATTATAACATCGCAATAACGTGAAAGTATTTCCTTATTTACAGCCCGTGTCCACATACAAGTAACCGCGTTATAGAAAATCTGGACAGCAACCCAGAGCGACTGATAGACAACAGTGATTTGCACCTGTTGGAATATGCGCCTTCTCTCAAAACGCTATGCATTTTAGTTGTGTTGGAACACAACCTCGACCAGACCAGTCTACCACGTGATATTTTGTAAGTACACAACACTAATAGATAGAACTCGAAAATTAAACAGTTATGCACAGCATTCGGCCATGTATACAGCATATACGGTTCTATCAAACTAACAAAAATTTTAGTTTCATTACTTTTTTTTATCCTTAACATTTTCTTTTTTTTATATTCTTCATAATATTACTCAAGAAACAAAAAAAAAGATCCGTAACTTTCACTTTGCATGTAAATTAGGTAAACTAGCTAATCCCGCCAATCAACGAACTATAATAAAACACGAATAATTATAGTGTGACTAATGAAAAGATATGGGATGTGCAAGCGGGATTTCGGAAGGGAATGCGATGTATGGATCAAGTCTTTTCCTAACGCTGCATAACCGAAAAGTGTCTGGCAAAAAACCAGAAGGTATATTGCGCGTTCATAGACTTGGAAAAGCCTTATGATAGAGTGAATAGAAAGGAATTATGGAAGGTGCTATCTATGTATAGGGTGGACAATTTTATAATTAAGGCTCTAAAATCTCTGTATAGGGGTTCTAGCCTGTGTCCAGATTGACGGCGCCTATACAGACTGGTTTGATATCTCCAAAGGTGTCAGACTCGCCCTGGTTGTTCAACTTATTCATGGATAGCTGTATGAACGATATGAGGGAAGTTGAATGCGGGATCGATATGGCACGATTGCGTCCTCCTGTACGCCGATGATCAAGTCATTCTTTCGTCGCCGGCGACTGAGTTACAACAAATGATGGACTGCATGAACGAGAGCTTAAAACGAATTGAATGCAAGAAAGACGAAAGTGATGGTGTTTGAGAGGGATGAAAGTTTGACTGAGTGTAATATTGCGATTGAAGACGAAAATGTTAAACAAGTTGAAGAATTTGTATATTTGGGTAGCATGTTTACGAGATATGGAACATGTAAAGGAAATATTGAAAGGAGAGTGACTGCGGGCAACTATGTAAATGGAGCGCTGCATCCCTTTATGAACGGCCAGAATGTGCCAAAACAGACGCGACTAGCGGTTCGTAATGGAGTACTTGTGCCTACGTTGATGTACGGTAGTGAGTGTTCACTGTGTAGTATGTGTGGGGTGAGACTGATTGATAGACTTCCGAATGCAGTAATACGAGAGCGATGTGGCCTGAAAGAAGATGTCGTGACAAGAATTGAGAAAGGAATGCTGAAATGGTTTGGGCACGTGGATCGAATGAGTGAAGAAAGAGTGACGCATCAAATTTATGAGGCAAACGTGCGTGGGCAAGTCGGTTGCGGCAGACCTCATCGGACATTCGTCGATCAGATTGAGTACATTTAAAAAAATGGCGGGGTCCGAAGCACCAACGAAGAGAGTAATGAATGTAGACGAAGCGCGTGAGGTTTGTAAGGATAGATCAAGTGGCGTTCCGTTGTCTCTGCCTACCACGACGGGAAAAAGGCGTGAGTGTATGTATGTATGTGACTCTGATTACATATTATTATCTACCAAACTCTCGTTGTTTTCAACCAGATATGGGTAAGACAGAACTTTACAACATTTCGAGTATTTCTTAGGATTGGTACTGAAATTCAACTTATTAATAAATGACGAATGTTCAATATTTATGACTGGATTGACCAGTCATAAAGATTGGACATTCACTATCGAAACTTATTCGCCAACCTGAGGCCCTAGCATTCGCTCTGATATCTACTTTCGCTAACGCTTGGTTGCCATAGCAACATAAGGAATTCCTTCTTCGTTGACCACGTGATATAACGAAGGCTTATGTCCGTTTCATACAGTTTTGCACTTAGCGATAAGCGATATCGTTAATCGAATGCCATTTGGCTAAGGGAGCTGGAAATAACTTGTTTATGTTTCCATTTATAATAATATTATAGCAGCGATAGCCAGTGGAGAGACCGACAGACTGCTACGCAGAGGGTCCGGGTTCAAATCCACGGCGCGCACCGATGACTTTTCGGAGTTATGTGCGTATTAAGTTGTTAATTATCGCTTGCTAAACGGTGAAGGAAAACATCGTGAGGAAACCTGCATGTCTGAGAGTTCTCCATAATGTTCTCGAAAGACATGTGAAGTCTGCCAACCCGCACTTGGGCCAGCGTGGTGGACTATGGCCTTACCCTTCTCATGGTGAGCAGAGGCCCGTGCCCAGCAGTGGGACAGTTTATACAGGGTGTCCCAGAATTCAACGTCAAGCCGAAACGGGGTGACAGGATTGATCATAACCATCACGAGAAAAATCTGAAAAAAAATCTATCCCATGCAGTTTGAAAATTATGGGCATTTTAAGAAAAACCTAGAAATTTGATCAAACTGTACCATTTTCGGTTATTGTGGTTATTCTTTTTTATTTTTGTTCATTTGAACTTTGGAAACGTAATTCTAAATAACATTTCTAGAATCCCAGTAAAAAATGACACAATTGCCTCAAGTTGCCGAGAATTGAGACTATTTGTTAAACTACGAACTTAAAATTTTCAAGATTCGTCGACTTTGACAGGCCCTCCTTTAAAAAAAATGTACTAGAGTGCCTTGGCAAATGGCATTAAAAGTTGGCGCATTTAATCAGAATTCTAAAATGGTACAATACTTGTTAGTTCCATACAATAAAAAAGAGTAAAAAAAAAAACCTCAAGTAACCCGATTTTTGCTATCTCAGTTAAAATGTTTGCACAAGCTCTAGGTAGGTTCTTAATTTTAAGGCAAAATGATGAGAGAGATTTATAGTGGGTATGTTTGCCATGAGTGAGCGAGACAGATAGTGACACTTTTACCAAAGTGAAAAAAAATTGTAAAATTAGTAAAATAATGAAAAATCTTGATCGAGAGTTGATCTCCTCAGCTGCTTGAGAAATGCGTTCACGCAGGTCGGCTACGTTCTCAATGGGCTTTGAGAAAAATTTTCTTTGAGAACTCCCCAATAGAAAAAATCCAGGGGATTTAAATCTGGTGAACGGGCGGGTCACGATATAGTGCCTGAACGTCCAATCCACCTTCCCGGATATTCCTGGTCAAGGAAATCTCTTACTTGCACTGCGAAATGCGCTGGGCAGCCATCTTGTTGAAACCACATGTTGCGAAGATCTGCTAGTGGTACGTCCTCTAACAGGGTTGGCAAATCTCTTAAAGAATGTAATTAGTTCCATTCAAGTTCTCAGGCAGTTAAATAGGCCCAATAATTTTACCGTTTAAAATGTCGGTCCACTGGGTTACTTTAAAACGATACTGGGATCTATCTTCTCGCATTAAATGTGGATTCTCCACATGCCACTCGTGATAATTGTCCAAGTTTATGTAACCATCTTTTTTGAATGTCGATTCATCTGACCAGATAATTTTTTGGATGAATTGGGGATTCTCATTATGCCTCTGGCATTGTTCTACAAAAAGAAATCCTTTCCTGATAATCTCGAGGTAGAAGACTTTGAACTCGTTGTACGTGAAACGGATGCATTTCGGCTCTTTGTAAAATACGATGAGCAGTGGTTTTGGGTATTCCCGTTCTTTGTTCAATTCCACGTACGGAAATACTTCGGTCACCTGCGACCTCTTGCAATACTTCTTCCTCGAAAGGAAACACAGGTCTACCTCCAGCCTGTATTTGATTCGGGAAACGGCCGCCCTCTGTGAGTGAACAGTGCACATTAACAAACACGCGGTGATCCGGGTAGCGCTCTAAATTTGGATATCTTTCACGATAAAGTCTAGCGGCGGCACTTGCGTTGCATCTGCATTCCCCATAAATGAGGTGCATGTTCGCATATTCTTGTGAAGTGTAGCGCGTAGGCATGGTAGATAAAAAGGATGCCAACACAAAAGTCCAGAGAGAAGCCAAAGTTGCCGGTATGTTATCAACAAGTCCAATTCACAAAGATCCAAGTCCAAAAAGAGAAGCCAAAGTTGTCAGTACTAAATCAACACAAGCGAATACGAATGTGCGCAGTAGACGAATGAGCGAAACGTACTAACTGGTTGGTGTCGGACTGGTAGCGTAGCCATTTGCTTGGTATGGCATCTATCTGTTTCATTCGCACTCGTTTAAACGACGCATCTCCGTCTCAATGCGTGGCGACACTATCTGTCTCGCTCACTCATGGCAAACATACCCACTATCCATCTCTCTCATCATTTTGCCTTAAAATTAAGAAACTACCTAGAGCTTGTGCGAATCAAAAACATTTTAACTGTGATAGCAAAAATCGGGTTACTTGAGGTTTTAATTTTTTTTACTCTTTTTTATTGTATGGCACTAACAAGTAGTGTACCATTTTAGAATTTTGATTAAATGCGCCAACTTTTAATGCCACTTGCCAAGGCACTCTGGTACATTTTTTTTAAAAGGAGGGCCTGTCAAAGTCGACGAACCTTGAAAATTTTAAATTCGTAGTTTAACAAATAGTCTCAATTCTCGGCAACTTGAGGCAATTGTGTCATTTTTTATTGTGATTATAGAAATGTTATTTAGAATTACGTTTCCAAAGTTCGAATGAACAAAAATAAAAAAGAATAAGCACAATAACCGAAAAATGGTACAGTTTGATCAAATTTCTAGGTTTTTCTTAAAATGCCCATAATTTTCAAACTGCATGGGATAGATTTTTTTCAGATTTTTCTCGTGATGGTAATGATCAATCCTGTCACCCCGTTTCGGCTTGACGTTGAGTTCTGGGACACCCTGTATACAGGGCTGATGATGATTAATATAATATCTATTTATTTCAAGTAACAAAACTCATTGTGTTAGTAACAATGAATTTATGCTAATGAGTACAGATTTTTTGTAAAATGCCAAAAAATATGCTCGATCATTTTGATAATGCATTACACAAAATAAATCTTGATATTCTTTCTTTTCGCAGATTGGATATACGGACAATGACAGTGCCGAATCGCATCAGTCGGCCGATAAACCAAGCTGGATAATCTACATCTATTCATTAGTATTATTTATTGCTGCATGTTAGGGCAACTATGTATGACTGGCAGCTACACATATATTTAGTCATTATATTTCTTCTATACTTTATTTATATTATACACGTAAGTATTAGACTATGAGATGTTTCATTATTGTCTGTATCACTTAAAATAAATTGATGTCTGTACCGCAAACTCTGTTCATTGATAATATAGTAAAGAAATAAAGTTTGAAAATTCAGCATACTCATTACGGAATGAAACAGTTATTAGTCAAACAAAACTGTATTTTATTCATCTTCCTTAACAATATGTCTTTGTCGTTCGGGCACGTATGGTACCTTGCCAGGTTTACTGTGCGCGCGCCTATTAGCTTCCTTCTTCTTGACTTTCTCCTTTATAGTTCTCAGTTCCTTCTGAGCGTTCAATATGTGTTTCGGTACATGTCTGTGACGTGCGATGCGTTTCACTTGCGGATGGTTTGCGAACTTCTCTTTCAAAGACTCCGAGTAGTTCAAAGCTGTTCGCTCGCGGGGTTTCAACTGAGAAAATAAAGTTGCATTGTTAAATAAGAGGATTTTTTTATGCGAATGCAAAAATGCTAACCAATAAGGCAGCCGTCTGGTTGACGGAATAGAATACAAGTGTCACCACCCCCTATCTTCCCGTGGGTGTCGTAAGAGGCGACTAAGGGATAACACGATGCAAATACCATCTTTGCGTAGAGACGGAAAACTCGACATTAAACCCTATACAACTGCCTCGTTGGTCTCGCGGCATAAATGTGCGCGTGGGATCGGGAGGTCCCGGGTTCGATTCCTGGGTCGGGCAGTGTTATTGGGTTTTTCTGTCACTAAATTCTCAGTAGCAGCACGGAGTCTGGAAATGTGCCCGGTACGGCAATAGGCTCGCCCCTTATTACGTGGGACTGAAGTATATCTGGCGAAAAGTGGGTGTAGAAATACACCTCTGCTTATCTCTTCGGGGTTATAGGCGTGAGACTATGTATGTATGTATGAAGACACTACACACAACCTTATACATTCGTAAAGTAAGTAGTGAAACCAAATAAATCTTGAGCTATGTATGTAGGCATGTTATTTAGACAGTATACATTCTTTTTCAAATATCCTAAAGCACAATACTGTAAATTATTATGTAAGGATTGCATACAACGCCATCTAGTCAAAACTAATCACAACTAGTGTGAGGTATGTGAGTACACACATCTGAACCTGAGGCCCTTCTCTCACGAAGCTATTCAAATGCTACGGGACTGAGATGCAAACCATGGTCGAATACTGGTATGCTACTCTTTACCGCACACGGTGCTACGCTAATGAGACTATATTTTATCATTTGAAGAACAACATTCGTACGACGATGTCTAGTGACTCTAGCGATGAAGACAATTTTCTTCTGTATTTATATTACAAGAATAAACGAAAATATAAAAGAAGATTCTGGGTGCACCCGTATATCGAAAAAAATATCAATTGTAGGGCATTTGTCGAGGGACGAGTCGTCATTTTTATAGAATGTCAATAGAATCATATTATTATTTGAATCTTTATCTGAGAAATTATCTTGCCAACTATCTAAATAATAACCCCACTGCTTCGCTTCCTTTGCAATAAAATTATTGTGTATTTTAATGTATACCTATAAATGACCTGTTTTATTGTTTTTTTCTAAATTTCAATCCACGCCTTTTATGTAACATCTTTTCTTACGTACTCTGGCAGCTTATAGTTATACAAACATGGAAAATTTTCTACCTCCTGCACAAAAATAATATTAAAAGTTTGTTCCGCCGCCATTTTGTAATGCGACGCATATACTACTCGGGTAGCGTGCGACCAGCAAGACGGTAGCGTGCGACTGACATCAAACGCGTCGTCATAGCGTCTCGTCGTGTGCGAAATTAGCTGAATATGTATGGCGGCTACTCACAAGCGACGCGTAGGATACGGGTACAAAACACAAATCGTTTGAGAGTCGTTTCGTGAGAGAAGGGCCTGATAATTCACACAACACAGTGCTCTACACTTGCTTGAAGTGCCTCAAGGGGGCAGTGTAGTCGCGCCAGACTTAAACACTTCCACTAGAAAGGAGATATCTTCACTGCCATGATGAGGGGTTACATTTAATTTTACAGATACTTACCACACCAAGTTTTTCAGATGCTCTTGCTTTCCACATCCTGATATTCATTTCATCTGATCCTGACAAAATATACTTATTGTCTAACGTCCATTTCACACATGTCAATCTCTGCATTCGTTTCGTGTGGTATACATCCCTGGAATTGCCCTTGAGGCTCTCAAATATCCTAACAGTCTTGTCGTAACTACCGGCGACAAATTCCCGGCCAGTAGGCGCATAATCTACGTCGATGACGGCTGATGTATGTCCCATGTGGATGTTTACGGGTTGCTTGAGCTTCCTTACGTCGAATGTGTACAAACTGTAATGAAAATAGATGTGGGGATTGAACATTTTTATCTAAACCATGGTGTTTTAAATAATTTTCTATAATAAACTAGGACAAGTCATAGAACTCACACTTACGCACTACAACATCTAATACAGACTAAGCAGACAGAAAAATCCATTGTGATCATAAGACACATTTGTTTTGATGGGTCAGTCTTTCTATTATTACTAAAATATATGGGCATCCTCTAATGCCCATATATTTTATTTTTTGGGATTAGTTTAGGTCCAGTCCAGTAGTTTTGGTTGTGTGTTGTCTGTCAGTCAGACAGTAACAAAGAGTTTTATATTTATAGATTATCTACCACCACCAGACCTAAAACATTGACAAGATTAAACATTATGCCCATTGACCAACACGGACGGGACTACGCAAGTACAGGCGTACCCCTCTGTCAAAGTACAAGTGCAAGTGCACCACCACGTTATATAAAACTAGTTGCGGGCGACTCTTTACTAGACCGAGTCGAGATCTTGATCCACGTGCCGTGTCGAGTGCTCCGCAAAATATGCCGAATTGCTCAGTGATTTGCTGTAAAATGCGTTCCGGAACGTCAAATTTACAAAAAGATGGCGTTACCTTTCATATGTAAGTACTTTTATTTAACAAACTACTTTATTTTCTTTTGTTTCTCAAGAAATAAATATGTTTTCTAGCGGATCTGTTGATAAACTGATCGACCAACACAGACATGCACATTCATGCAACTGCTTAACATGATGTTGATCGATCGACTAACAAATCCGATTCACACCATTTAGTGGTGCGACTCAACCTTATTTTGCATCATATCGATATTATAATACTACCATGTATATTATATTATAATACTAATATTATATAACTATAAAGTAAATAAGTAATATAAAGAAGAATGCAAGATTTGGGCACATCCTCAAAGATTCATGTGTACATCGTCGGACAGGTATTATTAAGCTAAACAAAATTTACTAGGCGCCAGCCCTAAATCTTTGTCCTTGGTTGTGTGTTTTGTATATAATAATGATGTAGGCTTGATTTATATGATCCAAACTTATTTGTTTTTCAGTTTCCCAAAGGACACTAGTCTACGGGAACTGTGGCAAACATTTTGCAATACCTAGCGAAATTGGGTACCTACTAAAAACAGTGCAATTTGCTCCGAACATTTTAAAACTGAGGACTCTCAGGTGCTAGCAAATAAAAGGCGAAAATTAACTATTGGCGCTATACCAACGCTAATACCAAGATGCAATTGTTCGGTAAAGTGCCTTTACATCTTATTATTAGTTCATAATTTCATCCTATTAGACGTCTACTGCTGGACTTACAGTGTAGAGATGGGTGTTAAAAGTTTATAACACTTTATTAAACAGTACCTACTCTTATGTATGGTAGTGATAGTTGGGTATGGCAGAAGAGTCATGAAAGTAGAATAATGGCTATAGAAATGAGAGTACTGAGAAGTATGTGTGGTGTTTCTTTAACTAACAGAGTAAAGAATTGTGTGATAAGAGAGTGTTGTGGGGTAAAAGAAGATGTAGTGACAATAAAAAGCATCGAGAAAGGTATGCTAAGATGGTTTGGGCACGTGGAGAGGATGGATGACGAAAGACTGACCAAGCAGATATATAAGGCAAGTGTGGGAAGGGACAGGACGAAGGGGAAGACCTACGCGGACGTTCTCTGACCAGATTGGAGACATCCTAAAAACAAGACAGGTTAGAAGTACTCTGAACAGGAGAGGATACATGAGGAATCTGATGGGAGTGAATGAAGCAAGAGAGATATGTCAGGATCGTTGCAAATGGCGTTCCGTAGTCTCTGCCTACCCCTCCGGGAAACAGGCCTGAGTCTATGTATGTATGTTTAGTAAAAAATATCATTAATACTGTTAAGATAAATAAGTCCACATTGTTATTTTTAACATAATGTTATATTATCATAAAATTACTCAAATAGACGATTCAAGACATACACTTTGCATTTTGATATTTCTGCTATAGTAATGAAGTCTTTTTTAAATGGTCAATATTGAATGTTATTTTTATAAGTAAACAGTTTGATCAGATTTGATATCTAATGCATAAGCAATAAGGTATATTTTTACACTAAGTTAAAAATAACAATATAGTTATTATTTGTCATGTTAAATCAACATGTTATATTATGCCACTCGTCACATGAACTAAGCAGGTAAATTAATACCGTACCTACATATCTACATATTTTCAGCAAATTAACATATTCTGTTATTAATCTTTTTAAATAACATGTTAATTGTTTGTTAGCATTAACATTTAACAACTAATAATACCGTTTGATCCCATCGCTAATGCAGTGATCGCTATACTTGGCAGATGGAATGGCGATTGCATTGGCGGAAGGCTTTGTTACTAGACGCTGCTGCCATCTTGCACCTTTACATTTATTTTCCCCTATTTTTGGATGTTTTCACCACATCTCACGGTTGAGTGACTGCATTGGAGGCGGTACCCACTAGAAAGGGTGGAGTCGTTACGTCACGACGCTTGCTATTATTACTTACACATAAATATTTGGAATGTTTAATGTATGTAAAACGTATTTTTAATTACATAATTTTTAAATTATTGTTTAATGATTTCAGTATCACCCAACTATCGATCTCGCTATGCCATCGAATGTCACGTCGAATGTTTCCTGTGTATCTTCTATTATGTGCAAATCATCGGCCCCACAGTCTGTATGTGGAATTACTTATTTTCATACATAATTTCGTACATATTTTGATGACATAAATTTTATAAAGAGCCGGATATTTGCAAGTCTTAAGACTGCCTGGGTATGGCTAACAGTGCCAATGATGGTACTTTTTTGATAGTGCCAATAACGGTACTAGAGTGCCAATAGTTGTACTTTTATGAAGAAATTAGTTTGAGCACATTTTTATACAAATAAAACGGTTTCATTAAATACGTTGTTTTATTTCTCCATTCCGACAAAACCAAAGAAAATATTATATATTTTGTGTTTTGCTGAGAATATGTTACTTAGCAGTAGAAACCGGCTTAAGGTGCCAATCATTATACTATTTACTCTACGTATTTTCAGCTAATTCCTTGGCATGTGTATATACACAGTGGCACAAATTCGCATAAATGTTTGTCCATGCTGTTTCAGTGCGCTATCGATATACATATTTTATCGATAACGCAGTATAGCTTGGTTAAACTCTAAATCACTTCTTGAATGTGTGCGT
Source organism: Euclidia mi (assembly GCA_944739405.2). Lineage (NCBI taxonomy): Eukaryota > Metazoa > Arthropoda > Insecta > Lepidoptera > Erebidae > Euclidia > Euclidia mi. The sequence goes on along the minus strand of OX123183.2, from coordinate 92,741,300 downwards.
AATAACAACGTGTATGTACACCGAAAGTATCGATGTGTATTTAAAATGCGAATGTGTTGCATTTTTGTACATGGGTGCGTGTATAGCGACGTGCCAAAATATTTGAATGTGTGCAACAATTTTACGCGTGTGTGTGTATTTCCCCCCGCAATAAACGCCAGAAAAATTTGTATCGGACGGACGCACTATGACAACTCCCTACCGTGACGCTCTACGATTATGCCAGATCAAACATTTTACATAATTATAGTAAGTGGACTTTTAGAAATCAGAACATCACTGATAGAAATCGTTCGTTGTTGACAACACCCCCATCGCTTAAGATTATTGAGCTAGTATATGGCTAGTATACTCTCAATGGTTGATATACATACATATGCATTAGTATCTTTTTATCTGTTTCTCTAAATGCACTGGCTGAATACACAACAATAATGAACAATACACTTATTACTATTAACTTTAAAGAATCTATAAAAAAATATTAAAATCAGGGTAACAACACTATTTATTAGTGGTGTCGTCAACAAATGCTTTTTGTTAACAAAACGGGTGTCGTCGGCAATGAATGATAGAAATATATACAATGCAACCTCAATGTAACAAAATTGAGGGTATTATTTAAAAGTAATTTGTTACAATATGGTTAGGTTAGTGTTAACAGTCAGTTCTAGGTGGTTTGAAAAAAATGGTGAAATTGAAAAAATTGTTAAAATGTTTATTAAAATTAAATATGTACAAGTCAGGGCTACAAAGCTGCTACGAAGAGCCTGAGCAAAAAAAAAGTATATATAATTATGATGATAAACATACTTGTAGTCTTCATTAGCAACTGTGAATATGAATGCCTCCATAGGGTTCCAAGACAAAGCATTGGATCTTAGTTCCATCACCACTTTCCTCAGTGGTCCAGACTCACGGCAGTCATACAGAATCACACTCCTGTCACTTGCACATGATGCCAACAAATTGTGTTCTACCTGAAAATATATATTTAAAATATTCTTAAGAAAATATACCACCATAACTATGCATAAAATTTAACATAAAAGCTAAAATAAGATTTATCTTAGGAAACAAATTGTAACTCCATATCACAATCAAGAGTTATTCATAAAAAACCAGAAGTCTAAATTCATCTGACTGGGCAGCTTAACTTTATTATTTGGTTCTTCTTTTCAGTGTCCACCAATAAACAAAACCATAGTATAACTACTTCATATGATTTTTTACTAAAATGGAACTTCATTATTTACCTTGCATACTCATTAAGAATACATACACATAAATACACATCATCAGCCCTGTATATAAACTAGCCCACTGCTGGGCACGGGCTTCTTCTCATTATGAGAAGGGTAAGGCCATAGTCCACCACGCTGGCTAAGTGTGGCTTGGCAGACTTCCCATGTCTTTTGAGAACTTTATTGGGAACTTTCAGACATGCAAGTTTCCTCACCATGTTTTCCTTCACCATTAAGCAAGCGATAATTAACTATTTAATATGCACATAACTTTGAAAAGTCATTGGTGCACGCCATGGATTCGAACCCAAGACCCTCTGCATAGAAGTCCGTCTGTCATACATATAACTAAAATTACTGATTGAGGTTACCTGGTTGAAAGATACATGATGCAGACTGTCCACTCCCCACTTGAACACCTTCACTGGCTCATTTCTGGTGTTCTCCCACAGTTGGCAGTGTTCACCACATGTAGCAAATATAGGTTTATTTCTGTGATGTGTTACACCAGCTACTACTGACATACTTAGTAGAGTATTTACAGGTTCTTCATCCTCTGGTGAAACTACCTCAGACTTCCATGTTTTTATAGTTTTGTCATCACCAACACTAGTAAATGTATCTCCATTAGGGGTATAGCATAATGAGCGCACCCAGCCCTCATGAGCTACAAAATTTCTTGTACATTTCCTTACAGCTAAGTCCCATACGCGAATTTCTCCGTCAAACGCTCCACTCGCTAAAACCGCGAGTCTGCTCGGATGTTTTGCTAAACTAGAGACTCCGTCTCGATGCCCGTCAAGATTACCAATGAAAGGTTTGGCGAAAACTCTTTCAAGCTTTACGGCGTTCATCGCACGCACATATTCGCGCGGCGCTTCTAATGGATGTAAACTTGGATCATAGTTCCTCGGTACTGAAATATACATTATGAATAAAAAACCATCATACATAATGACATAATTATAATAAACAATGTAATAACAATACTTACATTTATGGATGTCTCTTTTCGTAGCACGCAAATAGTCATCTGGATTACGACTGATAACCTTTATTTTCACCTTAGACATACTTTAATTCGTTAATTTAAAAGTGTTTACTTATTAGTGTATGATATGTTTATCAAATAATGGTAAGGCTGGTAAATATTGAATATTATTTACAAAGCAACAAGCATAACCTCAAAATAAAATTTACCACCTATGACATTGACAACACTGCACTGACTGCACGTTGACGTTTCTAGGGATGTCCATAATTGTAAAGAATAATTCTACGAAAGTACTTGCTTTTCAAGTAGTCAGTTAGTCACCAGCACAACTTCGCCAACTTCAGGTCTCAAGCCTCAAGTCATGAAATAAAAATATTAATAACTCATTTTCGATAAGAAAGTATCTAATGGAACCTTTTGTGTATAATATACGTGTGCGAAACGAGTCGACTAATTGATTAGTGGGTCATATTGATTACTAAGATTCATCTCTATTCCAGTGATGCCAGATGAAAAATCCTGCTCAACTATTTGGGTGTATTATAGCTCAGATGTCGCTCATTAGGTCAAATACGTTAATATTATAAACATAAAATGTTTGAAAGAGACGTTAGAAAGACGTTTAAGTAGTAGCATCGGTGGCCTCGTTGCGATTTCACAGTAATATTTCTGTGAATTAGTTATATGTATTTTATTATTTAAAAACACATTTATATTAACATAACATCATATGAAGGTATTTAGATTAGATTATTCTTTATTGTACACCTTACAAAAATTACATTAAAAAACAAAACAAAACGCTGAAAGCGATCTCTTCCAGGCAACCTTAGGGTGGACAGATGGTAAATAAGCCTAGTGCGATAAATGGTGCAGTTTCAAAGACAACCAGCATAATCTGAATAATTATACTAACTAAAATACAAGAAGTTCATAGACATACACAAACATATATACCTACATACACACATACATTCATACTGTTACGAATTCAAAATAACGCCATCTATCGGTGAATGGGAGAACTAGATGAGATAAGATGTATCGGTGGTTTAAAGCTGTTTCATCTATCCTCTAATAGATGGCGTTGCTGTAAATAGAACAAACTAGAATGACCGCAAGCTACCAGAACTTTCGTGATGAGTCTCGAAAATACTAGTTATGTGTTCCGGCCGGTATAAATACCACGCAGACGGGCGAGAAGAGACAGTAATAATTGAATATCGGAGCGATAATCATCAAGCGAAGGGAAGTAAGTCGGAGTGTTTAGTGGTGTTTCTAGTGGTGTGAAATAAGTGTGTTTTTATTAGTGTTGAGAAATTAAGTGTGTGTTTCTAGTGTTTGTGTTAGTAAATAAAGTGCAGTTTTTCTGGCATAGTGTGTATAATTTATCACCGAACCCCAGCTCGTAACAAATTGGTGTCAGAAGAAAGGGATAAATTATGCCGGTTATGCCGAAGGAAGAAACTGAAGGTGTGCGTACCAGGATCCAGCGCCAGCAAGACCTGGACCAGAGACGCTTCGGAGACGTTCCTTCTCCATCGCCTGGTGGACCAGGCGACTCTGCGGCTGCAGTGGAGCCTGCAAGCGCCACACACTCCGTGACGGTGCCCGACATCGCGGCTCTGATGGCGTTCATGCAGGAGCAGGCCCGCCGTCAGAAGGAGCAGGCCCGCCGTCAGGAGGAGCAGGCTCGCCGTCAGGAGGAGCAAGCTCGCCGTCAAGAGGAGCAGGCGCGCCACCTGGAGGAACAGCTACAGCGCGACAAGGAGGAGCAGGCTCGCCGTCAAGAGGAGCACGCGCGCCGCCTGTAGGAACAGCTACAGCGCGACAAGGAGGAGCAGGCTCGCCGTCAACAGGAGCACGCGCGCCGCCTGGAGGAACAGCTACAGCGCGACAAGGAGGAGCAGGCTCGCCGTCAACAGGAGCAGGCTCGCCGTCAAGAGGAGCAGGCGCGCCGCCTAGAGGAACAGCTGCAGCGCGACAAGGAAGAGCACGCCCGCCGTCTGGAGGAACAGCTGGTGCTCATGAAGGACCTCAGCGCCGCAGTGGGAAGGACTTGAAGGCGGTCAAGGAGGAACTCCAGCAGCACGAGGCCCGTATCAGCGACATTGAGAAGCGTGTACATGACCACCACGAGACCTGTGTTGCTGAAGTGGAGAAGAAATTGCGTGGGCTCGAAGTGACACCAGCGGCTGTAGCGCCCTCACCTCGTGGATTTAAGGTTCCACCATTTGATGGCTCGTCATCATGGTCTGTGTAGTGTATGTAGGTTGTATTTAAATAATAAGTCTCTTATTATAATATCGTTTACTTTAATTATACAATCTCACAAACTAATATTCCTAGAAACTGGCTTTTGTTTTTCGGTCGACATGGTAGTCATAGAGACATAGAGCTATATCGCCTTCGTGTAGTCCAGACGATGCCAACTAAAGAGTATTGTGCCTAACACTCTCTCCCTCATTATAATTATTACGTTACAGGTTCAGGCGATTTGGCGGTCTTCTGATTCTATTACTACGGCGTGGTGCCATCTCTGCGGCGGCTGGTGTATCTTCGGATGCTGGTGTATGTTCCTGCTGTAAGGCACTCGCCTGCTCTGACTGTTGTGGTTCCTGTTGAACTTCTCTAGGTATCTCTATTGTTTCAGGAACTAGCGGCTTCTTTGCCTCTTGCACTGTTTCGTTCATCCTTACTGGACTAGGCTGCACTGGTGTCTCAATATTGTGGTCGCTTTGGATAGGTGTAACTTCTGGTTGCTTTGAATTATGACTGTAGGTCATCTGCGGATTCTCTCTCATGCATGCAGTCTTTAAGATTTGATCCACGTGTCTTTGGTGTATCTTGCCATCTACCTCTACCTCGTAATGTAGTTTCCCTATTCTGCTTCTTATGTGTCCGAATTTCCATTTATTGCTGTCATACATTCTTATCTGTACTCTATCGCCCTTTTCGAATTCTTTACGTACTTTAATTTCTTCATTTTTGGATTCTTCTGCCTGTTGTCTCTTTACCAAATCAATCTTCGTTCTGTATAGTCTCTTGAACATCATCTCAGCTTCGCCATTCGTCGCTGGATGAAAAGGTGCTGTGAACTTAGCCTGGATTCCATTTTCCTTCAGAAAACGTTGCATTTCCTCTGATCTGAATTGTCTTCCGTTGTCAGAGACCTGTGTGATTGGTAGACCGAATGTTGTATATATCTTTTTTAATATGTTAATAGTAGCTGTAGCTGTTATGGATGTTGTGGGTACGACCTCTAGCCACTTTGTGTAAGCATCCACAACAATCAGGAAGTATTGGTTCATGAATGGTCCTGCATAGTCAATATGTATGCGGCTCCATGGTTCCTTTGGATACTCCCAGGTATGTATTGGTACTTTAGTAGGGTTCTTCTGCATCAAACAACACTCTTTGCATTGCTTTACCATGTGTTCAATGTCTGAATCAATATTTTTCCACCACACGTAGCTTCTTGCTAGTGCTTTCATTTTTACAATACCTGTATGGGCAGTGTGCAGTTCTTGTAAGATCTTGGGTTGTAGCTTCTTGGGAATAACTATTCTTATGCCATAAAATATGCAGTTACCTTGTAAGGAAAATTCATGGAGTCTTTTAGAATCTTCTTTGCCCGACTGAATGTCAATATAAAGTTTTTGTAATTCTGTATCTTTAGCAGTGGCTTCTTTAATTTCTTGTAAAGTTATTGGCATTTCAGCTATTTGATTTAAATAGTATGCATCATCATCTGTAAGATTGTCTTTATTGGTATTATGAGAATTTTTTAATCTTGAAAAATAGTCTGCATTTGAATGTTCAGAAGTCTTACGTAGCTTTATTTCATAGTCAAAACCGGCTAAAAAATTAGCATAGTGTACCAGTCTAAACGCTGTAGTAGCTGGTGTAGCTTTCTCTGGATTTAGGATTCTTGCCAGTGGTTGGTTATCTATGATCAGTATGATTTTTCTTCCATAACAGTATTGAAAGAATTTCTTGAGTCCCCATATTAGTGCAGTTGCTTCTTTATCTATTTGGCTGTAGCCTTTTTCCGCCTTTGTAAGGGATCTTGATGCGAATGCTATTGGTCTTTCTGTTTTATCTGGCATAATATGTGACAACACGGCTCCCAATCCGGTTGGAGATGCATCTGTGGCAAGTGTAACAGGTAAATTGTCATGAAATGGTATGAGTACCTTCTCTCCCCAAATCTCATCTTTTAATTCTTGGAAAACCTTCTGACATTCTTTCGTCCATATGAATTTCGTATCTTTCTGTAATAGTTTGTAGAGTGGATTTAGCTTCGATGCCAAGTTGGGTATAAATTGTTGGTAATAGTTGATAAGTCCAAGAAAAGTGCGAAGAGATGATACATCTGTGGGACAGGGACTGTTCTTTATATCATTTACTTTTTCGTCTGTAGGATGTAAGCCTTTTTCATTTATTGTATGTCCCAGGTAAGTGATAGATTTTTGGAAAAATTGACATTTCATCTTATTAAGGCGTAGACCACATTTCTGTAATTTCTGAAATACCATTCTGATTCTTTGTAATAGTTGTATGTATGTTTTTCCTTGTATGGCAATGTCATCAAAGAAACATGCTGTACCTTCCATACCCTGTAGGGTTTGGTCCATATACCTTTGCCACACATTTGGAGCAATTTTCACTCCAAACATTAATCTTTTTACCTTGTAGGTCCCCTTGCATGTACTTATGGATTGCATCTCTGCAGTCTCTTCATTAGTTGTCATATGTAAGTAGGCCTGATTTATATCTAGTGTGCAAAAATACTTTCCCCCACTTAGCTTTGAAAATACTTCTTCTATTCTTGGTATTGGGTAATTATCATTCTCCAAATTTTTATTCAATGTTGCTCTATAGTCAGCACATAATCGGACTTTTCCATTTGGCTTGATTACCGGAACTACTGGTGTACCCCACTGTGAGTAAGTAACCTTTTCGAATATGCCTGCGGCCTCTAATCTGTCAATCTCATTTTCCACTTGAGTTTTGATTGCGAATGGTACTGGACGAGGTTTCAGGAATATGGGTACTGCTCCCTCCTTTAATTTGAATGCAGCTTGATAATCATTTATTTTCCCAATCTCTTCTGAAAACAACTCTTTATATTCTTCTAGTAATTTGTGTAACTTTTCTATGAATACTTTTTCTGTAATATCATTTTCTTCTTTATTGATGGTGTTTATATCAAATGTTAGATTAAGATTTCTTATCCATTCTCTTCCCACAACTGGGTCAACTTTCCTATCAATTACAAAAATTCTTCCTTGTATTTCTTTGCTTTTGTATGTAATATTTAGGTGAGCAGTTCCAATGGGTTGTATTATTTCACCAGTATATGTTTTCAGTTTAACCGATATTTTGTTTAGTTTCAGGTTACTGAAGTGGTATTTAAAAAAATCTGTAGAACATGTAGTAACTGCCGCTCCTGTATCTAATTCCAAGGTAAGTGATTTTCCATTTAATTTTAGTGTAATGTTGAATTTATCTGTATTATTATTTACTTCCATAGGTATTTTATGTATTTCATATATTTCTTCTTCACTATCAGATACTGAAGATTCTCTATCCAGTTGCAATTGTTTCTGATCTTTGAAGCAAACTGACTGTAGATGTCCTCTTATTTTGCATTTCTTGCAAAATAATTTATGTTGGAGTTGGCACTGATTTGCTTTATGGTTTTCTTTTCCACATCTAAAGCACTTAGTTTTTCTTTCCTTTGAATAGTTTGTGTTTGTACTTAGTTTATTGTATGTATTTGTACTCGTCTTGTATTTGTTTACTGATAATTTATTTATATGTATTTCTTGACCCATTTCTTTAGTATCATATTTAGAAGTTTCTATAGCCATAGCTATTTTCATTATATCCTCAAATTTGGTTTTAGGTGATTCTTGTAATAACCTTTCTTTAATTTCTGGATTGCGCAGACCTCTAATGAATTGTACCCTGAGGTGCGTCTCAAAGGTTGAGCTTTCACAATTATTGCATGTGAATTTACACTTTCCACCAATTTCTTTCAATGCTGCTACATAATTGGCTATACTTTCACATTCCTGTTGCACTCTGAGACAGAATTTGTGCTGCTGTGCTACCTCCCCCGGCTCAGGTGATATATGGTTTCTCAATAATTTGACAAGGTCTACAAATGACTTAGATTCTGGGGATTCCGGTGTTGTAATGTTTTTTAAGATTTGGTAATATTTAGGTCCAATGCAATTAAGAAATATTTGTAATTTTGTTGAATCGTCAACGCCTTTCAATGTAATGTAATTCTGTAATCTTTGTAAGTAGCTTTCAAACGACTCATTTATTTCATCATATGGATGTAATGTAATTCCACTTACTTTACTAGCGCTTTGGTTTAGTAGCACTTTTTGTAGGTTTGCTTGTTGTTCTTGCATGCCTTGCATCGTTTTCATCATCTGATTTAGTACGGCTGACAGTTGTTCCATTTTGAATTTTATGTAATATTTTTTTTGTGGAGCGGGCTATCATTACAGGATAGAAGGGGCCCTTGGATATCAAGAATATCGTTGGGAAAACTAGTAGGTACCTACGTGCCAACGCCCACTTTCCTTGTTTGACCACGGTTTCTTGTGAGTTCGTATTTTTCCTTTTTCTCGACCCTCGTCGCCATAAACTGTAGTGTATGTAGGTTGTATTTAAATAATAAGTCTCTTATTATAATATCGTTTACTTTAATTATACAATCTCACAAACTAATATTCCTAGAAACTGGCTTTTGTTTTTCGGTCGACATGGTAGTCATAGAGACATAGAGCTATATCGCCTTCGTGTAGTCCAGACGATGCCAACTAAAGAGTATTGTGCCTAACAGTCTGCATACAAGATACAGTTTGAGGCTGTGATGCGATCGAATGGGTGGACCAAAGAACAGGCCTTAACCGCCCTAGCCTTGGGCCTTCGCGACCGGGCCTTGACGGTGTTGGAGGCACTCGGGCAAGACGTCACCTACGAAAAGCTCCTGGAGGCGCTGGAGGCGAGATACGGTGACGCGCACCTTGAACACGTTTATCGTGCTCAGCTGAAGGACAGGACACAACGCACCGGAGAAACTCTGCAGCAGTGGGCTCTAGAGGTGGAAAAGCTGGTCAGGAAGGCATAGCAGTCGTCGCCTGCGCTTATTGACGGGAACCTCGTACAGGCGTTTACGGATGGGATCCGGGACCTGGAGGTAAGAGCAGCAGTGAGGCTTGGGCATTTCAAGGACCTCAAGGACGCTTTAGCCCACGTTCTGGAGGTGGAAGCAGTGCGACGCGACGATCGAGGTCACCACATCAGGGAAGTTGTGTCGTCACCTCGGTGCTACAACTGCGGAGAAAGAGGCCATATCCGCTTGAGCTGCCCAAAGCGTAGGCAGCCTGGTGACACCCTGTCTCCACCAAAGGGGTCGCCTGATGTGCCCGCCAGGTAGCGAGAGCAGGGAAACGAGTAGAAGCCAGGACTGCGGGGCGGGTGCTGGCTGGTAATGGAAGAGCCCCAAGTATCTCGATCTCGCAATCATGTGACGGGAACAGCCTGATCATCGAAGGCGAAATTAACAGAACACCATGCAAGCTGACATTGGACACGGGTGCTTCTCGAACAGTCATCGGTTTCCATCTGGCAAGACGGGTTCTTCGGGGCTGCTTCAGGAACAATGAAAGTGTGAATCTGAGAACAGCTACCGGTCAGCCCATACCAGTCCGAGGTGAAATGGAGGTGGATCTGAAGCTAGGCAACAAAGTTTACCGTCACAAAGTCATCGTAGCCGATATAGTGGACGACTGCATCTTGGGCCTAGACTTCATGCGGAAGTATCGCTGCGAGATCGATGTTAATCAGGGAGTGTTGAAGTGTGGCTCGGAAGAAGTCTTCATGGAAGGTGCAACTTCAGGAAAAGTGTACTGCCTGAAGAATGTCATTCTTCAACCGCGGTTGGAAACGGTTGTACCAGTTTGTTTACCAGAGAATTCTGGTCGAGGGAACCGCTGCGTACTAATCGAAGGCCTAGAGAAAGAGGCCTCGTGGAAGATTGCACGAACCTTGGTAAGGGGTACCAAAGTTTCATCAGTACGCGCACTAAATGCAAGTGACAAGGAAGTGTCGCTCAAGAATGGGACGGAATTGGGCACCTATGAAGGAGCGGCTTGGATACGTAGATGTCAAGAGCAACCTACCAGCGCCAAGGTTCAAGGTGTACGATTCGACGTGTCTTCACTTTTGGTGGACTGCCAGGGTGCCCTGTCAGATGAAGAGAAGACCAAGGCTGAGAGGATGTTAGACCGGTTCGCCGATATTTTCTCGACCAGTGATGCCGACATAGGGAAGACAGCACTAGTTCAGCACAAAATAAACACGGGAAGTGAAGCACCGATTCGCCAGCGACCAAGACGTGTGCCAGTGGCACGGGAACGTGAAGTGGAAGCTATGATCGACGGTATGGTGAAGGAAGGCGTAATTGAGCCTTCGTCCAGCCCGTGGTGTTCTCCGGTGGTGCTAGTTAAGAAGAAAGATGGCAGCATGCGCTTCTGTGTAGACTACCGCCGATTAAATGACATCACGAAGAAGGACAGCTATCCGCTGCCAAGGATCGATGACACACTGGATACTATGGGGCGATGGGGCGCACCACGATGATGATGTCATCCAAGTAGACCAGGCAGGCGTCTCCAATCAGTCCCATAAGCACTCGCTCCATCAGTCTCTCAAAAGTAGCCGGAGCGTTGCACAATCCAAAGGACTTGACGTTAAATTGCCATAATCCTTTGCCTGTGGAGAATGCCGTCTTCTCCTTGTCTTGGGGATCTATTTCCACCTGCCAGTAGCCACTTTTTAGGTCTAAGGTAGAAAACCACTTCATCCCCGTCAGCGTATCCAGTGTGTCATCGATCCTTGGCAGCGGATAGCTGTCCTTCTTCGTGATGTCATTTAATCGGCGGTAGTCTACACAGAAGCATCATTGTTCCTGAAGCAGCCCCGAAGAACCCGTCTTGCCTTAAAATCATCTGTTCATCCTGTCTATTCACATTGAGCGCATGCGAGAAACTAAAATCCTGAATGACCATCGCAAACAACGCTGGAAGCCGCGTCCAGCGTCAGCAGACGCCGGACGCCATCGGACGCGACCTACGGCGTTTGTTACAGACCACCGCCTAATACGTACAGGATTAGAAATGCTTCTAGTTTTAACATACGCACAAATTTCTACTTAAAGTATTACTTATTTAATATATGTATATGTTTTTTAATTCTAAAATCCTGGAGTTCTACTCGAACAGAATTGTAATTTATTTGCTGATAAATTTTACACAGTAGTGAGGCTTTTAATAAATTATTGTAAACAAGGATTATGTTTTTATTATGGTAATCACTTTTTCAGTATATTGATAATTGTAATTGGCAATTCATAACTGTTCCAATCAAACAAATAAATCAAAGTAAACTCATTAGTGGAATCTTATATGATTGTTTTTTTTTGTGATTTAGGGAAAGCCTAAACAACCAAATGGCAGCATTGACTTGACAAAAAAAAAAAGTGACCTATATTCAGAAATTGACAGATATTGTCAAAATTCATTCAGTGCATTTTGGGTTTTTATTTATAATCATCGAAATTGTTTCTTTTCAAATAGCTAGTGTTTGAAGTGACTTTATTTTTATGTATTGATTGATAATAAAACAAACAAATTAATGTAAAACTAAGGCAGTACCAGTGCTGCGGGGACGATTATTTCTTGAGGTAAATACTGTGCTTTTACTAAACGATAAAATTAATATTTATTAAAATTCTGACTGAAGTTTTAAAATTTTCCTGTTTAATTGATAAATAATACCTTTAAGTATTTAAGCAAAATAAGCTAAATAAATATAAGATTATTTTTGCGATGGTTATAGGCTCACTGTCTAAGCAACATTTATTTTTCGATTTATTTTACGTAATGTAGCGCGCGTTTTTTATAAGTAATCTATATATTAAAATCCGATATAAGTATTTAAATAATTGTTTACTTTGCTCAGTGTGTAGCCTTAGGGACAATATGGGTTTGATAAGTTACCCAGACAAAATGAAATGTATGTATGCTTTCATTAAATTTATGGGATGGTAAGGTTCTTTTTTTAAGGACTTACTTAATCCATTTTGAGCTAGGATTTAGTTGCAATTTGGTTCAAATACATACAGGAATAAAATAAATGCAAGCATATTATATGTATTCACAAATTACTCATACTGTTTGTAAGAAATAAATTAAATTCTTATTTGAGTGCTATATTTCTTTACTAAATACAGCATTTATAGGCAGGAATAGCCAAATGCATGGAAATCGGTTGCTGTTGCTAAATGGGTAGCTGTTAGGTACTGCAAAAAGTATGGTTGATAAACTATGTATTTCACTATGAAATATTTTTGGTAATTCTAAGGGTAGCCTTGAAAGGTATAATTTTAACCGATTTGTTGCGGATGACACACCATGCGTGCCATCGATTTTTTTATATGTGGCGGAAGGCACGCTCGTCGTGTCATAAATTTTTTTTTTATAACTTGCTCAAATTATGTTATTGGACGATTTATCCAAGACAAAAGATATTCTACATGCCCACGGCCTTGGTTTCTGGATATTTTGCGCATCTGAAATTTTCAGGGCTAAAAACGAATTGGTTAAGGCATTTTCCATCAATGCATAGCAAATATTGATGTACTAAATTTGTTGCTATATTGAGTCTAATTTTATTAATTATCATGAAATATTGCTTACCCTTTTACTTCTTTAAAATTAAGATTCTTTTGTAACTTACTACTAAAAAATGTTACCAAATTTAACTAATTAGGTAGGTTATTATTTATTCGCTTTTGTACAAAGGAGTACCTTAAGAAGTAAGAATGGCTGAGACATTGAAGGCACATGCTGTTGAGTATGCTGCTATCATAGCCGAACATCTACTGTACTGGTTAGTAGTATTTTGGAAGTTTTAGAGGTCACCTCGCCATTGCCAGCGTGATGATCGCCTTTGTCGAGAGTGAGCAACATTTTTTACAATTTCAGTGAACATTTCTATACATTTCCTCCATATTAATTGACAAAGAGCATATTTTCCCAAATTACAATCGAAACCTGTGAACTACGAGTTACGATTGTTAACAATATCTACAGTAGATATTGTTAACAGTCGTAAGTCGTAACAGCCATTAGATAATCCACTGGTCGGCAAAATACACTCCAGGACGTGGAGTTGCGGAAACAGCCCATCCTACCAAGTACTGGTCGGCATGTAGGTAAATTGTGTCGTACAGTATAGAGCAGGTAGGCAGTATAATAAGTAAAGTATGTCATTACCAATACGATTATTTATACATTAACCTAATGGAATGGAAGGAAAGAGGAACCCACCACGCACCCTCGGATTGCCCACCCCAACTATTGCAATAGAAAAAGGTTGACAATACCGAACTCCTCTAAAGACAAAGGATAAGGGATATATGGAAGAACCAGGACCGATGGGCAACGACTGACGAGCGCCTAGTCGTTGCCCATCGGTCCTGAGGATGCCTCGTGGAGAGGCGAAACACGTGTCGAAGCATTGTCGGCGCATAGAACGGGATACTGCACGTCAGGTATTTTCCTGGAACCCATTTCCGCATTATTCCATATATACGTTATCCTTTGTCTTTAGAGGAGTTCGGTATTGTCAACCTTTTTCTATTGCAATAGTTGGGGTGGGCAATCCGAGGGTGCGTGGTGGGTTCCTCTTTCCCTCCATTAGGTTACAATGGAGTTCCGCCAAGTAGCGCCTGATTCAATCAACTATATTTATACATTGTATACAATATTATGTTGATTTTGTCTTTAATACAAATATTAGGTCAATCTAAAGCCGTGGGCAGATGAAGTTTTGGTGGTTCCGACCATTCTAACGATCTTTAGGTTTCCGTACCTAAGCTAAGAAAAGCTTAAGGTGAGAAAAGTAAAACTTCTACATTTACGGTAAATGGCCATGTAGGTATGCCGCAAACAACGCATATTTAGATTTCGACACTGTCAAGGATATCAAAATTCATAGGGTATTTCCCGTTGATCTAGTACTATGAAATTTGGCATCTGAAATCTATATATTTGTTATTAAATCATATAAAATATGGTCTTAAAATCAGTTGAAATAAAAAATCGAAGTTTATTAAGAGTTTATTTCAAACATATTTAATTTATTTTTACGACCCTTATAGTCTTATTTATAAATAATGAAAAAAATACGGTACTTATTATTAATTTGTACGGAACCCTCGGTGTGCGAGTCCGACTTGCTCTTGTCCGGTTTTACAAATATATCAAATGAAATTCTAACAATTTTATGGTTAATTACCATGGTCAATACAACTCTCGTTACAAATATTTAATCAAGAGCCACAAAGAACAGTATCCACCTAAATGGGTATCATAGTAATTACAAGTATTTAATGACTGTATGTACGTAGTAGTGGTTCAAGGGGATGCTTCGCCATTTAGCACTCCATCCAAAGTTGTGGGTTAGATCCTCACACGAAACAATATATATTGTGTGTGCCACAATTTATTGTTTTTGGTTTTAAGAAAAAATATTACATTACAATTTCGACAACTGTGTATCTCAATAAGAAAATTACGCCGAACAGCACTCTTCACCACACAAAATTAAATTAATCACTGACTCATAGAAATAGATATAATTTACCACTGACCCAACACAAAACAACCAATGTGGCGGCGCGGCACGACAAACGCATTTATTGTGTATTCAGTATTTACGCGATAGTACCGAAAATAAAATTTACAGTAGGTACATTAACATTTCGACAACTGTCTCCTGTCTCGAGTCTCGAAAAGAATGGCCCGGGACCCGAGACGACTAAATTTACAAAAATTCTCGGGTCTTCTATACACGAGACAACCCGAGACTCAAACCCAAGTCTAAAATATGCCCATCCGTGTAGTTGGACTGTAGCAATATGATAATAATTGTTCCCTGCCTGAACAGTTTGTTTATGAACCCTTGAAATCGAACTAATTAAGACAAGAATAATTTGCTGACACTGATGACATTCTGCCTTTCATTCTTCTTTCTCTTAGCGTTATCCCAATGTTTCAAAGTTTCAATCTGGGGTCCGCTTTCTAGTCTAACCGGATTTCGCTGAATATTAGCTTTTCCACGGAGCGACTGCCTGTCTGACTTCCGCATCCCGAAGGGATAGCGATATTCCATGGTTTAGACTAGTGTCAGTTTATTTAGAAGGTACTGACGCCCTGTAACGACTGTCAAAGATCTTCATGACAACCGGGACCGACGGCTTAAAGTGCTCTCCGAGGCACGGGACAAGCGATAATTAACAATTCAATACGCACATAACTCCGAAAAGTAATTGGTGCGCGCCGTGGATTCGAACCCGGTACCCTCTGCATGGCAGTCTGTTGGTATATCCACTCGTCTATCGCTGCCTTCCACTCGGCTATCGCTGCCTCCACTCTGCGTACATTCTGCCTTTCATTAGAGTACATAATATACCTAGTTACCTTGTCTACATAATATGTTTTATATTTTATTTAATAATCCATCCAATACAATCCTTTAAACTTTTACATATAGTATAAAATTATTCCATATGTCCTGCAAATCAAAAGTCACAAGTTGACTGCAGCGCCGGGTACCAGGTGCAGATGCATTTACAAGAACACATTGATTCTAATAAAAATCCAAAAATAGGTTGGACAAGTGACTCCGTATCTTAGATTCCAATTATAAGATTATCTGCAACCGTCTTTTTCGATTTTATCACACAAAGTTACAGGGTATAATAAAACTTTGTGATTAGAAAATTCGCTCCACTACATCACTTTTAGTTTACTTATGCATTTTATATAAGTAGAGTTGTCATAAGGGTTACACGGACCCCAGTTAAGGCAAAGAGTTAGCAGGATAAAGAATTATCCAATTTTTTTTATTGTTGTTACAAATCGCATCAAATTGGCAACGGTGTTACATTAAAACGGAGCATAAGTACCAATTAAACATATAGGTACACCGTGCTTTTTAAGTCAGTGTTTCCCGTTAAGTATGTACTCAGCCCATTACTTATATAGAAGCTACCTATAATATTTATTTTACAAAATATACCTACAATTTTTTTTTTCTATTTTTTTTTCTCTAAAATCAGCATTTATAGGATTAAATGTGTCGTAAACGAAGAGTAAGCTACTTTTTAGGTTATTAATAAAGTGCATTGACCTTACGAATCGACCGTAACGTATGGTAACGTTGTTATAAAAAAAATTAGGAAGCGCCTTGTTCTTAGTGTTCCTACAATCAAATCGATCATAAAGTCCAACGACCATATGATTAACGATACGATCTATGACAATACATTATTTTACCTGTTAATATCTGTATTGCATATCAGTAATCTTAAACGTACCAGGAATTTCCAAATCTCTTGTAATTCCGTTTACTGAAATAATAATTGGCATCAGTTGCTTATTTTCTTGACGAATTTTTTATGATACCTAACAATCAGGATGCACATTTTATTCTTATTTTTTTCTGCCGAACAAATTGAATCCATGCTGCCTGATGTTAAGCAGTCAGTGAAGTCCCATTGTGATGGCCATCATCCCAGCAGCCAGCATGGCATTATGGCATGATGGCCCTCACCTTGACGGCCTTGAGTTAAGCTTTTTCACGCCCCGCTTAAAGGACCCAGGATCATAAGTGGAGGGAAACACGTGGACTGGTCAAGGGTTCCACATCTTAATGGTACGGCAGAGATAAGAGGCGCCGAACCGTTTGGTGCGTGACGGTATCTGTTCTACCGTGTAAGAGTGGCACCTCAACCCAGCACGTGTCGTTCGGGATAGGAAAGGAGAGGGTGGGATTAGTTGAAAGAGCTCTTCGGAGCACTCACCGTGATAGATGCGGTAGAAGACAGCCATTGAGGCCACGTCTCTGCGTAATTGCAGTGACTCAAGAGTCTTAGTGGCCTCTGGATCCCCGATGATACAGACAGCACGCCGCTGCAACCTATCGAGGGCATCCAATAAGTACTGAGCGGAGCCATTCTAAAGGTGAGAGCAGTATTCCACGCAGGAGCGAACCTGGGTCTTGTATAACAGACACAACTGCTCCGGCGTGAAAAACCTTCTCACCTTGTTCAGGACTCCGAGTTTCCGAGATACGGATTTGATGACACCCTCGATGTAGTTCTACTGGTTGAGGTTTCTGCGTATGTCCATATCTAGGATATTGAGGCTGTCTTGAATCGGTAGTGGAGTGTCCAGAAGAGAGGGATGGGGAAGGAATGGAGATACCTTGGCTGAGAATGCGCAAACCTGTGTTATCTTGGCGTTGAACTCGACCAGGTGCTCATCACCCCAATGCGAGATGCAATTCAGAACCCGGTCAAGCTCAGCAACAAGTGTTCGCCTATACTCCTCAGTATCGGCTTGCTTAGCCGCAGGGTGTCCGAGATATCGCCCATGTACAGTACTGTCATCTGCATAGCAATGTATGCCCCACAAGCCGAAAAAGTGAGCATATCATTGATATGCAGAAGACAAAGCGTGGGCGATAACACGGACCCCTGAGGCACACCAGCATTCAGCTGGAGAAACTTTGATGATTCACCGTCACAAAGGACTCGTATACGGCGCTCATTCAGGAAGCTGGCAACCCAGTTGCACAATCGAGGCGGCAAGCCGTAGGCTGGAAGCTTGGAAAGAAGCGCACGATGCCAGACTCTATCCGAAGGCTTTGGAGATGTCAAGACTAATAGCCAACGACTCCCCATGCCTGTCCATCGCCTCACCCCAAAGGTGAGTGACATACACTAGAAGATCACCCGTTGATCGTTTCGGTCTGAAGCCATACTGACGATCACTGATGAGAGAGTGATCTTCTAGGTAGCGAACGAGTTGGTTGTTGATTAGTCGTTCAAACACCTTGCAGAGGATAGGGGTGATAGCAATGGGTCGATAGTTGCCCGGATCAGAACGATCCCCTTTCTTGGGAATCGGTTGTACGTTCGCCGCTTTCCAAGCCTGCGGCACTACGCCAGAGGCATATGATAGGCGATACAGGCGTGTAAGCATTGGAGACAACTCGGCTGCGCATTTCCTAAGCACAACTGCTGGAATTCGGTCAGGTCCACTGACTTTCCGGACATCGAGAGATCGCAGTGTCGCGCGAACATCGCATTGCCTGATTTTAATATCAGGCATGGAGTGGCCGCAGTAGGGAATCGAAGGCGGCTGCGCACTACGATCATCGATTCGGGAGTTGGCCGCAAAGAGATCGACAAGCAGGTCAGCTTTCTCTTGCGGCCCATGGGCCAGTGATCCATCAGGTCATCGCAACGGCGGCAGTGAAGGCTGGCAGAAATTAGATTGCACGGCTTTGGCCAATCGCCAGTATCCACGGCTGCCCGTTCTTGACCAAACCGTGCAATGCGCTGTGCATCCGCTCTTATGTATGCCCTCTTGCAGACCTTGGTGGCTCTCTTTATAGGCTGCCTTTGATGAGATGGACATTCGGATCGCGACGAGACCGAGCCCTGATCCAAGCGCGGTACGCCGACTGTTTTTGTTTAACAGCATCGGCACACTCGCGATCGAACCAGGTCCGTAAGCCGCTGCTGCTGGAGACGTCAGTGGATGGAATATAATATTCCATACCCAACATGATTTCCCCAGCAACAGCAGACGCACTCTCCGACAGATCCCACCAAAGCAGCGTTGAGACCACGGGATGGACGCATAATGTCTCGCAGGCCATCCCAATCCGTTGACGAGTAGTGCCACAAGCGTCGCTTTGCCTGCACTGGTTGTGGAGGTGAAGCGAATGGCACTGTAGTGCGAACCAGACAGTGGTCGGAGGAACCCAAAGGGGCTTGTACCGTCACACTGTACTGGGCCGGGTCACTCGTCAGCACAAGGTCTAACAACGAGGGCGCTTGACCCGATATATCTGGTATCCTGGTGGGCTGGAGTACCAGTTGAGCCAGGTCATGCGTTAGAGCGAATGCGTGAGCAGCTCGTCCCGCGTGGTCTGTTTTGGAAGAGGCCAGCCAGGTCTCATGGTGGGCATTGAAATCTCCCAAAAAGACCAACTCGGCGGTCGCAAACTGCTCCTGCGCATTATCTGCTGCCTGACTTAAGTAGTCAAACAGTCGAGTTGTCTCGGCATCTCCGGTATGGGAACGGTAAAGGCACACGTAAATACGGGCCAATGAACCCAGACATACGTGTACCCAAAGGACAGAAAAGGACCGGTCCTCTAGGCAGCGTAGACGTCGACAGCAAATATCCACTCTGACGAACAAGCATACCCCGGCTTTTGCGTGGAAGTTATCCTCCAGTGCATAACCGGGATAAAGCAAATAAGTCGTGTCGTCAGGACGGCGTATTTGAGTCTCGGTCAAGAAAAGCATGGCCGGTCGGGCCGTCTCGAGATGATGGTGGACGGCGTTGAGGTTCGAATGGAGTCCGTGGATGTTAGCGGACTCCACCTCAAAAAGTGAGTTGGTGGGGAACGAAGACTCCGCTGTTTGACCGGAACCATTTCTGGGAGCTGCCATTGAAGAAGAAAAGGGGGCGTGAAAAGAGGAGGCAGTCAACGCAGCAGCGCGTGACAAAGCGCAGAGTATTGTATTGCCATTATACTGTGAGGTATAGCGGTGGCCGACCCGCCGGACGGAAGGGCCCCCGTACCTTCCCAGAAGTGGTCCGGGTCCGGGTCCCACCGTCCGGTCACCAACCGGCACGACGAGCCACCCCGAGATTATGCGCGGCCTGGTGGGGCAGCCTCCCGAGATGGTTAGTCCCAGTTGGGCCCCTATACTATGCCGCGGGCGGCCAGCGGCACCACCGTTTCTACGGGTCTCCCTGGCCGGCGAGTCGACCCACACTACCCACACAATGACTCCACGGATACTCTACTGGTCCTACGTATGCTGCGGTAACCGCCCCCTCAGCTAATCCTCCTCATCCTCTCCTCCTTCCCCATATGGGTAATGAGGAGAGGATGGGGAGGGTATGGTTGGGCCTCCGGCTCTCCCAATCACCGAACGAAACGCAACAGCATAGAACATACTGTTACTTTACGTCGATCTTCTGTGGGAGGGTGGTACTGCCCCGGTCGAGCCGGCCCATTCGTGCTGTAAACAGCGTGGCCCTACCACCATAAAAACTACAGTTTTGAAAGAGAAGATCTATAGCATATTATATACATATAATGGATGCACGGTGCACAGATAGCTTAACGAATGCCCTTATCTAATAATAATACAATTGCCTTATTGCTTTGTCATGACTTATTCAGGTATAATTACTTTGGTTCTGTATAACAAGCTGCAGGTACAAATACCAAGTAAATAAAGAGGTTTCAACAAACAGCGAATGACGTCAAACAACTAAAAGCTTTTTAAGAGCTTTCCCGAATTTGCAACGGTTTCCAATGAATTGTTGCATTCGCAATTACTTTTCTGAAGTCAACATTTGTAAGTTGACTTTAGGCAAGCAAGTCGTTATCCGACTGTTTATGTAATAACATGTTGGAGTTTTCCAATTAATTAATGTGAATATGCAATAGCGTCGTAAAAGTGAGCACCTAGATATTATATCCAAATTAAGCGATTGTTTTTCAAAAATTTGGCCTAAAGACTAAATATTTGTTTATTTGTGATGGCATTACGAACAATTGTATACAGTTGTTTGAGCAGATCTTTCTGGCAACAGTGATATGATATACCAAAACCATATGTGTAAACAAAAGTCTATTTTTGGGTAATATTATTTTGGATGACGTGTGCAGCCACAAGGCCTTGATGAGCCTACAGGAGACACGGTTTACAATTAATGCATAATTCGCATATTGTTACATCCAGTGACACAATAACTTCACGCAGTATGGTCGCAGATCAATGAAAATGTATAAAGCGTTCCCCTAATGTATATAGCACATTATTAATAAAGCACGTCATCTCGTCACAGCGGCAGTTAGATAAGGTCACCGGCTCGCTACTAGCTGCTGAATGGCAGTAGTTTGTTCGTTGAACCGCGAGCGGTTGCGCCGGCGCACGCTTCACTCTCTACAAATATATCCATTGCCCTAATTTTAATATTTCGATACATATTTTGATATTTTGATAAATATTTATCCCGATACCAATGTGCTTGTGAATAAATCAACCAGATCATTTAGGTTAATTAGGTAAGTCAAAATACCTATCTATTAACTTGTTATATTAATTAATTTATTGGCTGACCAATTGGCGTGGCGTACAAGAAATGATTTCGGCTGCAAAGCCATTAATTAAAGTAGATACCTCAGCTTAATTTACAAACTAAAATTACGGTATATTTGCTCAGCTAAATTATGTTTACTTGGGCTCAACGTGTACAGTTTTAATGAGTTCCTCTTACCAAAAATAATACTGAGAACAATGACGTGTTGCCGTTAAGTTTCTTCATTAGTATAAGCACCTACATATTATTGGTTTAAAACTGTTATATTTGTGTAAAGAAGTTCACTGTAAAAATATCATCAAATCCAGATTTTATTTAGGATACACATGTCAACAATAGTAGTAAACTTTTATTCTAAGCTAGATTTGTTAAGATGAAGTCTTCTGAAGAGTATGCTTTTAACTGACTTGATTGTTATGGACTGGAATAACACTGGCCGGTAAAATCCATGTTTATTATCGAAAGCTTACTTACAACTTTTGGTCTACTTAACGATAAAATAGTTATCAAAATTTATGCCACAGCACTGCAACCAAACCTGCAAAAACAGTAGAAAAAGAAAGTGCGCACATAGATTTACTTGTGTGAAGTCTTACTTTTACGGCCGGTTTCAATATTCGATCTATCTAAGAATTTGGAGATTTGAGATCCATTTTTGACATAAATGCCATACAAAATATGTCAAACATGTCATCTCTAATCTTCAAATGCATGGATGGATCGTGAGTACTTAGTGTATCGAGTTGATCAGCTGGTTTATATGTTAGCGAAGTAACTTCCGGAGAGTTCTAGAGAATTGACTCAGTGTTGTGGCATAATTTCAGATATCGTCATCCCATTTGTTATCATCATAAACTTAATGATAAAGCGGTCAGTCGCCACCCGGCGTGCGTACGCTCGCAGAATCACGTCCACCATCTTACTAAAACATGCTCAATTTTATTTTATTTAAAATATACATAAATATTACCAACTCGGGATTGTTATCCGACTCCTGCGCGTGACAATGTTTTAACTTATTTCCTTAAATTATATTTTTGTCGTGACATTTGAACACCGCAACAAATAAAATTAGGTACTGACTCGTTAGTTTTGGCAAAAATATGTTTGTTTTTATTAATGTAATTTTTCAAATTTGTCATTTGAGTGCGGCAAAACAAATAATTCACGTAAAACCAATGTTATGGGTCAATGATTGATAAAGGTTGAGCATTATTTTGTTTCTGTTCGTCTAAATTATTGAACGTTTACTCTCACATATTGAACTTTTTATGAGCTCTAAGTTTGGTTCTCATAAAGGCTAAAAGAATAATCCTTTAAAATACCGCAAGCAGTCAATGCCCGACCGTCGAAAATTCACACATTTGTTGAACAATAATGGAAAAGCTTTTAAGGCAGCTGTTTCCTCGATCTTTTGCATTTTTGAGCCGAAAATGCCAATTTGGTTGTAAATGCGTGTACGCAGTAGGTACCTTTTAGAAATCAGTACCGGAAAGTGTCGTTGATTTAGAACTACAACTGGCGGTCGTTAACACTCAAAACGATTGAACTACTCGAAACCAGTATCTAAATCAGAGGCCCAATTCGTGTCGTATCAAGATATTGTTTCGAAGTAGGTACATAATAATATATGTACTTATTATTATGTTCTACTGTTGTGATCGAGTCCATTTAACCAGCTACACAGAATCGCCGCATAACAATATCATCGATTTTAATATAATACTAATTCCTTGCCAAAATCAAACTGAGCAATGAAAAATCAGGTCATCGCGTAGTAGCACTACTAAAATTTTTATGTGTTCCATAGAACGATGCCCATCTGCATGATAATTTGTTATAAATATAATTTTAGTTCAAACACCATATGCTACCTGAGTGTGAGGTAACTTCATGTGGGTGTCGTTTAACATAAATTGGCCGGATAACCATCTCAAACGTCTCTGGGACACAAAAGCCACAAAGTTTTCAATTTTACTGTATCAAGAGAATCTTTAGATATGTCTAATATCTTTAAAGTCATCGTAAGCCTTCTAAGCCTACAAATTCGTATACAAATTTAAGTTCAGACAGTATTAGATAGGTATGAACTAAGGATTTAGGTAGTATAAGTTACTACAGACCTACCTACAGATACGTCTAAAGTTTTACGAAATATACCGGACCTACATAATTAGTAAGTAGTGCCTACATTATAAGAATTCGACCTATCCTACGAATAAACTTAACTTTATTCTAACTGGGTTTTCGCGAATCGGTTATTTGCATCAGATCCGTAAACTGACAGAGTCAACATTTAATTTATGCAAAGATTCACGCAAAATATGTATATATACTTGGCGAATCAAACTTATGAACCGTTATAATAACTACTATTATGTATTTTCCTCGGAATCCTGATCTAATATTATTTTACGATTATTATTATTAATAATAAATTAAGTTACGAATCGCGTATCGCTCATAGACATAAATGCCAATGACATAATTTATTATGAAAGTATAACTGGTTTTTAAATCGAATTTATATTTCTTTCCACAATCTAAAATTCGCAAAACACGAATTAGCTATTAGACTCTATTCGTATTTATCATATTGTAGTGACATATTGTCAGCATATTTGTTAATTATACAACGATATATTTCTGATAAAATTAGTAATAACACTTTTATCTTACGAAACTATGAAAAATTATAACCAACTCGAACCCACGTGTCAAATATTTAATTAATTTTCTCTATCAATCTTTGCAAATAAAAACATTACAATCTACATATATTAGCTACTTAAATACACATAAAATGTTAATAGGAATGTCTATGACGAAGCAACGATAAAATAGCAATAGGCAAAAATGCAGTTTGGCCATGCCATTCTCGTAGAATTTGCCTAAATCGGGTTTCGTTCGACATACTGAAAATTTGGATTAAGCTGCATTTCTCGAAATAAATTAAAGGTTAAAAATGTTGGTACTTACTAATAGCACTAACAAACAAATGGTAGTTACTTTTATAGCTCTTAGTTTGCTAGCATCTAAAAGCGAATAAACCTGATTGTAGAAGTGTCCTCAGATCATTGACCCAACAATGCATGCAACAACGGCCCACAATTTAACCTTAACCATCGATGTTGCCTATAAAATGGTGTAATTTTATAACTGCGGATGTAATTATAGGTACAAATACGCATTTAAAAGCTGCATTATTTACCACATAATCTAAGCCCATGCAATCAGGACCTATTACGAGTAGAAATAGCATTCGGCATTTTTTGTTAGAAGTACCCAAGTACCTACTCTATTGTACCTATGTTTGCACATTGCAAAAGAATCAAATTAATCCCTATCTATGTAAATGCCTACAGATTGTCAAACCACACCTTTTCCCATCATTCTCTGAAACGTTGCCTCATGGTCATATGTCAATAATATAAATACTTGAAATAATGTTGTCTAAATATTTGTCGTGCTTAAGGTCATAATGACGGTTTACCAAGAACGGAATTGCATGAATGATGTAAGCCAAACCACAAAGTAGCTGCCGCAGAAGATTTGTCACAGCTATCATTCCATTTCGAAATAGGCTAGGTGCAACATATTATAATTGTTTCTTCTGTTACAGATTGGCTAAGTCATGAAAATGGTTCCTAATTTGAGCATACTGCACGCAGTATGCTTTGTGCTACTCTTCAACTTTTGCGTGAGGACATACGCGGAGCTCTTCACGGCAATAGCAGAAGTCGAATATTTGCTAGAAACACACAAGAGGATAATAGACGATTTAGACTTTTACATCGATAAAGAAGAAAAAAGACTTTCAACTCTTAAAAGGTGAGAAATTTTATTTTGGCAATAATGGGTATATACTGTAGAAACTCCTTTTAGTAGACTTTAACCTAATGTGGAACATTTAATGTACAGGCATTTGAAAATCTACAAGAGAGAACATGAAAAAGCGATGGAAGACATTCCCAACTACTTGGGGAATCCAATCAACGCTTTCACCCTTATAAAAAGGCTGACGACTGATCTAGACCATATAGAAGATAGCATAAAAATAGGAACAGGTAAATATTTCGTAACTATTTTTATTTGGTAAATCGTGAGAATGAATTCTGTTAAGATGTATAAACACTAGCCAAAGGCGTTGACACTGATTGCTATTGTCGATATTATATGTATATTATATGAAGTTGACTTGTTTTTCGTATCAGCGAATTATGGGATCGGTATCATATATGCTTATAAATTATTATAAAAGTTCCACGAAACGAATAATGTGAATAATTGTTATAATCAGTGTCACAGGGCCGAAATAAAAAGATAATAGGCTTTTAAAGCGTGGAATTGTCTTATCAATAAAACAATAGAGTTCGCGTTCGCGAGAAACGGTAGAGGTATGTATCGCGATTAAAGTTGAATTATACCCACAAAGAATGACATGACAATGGGACAATACCATTAATCGTGTATTTTCTTGGGCCACTGTGGCCACAAAAATACGGATTAGCTCTCTTTATCGCTACTGTAGGACGCATTTAAATCACACATGGTATTCTAGAGATTTCAGTATGCATGCAGCGTGACTCAGTGATAAATATTTACGTCAGCGTAAAATAACTCCACAAGCTTGTAGTCATGCCGATGCACATTTCAAAATAGTGCACCTTATATACACATCTCTATATATTCAGATAATTTGATGAAATTTAAGGGCTGGATAAAAAAATACCGTGCTTTGCCTATTTATTCGAGGTTTACCAATTTCTGCACCCTTTAAAAGTTCTCATTTTATTAGTATTTTGATTGTACTTGCTTTGGTACTGGATCTAACGGCAAATAGCAACATCATCAAGACCGTAAGATTGTCAGTAAAAAGATTTTAGAACGGTCTAAATATTCGGTCAAACCTGGGAACAAAATTACCGTATTCTGCGTCAGACTACATGCTTAGTTGCTTATAGTGATATACACGTAGGCAATAATTTAACATTACTTTTGTCTTTCATTCAAAGCCAATTTGGCACGGTGCAAGTAAAACGCACCGAGGTGGAACATTAAATAAAGAAGTAGCATAGAAATTTAAATACAGTTTAACAATGTGTAACATTCGCGTAAACCCAAGAACATATTATTTTTAAAACGTGAAAAACTTTATGCACCGGCTTCTATTTTTAGTACACATTTGTTTTGGTTATGGTAGTGAAAACTGAAAAGGAATTGGCCGTCTCCTCCGCCTTTTCTCAAGATTTCGTAGGGTCTGATCCGTGGGACTGACGGAGATGATATGTGGGACTCTCTCATCACGTACGCGGGGGCCTACTCGGTAAAACCACTGCGGTGTGCTCGGCGTCTCATAGTAGTGAGGTTACCGCCTGAATCGCGGTTAGCATACTTGTTGTAACCATACCGCAAAGCCTAAAGACAAAAGTCTGGGCGTCCTAGCCGTAATGACATTGCGGAACCGAGCCGTGGACACTAACGGTGCGACTGGTTCAACTATTTAAGATCGCTCAGCTGGCTATAGAGAGGGCTATGCTCGGCGATTCTGAAGGAATAGGATCCCAAACGCAGCGACCTGACATAGCACAAAGAATTAGCAAGCTGAAGTGGCAGTAGGGTCGTCACATTCGTCGCAGAACCAATAACCGTTAAAGTAGGTATATTCTGGAGTCGAGCGAGACCGCGTAGCGTAGGACCCTGCTAGGTGGAGTGACCATTTATAAAATGTGGCTGGCAGCGGCAGGACACGAAGAGCCGAAGATAGAGCTCAGTGGCGTCCTGGTATGCCACACTACAACAGGCTGATGATAATGCTTCGCCGCGACACCGCCAGAATCGGTCCACTATTTGGTGTAGGCGGGAGTTCACGGCACGCATTGGTGGTTTTGCCACGGAACCCAGTTTAAGAAACACTGTTTTAACCAAGTCAGTCCTCACTGAATTGGTTAAAACAGTGATTCATAAATTGCCTTACGTTGCACGTTGGTCGAGCTATGTATTTGTTTTTATAGCCAGTGTGTTTGACATTCGTACGCGAGTACGTATACACAGAATTAAACATGTCTCCTGCCTTTCATTCAAAGTTATGTGCCACCCAAACGCACGATGTAAGTAAAGCACACGGAATTAGAATTTCAAAAACGTATTATGGCTACTTAAAAACAGTCGCGTAATTCTGGCGCCATAAACAATGCAGGTGTTGTTAACAGCGTATAAATGTCAAACTAAAGAATAAAAACATTTTACATAAAACATAAGATACACCCAGGTCACGATAGGAAAGCTTTTTAGATTCTAGGTTGCCATTTAAAGTATGATTAATCTTCGAAAAATGTGGTAATGAGGTACTTTTGGTTTATAAGGCGTGGCGTGAAGCGTGTGGGCATTGATAAAAAATTGTAGGTACAGAATTTCTTTCTATATCGCTACACCTTTGGTGGAGAAAAAACAAGACAGAAATTAATAGGTACCTACTTTATAGAATCTGTCCTTGTCAGTATTCTCACGCCTGTATCCTCGAAGGGGTAGGCAGAGGTGTAAATATTACACCTACATTTCGCCATGAATTTTCAGGTCCCACATAATAGTGGGCGAGCCTATTGCCGTTACCGGGCACATCACCAGACTCCGGGCTACTACTGAGTATTCGGAAAAACCCAGTAACACTTTTGCCTGGTCCGGGAATCGAACCCGGAACCTCCGATTAGCAGTCGCATACGCTATCCACTAGACGTCGGAGGCAGGCCTTGTCAGTAGATAACAATATAAACAACAATCGACCTTTATATCTAGAAATAGTTGTTAGAAAATCTTCTGCATTAAATACTTTATCTATTAGTATTTAAATTTATCGCGACGAGGAATTTTGTTTTGTGATACCTAATAGCGAATCTTCGCGTCTTCAGACAGACAATATACCTAATATACGTATAATTTATATAAAACCTTCCTCACCAATCATGTGTGTTTCTTACTGAAAACTGCATGAAAATAGATTTTTTATTTATTTAGATGACTTTGTTTAAAGCTATAATTGTGTACCTATAGATTATAGTAGTGATGTTAACTCCTAGGAATTCTATTACAACCAAGAATTTTACGATTTAAATTAAAATACATTGTTTATTTTGTTGGCATTAGTTAAGGCACATAACAAAACAATCTAAACGTCGTAAACACTGTTTCGCATAAATACAATTTAACGAAATTGGACGTGATGGAAGTAGGTATCGATTAGACACACTCAAATAGTTTTATTTCTTCCAACATTTATGCACGGGCTAATAACAAATTGTAGATTCTATTAAAAATATTTGTGTAGTTACTAAGTTCGTAAAGCCAGAAACAAAGCCAAAGCATGTAAACATCACTTGTTAAGTTATTGTAATATTGCTGCTCTATTTTCTCGCGCGTATCATGTGCACACATCATTCACGACATTATTGATACAATCATCATTATTGGCCCTGTTTATAAACTGTCCGTCCTACTTCTGGATACTGACCTCTTCTCATTAGACGGGTAGGCCACAGCCCACCACGCTGGCCGAGTGAGAGTTGGCAGACTTTCAGACATGCAGATTACGATATTTCCTAAACCATTTTACAAGATATAATTAACGATTTAAAAATGCACTTAGCTTCGAAAAGTCAGTGCTCCTTCATTGTTTTGTAAACAATGATTAACGATTTAAAAACGCACTTAGCTTCGAAAAGTCAGTGCTCCTTCATTAATTGGTAAACAATCCTTAACGATTCAAAAACGCACTTATATTCGAAATGTCTGAGGTGCGCGCCGTGGGTTTGACTCCTAGACCTTCAGCATGGCAGTATGTTAGTAATTCCACTAAGTTAACGCTGCTTTCGAAAATACAATACACCGGAAAGTGATGACAAAATTTTGAAAAAATAATGTTTACACTCGTTATATTTTGGGTGTATTGCATTTAAATATATAAGACGCGCGACGCGGAGACAATATTTTCGCCATCTAAGTAACTTTCTGTAATTAGTTTTCGTATGCTATTTTTACTTCCTCTTATTAAATAAAGAAATACTTCCAGATTATATCAAAAATGTGACAATGAACCACGAGGACGTAAAGTACCCAGCTTTGGAAGATCTGACGGGTGCAGCCCAAGCACTAACAAGACTGCAAGAGACATATCATTTGGACGTGAAAGAACTTGCTGAGGGAAAACTGAACGGCGTTGCGTACAGGTAAGTTTATTCAAGGAATCAGTCCTTACCAACGTCATTTGCCACTAGTGATGCAAGGAGGGGTCTGTCGTTTGTCTAGAAAAAATTAGACTCATTTTTGAACACACACGACTAGACTAAACTATACCGTCAAGTTTTGGGGTCAAATGACTAAATTGAGTTAGACGACTTCTTCTTCTAGCTTTAGCTTTAAAAATAAATAGTCTTAACTTTAAAGGCTTATAATATTTATTTAACAAATAATATTCGTAGTCGATGGTAGGCATACGTAGTCTCTACCTAGACAAATATTTGGCGGCACATCTTAAATGAATTTACGTGTATATGTAAATACTTATATTAATGTTTGTGAACTATTATTTCTTTATTAGCACATTGATGTATAAATTCACACAATTCTAGATAAACGTCCTTTTCCTTAAAATCTACAGTTGTGTTTATTAAGGAAAACGAGGTCTTCTTATCTAAGAACACAAATTAATGACCATAATGAAGGCATACCTACCTTCAGCATTCCAATAAAAATATTTGTATGTGCAACATCACTGTGTCGTTATGTTTCTAATTAACTTACAATTGATGACTTTTGAAAAAGTTATAAAAGTAAATTAAATTGTAGTAACTAGTGGTTGGAATGATTTCTAATGTGTAATTACCAATTGGGCTACACAAGTAGGTACTTATTATAGAGTAAAAAGTACTAAAAACGATAATTAATAATAATAAATAACAGCTTTTCAAACTTCAAACTATGGCGACAGATAACAACCAGACTAAAAACAGTAATCAGTAAACACAAGTGTAAGATTACGACAGGATAGAACCCACAACACTCGGCACAATGGTAAACATAGTACACTAACTAATACTACAACATCAATCAATCATCATCAATGAATATAAAATTCTTGCGTAACTGACAGACAATGCGCTGCCGAAACTATTGGGCAGGTAAACTTGGTATGGACCTATGTACTGTAGAGGCGATTTTCGAAACTCTCCTCCCAAGGGGCTAAAATATCCTACGCAGTCCAAATACCAAACGATATTTATTTATTTATTTCGTACATTGAAAACTTACAGCTAAAAATATTGTGTTTATCATTAGAATTATACATCTGTAAGCCAATTATAAAGTTTTCACTTTAGCTTAGATATAAGATAGAAGACAGAATGCGTATTCAAGTGAGCAAAACAGAATTCCTGTAATTTTTAAATGTTCGTATTATACATACGAATAGATAACAAAGCGAATTATTCTTTATACCATATAATTCAAGTTCTTATATAAGCAACCACCATCGCTAAGTAATAATGACATGAGAAGGCATTCTATAATATAAGGCATATAATATCGCGACGAGGGTTAACTACTTATAATAGGGTAGTTTCCAGGGTCAAAATAATTGCATTTTATTTAGTCCTTATTTTAGATTATAAAAAAATATTGGACACGTATTTTTTCTTTTTTCGATTAAATAAAAAATAACAAAGATATAGCCCATTAAAGTTACGTGTGACGTCATCTAGTCAGAAAAAATGCAGCACGGTGTGACGTTACACGTAACTTTAATGAGCTATATCTTGGTAATTTTTGGTTTAATTTACAAATAAAAAAATACGTATCGCTTATTTTTGAACAATCTAAAGGACGGACTTATAATTTTTTTTGTCAACTAGCCTATTTATCAAAGTCTTAAAATCATGTCATCTGCTAATTGTCTGTTAAATGTGAAAACAACTCAAATGTTTTTACATTTTTATCTTTTATTACACTTTGCAATGGGGTGAGATTCACAATGTACCTATGTAGTTGTGATTTAATTTCAATTAGTATCATGCCTAAAAATAGTATACAGCTGTACTAACTAGCACTATAAATATTGGAAACGACTCTAGCAAATGATAAATTATTGTAAATGTTAGAATACTGAACACTTGAGTAACTCGTAATAGATTCCTATGACTGTACCGTCATACGAGTGATACTCATGTGAATGTCACGCTCACTTCGTCAAGTTGCCAACCTCTTTCATATGTTTGTCATATTGCACCATTTATATACCGTGTTCATCAGCATATCTCTCACATATCTTTATTAAGGTTCTTAGACCCGACACTGAGGGGCTCAGAAGAGCCATGTCATCAGCATAGCTTAAATTATTAAAAGCTACTCCATCTATGTAACAACCAGATTGCACACTGCTAAGCTCCGTAATTAACGCATTAATATATAAATTAAACAATGTTGTGAATGTTAGCCCCCCTTGTCTGACCCCACATTGTAGCTTGTATTCTTCTGATAACACATTTGCCCATCGCACATAATTTACTTGATTTCTATACCAATATTTTAAAATGTATTATATATTGTATTATATTGTATAATGTATTATAATATATATTATAGTGTGTTTACGACCAATTTGTAAGAATATGTATCAGGTCTGTGGTGAGACGAGTTTTAGCATCTACGTATGAGCCCCTATCTCTTAGTGTTTTCTCTACCTTCTGGTTATCGTTGGTGTTCTTTAGATACGTATCTAGTAGATCTGACTCCTTCGCTAGATAAAAGTTATCCTTTCTATAGTCAGAATGACTTTTTAAGTTAAAGTAATTTGTAAAGCTCCTCGAACAAAGACGTTTTTACTTTTTAAGAGGTTCTTAAATGACTACCTATGTAATGACTTACGAACTATCATGAATCAATTGATATCTATAAAATTTACGTGTCCACTAAATTCTTATGTGTAAAGTTCACACAAATTACACACTTAAATGATAAACTTTACTTTAAATATTGGCATTTATTTCAAGGTCGAACTACTAATCGAGTAAACTTATAAGTTAGCATGACGATAATGTTCTATACACAGTGTATTCGTACAATAGTAGTTCGTGGAAACGTCATTTCTTACTGAACGGCTGATCGCCGAGTAAAACGGTTATGGCACGCTCCATTTTTAGATGGAGAAAATGTGTAGGAACATGCTCATCTATCCATGTAGGTAAAATCATGAATACCGGGTAAAGAGTCGTATTTAGCTTTTTAAGTGAAATGTAGCGATATCTTTAAATTAAAAGACTCTCGCTTCCGTCCAAATTGCCACAGTCCTTGTTACATATCATAGGTAGGTAACCCACATTTTGAAACATGTTTATCGAGCAAATTTAGGTTGCATATCGTGCCGTTATTGTGAATCCTCTCTCGGAAAAGTCAGCAAACAAAACCGTGTCCTTTTTAACGAATTTTTGTTTGATCGATTAATAATTTGTCAGTTTGCAAAATAACGAGCCAATTAGCATTGCCTTGCCTGCAAAAGTTCCTTTCTGACAGCTTAGCGTCTTCATATAGGGTCCAGAAACTAGTACTGTTATTTGGGATTTCCCATTCACTTTGTCAGAAAGGAAGGAAAATATAAGAGAAACGCTGAATGATCTATTGTTATGTTTTGAAGAGGAAAGACTCGAAATTGTATCTCACAATTTACCAGTATCTGCCGTCTTATCCCGGCCCCGACAAACTGATAGAGAACGTCCTTTAAGCAAACCAGTCATTATACCTCTTTGACTTCCAGTACCCCCATGACGGCAGGCGATTGCTACGAGCTAGGCCGAGCATTATACAAGGAGTCAGACTTTGTGAACGCACGAGCGTGGATGTTGGAAGCTTTACAGAAGTATCAGGAAGAAAACGTTCCCTATCCCTTCACTGATGCTGATATCTTAGAATATATTAGCTTCGCTTACTATTTATCGGGTGAGTTGGTTTTGAGATATGACGTTTGTTATATTTGCCGTTGCACGCCATGTGTATTATTGATCGAAACAGTCCAATTGCACGTTGTATATAATGATACCTTACCGCGAAAAACAAGACATATGATTTAAAAGAGAGAATGGACAAGAGAGCTTGAACCGCGTGCTCTCACTTACCGACCAAAAAGCAGCAGTAGAAAAAACGTCATGTAACAGACATGACGTTTAGCTTGTCTTCGATATGAGAGTAGTAACACTTAATTGAGACGGCCCATTCATGTTGTTCCCATTATGGCTCTACCATCCAATGATATTTAAAATAGGTACTACTCTGAAGTAATGTTTTCAGGAGACACCAAAAACGCTCTGGAGTGGACACAGAAGCTATTAGATATAGATCCGAAGCACAGCCGAGCTAAAGGCAACGTGCCGCATTACCAGAAGAGTATCGCCGAAGAAGAGGCTAGACTTAGGAAGGAACGGAGAGGCGTAAGTGTTCCTACCTATATAAGTATTTTTAGAAAAGTGTATATATTAATATGTTTATCAATGACGCATTCGATCGATCTCCCATAATGGCGGGCCGCGCGAATCTTCACAGTGTAGCATAACAACGTCGCCGGGAACGTCGTAAACCCACTGACCAAATTTCATGTTTCTAGTTTCAGCAGTCTATATTCTACAGCATATTTCAGTCAGGACATGTCTATTGATATACACGTAGAGATATAAGATACATACTTGTAAAAATGTCCTCTGCTTACTTAGCCACCATTGTTAAGTTTGTATGCCCAAATACAATACACATGCCAATGCGTTCTTTTAGTTAGTACATAATCGTGACCGCACTTTTTATATTCCTGTTTAACACGATAACATAAATACCATTACAAACCGTAAAACTAATGGATCACGACAAGCAGACTTCTAACTAAACTTAATGTCTACTGCTATACATTTATTGATATCTAAATCGTGTGTATATATCTTTCACGCTATGATGATTATTATAATGAGACCAAACAAAAGTATCGTATCGTTTTATTATTGAAAAATATTTTTCAAATACGTAAATTAATATATGATGAAAATTGAATAAAATTGTACAACGTAATTTTCTTAAAATTAATTAGAATATATCCCCACCTTACTAAACTTAACAAGAAAACACTGTGTCAAGCGTTTGAAAATGCCCATATATCCGAACAGAAAAATCGTCTACAGCACGATTCAAAAATACATAATATTTTAATAGTAGATGCCACCTAGTCGCCTTATAAGCGTAAATCAATCTGCCCCGATTTGTTTTATAGGTATCACGCTGTCAATTATAAAACACTTTACAATTAGATACAGAGCAGCAAAAGCCACGCACAACCAATAAAATTTACATATTAAAAAAACACCTCAGTTATGGTAATATTAATAAAAAAGCATAACAACTTAAACATAATATTTGCCAAAGGTCAATACCCTGTCCGTGTAGCGACTGAATATTCAATGAGTGTAGAGTAATAATCGTTAGAATTCAAATTGAGCCATTTATGTCCGAGAGCGATAGTGTTTTTTTTTTATATGGTAACTATTTGAGTAGCTGATTCTAATGGCAATACAATTATGTATGTTGATTTATATGATCATAGCATTTATTATATAATAAAGCATATACATAATATAATAAAGTCAATTGCCATTTTATGCAAGTAAAAAAGTAAGGAATCATTACAGTCATATTCTACTCTCAAGAAACTGACTTGTTAACGAAAAGAGCTATAATAATAATATGTCGTTTCAATATAATTTAATTCTAATGTCAGTTCTAATTTCCATTTAAATTATCGAATGGTATAATGTTATTAGTAAATTATTTGAAAAGATTTTATTAAAGCAGCTACTAAGACACTTTAATTTAAATAGTCTGCTTCACAAAGATCAATACGGATTTACTAAAGGTAGATCCACTACTGATGCGGGTGTTGCTCTCATAAAACACGTCTATAATGCTTGGGAGTCATCTAAAAATGCTATCGGAGTATTTTGTGACCTATCAAAAGCATTTGATTGCGTTCATCACGACACAACTGCGTAAGCTCCGCCACTACGGCGTAGAGGAAACCGCACTTAGTGTTGTCGAGTCGTACCTGCGGCAGAGATTTCAGTGTGTCGATGTAAATGGGACTACATCCTCTAAATTACCTATACAGTTAGGCGTTGCACAAGGTTCAATTCTAGGTCCTTTTCTATTCCTTGTATATATTAATGACTTACCTTTTTATTTAAAAAAACATCTGTGATGTCGTACTTTTTGCAGATGATACGTCACTTATTTTTAAAGTAGACAGGAATAGGAATGAATTTGATGATGTAAATAATGCACTTATACAAGTTACACAATGGTTTACAGCAAACAACCTAGTGCTTAATTCTAAAAAAACTAAATGCGTTAAATTTGCCTTACCTAACGTTAGACAACTGGGACCTAATATTATGCTAGATAGGGAGGAACTTGAGACAGTTGACTCTACAGTGTTTCTAGGCATTACATTAGATAATAAGTTACAATGGGGTGCACATATAGCCTGCATGTCTTGCAGATAAGCTCAGCCTTGCAGCGTATCAGCGTATGCTGTCAGAAAAGTTAGACAACTTACTGATGTCGACACAGCTCGTCTAGTATATTTTAGCTGTTTTCATAGTGTTATGTTCTACGGCATCTTGTTATGGGGCAAAGCTGCGGATATTCAGAATATCTTCGTTCTACAGAAACGAGCGGTACGAGCAATATACATTTTAGGTGCAAAAGATACTCTTAGGGAACGCTTTAAGTCTATAGGAATTCTAACAGTAGCCTCGCAGTTCTTATTTGCTAATATATTGTATATTAGGCAAAATATAAATTTATTTACTACAAAGAGTGATATACATAATATAAATACTCGAAACAGGCACAAGTTATATGCCCCTTATCATCGTTTACATAAAGTTAACAATTCTTTTGATGGTATTCGTATTTACAATAAAATACCAATTAGTATTTTAGAATTACCATTTAATACATTTAAAAGTAAAATAAAAGACTGCCTTATTAGGAAAGGTTATTAATGTTATTATACTGTTAATGATTATTTCTGTGATAAGGATAGATGGTCACTTACACTAGACAACTCATGATCTACTACTTATTTAGAATTTATATAGATACTTAGCATTTTTCAGTTAATCATTATATAACATTTCTAGTTCTTTTAAATTATTATTTGTTTATTATTAGGAACTTACTACATTTACATTGTTGTTCCACTAATTTTATTAAAATTTACCGTACTGTACGATGAAGATATCTCGTGATCATGGGCTGTGAACTAACGTTTTTGTAATTTTGTGTATTCATATACCGTCACTTCTGTAACATACATTTCCACCTTAGTTCTGAACATGGTCACGAGTTGTCTACATTATAAGACGTAAGTGGATGCTCCTGTTACACAATATTCACATTGGAAGGCCAACTGAAGCACTTAATTTAGTAACTGCATTAATTGCTTAAGTATTATGTCTGTAACTAATTACTATTTACAAGTAATTAAGTACAATGTGTAACGGTTGCAGCTCCTTACAAAAATTAAAATATGTACCATAATATTGGCGATTTAAAAGAGTGGCCACGAGTTTTATTGCCCGTTCTTTCTCGTGGTCCTACCTATTGCTTTGCGAACGAGGCAGTAAATGTAAATGTAGAAGCATTAAGTAATTTAATTTTAAAATTGACGTTTATAAGCGTCACCTTGTGACCTAGATGAATAAATGATTTTGACTTTGACTTTATTAGATGTGTATAAAATTTTATGACTGTATAGGAGACTGGGGTCGAAAGGAAGGAGGAGAAACCGGCTGAGTTAACTGGCTACGCTAAGGAGAGGAAGACTTACGAAGCACTGTGCCGCGGCGATATGGACATACCCGTCGAAATATCGAGCAGGTAAAAACAAGTCATACATACATAGACCTGTTGCCCAAGGAGGTAGGCAGAGACTAAAAGCCATTTACAACGATCATGACACATCTCTCTTGCTTAGTTCTCCGTAAAAACAAGTCCTTTTATCTTTAAAGCCTCCCTCACATTGTGATCCGTCTCGGCGTTCGCTTTGTAGGACATTGAGAACGTCGAGCGCACGCCGTCATGACTGCACACTCAATATTTTTTTGGCCTAAGACCTGTATCACAAGTCTCCGCTTACTTAGTAACGTATACAGATGCTGATTCCGAGGTAGACAGGTTTTAATTTTATACATGAGAAAGTAACTGTCGAATTGCGTCCCTTAATTTTATCCTATCCTATATCCTATCCTATAATATTATTAATGTGAAAGTTTGTGAAGATGTATGTATGGATGGATGTTTGTTACTCTTTCACGCAAAAACTACTGAACGGATTTGGATGAAACTTTAAAGTAATATAGTTTATACATCAGAATAACACATAGGCTACAATTTATACAGGTTTTGTATAATGTTGCCATAGTATAAAGAAAAGTATCAACTAAGTCGGCAAAAATCCTGTGCCTATTATCTTTATTTGTTTGCTTGGGTCAAATTAAGTAATTGAAATTTTACCCCCTTCCTGATGACAGATTGATCTGATATTTGGTATACACTCATATTGTCATCGAGATTAAAAGATAATATTTAAATGATTGTAAATTCAAGATGGCCGCCGATAAAAAATGGCGGATCTTCACAACAACCTCAATATGGGTATCAAATGAAAGGGTTTGATTGGTAGAGTGGAGCTCACTATGAAAAATCCAAGATGGCCGCCGCCACAAAATTGCAGATTACCTACTTATTTTCCACAAATACCTCAATATGGGTATCAAATGAAAGGGCTTGATTCGTAGAATGGAGCTCACTATGAAAAATCCAAGATGGCCACCGCCACAAAATAGCAGATTACTTATTTTCCATAAATACCTCAATATGGGTATCAAATGAAAGGGCTTGATTCGTAGAATAGAGCTCACTATGAAAAATCTAAGATGGCTGTTGCCGCAAAATGGCGGATTACATATTTTCCACAAATAACTCGAAATGGGTATTGAATGAAAGAGCTTGATTGGTATAACAGGCTCACTATGAAAAATCCAAGATGTCTGCCGCTACAAAATGGCGGAATACATATTTTCCACAAATACCTCCAGATGGGTATCAAATGAAAGGGCTTGATTGGTAGAATAGAGCTTACTATGAAAAATCCAAGATGGCCGCCGCCACAAAATGGCAGATTACCTATTTTCCACAAATACTTCAATATGGGCATCGAATGACAGTGGCTATGAAAAAAGAATGAGAAGTATCAACTTACAACAAAACATAATAGTAAAATTAACTAAAAAAATAAGGTTTTGGGCGTAGCGTATCCAGAGTAAACATTATGATATGAAATGTCTATCATAATGTTTACTCTGGATACGCTTGCCCAACGATTTTATATTTGTCCGATCAACACCCAGATTGATCATTGATGAGAAGATTGGTGCGATCTGGTAGCTAGGACTTACCGAATTACTTTTTAGCTTTTGGTTCATAACCTAACTTCATCATTTTTATTGTAATAAAACAGAATAAGATAAAAAAGTACTTATGTTTTTACAATGCTCATTCTAGAATAGTTATCAAATTGTTTTCAAGATTGATAGATTTATTGTCTTCAGTATTTAATATAGATAAACTTTGTTTTTTTACAGTAAGTAGTTTGGACGAATAAAGTTATCACGATATAATTGACCTAAGCGCAGCCTTATTAAAAGCGCTTAAAGTTGGCGCGCTTGAGCGCAGCGGGGCGGAGGGGCGGTCTGATTATTTACTTTGTGGTAATGCTTTCAGTTTTTATTTTTGCTGCTGTTCTATTCAGTAGGTACATAAGCTCTTCAATAACTTTATAATAATACTAGCTGACCCAGCGAACTCCGTATCGCTTTTTAAGAGTTTTTATTTAATTCCCTTTTTTCCAAGCCCCTTTTCCAAAGTTACCATTGACTTAGCGCTTAATCTCTTATCATTTCAGAGTCTATAAATGATGAACGAACAAACATAGATTTTTATATAATATTGAATTCCCCATTCCTTAAAATATCGGAGACGATACACAGATCGACTTTAAAAAACATCGCGTCCGCCATCTTTGAATTCCTATCCGCCATCTTTGATCACGAAATAGATGTTGTATTTGGATTCACCATTCCTTAAATCATCAGAGACGATACCCATATTGATTCCTAAAATTTTTCCCATCCGCCACCTTTGATTTACCATCCGCCATCTTGAATCACGAAATAGATGTTGTATTTGGATTCTCCATCCCTTTAAACATCGGAGACGATACCCATATTGGTTTAAAAAAAAATCGCATCCGCCATCTTTGATCACGAAATAGATGGTGTTTTTGAATTTCCCATTCCTTAAAATATCGGAGACGATACCCATATCGACTTTAAAAAAATTCCGTCCGCCATCTTTGATTTCCTAACCGCCATCTTTGATCACGAAATAGATGTTGTATTTAGATTCGCCATCCCTTAAAACATCGGAGACGATAACCATATTGATTTTTTTAAACTTTCCCATCCGCCATCTTTGATTTCTCATCCGCCATCTTTGATCACGAAATAGATGTCGGATTTGGATTCCCCATCCCTTTAAATATTGGAGATGACACCCATATTGATTTTTAATAAAATCCCATCCGCCATCTTTGATCGCGAAATAGATGGTGGTTTTGAATTCCCCATTCCTTAAAATATCGGAGACGATACCCATATTGATTTTTTTAAATTTTCCCATACGCCATCTTTGATTGCCCATCCACCATCTTTGATCACGAAATAGATGTTGTATTTCGATTCTCCACCCCTTAAAATATCGAAGGCGATACCCATATTGATATTTAAAATTTTCTCATCCGCCATCTTTGATTTGCCGTCCGCCATTTTGGATCACTAAATAAATTTCATAGTATTAATCAGCGTCCCGAAAATCTCGAAAACGATACCCATATAGATTGTATCCTATTCGTTTAGCCTTTTTTTGCCTTTGACCCAACCCTCCCCCTTCTCGTTTGACCATTTTATTATTTTTGTCTGGCCCCTAAAAGTTGTGGCGTAATTTTATATAGCCTATAGCCTTTCGGAATAATTGGGCTATCATAGGCAATAACAATTTTTAAAATCCGACTGCTAGTTCCTGAGATTAGCCAACATAATGTTTTAGCCTTTTTAACCTTTTGCCCGGCACCAAAGGGTCGAAGCGTTAAGTTCTATAGCCTTTAGCCTTCCGGAATAACTGGGCTATCGTATGCAAAAAGATTTTTTCAGATCCGACCGGTAGTTCCTGAGATTAGCGCGTTCAAACAAACAAACATTAGTATAGATAACTGAAGTTTGACGACTCTGAAAACAAAAGTAATTCTAAGTATTATGTGTTTATATATATGCTACACGCCTAATGTGCAGATCCGTTTGTGATGAAATTTGATATGGATAGTCTGAAACCTGGGGAACTACAAAGGCTACTGTTTATTAAAATTTCATGCGGGCGAAGCCGCGGGCGAAAGCTAGTTAGTTATACAACAATACCGACCATGATAAATTATTAGATAGAGGCAAACCTAGTATGTGATAAACCTAATGTCAGGATTAACAGATGGTACCTACGATACATTAGAGTAGAAAAATGGTAGTGTCGTTAGACAAATAATAGGTTGCAACAACCTATGTCTTGCAGTTCAAATATATATGAGCATAGGGAGCACATAAAGGCTGCCTTATTTCAAATCCTATAATTTCTTACAAGATTCGTAGCAAAATTGAATCTAAAGGGCAATTGTTCGGATCGCATAGATATTCAAATAAATTCGACTCGGCCTAACGTTAAAATAGGCGTACTTCTAACTTGACTTGTGCGTATAGCTGTATCAGATCAAATTTGTGGATTAGATGCAAGGTATTCAAGGCTTTTAAGTTGGCTACGTGAAGTAAATTTTTTGTTTCTTGCGTGGGTTGAGATCGATCCAAAATCGGCAAAGCTTCCAAAAATAGCCATTTAACCAAAAATGCGGTTCTAAGACTTATCTTCCAAATGTCAAAGAATAATTAGCGAATGAGCGGCGTAACATTGGGCTCTTGTGTCATTTTAATTTTGTTCGAATAAAGTGAATAACTACTCAAGTGCCGACAAAAATTTGATAAGTTGAAGTGTGTTAAAACCTAAACCTTGTACTATGACAAATGGACTACCTCGGTACTTCTTACTTGAGAGCTAACGTCCCTAGAGCAAACGTTCCCGGCCTATCTTATAGCTTTTTCTGTCACACAAATGTTGACTGAATTTAGTAAACATTCAGTCTTAAATATGGCCACAAAATATTATAGAATACTTTGAAGATTTACTCGGTCTACACAAAACACGTGGCATTAACAAACATTTATTTTCATTCAATAGATTTTTATCATTTGAATGTCCTGCCCCATCTAACAGCGTAAATTGTCAGGGAAATGTGGCATCATCGTAGGTAAAAATATATTGTCTTTAATAGCTCGGAAAATATTGAGGACCAAT
The DNA here is from genome assembly GCA_944739405.2 of Euclidia mi. Taxonomy (NCBI): domain Eukaryota; kingdom Metazoa; phylum Arthropoda; class Insecta; order Lepidoptera; family Erebidae; genus Euclidia; species Euclidia mi. The sequence goes on along the minus strand of OX123183.2, from coordinate 92,699,175 downwards.
ACTTAAATCGATACTTATCTGAAAAATTAAGGCACAGAATTGAATACAGTGTGTTTCATTTAGTATTTCGGGCTATGATGAGCCTGTTTAATTACTCTTACCTATATCTTGAACCTGGCTGTCTTGAGACTCATACGCAGTATGCGTTTCCTTGCAATATAGTGCTCTGATGTGTTACTCATGCCTACTACGCATCAAGCCATACTATAGAAAATAATATCGATATTGGACTGCCCACGCGATCTAAATAATATGTAAACAAACTAGTTTTACCACATTTATCTTGTCAACTAGCTCTAAAACGATAGCAATTTCCGTTCAAACACATTCCTATTTTATGTGACACATGTTTTTACGGAATGTGTAATTTCTATCCAATTATAATATTTAAAATGCCTTGCTATTTATTTACATTCCGGTATTTTCTGCGCTAGGTTAATATGACGACCATAAAATACTATATTTTGATGTCCGTAACGAAGACTAATATAAATATCGCAGAGGTCATTAAAGATATAATAAATAGTTTTTTTAACTCGTTCTTTTAATGTCTCTGAGAGTCTTGTGAAAAATATAGCCCATAATATAAAATTATATCATCGTTTTTGTTAAAATGTTATGAGTATGACCTTATATCGGTCATATTCATTCACAATTGACGTGATTGTGAAAAAAGCGATTAACAGATATTCAATTTGACTGTAAAATAGACGGACTGACAACAAAGTGATCCTATCAGTAATTGCCTGAGCTATATTCATTTTTAATTCAGTATTATATCTATCTGATGACGTAATGAGACAAAACCGCTTCCCTGCAAAACCACAAATGGTTTATACCTCTCAGCCTCTCTGTATAAGTATATTTGTGTTTTACAGACTTACCTGCCGCTACATGTTCGAGAATCATCCAATGTTGAAAATAGCTCCCATCAAGATGGAGATGATGTATCTCAAGCCTGACATTGTGGTGTTCCACGATGTATTGAGTGACGACGAAATTGAAACTATCAAAGAAATGGCCAGACCGAGGGTGAGCCATGTTTATTGAGAATATATTGTACTACACTCTGCCCTTGTAGGTGTCAGTTATCGTAAGAAAACGTAGTCTATGTGTTATTCTGATTTATGAGCTATATTACTGCAGAGTATTATCAAAATCTGTTCGGTAGTTTTAGCGTTGAGGTGCAATAAACATCTTTCCATCCTTACAAACTTTCGCGTTTATATTGTTAGGATTGTAGTTGTATGCAACTCTGATGATGTAATGAATCACATCCTGTAACACTGTTAGGTTATTGAATAATTGAGTAGTTGAGTGAAACAGTTGTTCATTTAATATCACATCTCAGTTTCTTATGAGGGGCAGTAGGTGAATAGATAACGATTCGATCGTTTTTGTCTACCGAGTTAAAACTTCAAGGCAACTTCACGGTGCTGAGGCCTCTAGCTGACATGCTTAAGTGTTTTTCGCAGTACACCCTTGTGCTTCGCTACGGATGGCGTAAAAGGGTCTGACGCTATCGTTTGATGCTTGTTGTCTTAGACTAGAGACTTCTCTTTAACCCTTAATTGCATCTTGATGGAAATTTCCATCATACTTTTCACAGGTTAAAAAAACACAAATCAGGGGGCGGTGTTGATACTTTTTCGTCTGACAATTACTAGAAATATTGATGGTTGAAACGGAACATACCTACGTAAAACAAAAACAAACGTCAATGTCAAAATACAATCACAATTTAGTTCTACCTAGTGACTTTCAATTTTGTAGTAACGGTGCAAAAGAATTATGTTGTTTTGCTTTCTTTGATCTACGGGAGTTGTTGAAAAATTCATATTGAGTGGAAATAAGGTAAATGTTTTAGAATATACTAATATTTGGAACGAAAATATGAAAAATATATCGAAAATGATGTTGATTTGTTATGATGTAAATTTACATCATTATGCAGTATGGTCACACCTGAAGTATGGAGAAATTTTTATTTATGTACATATGATTTTTTGTTTTTTTTAATAAGTTACAAGAGAGAGACATGGAACACTATTTATCACATTTGGAAGATGGTTGGCTGTCAGAAGACGGACTAGAAGCTAATGACTATGATGATGACTAGCCACCAAATTCACACTATTTATATACATTTTGTACTAAGCTCAATGTTACTAATTGCATAATGATGTAAATTTCCACCATACAGTTTTTTTTTCAAAAATAAATACTTAAAAATGTCACAGATTTTTTTAATTATTTTGTACACATCCTAGGCCTATATTTACATGCATATGATTTTTTCTACAAGAAAATATTAAATCATGCAATTAAGGGTTAATACTTTTTACTTAAGCTATACGATTGTAATATTTTTTGATCATTAATTTGAATGTTTCTCGTCCAGTTCAAGCGCGCGGTAGTCCACGACCCTAAGACCGGCGAGCTAGTGCCGGCGCACTACCGCATCAGCAAGTCGGCGTGGCTGCGTGACGCCGAGGACGAGGTGGTGGCGCGCGTGTCACGCCGCGTCACGCACATGACGGGGCTCAGCATGGACTCGGCTGAGGAGCTGCAGGTCGTCAACTACGGGATCGGAGGACATTATGAGCCGCATTATGACTTCGCCAGGGTATGTATACACGGTGTCATAAGACCAATCACCAAGCACAAGTTACTTCTTTTTCTTTTTTAATATGACAAGGCCCGCACTAGGAATAAATCCTGTGTCCTATGTCTACTGGCTTTACACATCATGCGAAGTCATACTAAGCTGAAATAATACCAAGGTAACGAAATAAAATTAATTAGCCGCAATCTAAACCGCGCGCGTAATATGCTCGAGAACTCGAGATACCTACCTATCCATTAGTGATGTGCCGAGTCGCTGTTTTGATGGATCGAGTAGACTCGAGTCAGTTTATCCGGTATTCGAATTATGACTCGATTCCCTGATTCGAGACCAGTACTCGAATTCTATGTTTGGTATTCAAATATTGACTCGTGTCCAGCTGGACTCGAGTCTAGAAATTCGAGTCCAGAATTCGAGTCTGAAAATTCTAGTCCAGAACTAGAGTCCGATTTTAGAACAAAAGGGAAAACTGAAAAGTAGTTAACTTCTAACAGCGTGTAGGTTAGGTTAAGTCTTATGAGTTATGACACAACAATAATAAATGTAGGGGTAGTTGAAGAATTGTCAATCTGAGTCGAGTAAATAATAGGATGTGATTTTTAGGGTTCCGTACCTAAATGGTAAAAAACGGGACCCTATTACTAAGCCTCCGCTGTCTCTCTATCTGTCTGTCTGTCTGCCCGTCTGTCCGTCTGTCTGTCTGTCACCAGGCTGTATCTCATAAACCGTGATAGCTACAAATCTGAAATTTTCACAAATTATGTATTTTGGTTGCCGCTATAACAACAAAAATAAAAAAAAAATAAATATTAAGGGGGGGTCCCATACAAAAAACGTGTTTTTTTCGTATTTTTTGCTCAAAATTACTAACTGTAACAGGTAGACGCTTTGAATTTTCACAGAATATGTAGTTGTATTTTACCTTTCAAAATAAATAATTAAATTAAAAAAAGTAAATAATAAAGGGGAGCTCCCATACAAAATACGTGTTTTCTTTCGTATTTTTTGCTCAAGATTACTAACTTTAACAGGTAGACGCTTTAAATTTTCACAGAATATGTAGTTTTATATTACGTTTCCAAGTAAATAATTAAATTTAAAAAAAGTAAATAATAAAGGGGGGCTCCCATACAAAAAACGTAATTTTTAAGCAATTTGTTACTCGATCTTAATAAACAGGTAGAGACTTAAAAAGTATTTAAGTATACATACAACGAACGTGATTTTCTTTTATAGATGATGGTACGGAACCCTTCGTGCGCGAGTCCGACTCGCACTTGCCCAATTTTTTAAAGAGCTTTAACAAATTATTTGTGTAGGTATTTGAAATCTTTAAATACGGAGTCACAGTCTTTGCACTTCATTTTACCGCGGTCCACTTTCTCAAAATACTTCCATACACCTGAGGTTTTTTCGGCACCATCTATCTATACTAATATAATAAAGCGGAAGAGTTTGTTTGTTTGTTTTTTTGTTTGTTTGAACGCGCTAATCTCAGGAACTACCGGTCGGATCTGAAAAATCTTTTTGTATACGATAGCCCAGTTATTCCGGAAGGATATAGGCTATATAACTTAACGCTTCGACCCTTTGGAGCCGGGCACAAGGCAAAAAAGGCTAAAAGATAATGTCGGCTAATCTCAGGAACTAGCAGTCGGATTTTAAAAATTGTTGTTGCCTATGATGGCCCAATTATTCCGAAAGGCTATAGGCTATATAAAATTACGCCACAACTTTTAGGGGCCAGACAAAAATTATAAAATGGTCAAACGAGAAGGGGGAGGGTTGGGTCAAAGGCAAAAAAGGGCTAAACGAATAGGATACAATCTATATGGGTATCCTTTTCGAGATTTTCGGGACGCTGATTAATAATATGAAATTTATTTAGTGATCCAAGATGGCGGACGGGAAATCAAAGATGGCGGATGAGAAAATTTTTAAAATCAATATGGGTGTCGCCTTCGATATTTTAAGGGGTGGGGAATCAAAATACAACATCTATTTCGTGATCAAAGATGGCGGATGGGAAAATTTTAAAAATCAATATTGGTATCGTCTGCGATGTTAAAAGGGATGGGGAATCCAAATACAACATCTGTTTCGTGATTCAAGGTGGTGGATGGGAAATCAAAGATGGCGGATGGCAAAAATTTAAAAAATCAATATGGATATCGTCTCTGATGATTTAAGGGATGGAAAATCCAAATACAACATCTATTTTGTGATCAAAGATGGCGGATAGGAAATCAAAGATGGCGGACGGGATTTTTTTTAAAGTCGATATGGGTATCCTCTCATATTGGTTCGGCGTTACACCGAAACCGAACGTTCCTAGGCGATTTGGGAAAATTGTTAATATTTTGGACTGTAAGGATGTGGGTTCTTATCGCCTAGGAAAGGAAAAGTGAGTGAACTGAGTTCATGGGAAGAATAGGAGACGGGGGTATGGGAGCACGCCTTACCTTGTACGTCAGTCCTCCTTCCTTGCAAATGGCGGCCGCCTGGTGTCTTTTCGGGCATCCTGGAGATTCACTAATCACTCCGTCTGGATCCTACCCAGAATTATACAGTTTCACTACACTTCACTCGCGGGCGGTTTGTTGCGTTTATGGTATAAAGCGGTAAAAATATGGCGGTGCGGTACATGTGTTCGGCGCGACACGGATTATTCTAGACTGTTTCGTAGCGTCGTTGAATTCTTGCGACCAATCAGCGAGGCGTGCCTTTGAGAGGGAAGGAATAAAAGGATCGCTCGTATTGGACGAGCAAGCGTGGAACGATTGACGTTGATGTAATTAATTCTCGATAGAAAGGTAGATGGCGCTACCACATATATTGTATTTAAGGAATGGGGAATTCAAAAACACTATCTATTTCGTGATCAAAGATGGCGGATGTGATTTTTTTTTTAAATCAATATGGGTATCGTCTCCGATGTTTAAAGGGATGGAAAATCCGAATACAACATCTATTTCGTGATTCAAGATGGCGGATGGGAAATTAAAGATGGCGGATGGAAAAAATTTTAAAAAACAATATGGGCATCGTCTCAGATGATTTAAGGGATGGTGAATCCAAATACAACATCTATTTCGTGATCAAAGATGACGGATAGACAATCAAAGATGGCGGACGGGATTTTTTTAAAGTCGATATGGGTATCTCTCGGATATTTAAAGGGGTGGATGGGAAATCGAAGATGGCGGATAGGGAAAATTTAAAAAATCAGTATAGGTATCGTCTCTGATGATTTAAGGGATGGTGAATCCAAATACAACATCTATTTCGTGATCAAAGATGGTGGATAGGAAATCAAAGATGGCGGACGGGATTTTTTTTTAAAGTCGATATGGGTATCGTCGCCGATATTTTAAGGAATGGAGAATTCAATATTATATAAAAATATATGTTTGTTTGTTCATCATTTATAGACTCTGAAATGATAAGAGATTAAGCGCTAAGCCAATGGTATCTTTGGAAAGGGGGCTTGGAAAAAAGGGAATTAAATAAAAACTCTTAAAAAGGCGATACGGAGTTCGCTGGGTCAGCTAGTTCTAAAATAAAGTTAATTACAATCTAGTCACTTCACTTCCGGTATTAATAAACAATTAAATAAATTCACTCGGTAGAACTCAGTACTCACAATAACTGCTAATTGACACAATAAAGGAATCAAAACAAAAAGAGGCAGGTTCAAAACTCGTTTGTATTATTAGGCACGTGCCACTTGAATGCTTAAGTAAACAGTTTGCGAGTACGAGCGAGTTAACCAAACTCGAATATGAGACTCGAGTCAGTTGGACTCGCATAAATAGAATCTTTTTAGCGAGTACGAATCGATTCTTCCTGACTCGAGTACCGGAATCGAGTCCGGCGTACTCGAATCAAAATAAATTGGTATTCGAGTAGGCGAGTTCTAAACAGGAATCGAGTCTGACTCGAGTGTGACTCGAGTCAAACCGTACTCGGCACATCGCTACTATCCGTGGGTGCATAGGACATTCTACTTCTATGATAAGTTCGTGCATGTACAGTACTGTACTCCCGGCCGGCTTCCCGTTACAAAGGAGTTCCTAAAACGTGCATTGCGCAGCCGCTAGTGACTAACGTCAGCCCGGCCAACAAATAATGCGCGAATTGTAATATCCTTGCAAATATTTTTTTAATCCTGATAATGTTAAACCGCTAGGCCCAAATATACGATCACTCACCACCACGAAAATTTAAGGGCCGCATGTATAAGTCGGTTATAAGGCCTGTTGTACTGTACGGAGCTGAGTAAAGAGCCGCATGTATAAGTCGGTTATAAGGCGTGTCGTACTGTATGGAGCTGAGTAAAGGGCCGCATGTATAAGTCGGTTATAAGTCCTGTCTGATTGCATGTGGCAGAGATGAGAATGTTACGATGGATGTGTAGAGTGACAAGAATGGACAGAATTAGGAATGATTAGGTTAGAGGTAGTATGAAAGTGGCGCCCATTGATGAAAAGATAAAAGGGAGTCGATTGTTCGAGTCATATTGTTTATTGTCGATGTTATGCGGAGAGTTGAGATGTATGTAGGTAAAACAGTGATGAATATGCATGTTGAAAGACGAAAAGGGAGAGGACGGCCAAAGAAAAGATGGATCGACTGTGTGAGGATGGATATGAAAGAGAAAGGGGTAAACGATCGGATAACTGGTGATAGAGAAGTATGGAAGGGAAGGATATACTGCGCCGACTCCAAATAAATTGGGACCAGGGCAAGACGATGATGACTTACCACCACTGAAATATGTATGATAACGATATCCTTCACTGATGGACACGGTTATTATTATCAGACATACAAATATTGTATTACACTTTCACATGATATTTATTGAGTTTATGTTGTTTACAGAAACGAGAGAATGCATTTACGAAGTTCGGCGGTAACAGAATTGCTACGGTGCTCTTCTACGTAAGTCTATTTTTGTTTATCATAAGGGTGTCAAACCAACTCGCTTGATACTCAATATTTTATTGCACTCCATAAGTTACATAAAGGTGTAATATTATCACAGTAAAAGACACATTATGGACCCTGTAGGGCACGGCAACATACAATAATAATTTAGAAGATTTGTAATTGATGATATACAAACTAATTGCCGTAATTCAAAGAGGCCAGTGACGTCAACGAGGCGTGATTACACCCATAGAATACTTGTTTTAGCGACTAGCTTACGGCTTGGCGACTGCTTGTCGCCTAGCCAAGGTTATAAAACTTTAATTTTCTCGCGTTTGGTGTAATTATACGTCGTAAATTTTAAACCGTATACAGTTCAGAAGTTACTCTATATGAGAATTATATTAAAATAGCTTACCTTTAACCTTTTCAGGTCGAAAATAATTGATAAATGCAAGTCACTTAGTTTTTTCTTACACCATGTGAAACATTTTTCCACAATACACATAAATTATTCACGAAATTCACTTTCTCACTGCACTAATATTGACACGGGTAGACGACGCGACGGTTATATACATACATTAATTTAGCACAGGTCACCGATATCACTTCACAATATCCATTTATTAATAGCAGCGAAAAATTTGCGCCATTTTGACGATCCGACGGAATACATTTCTCACTCACAAAACATATTTATACCTATTTATAGCAAAAACAATACGAAATGTTTAATTAACAATGGATTCTAAGACAGCTTTGTGAGAAACTTATCTATATTAAGTAAAGTAATTAATAAATACTCACATATAATCATTTAAAATATGGAGGACGCCTAGCGGCCAAGGCCCGAAAATTGCATCACAAAAATTACTAACACTTTTTTTGTAAATCACAAATTCAACTTAGTTGATCGCCACAGTGCAATATGGCGGCACGGAGAAAACTGAGCACCGAAATCAGCAATTTTATTATTTTTCTCGGTTACAAGCTTGGAAATATAGTAAAAATTGATGGTATTATGTTGGTTAATCTGTAACTAGTCGATGTACGTTTTTATGATTGTAACCAATCACACAACACCGGAGTGAAGTTCACACAAATCCTTATGGGCACACCGCCGGCCGGTAGTGCCCGTAGGACACTACCGGCCTATTTCTCTTAAGACACTCAAGGGGTTAATTACGCTGTAATCAGTGAAACATACATAAGGAAAACAAGAAGAATATGTTTAAAAAAATAAATAATTATGTCAGTACCACTTCCCGTTGCAACGCGGCTGGCAATGAGACAGCGAAGCTAGGTTGGCATCAAAGTTCTTTAAATTTTAATTACCATTTTTGCCAGTGAACAACAGGTATAAAAAAATCTGTTTTCATCATCTCAGCCATCTACTGCTATCTACATATTATGTAGACCGGTGTTGAGGTGCCCGCAAACATTCGCTTGCCGTGATCGTCATTTTTGTTCTTTTTTTTTCATATGCCAATAAAAATCACTTCATGCCGCCTGATCTTAAGCACTCATGGAGTCCCATAGCCAAAGTCATCATACCAATAAAATATTAATAATAATGGCATAATGGCCGGCATACATTTTGAGGGCCTGTAGAAAAGCTTTTTCACGCCCCTCTTAAAATACCCGGGATCATAGGAAGAAGGGAACACGTGAGCAGGTAATAAGTTCCACATCTTAATGGTTCGGCAAATATAGGAAGCACCGAATCGCTTAGTGCGAGACGGTATTCCTTCTATCGTGTAAGAGTGGAACCTTAGCTCAGACTGTGTTGTTCTGGAAAGGATGGTGGAGGGTGGAATTACTTCTATGATTATTTTGATACTAATAGGCATTTTTTGTTCTAGATGTCTGACGTGGCCCAAGGCGGCGCGACAGTGTTCACGGAGCTGGGGCTCAGCGTGTTCCCGGTGAAGGGAGCAGCCGCCTTCTGGATGAACCTGCACGCGTCGGGCGAGGGAGACCTGGCCACCAGGCACGCCGCCTGCCCAGTACTGCAGGGATCCAAGTGGGGTATGTTACATAGATTTTATTTCTTCATCTCGCCTTTTACAGTCCACTGCAGGATCTGACCAGAGGGCGTCCAACATTACGCTTGTTAAGATATGGCCTCCGTTCGAGAACCTAAGTAGGTTCAATTACGATAGTTGGTAGAGCAAGTACTTACTTCACCAACCATCGGTTCTGCGACAGATGTGTTTTATTTGTAGGAGCCTTTTCTCGTGTTAGCTCACAGCTATAGCTCTGTGGAGATACCAACAGACTGCTATGCAGAGAGTGCCGATCTCATGAAATATAGTTGCCTACGCGAGCTAATAAACCAAATTTGTATCCCATGTTAAATTTAGGCAAAATGTCGCAACATTTATAAAAATCAAAAATATTAAAACACTAGCAGTCGCCTGGACTCAAATTTCAACCTTGTATTTAATTCCTTGTAATGCGCTCCTAACAGAAACAGATGCAATAACCTATTTGTTTATTCCAGTATGCAACAAATGGCTTCACCAAGGCGGTCAAGAGTTGCTGAAGCCCTGCGATCTCGAATACCAGCAAGAAGGCATAGTTCGTAAGATCCCGCGCCCCGTGCCTAAGACATCCAGGTAGAGATACTGCTACCTACTGTTCAACAACCTGTACAAACATGTACTGAAATAGTGCAAATAATACCGTGATCTGGCCCTATATACAAGTGGCATTCGATTAGCCATATCGCTAAGAGCAAATATTTATGAATCTGGGATACGCCTTCGATATGTCACGTAAATGTAGAACCAATGAATACAGATTTACATAGAATCGCAGTTCTTAAGGATTTCGTGTGCCGATTCCAAGTGGGGGCTGTCTTCAGTTTAGTTCGTAGTTGGCGCCGTTGGCGGCGCTGGCGTCGTTCTCCGTCTCTCTCCGCCAAGCGGCAATTTGGGTCACAGAAAGTTTGTCTTCTGAGTGCCCATAGGAAATGCGCCTCTATGTAAATATCTGAGCTCTTTGGTAGAACGAATAGCTTATGTTACTATGGCAACTAAATGATCGCTATATTAGAAATGAAGAAAGAATACCACTTGTCTAGGCCCTCTGATTTGTTACAAGTACATATTATTATGTAGAAGTAATAGCTGTAATATGTAGAGTAGTTGTGTCCTGTACTGAATGTTTGTATAAGCATAGTCCTGTAGAAGTCGCCTCAAACTTTACACTTAGTCTAAGGCAAAGGCCAAACTCGCACATGATTGTATCTCGAATAATCAAAAAACAGAAACTGTTCAGAAATCTACGCATTACTTTGACTGTCAGATTTTGACAAGGAAATCGGTTTGGTGCATTCGTTGTTTAAAAATAAAATAAAAATGAAAAATTGGATTTTATTTTCTATTTAACGCATAACTAAACCAAATTTTGTATCATTAAAAAGCGAGGAAACCAAAAGCATTGTAGATTCTATCATTTTTCATTCTCTATCGCGTATCCTCCATTATAATATTGACGTGTACTATTATCGTCGTTACATATCATTTTTGTAAATGTTTAGAAATCGTTTTCCAGCTTTAGATTGGCACGTTCTTGATGGCAAGATAACCCAGTGTGTCACGTCCAGTTATATGCGACACATAAGTTGCGAATAACTGGACGTGAAGTGATTGGATACAGAGCGTTTATTATCATATAGTAATGAAATGTAAACTGTTCTTACAATCATGAGTTTGACATGACAGCCTTGGTGTCGCATCGCATCGTGTCACGTAGCTTACCGTCGCTAAAACGAAACATATAGATGGAATGTAAGTGCTGTAGGATCATTATTGCCTTTTATCATTCCCTATACTTATTTGGCTTAATATATGTAAATGCTTTGGAGCGACTTGACTTTCTTATCATCGGGGGTAAAACGCATTTATCCAAATTTGATCAATTATATTTAATATTTCGACCCTGATATTTCCATCGAAATTAGTTATTGTGATGAAAATAACAGGTAGGTCTACGAAACATTTTTAAGTAACCCTGACTGTTAAGTCATCTACTTATATAACAAATGTTAGAAAAGCGTTTTATATAAAAATATGCTACAATAATCTTGCCTAACCATTCAAGCGAATATTTAAAAAGTAAGATGTAATTGAAAGAATCTAATGTAATCAAATGAGGCTTCAACGTTGCCGTTATTCTATAAAACTAGTGTTATAATTTATTACCATTGTAGAAAATAAATATAGTATAATTTAACGACAGTGTCGCTGTAGATGCTTGTATTCGAAAGATTTTCTAGCGACGTCACGACGTACCTAGCTTAGGTATAATGGCAATGTAAAGATTATCCGCGCGCCTCTAGCGGCGAAATTTAGAAGTTATCTAAGAATGACACTTTTGACAGCTTTCAATACAACTTTGCTTCGAGGTTATAGTGAGGTTAAGTATGACGGAAGGACTGACGTAAATTGCATTGAGAACGGTCAAAAATGTCATAATAATTGTAGTAGTGATCTGTGAAAGAGTCGTTCTTAGACAACTTCTAAATTTCGCCGCTAGTGTTGCTAGTTAGTATCTTAGCATCGCCAATAGCTTAGCTAGTGAAGCATCGACCGTTCGTGTCTGACTTAAGAATGATTTTACTGATAAAATAAAATTGCAATTGCCTTTAACGGGAAACATCTACTAGTGGTGGTGATGCAAAAAGTACTATTCGACCTATTTTCGTCTATCTATCTATCTTGTCGTCCAAAGAAATCATAACTGGAATAACAGTGTTACCGTGTTAACGTTCAAACCATTGACCACAGAGTACCTTTGTATAGAGCAGTTGAAGTTATTGAGATCAAACCATCGACAACTTAAAATTGTGCTACTTATCCATTTAACATGTCGTGATTACGTAATAGTTTTCAGTAAACTCTACCTATACTATCCGTATTTGCACTTTTGATTTCGAACTAATAAAAACGTACAGGATAAGTGTTCAAATTATTGATAATGTTATATGCCAACCCAGTCATTTCTTTAGTATTAAGTATAAAGTGTAAAACTAAATCAAGTTCAATCTCATTGAATGCATTTATTCAGATTTATGTATTATTTTTAAGAAATACCAGCATTGCTAATAAACATTAATTTTTATATTACTTGTTTTTTTTTTTTTGCTTATTAAGATGTGGCATTAACAAATGCACAATCAATCCTTATTATTTAATAGCCATAATAGTAATTTAATCATATCACTAGATTAGTACTTGCACTAGTAACAAAAAAAACGTGTTACTGTGTTAGTTACAATGCTCCTCCGAAACGGCTGGACCGATTGGTATGAAATTGCATATTATGTATTCGGTAGGTTTGAGAATCGGCCATTATCCATTATTCAAACCCCTTAAATCATAAGGTTGGTCTAATCAAAATACTTTATTTTTTATTTTTTGTACCCTAGAAATTCTCTATAACTAATTAATATGACAAAAAATCTTAAGCAGGGTCACCTCTTTACATAATTATATAAAAATCAATGTTTGTTTGTTTGTTTGTTGTTAAAGACTCTGAAATGGTAAGAGATTGAGCACTGATGGCTTTGGTAACTTTGTTCTCGAAAAGTCTTTAAGGAGTTCGCCGGAGCTAGTTATTTATAAAATCGTACAACCATGAATTTGTATTCTTATTTTATGTAATTATAACATTTTCATTTATAATTATAACGTTATGACAAAGAATGTTTTCAATCGTTTTGAATATACAGTTTTATTTATTTCTTGACTTTTATTTTGGATTATTATAAATATAAATCTTACCTAATCTTAATACTAGAAAATTGGCCGCAGATTTACAGCAACTCTTACAATTAAAGCGTAGGTTCTGAAGCTAGCTATCACTAACGCAATTGTTTATGTTTATAGCATTTAAGCATCGTATTTATTTTTATCAAACCAAAATTATTTACCTTATTACCATTGATAACCCTCGCAAATATCACCGCTCTTGTATCATCTGAGGCTAATTATAACGAGCTATCAGACTTCTCAGATTTCTACTCAGACTTGTACTGTTTATGCAGTAAGGTCATTTAGGAATATAACATAAATTCACGCCTTTTATTCCCGAAGGGGTAGGCAGAGGTGTATTTCATATCCTCACTTCGCCAGTTATGTTTAGGTCCCAATGTATTAGGAGGCGAGCCTATTGCCATTTACCGGGCACATTATTAAGCGAGCGATATGTAATTAACATTTTAACATACATACATACATAGACTCACGCCTGTTTCCCCGAAGGGGTAGGCAGAGGCATATTAAACGCCCACTTTTCGCCAGTGTTTTGATCCCACGTAATAGATGGCGAGCCTATTGCCGCTTATCGGGATATTTTGTTTGCCAGAGCCTCGTCCGTTGATCGGCAGGTGCATCACTTCCAGGTGAGGTTGGCTTGGGACCCTAAGTTCTTGGTGGGAACCCTATGCACTTCGTGTCAGTGGTTGCAATTAAATGAGACCTGCTTAATACTCGGCCACTCTAATTGCATTAGGAATGGCCTCGCAATGCTCAGACACAGTGTCGGGCAAGAAGCTTTCTTGCCCGACACTGTGTCTAAAAACATAATCAAGTAACGATGGGAATACCGCAGGATCCATGCTCCGGCCTTTCTTTTTTAATATATTCCTAAAAGCGGCGATAGCCTAGTGGTGTACGTAAACTGCAGGGCCTTAGCTAGAGTCGAATTTGAGGTAGGGCAGCATTGGTTAAAGGTAGGGCGGAAGTAAAAAATGTACCTATCATAATTTTATTGATCTGCTCCGAAGCACGGGCTCCTTATCAACTCGGAAAAGGATCGTCACCGTATCGCCTTTCGCCTCGCCTTCAAACAGGCGTCAACCTGACGTTACCACGTAACGTAAGCGGATCAGAAGCTCCGGCACATCGAGTCGGCTACAGCTAGGCGACGTTGTGCTTACGGCTCGCCGACCGCTGGTTGACGCCTACGCGGCACTACTTCAATCATTTTGAATCCGAACGCAAACCGCGGGAGGGGCGTGGACGAAGAGACGTAAGCTAGGCTACGGAGAGCCGCAAGCTAGGCTAAGGAGAGGCGTAAGCTAGGGTACGGAGAACCGTAAGAGCGGGGACTGCAAGTAGACCACGCACCGCACCGGTTCGTGAGCTTGTCCCGAGGCGAGGCGATTACGTTACGATTCCGATTAGTGTGCGTTGCAGTAGGGAGTTCCATACAAATAATACTGAACGGCTCCAGTTGATACGGTGCCGATCCCTTTCCGAGTTGATACGTGTGCTACGACCCTAAATCAATCACCATGTATATCACTGACCTCTAGGTCAGTGATATACATTCAATAGCTATTCGTAGACAAATAATTTCTGTGACAGAATATTATCATGGATCTAAGAACTATTAGATCCTCAATGATGTAGAACAAGCGAACAAGTTGGTTGAACTTCCAGATTTGGATGTACAGATCCACGTCTGAGTGAGAGTGAGGTAAAAAATAATTATTGGGTGGGGTGATACAAGTAAATAGATACGACCAAAAATACCATTTTCATAGATCATATTGTTTCTGCAAACATATTATAATAATTAAAATAATAATGTGTGTGGCGACACTGCGGTCCCGAATGCTTCAGATCCCGGATTGCCTTTATTGGCTGGTTGGAGTGGATTACCAAGAGCGCCCGCAGGACCCTCGACTCTGACTTGCCTTGGTCGGCCAGCCAGAGGCAAGCCGCAAGAGCTATTTGCTCGGGGGTGGAAGTGTAATTGTCAAGTCATCCAGTGAGTTGGCGAGTCACCGCCTGCCCCTTTTCGACATACTATAAGAGTATTTAGGGCAGGTGCCGTTTTTCATCCATAGTGTTCACGTAGAGCATTCCATTAAACACCCATCCCAATGGCCCAGATTAATTAGGTTCCATACAAGTAGCAATAGTCTTGCACCTGCTGCGCTAATCCGTGACTGCACTTAATAGTGAAGTTATGGAGGCGCCTTAGCAGGTATCCCGTCACATTCTAGATTAAAACTCTCAAAGGGCCTCTGCGCGTTGGACCTATGTCTCCGTGTACGCCTACCAAAGGGCCGGTTATTCTTCTATTTCTTCTAACATAAAAGGATAAAAGAATAGCCGTGATAGAGAAACAAACTAATAATAAAAACATTTAAAACAGCTGAATTCTACGATTCGCCATTTTATTTAAAATGCGAAGAACTTCGTTCAGATAACCCGCTAAATAACCTTGTATAATAGGAAGTAGAAGGAACTATGGACCATACAACTTTTCGCATTGCTTGTTGCCTTCGCTTATTGCGTTTCTCTGCATCGCTGTCACTGATAGGACAGTCTTGGCCACCATGGTCTATCGTGCAGCAGGAATGCAGGGCGTATTTCCCGACATGCCCACATTAACGACATACTCCGTCGAGCTCTTGTCACCGCCAGAGTCGTGATGATGGGAAGAGACCAGATGGTATGTCTTTATTACCTTGAAACATGGGCAGGCCTCTGGTTTGGGACGCGATATGTGTCGATACCCTAGCGCCATCACATCTTCCAAGCACAGCTGGATCGGCTAGCGCTGCTGCTGCATCAGCGGCGACCCTCAAACAGTGCCAATACGGGATCCTATTAAGTAATTAAAATTTTGAGCCGTTTTGGGGTCGAAACGCTGGGGCCATGGGGTCCTAATGGTGGACGCGCTCTGTAGGTACAAAGAAATCGCCAAAAGGCTGATCGATGCTTCCCGTTTCGCAGAGAGAGTAAGCATTGCCATTTAACGTGGCAATGCTGACAGCCGAAAGCGTTGCGGAGGAGTTTTTTGACGCGTCGTAGTTAGGTTTTTCTTTTTTTATTGATTTTACTTTTCTTTTGTTATTGTTACTTATTAAGTTTATGAAATGAATGAGAATGAATGCCACAAACTGTGGAATGTTCGTAAAAGTTTAGATAGATACCTATCGCTACAATTTATTTTCTCAAATTATGAACAAACAATTTATAATAAAAATAATATATCTTAGTTTTGGTATTTTTAAGCTACGGCATTGTGATTTCAAGGTAGGGCATTGCCCCACAATGCCCCCCCTAGCTACGGCCGTGCAAGAAGGACATGCCAGCAAGCGTTCTATTGATTGAATTTCTACCTACTACTATTTTATCAAGTAGGAAGAAGAACTTAATATAATATACCAACACAATTAAAAAGAATCAAAAGCATCACTGTGATCGAGGTTCCGGAAGATCTACCGTAGGTGTTCATATTATTGGCGCCTAAAATACATGCCGGCGTATATTTCTTGGACTGCTAACAGCTGAATTCAATATTTGATCTATCCATTTTTGAGGTTTTAGTTTCATTTTTGACATAAGCTCCAATACAAAATATGAGAAACATGCATCTCGAATCTATAAATCCATGGATAAATCGATTATTGTAACCGGCCGTTAATCGACCACGATTTAAAACCTCGGTCACTAAATCAGCGGGAGCGCGGCGGTAGAGACGCGAAATTTTTTGTGTAATGATTGGCACCAGAAACTTTGTGAACCTACCTGTATTGTCTTAATATTACATGTTTAATAAGACTTACCTCTAAAGTAGTAGATATCTTACTAAACCCAGGGCCAGTTTCATCACTGTTCGGTTATTCGTACCCGTTGAATTAATTGATTTAGCTTATCGAGAGGAGGTGACACTGTGCCATAAATAATTAAAATAAGGTAGGTGCGGCCAATAAGGCTAAGCGGGAATTGAAATAAATCAAGAATTATTTTTACGTATCAACAAATTTTAATGTAAGTATACCAATTACCATGTATTGTAAGTGAAAAACGGCATCTACTGCCAAAAACATAGCCTTAATTAAACATTTAAAAAATTCGGGCAAGTCTGACCCGCGCACCGAGGGTTCCGTACGCATTTTACCTTATTTGAGATTGGTGCTAACAGTGGCGTAGCGTGGGGCCGGGGAGGCCATGGCCCCGGGCGGCACATTTAAGGGGGCGGCAAAAGACGCCGCGAAAAAAACTAATTTTTAAATATTTGGCGCGCGCACTGACACTTTCCCAGTACCGACCGAGACCGTGCTTCGGCGAAGGCGCAGTAGAAAGAACAACAATCGAAAACACGATCATGATTTTCATTACGTGAAGACTTGCTTGTGTCCGTTTATTATTTCTTGAATAGGTTGCAATATTCTGGTAATCTGCGAGCCTTTTATGAGTAATTAATAAATCCATATATTAGGGCCGAGCCGCCCTTGTGTGCGATGTGTGCCGCCCCTATCGCCCCAGGGCAATAGGGGCGACGCGTGCCAGATAAAATAATACAACATAATCTATATAGTTGCATAGGGAAGAAAGCAGGTACAGGTCTCCTAAGACAATAGTCACACCTGCGGTTTAACTATACGCTATTTGAACTTTGCCTCCAATATTTATGATATTTGCGTTAAAGTCAAAGCCGATTATTTCACATACTACAAACGCCTTCTGCTAATTTTTGGACGCAACAGCCCCAATTCCCGGCAGCTTCGTTATTCCCGGCCAAGGACGTGGAAGCGGGTACGGCGGTGCATGTGTTATGTAAGACTATCGGGCTACGGCAGGCTGCCAAAATCAATTATACAGTATACCTTGCGTCTTACAACGAACATAATCTACGGCAAAAGAACATCTCGCCGAGCTCAAGGTAGAATTAAGTCACATAACGTGGCACATACTTGGGTTATCAGAAGTCCGATGACAAGAGGGAGACATGGTAACTCTAGAGTCAGGTGACTTTTGCTACCATTGAGAAGGTAACCTACTCTTGGGATGGCGTCGGTTTCCTGGTCAGGAGGAACAATTTGTGGACATCGGTAGTGTCGTGTCAGTTCGGGTAGCGTACCTCGTACTTAAACTCACCAATAGGGGCGGCCCGAACTCAACTCACCCCGACGAGATGGCTGAGGCCATGTACCAGGACACTGTCAAGGCAATAGCAATACCTAGTAAGACTAAAGCTCAGTACTTCAACGCGAAAGTGGAAGTACAAGAACGTGGCGAAACGAAAATCGTAGTCCACGGCGTGGGGCAGGACAATCATAGGACCAAATGCTAGTTAACTTCCTCGTAGCAGAGGAGATTTTCTTAATGAACTCCTTTTGCAAGAAGAAACGAAATCATATAATAAATCAAATAATAGTTCGCCAAATCCACTGCCTGTAAGGCAGTGGATTTAGCGAAACCGCGATAATGTGACAAACAAGGTGAAAGACTACATCACGATAAACACCTGAAGCGATCACCGACGAGTACGAGGCTCTCTTAATATAAACCTCAGAACTGAAAGGGCCCAGTCAATGAAGCCTACTCTCAGACTTACATTGCTCCTCTCACCGACAGCATTAAGCAGAAGACGACCACAGTGGTCACGGTACTAGGAGATTCGTCTCGAAAGATCTGCTACGCATAGAGAAAAAACAAGTAGTCAAACTGCCAGCCGAGACTCTCTAACTGATGAGGAAAAGACGCGGGATGCCATCCTGTCCGCTGTCTTCGCCGGAATTACAGGCCGTAAAACGACAAATACGAAATCTTACGCAACGAGACCTACGACGCATTAACATTCGGGCCATCGAGGCTGCGATCGCGAAAACCCCGGGGATCATAAGTCTTCGGTCTGCAGTTGAGGCGACACAATCAAACGACACTACAATCGCGGATGGCCGCACCGTGAACTCAAAGGTCGAGATTCTCGAAGACGTTGCAAGGTTTTATCGACACTTGTTTACCTCGCGGGCAGAACAACGACCGCAGTGGCCCACTGACGCACCACTACACCGAAGTCGTCCCGAATGTCGAACAGAGTGAGGTGTGGTCGGCTCTTAAAACCAACAAAGCATCTAGTGATGACGGAAATTCATCAACATTTTACTTATTAAAATCCTTTAAGCCGTCTAGGCCTAGACTAAGCTATACATATATAGCAGCAGAGAAACGTCCACTGCCTTGCGCGACCCATTAACACCAAAACCCGAAAAACTTTATACTTTTGCAGAAAAATTGGGGTAAAAAGGGGGCGGCGAATTGCCGAACGCCGAACGGCCCCGGGCGGCAGAAACCCACGCTACGCCACGGGGTGCTAATTACTAATAATGTAATTACTAAAAATTACGAATAATGCGGAAATGGGTTCCAGGAAAATACCTGGAAGGATGGGCAACGACTGAGGCTCAGTCGTTGTCCATCGGTCCATTAGGTTTCCTTTACGGCCGTAGCTAAGGGGGGGGCATTGTGGGGCAATGCCCTACCTTGAAATCACAATGCCCTCCCTACCTTAAAATACAAAACTAAGATATATTATTAATTATAATTATAAATTGTTTGTTCATAGTTTGAGAAAATAAATTGTAGCGATAGGTATCTAAAATTTTTCGAACATTCTACAGTTTGTGACATTCATTTCATAAACTTAATAAGTAACAATAACAAAAGAAAAGTAAAATCAATAAAAAAAGAAAATCCCAACTACGACGCGTCAAAAAACTCCTCCGCAACACTTTCGGCTGTCAGCATTGCCACGTTAAATGGCAATGGCGACTTCTTTGTACCTACCTACAGAGCGCGTGCACTAGTAGGGCCCCATGGCCCCAGCGTTTCGATCCCAAAACGGCTCAAAAATGTAATTACTAAATAGGATTCCGTATTGGCACCGTTTGAGGGTCTCCGCTGATGCAGCAGCAGCGCCAGTCGATCCAGCTGTGCTTGGAAGATGTGATGGCGCTAGGGTATCGACACATATCGCGTCCCAAACCAGAGGCCTGCCCATCTTCCAAGGTAATAAAGACATACCATCTGGTCTCTTCCCATCGTCACGAACCAAACCATTAGGTTCAAGATGAGCTGGCACTCCGGAGGTGACAAGAGCTCGACGGAGTATGTCGTTAATGTGGGCATGTCGGGAAATACGCCCAGCAGTCCCGCTGCACGATAGGCCATGGTAGCAAAGACTGTCGACGGCTTCACCTCAGTGACAGCGATGCAGAGAAACGCAACAAGCGAAGGCAAGAAGCAATGAGAAAAGTTGTATGGTCCAACATAGTTCCTTCATAGGAAGTTATCATACAAGGTGGCTATTTAGCGTGTTATCTGAACGAAGTTCTTCGCATTTTAAATAAAATGGCGAATCTTAGAATTCGGCTGTTTTAAATGTTTTTATTATTATTTTGTTTTTCTATCACTCCTATTCTTTTAACCTTTGATGTTAGAAGAATAACTGGCCCTTTGGCAGGCGTACACGGAGACATAGGTCCAGCGCGCAGCCCTTTGAGTTTTAATCTAGAATGTGATGGGATGGCCTGCTGAGGCGCCTCCATAACTGCACTATTATCTAAGTGTAGTCACGGATTAGCGCAGCAGGTGCAAGACTATTGCTACTTGTATGGAACCTAATTAATCTGGGCTATTGGGATGGGTGTTTAATGGACTGATCTAGGTGAAGACTATGGATGAAAAACGGCACCTGATAAATACTCTTAAAAATACCTGATAAATACTATTAAAATACTCTTATAGTATGTCGAAAATGGGCAGGCGGTGACTCGCCAACTCACTGGATGGGCCCTCTCTAGATAGCCGCCAAGGCAAACAAATTCTACCATAAAGGCAACAAGAGGGCAACACCGGTGTAAGCGGCTAGGGGTGTCGAGCGGTGCGGCACCGGTTTCGCGATCGAGAGCCTCGTGACAACGGAGGCCCGAAGCGGGTTTCCCCGTAATTACGCCCTTGACAATGACACTTCCACCCCCGAGCACAGAATAATTAATAGTACTTGCGGCTTGCCTCTGGCCGGCTGACCAAGGCAAGCCAGAGTCGAGGGTCCTGCGGGCGCTCTTGGTAATCCACTCCAACCAGCCAATAAAGGCAAGCCCGAGACGAGGCCCTGATCGACCCTCTGAAGCATTCGGGACCGCAGTGTCGCCACAAACATTATTATTTTAATTATTTTATTATGTTTGCTAAAACAATATGATTTAAATGGTATTTTTGGTCGTATCTATGTTTACCTCACTCTCACTCAGACGTGGATCTGTACATCCAAATCTGGAAGTTCAACAATCTTGTTCACTTGTTCTTCATCATTGAGGATCTAATAGTTCTTAGATCCATGCTAATGTTCTGTCACAGAAATTATTTGTCTACGAATAGCTATTGAATGTACATCACTGACCTAGAGGTCAGTGGTATATAATACATGGTGATTGATTTAGGAGCCCGTGCTTCGGAGCAGATCAATAAAATTATGATAGGTAATTTTTTTACTTCCTACCTTTAACCATTGCTGCCCTACCTCAAATTCGACTCTTGCTACAGCCCTGGGGTCCTTCCATTAGGTTAAAGCTCATAATGACAGCAAAGACGTAAAAATTAAATATTTGTTTTTAATTCGGAAAGATCTGCTCAAAATCATCATCGTCCTCCTCTGACAAACCACTTATTGAAATAGGCCACATTGTACTGCTCGGACTGCCGCAACCAGGTCTTCATCAGACCACACATACACAGCTCGCTGGGGAGTCATAGTGATTATAAGTAGTCTCTACGTGCCATAAATCAATTAGAAAACAGTTAAAATTACATTTCTAAAGGCATTCAATAAACATATTCTCTTGATAATGCCAAAGAAGAGGGTCATAAGGCCTATGGTCGAATTTTATAGACCTTATTAACCACCGACCACCGACCACTTTGTAAGATTTTTTTTTAAATATCATTGTTCGGTCTAATTGATACCATTCGTACAACGCAGGCCTCTAAAGTCTAAAGCATGAACGAATAGAAAATTAAACTGCAAAATAATGTACCTACATACAGCAACAGTTCAAGCTTTACATAACCCATAAAAGCCGACCTGACAACATATAGCCTTTGTTTACAAAGATAGTTCTGTTTATACTGGTTATGTAAAGGTTCATTTGGAGCCGTCTGTACAAAAAATTAATATCAAAAAATTACTTACGAGCGTCCATCAACCAAGACGAATGACGCAGCACCGGTGGCAGCACGCGGGTTAGCGAGACGTGAAAAGTTTAGGTCGCCATCTGGGATGTTTAGCTACCTATGACTGTGACTTCGGTCGGTTGGGATTCTTTTTAGTTGCTATTCTGATACTTAGGCCTTATTACCCGACAGGCCTTATTGGCCACACCTACCTTACATGTAGCATTTTCTTTTAAGGTCGATGATTGTGACTATGCCTTACTTATTTGTCTTTTTCTTTATTTTATCGTTTGTACAAAATATATTACAATAACTTATAACTAAAAAAGCCACCAAGGTTTATACTTCGGCTATTTTGAGTCTGTTTATAATATACAAATCGTATCTGTCCATAAAGTAAAAATTATGAAACAACAAATTACCGCGCCCAAATTTTCTGATGGAACCTCGAAGGAAACAGCATCGCTTTTATCTGCCTTTATTCGATGGATTTTCGTTACCAATACTTAAACCTTAGTGTACCTATCTGGTAAGTACTTAAATATGTAGCATCTATAAGCAAGTTCTAAAAAATATAAAATATATACATAATAGAGTTGCCTTTTCACATAGGTAATCGAGTGCTTGCTGAGAAGTGATAAAACACACTTATTTGTGTATTGCCCTTGCCTTACTAAGTACCTAATCTTTCCACCATACGCACACACTCAACAAAGCTCATAATTATCAAAAATGTAAAATGGATGTTAGGTATAAACATCTATACCTATGCAATAAAATTCGGTTTGAGGTAAATGTAACTTAACAGCTAGTAATTGTGAAATGGCTTAGCCCTTGGTTGATGCTTGAGTATTCTAAGTAATGGTGGTTAATATAGCATATAGCACAATAGCACAGCATGCTAATTTTATTTCGCATCTAATAGCAAGTTCGTTCGGCTCTCGTACGTGCTATAAAATAGCATATAGCAAATATCGCGCCGACGCGACGGCACATCGCACTTCGCACGTTCGCAGCGCTGCGAATTGCGATATTTGCGATCAGTCTTCGCGTGCTAACGAGAGCAGCCAGACGTGAACTTACGTAGCGTGCGAATTTTAGCTGTTCGACGGCTCGCGCGATTTAAGTAGGCATATAAGTACGCGAGTTATTTTACGTTCTCAAAAGTTAAGTGTTTTGTGTTTGATTAAAAAAGACTGTGATAGGACACGTAATACTGTGTATCTATGAATGATCTGTGTAACATGTGTGTTAAAATGATTTAACTAACTCAATATAATTATATACAGTCCTAAGCCTGAAAAGTATGAAGGAAAATTAATTGACTTATTTATTATTAATTAGTTGGTTAATATTAGTTTGTTGTGCATAATGATTACATTTTATACTTAGAAGAAATGTACAAATATATATATGTATTGTTTATTTATGTGTAACATCTGTAATGTTGACCATGTTATCTGCCCCACGCGTTAAGTCTTCAGACTCGTTAGGAAAATAGCATGTTTGTCGACGCTATTAACCTATGTTCAAATATGGATAGCGCGACAGCGCGCTAAACCGTACATGTGCTAAAACTAGCGGTCACACGAAGGGTGTTGACGCTTCGGACGATAGCATGCTATATTATAGCATTTTTAATAGCATGCTAAAAAAATTTAGCATATAGTTCATAGCATGCGATTGATAAATAGCAGATTCGAACATCATTAATTCTAAGTGTACTTCTTTGCATGAGACGTGCTTGAGTTCTCTCTTCGTGGTTCTTATTGTGTCAGCACGTTTGAATGTAATTTCGGTTTAACATACGTTACGTTCGGTTTTTGAAGTGAGATAATGAGCTACTTAGTAGAATAGTTGTGTTCTTTATACTCGCGTCTATTTTCTTTTTAAGACGGCCTTTCATGGAGATACTTCAGGCACGCGATTAGCCATAAGTACATCTTAATACATACCTCAATAAATAGGCTTTCAGAGGCTTCGGCCATGGCATACCGCCGCTGCAGTATGCTGAGCAAGGAGACGGCTAGAATAAAGACCCGCAACTAGGGTATTCCATCGCGATACAAAAGAAAAGTACCTACGTCAGGATTGGAAAATACAATCTCACTTTCCAATCTCGTGCCTTCGTTGCTCAGTTAATCTGTATGTTGGATTACTTTGTGATAAAACAGAGAAAACCAAGCATATGCATTAGGATTTTGTAGTTAGTTTAGAAAAGCATTTATAGATACCTTTCTTTGTATTCACATTCTTTGCAAGCATAAGTGGTGCCTACACTAGTGTATTCTAGAACCTTGTTACCTATTACGTAGGTAAGTATTTAACTGTTTTCATATTATAATGCCTACTTAGTCATTATATGAAAACAGTTAAATACTTACGTATAGGTAGGTACGTCAAATACTTACATATAAACAATATGACATGACTGTCCTACTTAGTCATGTCATATTATGTTTATATGTATTCGAAGCAATGAATGGAACACAAACATATTTATTACTGTACTTAAGGCGCAGTTGTCCATTAGCAGCTGCCTCGCCGCTTGACAGTGCGCCGGGTATTGTAGGTTTGTTCCCCACACGAGAAAACACTTTGTGTGCTCCATGAATTGTTTTTTCGAGTATGATGCATAGATGTAAATAACTTTACCTAAATGTGCGGTTACTAGAGCGTCACATCCATTCACATCTTTGAGTCGCACGAGGGGTGATTTATTTCGTATAGAAAGAAACACAAGTGTTGTTGATTCAACATCGTTTTATTATTCTAATATAATTATGAAATACGTACATGCATTAAGATAAAGGTTGAATCGATTGAGATAAAAGATGAGCGGCCCATTGAATAATATGGATAAAAATATAGCGGTCTCCTCAATATTTTGCGATATGACCCAGGCATTTGACTGTGTTCAGCACACTACTCTTTTACAAAAACGAGACACAAATCACTCAAATAAGCAGTATAAATGTAAAAAAACAAGAAGCAATATCTTTATCTGAGGCCCGCACTGTAGTACACGGAGTACCACAGGAGAGCGTGCTAAGACCAATTCTATTTACACTCTATATCAATGACTTTCCTAAGGCTTACTATACATCCTATGACATTATTCGCTGACGATAGCACAATCACTATAACAAGTAAATCACGGGACACTTTTGGAAATGATATAAATAATACGTTAACCTCAATTATAGATTGGTTAAATAAAAATAACTTACTTACAAATTAATCTAAAGAAGACATTAATAATGAATTTTAGCCAACGTTTAACAAATATAAATTATGACATTAATTATAATAATACCGACATTGACGAAGTAAATACCACGAAGTTTTTAGGATTAACAATCGATAGGGGCCTTAATTGGAAAGCTCATATTGAAAACTTAAGTCAAAGATTAAGCAGTTGTGCATTTGCGTTAAGTACCTATACACTTTATCGCGAACTCTTAGAACAGATGCACTACTTACTGCTTATTCGGCACTGGCTGAATGATCAGATACGGAATCATATTCTGGGGCAACTCAACAGACAAAGACATTATATTTAAAGCACAAAAGAGAAGTCTTGGATAAATAAATAAATAAATAATAATATTCTACCACATACACACAACACCATCTAGTCCCAAACTAAGCAGATACTATCAAATTCAGATTGGATCAATGTTTAATTTAAGAATAACGGAAAGCTGTCAGCCTTACTTTAAACAATATAGGCTGCCATGCTTACGCTGCCATCATTATATAAACATAATATGACATGATAATATAATAGAAATGGTTTTGTTTGTAAAGCAGAATCCAAATTCTTTTTTCACGGGTAACAGATAAGTTTCCTCGAAACCGGCGTAACAACAGCAAACTATGCCTGAACCCGTCCAAGACTGCACTTTTGCGCTAAAGTGTCCTATGCATGGCACCAGTCATATTTAATAAGCTACCTAAGACTTGGAAGGAACTTATCAATACTGAATTTAAAGATAAAATTAAGTTGTTTTTTATCATTAAAGCATATTATAATGTTAATGATTATTTGACTGATAAATTCTGATTTATTATTTTTGACATTATCTTTTTATCTAATTATTATACAATTTATTGATTGGCAACATAAAAACAATTTTATTAATGTATAGCATTTGCACGTCATCGTATATTATGACAAACATGTCGAACAAAAATAACAATGAACTGTATAACATCTTGCATGCAACTGTATGTATACACATGTTTTTATCAAAGAAATTAAATAAATATTAAAGTAAAAAAGGCGCTGTGATCGTCCTGTCAATGTTAGGTATTTAAACCGAAGTTCGGAACATCTACCTACCTGATAAACATAAATTTCTTTTACACACACACATCCAATCGCATCTAGACCGAATGTCCGATTCCCACGGTGAGTGGCTTTGCAATGCCTTTGACAATTACTTTGCTTAAATTTCTAAAATGTGATTCAACAAGGTTACTGCGATATAGATGCATAGGTACATAAAAAAATTTACTAAATAAAAAGTTAGGCATGCAACAGGCATGGCCTACCTACCTAACCAAAATTCCTTTTAATTAATCGGTACTGATAGAGTATTTTAGAATACACAAATGTCTAAACAAAATATACCACACTCATTCGAATAAAAATATCTTACCTAGTGCTGCCTACTTAGCAACTATGTATAACATTGTTCCTAACACAATCTGTTATGAAACAATTAAATTCAACATAAGTCGCTGGAGTCGTGTCGGTAAAAAAATGTGACTCAAAAGAGTTTGATATCTTCGACGAATAATTGAAGTATCCTATCCTATCCTACTAATATTATAAATGTGAAAGTTTGTGAAGATGTATGTATAGATGGATGGATGGATGGATGTTTGTTACTCTTTCACGCAAAAACTACTGAACGGATTTGGATGAAACTTTACAATTATATAGTTTATACATCAGAATAACACATAGGCTACAATTTATAAAGAATTTGTATAATGTTGCCATAATATAAGGAAAAGTATCAACTAAGTCGGCAAAAAGCCTGAGCTCTGAAAGTTATTCATTGGAATTTTAACCCCTTTCCGATGACAGATTGATCTGATATTTGGTATACACTCATATTGTCATCAAGATTAAAAGATAAATATTTAAATGATTGTAATTTCAAGATGGCCGCCAATACAAAATGGCGAATCATATTATATTACTTCACAACAACCTCAATATGGGTATCAAATGAAAAGGCTTGATTGGTAGAGTAGAGCTCAATATGAAAAATCCAGGATGGCTGCCGCCACAAAATGGCGGATTACTAATTTCCCACAAATACCTTAATATGGGTATCAAACGAAAGTGCTTGGTTCGTAGAAAAGCTCAATATCTTTCTATGAAAAATCCAAGATGGCTGTCGCCGCAAAATGGCGGGATTACATATTTTCCACAAATACCTCAATATGGGTATCGAATAAAAACTTTGATTGGTAGAATAGCGTTCACTATGAAAAATCCAAGATGGCTGCCGCCACAAAATGGCGGATTACATATTTTCCACAAATACCTCAATATGGGTATCAAATAGAAGGGCCTGATTCGTAGAATAGAGGTCACTATAAAAAAAAAAAATTGGTTGCCTGTAAAGTCGGTATACGGGCGAAAGTTTTACGTGACAACGACTTTGAGTGGTAAAATAATTTTAATGTGAATATTCATTCGTATAGTAGGAAGAAGGATGAAAGACGCGTGCCTTTCACTTTTTATGTCTGTCTCTCTCGCTCTTAGGCGGGACGCGTACCTCTCACTAGCTCTCATTGTGAGCGCATAACGTGAGCGGAGCGTAACGCAGTTTCTTGAAGTGTCACCCGGCAAACCAATTTATAAGACGTTGTCACGTCAAAAATCCAAGATGGCTGCCGCCAAAAAATGTCGGATTACTTATTTTCTACAAATACCTCAATATGGGTATCAAATGAAAGGGCTTGATTGGTAGAATAGGGCTCACTATGAAAAATCCAAGATGGCTGCCGCCAAAAAATGGCGGATTACTTATTTTCCACAAATACCTCAATATGGGTATCAAATAAAAGGGCTTGATTCGCAGAATAGAGCTCACTATGAAAAATCCAAGATGGCTGTCGCCACAAAATGGCGATTACCTATTTTCTACAAATACCTCAATATGCGTATCAAATGAAAGGGCTTGAATTGTAGAATAGAGCTCACTATGAAAAATCCAAGATGGCTGCCGCCAAAAAATGGCGGCTTACTTATTTTCCACAAATACCTCAATATGGGTATCAAATAAAAGGGCCTGATTCGTAGAA
The DNA here is from genome assembly GCA_944739405.2 of Euclidia mi. Taxonomy (NCBI): domain Eukaryota; kingdom Metazoa; phylum Arthropoda; class Insecta; order Lepidoptera; family Erebidae; genus Euclidia; species Euclidia mi. Next base: position 92,670,303 of record OX123183.2, on the reverse strand, counting down.
TAGAGCTCACTATGAAAAATCCAAGATGGCTGTCGCCACAAAATGGCGATTACCTATTTTCTACAAATACCTCAATATGGGTATCAAATGAAAGGGCTTGATTCGTAGAATAGAGCACTACGAAAAATCCAAGATGGCTGTCGACGCAAAATGGCGGATTACATATTTTCCACAAATACCTCAATATGGGTATCGAATGACAGGGTTTGATTGGTAGAAAAGGGGACACTATGAAAATAGAATGAGAAGTATCAACTAACAACAACACTAAAACCTTGAAAATAAAATTAAGTAAAAATAAATTAATTTTGGGCGTAAGGTATCCAGAGTAAACATTATGATAGAAATTTCACTTGCCCAACGATTTTTATATTTGTCTGATCAATACCCCCGATTGATGAGAAGATTGGTGCGATCTGGTAGCTAAAACTTACTGTATTACTTTTTAGCTTTTAGTACATAATCTTACTAGGTACATAATTTTTTTGTTGTAATAAAACAGTATAACATTCTAGAGAAGTTATCAAATTTTTTTCAAAATTGATAGATTTATTGGCTTCAGTATTTAATGTAAGTAGATTAACTTTGTCTTTTACAGTCAGATATCTGACCTAAGCGCAGCGTCATTAAAAGTGCTTTCTACGATTTAGTGCGCTTAAGCACAGCGAGGCGGAGGGACGGTCTGATTGTCTGATATGTACTTTGTGGTACCTAATGCTTTCAGGTTTTATGTTTTGTTGCTGTTATATTCAGTAGGTAAACAAGCTCTTCATAACTTCAATGATATACTTATTAACTAATCTTTACCTGAAGTTCAACAATTATGAAAACAAAAGTAATTTTCATTATTAACTGTTTATATGTATGCTACAGGGCTAATCTACAGAGCCGTTTGAGGTGAAATTTGACATGGATAGTCTGAAACCCGGGGAACATAGGCCACTGTTTATTAAAATATCATGCTGGCGAAGCCGCGGGCGAAAGCTAGTTATACATATGTATCACTAATATCACAGTCGATGTAAGTGGCCAAATGTTCAGTCTTCAATGTGCCGCGAATGGTTACTTGCAGCCCTCAGTGTAGGTAGCAGTACTCCAAATGTAAATATCTTGCTAAAACAAGAGAGAAAATTTTAAAATAAATTATGATGATCGCCATTACCAAGTAGCTATTAAAAACTAAGATAAAAATTACATTATTTACCTGTCAAACACGCGTAGGTAGGTACCTAATGTTTTATCTCACATCTCTTGCGGCCAGATTATTTTCACTGTAGATCTTTCTCTAATTAATTTGCTAGTAGGTGCTCTTCCGGTAAGGTCTCTGTAAACATATCAACGTAAATAATTTTAACAAAACGAACCGAGTCCAATTTTTGCTCAAACTAACAGAGGACCTAAGGATGCAGGTATTTCCCGTACATACTTCCAAACGAAAACAAAATTTTCGAATTGGAAGGAAACATACCTAAAAGTTCAACTAAATTGTGAAGCAACAAATTTTTCTGAAGTTGGTTAAATAATTGTGGTATGATCATAGGTTTAATGAAACAAACATTGAGAACTTCATCTTGAACCATTTGTAAAACGGAATTATCATCGTCTATATGCGTAGTGGGGCGCAGTAGTTACCTACTTCGATATGTTTGATCTCATTTAAACGATACCTAAGTACTTATAATTGACTATGGTCAATGAGTGGATAAGCCGTAAGCACTTTTTATTATTCAACCTTGAAATGTGAAAGAGGTCGTAGACGAGCGAGTTCTTGTTTATATATTCAACATAATTTTGGTCCTTTTCCTACTCAAGTACCTATCTATTTATAATAAACATGGTATACTATACTATAGCCATCATCATCATATCAGTCGAGAAATGTCTACTGCATGACATACGCTCTCCATACAGACTGGTCTTGAGCCGCTTGCATCCAACTGTGTCCTGCAATCACAATAATAACTATCGTCAGTCCACCATGCGGTAGGCTTACATTGCATGCCTCATCAGGTGCGTACCAACGGCCATCGGTTCTTCGAGTTATGTGCCATTCACGTTGCTTGCCTATTCGGAGAGCTATATCGGTGAGTTTGATTTTCCTGTGAATCTTCTGATTTTAGAAAGAAACGCCGAGCATAGACCTCACCATCGCCCATGAGTAACAAAGACTATGGCGATAGCCAGCCTTAGTCTAAAATGTTTCGAAAATCTTAACGTAAACCTCGACCGCTCCGAGCTTTTGGAAAACTCGCACAATCAAACACCCAAAGGTATGACTTTATGATCGACACGGATATCGAGCTCAGGACCTCGTGATCCGGTGTCGACACTACCACTTTACCACAGTATCTACCAAAAATCATATTGCGGATAGAAAACATAATTTTTTTAATATGGTATGAAGGGTTTTCCCTTAGAGCCCTGATCCCCGAGGCACACGTTTCGGAGAGCCCCGAAAATGATAAAATTTGATTACATTTATCTTGTTTACTTTTTCTATTATTTTCGACTTGTACCCTTGACATAAAAAGTGCATAAATGTATGTTTGAAATATAATAACCTCTAATAAGTCTTTGAGCTGGTGTTGTACAAAATTTCAAATTAATAATTAAGTCCAGAAAATAGAGCATTTCAATAACATACTCATGCTAAGATCAAAAAGCCGAAGAAAAAGTAGTCGTCAAAAGCTTTGTAATTTATTCATTGAGAGGTGACTAAGTTAAACTTAGATAGGCGCTTCCATTTGTTTATTATTTGTAATGTTAAGGCAATTAACGACTGTTTTATGTAACGATAAAAGGGCAGTAAAACGACAATAACAAGAAGTACTCACTTAATTAATGAAACAGTCATCTTCTTGAGTGGTTCTTAGGTAGTAAAAGACGTTTGCTCGAGTGGTGCAGCGGTTAACTTGATCGCCTCGCCTCTGCGCCGCATCAATAGTACCTAGCTCAATCTGTTGTGTGTGACTGAAATGTTTGGTCTTGATGTCTTTTGTATTAGTTGTTTTCTTATGCCAAACCACCTTAACAACTAGGAAATAACATCAGAACATAACAAGTAATGTATACAAACTAGTGATTTATATTAATACTTACATTTTTTCATGACGAACATCTTATCTTTATCATCTTAAGTACCTATACCTACAGGTTGTTTGGTAACTCGACCTATTCCTTGAAGGAATATAAAGCTTCGTCCTTTATTTCTAAAATCTTGAGATATTTTAACCGAAAGTTTAGTTTAGATCAATTGCTAGTTAACAAGCTTTCCAAAAAGTAACAATTTGGAGCCAAAAAGTGAATAGTTTTTTCAAATTTAGGTTATTTTGATGAGAAGGTGGAAAATTTCAAATAGCTCTTTACAGTTCGATATCTCAGAAACCGTTAATTTTGGACCCCTAGTTGGGGTAAATTTGTTGCAATTGACCTCAAATATAGGAATACCTTAAAGGAATAGGTCGAATTACCAAACATCCTATATATAGGGTAGACCGAGGCGAATCGGATCACTTTTTATTTGAGAACATAAAAATCATACTAAGGTGTAATATATGTAACTTTAATTGACAAAACGGTAATCATTAATTATTTAGCTACGCATTAAGCATTTCGAAACTCAAATTACACTTAAATTGTGCAAAATATTGATCAAAAGGCAAAAAGAGAGAAATATCCGAATCGCCCCAATTATCGGGGCGAATAGGATCATACATAAAATTAAGGTTTTCTCAACATTATAAGCTTTTGTATCAAAAGAAATATTAAAATAATAAATAATCAGAACAATATTAATGACTAAAACGTAAATCACATGAATACGGGCCTTCTTTCCCACCTGGACCAGCACTTTTATCGGGGCACCATTCCTCACATGATAGTGAATGAATGAACTTTTTTATCAGTAACTACAAAGCCAGACTTTTGCTTATCACATGATTTTTATTCAAGGTGTTCTTTTATTATTCTTGTTCTCCATATTTTATTTGGTATCAGTCAGTTTTCTTTTTTTCACAGCTTTTTCGGCAGTTTTAAGTTTGTTTTTAGCATCTCTTTCGTAAAGATTAATCTTACACTGAGGTGGAGTCAAATGCAATATTGACATTATTGTCTTCCACGTGTTTTAATGACATCCCTGGAGAGAGAAACTATCCTTTGTAAATTTATGTAACGCAATTTTTAAATCTCAGCAGCCCGACCTAAAATTAATTCTTAGAGCACTATTTTGTTTAGGGCTATAATTTTTTTTGGGGACCATTCCCCTGCTTGTTACCTTTATTGTTTATCTTTTATATATGCGAACTATCTATAATTAAGTAAAAATGCTTAACTATTCTGAAATGTAAAATAACACCTTTTTAATAAGTGATCCAATTCGCCCCTGATGACGTGATCCGAATCACCCCATATTGAAGACTTTTGAAATAAATGTTTTACACGTTAACCTACAATAATGTGTTTAAAAATGAAAAAGATTTTCTAAAATAGACCTATTCCCAAGCCGTTGAAGCTAAATAATTCAAAGTTTTAACACAAATTCTTATATTTACACCAAGAAATTGTAAGCATGTGTTTTAGATGAGCGCCAATTTTAGCGACGCACACAAAAAGCGACTCACTGGCGAGCGACGCTGACGCTGATTTACTGGTCGAATCAAAACGCTACCGATGGCAGCAGGTGCGGGGTGGAAGTGGCTCGTGAGCCGCCAGTAGCTTGCGTTTCCTGTCAACGCCTAATTAAAAAGATTCTCAAATTTCTTATTTTGATCCGATTCGCCCCCTGATCCGTTTCGCCTCGGTCTACCCTACTGGTGGTGCTGTGTACCAATGCTGGGCACGGACGAGCCTCTGCTCACTATGAGAAGGATAAGGCCACTACGTTGGCCAAGTGCAGGCTGACAGACTTCACGTCTTTTGAGAACGTTATCAAAAACTCTCGGACATGCAGGTTTCCTTGCGATGATATCCTTTACCACTAAGCAAACGATATTTAACGATCTAATGCGTACTTAACTTTGAAAAGTCATTGGTGCGTGCCGTGGATTGGACTCCGAGGCTCTCTCCTTAGCAATCTGTCAGTATCTACAGGCTATCGCTGCTTTCGCACACGAACTGCTTGCACGAATTAACACATCTAGGTAGGTAGGTACATGAATTTACCAATTCGCTTGTAAAAATCTCTTTACTCAAACTCGAGTTCGCAAACCTCGTCTACGCGAATTCACCGTAGATGGTGCGATGTCTAAAAATGTTGTCTGTCGATGTGTCTGTTTGTTTCGAGAAATCTCCGAATCTTCTATAATATATTGTACGGTCCAAGTACCTAATAAAGAAATTGAGGTCCGATATGCCTCATGCATTGCAGTCGCATTCATTCAAATTCCGAAAGATTTCGCGAGTAGGTACCAGCTAGTTAAATATTAATGACATAAAGATAGCAGCCTTTGATTCCACTTATAGATACATATAAGCATATAGAGCATACTTACTCGTTCTAGCGGCTTTATATCACCATAGTCACCTTTCGAAAGCATTGGTTTCATGCTTCCAACCCTTTCGTCCAGGAGATCAGGTAGCTTTTTGAAGTGCCATACTTCCGTACCATAAAAGGTAAAACGCAACCCTTGAAGGATTACTTTGTTTATGAAAATGCTATAAAATGCTTTGCTCAATTGTCTACTGTAAGAATAACAACCATTTATGCTTAGGTTTAGCTAGGGCTTTTAACACATACCTATACCTATTTTATCAAAATAATAGCTGTAACTACTTCCTATTGTCCTAAAAGTAAGCAAAAGGGGACAATGGAAATAAGTAAAGGAAAATTTGTATATGATTGTCATTAAGTAAGAATGGTACGCACCTTTATAATATATTCCACCCTATTTATGTTTGCATGCAACGTGTATCGATGTAGAGAAGAACATTTTGCATGAAACCTTCGGTGCGTGAGTCGTTTCGGCCCTTACCAAGATTTAAAAAATCGTTGCAACCATAAGATAAAACCAAAACGCGAAGATTACCTTCTAAGAAAAGCCGCAGAATGAATCTGTAATTCTGTATGCACATATATACCTGTATGTGATCCAGTTGAGAAGAAATATTTCCAGAAAGATAAAACAGTTATCACGCCGACGCTTGTACCATATGTACCTAGTTATAAGTGATACCAGTTACATCAATACTACAGATGTTCCTTCAGTCCTCTGATATTGATCGATCTGGTAAAAATTGGAATTCGGTAACAACAATATGGCAGAATTATAATAAAGCTTGATAGAACAAACTATAAAACACTACTACTACTAATTCTTAGATGGCTATCAATTTTATCAATAACATACCTACATTCAAACTTAAACAAATTATACTAAGGTTGAAAACTCACTGAGATGTTGCCGTTTCTTCAATCTTGATCAGATGTGCGGAGAGCAATTTAAGACAACAAAAACGTTACATATAGAATTAAACGTATACTGTACATAACATTCCTGTTGTTTATACATTACCCTAAGGCTTCTTTCTGTCTTCATAATACTGCTTACAGTCTTCGAAATGTACATAATATCTACATTTTGATGAAAGTCTCAAATGGCACACTAGAGCAAACAAATTAGATATCTACTCAATGATAATTTGAAATATTAGTCGTTTGGTCAAGTAAGGTAACCATTTCGTGAATGTGATGAAAAAATTTAATCTTACCTACTACGAAAATATATTAACTTATCCTATACAGTACATAAGTTTAACAGATGTGAGTTGTCAGTATAGTTGGTGCTCTACGTTAAAAACGCCTCTTGAAAACAAAAAATTATTAGGTAGGTACCTACCTATTAGTGCAAATTGTAATAATTTGTAAAATCTGCCGGTACTGATTATAGGATATGTTATCAATTATCACATATATTTGCAATAGGATGGAAACTGTACTGATTAGCAAAATAAAATAGATTAAGCACGGTAATACTAGGTAGGTAAATAACAGATCACCTTATTGCTTTACCGTGAAAGCGAAACCAACCTTTCATTGACCAGAACGCTAATATTGACAAAATTTAATTTCCAATAAATTGAAAAGACAATGTGCCATTGGAGAATATCAACAGTTCTGTATACAACCGTAACAGTTCACTAAGCTTGATGGTGCTGGCAGTGAGAATATTTCAGAACAAACAAAGTAAGTACATGCATGGTCAGACTTTAGCATTGCACACTACTGTGTTTGCTATAAAACACTCTTCTTTTCTTCTGAATAGCTTCTTCCTCTTCGATCTTGACCATTCTCTGAACACAATAGATATCAGAGCTTCTTAGCATTCTTCTATCGCCTGAAATTCTACAGATAAAACAAACATATCATAGTTATGATGATAGCCAAATGATGTTGTCATCAATCCAACAAACCAACCAGAATCATCTATAGGACGATATGAGATAATCGGCATAGAAAGGTTTTTTTTTTCAACATACTAGACTACGACAATGCCCTGAATGCCTATTAATATCTGCAATATACGCCGTCATGATCTATTAGAGGTTGCTTTTCAGTTGACTGACGTTTTTCACATCCAGCAGATATATTTCATTTTATTAATTATTTTTATCTATGTATTATGTTTGATTTAGAGTGCGTAGCCTTCAAATAAAGTCCAGTGCATATCGACTTAACCTTCGACGTTACATTTCATTGTCACCGTATAATGGCTCTTTGTTTTAAGGTCAATCGTATAATGACTGGAAAATGGGTTCTCATGTTGCTTCTGCGGATTCCACATTCACGGAAACGTTAATGTTTCCTACTGACTCTTCGATATTGTACAACATTGATTGTGAAAGGCAACTGTTATCCGATCTCATATGGTTGCTAACTTGCTACGCATCCTGTGAAAAAAGAAACGAATAAAAGATAAACAAACTAGGCTTTAAATTGTCAGCAGTTGACGTAATCAAATATTTCAGTGTTTATAAATAAACAAAGGCTTTATTTACAAAAACATTAAGTACATTTAAGAAGAAAAATCAAACAAGATTATTCTGCCTACGTAGAAATTAATAATGACATATATATATATATATATATATATATATATATATATATATATATATATATATATATATATATATATATATATATATATATATATATATATATATATATATATAATACAGTTCTAATCTGATAAATATTAAGCCCAGATGAATACAGCCTTAACATTAGTTGGCAAGGACAACCGTAGGTATTATACTCCCATTTTCAACTAGATAGATACCATGTTTATGAGTCGTAGATAAGCAAAGGTTTGTTAAATATCAGATAAACAAAGGTACTAATGATGATACGTGGTTACGCCAACATAATACGTAAGTATTATAATATATGTATTTGTAAGGGCCGGGGCTGACTGACGGCACGGCGCGGCACGGCAGGTTTCGGTAGCCCGAAGGACGCATCGGTATGACGCGGCATGCCGTGGCATACCGAAGGCATCCAATTGACTGAAATTTAGTATTAATAGCACTTCGTGCAGAAGATGAAGAAAGACAAATACAAACTGATACGATATATGAAGATAAATCCATTATGGGTACATAATTTATGGAGATCAAGATTTACTAACGGTGAATTCAGCAACTTATTTAATGATTACGCCATGGCATACCGCGGCGTCCCGCAGGATGCCGCGAAGTGCCGCGGCGTCCCGCAGTATGCCACGGCGTGCCGCGATATGATTGTATCAAAATAAAGTAAACTTAATTCTAAACTCATTGAAATAAGAATAAAAATAACTTGATCAGTTATAAAATCCTTTGCCATGCCGTGCCATGCCACGACGTCAGTGTGCGCCGGCCCTAACCATTGTGCTTCGCTTTTACTTGCTACGATTACAAGCTACGGCCAATGAAAGTGGCTGTCCTTTGAGAATCCTGCGAAATTATTTTAATGAATATTATTAAAGCATACGTTTTCTCATAACCACTATTGGCATTATAACATGTTAACTATTATTATGTACGGCTAAACTCATAGATAATATACCTAATATCACAGATGTGAGAAGTATCACATCTGTGCCTAATATGAATTCTTTATTCTATGGCTAAATTAGAATGCAGAGCCCGAGCCGAAAAATGATGATGAAATAAAATTGTTCTTAAGTATAGGTAATTGGTTATATGAAAAATTGTACCTAGCTAAAGCTTTTTTTATTATGATTGACGTTTAATACAAAAATTGTCAAAGTATGAACAAGTCAAAGATTCTTACCTAACAACGATGAAGAGCTTCATATTTTTGTGAGAGCTCATGACCTTTAACTTGTTCAAACTTTTTAACATTTTAAATAAGAAGGCTATACGGGAATTGCTCTGTTTCAAAGCAAGGTTTCTAAGTTACATACGTTCGTATTAGATCAAATAATTTAATATTGATTGGTAATAACGAGGTGCAATTTCCAGTGATAATCATAATACACCACATCATTGAATGTAAATATTTTTATTGCACAATGATATGCCACAAATGAGGCATATAAAATCAAATATAGCTATGAAACAAAGCATTTAGCTACATGGATTCAGCTAACTATGACTCTATAGGTACGCCTCAAATATAACATGATCTTATTACCATTTTACTGACTAAGTACCACGCACGTACTTCGAAAAGAGCTTAAATTTCTAGGTAGTTACAACTAAGCGCCAAAGTATTGACTTAAACCAAGTCCGACTTATTGACTCCTCAAGTAATGAAAATGGCTAAGTTTATATCCATGAAATAGTTTGCTCTAAGAAACAAATATTCAAGTAGGTAATGTAATATCGATAGCAGTAAAATTATTGGAACGTTGAGTTATACTGCTGGTACCGCCTGAAACCAACGATCGAATATAAGTTATCCATCGCAACAAGCAGTAACTGGATATCTGTCTGTCACTGGTTCTCGGAATAGGTGCGTATTTCGGATCGTTATTTCGGCAATGCCTACAAGGCTCGGTACCTACCTCGTAAATTATGAAAGTAGGTAGTCTTTGAAGTAAATACTACGTATTATCAATTTATCAAGGTATGTATGTGAATATATGTACATAGTAAATATATAATTACAAACACTCGACGTATTGAATGTATTTTCTCCGTGTCGCGAAGTGATTATGCCTCGGCTTATGTCTGAGGTCTGCGTGTCGCTGTGGATCTGAGGGATTTACTTATCAACTAATCGCTTTGAGATGGGTACCTGTAACCTGTGTATTCAACATACCTATGTACCAACATTATTCAATGTTCAACTGTTAACATATAAGAACAAAACATATTTATCGGAGAATAAAGTATAATAAATAGTACTTTCCATAAAAGGTACCTGTTATGAAAATATTTCAGTTACAGCAGTGTTCTAAAAAAGCAAAGCAACTCACCAACCCGAAGCGTTATGTCTGCAAGCGTAATCCTCTTCTCGGCTAAAATTAATTACTACTAAAAATTAAATCACCCATTGCCAAAAGTAATTATATTTTTTAATAACCAATTAATCTGTGTCGAGGGTGGTCCACAGTGATTAAGTAGATACTTTACACTACACTTTCGAATCAGCCAAGTGCTGGCAACAAACTGATGGTTAGTGGAGTCGGTCGTCGATGCTAATGATGAAACCGGAGCCGTGGACTGTAAACATCCAGTGAGTGGAATCCTCGCGGACAGTTGCGACGCGCCGCCGATGCCCGCGCGGCGCGCGACGTGCAGGCCTCCATAACGCCAATGTGCCACATTAAGATAACTACACGGTGGTCCCCGAACATACATGTCAAGCCTATACGTACATGACACATTATTATTTGAGACAAAACTAATGTTTTGTAGGACAGTAAATGAGACATAATAGAAGTTTTGTTGTTATTACACATACAGGCGTTTACTATCCAGTATCCAACAATGTGCTAGATTTGGTCGTAGGTATATTTACCTACGTTAAATTGTTGCAGCTTTAATTCGTTTTTTATTTTGAATTGGTACTATATTAATAAATCATAATACATAATATGTAAGTCTGTAAGTGTATTCGATTTTGATGATCGAAATTCTTTCACAACCTTTTTACAATGACTTTTACACAATGTTTCGAAGGCCTTTTTGTCATCTTTTTGTAGATATCTAATTCTTAGATAAATACTTACCTACCTATCCGATCTGAAATACCTACAACCCTCAACGCTCCCTAGCGCTAGTGCCTAGTCTCGTCTCGACAGATTGGAGAGGTTTTCAGTTGAATATTAAATTTAATTGAAGAACCATTGCGCTTTTCGGGAATCATATACATATTATACCTAGGTATGTGAGTTGGTAGCTTTTTAATTAACACGCTTTTATTAGGTCGACATGTATGAACTAACTATGAAATGGAATCTAAGCTTACTAAATTAATCATCTTCCAAGGGTCGTAGCGTGATGAAAATTAGCAGCTGTTTGTAGTTCTGATGATAATACAATAATATGGTACTGACGAACTGATCTGATGATGGAGCCTGAAGATATGAACTGAAAATCGACATGTACTTATGTAACTATATGTAATGGAATATAACTTGACTAATTTAACCATCTTCCAAGGGTCGTAGCGTAATGAAAATTGGCAGCTGTACTTATGTAGTTCTGATGACAATACAATAATATGGTACTGTCAAACTGATCTGATGATGGAGCCGGAGAGATAAACTGGCACTTCATGGTGGAAAATCGTATCATAGTTGTTTGGATTTCTTAGAAAAGTCTTGTAATGAACTTTGACCACGATTAGGTTTCAAGGTCTGATGATGAAGCCGAAAGATAGGCTCTGGCATTCCATGATGGAATATCATATCATAGTCGTGTTTGAACTTGTGAGAAAGGCCATGTAATGGACTTTGAGCACGATTAGGTTTCAAGGTTATAACAGACCAATAGGGTAGTTTCCAGGGTCAAAATAATTACATTTTATTTAGTCCGTATTTTAGATTATAAAAATATTGGACACGTATTTTTTTCTTTTTTCGATTAAATAAAAAAATACAAAGATTTAGCCCATTAAAGTTACGTGTGACGTCACCTAGTGCGAAAAAATGCAGCACGGCGTGACGTTATACGTAACTTTAATGAGCTATATCTTGGTCATTTTTGGTTTAATTTACAAATAAAAAAATACGTATTGCTTGTTTTTGAATAATCTAAAGGACGGACTTATAAATTTTTTTTCGTCAACTAGCCTATTATATATTGTAGACCAGGTACACCACGTACCTAACTTAGGGTCCCGTACTTTTGCGGCTGGACAGGCGCATGTGGCTCTAAGTAGAGTAAAATCACTTAGTGGTCTCCAGATTAAAGAGCTAAATTGTTCTAAGCTGACAGATAAAACACCATGCAATACCTACAGACGCACTGGTGGAGATGAAGACGACGAGGGCTCATTCGCCTACTTAAAATAAATGTATAAATGTTAAAAATATTTGTTTATCAAAGACCAAAAAGTATAAAATAAATTAATAGTATAAAAAATACTAGAAAAACACGCTTTTATAAATGCACGTAAAAACAAAAAATAAATTATGGATCGTTCAGTTGTCTCTATTTCTGGGCTGAAGTGTAAACTATGTGCTTTTAGTTTTATTATAATATTTGATTGTAAAAGCGTGGGGCGCTGGAACAGGAAAGACTTTCTTCATTCTTGTTAACAAATACTAACACAAATTTCCTGGCGGAAGCTGCATGAGGTTGCACAAGAGCATAACGTTTATGCCTCCAAAGGGTTACCAAAAAGAACCAAAGATATCGCGTCCACGAACAAGAACTCTACATTTTGCCACTGTTGACGCATTACCCTTATTTACCTACTTATTTCTTGAAACAAGAGGCGTTTATAATGTCGGTGAATGTCGTCTTTCCTCGCTGCTGGCGCATGTTTTGTAAGTTCGACAAACTGGTACTTGGAACAGACTGTTTAATGTAGAGTCACCTACTAGTCGTGCTGCAACTCCAGTTAGAGGGCGCCAATCTGTGTAACCTGCTTCCCGTAACATCTGTTGTACGGTGCAGCCGTAGGTACATTGCGGAATTACATTATTATCATGTCAGCTCGCCATTACGCATTCATATTGCAATTCATTTATATAAAATCAGTTCACTACCGGTCATCAACCGCGTAGCGTGTACACATTATCATTATATCATCTATCAATTGCATTAGAACTTTAGCAGTACTTAATAAACATATTCATTAGTCTATCTCCTCGTAACATTTATTATCAACATATCAATTCAATAGATGTTAGGTACAATATACCCTACATCTGTTCACTTGATTTTTCAAGAAGTTAAACAAGAACGTCTTTTTCGTCTAGCGTCTCACGCTTTATAATCAAATACCTATTATAATTAAAAGCACATAGTTTACACTTCAGCCCAGAAATAGAGACAACTGAACGATCCATAATTTATTTTTTGTTTTTACGTGCATTTATAAAAGCGTGTTTTTCTAGTATTTCTTATACTATTAATTTATTTACTTATGTGTTGTTACGTTTAACCAGATCAATGCGTTTAACTATATTCTATTAGGAACCTATACCTACCTACATAATTATAATTATTAACGTTATTTTACTATTTTAAATATTCTAGAATATTTCCATTTTATGTTAACTATCTTTCCTAGTTCAAGTCGGGCAGGCAGCTCGTATTAAGTAAATAATTTAGCCTTAAATAGAACGTTATTTTGCAAAGGCAATATTCTGCTATCTATTCTAATTATAAACTGCGGAGGTGTACCTACTTTAATAGCAAAGGAGAGCATGACTTCGTGTTTTAGACGTCTTTGATTATATACTTGTTAGACGTATTGTTTTCGGTATCAACTCATAGCCTGTGTATTTTAGCTCTGGATTACTTTAAACCTTTTAAAATTGAATTATGCAATCCTATATTGTGCATTATATTTTTGCTAACTTTTTTGTAAACTTGACATAATTATAACACATTTATTATTATTGATTTTTGTGTGTTGTATTGACTTATTTTTGCCTGCATATAATTATGGTCTATTTTATGTGTATCTATGATATAGAGTAGAGCTAACAAGTAGAGCCTCGCGTAGATATCTCTCCTTATTCTATCCTCTCACAAAGAACCAACGTGAAGTAGGAATGTCTGCATTGTTGCTTACGATCCGTAAGGGCCCCGGCGCCGCGCCGGCGAGGTTCTCATTATTCCAATCCGCTCCAATATCTTTGTCCCACTTGACTTTCTTTCTGGAAGTGGTTTATATTTTTTTGCCTACCTATCGCTTTTTTTATTTAGGTAACACAAACCCCTAGGCACACAGGTGAATGTCTGGATAACTTTTCAATATTGCCGTTTATGAAACCTAACATCACGCATTCTCCTCCAAAGCTATAATTCCGTATCACAAGCAGTAAGGCGTTTAAGATAGCGTTACCTACTACTTTCCTTAATTTAATTAAAAACCAATGACGACTGTAACGAAAGAGGTTTATGCAAATACTTACTTCAAGAGAGAGGGCTGAGGCCAACCGTCTTCTACTACCATTACTGTAATAACTACAAACTAAGACTTCCTTGAACAGTGTACCTATAGGTAGAGTCAAGGAAATTTTAGAATTTGCGTATTAAAATGGAGATAGTATTTTATATTCCAGTTATTACATTACATATCTAACCTGTATATATAAAATTCTTGCGTTACTGACTGACTGACAGACACGCTACAGCCAAAACTATTAGGCATAATAACCTCAAATTTGTCATGTATGTTCCTTGGGGACCGTAGGGGTGCACTAAGAAGGGATTTCCCGAAATTCCCACGGGATCGGGCAGAAATGGTTGAATAAAAAGTATGTGCAAGCGTAGCTGCTGGCGTCCACTAGTACTAATATATAAAGCTGAACAGTTTGTTTGGTTGAAAGCGCTCGAAGCGGTCCGATTTGAAAAATTCTTTCAATGTTAGATAGCCCATTTATCGAGGAAGGCTATTGGCTATATAACGTCACGCTATGAGCGACGGGAGCGGAGCAGTAGCCTTAAATAACGCGGGTGTAACCGCAGGCTCATCTCAGGTTAATTATAATATAGAAGCCAAACGCTCAGTTTTCTAGAATTACTTCCCTGTTTAAAATGAAAGTAGCTACACCTTATGAAAAGCACAGCGTGAAACTCTACCGGTTCGTAGATTAATTGTTCATATATTAAAAGTGTAAATATTATACCTCTCCTCTCGGTACATGTAATTTTTTTGCATAGGAAATTCATAAGGTGGCACTAAATATATCTACCTGAGTAACTTACCTAACATTTTTGTCGGCCTTTCTTTAACGTATGATAACAAAATTACAGTATTTAAGTAGGCACTTAAATATACTTAGTATCTTTAGTATATGTAAGTATTTTCCGTGGGGTGACGGATAATGGATACAAAGTGTCACCCCCCCATTTCATTCCGTGGGCGTCGTAAAAGGAGGGAAATATTGGATAATTTATTTTTTTACATTTTTTATTTTTCGAAATTCCCACGGGATCGGCCAAAACGGGTAAATTAAAAAAAAATGCAGGCGTAGCTGCTGGCGTCCTCTAGTATAATATAATATTCTAACTACATTCACACAACACCATCTAGTCCCAAACAAAGCAGAGCTTGTACTATGGGTACTAGTTAATGGATAAACATACATAATATATACTTTTTTTTTGTAAATATATACATATTATACATAGAAACACCCAGACCAAGACAAACATCCATGTTCATGCACACAAATGTTTGACTTGAGCGGGAACCGAACCCGCGACCTTCGGCGTAGCAGTCGCTTACACTCCCGCTTCGCCAACCGGTCGTCACTGAGATGCAAATAGTCATTTTGGAAAGAGCCGGAAAACTTCACATCAACAACAGTTTCTGCCGAATCCCGTGGGAATGTCGGGAAATCCCTTCTTAGTGCACCTCTACGGTTGCCAATGAACTTACATGCCTAGCTTCCTTCCCCAATAGCTTTAACTGTGCGTCGTAAGTAACCAAGAATTTTAAATATATGTATGTACCTAGTTACATATACTTACGTACATTTAAAAATATATACAAAACATATTTATGTACCAAGATAAGAAAGTCGCGGGCAGAGCTAATAACGATATTTTGTAGCTGGGTGCTACGCTACAGCTCGTAGCGTAGCTCAGAACTATATTAATTACTAGCCTTTTCCCGCGGTTTCACCCGCGTCCTGAGGGAACTACTTCGCGTACCCGAAAAACCCAAATATCTTACGGACGCCTATTTTTCTAAAATAAAATATAGCCTATGTTACTAGCAGATAATGTAGCTTTCTAATGGTGAAAGAATTTTTAAAATTGGTCCAAAAGTTTTTGAGTTTATCCATTACAAACAAAAATACAAAGTTTTCCGCTTTATAATATTAGTGTAGACTAGGTACCGCGGTAAGGGTCGTTAGTTTGACATGCAGTGCCACTGCCACACGTGCAACTTTCACCTGAATTATGGCTGAATTGTGACTCCGCTCCTCAGAAGAACCGTCGTCGGTTCTTCTGAGGAGCGGAGCCACCTATCACAAGCATATTGTTAGCGACTTCAATTACCTACCTAAATTGTAAATATTTACTTTTTGTTATTAAACATAAACATTTTTTTTAATTTTAATTAATTTTGAATAATAATAATAATTAAAAGCTTTGAAACGTCAAAAGATTGTTGTAACTAGGTTTATGTTTAGCAGAGGCAAGGTAGCCTGCTAGGTAGATACTGAAAGATTCATATTCTCCTTCCATATTTATAATTATATACCTAACTGCTCTTCAGATGAAGACTCTACTTCGAATATACCTAGCTCGCATTTTTTTATTGAGACCGACTAACAAACTGCCTTCCGGACTAATAAGTAATCTGTGCTTCCGGATGGTAAGTAGTCCTCATATGCATGGCTGTAGTCGCTAAATACAGAAGCGTTGCTAAGGAAACACGTATAAATGGCTGCCTACTTGGAAGAAAAAGACCATGTTTGTAGATGGGGAGACGATTAGTTCTAGTGCAGTGTTTTCAATTACCGAACAAAACACAAAATGGAAATTATCCTTGTTAAGTGGGTATTTTGTAAGATGGTTCCTCCTTCCCAGTTAAAGAGGCCTTCTCGTATTTCAACCAGGAAGGCTCTACTACTCAAAGCATAATTTAATCTAACTTATATATTGTGTTAGATACTGGTTATTAATAATGCAGGGTAGTTTATAAAGTCGTAAGTTCCTGTTCTGTCCGTGTGGTGACGGATTAAGAATACGGAATGTCACCACCCCATATCATCCCAGGGGTGTCGTAAGAGCCGACAGAGGGAGCATATTATGCAGAGAACAGCACTGTAAGAGAAGGAAAACTTGATACAAACCCTATACCAACCCGTTTGGCCAGCGTGGTATAGTAGGCCAATTCCTCCTTTCAAAGGAGAGGCCTAGTCCAGCAGTGGACTGTTAAAGGCTGATGATGATGATGATGATGATGAAGTTCCTTAATAAGTAGTAAGTATATACATGTACCTAATATACCTACACAATACTCCCTCAGAGGTTAAAACAAAGTATGCTTTGACGACTTTGTTTTATTATAATAATTAAAATATTATTTTTCTTTTAGACGGATAAATTTCTCCAAACTATCCGTGTTTTGATGATTGAAACAACAATTGCTCAATCGATGTATCGACTAATAATCACATGATTTCTGAGATATTTTGACTTGTTAGTTTCAATTTTAGCAGTTTGTGTACATTATTCAAATATCAAGCCCCACACTGGAAGTAAATCCTGTGTCGCGGGGGACTTTACAAACATAATACCTACCTATGTTTGTAAAGTCCCCCGCGACACAGGAACTAACTAACGGAAACAATGAAAATGTGCTATGGTTTGTTTGGTTATTTGAGTATTCTTCAAGATGTGGTTAAAAAGAAAACAGAAGTTCACGCTATCATACCGTTTAAATTTGAATTGTTGAGATTTATCCAGAACAGTGAAACATCTTAGATCATACGGGAAGGTAAATGGTACCTACAAGAGCAATCTAAATTATGTAAATATTTTAGGGGAACAATGTTAATTACAATTATTATTAATGTCAACCAAGTACGTTTTATCGAGCAAGATAAAATAGTTATAAGTTAATTTGTCAATAGTAGAGAGATTGTTATCAAACTTATGTTCTATAAAAATAAGCTAAGTGGTGTGATCTAATATAATACGTCTAATACGATGTTATACCTATTGCACTTCGATAATCACGTCGTCTCGGAGCGTTCCTAGACTTTCCTAGAGCTTCTAGTAATTTCTCTGATGAAAAATATCTTTCATTCTCATAAAAGGTAGAGATTAGGTACTAACGTCCAGTCCGAATATACATACATTAGAGGATGCCCGCGGTTACACCCGCGTTATTTAAGGCTACTGCTGTGCTCCCGTCGCTCTTAGCGTGATGTTATATATAGCCTATAGCCTTCCTCGATAAATGGGCTATCTAACACTGAAATAATTTTTCAAATCGGACCAGTAGTTCCTGAGATTAGCGCGTTCAACCAAACAAACAAACAAACTGTTCAGCTTTATATATTAGTACTAGATGAGCCCGCGGTTACACCCGCGTTATTTAAGGCTACTGCTCCGCTCCCGTGGCTTATAGCGTGATGTTATATAGCCTTCCTCGATAAAAGGGCTATCTAATACTGAAAGAATTTTTCAAATCGGACCAGTAGTTCCTGAGATTAGCGCGTTCAACCAAACAAACAAACATACAAACAAACTCTTCAGCTTTATATATTAGTACCTACCTATAAGATAAGATATGTTCTATCCATGGATTTGGAGATTACAGATACATATTTGACATATTTTGTAAGGAGCTTATGTGAAATATGCAACTTTAATTGCCAAATCTGTATATTATATAAAATCGTTGCGTTACTGACTGACTGACAGCCAAGCTACAGCCGAAACTACTCGGCGCAAGAAGCTGAAATTTAGCATGTATGTTCCTTGGGGACCGGAGGGATGCACTAAGACGGGATTTCCCGAAATTCCCACCGGATCGGGCAAAACGTGAAATTCGAAAATATGTGCGTGCGAAGCCGCTGGCGTCGACTAGTCTATGGATATATCGGATATTACGTCCACCGGTAAAGCAATAGCAATCTGCTTCTAACTCTAATTAATTTAGTTACCCATGGTACGGCATCGCGGCAAAGTATGATAACCGCGATTTGCGTGACCCACTGTTACAGGACGTCGAAGACAGTGCAGTGGTATTGTACCTAAGTAGGATTGATTTGTTGTGTAGGTATGTTTCACACACCTCTAAACGGCCCTGTCACGACCTTGCCGCTCCGAGCGGCGGCTTAGCGCGGGGCGACGAGCGGTAAGATCAAATGTATGAAAACGTTCGAAGCACGCCACGAGCCGCCGCGCACAGCGATAACGCGCGCGTTTTTTTTGGCGCGATTGGCTGCGCGGCGTGCGGCGCGGCGGGCGGTGCGGCGAGCGGCGGGAACAAATGTACTGCGACCGAGTCCGACGCCACGACTCCGAGCGGCACAGACAGCGTTACGCGAGGGACGAACTAGGCGGTTAAACTATTTGTTAAATATTTTGTGGCGGTAATGAATACGGAGACATTTAAAGTCGAAATTTTAAAACGGTCGTGTGTATGGATAGCAACACATCCGCTGTATAAATACAAAAAAACGTTGCGAGTTGTAATGAAACAATGTTTTACAGATTATAATGGTAGGTTTTAATATAAATCGCAAACATTAAAACATTGTGTAATGTACATATGTACCTATTTAGGTACAGACACAGCTACTATGAAAGTTAAAAGGTGATTTACCTACCTACTTAACGTAATCTACGTTGTGTAGGTACCTATTCAACGCCTCATTAATTGCGAATATGCATTATTCCTTTGATATAAAATACTTGTAAGAAATGAAGATCCAATGTCGACAATTTTGTAGGTAAGTATACCGTATAGTTACACAAAGATATTTTGGTTATCGCCATATTTATGAGTAACTCCGTCGGCCCAAATACGTCCACATTTGCCGCTGCGTTTACCGCTGCTGTAGGGTCGTGGCGTCCACGACGCTCTGCCGCGCCGCCCGCCGCGACGCGCGCCGCTTAGACCGATCTCGTGAACAGGCCCTAACGGCCCTGTCACGACCTTGCCGCTCCGAGCGGCGGCTTAGCGCGGGGCGACGAGCGGTAAGATCAAATGTATGAAAACGTTCGAAGCACGCCACGAGCCGCCGCGCACAGCGATAACGCGCGCGTTTTTTTTGGCGCGATTGGCTGCGCGGCGTGCGGCGCGGCGGGCGGTGCGGCGAGCGGCGGGAACAAATGTACTGCGACCGAGTCCGACGCCACGACTCCGAGCGGCACAGACAGCGTTACGCGAGGGACGAACTAGGCGGTTAAACTATTTGTTAAATATTCTGTGGCGGTAATGAATACGGAGACATTTAAAGTCGAAATTTTAAAACGGTCGCGTGTATGGATAGCAACACATCCGCTGTATAAATACAAAAATGTTAATAAAACGTTGCGAGTTGTAATGAAACAATGTTTTACAGATTATAATGGTGGGTTTTAATATAAATCGCAAACATAAAAACATTGTGTAATGTACATAATTATGTACCTATTTAGGTACAGACACAGCTACTATGAAAGTTAAAAGGTGATTTACCTACCTACTTAACATAATCTACGTTGTGTAGGTACCTATTCAACGCCTCATTAATTGCGAATATGCATTATTCCTTTGATATAAAATACTTGTAAGAAATGAAGATCCAATGTCGACAATTTTGTAGGTAAGTATACCGTATAGTTACACAAAGATATTTTGGTTATCGCCATATTTATGGGTAACTCCGTCGGCCCAAATACGTCCACATTTGCCGCTGCGTTTACCGCTGCTGTAGGGTCGTGGCGTGCATGACGCTCTGCCGCGCCGCCTGCCGCGACGCGCGCCGCTTAGACCGATCTCGTGAACAGGCCCTAAAGCCTCGTATTCATTAGGGGACATTTGTCCCGCGACCTTGTCGCCCGACACGAATGCTACGTGTTGAGCGACGTCGCGGAGGACATCGCCCGACATCGCAGGCGACATCTACGTGTCGGGGAACAAACAAGTCGCTTGTCGACGCTCCGATAGCGTCGACCTTGCGCGACTTCGTGTCCCTCGACAGTTTTCGACGGCATTTGACTTGTGAGGACGTGTGTTGCTATTTGTTCCGCGACTACCCGCGATTATAGCACACTTCGTTGGTCCACACTACCAACGAAACTGTGTTAACACTTAGGCGACATCTTGATCACAATGCCGGTATGTGGACGAGTGAAATGTCGGTCGACATTGTCGCGGGACAGTCGCACGTAAATGTCCTGCGACTGTTCGCGATAAGTCGAGCGACTTTGTCCCCTAGTGAATACATGGCTAAAGCCTCGTATTCATTAGGGGACATATGTCCCGCGACCTTGTCGCCCGACACGAATTCTACGTGTTGAGCGACGTCGCGGGGGACATCGCCCGACATCGCAGGCAACATCTACGTGTCGGGGAACAAGTCGCTTGTCGACGCTCCGATAGCGTCGACCTTGCGCGACTTCGTGTCCCTCGACAGTTTCCGACGGCATTTGACTTGTGAGGACGTGTGTTGCTATTTGTTCCGCGACTACCCGCGATTATAGCACACTTCGTTGGTCCACACTACCAACGAAACTGTGTTAACACTTAGGCGACATCTTGATCACAATGCTGGTATGTGGACGAGCGAAATGTCGGTCGACATTGTCGCGGGACAGTCGCACGTAAATGTCCTGCGACTGTTCGCGATAAGTCGAGCGACTTTGTCCCCTAGTGAATACATGGCTTTAAGCCTCGTATTCATTAGGGGACATTTGTCCCGCGACCTTGTCGCCCGACACGAATGCTACGTGTTGAGCGACGTCGCGGAGGACATCGCCCGACATCGCAGGCGACATCTACGTGTCGGGGAACAAGTCGCTTGTCGACGCTCCGATAGCGTCGACCTTGCGCGACTTCGTGTCCCTCGACAGTTTTCGACGGCATTTGACTTGTGAGGACGTGTGTTGCTATTTGTTCCGCGACTACCCGCGATTATAGCACACTTCGTTGGTCCACACTACCAACGAAACTGTGTTAACACTTAGGCGACATCTTGATCACAATGCCGGTATGTGGACGAGTGAAATGTCGGTCGACATTGTCGCGGGACAGTCCCACGTAAATGTCCTACGACTGTTCGCGATAAGTCGAGCGACTTTGTCCCCTAGTGAATACATGGCTAAAGCCTCGTATTCATTAGGGGACATATGTCCCGCGACCTTGTCGCCCGACACGAATTCTACGTGTTGAGCGACGTCGCGGGGGACATCGCCCGACATCGCAGGCGACATCTACGTGTCGGGGAACAAGTCGCTTGTCGACGCTCCGATAGCGTCGACCTTGCGCGACTTCGTGTCCCTCGACAGTTTCCGACGGCATTTGACTTGTGAGGACGTGTGTTGCTATTTGTTCCGCGACTACCCGCGATTATAGCACACTTCGTTGGTCCACACTACCAACGAAACTGTGTTAACACTTAGGCGACATCTTGATCACAATGCTGGTATGTGGACGAGCGAAATGTCGGTCGACATTGTCGCGGGACAGTCGCACGTAAATGTCCTGCGACTGTTCGCGATAAGTCGAGCGACTTTGTCCCCTAGTGAATACATGGCTTTAAGCCTCGTATTCATTAGGGGACATTTGTCCCGCGACCTTGTCGCCCGACACGAATGCTACGTGTTGAGCGACGTCGCGGAGGACATCGCCCGACATCGCAGGCGACATCTACGTGTCGGGGAACAAGTCGCTTGTCGACGCTCCGATAGCGTCGACCTTGCGCGACTTCGTGTCCCTCGACAGTTTTCGACGGCATTTGACTTGTGAGGACGTGTGTTGCTATTTGTTCCGCGACTACCCGCGATTATAGCACACTTCGTTGGTCCACACTACCAACGAAACTGTGTTAACACTTAGGCGACATCTTGATCACAATGCCGGTATGTGGACGAGTGAAATGTCGGTCGACATTGTCGCGGGACAGTCGCACGTAAATGTCCTGCGACTGTTCGCGATAAGTCGAGCGACTTTGTCCCCTAGTGAATACATGGCTAAAGCCTCGTATTCATTAGGGGACATATGTCCCGCGACCTTGTCGCCCGACACGAATTCTACGTGTTGAGCGACGTCGCGGGGGACATCGCCCGACATCGCAGGCGACATCTACGTGTCGGGGAACAAGTCGCTTGTCGACGCTCCGATAGCGTCGACCTTGCGCGACTTCGTGTCCCTCGACAGTTTCCGACGGCATTTGACTTGTGAGGACGTGTGTTGCTATTTGTTCCGCGACTACCCGCGATTATAGCACACTTCGTTGGTCCACACTACCAACGAAACTGTGTTAACACTTAGGCGACATCTTGATCACAATGCTGGTATGTGGACGAGCGAAATGTCGGTCGACATTGTCGCGGGACAGTCGCACGTAAATGTCCTGCGACTGTTCGCGATAAGTCGAGCGACTTTGTCCCCTAGTGAATACATGGCTTGAAGCCTCGTATTCATTAGGGGACATTTGTCCCGCGACCTTGTCGCCCGACACGAATTCTACGTGTTGAGCGACGTCGCGGGGGACATCGCCCGACATCGCAGGCGACATCTACGTGTCGGGGAACAAGTCGCTTGTCGACGCTCCGATAGCGTCGACCTTGCGCGACTTCGTGTCCCTCGACAGTTTCCGACGGTATTTGACTTGTGAGGACGTGTGTTGCTATTTGTGCCGCGACTATCCGCGATTACAGCACACTTCGTTGGTCCACACTACCAACGAAACCGTGTTAACACTTAGGCGACATCTTGATCACAATGCCGGTATGTGGACGAGCGAAATGTCGGTCGACATTGTCGCGGGACAGTCGCACGTAAATTTCCTGCGACTGTTCGCGATAAGTCGAGCGACTTTGTCCCCTAGTGAATACATGGCTTTACGGCAGCTGAAACTTAAACCATACCAACTAGTAAAGGCCAAGAACAACTTGCAATATGGTTTCCCCGCAAAAACAAAAATATATGGCTATTAGAGGCTAGAGCCGGGCGAACCGGCTTAAATTTAAGTTATTAATAAGATTTTCCTGTCAGAGGATTACGACATTGTCCTGTGTCCTGTCCTTCGCATTCATCTTTAAACCAAATTCGGCGCAATTCGCCGACTCACAAACAACAGACGCAGACGTAATTACGATACCAGTGAACAAAAAGGTTATCATAGTTCTTTTATCTGGAAACAATAGATTCTCCCTCGCAAATTAATAACATTCGTTTACATTCTATTACGTATGCTTGGCTTAATGTTCTCGAAAATGCGATTAGACAAGGGTACTCTATGACAAGTATTTTATCCCTTGATAAGTAAATGTATACAAGCAAGGTAAACCTGTGCAGTGTATTATTGAAATTTCATTCCGTTATCCTCCTTTGTTATTATTATTACATTAATCGTATCGTACCAATTTCTAACTAGACAATTCGATATTTGTATGGTATTTTACATTCCTTTTTTGATATCCGGTGTTGGATTAAGAAGACAAATTGGCACTGCCCAGTTTCATTTCGTGAATTTTCGTAGGGTCCTGATATTTTCTTGGGGAAGAGAAGGAAAATCGAAAAAATTTCCTATATCAACCAGTCATATCAGCGTGGTTATAGTAGACTACATCGTCCTATTGCCGCACAATGCTCTTGTGACACATATTAGCCTATGTTTAACAGTGGACGGGCTGATGAAGGAGAAGATTTTTGATTATGTAACAATTCGTGTACCTACCTTATGTACACGAGCTGTTGCTGTGAAGAAATAGCCGGCAAATAGAATTAATTCATTGTCTTGCGTAGATAACATGGAAACCCAGGCCGGTTAAGGCTTTTATATAGGTATAATTGGTAGGTACGTGTATAATATAATAACCTACCCACACTTATTTATAACTGATTTCAATAAGATGGGAATATAATTACCCTCCAATGTACCAAACTCTCATTTAGATCTAGTGTAATCTGTGTAATACTATGAGCGTAGTTGAGCTCACATTCTGTGCATCTCTGTAGAGTGTAGAGGCAGTTTTCCTTTAAAATGACACACCGTTTGTTAGGTCATTACTTCTTTGATATCTATGTATTTGACACCTATTTTTTATGGGCATTTCTTTATTGAACTTACTTGGTTCTTTAGAGATATTTATTTTCTCATGTTTCTAAAGGAAAAGTTGGTCTTGTAGACTCAGTGAAGTTCAGAACTCAAAGTTTATGTTGCTAATTAATAATAACGCTTTCAGAGTTTAGCTGATACAATTAATTATTAAGCGTCAGCAATTGTAGAAGCGCGGTATTTAGGAATTGGTCGTATATAGGGAATGCAATCTCGATCTCGCGAGATCTCGGCCTTTTTTAGCGAGATTAATCTCGGTCGAAAAATGGGCGAGATCTCGCGAGATTTACGAGATTGTACTCGAGCATAAAAACGTCTTATTAGAAGCGCGTACTGACTCGGACGGAGTTGCAATCTGTCGGTATCGGCATTAATAAAAAAATGAAATGAATTTATACGAGTCCGGTTAAAAGGCAAACTTTTGCAGTTCGTGGATGTCTGCCTGAGAACTGCGAGAATTTCAATTAGCGTTGAATCCGAAAGGGCCTTCTCAGCTGCTGGTTATCTGGCCAACAGAAAAGGAAGCCGTTTAGCAGACGATTCTTTGGACATTTTGTGCTTCTGATCTGAAGGAGCTACTTTGAAAATAATTCGTAATAATGGCTTGTGATTTGAACTGAACCAATCTTTCTTTTGATTGGTATATTTTGTTAATTAGGATCTGTAATTTCTAAATGTCTGTCTAATTGGTATATTTTGTTAATTAATCTGTAATATCTAAAAGGTCTACAAAGTAGATATAGTTTTATTTACCTAATTGACAATAATACCTCAGTTTAGTAACATAGATTTTTTTGACCTCTCGTTGTTTTGTTTGTTTTAAAAGAATATGTTTTATTACTAAAAGATTTTTGTTTGTAATTAGAAGCGAAGACTGGTTGTTTCTTTCCTTTCTTATTTGACAGATCCGTCCGTAAAAGTTTACTTCATAAAACTCTATTAAAAAAGTAAAGACAGATAGGTACCTACGTCAAACAATGTTTGAAGCATAAAAGTCTATTGAAAAATTCGTGGTAAATAAAATTCCTATAATACTTAAAATGGTCATTATTTATGTCATAATTAATCAAATATTGCGGTTATTTACAAAAAAAAAACATCCGTATTGCCAATCTCGCGAGATCTCGCGAGATTGGCTTCATAATCTCGCGAGATCTCGCTTGAGCCCAAATCTCGCGAGATTTGCATTCCCTAGTCGTATACCTATGTGTAGGCTTATATGGGGGCCTTCGAATAGGTAAGCAAGCGGCCACATCACAAACCTTTTTTGCAAATAAACAGACGGTTCGCCCGATGGTAAGTGATTACCCAAGTAGTCGAAATGCGTTTCTGGCCTTTGAAATGGGAAAAGGAATATGAGGAGGAGGAGAGTAAAGGGGATAAGACCTCCGAAACTTTCACTCACCGAAGAAAACGTAACAATATAGACCGATACTGTTCCCTTACGTCGATCTTCTGTGAGAAGGTCACTTCCCGATCGAGCCGGCCCATTCGTCTACCTATAAACCAGACGGTGACGAAGATGCTTAGGGTTGAGCTACATCTATCAGCACGGAATCGTATTTGTTCCGCCTGTGCTTCAGCACGCTAAAACGTGCTGACGCGTGCTGCAGCACTCTATAGCGTGCGATCGTATTTGTGTGCTGCGGAATGCAAACGCACGCATCAGCGTGCTATAGCGTGCTGAAGCATTCCGCTGCGTTCTTTTGACATTTGTTTTGGTCACAGTATAGTTTCAAGTTCAAAATGGATAGCACAGCTGAAGAGAGAGCAGTAGTAATAGCGTGCATTTTTCAAGGAATGCAAAATAACAAGAGGAAAAAGAAAAGAAACATTTATAAGAATCGGCACCAGCACGCGGCAGCACACCGCCGCCGCCGCGTTCGCACGCGATCGGCGGCGAAAGGATCCTATAGCGCGCGTAAGCGTTCTGACGCACGCGTCAGCGTTCCGTCGCCTCTCAGCATGCTATCGCATTTTTTCCGTGTTGCCGATCGCCTTTTCGATTCCGCGGCGTGCTGACGCGTTCCCTGTCTCTTACTCGCTCCAGTAAATGACGGTCCTAAGTGACAGAAAAGGATAGAAGCATAGGAAAGTGTGATGCGGTGCTGATAGGTGTAGCTCAACCCTTAACCCGACGAATCGATTCATTCGTGCGGTCGTGGACCTGGCACAGGGCACTTGACAATTACTTACCTATATCAACAAAATTAAATCAACTTCAAAAGGTTATTTACTGTACCAACATAATTTAACGCTAAATCCCTATTGATTATTCTGGATTTACCTTATCCGTTCGGTCTACCTACTGTACGACCCTAAAATATTACCACATAGCTATGTAGGTATATGTCACACCCATAACATAGACGTATATGCCTTACGTTCTAAGGCGCCTTTCATATTTCATCTAAGCCTTAGATACAACAGAAAAAGAAAATCAATACAAATAAAATGCTTACGTCTCAGCTCAGATAAATAAAATGTTTTAATATCTGAAAGATGTATGTACCTACATTGATATCAATGTGTATGTATTATGAGTGGAGCACGCGCTCAAAATGTTTTCCGACACAAAAATCCCCGGTATGATTAAACAGGATGGTGTTTGCGCGAAGGTTTGTTATTTCTTTTCTAAATGTTTGTAGACATTATGTTGGCATGTCACGCGACGTGTTTACAAAATATGTTCTCTGAAAAATGCTTTGTTGACTCCTGAACTGCGGGGAACCGATTCACGCTTCCACGCCTTTGTATACCTTTTACAGGTTTCACGTTCACATTTTTTCTAAGAAGATAGTAGGTACCGCATTAGTTAGGTTTGTTATGGATATAGGTAGTATCCATATTACGGATAGAACGTACCTACACCAAGACTCCCAACTATTATACCATTACGTCTATGATGTCCAGTGAGTTTGAACCTACAGTACTCAGCTCAGTACCACTTGATGAGGCGACCGCTTAAACTACTATTATATTATACCGCAGTTGTAATTTTTATTGTACTTATTTTATTTTATTGTGGTATGAAAGACCCACCGTCTTTAGGTATATACTGTACAGTATATATATATATATATATATATATATATATATATATATATATATATATATATATATATATATATATATATATATATATATATATATATATATATATATATATCCCGTAATCTATTTTTAGCGAAAATTTTATAAAAATCTTGTTTTTTACCATAGTATTACGTCAGGACCAAGCATGGCGCAAAATTATACGGCGTACTGGTCTGGGGTAGATTACTTACACCTCAATAATAAAGACACGAGGTCTTTACTATTGAGGTGTACGCCCACATAGTTAAGAGTATGTCACAGCAAGAGCAAGATGAAAGGCAGGAGTTATGGGAGAGTTTAAGAGATATTTTGAGGAACTGTAAGGATAACGAAAGATTGATCTTGTTAGGGGATTTCAATGGATGGGTGGGAGTAAAACGAGATGGATTTGAAAGGGTGTCCTAACACCCTTTCTCATCCATCACCGATTGCACCTATGCAATCGGTGATGGATGAGAGTGTAAACGAAAAGCACTGCTTGAGGTTTGTTTGGAGTGGAGCCTTTGTGTGACAAACACTACGTTTCATCACAAAAGGATACATATATAATATGTATACGCGTGAGGCGAAAAATGATAGAAGAAGTATGATTGATTTTGTAATAGTAGATGAACGATTGAGAAAGAATGTGTTGGATACAAGACTGGATCGAGGGATCGGCATCCACACAGACCACTTCTTGGTGTTGAACCGGATAAGTGGGCTCTTTAAAGGATGGCGACACTGAGAGCATAATGATAATAGAGTCTTGGAAAGAATAAAAGTAGAAAATCTACAAGAGAAAGATGTGAAAGATGAGTATAAACGAGGATTGATAGCAAGATTTGAGAGGTTCGATAGCATAAATGATATGGATGAATTGAGGCAGTCCTTTATAGAGGTAGTAATGTATGTGTAGCGTCTGAAGTATGTGGTGTGATCAAGAGAAGGAAAATACGGAAGGTTAAGAATACATGGTGGGACATGGATGTACAACCAGCAGTGTCAGAGAAGAAGTAAGCTTGGTTAGATTGGTTGGCTGCCAGAGCAAATTTAAGAATGGGAAAAGCAACGAGTGGACATAGATGAAGCAAGAAAGGAGTTTGTTAGGTCAAAAAGAAAAGTGAAAAAAATTGTTAAAAGGAAAAAAGAGGAAAAGAAAGATGAGTTTGATAGCGGATTATCTGACGATTTCCGGAGAAACATAATTTTTTTCAGGAAATCCGTTCGCGCAGTTCGAGGAAGAACTTAATCCTCAGAATACACATCGATCAGAGACAATGTAATGGAAGGATAATGAATGGTGAATCGTGCGTGCTGAAGAGATGGAAAGAGTATTTTGAAGGTTTATTTGAAAGAACGGCGATAAAGACACCGATCGATAAAATGGATGGTAACGATAGCAATGATGAAAGAGTTATTGACGTGGATCAGATCGTGAAGGCACTGGGAAGTATGAAAGTAGGTAAGGCTGCAGGATGATAGGATTACAGTCGAAACTCGAAATGCTGAAGGCTGGACAAGGCATCGTAGTTGGTCAGTTGCAGCGTTGGTAATGACTGGGCCACAGCTGTTGTTGTGCCTCTTTATAAAGGAAAAGGCTTGCAACAAGACTGCAAAATCTATAGAGGCATTAGCCTTCTCAGCATTGTTGGCAAATTGTATGCAAATGTACTGATTGCCAGAGTTATGAAAGTAGCGGGATTCCGAAAGGGTATGGGATGTACGGATCAGGTTTTTTCCTTGCGAAGCATAGCCGAAAAGTTTATGGCCAAAGGTCAAAAGGTCTATTGCGCATTCGTGGATTTGTAAAAGGCTTACGATAAAGTTGTGAGTGAAATGTGGTCGGCGCTGTCAATTAATGGGGTGAACAGCAGCCTAATTCGAGCTCTGAAATCCCTTTATGAGGATTCTAGAGCTTGTGTCAGGATAAAAGGGGCATACACTGACTGGTTTACCATCGAGAAAGGTGTTAGACAAGGATGTGTAGCGTCATCATGGCTGTTTAATCTCTTCATGGACAGTTGTTTGCAAGATTTAAAACATAGTGACTGCGGATTAAGGATGAATGAGTTACTCGTCAAATGCCTCCTGTATGCTGATGATCAGGTAATACTTGCGTCTTCAGCGGAGGAGTTGCAGGAGATGGTAACATACATGCATGGTTGCGTTATAGAGGAAACGAATGAAAGTGAATTTTAGTAAAACGAAAGTTATGGTTTTTGAAAAGGAGAAATGCGTTACGGCTTGTAACGTTTTGATCGATAGACAGCGATGACAATTAAGTGAATGAGTTTGTTTACTTAGGTACGTTGTTTACAAGAGATGGTAAGAGTGAAGAAGATATTGAAAGAAGAGTTAATGCAGGTAATAGAGTGAATGGAGCTCTGACGGCGTTTATGAACAGTCAAAAGGTGTCCAAAAAGGCACGTTTGGCTGTGCATAGAGGGGTGTTAGTACTGTTAGTGCCTACCCTTATGTATGGTAGTGAAAGTTTGGTATGGCAGAAGAGACTTGAAAGTAGAATAAATGCTGTAGAAATGAGAGCACTGAGAAGTATGTGTGGTGTATCTTTGACCGTCAGAGTAAATAATTGTGTGATAAGAGAGTCGTGTGGGGTAAAAGAAGATGTAGTGACAAACATCGAGATAGGCATGTTAAGATGGTTTTGGCACACGGGAGGATGGATGGCGAAAGACTGACAAAGAAGATATATAAGGCAAGTGTGAATGGGATAGGACGAAAGGGGACCTAGGCGGACGTTCTATGACCAGATCGGAGACATCCTAAACAAAAGGACAGGTCAGAAGTGCCCTAAACAGAAATGCATGCATGAGAAACTTGATGGGAGTGAATAAAGCAAGAGAGGTATGTCAGGATTGTTGCAAATGGCGTCCGTAGTCTCTGTCCACCCCTCCGGGAAACAGGCGTGAGTCTATGTATGTATGTATGAAATATTACGTATTATACCTACTACCAACGTAAATCAAGTTTTTATGGTGCTTAAAATGTAGAATGTATTCGTCCTGGTGCGACAATTCTGCGGGTGTACCTCAGGGCGGCGTTCTCTCTCCTCTGCTCTTCCCGAATTTTATCAATTCAATATCTAATTATATTTCAAGTTTCTACCACCTCTATGCAGATGATCTGCAAATCTACTCTTAAGTGAAGTTTGAAAATTTATTATTAGGCACCGCCAGTATTAATCAAGATCTTGTAGCCATATCAGAATGGACTAAAACGTATGGTCTTAAGGTTAATCCTGTTAAAACCCAGGCTATAATTATTGGTAGCTCTCGACTTATTACTAGGATTAACTGGTCAATGCTTCCCCAGGTGTCATTTGCAGGTGCTTTTATTCCTTTCAGTAAAGATGTTAAGAATCTGGTGATATACATAGACACAACACTTTCTTGGACCGTCCAGCTACAATACATCAGCCGACGTCTTTTTGCTGCCTTAGCATTGTGGAGGATAAAGGTGTGGTGTTCCTCCAACTAGAGGGAAGATCCTCTAACCAGGCTGGGTGATATTGCCTGGTGGACTGTCAGTCCGACGGACGTATTTCAGATGTTGTATATATACAACTCGGCGCGCGAACTCTGCATGTGCGATTCAGCACCTTGTTATCCGTCGCATTGTGTCCGATAGATGTCGCAGTGTTGTTGTTGTTGAGACTTCGTCGTCGCTCGCTAGATGGCCTCAGTTGTATGTAGCTACCGCTACATCACTCCCCTCCAAGACCGGAGGTCGATCTCGAAGTTGATGAGTCAGCTGTCGATGCTTTCTGAAGAGCGTGCCAGTGCCACTGAAGAGATGCCGCTAGTTCCAGTGGGTCGGAACTGTGTGCCGCTAGTAGGCCCAGTGAGTCGGGTCTAAGTACGGTGCGCGGTGAGCTATCCCAGTGAGTCGGGACAGTGGCTTCGCAATGGTACCACGGTGAGTCGGGGAGAGGTTACGAAGGTGCTGCGCAGTGAGTGTCCCACGGTGAGTCGGGGAGATGCTGCGAGGTTGCTGCGTAGTGGCTGGCTGCTGCGTTGCCGGTGAGAGATGTCCTCTTCTTACGTAAACCGGGTCGAGGTGCTGTGCCTAGACGCTGGAGTGGCTGCAGGGCAGACCAGGCATGCAAGCCTGCATGGCCTATGGTTGGTCCCTGGCCGAAGATGCTGGCTGGCGGTGACTTGATTACCGCCCATCGGGTGAAGTGCGGAGTGAGGCGAGGTGAGGCGAGGATGACGACGAAGGTGCTGTGGATCTGACCGGTGAAGGTTGCTTCAGATCACGTCGGGAGCTGCTGGTAATCTGACTAGTGAGGGTTGCTTCAGATCACGTCGGGGTCACCAATGTGGAGGATAAAGGTGTGGTGTTCCTCCAACTAGAGGGAGGATCCTCTAACCAGGCTGGGTGATATTGCCTGGTGGACTGTCAGTCCGACGGACGTATTTCAGATGTTGTATATATACAACTCGGCGCGCGAACTCTGCATGTGCGATTCAGCACCTTGTTATCCGTCGCATTGTGTCCGATAGATGTCGCCGTGTTGTTGTTGTTGAGACTTCGTCGTCGCTCGCTAGATGGCCTCAGTTGTATGTAGCTACCGCTACATCATCATTGAGAAGACTCCGTAATTTCCTTCCGACTGCAACTAAAATTGCACTTGTGCAATCTATTCCTCTTCCCATTCTTGACTATGCCGATGCCAGCTACCTCGATCTCAATAATGATCAGCTTGATAAACTTGAGCGACTCCAAAATTTCTGTATAAGATATGACTGTCTGAAACCGTATATGAGGTTTACGCAAATATGATAATATTTCTGAATTTCGCATGAAGCTCAAGTGGCTGCCAATCCGCCTTCGCCGGAATACTCACATTCTCTGTCTTCTCTATAACATTCGTTACAATCCTGCTTTTCCCATGTATCTCAAAACACGCTTTGAATACCTTCACGACACATATACGAAGTGCTTAAGATCATCGGAGAATCTTAGATTGAAAGTTCCTGCACGCTACGGTTTTCTACGGCAAATCTTTTACTGTACAGGCTGTACGATTGTGGAATTCGTTGCCAGAGAGAATCAGACAGGCTCAATCCTTTAAAAAACTTGCCACCCAACCCAACACTACTTGGCAAATATTCCATGACTAGGTACTCTTTTATTGTATATATTTATGGTATCTATTTATATGTATATTTTATAATATTTATACCTATGTATGTAGTAATATTGGTATGTAAGTATATATGTATATATATATTACAATAATTATACACGCTGATTTTTTATTGGTTTTGGAGCGAAAGCCACCTTATTACTTATCGTTAACAGAACCTAACCAGCTAATAATATTTGAAATATAAGCTAAAAAAATATTGAGAAAATAAATAATTTAATAGTTCGAGAGCACGAAGTATCACCATTGCCGCGCGCTAACGAAATCCGTTCGATCGTGTCATATACACACATTGGTCATTCAACTGCGGTGTCTGCGATCCCCCCCCCCCCTCCCCCAATCCTGCGCGCGCGCCTCGCTTGCATGAGAGGCCCCGTCTGCATTTCAACACAGGGCCAGCCAATAGCAGTGGCTTGACGCGGGCGCAATGCATCACTCGTATCCAATCACGTTCGACTGTGTTCGGGTTCATTTGGCATGGGCCAGTAGTCCGTAGCCTTGAACTTCAGTCTTAAGAAATTAGGTCAGCGAGATAGTTGTATGTCACGTTTTATCCCATCACTTTGTGTCCGTCTTACGTAATAAGTCGAGTATTATGGTCCCTATGTACCTTATTATTACGTGTTTGGAGATAACACGGAAGAAGCGACGTGTTCGAAGTGTAGTTAAAATACATAGGTGATAAGATAAGGTGAACGAAACAAGTGAAACTGTGTGAAAGGTGTAAATTGATTGTGATGTAGGCAGCAGACAGCTAAGGTAAATTATTTATACATTTTTGAATACCTACAGTGATTACATTATTTTAAATACGTTAGAAATACGCAAGTAGGTACTAAACTTTTCCATTGTTAAAATCTTTGTCTAGTTATTCAAAAGATAATGTAGGTACCTATGGCAAACAACGTAACTAATAATTCTTAGTTTATCGTGTTTCTTCTAAAAGTTCATTATGATTTCGTGAACCCACAGCTTATTCGTCAGTCCGAGTAATGTACGAAGGAATTATTGAATAGGTATAGCTATTTAGTTACATACGTTTATTTTGTTCTAATTATTTATTACTGCACTTCATGGTTGGCGTAGTGGTTTAAGCGATGTTTCACACAACACTTTGTGTGATTCATAAATTCTTGTTTCGACTCCTGTGTCCGTTAGTGGTTTGTAATGTCCTTCGGAACACAGGATTTAGCACTAGGGTACGGGAGTGGTTATTAAAAAGAGAACAAAAGAAGAAAAAACATGTGTTTAAAATTGTTGGCATCGTAATTACCTAAATCGTGTTTTCTAAGTAAATTACGTATCATTATCGGTCCGCACTAAGTAACTACCGCTGTAGGTAACAGCTGACGGCGCCCGGTGGCGCGCGCGGCGAAGTCACGACCGCGCGGCGCTCGAACATACCTAACTCGAGAGAATCGTGCGTTGCTACGTATTACCAACAGTTACCGATTTTTATAACTTTTTTGTTTTAGGTGCTACATGAATTTTGATTTTGAATATGAATAGAGGATTTTATTTCGGACATGAGGTTTTTTTTTTCCTAAACCAATAAAAAATCAGCGTGTATATATATATATATATATATATATATATATATATATATATATATATATATATATATATATATTATTAGTTCCCTTAAGCTCATTAACAATTCACTATTCCATTAAGTACCTACACCATAACCTACCCATTCTCTCTGTAACGTAACCATTTATTTTACTTGGTTATCTGGAAGAAATTGCATTTTGCGATAAGACCGCCCTTGCACCACTAGTTTTAAGTTCTCTATTTAATCATTGTATTTGTATTTCTGTTTTTCTGGTGTACAAAAAGGAATTTTTATCTTATCTATCTTAAAAAAGCACTTCAGAAAATTAATAAACCTGTCACTTGAAAAGAGAAGAGCATGCATGTGAAACTTGATGGGAGTGAATGAAGCAAGAGAGGAATGTCAGGATCGTTGCAAATGGCGTTCCGTAGTCTCTGTCTACCCCTCCGGGAACCAGGCGTGAGTCTATGTATGTATGTAGGTATGTAATATTACGTATTAAAGGTACCTACTACCAACGTAAATCAAGTTTTTATGGTGCTTAAAATGTAGAAAAGCAGTTCAGAAAATTATTATACCTGACCTGTCACTTGAAAAGAAAAAATAGCGAGTGCCTAAAATAGATTTATCGAAATATAGACGTTGCTGTTAACCGTCCACGTAACGCGTAATAAACCACTAGCCTTACATAACTATCTAATCATATGAATAAGTTGGTAGACAGGTACCAAACAGAGGTGAAAAAAAAAGTGTAGGTAACTAACGGCTCTACGTAGGCATAGAGCATAGATATAAGCGAAACGAATATAAATGTTTGTCAAATGTTTGTAGAATTTCAATCTACCATTGAATATTATAGCGGATAATAGCACATTCAAAGAGCTCAGATATTTACACAGTCTAGTAGGTATCTATGGTTATGTATATAAGTTCGTCTAGACAGGTTAATCGTGCGGGGGGGACAAGAGGCGAGACTCGGGAGGAGCGGGCCCGAGGTATCCAATCCGCGCCACGCCACGTCAGTTCACGACGTTCACGTCACCGCGTTAGTAGTTCGGGACATGTTTGTGGGGGCTGGCACGTGTTAGTTTGTTACCAATTTATTAAAATGGTGCATACGACGTGTTCTGTGAGTCATTGTACTTCTTCATCACGATTAAACAAGGCTCTGCGATTTCATCAAATGCCGCGTTCTGAAGAAAGGTAAATTCTTATTCATTATTTTGTAGTGTTTGGTACCTATCGTGAACTATCTCATGTGATGCCAAATCACAGAATAAAGTAGGTTTGTATTTAGGACTAAATAATTGGTAAATAATATAAATAATAATTAACACTTTTATGACCAAATAAATAAGGTAGGTAAACAAAATGGCGGACGTAATAAAATATATGAGTCGCATTGAATTATTAATGAATTAACGCCATGCCTAATAGATTTATTTTTAAATCTGTAGGGAGAGGAGGCCATTCTCAAGTTTGCCCCGGTTCAAAAAAGTCGTAGGTAGATCCGTCACTGATATTGGATAGGACTCATAGTGGTAAAGGTTTCGAAATACGAATATATAATAATAATCGCCGTTTTAGAGATTGTGAGTGATTGTGGGGGAGGGGAGGAGGTCTCGGAACCCGCTCACCATTTTCACTTGTCGGAAATACTTGGTTTCCACTGAAAAAAAAAATATCTCCATACATCGGTGTGTATATTAGTATTGCAATAAACTAAGGTTGACGGGGCCCTGCTTAGCAGGGCTCCTATTTTCGGATTAAGGTTCAAAAGAGAACCTAACATAACATACCTATTTAGTTACTTATCAGTCGCACCTAACCCTAGGTACTCGAAAGCAATGACGCACAAATTTGACATTAGCTGTCAATATCATTCATACAAGGTGGCGGTTGCGTTTCGTTTCACGTTTTTCACCTAAACCTAAATATCGCTTTTATTGATTCCACAAGTTTAATAAACTGAGGTTGATGGAGCCCTGCTTCGCAGGGCTCCTATTTTCGGGTTAACGATCAAAATAGAACCTAACACAACCTATTTAGTTACTTTCACATAAAACCTAAAATTACGTTCCGTTTTGCATATATTCGAATGAAGATTTTTTGGAAATTGTTTAAAAATATTTTGCCGCAACTCCAGCAGCCAAATTTACTTTTAGGGGATTAAAACTAACTCCCGTAAGCCCCCTACACCACTAATACCCTCAAATTAGGGCGACTCATTTCGAACCCCTATCCCTCATAGGACTGCTATTATAATGCGGTCGCTATAGTATTTTCCTTACTCTAAGGTTTATGATTTTGTAGGTTGCTAGATAGTGTTGCTATATTATTAAAATCAATTTAATTACATAAATAATGTTTTCAGTTAATGTAATCGACATTGACTATTTCTAAAGCTTTAAATGCTTTCAATTAATTTATATTTATTGTTTGCTATATCTAGTTATTTTAATGATAAAGTTCTACGAAAAACATACACTAGAAAATTTGAAGCTATACCTATTACAAGCACTATCATTTTGAAGCTCAAGAAGAAAGGCTGTTATTCGGGGCACCCACCTTACACCCGCTTTTTGTAGTCAAATCTTAGCGAAATATCTGCCCCTATGTGTGTTTCTTTTGTTTCGCTATAACTAACGTTAACAAATTTATTTGACAGTGTGGCTAAATTTTGAACAAAGTTTTTGCCTGTGGGTTGGATTCTTTTGACACATCACTGTAAGGCCAACTATTAACAGAGGTTATAGGCAAGAGGACTGCAATTAGGGGTAGAGATTCACTCGGTAGGGTAGGGTAGGCATACCTACTTTCAAAAGACATTTATGAATAAGCTCATATTATAATAGCTCAAAAATAATCAATTTTGGCTCTCTCGAGAAACCCACTCGTGGGCTCTGTAAGTTTATCACATGGTCACCCATCCATAAAATGACGTGTTTTTTTTTCAATTTTATTGCTCTATCTAACTAAGGCCGAGCGCGCACTAGCGATTAAAGTTGGCCGATAGTTCAGTCGCAATCGAAAAATCAAACAAAAATCAAATCTTCAAGTGCGCACACTGCCATATAACTCTGTACTGATCCTCTGACCGATCAAACTATCGGCCAACTTTAATCGCTAGTGCGCACGAGCTCTAAGTATGCTCGAAATAGCCGTTGTAAATCTGCAGAAAGCTTGATAGATAACTAAACTTATACTTGGTAAGCTGATCTCATGGTCCATAAAATTACCTCGATGTCATTTGATTTTCCTTAAGTTAGTTTGCACGAAGCTAATTTAGTAATTTCTATTTTACAAATCTTCGTATGTTTCTGTAGAAATATGACATTAGGTGATAAGGCTATTACTCCTTGGTTATTACGTTTTTACATAAATAAGGATATCATTAATATCGCAGTCAAAATCATAGGAATTCCATGTCCACAAATATTTCCATCATTGTCATTCTTATCTCCAAGTTGGCGCACATTTTAACTACATAATAAGTGATATGGATGC
The DNA here is from genome assembly GCA_944739405.2 of Euclidia mi. NCBI lineage: Eukaryota > Metazoa > Arthropoda > Insecta > Lepidoptera > Erebidae > Euclidia > Euclidia mi. The sequence goes on along the minus strand of OX123183.2, from coordinate 92,631,623 downwards.
CAATTTAGAAGTATGTAGAGTTGCGGATTTAGAAAATTAAAAACCAAACAATTCACTGCGGGACACTCGCAAAGAGGAAGTACCTATTTGGTCCACTTTTCCACGCTTTAGAGTTTCGCTTCTCTTTTCATGGATGTTGATGCCGAAGCTGCCTAAGTCGCCTCGGGATGAACAGGGTGGTAACACTTCGTATTAAACCCGTCACCGAACGGAAAATTATTGCAATCCGTTTACAAATCCAAGATGCCAGACATTAACTTTTATTGTATTTTATTTGCCGGGTGGTTAACGGCATAGAATACAAGTGTCACCACCCCCTATCTTCCCATGGGTGTCGTAAGACGCGACTTAGGGATAACACGATGCAAATACCATCTTTGCGTAGAGACGGAAAACTCGACATCAAACCCTATACCTACGACTGCCTCGTTGGTCCCACGCGACATAAATGTGCGCGTGGGATCGGGAGGTCCCGGGTTCGATTCCTGGGTCGGGCAGAGTTATTGGCTTTTTCTTTCACGAAATTCTCAGTAGCAGCACGAAGTCTGGAAATGTGCCCGGTAGGCTCGCCCCTTATTACGTGGGACTAAAGTATATCTGGCGAAAAGTGGGTGTAGAAATACACCTCTGCCTACCCCTTCGGGGACAAAAGGCGTGGCGTTATGTATGTATGTATTTTATCATATTTTTTTTCGACTATATGTTTTGTCAGTTGTTTTAAGACATAAATAAATAATTGCATGTAAGACATTATAACTTTCTTTTCCAGATGCAAATTATGGGTAGAAGCTTGTGCAAGACCTGATTTGCTAGAAAGGTCTTGGGAAAGTTTGAAGTTCAAATACGTATGCAATTTGCATTTTGAAAAGCGTATGTATGGTAGAAAAACGCTGAAGAAAACAGCTATACCAACTTTACTTTTGCCTACTGGAGATACGATCCATACACAGACCGATAGTAATACCGATACGTTAAATGGTCAAATAATATATCTCCTCGATGAACGCCAAATGCCAGCTGAGGAAGATCAGAAATGCCATGAATCAGCGTGTTCTTCATCACAAAGTGCAGAAGACATCAATGTAAAAAAATATACAAGCGAAGATCGTAGTACCCAGACACCAGCAAGATTAACTGATCATACTCCACGGAAAACACGACTCAGGAAACAACTGACCAAAGCAAGCAGACGGTTACAGATTAGTCAAGAAAAACGTAAGGTTATTACATTAAAACAGTTTTTGAGAGGATGTGACAGATTTTTATCGCCTAAGTTAAGCGCTATGGTAAAAGCGGAAATACGTAAATCTAAAACCACATTGCAAGAAAAATAGATATAGCAGAGCATTTGAATTATTTTGATTAACTTTGTATATATGTAACACTCGAAAATATTTTTTTTTAGTCAACTTTAGCTAACGAGTAGGTATCTTCCTATTTTTATAGAATCTAAACTAAGTTGCAATGTCGATCTAAAATAAATAATAATTTTATGAATAAGTTTCCTTTACTTGTGATAATTGTAGCCTCAATACCCCCCATCCTCTACGCGATGTTATATGTGGGCTTATAGCACATGAGTAAATCTTATAGTGTCTAGAATTGCCTGATACCTAACATTAGTATCTCCTTGTTCAATATACAATTAGACAAATCGTAATTTTGTTGTTGGTCCAAGTCACGTCAGGGACCAATTTGTTTTCGACACGGTAACAGAGAACTCAGCTGAAGTCATTTTGTCGATTGTTAGAATGGAGATGCTAAATAAAATTGAAAGTCGAGCTTGTTCGGCAAACCTTTATTGTTTATAAGATGAATTACATCAAAAATAAAAACTTCTCATACATTTGGCTTTGTTTAGCTTGTCGTAAATCTTATCGAGACAAAACATTAAAATTTTAAAATTCCACTACCCATATAACATTTAAGTATACATTTAAAATACATAAAGTAAATACTGATCAAACATTTAACACATAATAACATTTAAAATCTAGGTAACTAACAGTTAACACAACATTTATGTTGGAACAAATACGAGTAGGTATGTCATATTATACTATACTATTAGAAAGTAGAATTGTCAAGGTTGCAGAAGGTGTAACACAAACGAAGTCCTGTCTTGCAACGATACCCTGTATACATCTCACAACAACGTCCGCTAATTCTCATTCTCATTCAAATAATATCATACTTATAGTAAGATAAAGAGGATCCAAAATATAAATCTTCAAAATATCGAGATTCTTTAAGTAGACGTTTAAATATTGTTCTATAGCAGAAATGTAATAAATCAGACTCATAAGTTTATCAGGAATGTGCACAGCTTACGTCTAGGGGCAACAGCTAAGAGTGTCAAACACTACGTCACTCTGGGATCGGGGCTCTAACTTGATTAAACTTCTTCTACGTACAACAGAATACAGTTACATTTAAATTGCACATCGAACACTCAAAAACAGTAATATCTAGAATATCGAGCCACATTCGAGAAACGTACCGCGAGCTGACTTGATGAATATTGTGCCGTTATTTATTATAACTAATTAATAATTAATTATCCTTAATTTTAAATATAATTGTCAAATACAACATGACTACGTTTGTAAAATAGTAATGGCAAGTGATAATTCATAACAGCCTGGTTTCAAAAATATCACACACATTGTGACAAAGGTTTCTTTTTTAAATTAAGTACATAATTTAATTACGTATAAATCAAAATCGAGATTAGGGCACAAATAACCTCCTTGTAAAAAGTGTAAATAAATATAACAACAAAATGTAAAGCCCCAGAGTTGGTGGTTCGATAAAGCCAGGCTTTAAAGTACCAAAGAGCGTGTGTGGGGCGGGGTTTAGATTTCATAGTTGCGGAATTTGGAGATGACCTCGGAGGGGGGCTCCTGGTTGCCGGTGCCCCAGCGGCCCCAGAGCGCGGCGCCGCCCTCGGAGGCGCGGCGCGCGGCGGGGTTGGAGGGCCCGAGGCTGGACGGGCCCGACGCGCGGCCGCACTCGCCCTCCAACATGCGGTCCTTCGTGTTGGGCTTGCTCCAGTGCATGGACTGCTGCACGTGGTCCTTCATGCCGATCCACTGCTTGTAGCCCATGGCGATGCCGCTTTGTCGCCACTTGTCGTATAGAGCGCGCTTCGATGGGTCGCACAGCGTCTCCTTCGCCTCCTGTTATAACATGTTACGTGTTTAGTTATAAGTTGCTCTGTCATCTAACATTTTAATATGAAGCTTTCAAACTGCTTAAGGTAAGTTAGTAACGAGCGTAATATAAGTAAGAACTGATTTTCGTCTTTGCAGTACGGCGAGGGCGTAACACAATTACCGCCTCTCGGTAGGCATAACTAACTGCAGACGAGAAGCTGTTTGTGCAAATAATAATTTGACAATACGATGAAATGATATATTATTTTACTAGGATATATTGCACGATTCCTTGGAAATTTCTGGCAATCCCTTCTTAATACACCTCTAGATTTGGCATCAACGATTCTTGGCAAGAATCATTGATGCTAAATTTCAGCTTCTTGACCTGACACTCTCGCAATTTATCTGAAATGTTACAGTCATGAAGGCTGCCACGGCTATACGTCCTAATGCGTTATTATTACGTAACTCCGCACATCCAGTGCAGCTTTTTTATATTAGAGACACGCAAAGTCTGCTTGTGTCGCTTAAGCACAGGCCACGTCTAGCTATCATATAACAGGACAAGTCTTATGATAGTTTTATAGTCATTTCCTGTTAGCTTAACAATTTTGGGGTCACCAATGACAAAGATCACATCACGCCATTTGTCAAAATGCGTGCGTTGACGTCGAAATCGTTGTGACCAGACGCGTGGAATATACATCCCAGGTATCTAACAAGGTTTTTTCGTTCTGCAATGTCTTCGCCTATGCGAATTGATACGGGATCTTTTGTGTTGCAAGTCAAAAATACTCGGTCTTCCCCATATTATTTTTTTAGACAGCCTTTCCCAAGCTACCTCTTTCACGTGTTCACACGCCCGCAAAGAACGCCCCCTGTCCGCATCAGCCAGCGCGATATTATCAGCATACATAACCAACCACATGGTTGCTCATACGAGTCTAATGCTGTCTGACAGTAGTCTAATAGCACGCTGAACAGGTAAGGACTGGGGACGGTACCCTGGTGGACTCCGACGGTTATAAGGAAGTTTTGTGTTGTCAACAGCGGTCCAAACTACGGAATCAGAATTTTACGCTTCTGGTACTCCTTTATACCGTAGAGCCAACCAGATAAATAAGCACACAGTCGAAGGCATGTCCAGAAACAGAAGATGCAGAGGCTTGTTCTTCGACCTGAACCCATATTGCGAAACCCATATTGTCATTCCGAGACAGAGGTCTACTATCGGATCAATTATTTTCTCAGCAGCATTAGGGTGTGGGACATCACATTAATACCTCGATAACTAAACTTTACTCCTGCACCGATCGCTTGTTTTTGAAAACTGGTGTCTTAGTCTCCATTATTTCGGGTTTTTACCGGTGAGGAGTATGCGGTTAAAAGGATCAGTGAGGGTGCTCAGTTGCTCACACTCATCAGGCAAAATTAAATGGAGGAATTTGCCTAATTGCTGATATATAAAAGTAGACCTGGTATATTATATTTAACTCCTTGTAACTCATGAATATTTGTTATTATCTTAATATATAAAATCCTTGCGTTACTGACTGACTGACAGACAAGCTACAGCTGAAACTATTGGGCGCAGGAAGCTGAAATTTGGCATGTATGTTCCTTAGGGACTGTAGGGGTGCACTAAAAAGGGATTTCCCGAAATTCCCATGGGATCGGCCAAAACGGGTAAATTTTAAAAAATTGCAGGCGTAGCTGCTGGCGTCCTCTAGTTTATTATATAATCACTACATAGTATAAAACAAAGTCTGTATTCTGTCTGTATACTTAAATCTTAAAACTACGCAACGGAATTTAATGCGGTTTTTCTTAATAGATAGAATGATTCAAGAGGAAGGTTTATATGTATAATTGACGCGGGCGACGTCTAGTAAACAATTATTAGATTTCTGACGCAACATTTGCTGTTGAAGTTGATTATCGCAATGAATAACATTCAATTACAAAATATGATATTAAAAATTTATACAAATCGAATGACAATGTGTGTATATCAATTATTTTTGTTGCAAAATATTTATCTAGAAATAGATTATGACGTTACCGAAAATAATATCGCGTAATTAACGAACTAATTGTAGCCCCTGTTACTCACTGTCACAATTTGTATGGTTAATTTAACTAGTTCCTAAATGAAATATATTCTCAATACTGACAACTACACCTTATGGAAGTGTTTCTTATTTCCTGTAGCGTTTCTTCGAAAAATATACCGCATGAGCAACAATCCGACTGATTACAATAACAGCACAAAGCCACCTTTGGCTTTGCCGATAAATTTAATTCCTAGTTGGCAAAAAACCATATTATATTCCAAGTACACCACACATGAAAATATTGGGTACCTACCGCGATAGTCGATTCCGCATTTTGAACGCAAAATAAAGAAAGTCAATTGTTAAGTTCTTTTATCTTATTGCTATTCAGACTGAGCTCTATACTCAGACTTGGTGCTGACCATGTGTAGATAGACCTTACAGAAATTCATAAATACAATAGCGAACAAAGGGAATGTGTAGCTAACGGTAAACTTAGAATTTATCGAATACTCGAAATTAAGATCCAAGGGTCCAGATTTTACAAACTTATGCATTATAGCTAATCAACTAAGTTGGTCTGCCCGGCGCGGCGCGCGGCGGTAAGCTGTCAAGTTAGTGGGAAGTGCGGGAAAATGAAATGTGACGGATCTACTTCGCACTTAAGTCTATTTATTTGAATTAACTTGATAAAGACGTTAGTGACGACACTCGATACTCGCTATTGTAGGTACTCACTGGAGTATAAATCACGTTTAAAATCTGTTACGTGTCTGAGAAATGTTCTCATTTCGCGAAATTAAGGCAATTTGCACTGATTTTTTAAGAAAATTGCATAACTTTTTATATTTGAGAATACTTAAATAATCATTATTTTTGATAACATGGTTAAATAAGAACTTTAGTTCTTTGAGATCGGATTTCTTTTTAATCAGAGGCGGACCGCGGATCCATAGTGGTTATGGGGTTCAAGCACTAGTATTCTGCCAAAGTCCTTTTATTACAATTGATAAAACCTTGCTATACCAGTTCCAGATCTCATCGGAGCCAAAAAAGTTTAACAAAATCGCAAAAGCTTTGTGTGTCCAAATTAAGACCAAACAACTTCGAGAAAAAAGAAGCAATTATACAAAACATTTGCTCATATTTCCTAGTATTGATCTTACTTTACCTATAGATGTACATAGGTAAAGTAAGATCAATACTGTCTGTAAGTCCACTGACCAACAAGATAAACTATCCAAGTAAATACATAGGGTAAGTTCGCCCTTTCGCGTCCATCGCCCAATTCGCGTCCCGTTTACGGACTTCCCTTTAAATATGCTCAAAAATAAGTATACTAACACACTAATAAAAAGTCATCACCGCCAATACCTCAACGTTTAAGAGACACGCACAAATAGACAAACGTTCCGTGCGCCCAGCTAATCCTGTTTAAAAAAATTAGTTAATCTCGGTTGTTCAACAAAAGAGTGCGGATGCGCGGGATATAGATAAAAAAATTGTGTGCAGCGGCGTGTTTGACGATAAGTATTTTATAGTTTTATTTGAATTTTAGGATACATAGCTGTTTCTAGACATTAACAATGAAAAGGCGAATAGTATGAATTATGAATTAGCTTGTTTTTATAGTTAACAATTAAAATAAGGTGGACGCGAATTACAACACCGAATTCATAAAACTTCCACTTTGCGTCCGCAATGGACGCGAACTCGTCTATTTATGTTTTCTTTAGTTGTTTATTTTTATGTGATTAAAATATGAGAGAGAAATTGGGTTTTTGTTTATTTAAACATTAATAGTATGCAATTGTAATGCGTTTGCGTCCAAATTATTTTGATTGTAATAAAAGATACAATCTATATAATAATCGATCACACGTGGACGCAAACTATACCTACAGGGGATAATATTATAGCAAATTGCGTCTATTTTTCATGAAATAGAAATGATAGCATATATATATTAAATATTAAATAATTTCTTTAATTCTTTATATTTTCCTATTCAAGATGAGTTCTTAGGAGACAAGAAAAAAGAAAAGAAAAATTACAGAAGATGAATTAACAAAGAAAGCGTTTAGTGATATTCGTGAGAAGAAGAAATCGGTAAGACAAATACATATTTAAAAATTATGCTATTCCGAAGACCACAATATTGGTCAACCGGTATCATTATTTTTAGTGTCTTTAAAGTGATTTAATAATGATAATAATGTTGATTTTTAGTAAAGATTATATATATATATATATATATATATATATATATATATATATATATATATATATATATATATATATATATATATATATATATATATATATATATATATATATATATATAGATTTTAGTAGAAATTGTTAAAAGCCAAAATCTTTCTTTAGATTGTCTTAACAATATCATCCCTATATTCCTTCTCTAAGCTGGTGGACGCGAAATGGTCCACAGGTGGACGCAATTTGGATTTTTTGGACGCAAACTGGGTAAAATGCCAGAGAACAATGGTCACTTTGGCCTTTAGCACGTCTGATAATGAGTCCTATACCAAAAAAAGTACATTTTTTAATATTTTGATCAAAGCAAATACATATTTTTAGGACTTGGGAGAAAGAAATAATGTATTTACAGTTTATGTTTTAAACTATAACCCTAAACAATAATGAAATGTTATGAACGCAGCCATAACCTTATTGTCAAAATATGCGCTTCAATATACGATATGATAAATAAGAATTTATGTTACTTTGTAATAAAATAAATATAACTTTTACAATAAAATATCAATAGATGTTTTAGTTACATATAAAATATTAAAAATATTTTTATTACGTAGTAATTAATCGTTTTTTTTTAATGAAAAATCTAAGATTTGACGTGAATGACTTGAAATGGAACAAATACGCCATTTCGGTATCTGTCACTGTTATACCCGGTACATCAACGTCAATCGTTCCTCGCTTGCTATGAATTGAGTTTTTTAGTTCGTTTGTTAGAAGAACATGTTTTTCTACACACATATATTAGGTACCAGAATAGTTTAATGTATATATTTTTACGAATAAACTAAATAAAAACACAATTTAGTTCATAACCTCAAACATACTTTTTATAGAATAAAAAAGGTAATCCCAAGTTTTTAAAATTCATATCTATACTAAAGTTAAATAAAGTAACATAAAAATATTGATAAATAACTCCACAGCAATAGACGTGAAAAAAGAAATTCTGGTCCACCTTTGTATGGGAACCGACCATTGTTCTTTTTAAGGCGCTGTACCTAGTCAAAATAGGCTTCACAAAACAGTTTTTTAGCCAAATGTTTACAATTTAGAGCAGCTAAAAAAATATATGTTAATCTTGATAATTTGATATTTATGGCGGGACCATTGTGTTCAAAACACGTTTTCGGTAAATTTTCTCGATAAAAAAAATCCATAAAATAACCATTTAAATTGATATTGTAGCAATTGTAACTGTATTATTTATAAACAAATCTTGATAATATTAATAACAGTGATGTACTATATAATAATGAAGGGAACTGTTGTTTTTATTTATCGATTGGAATAAGATATTTGTAAGGATTAATGTATTTAATGATAAATAACTCGTTTTGAACGTCCCGTCGTCGTCGCGCTTCTCTTTCTTATGTATACAATCCGACAATGACAGCAACAGCTGAACTCAGTAGCTGTACACGGCGCCTTAAGTTTGTCTATTTAAAAAACAAACAAAACAAGTTTCGAACAAAACTGAAAGTTAATCTTAAAATATACTATGATATACAGGGTGTAAAAAGACCCTTAACGAAAATCCCATGTTGTATCAATCACTACGAAATTTTTTTACTTCGGCACCATACCTGGGAAATTACTGGTTCAGGAGATATTGAGGCTAAAAGTTAGTATGGGATTTTTTAATTAGGTACAAAATCGATGCATTTACCCCGCCAATATGTACTTTAGATGCTCTATGACCCCATGGATAAGTAGGTATTTCGAGCATTGCACGCGCGCGCTTTTAATTGCGGTTTAAAAAAAGTGAAATCTTAAAGAAAATCGTTTCTCAGGTAGGTATTATTTTTGGTTAGTATGGCTTGGCATGATGTCCACAACGAGTAGACGTCGGCTTGGTGATGGGTCTTGTGACACCCTGTATAATGAACGCATTACATAAATTTTTCATTGAATCATTTGCTGGTACATTTTTATTTTCTCCTTCAAACTTGCCAACTGCACTAAATGGACGCGAGCAGGCGAAATCACCCTATTAGGATCCTTTACTGGTCACAATTTTGAACCATAAACAGATTAAGTAAATATTTTTAGTTTCATAGGTATCTCATATTTTTTAGTATCACAGTAAAATTAGCTTAGTATTACTGTGGTATTAAATACGAACCTACTCATTATACCTAGCAAGCAATGCTAGGCTTTACAATATAAAGACAATAGTACCGAAAATTGAAATAAAATTTTATAAAAAGTTATTTATTTGAAACACTTAACATTGAACAGATTATAAAATATTTAAACTTTGTGTCTTGATACATTAAGACAATTAGACAATACCCTGAAGTACAACTTGTACTTCTTTAGTCAATATTGTAATATACTTAAGCAATTAACTTGTAACAAACTTGAACCATCCCATCTGCTTGAGAGAAAGTGCTGAGAACTTTCCCGTCTTGTGCAGGCTTATTAAGACCAAGGTTCAACGCTTTAAACTGCTCAATTAATGTTGAAATTCTAAGGAATATTTAATTACATGTCAATAATATAAATGTTACTTATTAGTAAGTATCTATTTTTAATTTAATAAATATGAAATATAAATATATAAAAGTGTAAGTTTTAAATACTAATTCAATAACGAAATACTTCCCTCCCCACTAAAATAAAATTTAATCAGAGTAGTAATTTATTGTTACAATTAGTAAAATGTCATTTAAAATAAATATTTTTTAATTGTAAATAATGTAGCTGATAAACAAAAACATTTGTTGAAATCTGGCCGCCTATTTAATTTATCTCATCGAAATCCTTACCTTCAATTTCTGGAACTTGGCTTCAGCATCCTTGTCCCCATCATTCTTGTCAGGGTGATGTTGCAAAGCGAGAATTTTGTATTCCGCGGTTATTTGCTCGACCTGTAAATTACACATCAATTATAACTCTCATTGAATAAAGCACTAATTCTTACAAAACGATTGTCTATAAACGCAAGGTTAAGATCATTAACTATATTGCGCCGTAAGTAGGTAAAGATATTCACAAAACAAAGCAAACACGGGGAACTGGAAAAACCAAACACGACATTGAGTCAACACTCCAAGTTTTAATTAAATTTACCCCTGTCAGCCAATCACTTACATTCTGTATAACGTTAATTATTCTACTTTATAGAAACACAATCGTACTCAAATGTTATATTTTTTTATCAGATGTAGGTCAACACTCAGGGGCCTCGGCAAAATAAGGTCATTGAGCAGAACACTGGAATCAATACAGTACGATTCCGAAATCACAGTTCAACTGTTACCTATCTATAAAATAACATAAAAATATACAATTTAAGGTACTTACACTGGAGTTCTCATCACAGCCCAGCAGAGCGTAGTAATCGTCGTCGGGGTTTCTTTGATAATTTAATATTTCATCGACGCCAGTCATTTTCACGTCCCTCCCTCACGAAACCCAAGTAGATACTAAAAATGTGTTAGCGCTGCGCTGCGCAGAACGTACTAAGTGAGACGCCAAATTAGTCGAGTAGTGAATCGATTCAATAAAATAATGTGTAATCGAATTAAATAAACTTTTAGCATTTAAATTATACAAAGTATTTATTTGGGATGTGATGTAATGTTCTATTTCTCTCGGAAATTGGCGTATTTTAACAAATGAGAAGAAAATTGTAGTGAGTATGTAAGAGCATTATAATTAGTTTAATAAATCATAAAACTCCTATAAAATTATCTACCACTGACTTTAACCCTTTTACTGGTAGTGGCAATATTTATGCCACCAACTTTTTTATTTTTTTCTTGTACGACAATACTACTACTACCAATTCTGTGTGATAATGAACCTATCACAGATTATTAAAAAAAATAAAACATTGACACATTTGACAATTGTCAAATTTTTGCACGGAAGTATTTAAAAAAAATCATCAGTTTACGATCTGTATAAAAATCCAAGAATATCTTCATATTGCGACGTAGCCAGGTTACGATTTTATATTTATTGTAAAGTAAATGGTATTCTAATTATGCTATACTATAATTTTTCTAACAATAACTTCTAATTGTTCTCAAAATTGGCTCCGATCATGTGGCAACATGGTGGCAACATATATGCCATTACCAGTTACCATTACCATTGCACTTGTCCGGTTTGTTTTAGATTTGTATAGAAATATATAAGTAATCTTTACTTTTCATATTTTCTTTGACAATGAGTAAGCGAAGACAAGTATTGGCGGACAAGCAAATAGAAGAAGAGCTTGAAAATCTATTCGGTATACCAGATGGCTCTTTATCTGAAGATGATGAAGTAGTGACAGATACTGAGTGCGTTGAAGATTCAGACTTGCTTTCTGTGTTATTAGGTGAAGATGCTCTGATTAGCTCAGCATCGGAACAAGTACAAGAAAGTCCCGGCCTAACAAATTCACCCCAACCGTCTACATCTAGAGCAGATGTTCAAATTTTTCTCCATTGGAAACTGCAAGATTTCAGTTATCTGTGTCTGAAGCCTAAGAAATCCCAAATTTTTCAGACTTTTCTTCTTCATCAGATGATGAATCGGATGCAGATGAGGTCGAATGGAAAAAGCAAACTTGGCAACAAAGTCCTAACTTGGAAAACTTCGATTTACGCTGTTCAAAAAAAACTATCAAATGCCCATTACTAATACCAGAATATACAAAACATATGGGTAGTGTCGATCGTTTCGACCAAAAAAGAACATCATATTCCGTGGGTAGAAGAAGTCGCAAATGGTGGACCCGAATAAATATTTTTTTATAGATGTTGCAATAACCAATGCCCATATGTTACATCAAACATACACCCGAGAGCACAATGTTATGAGCCAAAAACAATTCAGAATTGCTTTTTCAAGGGAGCTGGTGGATAATAAAATCTTTAGAAAAAAATCATTCCAATCAACGCCAAAATATGTAACTAAAAAAAAAGAATCGAGTGGAAGAGACTCATGAAAGACAAAAATAATTTACGGTGTACCAGAAGAAATCAGCTTTGAAAGATCAGATGAACACTGGCCTATAGAAATAGAGACTTATAAGAGGTGTCGCTACTGCAGCACTAAAGTAAATAATAAGAGGTCTAAAATAGAATGTGAACGGAGTAAAGTGGCACTATTTATACATCCATGTTTCAAATTATTTCACCAAGAAAATCAATGAACGATTCGTCGTTCATTGATTTTCTTGGTCCCTCACTGGTGCTGGCAAGGATATTGCCACCATGTTTTTTTCTTATTGTAAACATGTATAATTTTTCTTCTTGAACATTAATTATTAAACTACCCATAATGATTCCATAAAATGACATTTTATTTTTCTGACATAAAAAAATGCTTCTGCCAGTGAAAGGGTTAAACACCAACCAAAATAATGATTATGTTAAAATAAGTGAATTAACAGAAGGCACATTATATTATTGTTAAAATATAAATCTTTATAAATTAAACCTCCTGAGGCCTGGCGTCATAATATATAATATGACATAAGGCAAAGACACAAAAAAATATATTTTAACGCCATCTTTCGCGTAAGTGCAGAAAAAAAACCGCAAATCTATTGAGTGCCATATCAAAAGTACTCTGTGGCCATGTTGTCTGTCACATTTAACTGTGATTGGATGTTGTTATTGAGATTTATTTGATGTTTGAATTTAAAGAAAACATATTACTGGGTCTCAGGAGGTTAAATTAAGTTGTTTTATTAAAAGGGTACACTTCCCTAAACTGTATCTCAAAATATTAACTATTTATTTCTCTTTTAAGAGTAATTCAATGATACTTACTTTTGCCGTAAAGTACAAGCCCCGAACCTTTGAGAGGCTTGCTCGGAGACACAGGTCCATCGCGCAGAGGCCTATAGCAAGTTTAAATTAGTCCCTTTCTTCGAAAAGGGGATAACATACACATAGTAGAAAGTCAAGTTTAACTGTTGCAGTTTAATTTTAATAGTTCTTTCCTACTTCATAAGAACCATGATATGAACGGTCCAAAAGTCAGTGACTAGCTCGACGTGCAGCTATAAGTGTATAATCTATGCGTGCAGCCGTGTGTACCCTCTGTAAGTTTGTAACCGCACTATTAAATGCAGCTGTACCTTTGCTAAGCTAGATTCAGTACAGGATGGAGAAATATCGCTATCAACTGCCAGTTAGTACCTACCTATATACTGAGCGCTTAAGTACCGTGCTTCTCCGCTAAAGGTCTATCCATACAAATCAGAACTGTGTTTGCGGGACGTGGATGGACTCTGCCCCCTGCGACTAGCAATCGTTCATTTGTATCATAGTGACTTTGTTTCCATTATTTTAAAGAACATAACGATATATTTGATGCAAATTTGAGTTGTTGCTTTGTGACTTGGGATAATCTTTACTCAAAATCCACTGTTTTAGTCCAAATCAAGTAACTAGTAACAGCACGGTCAATATTGTGGGCAAAGTAAAAAACAATTTAGCGTTTAAATCAATTCTTAATAATAAGTTAATTAAGTGTTATACTTAGTAATAATTACGATGTTTCGAAAGTGATCTAAGACACAATTGAAGTTAAATTTCCCGAAATAAAAGATAACATCATATGTATTTCGGGAAATAGCTAAAAGAAGATACCAAAATAATCACGTTACGACTTCACTGTTTCAATGCAAGTGCGGTCTAGATACCTTGTTAATTTAACATAATGATACTACATTGGGTACCAATACCGATCCCCCCGTAGGATTTCCACCTTGTCGTGGTGGGGGGGGGGGCTCAGTAACCGTGGATTGGACACCCGCTGTGAAGCTAAGAGAGATCCCGGGAGTGGACGCTCCGCGTGGGCTTAGAGGGGCCTGCGCAGACTGCGTCCTACGGTGCGGGGGCGGGGGACAGTTCTGTCTGTCCCTCGCAGTCGGGCGCGGTCGCGGGAGGAGAGGCGTGTCGGTGTTGCGTTGCCGCGCGCCCTATCTACCGCGACCAAATGGGGGTGCACCATTCGCATCTATGGAGATGCGGTGTTGCGTTGTCGTCCTCCCTATCCTCTGCGGCCGCTGGGTGTTTTGGCGGCGGAACCCAACACCTTATTCCGCCGTCAAGGGGGTTTTGTTCGGGGCCCGCCTGACCATCTGGCGGGCCAATAACCGTCGGGGGGTAGCGACGAATGCTTATGCGATTCCCTACCCTCCGACGGGTACATGAGTCAAGGTGGATTTTAGTGGTTACACCACATACTCCGGCTCTCATTTCCCCAAAAGTCGGAGATCCGAAGGGATTTTCCACCTCGTAAAACAAAAAAAAAAGTTACCAATACCGATATTTACTTTGTGTGTTGAGAATGTATTGGTTATATAAACTTATTATTTTAGCACATATTTATACTTTCTTTAACCAATCAAAATTATTAGAGACGCTTAGTAAATTAGTCGATGACTCGATTACCAGCGAGTATTAGTAGCTTTTGAACGCAATATTGCACTCACACACACTTATGTACGTGTATTACCTACATACAAAGTAACTAAAGCTCAATTATTACTCACACATTCATATCACAGCTAAAAGCTACGTACACAAACAAAACTGAGATTACAGTATTGGTGGTATGACAATAGTCATAGGTATTGTTTTCCAAACGATTAATATGTGTTGCCAGTCCTACAAGAAATTTAGAAAAATATATTGAGGGAACTATGATCTATGATGTTATGTTATATTTGCTTTTAGCTTATTTTAGTACCAATGGAAGTGATATATTCACCTATCTATACAGGGTGATTTGTAAATTACAGAATCATCAGAAGGCAATAATTATGAGCAATTACAAATTGTAATTGCTCATATTGCCTTCTGGTGATTCTAGGGAGTGGAGTATTTTTACCCCTACATCGAGATTCTAGACGTAGCTGATTTTTTTAGGGTTCCGTACCTAAAAGGTAAAAAGCGGGACCCTATTACTAAGCCTCCGCTGTCTGTCTGTCTGTCACCAGGCTGTATCTCATAAACCGTGATAGCTAGAAAGCTGAAATTTTCACAAATTATGTATTTCGGTTGCCGCTATAACAACAAATACTTACTAAAAAAATGAAAATATTAAGGGGTCATACAAAAAACGTGTTTTTTTTAGTATTTTTTGCTCAAAATTAATAACTGTAACAGGTAGACGCTTTAAATTTTCACAGAATAAGTATGTAGTTGTATTTCCCTTCAAAATTAATAATTAAATAAAAAAAGTAAATAATAAAGGGGGGCTCCCATACAACAAACGTAATTTTTAAGCAATTTGTTACTCGATCTTAATAAACAGGTAGAAACTCAAAAAGTATTTAAGTATACATACAACGAACGTGATTTTCTTTTATAGATGATGGTACGGAACCCTTCGTGCGCGAGTCCGACTCGCACTTGCCCATTTTTTTTAAACTCATGCAGCACTGTCTGACTGCGTACAGGGTGTACCTAGGTACAGCAAAACGGTAAAGCTATTTCTAAAAAGAAAAAAAAAACAATAACCAAAACGTTCTAAGACGACGTCTCTCTAAATTTGTCTTTTTTCAGTTTCAGGAATCAAGCAAGTGGTGGTCTCAATTTTGTGTCAACTCAGTGACTAACGGCCGGTTTCTGAATTGAGAATTTCAGCTTTCATCAGTTGAAAAGTTCTGAACTAGTTGAAGTCAACTTAAGTTTTTTTCTGTTTCACAGGTCAGAGTGATATTTTTTCAAAGCACTATCAACTGAGTTTTCTTCAAATCATGAATAACTTAAACCGAACAATACTAGTACGTTCCAATACAAGTAAAAAAAACCGGTACTAACTATAAATTCGTATTAATTAACATTTTACAAAGAAGCACATTTGTCAGTTAATTATTTTTATACGGAAACAAATAAAAAGTCGAAATAAAGTTGTATTTAACATTATTTCAACGATTATTTTATTTTAATGAACAGTTTGTTAAATTTGTTCAATTCGGTATCTTAGTGAAAACGGAACGTGTATGTAATGTCAAAGTCATTTTGTTTTATTTTTAATACAAAATATTTGTGGCCAGGTATATTTGAGGTATAATTCTATATACCTCCATGGTGGCCACCATGGAGTTATATAGAATTATACCTCCAAGGAGGCCACAGCGTAATTATTTGGATTGATTTAACACGGAAATCTCTTATTTATATTTTCTAACCCTTCGATTTGTTCCTAACAATGTTGTAATCTATTTTTTTGTCTTTGAACCCTTTTTCTATAAATTGTTGTGTAGACGTCAGTATGACGTAACCGCTGTTAAGCAACCGTAGTGTGGACAGTTTGACATACTGGCTGTCATATTACTCGTGATCACGGGTTAAAAGATCAAAGTTGTATAATTATTTTTTTCTCAATTTATCAGTGCTAAGTGAGGTTTGACAAATGTCAAATGTTTTCAGAAACGCGAATATAGAGTTGATATGGAGTTGATCATGAGTTGATCATATATTGTGTCAAATTTTAGATTTTACAAGCACAAATACTCAAAATGTGTCAAAACAGTTTTTTGTGAAACAGAAAATTGATTTAGTAGTATATAATTAGTGTTTAAATTGTTCTCAACGTAAAATTCTCAAATCAGAAACCAGCCGTAAGTGAGTTAGTGACCTTTCGCTATATATAGGTACCTAACTACTATTTATTTCTGTGTACCTAAACTACGTGCCTTTTTGTCTGTTCGTTATAAAAACAAGTAGTAAGGATTATAATTTCACATACCTACGCGCTTTACAACTTAAGAATATAGGTATAGGTACAATTTATTATAAGTTTTAGTAAGTTGTACCTATATAGGCAGGTAGGTACGCCATGCTTGATACCTACGTAGTAGATGCATAAGGAAAAACTACATGTGCACACCTTAATGATTTTTTATTAAAAAATTCGGTAATTTACCAACTACTGCTGGTAAATCTTAGGATTTACTGGTAAATCTTGAGATTTACCGTACTTCGGGCTTTTACAGTAACATAGGTATACATACCTAGTTGCAGTTGATGGGTAGGAACTAGATAGGTAAATACTCGTTTTCGTTCAATACTTTAGTGGAGTGGTGCGTGCGCGATAGGGCGCTCTACACAAAAACAGATTTAGGAGGACAAACCCGTCCGTTACAGTTGCCTCGACACAAACATCTATTGATATTTTTATTGTAGATACAATAGAAGTAAACAAACATGATAGTACATAATAGTTTTTGGAAAATTAACACGATATGACACTATATCAACATTAGGTAGATACCTAACACTTTCTGGTTGACGACATAATATGACATAATTATGAATTACAAGCTTCTCTCCATTCTTGCAATGAAATAAAGAAGATACAGAGATGAGGAGGCAAGAAGTGTGTGTATGTAAGTAATGATTGGTTTGGATATGGAACTGTCACTACGAAATACTACTCTGTCAAGAAATTACCGGGAAAAGATCAATAATACACAAACTGTTTGTTATTCATCCAAATTTTTTTATCACCTTCGAAGTATGCTCCTTCAGAAACTATACGCTTACCTACGCCAACGAAAAATCCAATCATCAAAACATTTTTAAACGCTGTTTTCGGAATTGAGTTCAGTTCTCGCCGCGAATTCTCCTTTATGTCTTTTACCGATTGAAAACGGGTGCCACGTAGTGGTTATTTGAGTTTAGGAAAAAGAAAGAAGTCGGCTGGAGCCATATCTGGTGAATATGGTGGTTGTTCGATGGTATTTGTTAAGAGTTTGGTCAAAAATTCGTTCACAATGAAGGCCTTGTGTGAAGGCGCATTATCGTGGTACAAAATCCAAGAATTTTCTTGCCACAAATCTGGCTTTTTTCGTCGAATTTGCTCAAACGCCGCATAACGCTCAAATAATATTCCTTATTTACCGTTCGACCTTCCGACAATAATTCCGAGTACGTAACACCGCGATAGTCAAAGAAAACACTCAATATGACTTAACTTTTGTTCAAGCTAAGTTGATTTAAGGAAGCAAAGAAAGGGAACAAAAGGCATCTGCTTAAAAAAAAATCGTATCTAAAATGAACGTTGCTGGCAATGGATTATGGAAGCAATAGTTTTTGATTTTAATTGGCGGGTAGACAAAATGAATGAAAACAAACATGGAAAATGTTAATATTTCATCCCAAATACGCGGCTCTACCACTAACAAATTTAAAGATAAGGCCTTTTAATCGCGACGTCAATTACTTAAACATACACCTATTTACCTTTCTACTTAGGAAGGTAAATAAAAACAGCCTACTATTAATGTAGCGTTGTTTGTCGAGCGCCTTTTGTAAAACATATAGCTACTCACTTGTTTGTGAAAAGCGTAATTTTGCCGGGTCTCTACAAAAAAGAGCTCGTTGTCTTATCAACGAAAGGGACCGCTCTATATACTCATAGCATAGTATGTACCTACCTACTTCATTATGGAGCCCTGAGATTTATCTTCCCGAAACATAAAACATCAAATTATTTTGCTGAGATTTTTTGTAGAGACAAAGTAGGCGTTTGGAGCGAAATTCTTATTTTAGAAATGCGAGAGGCGTGCGAGTTTGTATAGGTAAGTTATATGTAGTATTATATAGTATTATAATATAATAATGATGTAAAGTGGGTAAGTATGTAAGTATATAAAGCGAGAGATGTTGTTGTTGTTTGTTTTTCGTATGAGTGTGTGGCCAACTCTGGTGTCGGAGTCTTCAGACCGCCTGAAGGCCTCCGACAAGCGAGAGATAAATAACATAAAGAACAATGCCCATTTCTGGCCTAGTTTGGAACTCATGAACAGCACAATAAAGTTTCAATTTGTTGTTGAATAATCCTTTTTATTTATAACTTAATTTATAGGAGTTACTAAAGGTGTGCCGAGAAACTTAATCAATAAATAGGTTTAAAAAGATGTGTCGTGTGTGTAACGTCTAAATAGCCAACACGTAATAGATCAGAAATTGCCAGTAAAGAATTCATAATATTAAATCGATTATCTTTATCATTATATCATCTAATCTCATTTAATCATAATTATCTTAATCACATTTTCTCTACTCAAAATGATTTTAGCGCCTAGCAAATCTTTATTTGGTATTTAAACTTTTTATTATGAGTATTTTAAGGAATATATACGATTAGCTACGAATAGGTTCTGTTTTGAATCAAATATATATAGATATATAACCTATGATGACCCAAATCTATATCGATTAATAATTAATATCATTTAAAAACTGTAAAATGGCAATACTTTTTTGATTCTTAGTAAATGTCAATAATGTCATATTCAATTTATTTAGTTTGTTATTTGTTTTGCTCGTGCGCATTGTGAATGTTTGTGGATCTTTTACGACTTCTGGCTTTTTCTTTCGGATTTCTACCCTTACCAAACGATTAACTCATTCCTTTCTACAAATAACTACGAAAAACTGTAACTATCCTAATAAAAGTACGTACACACCTAATGTTTTATGAGCATAAAAAAGTACTTCTTGTAATAAAACTATGAATGTGGCCGACCTCTAATAAATCTTAACATTCTAGTTTAACACTCTTTTATCGAATGCAATAACAACTACTACGATTTTTGACGGTCCACACCTGGGCTAGCGTCTCTAAGAAAAATGGGCATTGGTCTTTATGATAATCAGTATCCCGGAGCACTATGCAAGTAGCCACGCAATGCTTACAGACTACCCTTAAAGTAAGGTGATAAGTGATAAGTAGAGACTACTAAACTCTACTTGTCACGATCACATACTTACACACTTACATATTAATAAATTACTTTAATCTTACTATTCCGGTCTTCATATTCATAACGGTTAAGCACTCTCAAGTGATCTTTGTGAGGTACCTCTGATCTAATACTCAGTTAAATTATGTTACGCAAAGCGGTTGTTGGTCAACGTGGTAGTTTTAACTAAATTATTGAACATCCGCCTTGAAGGCTCACTCTGTGTTAAAGCTTTTAGGCACATTAACTAGGCACGGAGCGAACGTTCGTAAAGTTTAACTACCGTCATCGTGTAGCAAACTTTAATAAAAGTGATTGTGCACTATGTAATTGTACATATGCTTTGTTGGATGTTATCGCGCTCGAACTAAGTAAAACAGCGCTACCTATACTCTACAGTCTTATTAATTAACTAGGATTAGCGTCAGAACAACTTTACTCCAAGACTTAAGCAAAGATTAGGCAATTATGGTATTAATAAACTAGGAGTAAGGACGGAGAGGAGTAACTATTCATAATTTACTCCGGGAGTAAAAGTTACTCCGCGGAGACCCATGGTTTAACGCTGGAGTAAGCAAGGAGTAAGCATAGTGTATTAATAATTTTGTCACGGGGTACGGTAGACTAGATCGAAACTTTACCTGAATACTAAAACATAAAAAATAAAGGACAAACAAGGCTACATTAATATTAGGCTGTTTTTATTTACATTCCTAAGTAGAAAGGTAAACACAAATAGGTGTTTGTTTAAGTAATTGACGTCGCGATAAAAAGGCCTTATCTTTAAATTTGTTAGTGGTAGAGCCGCGTATTTGGGATGAAATATTAACATTGTCCATGTTTGTTTTCATTCATTTTGTCTACCCGACGATTAAAATCAAAAAGTATTGCTTCCATAATCCATTACCAGCAACAAGATACGAACTTTTTTAAGCAGATGCCTTTGTTCCCGTTCTTTGCTTCCTTAAATCAACTTAGCTTGAAAGGACGTAATACAATTATGGAAGCATATTAACAAAGGGTGTAGTGAACCGAAGGAAAGGTCAATAGAAAATCAAGCTTTTAACTCAATCACTTCAATTATTCTTATCGTTCCTATAGACTTACCGAAGTATTAGGTATTGTCTGGTTTGTATTGTAATGAATCCTGAAAATTTTATTTTGATTTGCGAATATCAAATAGGTAAGCAGAGTAGGTACCTAATTATGAATGTTTTTATCAGTAAAAATATGTACTTGTACAAATAGATACCTAGGTAAGTACATATTAGGTATGTAATTTATAAGTTCATTACTTTAGTATTGTTAACACACAAACACAACCTTTAAGTACATAGCACATTGTTTTGATATCTCCACCCAATAGGTTACCTACCTATATTTTGAGAAAATATATCGATTGATAGTTGCCATAATAACAGCTTATTAATGCTATACATGGTGCTTGGAAGAACTTCCTACCATATTACTCGCGAAACTTGATTATTACATGAACTCTACATTTAATTGATAGTCCCAGTCCAACACGAATATTGACATACCAAGAGGAACTTGGAGCATTATCTAATGGACAAAGTTAACTGTTGATCGGTGTTTCCATCTCAATAACATTTATATTGACTTGAGACTCTAACCCGGCGTCGCCAACCGTTATCGTTTAACAACAACACGGCTCTTGCTTCTCGCAAATCTCCCAAAGTTTCACTTAGAGGAAATCCGCTTTGTAACTCTGTAGCAACTCGTAATATATCAAAATAAGTATTTACGTATCGCCTTTTAACGAATAAGTAATCTTCTTATGATAGAGAACTCTTTTAAGTCTCGATATATCACACCTTGAACAAAATTAGTAGAGACTATGTAGGTATGTGCAAATATCAGAGAGGAGTTAATTAAAATATCGCAGGTAAGTGCTTATTCATATTCAAGCATTTTCCAATAAATATGGAAATAATATTTAATTAAGAGTATCACGCCGACGTTGCGGTCGCTTTGACCTCAAATGTGCTGACACAGAATAAGATATATTGTTGTGTAAAATTGTAAACTGTTACACGTAAGGCATGCAAATAAAATAAGATGAAAACTTACAATATCACCTTAGCTCCGTTTTAAATTCAAGAGATACCTATATTTTTTAACAACACAGCAAATACAAGACAAACGTATAAGTAAGTATATCGGTAGATATGTATTTATATATTATTATTTATAATCATTATGAGAAAATAATTATGAGATGTCATCATGTATGATTAGATAGAGATCTGAGAGGCAGTTGCTCTGTGGTAAAACTGACTAGTAAGCGGATCCTTGGCTGCAACTGGGATACCGCGAGGATGATTAAGAACAAGTATGATCAGATAGATAGGTTCAACATCAAATGAAAACTAAATTTGGTAGAGATGGTTCATGTTATACTTTTGATTGGTTGTCTTTAAATATCTCCCTAATTGACGTAATTAGATAGCTAACTTGAGTTTGAAACTAGACGGCAGATATAATTACAACTTTTGACTCAAGTTCCGGATCAATAATGGTCGCAGCCACACCTAATAATCTAGGGCCGGCTCTCGTGACATTTTATCATTAATGTTTTGCGGAGACCTCCACGATATTAATCCCGGATTGGGTTGCCCAACCCTTCTTCCTAATGTAATACGAGTCTGGTAAATATCACAAATAAGGTCACTCGCGGGCGCACAAGCCTATTCAATGATAGCAACCTCTAATACGCTATAATACTTAATGAACCCGGCCGTGGAGTGAGATCAATATGAGAATATCCTAACAGTACCTACCTACTTAGCGGCGAGGGCCGTTTTTCCAAAGTAATCGAGCAAAAATAGTATAGAGTAAAATGTTGAGGTTTTACGAGCTCGCTTAGAGCGAACATCAAACACAGATTTTACCTATTTACTATGCACAGATGAATAATCCCGCAGGTAACCATCACATTTGAGTGATTTGAGATAGGTACGACGTACAAGTTTGTTGGATTTAAAGAGTATCTAGGTACTATTTTCCCACGTTTTCTCATTTTATAGAAGCACGTGCTCCTTAGTTCCTAATAGTTTTCAGAATTTTTTTTTTGTCATTTATTAATATGTCAGTGTGTTAGTATGCGATCGTGACAAGTATAGTTCAGTAGTCTCTACCTATCACTTAACACCTTACTTTAAGGGTGGTCTGTATGCATTGCGTGCCTACTTGCATAGTGCTCCGGGATACTGATTTTCATCAATGTATGTTATTTATCTCTCGCTTTATATACTTACCCACTTTACATTATTATTATATTTAGTTAAGTACTCCATATAACTTATACAAATTTGTAGCACGTTTCTCGCATTTCTAAAATAAGAATTTCGCTCCAAACGCCTACTTTGTCTCTACAAAAAATCTGAGCAAAATAATTTGATGTTTTATGTTTAGGGAAGATAAATCTCAGGGCTCCATAATGAAGTAGGTAGGTACATACTATGCTATGAGTATATAGAGCGGTCCCTTTCGTTGATAAGACAACAAGCTCTTTTTGTAGAGACCCGGCAAAATTACGCTTTTCACAAACAAGTGAGTAGCTATATGTTTTACAAAAGGCGCTCGACATTAAAACATGGCTACATTAGTAGACGGCTGTTTGTATTTACCTTCCTAAGTAGAAAGGTAAATACATATAGGTGTTTGTTTAAGTAATTGACGTGGCGATTAAAAGTCGTTATCTTTATTTTTGTTAGAGGTAGAGCCGCGTATTTGGGATGAAATATTAACATTTTCCATGTTTGTTTTCATTCATTTTGTCTACCCGACAATTAAAATAAAAAAGTAGATATTGCTTCCATAATCCATTACCAGCAACGTTCATCTTAGATACGATTTTTTTTAAGCAGATGCCTTTTGTTTCCGTTCTTTGCTTCCTTAAATCAACTTAGCTTGAAAGGACGTAATACAATTATCGAAGCATTTTAACAAAGGGTATAGTGAACCGAAGGAAAGGTCAATAGAAAATCAAGCTTTTAACTCAATCACTTTAATTATTCTTATCGTTCATATAGACTTACCGAAGTATTAGTTATTGTCTGGTTTGTATTGTAATGAATTCTGAAAATTTTATTTTGATTTGCAAATAAGTATTAAATAGGTAAGCAGAGTACCTAATTATGAATATTTTTATCAGTAAAAATATGTACTTGTAAAAATAGATATACCTATTATGTAATTTATAAGTTCATAAGTTTATTATTGGTAACACACAAACACAACCTTTAAGTACTTACATAGCACATTCTTTTGATATCTCCACCCAATAGGTTACTACCTACCTATATTTTGAGAAAATATATCGATTGATAGTTGCCATAATAACAGCTTATTAATGTTATACCTACATGGTGCTTGGAAGAACTTTCTTCCATATTACTCGCGAAACTTGCTTATTACATGAACTCTACATTTAGTTGATAGTCCTAGTCCAACACGAATATTGACATACCAAGAGGAACTTGGAGCATTATCTAATGGACAAAGTTAACCGTTGATCGGTGTTTCAATCTCAATAACATTTAAATTTACTTGAGACTCAAACCCGGCGTCGACAAGCGTTATCGTTTAACAACAACACGGCTCTTCTTGCAAATCTCCCAAAGTTTCACTGAGGGGAAATCCACTTTGTAACTCTATAACAACTCGTAATATATCAAAATAAGTATTTACGTATCGCCTTTTAACGAATAAGTAATCTTCTTATGTTAGAGAACTCTTTTAAGTCTCGATATATCACACCTTGAACAAAATTAGTAGAGACTATGTAGGTATGTGGAAATATCAGAGAGGAGTTAATTAAAATATCGCAGGTAAGTGCTTATTCATATTCAAGCATTTTCCGATAAATATGGAAATAATATTTAATTAAGACTATTACGCCGACGTTGCGGTTGATTTGAACTCAAATGCGCTGACACAGAATAAGATATATTGTTATGTAAAATTGTAAACTGTTACACGTACCTAAGGGATGCAAAGAAAAATAAGATGAAAACTTAACTATTTTCCCACGTTTTCTCATTTTATAGAACACGTGCTCCTTAATTCCTAATAGTTTTCAGAATCTTTTTTTTTTTCATTTATTAATATGTAAGTGTGTAAGTATGTGATCGTGACAAGTAGAGTTTAGTAGTCTCTACTTATCACTTAACACCTTACTTTAAGGGTGGTCTGTATGCATTGCGTTCCTACTTGCACAGTGCTCCGGGATACTGATTTTCATCAATGTATGTTATTTATCTCTCGCTTTATATACTTACATACTTACCCACTTTACATAATTATTATATTAAGTTACTACATATAACTTATACAAATTTGTAGCACGCCTCTCGCATTTCTAAAATAAGAATTTCGCTCCAAACGCCTACTTTGTCTCTACAAAAAATCTGAGCAAAATAATTTGATGTTTTATGTTTAGGGAAGATAAATCTCAGGGCTCCATAATGAAGTAGGTAGGTATATACTATGCTAGGAGTATATAGAGCGGTCCCTATCGTTGATAAGACAACGAGCTCTTTTTTGTAGAGACCCGGCAAAATTACGCTTTTCACAAACAAGTGAGTAGCTATATGTTTTACAAAAGCCGCTTGAAAATTAAAACATGGCTCCATTAGTAGACGGCTGTTTGTACCTATTTACCTTCCTAAGTAGAAAGGTAAATACAAATAGGTGTATGTTTAAGTAATTGACGTGGCGATTAAAAAGCGTTATCTTTATTTTTGTTAGTAGTAGAGCCGCGTATTTGGGATGAAATATTAACATTTTCCATGTTTGTTTTGATTCATTTTGTCTACCTAACAATTAATAAAGAAATTGGCCAAGTGCGAGTCAGACTCGCGCATGGAGGATTTTGTACCATCATCTATAAAAGAAATCACGTTCGTTGTATGTATAGGTACTTAAATACTTTTTAAGTTTCTACCTGTTTATTAAGATCGAGTAACAAATTACGTTTGTTGTATGGGAGCCACCCTTTATTATTTACTTTTTTTTATTTAATTATTTATTTTGAAAGGTAATATACAACTACATATTCTGTGAAAATTTAAAGCGTCTCTGCCTGTTACAGTAAGTAATTTTGAGCAAAATACGAAAAAAAGAAACACGTTCTTTGTATGGAACCCCCCCTTAATATTTTTTATTTTTAGTATTTGTTGTTATAGCGGCAACTGAAATACATCATTTGTGAAAATTTCAGCTTTCTAGCTATCACGGTTTATGAGTACAGCCTGGTGACAGACAGACAGACAGCGGAAGCTTAGTAATAGGCTCCCATGTTTTACCTTTTAGGTACAGAACCCTAAAAATCAAAAAGCATTGCTTCCATGATCCATTACCAGCAACGTTAATTTTAGATACGATTTTTTTTAAACAGATGCCTTTGTTCCCGTTCTTTGCTTCCTTAAATCAACTTAGCTTGAAAGGACGTAATACAATTATTGAAGCATTTTAACAAAGGGTGTAGTGAACCGAAGGAAAGGTCAATAGATCAAGCTTTTAACTCAATCACTTCAACACTTACCGAAGTATTAGGTATTGTCTGGTTTGTATTGTAATGAATCCTGAAAATTTTATTTTGATTTGCGAATAGCAAATAAGCAGAGTACCTAATTATGAGTGTTTTTATCAGTAAAAATATGTACTTGTACAAATAGATACCTAGGTAAGTATATTAGGTATGTAATTTATTAGTTCATTACTTTAGTATTGAAAATACACAAACACAACCTTTAAGTACATAGCACATTGTTTTGATATCTCCACCCAATAGGTTACCTACCTTTATTTTGAGAAAATATATCGATTGATAGTTGCCATAATAACAGCTTATTAATGTTATACATGGTGCTTGGAAGAACTTTCTACCATATTACTCGCGAAACTTGCTTATTACATGAACTCTACATTTAGTTGATAGTCCTAGTCCAACACGAATATTGACATACCAAGAGGAACTTGGAGCATTATCTAATGGACAAAGTTAACCGTTGATCGGTGTTTCCATCTCAATAACATTTAAATTTACTTGAGACTCAAACCCGGCGTCGACAAGCGTTATCGTTTAACAACAACACGGCTCTTGCTTCTGGGTTATTCACCAACTCGACACAAGAGACTGGACACACGTGTGTCCAGTTGGTGAAATTCAAAATTAGTACTACTAATTATTTCGTCATGTGGACACGCCATGATTTTTACGCGTGTCCACATGGTGAAACTTAAATTAGATCACTTTAATGTTTTCGTCAACTGGACACACGGCCGTAATTTACCCGAATTCTTGACAAAGTACAGTCACGCAGATAAATGTTTTTGACACATTTATCAACGGCTACTAAACGTCCCGCAGCTGGGAACAAATAATTTGTATGTCATTTTAATAATTATTTTCCGTTTTTATCGTTAATCGTATTTATCGGTTTTGCCCACCATAGCACGATACAAATTGTTGCGAATTCAGAGAGGTTCTTCTTGATGGAACGTTTAAAACATGTGTTAGAAAATGTCATCTGCTATTTTACGATTCATGTCGATATTGGGAGTACGTAATATCATACGAACATTATTCCTACCATTTATGCTCTGCTGCCCAATAGCACAGAAGGAACGTACAAAACCTTATTTTTTTAAATTAAAAGTCAAATACCGGAGTGGCACCCAAAAACTATGGCATGTGATTTTGAAAAGCCACTTATACAAGCTTTACAACATGAATTTTCGGATGTGAAAATTGTGGGGTATTATACACATTTCAAGAGATGTCTGTGGTGAAAAACAGAAACGTTGCACCTAACAAAGTCAAAATTGAGCAAAGATCACATAAAGAGATTTTTTTTCTCTTTTAAAAAAGACAACTCCCGCACTAGGAATAAATCCTGTGTCGCGGGGGACTTTACAGACATAATTATATGATGAGATGTTGTACATTGCCACTTTTACCGATGGATGCGCAATCAGATGCCTGGTTATATATCATTGCTGAATACTTAACACTGAAGATATAACATCATTTAATGACTATTTTATTAAAACATGGCTCGATGACAATTCCTGTTATGCAAAGACTTTTAATTGCTATAAACAACATCATCGAACTAACAATTACGTAGAGGCATGGAATGCCGGTATAGCTATAAAATTTAAACGAAAACCAAATATGGTAAAAAAAGGAAATAAACGATTTTTGGTTATCAATTATGGACCTATATCAAATTAATAATATGATCGCAGCCACTGTAAGGCAGTTTGAATCAGGTGAAATTAGCATCTGTCACTGTATCGAAAAAATTTAGTAAGATAAATTATTTTTATATTTATATTTTATGTTTTCTTGTAATGTTGCTGTTGAGTTTCTTGATATTATCTTAATCGTAGTAAAATGATTGTGATACTTATTATAAATTATATTAAGGTAATTACTATATTTCCAAAGAGTCAAATATTGTTTATCTTATACTGATGTTATCTTGTAATGTTTAGCTGTTGTTTTTTTTTATCTTTATTTGTAGTAAAATGATTGTGATAAGAACTTAATATTAAGCTTGTTGATTATTATAATAAGGATAATTACTATATTTCCAAAGAGTCAAATATTGTTGTTACAGAGCTATGTAGATTTATAATTGTTTGCAAAATTACCAATTTAAATATTGTTATGCTCCAATAAGGTTCTTTTTATATTTAATTTTATGGGCACCAATAGCAACTCGAGATTAAACGGTGCAAGTTTGTTTGTCAAAAAAAATCAAAAATATATTTTTAATGGTGACTTATATGTCTTTATTTGATTTTTCTGTGAATATTTTAAATCATTAGGATATATTTAGATTAAGTATTTTGAATATTTTGAATGCCGTTATAATATAAGTACGTATTTAAAGATACTCAGAAGTATAATTATATTTCTTCATAATAATAAATCATTATAATTATTATTTAATTGCTATGTATTTGTTTTATTTCAAAATTTGGACATCAATAAAAGTCAATAAGGTTTTTCAATAAAAAAGTAAAGCAACTTTTTCATGACATATGTACATCCTCCTGTATTATTGTTTTTAAATTACATTGAACTTTCTAATTCGTCTTTGAAGTCTAAACAGATTTGCCTAATATTTTTTCACAAAGCGGAATTCGAGATTTTAAGGTTAACTAGATGTCAGATTATTTGAGGGTACTGACAACCTATACCAACTGTTATAGACGATAATGACAATCGAGACCGATGGTATAACGTGCACTTCGAGGCACGGACTACTTTTTTATATATGGTCACCCATCTATAATTCACACGGTGGCGGAGTCGCTTGACTTTGCAAATCGATCGAGCTACGC
The DNA here is from genome assembly GCA_944739405.2 of Euclidia mi. Lineage (NCBI taxonomy): Eukaryota > Metazoa > Arthropoda > Insecta > Lepidoptera > Erebidae > Euclidia > Euclidia mi. The sequence goes on along the minus strand of OX123183.2, from coordinate 92,602,041 downwards.
GCTTACCCCTTTGTTGCGACCTTTATTATGAAATCGCCTCGTTTAATAATTAAATGATAGAGGCGATTATGAACGTAACTGTACCTTTTATTGCAAAAAAACTGAGTGTATCCAGTTGACGAAAACATTAAAGTGATCTAATTTAAGTTTCACCATGTGGACATGCGTAAAAATCATGGCGTGTCCACATGACGAAATAATTAGTAGTACTAATTTTGAATTTCACCAACTGGACACATGTGTGTCCAGTCTCTTGTGTCGAGTTGGTGAATAACCCTTGCTTCTCGCAAATCTCCCAAAGTTTCACTGAGGGGAAATCCGCTTTGTAACTCTATAACAACTCGTAATATATCAAAATAAGTATTTACGTATTGCCTTTTAACGAATAAGTAATCTTCTTATGTTAGAGAACTCTTTTAAGTCTCGATATATCACACCTTGAACAAAATTAGTAGAGACTATGTAGGTGTGTGCAAATATCAGAGGGGAGTTAATTAAAATATCACATGTAAGTGCTCATTCATATTCAAGCATTTTCCAATAAATATGGAAATAATATTCAATTAAGAGTAGGTATTACGCCGACGTTGCGGTCGCTTTGAACTCAAATGCTGACACGGAATATTGTTGTGTAAAATTGTAAACTATTACACGTAAGACATGCGAAGAAAAGTAAGATCCCATCAAAAACGTTCTGTTAAAAATAGCCAAGTCTCGATGGAGCTGCTTGTTTGTCTTAAAAAGTAATAAAATTTCTAGACAAAGTTGAGCCAAGTCTAAGGTTCCTTACTGCAATTTCTTTATTGGCTGAAAAATTTTCACGCTCTATACATTGAAAAAATGCGGTCAACGATAAAGCATTTTTACACGTTAGTGGGTAGATACAGGTCAGCGGCCAAGTCACATAACATTAAATTAGTTACTTGACTTGGCTCACCTTTATCTAGAGATTTCATTACTTATTAGAAACAAACAAGCAGGTCCATCGAGACTTGACTATTTTACAGAATCTAATGTAAGGAAAGAGGAACCCCGTGGTGGGTTCCTCTTTCACCCCGGTATTGACCACCCCAACTATTGCAACAGAAAACGGTTGACAATACTGAACTCCTCTAAAAGAATAAGGGATATAGGAATGGTATGGGTTCCACATGGAAGATACCTGACTTGCGGTATCCCGCTGTATGCGCCGACTATTCTTCGACACGTGTTTCGCCTCTGCATGAGGCATCCTCAGGAGAGATGAACAACGACTGATCTTGATTGAGCTGGCTGGTTACAATGGAGTTCCGCCAAGTAATGCCTGATTCAATCAACTATATTTTACAAAATGTTTCTGGTGGGATTTCACTTCTTTTTGCAGAAAACTGATAAATTTTACAAAGACAGTCGGTCGTTAACGCTATAGTTTAGGTGTGTGCTCTTACGGTTTCTCATCAGGGTCACCAGGTAGTCCAGATCTTCCATGATCCTGGTTTTGTTAGTTTTCCCTCTATGTGGGCGTTAAACTCTACCACTGTACCAAATTTCAGCGCGCTAGGTCAATGGGAAGTACCAGCTTTATTTTGATGATCAGTGAGTCGTGTGTCAGTGTCGAAATAGTTACTTGTGCAACAAGAGAGCAAAGTTGTTTTTTGTTTCGAGTGCTGATTTTGAGTCCCGAGCAAGCGAAGGATTCTATGATTGATTCACGAGCGTAGCGAGTGAATCAAAGTTAGAATCCTGAGCGTAGTGAGGGACTCAACAGCACGAGATGCAAAAAACTTTGCTCTCGTGTAGCACACATAACTTTTCACCTGAGCAGTGAGAACACGTATTACTTAGGAGACATAAAAAATAACAGGAATAAATTGTAAACAAAATTCTGCATTAATCACTTGTTGTTTTAATTCTTCTGATGTTAAAGGACAGTCATCATCGCTAGTTTCGCTCATCTTTTTAGATTATTTTATATATTAATATAATTTAACACGTTACGCTATACGCTATCAGCATCAGCGAATTTTTTATTCCCGCAATTTTTTAAATCGCGTTTTGGTACACCGCGTCCCTGATGTTTATTTTTCAAATTTATCATTGTTGAAATACCAAATAAAAATGTATTGGTTAAATATCAATTTTATACTATTAATTATACTTATTTTTATTAAAATCCAATAATACATTAAACATATAAACAATGACACTAAAAAAAACGTAATTTCTTTACTACAAATATCTTTAAATTTTAAAGTATTACGCGTTTCCGAACATTTTTGCTTTGAGGTCGAATTCCAAAATCGAATTTGGAAGGGGTATGTTTTTTTCACTCACTTTTTATATGCATGTGAAAGAGACAGAGCACAGTAAAATTCGAATGTTTTCAAATTTATTGCTGAACAATGTCAATTCGTGGCACTGAAGATTGAAAAATTTAAAAGCTACTTTTACTCACGCTCGAATCAAAATCGCGTTTTGTTCACTGTTGACTCGCAGCAAAAGTGGCATGTTTGAGCTGCTGAGGTGAAAATACAAATCTTTGCTTTCGCTTAGCTTCGGAACTAAAAATGATCTACCGACTTTAAATTTTGGATTTCAAGTGTGTGATTATAGCTTACTTGATTTCTTTATTTTCGACGAACTTTCAGCGTTCTAGTCTCATCCTGAGGTTCTCAAATAGGGACCTGAAAATACGGCTAAATGGTTTCAGAAAAGGATGATGATAGGTACGGTAGTGTTGCTTCGCGCTCGACTTGGCGAGGGCACTGCCGTGCCTCCAGATGAAAACTTACAATGTCACCTTAACTTCGTTTTAAATCTGAAAGATCTTTTCTTTCTTTTTAATAATTACAAGACAAACGAATCGTTTGGTTATTATTATTTCTTATCATTTTGAGAAAATAATTATGAGATATCAGATGCCATCATGTATGATTAGATAGAGATCAGACAGTCAGTCGCTCTGTGGAAAAACCAATATTCGGTCAAATCTGCTTAGACTAGTAAGCGGACCCTTGGCTGCAAGTGCTGCAACCGATATCTAACTAATAACGGATATCGCTAAGAGGATGAAGAGCATGGATGATAAGATAGATATTAGATTCAGAATAAAATCAAAACTAAATTTGGTAGAGATGGTTCTCGTCATACCCTAACTTTGGATTGGTTGTCTTTAAATATCTCCCTAATTGAAGTAATTAGATCTTGAGTTTGAAAATAGACGGCAGATATAATTACAACTTTGACTCAAGTTCCGGATCAATAATGGTCGCAGCCACACCTAATAATCTAGGGCTGGCTTTCGTGACATTTTATCATTAATGTTTTGCGGAGACCTCCACGATATTAATCCCGGATTGGGTTGCCCAACCCTTCTTCCTAATGTAATACGAGTCCGGTAAATATCACAAATAAGGTCACTCGCGGCCGCACAAGCCTATTCAATGATAGCAACCTCTAATACGCTATAATACTTAATGAACCCGGCCGTGGAGTGAGATCAATATGAGAATATCCTAACAGTACCTACCTACTTAGCGGCGAGGGCCGTTTTTCCAAAGTAATCGAGCACAAATAGTATAGAGTAAAATGTTGAGGTTTTACGAGCTCGCTTAGAGCGAACATCAAACACAGATTTTATTTACTATGCTCAGATGAGTAATCCCGCAGGTAACCATCACATTTGAGTGATTTGAGATAGGTACGACGTACAATTTTGTTGGATTAAAAGAGTATCTAGGTACTATTTTCCCACGTTATCTCTTATTTTATGGAAGCACGTACTCCTTAATTCCTAATAGTTTTCAGAGTCTTTTTTTTTTCATTTTTTAATATGTAAGTGTGTTAGTATGTGATCGTGACAAGTGGAGTTCAGTAGTCTCTACCTATCACTTATCACCTTACTTTAAGGGTGGTCTGTATGCATTGCGTGCCTACTTGCATAGTGCTCCGGGATACTGATTTTCATCAATGTATGTTATTTATCTCTCGCTTTAGATACTTACCCACTTTACACCATTATTACATTAAGTTAAGTACTACATATAACTTATACAAATTTGTAACACGCCTCTTGCATTTCTAAAATAAGAATTTCGCTCCAAACGCCTACTTTGTCTCTACAAAAAATCTGAGCAAAATAATTTGATGTTTTATGTTTCGGGAAGATAAATCTCAGGGCTTCATAATGAAGTAGGTAGGCACATAGAATGCTATGCTATGAGTATATAGAGCGGCCCCTTTTCGTTGATGAGACAACGAGCTCTTTTTGTAGAGACCCGGCAAAATTACCCTTTTCACAAACAAGTGAGTAGCTATATATTTTACAAAAGGCGCTCGAAATTATAACATGGCGACATTAATAGTAGGTTGTTTGTATTTACCTTCCTAAGTAGAAAAGATAAACACAAATAGGTGTTTGTTTAAGTAATTGACGTCGCGATTAAAAGGCGTTATCTTTAAATTTGTTAGTGGTAGAGCCGCGTATTTGGGATGAAATATTAACATTGTCCATGTTTGTTTTCATTCGTTTTGTCTACCTAACAATTAATAAAGAAATTGGCCAAGTGCGAGTCAGACTCGCGCATGGAGGGTTCCGTCCATCATCTATAAAAGAAAATCACATTCGTTGTATGTATATGTACTTAAATACTTTTTAAGTTTCTACCTGTTTATTAAGATCGAGTAACAAATTCCTTCAAAATTACGTTTGTTGTATGGGAGCCACCCTTTATTATTTACTTATTTTTATTTAATTATTTATTTTGAAAGGTAATATACAACTACATATTCTGTGAAAATTTAAAGCGTCTCTACCTGTTACAGTTAGTAATTTTGAGCAAAAATACGAAAAAAAAAACACATTCTTTGTATGGAACCCCCCCTTAATATTTTTTTTTATTTTTAGTATTTGTAGTTATAGCGGCAACCGAAATACATCATTTGTGAAAATTTCAGCTTTTTAGCTATCACGGTTTATGAGATACAGCTTGGTGACAGACAGACAGACAGACAGACGAACAGACAGACAGACAGCGGAAGCTTAGTAATAGGCTCCCATTTTTTACCTTTTAGGTACGGAACCCTAAAAATAAAAAAGTATTGCTTCCATAATCCATTACCAGCAACGTTCATTTTAGATACGATTTTTCTTAAGCAGATGCCTTTGTTACAGTTTTTTGCTTCCTTAAATCAACTTAGCTTGAAAGGACGTAATACAATTATCGAAGCATTTTAACAAAGGGTATAGTGAACCGAAGGAAAGGTCAATAGAAAATCAAGCTTTTAACTCAATCACTTCAATTATTCTTATCGTTCCTATAGACTTACCGAAGTATTAGGTATTGTCTGGTTTGTATTTTAATGAATATTTTGATTTGCGAATAGCAAATAGGCAGAGAGTACCTAATTATGAATGGTTTTATCAGTAAAAATATGTACTTGTACAAATAGATACCTAGGTAAGTATATTAGGTATGTAATTTATAAGTTCATTACTTTAGTATTGTTAACTCACAAACACAACCTTTAAGTACATAGCACATTGTTTTGATATCTCCACCCAATAGGTTACCTACCTATATTTTGAGAAAATATATCGATTGATAGTTGCCATAATAACAGCTCGTTAATGTTATACATGGTACTTGGAAGAACTTTCTACCATATTACTCGCGAAACTTGCTTATTACATGAACTCTACATTTAGTTGATAGTCCCATTCCAACACGAATATTGACATACCAAGAGGAACTTGGAGCATTATCTAATGGGCAAAGTTAACCGTTGATCGGTGTTTCCATCTCAATAACATTTAAATTTACTTGAGGCTCTAACCCGGCGTCGACAAGCGTTATCGTTTAACAACAACACGGCTCTTGCTTCGCGCAATCTCCCAAAGTTTCACTGAGGGCACAGATAAGACAATACTAGTACTTAGGGGAAATCCGCTTTGTAACTCTGTAACAACTCGTAATATATCAAAATAAGTATTTACGTATCGCCTTTTAACGAATAAGTAATCTTCTTATGTTAGAGATCTCTTTTAAGTCTCGATATATCACACCTTGAACATAATTAGTAGAGACTATGAAGGTATGTGCAAATATCAGAGGGGAGTTAATTAAAATATCGCAGGTAAGTGCTTATTCATATTCAAGCATTTTCCAATAAATATGGAAATAATATTTAATTAAGAGTATTACGCCGACGTTGCGGTTGATTAGAACTCAAATGCGCTGACACAGAATAAGATATATTGTTATGTAAAATTGTAAAGTGTTACACGTACCTAAGGGATGCAAAGAAAAATAAGATGAAAACTTAACTATTTTCCCACGTTTTCTCATTTTATAGAACACGTGCTCCTTAATTCCTAATAGTTTTCAGAATCTTTTTTTTTTTCATTTATTAATATGTAATTGTTTAAGTATGTGATCGTCACAAGTAGAGTTTAGTAGTCTCTACTTATCACTTAACACCTTACTAGTCTCTGCTTTAAGGTTGGTCTGTATGCATTGCGTGCCTACTTGCATAGTGCTCCGGGATACTGATTTTCATCAATGTATGTTATTTATCTCTCGCTTTATATACTTACATACTTACCCACTTTACATAATTATTATATTAAGTTACTACATATAACTTATACAAATTTGTAGCACGCCTCTCGCATTGCTAAAATAAGAATTTCGCTCCAAACGCCTACTTTGTCTCTACAAAAAATCTGAGCAAAATAATTTGATGTTTTATGTTTAGGGAAGATAAATCTCAAGGCTCCATAATGAAGTAGGTAGGTACATACTATGCTATGAGGATATAGAGCGGTCCCTTTCGTTGATAAGACAACGAGCTCTTTTTGTAGAGACCCGGCAAAATTACGCTTTTCCCAAACAAGTGAGTAGCTATATGTTTTACAAAATGCGCTCGAAATTAAAAAACATGGCTACATTAGTAGACGGCTGTTTGTACCTATTTACCTTCCTAAGTAGAAAGGTAAATACAAATAGGTGTTTGTTTAAGTAATTGACGTGGCGATTAAAAGGCGTTATCTTTATTTTTTGTTAGTGGTAGAGCCGCGTATTTGGGATGAAATATTAACATTGTCCATGTTTGTTTTCATTCATTTTGTCTACCTAACAATTAATAAAGAAATTGGCCAAGTGCGAGTCAGACTCGCGCATGGAGGATTTTGTACCATCATCTATAAAAGAAAATCACGTTCGTTGTATGTATATGTACTTAAATACTTTTTAAGTTTCTACCTGTTTATTAAGATCGAGTAACAAATTCCTTCAAAATTACGTTTGTTGTATGGGAGCCACCCTTTATTATTTACTTTTTTTATTTAATTATTTATTTTGAAAGGTAATATACAACTACATATTCTGTGAAAATTTAAAGCGTCTCTACCTGTTACAGTTAGTAATTTTGAGCAAAATACGAAAAAAAGAAACACGTTCTTTGTATGGAATCCCCCCTTAATATTTTTTATTTTTAGTATTTGTTGTTATAGCGGCAACTGAAATACATCATTTGTGAAAATTTCAGCTTTCTAGCTATCACGGTTTATGAGTACAGCCTGGTGACAGACAGACAGACAGACAGACAGCGGAAGCTTAGTAATAGGCTCCCATTTTTTACCTTTTAGGTACAGAACCCTAAAAATCAAAAAGTATTGCTTCCATGATCCATTACCAGCAACGTTAATTTTAGATACGATTTTTTTTAAACAGATGCCTTTGTTCCCGTTCTTTGCTTCCTTAAATCAACTTAGCTTGAAAGGACGTAATACAATTATCGAAGCATTTTAACAAAGGGTATAGTGAATCGAAGGAAAGGTCAATAGAAAATCAAGCTTTTAACTCAATCACTTCAATTATTCTTATCGTTCCTATAGACTTACCGAAGTATTAGGTATTGTCTGGTTTGTATTGTAATGAATATTTTGATTTGCGAATATCAAATAGGTAAGCAGAGTAGGTACCTAATTATGAATGTTTTTATCAGTAAAAATATGTACTTGTACAAATAGATACCTAGGTAAGTATATTAGGTATGTAATTTATAAGTTCATTACTTTAGTATTGTTAACACACAAACACAACCTTTATGTACTATAGCACATTGTTTTCATCTCCACCCAATAGGTACCTACCTACATTTTGAGAAAATATATCGATGGATAGTTGCCATAATAACAGCTTATTAATGTTATACATGGTGCTTGGAAGCACTTTCTACCATATTACTCGCGAAACTTGCTTATAACATGAACTCTACATTTAGTTGATAGTCCCAGTCCAACACGAATATTGACATACCAAGAGGAACTTGGAGCATTATCTAATGGACAAAGTTAACCGTTGATCGGTGTTTCCATCTCAATAACATTTAAATTTACTTGAGACTCTAACCCGACGTCGACAAGCGTTATCGTTTAACAACAACACGGCCCTTGTTTCTCGCAAATCTCCCTAAGTTTCACTGAGGCGAAATCCACTTTGTAACTCTATAACAACTCGTAATACCTACATCAAAATAAGTATTTACGTATTGCCTTTTAACGAATAAGTTAATCTTCTTATGTTAGAGAACTCTTTTAAGTCTCGATATATCACACCTTGAACAAAATTAGTAGAGACTATGTAGGTATGTGCAAATATCAGAGGGGAGTTAATTAAAATATCACATATAAGTGCTTATTCATATTCAAGCATTTTCCAATAAATATGGAAATAATATTTAATTAAGAGTATTACGCCGATGTTGCGGTCGCTTTGAACTCAAATGTGCTGACACAGAATATTGTTGTGTAAAATTTTATTGTAAACTATTACACGTAAGGCATGCGAAGATAAGTAGATCCCATCAAAAACGTTCTGTAAAAAATAGCCTAGTCTCGATGGAGCTGCTTGTTTGTCTTAAAAAGTAATGAAATTTCTAGACAAAGTTGAGCCAAGTCTAAGGTTCCTTACTGCAATTTCTTTATTGGGTGAAAATTTTTCACGCTCTATACATTGAAAAAATGCGGTCAACGATAGAGCATTATTACACGTTAGTGGGTAGATACAGGTCAGCGGCCAAGTCACATAACATTAAATTACTTACTTGACTTGGCTCAACTTTATCTAGAGATTTCATTACTTAAGTATTAGAAACAAACAAGCAGGTCCAACGAGACTTGACTATTTTACAGAATCTAATGTAAGGAAAGAGGAACCCCATGGTGGGTTTCTCTTTCACCCTGGTATTGATCACCCCAACTATTGCAACAGAAAACGGTTGACAATACCGAACTCCTCTAAAAGAATAAGGGATATAGGAATGGTATGGGTTCCACATGGAAGATACCTGACTTGCGGTATCCCGCTGTATGCGCCGACTATTCTTCGACACGTGTTTCGCCTCTGCACGAGGCATCCTCAGGAGAGATGAACAACGACTGAGCTTGATTGAGCTGGCTGGTTACAATGGAGTTCCGCCAAGTAATGCCTGATTCAATCAACTATATTTTACAAAATGTTTCTGGTGGGATTTCACTTCTTTTTGCAGAAAACTGATAAATTTTACAAAGATAGTCGGTTGTTAACGCTATAGTTTAGGTGTGTGCTCTTACGGTTTCTCATCAGGGTCACCAGGTAGTCCAGATCTTCCATGATCCTGGTTTTGTTAGTTTTCCCTCTATGTGGGCGTTAAACTTTACCACTGTACCAAATTTCAGCGCGCTAGGTCAATGGGAAGTACCAGCTTTATTTTGATGATCAGTGAGTCATGTGTCAGTGTCGAAAATGCAAATCTTTGCTTTCGCTTAGCTTCGGAACTAAGAATGATCTACCGACTTGAAATTTTGGATTTCAAGTGTGTGATTATAGCTTACTTGATTTCTTTATTTTCGACAAACTTTCAGCGTTCTAGTCTCATCCAGAGGTTCTCAAATAGGGACCTGAAAATACGGCTAAATGGTTTCAGAAAAGGATGATGATAGGTACGGTAGTGTTGCTTCGCGCTCGACTTGGCGAGGGCACTGCCGTGCCTCCAGATGAAAACTTACAATGTCACCTTAACTTCGTTTTAAATCTGAAAGATCTTTTCTTTCTTTTTAATAATTACAAGACAAACGAATCGTTTGGTTATTATTATTTCTTATCATTTTGAGAAAATAATTATGAGATATCAGATGCCATCATGTATGATTAGATAGAGATCAGACAGTCAGTCGCTCTGTGGAAAAACCAATATTCGGTCAAATCTGCTTAGACTAGTAAGCGGACCCTTGGCTGCAAGTGCTGCAACCGATATCTAACTAATAACGGATATCGCTAAGAGGATGAAGAGCATGGATGATAAGATAGATATTAGATTCAGAATAAAATCAAAACTAAATTTGGTAGAGATGGTTCTCGTCATACCCTAACTTTGGATTGGTTGTCTTTAAATATCTCCCTAATTGAAGTAATTAGATCTTGAGTTTGAAAATAGACGGCAGATATAATTACAACTTTGACTCAAGTTCCGGATCAATAATGGTCGCAGCCACACCTAATAATCTAGGGCCGGCTCTCGTGACATTTTATCATGAATGTTTTGCGGAGACCTCCACGATATTAATCCCGGATTGGGTTGCCCAACCCTTCTTCCTAATGTAATACGAGTCCGGTAAATATCACAAATAAGGTCACTCGCGGCCGCACAAGCCTACTCAATGATAGCAACCTCTAATACGCTATAATACTTAATGAACCCGGCCGTGGAGTGAGATCAATATGAGAATATTCTAACAGTACCTACCTACTTAGCGGCGAGGGCCGTTTTTCCAAAGTAATCGAGCACAAATAGTATAGAATAAAATGATTAGGTTTTACGAGCTCGCTTAGAGCGAACATCAAACACAGATTTTATTTACTATGCTCAGATGAGTAATCCCGCAGGTAACCATCACATTTGAGTGATTTGAGATAGGTACGACGTACAATTTTGTTAGATTTAAAGAGTATCTAGGTCTAGGTACTATTTTCCCACGTTTTCTCATTTTGTAGAAGCACGTGCTCCTTAATTCCTAATAGTTTTCAGAATCTTTTTGTTTTTCATTTATTAATATGTAAGTGTGTAAGTATGTGATCGTGACAAGTAGAGTTTAGTAGTCTCTACCTATCACTTAACACCTACTTTGGGTGGTCTGTATGCATTGCGTGCCTACTTGCATAGTGCTCCGGGATACTGATTATCATAAATTTATGTTATTTATCTCTCGCTTGTCGGAGGCCTTCGGGCGGTCTGAAAACTCCGACACCAGAGTTGGCCACACACTCACACGAAAAACAAACAACAACAACATCTCTCGCTTTATATACTTACATACTTACTTTACATAATTATTATATTAAAATACTTTATTATACTACACATAACTTACCTATACAGATTTGTAGCACGCCTCTCGCATTTCTAAAATAAGAATTTCGCTCCAAACGCCTACTTTGTCTCTACAAAAAATCTGAGCAAAATAATTTGATGTTTTATGTTTAGGAAAGATAAATCTCAGGGCTCCATGATAAAGTAGGTAGGTACATACTATGCTATGAGTATATAGAGCGGTCCCTTTCGTTGATAAGACAACGAGCTCTTTTTGTAGAGACCCGGCAAAATTACGCTTTTCACAAACAAGTGAGTAGCTATATGTTTTACAAAAGAGCGCTCGACAAACAAGGCTACATTAATAGTAGGCTGTTTTTATTTACCTTCCTAAGTAGAAAGGTAAACATAAATAGGTATTTGTTTAAGTAATTGACATCGCGATTAAAAGCCCTTATCTTTAAATTTGTTAGTGGTAGAGCCGCGTATTTGGGATGAAATATTAACATTTCCCATGTTTGTTTTCATTCATTTTGTCTACCCGACGATTAAAATCAAAAAGTATTGCTTCCATAATCCATTACCAGCAACTTTCATTTTAGATACGATTTTTTTTAAGCAGATTGTTCCCGTCCTTTGCTTCCTTAAATCAACTTAGCTTGAAAGGACGTAGGTAATACAATTATCAAAGCATTTTAACAAAGGGTGTAGTGAACCGAAGGAAAGGTCAACAGAAAATCAAGCTTTTAACTCAATCACTTCAATTATTCTTATCGTTCATATAGACTTACCGAAGTATTAGGTATTGTCTGGTTATGTTTTGTAATGAATATTTTGATTTGCGAACAGCAAATAAGCAGAGTACCTAATTATGAATGTTTTTATCAGTAAAAATATGTACTTGTACAAATAGTTACCTAGGTAAGTATATTAGGTATGTAATTTATAAGTTCATTACTTTAGTATTGTTAACACACAAACACAACCTTTAAGTACATAGCACATTGTTTTGATATCTCTACCCAATGGGTTACCTACCTTTATTTTGAGAAAAACGAATATTGACATACCAAGAGGAACTTAGAGCATTATCTAATGGACAAAGTTACCGTTGATCGGTGTTTCCATCTCAATAACATTTAAATTGACTTGAGACTCTAACCCGGCGTCGTCAAGCGTTATCGTTTAACAACAACAGGGCTCTTACTTCTCGCAAATCTCCCAAAGTTTCACTTAGGGGAAATCCGCTTTGTAACTCTGTAACAACTCGTAATATATCAAAATAAGTATTTACGTATCGCCTTTTAACGAATAATCTTCTTATGTTAGAGAACTCTTTTAAGTCTCGATATATCACACCTTGAACATAATTAGTAGAGACTATGTAGGTATGTGCAAATATCAGAGGGGAGTTAATTATATAAGCATTTGCCAATAAATATGGCAATAATATTCAATTAAGAGTATTACGCCGACGTTGCGGTCGCTTTGAACTCAAATGTGCTGACACAGAATAAGATATATTGTTGTGTAAAATTGTAAACTGTTACACATTACACATACCCAATGCATGCAAAGAAAAATAAGATGAAAACTTACAATAATATAATATAATAATATAATATAATATTCTACCACATACACACATCACCATCTAGTCCCAAGCTAAGCAGAGCTTGTGTTATGGGTACTAGATAATGGATAAACATACATATATACTTTTTTTTTGTAAATACATACATATTATAGATAGAAACACCCAGACCAAGACAAACATCCATGTTCATACACACAAATGTTTGACTTGAGCGGGAATCGAACCCGTGACCTTCGGCGTAGCAGTCGCTTACACTCCCGCTGCGCCAACCGGTCGTCAAACAATATCACCTTATCTTCGTTTTAAATTCAAGAGATACCTATTTTTTTAACAGCACAACAAATACAAGACAAACGTATACCTAAGTAAGTATATAGGTAGATATGTATTTATATATTATTATTTATAATCATTAAGAGAAAATAATTAGTAGATGTCATCATGTATGATTAGATAGAGATCTGACAGGCAGTTGCTCTGTGGTAAAACTGACTAGTACCTAAGTGGATCCTTGGCTGCAATTGGGATACTGCGAGGATGATTAAGAACAAGTATGATCAGATAGATAGTTTCAACATCAAATGAAAACTAAATTTGGTAGAGATGGTTCATGTTATACCTCAACTTTTGATTCGTTGTCTTTAAATATCTCCCTAATTGACGTAATTAGATAGCTAGCTTGAGTTTGAAACTAGACGGCAGATATAATTACAACTTTTGACTCAAGTTCCGGATCAATAATGGTCGCAGCCACACCTAATAATCTAGGGCCGGCTCTCGTGACATTTTATCCTGAATGTTTTGCGGAGACCTCTTCGATATTAATCCCGGATTGGGTTGCCCAACCCTTCTTCCTAATGTAATACGAGTCCGGTAAATATCACAAATAAGGTCACTCGCGGCCGCACAAGCCTATTCAATGATAGCAACCTCTAATACGCTATAATACTTAATGAACCCGGCCGTGGAGTGAGATCAATATGAGAATATCCTAACAGTACCTACCTACTTAGCGGCGAGGGCCGTTTTTCCAAAGTAATCGAGCACAAATAGTATAGAATAAAATGATTAGGTTTTACGAGCTCGCTTAGAGCGAACATCAAACACAGATTTTATTTACTATGCTCAGATGAGTAATCCCGCAGGTAACCATCACATTTGAGTGATTTGAGATAGGTACGACGTACAAGTTTGTTGGATTTAAAGAGTATCTAGGTACTATTTTCCCACGTTTTCTCATTTTATAGAAGCACGTGCTCCTTAATTCCTAATAGTTTTCAGAATCTTTTTTTTTTATTTATTAATATGTAAGTGTGTAAGTATGTGATCGTGACAAGTGATCGTGACAAGTAGAGTTTAGTAGTCTCTACTTAGCACTTAACACCTTACTTTAAGGGTGGTCTGTATGCATTGCGGGCCTACTTGCATAGTGCTCCGGGATACTGATTTTCTTCAATGTATGTTATTTATCTCTCGCTTTATATACTTACATACTTACCCACTTTACATCATTATTATATTAAGTTACTACATATAACTTATACAAACTTTGTCTCTACAAAAAATCTGAGCAAAATAATTTGATGTTTTATGTTTAGGGAAGATAAATCTCACGGCTCCATAATGAAGTAGGTAAGTACATACTATGGTATGAGTATATAGAGCGGTCCCTTTCGTTGATAAGACAACGAGCTCTTTTTTGTAGAGACCCGGCAAAATTACGCTTTTCACAAACAAGTGAGTAGCTATATGTTTTACAAAAGGCGCTCGACATTAAAACATGGCTACATTAGTAAACGGCTGTTTGTTTTTACCTTCCTAAGTAGAAAGGTAAACACAAATAGGTGTTTGTTTAAGTAATTGACGTCGCGATTAAAAGGCGTTATCTTTAAATGTGCTAGTGGTAGAGCCGCGTATTTGGGATGAAATATTAACATTGTCCTTGTTTTCATTCATTTTGTCTACCTAACAATTAAAAATCAAAAAGTATTGCTTCCATAATCCATTACCAGCAACGTTAATTTTAGATACGATTTTTTTTAAGCAGATGCCTTTTGTTCCCGTTCTTTGGTTCCTTAAATCAACTTAGCTTGAAAGGACGTAATACAATTATCGAAGCATTTTAACAAAGGGTATAGTGAACCGAAGGAAAGGTCAATAGAAAATCAAGCTTTTAACTCAATCACTTCAATTATTCTTATCGTTCCTATAGACTTACCGAAGTATTAGGTATTGTCTGGTTTGTATTGTAATGAATCCTGAAAATTTTATTTTGATTTGCAAATATGAAATAGGTAAGCAGAGTACCTTATTATGAATATTTTTATCAGTAAAAATATGTACTTGTAAAAATAGATATACCTATTATGTAATTTATAAGTTCATCAGTTTATTATTGTTAACACACAAACACAACCTTTAAGTACATAGCACATTGTTTTGATATCTCCACCCAATAGGTTACTTACCTATATTTTGAGAAAATATATCGATTGATAGTTGCCATAATACGAGCTTATTAATGTTATACATTGTGCTTGCAAAAACTTTCTACCATATTACTCGCGAAACTTGCTTATTACATGAACTCTACATTTAGTTGATAGTCCCAGTCCAACACGAATATTGACATACCAAGAGGAACTTGGAGCATTATCTAATGGACAAAGTTAACCGTTGATCGGTATTTCCATCTCAATATCATTTAAATTGACTTGAGACTCTAACCCGGCGTCGCCAAGCGTTATCGTTTAACAACAACACGGCTCTTGCTTCTCGCAAATCTCCCAAAGTTTCACTTAGGGGAAATCCGCTTTGTAACTCTGTAACAACTCGTAATATATCAAAATAAGTATTTACGTATCGCCTTTTAACGAATAAGTAATCTTCTTATGTTAGAGAACTCTTTTAAGTCTCGATATATCACACCTTGAACATAATTAGTAGAGACTATGTAGGTATGTGCAAATATCAGAGGGGAGTTAATTATATAAGCATTTTCCAATCAATATGGCAATAATATTCAATAATATTCAATTAAGAGTATTACGCCGACCTTGCGGTCGCTTTGAACTCAAATGTGCTGACACAGAATAAGATATATTGTTGTGTAAAATTGTAAACTGTTACACATTACACATACCCAATGCATGCAAAGAAAAATAAGATGAAAACTTACAATATCACCTTATCTTCGTTTTAAATTCAAGAGATACCTATTTTTTTAACAGCACAACAAATACAAGACAAACGTATACCTAAGTAAGTATATAGGTAGATATGTATTTATATATTATTATTTATAATCATTAAGAGAAAATAATTAGTAGATGTCATCATGTATGATTAGATAGAGATCTGACAGGCAGTTGCTCTGTGGTAAAACTAACTAGTACCTAAGTAGATCCTTGGCTGCAACTGGGATACTGCGAGGATGATTAAGAACAAGTATGATCAGATAGATAGATTCAACATCAAATGAAAACTCAATTTGGTAGAGATGGTTCATGTTATACCTCAACTTTTGATTGGTTGTCTTTAAATATCTCCTTAATTGACGTAATTAGATAGCTAACTTGAGTTTGAAACTAGACGGCAGATATAATTACAACTTTTGACTCAAGTTCCGGATCAATAATGGTCGCAGCCACACCTAATAATCTAGGGCCGGCTCTCGTGACATTTTATCATTAATGTTTTGCGGAGACCTCTTCAATATTAATCCCGGATTGGGTTGCCCAACCCTTCTTCCTAATGTAATACGAGTCCGGTAAATATCACAAATAAGGTCACTCGCGGCCACACAAGCCTATTCAATGATAGCAACCTCTAATACGCAATACTTAATGAACCCGGCCGTGGAGTGAGATCAATATGAGAATATCCTAACAGTACCTACTTAGCGGCGAGGGCCGTTTTTCCTAAAGTAATCGAGCACAAATAGTATAGAGTAAAATGTTGAGGTTTTACGAGCTCGCTTAGAGCTAACATCAAACACAGATTCTATTTACTATGCTCAGATGAGTAATCCCTTAGGTAACCATCACATAATTATGAGTGATTTGAGGTAGGTACATAGTTTAGTTAGTTTAGTTTAGTTGGACGTGGGTTTTCCGCACTTAGCCACTTATTTGGACCATTGTGCGTAAGTGGCGACTTGATTGACGCCGACTACTCATACCACCTTAGCTCCTTCCAGAAAGCCATTAGTTGGCTGATGTCGTTCAAAGCCTCACACATGGTTCTGGGGTTGTTCAGCAGCTTTGCCCGTTGATCGCTCACGCTTGTGCAGTGCAGAATGACGTGAGCGGGTGTTTCTTCGGTTTCCATGCAACCCCTGCACAGTGGGCTGTCCGTAACGCCTATGTTGAATAGGTGCTTGTTGAGTGGACAGTGGCCGGTTATTATGCCTGTCAGATGCTTAAGAGTTTTTCTGTTAGAATGCAGCAGCTTGTGCGAGAGTCGCTTGTTCAAGCGGGGGATAGCATCTTTTGTTTGTCTGCATTCTTTTATGTCTGCCCACTGTTTTTCATGTTCATGTGCGGTTCTCTCGCGTAGCCACGTTTTGAGTTGGCTTGCCGGTATCGGTACAATTGGCTCGGGTCCCATTATCATTGTGTCCGATCCTTGCCGTGCCAGTTGGTCTACGGCGTCATTGCCTGCGGAGTTGCTGTGGCCTTTAATCCATTGCAGCGTAACCCGATTCTTCTCTGCAATCTTTTGCAGCTCTAGGTGGCATTCCATGATGAGGCCGCTGTTAAAGCAGTTGCTGCCGAGAGCTTGTAGTACAGAGACACTGTCCGTGATAATGCGTATAGACAGCTCACTTACGTTCCTAGACGCGATTGCTGTTGCGGCTCTTGTTATCCCAACACACTCGGCTTGGAATATGGTGTTAAGAGTGCCAAGGGATGTTGATATTTAAGTCAGGGGAGAATACGCCCGCACCTGTCCCATGCTTCGTTTTTGAGCCGTCTGTGTATACTCTGACTTCGTGTATACCAGAGCTGTCTTTGTGTTCCTCCTGTAATAGGTTGCGATATTTTTTGTCAAAGACAAAGGTTTTAGGGATGAGATCGCAAGCGGCCTCTAACATCGGGATCTCTTTGGTTAAGGTCCCTTTTAGGCGTGCGTGGGTTATTGGATCATCCTTTCTCCACAGCCCGAGCTTGTCTAGACGTATTGCTGCAGCACCAGCTTCCTGCTGGATCATTAGGTGCAGCGGTCTTAGGTCCAGTAGTATCTCCAAGGCGGCTGTTGGGGTGGTCTTCATGCAGCCTGTTGTGGCCAAGCAGGCTAGGCGTTGAAGGCTCTGTAGCTTTTTTGTGATTGTGCTTAGTTGTGTGCGTGGCCACCACACTACTGCACCATATGTAAGCATGGGGCGTATAATGGCAGTGTAGATCCACAGGGTGATAGATGGTTTGAGACCCCATTTCTTACCTATGATTCTCCGACATGCTGATGTGCTTACCCCAGTTTAGCTTATGGTCAAGTATTACGCCCAAGTACTTGACTTCATTCGATAGGGTAAGCTCCGTTCCAAAGAGTTTTGGTTTTTTGCTCATATGGGTTTTCCTTTTGTTGGTGAAAAGTACTAGCTCCGTTTTGTAGGGGTTAACCGTCAGTTCATGTTGGTTGCACCATTCCTCCATGATCCTGATGGCTGCTTGCATCCGATTGCGGATCGTGTCTTCTGAGTCACCTTTGATCAGGATGGTAATGTCGTCTGCATAGCCGAACTTGTAGAATCGTCTGTCGTTTAAGTGCCGTAACAGATCGTCCACCACAATGTTCCACAACAGGGGTGAGAGTACACCTCCCTGAGGGCAGCCTTTTGCAACTATGCCCCTCGTGGTGGAGTTTACCGTGAATTGTATTGCCCTCTGTTTCAGCAGTTGATCAATCCAGCCACTAAGGGTTTGCTCAACTCCTAACTTTTCGAGGGCCCGGCTGATACTGTTGAACTTAGTTTGGTCGAATGCACCTTCTATGTCGATGAAGGCCCCCAGTGTCATTAACTAGTTGGTAAGCGCTGTTTCAATGGTTCCCACAACGGAATGCAGCGCCGATTCAGTTGACCTGCCACTTCTATAGGCGTGTTGATGTGGGTGTAATGGCTTGCGCAGTAATGCGCCCTCACGGAGGTGTCCGTCCGTAAGTCTCTCCAGCGTTTTCAGTAAGAAGGAGGTCAAGCTGATTGGTCTATATGCTTTCGCTTGTGAGTAGTCAGTTTTGCCAGGTTTTGGGAGGAATATGACTTTAACTTCCCTCCACATGCAAGGTATGTATCTATGTGCTATTGAGGCCCTGTAGATGTCGAGCAGGTGCGGCACAATCGTTGTACATCCCCATTGTAGGAATGCTGGTATGATTTCATCCAGGCCTGCGGATTTGAATGCCTGGAAGCTGTTGATTGCCCATTTCAGCCGGTCTGTGGTGGCCACATTTTCGGCTACCAGCCAGTCTGTTTGGGTCGGTGGTCTGTAGTCTGACTCGTCCCACAGACGGTCATTGGTTACTTCACAACCTGGGAAGTGAGTTTCAATTAGCACTTGGCTAATTTCAGCGTCCGTAGTTGCGTAGGTTCCATCTTGCTTTTTAATGGCGCCAAGGGTTTTGTTGCTGTCCTGAGACAAGATCTTTTTCACCCTGGCTGCTTCATTCGTGGTGTTAATGCCGCTGCAGAAACGCCGCCAGGACTCGCCTCTGCGGAATCTTATGCGTTTCTTGTTGTGTGACTGGGCGTCTTTTTATTTGAGCCAGTCTGCTTCCATTCTCGTGTTTTTAGCCCTGTTAAAGAGTTTCCTCTGATTTTGCCTGAGTCCCTCTAGTTCTCTTCCCCACCACTGGGTTTTACTAGACGACTTTGGGAGTGCGGGTGCACAGGCTTGCTGGTAACTTGTTTGTATACATTATGTTAGTAAGTTGGTGTTATGCTCTATGTTGTCAGTGCTGGTTGACATGTCCTTGAAATAGGACCTGTCAACCTGTGATGCGAGAAGCGTCTTGTATTTCGCGATGTTTGTTCTGCGAGGGTTGCGCCTAGGTTGTGGGACGTTCTCTTGCACACGTATGTCATAGCAGATTCGTCTGTGGTCTGCAAAGGATGGCTCAGCGGACACATGCCAATTTGTGACAAGTTCCACGGCCCCATCCGATGCTAGCGTGATGTCTACTATGGTTTGATATCTGGAGCTAACAAATGTGGGCTCCGAACCGTTGTTAACTACAGATAGATTTGTTGAAAATATATATTCAGTCAAGATCTCACCTCGTCTGTTAGCATCGGGGCTTCCCCACAGCGGATGGTGCGCGTTCGCGTCCGCCGAGATGATTACCTGCCAGCCGTGGTCCTCACAGCGCTGCACCAGCTCGGCCAGCTCTTCAGATGGGATGTCCTCATCGCCAGGCATGTAGACCGAAGCTAGTACTAACATCTGTTTGTTGGGCCCTGTTTGGAGTCCTACGGCAGTGAGGTCTCTAGAACAGAAGTTGGTTAGCAGCAGTGCTGGTATTGTTCGGGGAATGTATATGCATGTTCTCGGTTTAATGACCGAGCAGTTGTGCAGTAGCTTACCTCCGATGTTGTTTAAACCACATATTTTGTCGCCTCTAATCCACGGCTCCTGGATTAGGGCTATTGTCTGCTGATTAACCTCCAGCAGCCTGCGTAGGGTAGCCGTTGCAATTTGCTTATGCTGGAGGTTAGTTTGTATGACTCTAGTCTGATGAAGAGTCGAGAACATTGCTGTCCATAGACTCCCCGTCAGACGAGTCATGCTCGTCTTTTGCATCCATCGTAGCGGTGGGTGTTTGTGTAGTCGCTGCGGGCGCCGGTGTAATACGGGCTATGCCCGAGGTGCTTGGGATGGCTGGTACAGCTCGTCCCGCTGTGTTCTTACCTTGATTCGGCGTTTCGTCGGGCCCTGCAGCCGCCGAGCTCTCCCCCCCCCTCGCTGGAAGCATGGAACATTACGTACACGCTGCCAGCGAAGAAGGAAACCCGACGGCCGCGTTCCGTGATCTTGGGGATCTCGGGTTCCGGGATGCCCAAGGTGAGGTAGACTCCGTGCTCCTGCACTGATGCACCGTATAATTGCCAAGTTTGTACGGCGTACCAGGGGTTTTGGGCAATCAGGAGATGGTGGATCTTGGGTAGCTCCAGTGTGATCGTCTTCGGCAGCCATAGCGCTGCGCGTACGCGCTTCGTCATGTCTGACTGCCTGATGACGACCAGCCTAGTTCCCTCAATCGGCGATCTTGTTTTGGCTACAGTGGTTTTGAGCCACGTTAAAGAGTCTTCATTCTCGCAACATAGCTTCAGGACACCCTCCACTGCAAGAGGTTTGCCCCTAAAGGAAGGTGCGAGTGCCGGCCCGTTATTCGGCGGTGTGGCGAAGGCAGTCTCAATTATGCTCTCTTCAATTGAGCGTTCGAGCTGCTTCGCCTGTTCCACCGTCAGGTCCGTGGTAGTAGCGATGGCTACCATCAGGTGCGAGTTTGTCGCCTCTGCGTAGCTCCTACCGCTCTTCGGTGTGGCGTCTGTTTTCGCCCGTTTCGACCCGGCGCTGGGTGGTGTGGAGTCTTCAGGACGATCCCTCTTCGTGTTTGGTGTCGGAGTGGGCCGTCCTGGTGGCACCGGACCGCGTCTTTTTGGGCCGCGTTTGCGGTGCGGCTCCTTGTTTCCACACGACGGCTGCGCAGCGTTACCAATCCCTACCGGAGGAGCGCGACGGGGCGCCCCGGGAGCAGCCGCAGTTGGTGCGCCGTGCGCAGGCGGGAGTGCGCTGACTGTTACTGCAGTCGCGCTCTTTGCCCTCAGCGGCGCAACACAACCGTCTAGCTGCGTCGTCCGGGGCGGACCGTCCGCTCCACCGGTCGAGGTTTGGTCGCCGCGATGGTTGTTTTTACCAGCCGACCAGCGACCACGAGGTCGCAATCGGGAGTGCGCTAGCCGAATTGTTCGATGCGCTATCACCCGACTGTGTTGTTTGCTCACGTGAGCGTTTGTAACGGCGGTAGCGTTTACCGCCTCGTCTGCGACTACCTGGATACGCAGTCGACGCGGAGTCAACGTCCGCCTTTTGGCGTGCGTTAGCTCGATGCGGAGCGATGTTCCAGGAAGTGGATGAGGTATGACTTGCACGAGGCATGGCGTTGGCCAGGTCGTGCAGATTTAAGCTGTCTTGAGAGCGTGAAACATTGCCCCCCTCAGAATACGTGGGGCAGCCTGCACACGATGGTACCCTCCTGGGGTACGCTACTGTTTTGTTTCACTTCCATAATGTCTGTTTTGGTATGAGTCTGTGTTGAGTATGTGTTTGTGTATATGTGTGAGTGTTTGAAGTGGTGTTTAGGTGCGTGTGTGTGTGTGCGTCCATGTAAGAGTGTGTAGGTGTGTGTGTGTGTTACTGTGCGTGTATATGTGGGTGGGTGAATGTGTCTGCATGCGCGCGTGTTTTTGTGTGGTCTGCACGCTGTGAGTGATTTGAGATAGGTACGTACGACGTACAATTTTGTTGGATTTAAAGAGTATCTATGTACTATTTTCGCACGTTATCTCTTATTTTATGGAAGCACGTACTCCTTAATTCCTAATAGTTTTCAGAGTCTTTTGTTTTCATTTATTAATATGTAAGTGTGTCAGTATGTGATCGTGACAAGTAGAGTTTAGTAGTCTCTACTTATCTCTTAACACCTTACTTTAAGGGTGGTCTGTATGCATTGCGGGCCTACTTGCATAGTGCTCCGGGATACTGATTTTCATCAATGTATGTTATTTATCTCTCGCTTTATATACTTACCCACTTTACATCATTATTACATTAAGTTAAGTACTACATATAACTTATACAAGTTTGTAGCACGCCTCTCGCATTTCTAAAATAAGAATTTCGCTCCAAACGCCTACTTTGTCTCTACAAAAAATCTGAGCAAAATAGTTTTATGTTTTATGTTAAGGGAAGATAAATCTCAGGGCTCCATAATGAAGTAGGTAGGTACATACTATGCTATGAGTATATAGAGCGGTCCCTTTCGTTGATAAGACAACGAGCTCCTTTTTGTAGACACCCGGCAAAATTACGCTTTTAACAAACAAGTGAGTAGCTATGTGTTTTTCCAAAGGCGCTCGAAATTAAAACATGGCTACATTAATAGACGGCTGTTCGTAACAATTTACATTCCTAAGTAGTAAGGTAAACACAAATAGGTGTAAGTTTAAGTAATTGACGTCGCGATTAAAAGGCCTTATCTTTAAATTTGTTAGTCGTAGAGCCGCGTATTTGGGATGAAATATTAACATTTTCCATGTTTGTTTTCATTCATTTTGTCCACCCAACAATTAAAACTCAAAAAGTATTGCTTCCATAATCCATTACCAGCAACGTTCACTTTAGATACGAACTTTTTTTAGCAGATGCCTTTGTTCCCGTTCTTTGCTTCCTTAAATCAACTTAGCTTGAAATGACGTAATACAGTTATTAAAGCATATTACAAAGGGTGTAGTGAATCGAAGGAAAAGTCAATAGAAAATCAAGCTTTTAACTCAATCACTTCAATTATTCTTATCGTTCTTATAGACTTTTACCAAAGTATTAGGTATTGTCTGGTTTGTATTGTAATGAATCCTGAAAATTTTGTTTTGATTTGCAAATATCAAATAGGTAAGCAGAGTACCTAATTATGAATATTTTTATCAGTAAAAATATGTACTTGTAAAAATAGATATACCTATTATCTAATTTATAAGTTCATAAGTTTATTATTGTTAACACACAAACACAATCTTTAAGTACATAGCGCATTGTTTTGATATCTCCACCCAATAGGTTACCTACCTATATTTTGAGAAAATATATCGATTGATAGTTGCCATAATAAGAGCTTAGGAATGTTATATATGGTGCTTGGAAGAACTTTCTACCATATTACTCGCGAAACTTGCATATTACATGAACTCTACATTTAGTTGATAGTCCCAGTCCAACACGAATATTGACATACCAAGAGGAACTTGGAGCATTATCTAATGGACAAAGTTAACCGTTGATCGGTGTTTCCATCTCAATAACATTTAAATTTACTTGAGACTCTAACCCAACGTCGCCAAGCGTTATCGTTTAACAACAACACGGCTCTTGCTTCTCGCAAATCTCCCAAAGTTTCACTTAGGGGAAATCTGCTTTGTAACACTGTAACAACTCGTAATATATCAAAATAAGTATTAACGTATCGCCTTTTAACGAATAAGTAATCTTCTTATGTTAGAGATCTCTTTTAAGTCTCGATATATCACACCTTGAACAAAATTAGTAGAGACTTTGTAGGTATGTGCAAATATCAGAGGGGAGTTCATTAAAATATCACATGTAAGTGCTTATTCATATTCAAGCATTTTCCAACAAATATGGAAATAATATTTAATTAAGAGTATTACGCCGACGCGCGACGTTGCGGTCGCTTTGAACTCAAATGTGCTGACACAGAATAAGATATATTGTTGTGTAAAATTGTAAACTGTTACACGTAAGGCATGCAAAGAAAATAAGATGAAAACTTACAATATCACCTTATCTTCGTTTTAAATTCAAAAGATACCTATATTCTTTTAACAACACAACAAATACAAGACAATCGAATATATAGGTATGTATTTACATATTATTCTCATATTATTATTTATAATCATTTTGAGAAAATAATTATCATGTATGATTACTATGATTAGATAGAGATACGACAGGCAATTGCTCTGTGGTAAAACTGACTAGTAAGCGGATCCTTGGCTGCAACTGGGATACCGCGAGGATGATTAGGAACAAGTATGATCAGATGATAGATAGATAGATTCAACATCAAATGAAAACTAAATTTGATAGAGATGGTTCATGTTATACCCCAACTTTTGATTGGTTGTCTTTAAATATCTCCCTAATTGACGTAATTAGATAGCTAGCTTGAGTTTGAAACTAGACGGCAGATATAATTACAACTTCTGACTCAAGTTCCGGATCAATAATGGTCGCAGCCACACCTAATAATCTAGGGCCGGCTCTCGTGACATTTTATCCTGAATGTTTTGCGGAGACCTCCACGATATTAATCCCGGATTGGGTTGCCCAACCCTTCTTCCTAATGTCGAGTCTGGTAAATATCACAAATAAGGTCACTCGCGGCCGCACAAGCCTATTCAATGATAGCAACCTCTAATACGCTATAATACTTAATGAACCCGGCCGTGGAGTGAGATCAATATGAGAATATCCTAACAGTACCTACCTACTTAGCGGCGAGGGCCGTTTTTCCTAAAGTAATCTAAGTAGCAAAAATAGGATACCTATACCTAGTAAAATGTTATGGTTTTACGAGCTCGCTTAGAGCGAACATCAAACACAGATTCTATTTACTATGCACAGATGAGTAATCCCGCAGGTAACCATCACATCTGAGTGATTTGAGATAGGTACCACGTACAAGTTTGTTGGATTTAAAGAGTATCTAGGTACTATTTTCCCACGTTTTCTCATTTTATAGAAGCACGTGCTCCTTAATTCCTAATAGTTTTCAGAATCTTTTTTTTTTCATTTATTAATATGTAAGTGTATTAGTATGTGATCGTGACTAGTACAGTTTAGTAGTCTCTACCTATCACATAACACCTTACTTTAAGGGTGGTCTGTATGCATTGCGTGCCTACTTGCATAGTGCTCCGGGATACTGATTTTCTTCAATGTATGTTATTTATCTCTCGCTTTATATACTTACATACTTACCCACTTTACATCATTATTATATTAAGTTACTACATATAACTTATACAAATTTGTAGCACGCCTCTCGCATTTCTAAAATAAGAATTTCGCTCCAAACGCCTTCTTTGTCTCTACAAAAAATCTGAGCAAAACAATTTGATGTTTTATGTTTAGGAAAGATAAATCTCAGGGCTCCATAATGAAGTAGATAGGTACATACTATGCTATGAGTATATAGAGCGGTCCCTTTCGTTGAACGAGCTCTTTTTTGTAGAGACCCGGCAAAATTACGCTTTTCACAAACAAGTGAGTAGCTATATGTTTTACAAAAGGCGCTCGACATTAAAACATGGCTACATTATTATACGGCTGTTCGTACCTATTTACCTTCCTAAGTAGAAAGGTACAACTAGGTGTTTGTTTAAGTAATTGACGTCGCGATTAAAAGGCGTTATCTTTATTTTTGTTAGTGGTAGAGTCGCGTATTTGGGATGAAATATTAACATTGTCCATGTTTGTTTTCATTCATTTTGTCTACCCGACAATTAAAATCAAAAAGTATTGCTTCCATAATCCATTACCAGCAACGTTCATTTTAGATACGATTTTTTTTTAAGCAGATGCCTTTTGTTCCCGTTCTTTGCTTCCTTAAATCAACTTAGCTTGAAAGGACGTACCTAATACAATTATTGAAGCATTTTAACAAAGGGTGTAGTGAACCGAAGGAAAGGTCAATAGAAAATCAAGCTTTTAACTCAATCACTTCAATTATTCTTATCGTTCCTATAGACTTACTGAAGTATTAGGTATTGTCTGGTTTGTATTGTAATTAATATTTTGATTTGCGAATATCAAATAGGTAAGCAGAGTAGGTACCTAATTATGAATGTTTTTGTCAATAAAATTATGTACTTGTACAAATAGATACCCAGGTAAGTATATTAGGTATGTAATTTATAAGTTCATTACTTTAGTATTGATAACACACAAACACAACCTTTAAGTACATAGCACATTGTTTTGATATCTCCACCCAATAGGTTACTTACCTATATTTTGAGAAAATATATCGATTGATAGTTGCCATAATACGAGCTTATTAATGTTACATTGTGCTTGCAAAAACTTTCTACCATATTACTCGCGAAACTTGCTTATTACATGAACTTTACATTTAGTTGATAGTCCCAGTCCAACACGAATATTGACATACCAAGAGGAACTTGGAGCATTATCTAATGGACAAAGTTACCGTTGATCGGTGTTTCCATCTCAATAACATTTAAATTTACTTGAGACTCTAACCCGGCGTCGACAAGCGTTATCGTTTAACAACAACACGGCTCTTGCTTCTCGCAAATCTCCCAAAGTTTCACTGAGAGGAAAACCGCTTTGTAACTCTGTAACAACTCGTAATATATCAAAATAAGTATTTACGTATCGCCTTTTAACGAATAATCTTCTTATGTTAGAGAACTCTTTTAAGTCTCGATATATCACACCTTGAACAAAATTAGTAGAGACTATGTAGGTATGTGCAAATATCAGAGGGGAGTTAATTAAAATATCGCAGGTAAGTGCTTATTCATATTCAAGCATTTTCCAATAAATATGGAAATAATATTCAATAAAGAGTATTACGCCGACGGCGACGTTGCGGTCGCTTTGAACTCAAATGTGCTGACACAGAATTCGATATATTGTTGTGTAAAATTGTAAACTGTTACACGTAACTTCGTTTTAAATTCAAAAGATACCTATATTTTTTTAACAACACAACAAATACAAGACAATCGAATATATAGGTATGTATTTGCATATTATTCTCATATTATTATTTATAATCATTTTGAGAAAATAATTATCTTGTATGATTAGATAGAGATACGACAGGCAATTGCTCTGTGGCAATACTGACTAGTAAGCGGATCCTTGGCTGCAACTGGGATACCGCGAGGATGATTAGGAACAAGTATGATCAGATGATAGATAGATAGATTCAACATCAAATGAAAACTAAATTTGATAGAGATGGTTCATGTTATACCCCAACTTTTGATTGGTTGTCTTTATATATCTCCCTAATTGACGTAATTAGATAGCTAACTTGAGTTTGAAACTACTTAGACGGCAGATATAATTACAACTTTTGACTCAAGTTCCAGATCAATAATGGTCGCAGCCACACCTAATAATCTAGGGCCGGCTCTCGTGACATTTTATCATTAATGTTTTGCGGAGACCTCCACGATATTAATCCCGGATTGGGTTGCCCAACCCTTCTTCCTAATGTAATACGAGTCCGGTAAATATCACAAATAAGGTCACTCGCGGCCGCACAAGCCTATTCAATGATAGCAACCTCTTATACGCTATAATACTTAATGAACCCGGCCGTGAAGTGAGATCAATATGAGAATATCCTAACAGTACCTACCTACTTATCGGCGAGGGCCGTTTTTCCTAAAGTAATCTAAGTAGCAAAAATAGGATATACCTAGTAAAATGTTGTGGTTTTAAGAGCTCGCTTAGAGCGAACATCAAACACAGATTTTACCTATTTACTATGCACAGATGAGTAATCCCGCAGGTAACCATCACATTTGAGTGATTTGAGATAGGTACGACGTACAAGTTTGTTGGATTTAAAGGTAGGTTATAGTAGGCCAATTCGTCCTTTCAAAGGAGAGGCCTAGTCCAGCAGTGGACTGTTAAAGGCTGATGATGATGATGACTGAGGGCTAGGGCTTTTAGGTACTATTTTCCCACGTTTGCTCTTATTTTACGGAAGCACGTGCTCCTTAATTCTTAATAGTTTTCAGAATCAGTAATTTATCACATGCCTATGTAGGCAAGTATATGTATACTAAAAGTAGGTAAGCATATGTAGGTAGGTGAACCATGAATGAAAGTATTTTCATTCAACCGCACCATTGATTTATTTTATTATATGCAATAATAATAGTAGAGAACGTATAAAGTAGAAACTACATCCATTGAAATGTACGCTGGTGTAATCGTGAAGGCTGACGACATTGCATATTCCGTGCATGCTCTAGACATTGGCGTCCCAACGCGCTTTTGCATCAAAAATAGCTACCGAAGACGCGCTAAAACGTAAGTTTACGCGGCTCACCGGCCGCCGCGGCCGTGCGTCCCGCTCCTACATTTAATAAAGATCACAAAACGTGTGTGCGGTATCCGTGCAGTGTGTTTCTCCCAGTTATCAATAATAAATCACTAAATATAATAATGTTTTGGTGTCGCAGTGGTCGGTAGTGGCCGCTGTCAACGAACTATCGCTCGAAGATCTTCCATCTTTGGCAGCGGAAGTAGCGGCGGATGTCCCGGCAATGGGTGAGCGGTAGCATATGAATGCTTAACAACAATGCTCGCAGCTTCGTTCCCATATTTTCTATGCGATCCGTGTCCCTGCCGAAAGTTTGTCAACCTTTATTTTTTGTTTGTGTTCGCGTATACATAGCTCTATAGATAGATTTATGAAATCCTCTTGTCCTCGCTAACCTTCGACTAATGTTTCAGTGTAGACTGTAAATTCGATTTATATGTAAGAGCTGACGAGGGTTTACGTGCTTTGAGTCAATTTTGTGAACGTACAACGTGTCTTATAAGGTTAACGAAATATGGGAATATGTAGAGCTTAACAGGAATTCTTAAGAGTTCGTGTTTTACGTGTTTAGCGCTTGATGTGTGTCACCTTCTGTGTGACATGTTGGGTTTGGCGAGTAAAATATAATGTTTTTTATATAAGTACGCGCATGTCAAGCGTAAGTACATAAATAAATAATTGTGCGTTCAACATGCAAATCAATATCACAAAGCGTACTGAGAAATCGGAAAACAATAACGCCGGATCGGATGAAAAACAATAAAAACTTCCAGTATAGATTAAAGGATCTCTATTCCTCTGAATCGTAAAACACTATTCTAATTTCAAAGTAGTGAATCCACTATGTGCGAGAGAACCATGAAGATATTATTTAGATCGGTTTACATAATTAATCTAATAAAGGTATGGTTGGTGTTCCTACCTATGCCATAAAATAATTAGCCTACTGAACGTAAAATAATATGTGTGACATTGACAGTAGAGGTACTGTTAGACGTGCCAAATGGATCTCTCGACGGGTACGTACTTACGGCGTACTCGGTGCCATATTCAAAGAAGGTATCAATTAAAACTTTATTATTCATTGTATGTTGCCGGGAGGACTTTACGAGCGCCGATAACGATCCAACTTTAAAAATAAGCTAATTTATATTTATAATCGTGTACGCGATCTGTTTATCTACTTGTGTTTATTGTAATGGATACATAGTAGATGCTGTACAAATAATACTTACCACGAAATCGTCGTGAACACCAATTCACTGAAATCAACGGTGCGTATTAGTTTTATTCGAGAATTATACGTTACCTCCATCTTCCTACAACGCAATACATTTTATAAACTAGATGAGCCCACGGTTTCACCCGCTTTTTAAGGCTACTGCTCCGCGTGGTTCATAGCGTGATGTTATATATGTAGCCTATAGCCTTCCTCGGTAGATGGGCTATCTAACACTGAAATAATGTTTCAAATCAGACCAGTTGTTGTAAATTTACTTAAAGTGATAATTATACCTAATATAATTGGCCTGGAATGTCAGACTCATCAGTCAGGATTCAGGTCACTCATCAGTCAAGATTTATTCAGGCAGATCAGTCTACAAAAGGTGTATTTATACTTAAGTACCTTTTGTAATCTCTGACGGTCCAAGCTATATGGTAGGCACACGAATTCACTACAACTCAAAGGCACCGGCTGAAGTATAAAGTGCCGATGACTCCCCCAGAAAGAAATATAACTTCAGACATAAGACCAACTGTGAAAAAGAATAAGTTTAGTTTCCTAGCTATGCCTGCGGTAAGACCCGCGTTACAATAATTTATAGAGACTGATGTGCACCCGTAACTCTTATTACTCATACATAACTCATTAAACTATAAAAAAGCCGTCCTCGATAAATGGAATATCCCACAAAAAATATTTTTTTTATTTCGTAGCAGTACTTAGTGCTTGAGATAAGTGCGTTCAATCAACCAAATTTTCTAATATGGATAGTATAGACATCTTATGGAGACGTCATATTATGCTACATCAATAGTTGGTACTTATAATAACATATTAGATACTTATTACCACGAGAATGTGTGAGTAAATAAAACATACTAGAGGACGCCAGCAGCTACGCCTGCATTTTTTTAAATTTACCCGTTTTGGCCGATCCCGTGGGAATTTCGGGAAATCCCTTCTTAGTGCGCCCCTACGGTCCACAAGGAACATACATGCCGAATTTCAACTTCCTGCGCCCAATAGTTTCGGCTGTAGCGTGTCTGTCAGTCAGTCAGTAACGCAAGGATTTTATATATTAAGATTAAAAGACATAATATGCTAGTGTGTTAGTGCAATTTAGCCAATAGCCAAGCCTGCATTGGCGCGATTTTGTTGTCTGCATATTGCTTTCATTCCCTAACTGCAGCTAAATATCTTTCTAAATATAGACAATCTATAGATGCATATTCTTATAAATATCTTATTTTACCAATACCAGAGGTTTTCGTTTTACATTCATGTTTTGAAGTGTGGACGTATAACAACATATTTATTAGAGTACCTATCTAGTCTGTTATTCAGAAATGTAGTCATGAAAAACACTTTCTTATTTCACAGACATTGATATCTTTTTCCAATTTTCCCGGAATGAAACAGCAATATCTTACAGAGAACACACTATGACCTTTTGACCTTGATTTTATCATGCTGATTTTTCTTGAGGATATATTCAAAGGGCTTTCATGTTTGTGTAGGAAAAAAGGGTCGGTACATTTCAGAAGAAAAACGAAGGAAGCTAATGGTTAGTTATTATTTATTTTGGCGCGTGAACTGAATGTAATAAGCATTCAGTATTGTGAACAATGTTATCATTGAAATTGCTTTCAAAGTTTGATATTATGTTTATAATATAATATTACGTATGTACGCAATTAGTAAGTATAATAAAATTATAAGACATTTAAACACCTAAGCAATTAGGGTATATATCAATCCGGTTGGATTTATATCGAGCCTTTCCCGTCATCTTAGCGCAACCGACAAAAACGAAACTTTACAGGAGAAGGTTTTTTTTAAATATTTTTATACAGAAATGTGCTATTAAAGTAAAATTTGATGTACATTAATGATTTTTAGACATGTGTAATTAAAAAAAGTACAAATATAATAAGTATTTACGCTATAAATGGCGCTTGCATTATTTTTCCTATTATAATCCAAGGTTATTTTGGCTTTTACGATAAAACTATCTATAAAAATTACTTTGTCCAAGAAACTATAAGTCATAAATAAGCAGGTATTTTTTATATTATACACAAACAGTAGCGACCGAACACGGAGACACGCAAACACCGTGGTCACCGAAGGAAAACTCCGATGGGCCATCGACAGCTTCCATCCCTTTAAAGCAGCAGGAATGGACGGCATCTTCCCAGGTTTATTATAATGGTGAACCTGTCCTTAAAAGACTTTTGGCAATCATGAGGGCTAGCCTGGCCCTCAAATATTGTACCAACGAGATGGAGGGAAGTCAAACTAATTTTCATAGATACCAAAACCAGGCAAAACAGACTATACAATCGCGGGTGGGGCTCTGAAGCACGTTCCCCTACATGCCATCCAACATGCATACAGCTCAGAGAAGTCGAAGGAATCGGACTTACACCAGGTCGTGAACCAGACAGAAGCTGCTATACAACAAAAAATCATCTGCCTCGGCACCTTCATCGACATAGAAGGTGCCTTAAACAAGACAAACTTCTCCAGCATAAGCAATGCCCTAGCCAGACATAGTGTGGATAAGATGGGCATACAGTAGATCCAAAACATGCTCAGCAAAAGGGTAGCACGCCTGCACGCCGACACACAGACAGCCTTGATAACTAAAGGTTGGGCAGTGAGGCGTTCTCACCCCGCTATTGTGGAACTTAGTCATCAATGAACTCATAGACAAACTCAACGCGAGATACTTCTACACAATGATACTTCTACACAATAGGTTATGTAGATGATCTGACCGTTCTCACTTCAGGTAAGGTAACTAGTACAGTGTACGAGCTTACCCAACAAGCCCTACGCATAGTAGAATGGTGGTGTAATGAGTACGAACTCTCTGTAAACTTGACCAAAACTGAACTAGTCATGTTCACACACAAACGCACTCTGATAGATGATAGGCAAACGCTGGGGCCTATCGCCCAAAATTGTCTTATGGCTTTATAAGACAATGATACGTCCGATGGTAAACTACAACGCAGTAGTGTGGTGGCCTCGGACCAACCTAATAACGGCCGCCAACAAGCTTCAAAGACTTGCATACCTAGCGGCCACGGGCTGCATGAAAACCACACCTACAGCGGCACTCGAAGTGTTGGTGGACCTAGGCAGGTCCACCGAAGGAAAACTCCGATGGGTCATCGACAGCTCCCATCCTTTCAAAGCAGCAGGAATGGACGGCATCTTCCCTGGTTTATTATTATGGGGCGGTGAACCTGTCCTTGAAAGACTGCACACCTACAGCGGCACTCGAAGTGTTGGTGGACCTGCCTCCATTGCACCTGTTCATACAACGGGAAGCAACGATGTCGGCGGTTCGGCTAAGAGCTCTGAAGCTCTGGAAAGACACCAATACACCGCACACTAGCAACTTAAATACACTCTTCGAAGAAGTTCCTCTAACACAAGCCATCGGCGACCGAATACCGAAACAATTTGTGTTTGATAAGAAATACAAAATCCAACTGTACGAGGATCTACAGGAAGGAACAGTTAACCACAACGAGCTCACGATCTTCACAGATAGGTCTAAGACGGATACAGGTACGGGTTCAGGAGTATTCTCCAACATCGCAGCACGGCTGGGAGCCTTAAACACGGTCTACCAGGACGAATGTTTTGGCATAATCCTATCTGCCACAGCAATCATGGCACGTGAGGTAAGGGAATGATCCATTAGGATCCTCTCAGATAGTATGGCCACAGTCAAATAATCCATACAGTCGTTCGACGAACGCGTCTAGACGGGTCAATCATGCGGGGGGCAAGAGGTGAGACGCGGGAAGAGCGGTACCTAGCTACGTATATCGCTTTAGTTCGTAACTAGGTACATGTTTATGGGGGCTGGCACGTGCTTGTTTTTTGTTCGTTACTCATTTATTTGCTTATGAATATTAATTAAGATGGTGCATACGAATTGTGCTGTGAGACATTGAAATTCTTTATGCTGTTTAAAGATATAAACCAATAAGTATTTAAAAAATCTGCGATTTCAATAATTTACTTATACCAAAAAAGAAAATTTAATTAATTATAATTATTTATATTATTTTGAAATGTATGTAGCTATAACCACTTAAAATAATGTGCCTACCGTACCATCTACCGTACCTACTAATCTACTAACTTTTTACAATATCTCATGTCTAGCCAAATCAGAGAATAAAGTACTAATCATTGTACGTAAACAACATGGCAGACGTAAGAAAATATGCGTTGTAAGTTGTAAGGTAATATTCGATTCAAGTGTGATTTTAATTTCATGCAATAAGTACCTAGTACCTTCGTATTAGTTAAGTACCTATCACATAGTATTATGTATCTTGGTAACGGCGCTTCCTAGCTCGAAAATAACCATATTTTTGGCCCCCTTTTATAAACCCCACACATGTTCTCTGTAATCTCATAGTCCGGTCACCCATCCATAAAATGACCGCGATGTCTATTGCTTTACCTTAACGTAGTTTGCACGAAAAAAAAATCTGCACAATACTTCATATCGATAACATAGGCTCTGCTAGCTGATCCCATGGTTACCCGGCCATTAAACCACCGCTATGTCAATCGCTTTATTTTAACATGGTTTGTACGATAACGATACCTATCTGAAAAATGCTTTATATTCTTAACCTGCGGGATAAAATAGGTGCTGACTGACACTTTGTATGCAAATCTGTCACCGCAAGAAAAATGCAAACTGTTTTATAATAATTATTTATCGTTAATTATTGAAATATAATGAACTAGCTGTTTCCCACGGTTTCACCCACGTCCTGGGGGAACTACTTAGCGTACCCGGTTAATTTGTAGCCTATGTTACTCCTTGGTACATGAGCTAACCGTCCTTGGTACAGTCAACGTCTCGTCAAAATCGGTCCAGCCGTTCTAGTGATTAGTGAAAACAAACAGACAGACAGACAGACTGACAAAAATGGTACAAAAAATTCATTTCGGTATATGTACCGAGTATACATCCATATGCATTTAGTAAAAAGCGGTTATTTTAATATTACAAACAGACACTCAAATTTTATTTATGTGTATAGATGTATTTATATGTATAGATAAGTGATTTACACTATAATATTCATGTAGCGTAGCAATTGTAATAGTTTTCTAAAATAAATAGACGGTGTTTGAATAAGTAGGTATTGTTTACATGTGGCAGCCCTAGCCTCTTTACCCTTGTCTAGACGTTGTCAGCTTTTTCTACGAGATCAAATGCGTCAAACTACTGTATGTCTTTATACTGTGGTATGGCTGTCCTCTTAGCCCTCAAAAGCCATACTATCACCTCGGCACGCACACTAGAATGCCACCAGAAACTAACATCATCATCAGCCTTTAACAGTCCACTGCTGGACTAGGCCTCTCCTTTGAAAGGAGGAATTGGCCTACTATACCACGCTGGCCAGACGGGTTGGTATAGGGTTTGTATCAAGTTTTCCTTCTCTTACAGAGCTGGTCTCTGCATAATATGCTCCCTCTGTCGGCTCTTACGACACCCATGAGATGATATGGGGTGGTGACATTCCGTATTCTTAATCCGTCACCACACGGACGAAGAAACTAACAGAGTTAGATAAACTAAACAAATGAACACTGCAATGGATCAAGGACCACAGTGGCTCGAGAGGGAATGACGCAGCTGACGTATTTGCCAGAAGCTCCGGGGGACACTTTAGAGGTGGTGGGACCCGAGCCCATTATTCACCTCCCTTCTGGTTTTAATCGCAACCTGGTAACAGCAACAATTAAATAAGAAAAATGTTAGTTGCATCTTAAATTTCGCGGCAATAAACATGTTACAACAGGTTTGTTTATATTGAAAAAGCCCTACAATTTATTCTTTTCTCAATACTTTTCTCATTTTCCAAATCAACTTGCGATAATATACCTACTTAAATCCTTGCGTTACTGACTGATTGACAGACACGCTACAGCCGAAACTATTGGGCGCAGGAAGCTGAAATTTGGCATGTATGTTCCTTGGGGACCGTAGGGGTGCACTAAGAAGGGATTTCCCGAAATTCCCACGGGATCGGCCAAAACGGATAAATTAAAAAAAAATGCAGGCGTAGCTGCTAGCGTCCTCTAGTAATATATAAGATCAATAGGTACATTCATAGAAGAACATGAAATACCTACATAGCCGAAGTATTCCTTTATTGTACCTATTTGGATATGAAGTTTGGAGCGAGAGCTTTTTACCTACATATATTTCAGTAGGTAGGTACTCGTAAGATGGTTGGATAAGATTATTCAACCATTTTACCTCATGGCAAAATAAAAATCTCAATTGGACGCAAGTTGCTATCTTACACGTAGGTTACACGCTCAATCTGGCGTCATTCTGGTCCATCAGTTTGATCCGGCTAAGACTGATGCCAGAATGATGGATGAAAAACACGGTTAGACGTAGGTTACACGCTAATTCTGGCGTCATTCTGGTCCATCAGTCTGCTCAGAATGATGGGAGAATTATCGTCTAACCGGTTGATTGACAGACTGATGGCCCAGAATGACAAAAATTAAATATTTTTAATATTTTTCATCAGTCTGTTGAGAATGACAGCAGACTGATGCCAGAATGATCGTGTAACCGCTCGAATCATTCTGGCGTCAGTCACCGTCCCCTACGCAATGCAGCAAGACGTGCCTAGCAACGAAGCGCTTGCGCCGCCGCCCGCTTCACTCCCCTCACCGTCAATCGAGTATGAGAAAGAGTTCATTCTCACATTCGAGTCCTTGCCAGAGTTATGGGATAAAACACATACCTTATATCGACACCTCCTACGTGTAACATCGTAACTGGCAAAAAGACCAAAATGACATATTTAGATTTTCATTTACTTTGTAACATGGATTAACGTTTGATCTAATAAAAACAATATTGAAAAAAACAAATTTGACGACAGTTTGCGCAGCGGGAGTGTAAGCGACTGCTACGCCGATGGTCGCGGGTTCGATTCCCGCTCAAGTCAAACATTTGTGTGCATGAACATGGATGTTTGTCTTGGTCTGGGTGTTTCTATGTATACCTAATATGTATGTATTTACAAAAAAAAGTATATATGTATGTTTATCCATTATCTAGTACCCATAACACAAGCTCTGCTTAGCTTGGGACTAGATGGTGATGTGTGTATGTGGTAAATATTATTTAAAAAAAAAAGAAAAAAATATATTGTTTTCAATAGAACCCACAGATATGAAGACTGCATATTATCGTATCTTCATCTTTAGCGTAGTAATATGTCGTATAGCGCAACTACAATACAGTATGCGGAGGGTGGGAGATACCTGAGGGTCTAGTACGAGTTTGCACTCGATCGTCACGGTGGACGATAGCCCAGTCGATGGGAACAATTTCCATACATTTTGTAAGAGCGCCCCTAACGGAGAGTAGCGATCGATAGATACCGCTAGTCTCCGGTAGGCCGTTAGTGCAAACTCGTACTAGACCCTCTGTAAGCCGCGCGAGCCAATTGTAAGTATAGGTACCGATAGAATATGCAGGTTACTATAAGATAGTATAGCTATCTACTATGTTATCTTTATGGTCTTACAAATGATTGATGCAGTTATTGAACCGTTTAAACAAAATGATTCGTTTCATCTACAAAACCAAACGATTTTTTTATTTTTTATTTAGCCTGTCTGTACAAATAAGCAAAGGCTCTCCCTTGGACCGCCATGCATCCCTGTATCGTGTTAAGTTCGTCTAGTCACTGTATAATGCATCCAGGTCATCCCGCCATCTTTGTTAGGCCCATCTTTCTGGATGCATACGACAAACGTGTCCGACCCAGTCCCACTTCAGTCTAGCAGATTTTATTCCGACGTCAGCTATGCGTATTTTGGAACGTAGCAAAGTGACCGTCGTCTTCAACTTACGAATGATGACTAACGTAAATTTTATCAGTCTGCTGTCAGTCTGGGATTGAGCGTGTAACCGTGTTTTTCATCCATCATTCTGCCATCAGTCTTAGCCGAACCAGACTGATGGACCAGAATGACGCCAGAATTAGCGTGTAACCTACGTCTTACACGCTCAATCCCAGACTGACAGCAGACTGCTAAAACTTACGTTAGTCATGATTCGTAAGTTGAAGACGACGGTCACTTTGCTACGTTCCAAAACACGCATAGCTGACGTCGGATTAAAATCTGCTAGACTGAAGTGGGACTGGGTCAGACACGTTTGTCGTATGCATCCAGAAAGATGGGTCTAACAAAGATGGCGGGATGACCTGGATGCATTATACAGCGACTGGACGAACTTAACACGATACAAGGATGCATGGCGGTCCAAGGGAGAGGCCTTTGCTTTTTTTTGTACAGACAGGCTAAATAAAAATAAAAAAATCGTTTGGTTTTGTAGATCAAACGAATCATTTTGTTTAAACGGTTCAATAACTGCATCAATCATTTGTAAGACGTTGATGGTCTTACAAATGATTGATGCAGTTATTGAACCGTAGATAACATAGTTGATAGCTATACTATCTTATAGTAACCTGCGTATTCTATCGGTACTTACACTTACAATTGGCTCGCGCGGCTTACAGAGGGTCTAGTACGAGTTTGCACTAACGGCCTACCCTACACTAATAGCGATCGATAGAGACCGCTACTCTCCGTTAGGGGCGCTTTTACAAAATGTATGGAAATTGTTCCCGTCGACTAGGCTATCGTCCACCGTGACGATCGAGTGAAAACTCGTACTCTCAGGTATCTCCCACCCTCCGCATACTGTATCGTAGTTGCGCTATCGACATATTACTACGCTAAAGATGAAGATACGATAATATGCAGTCTTCATATCTATGGGTTCTATTGAAAACAATATTGTTTTTATTAGATCAAACGATAATCCATGTTACAAAGTAAATGAAAATCTAAATATGACATTTTGGTCATTTTGCCAGTTACGATGTTACACGTAGGAGGTGTCGATATAAGGTATGTGTTTTATCCCATAACTCTGGCAAGGACTCGAATGTGAGTATGAATTCTTTCTCTATCTCGATTGACGGTGACGGGAGTGAAGCGGGCGGCGCACAGTGCATTGAGCAGAAGACAAAAATAAAAAACATGAGTATCTATTTTCACGAAATTGTGTTTATTTTTATAAAGGTTATTAGTTATTAAAAAAAACTCCAAGTAGTTCATAATATCTGGTTTTATGTGTTTCCTTAGTTTTAACTATCCTCATAAACGTATTTGAATTGTAAAAAAAATATCACTTCATTATCATTCAATTATTGTTATTTGTACGAATCGCACATCATAAAGAAAGTTCTACATTGTTTGATAACCAATTATGGAGATCACAGGCCAAAGTATGTACTTTCAAATATTAATATAAATAGGGGCTTTAATGGATTATAAATATGTTTCTACATGTCCTTTATCTGGCTGTGTAAAATTCCTTTATCATTTATTTATTATCAAACTTTGATGAAGGTTTTAAACGAAAACGTCAAAAAACGTGTTTATTATTTTGCTTTTAATTAATTGTACCTTTAATGTAGTTTCATATTTACATTCATTTGTCTGCGTCTATTTGCGACTAATTTTTTTATATAATTTTTTAAAGGCAGTCAC
Organism: Euclidia mi; assembly: GCA_944739405.2. Classification (NCBI taxonomy): domain Eukaryota; kingdom Metazoa; phylum Arthropoda; class Insecta; order Lepidoptera; family Erebidae; genus Euclidia; species Euclidia mi. The sequence continues at coordinate 92,562,355 of OX123183.2, read as the reverse complement.
AGTTCTATAAGAAACTCTCGATGTATGGAGAGAAAACGAAAAAAGTGAAAAACAAGTTGCTGTTTTTAATAAATTTTGTTCCTTATTACAAGCGCAACAGTATTCAGAACAAATCCGAGACGAAATAATAACCGCAAGCAGACTTTTTGTGTGCAATAGAGCCAAAATTGGAAAGAAGGATGTCGAAATCGCCATAGACTTTTACAACGATACAAGACTTGGTTGCAGCAGAAGATATGGTTACCACATTGTCTAATAGCTGACACAGCTGACCATGAACAGCCTGGCCCTAGTCGTCCACGTGGTCGGCCACTCAAGTCTTTTGCAGAAGCATCTTTTAAAGCAAAATAAAGACGTTTAGCTGAATTCGCATTTAGTAGAACATCCGATGAGCTACGTTTTACTGCGGAGATGGTTGATAGTACGATTATTCTAGATCAGAGAACTACATTCAATCTATGTACATCAAGCGCTGGCATTGTATTTAGATTTATCGGAACATAAGTATAAACATAAGTAAAACTCGAAAATGCTCGAGAGTAGGCTCGAATAAAGAGCTTCTGAGGATATTGCTGATGACTTCTGAACCTCTTATATCAAGCAAAAAGCAAATCATCACAAAAAGACAAAGCATAAATGTTACAGAGTTTCTAAAATATGTCATCTAATCAGATGCGGCATCCACTTCCTACAACATGGATATTGATTTACCTTTTGCTCAAGAATGTTCAGATTCAGACTAACTCCAAATTGATTTTTATGTTTTTTACTAGATTATAGATAATAGATTATTTTTTAATAATAAATATTTATTTTTACCTCATATAAGAAGAGATATGATTTTTGACCAACTTTCCTAAACATTCAATGCACTGTGCGGCGGCACCAGCGCTTCGTTGCTTGGCACGTCTTGCTCCATTGCGTCGGGGACGGTGACTGACGCCAGAATAATTCGAGCGGTTACACGATCAGTCTGGCATCAGTCTGCTGTCATTCTCAACAGACTGATGAAAAATATTAAAAATATTGAATTTTTGTCATTCTGGGCCATCAGTCCATCAATCAACCGGTTAGACGATAATTCTCCCGTCATTCTGAGCAGACTGATGGACCAGAATGACGCCAGATTGAGCGTGTAACCTTTGAATTACTTACATAGTCCTTTTCGGGACATGTCTGGTCCTGTTTACAAGCTTGTATTTTACTTGCGTTTTTAGATGGTAGGTACATGCGTCAAAAAGTGGAATTTTATTCCACTTTTTGACTTATGGCGTTGAAATTTTGCTCTTTATTTCAGTCATACCATGTTTAAAATACCACTGCCAGGATAAACAAGGCTGTGGAACCCTCCAGCCCCGGGGTACGCGCACTAGTCTAACCAGATTACATACAGGGTGTAAAAAGAGCCTTAACGAAAACTGAAATCCCAAGTTGTACCAATCAATACGAACATTTTTTACTTCGTCACCATACCTTGGAAATGACTGCTTCAGGAGATATTGAGGCTCAAAGTTAGTATGAATTTTTCTTATTAGGTACAAAATCGATGCATTTACCCCGCCAATGTGTTCTTTAGATGCCCTATAACACCATGGATAAGTAGGTATTTCAGGGATTGCACGCGCGCGCTTTTAATGGCGGTTTAAAAAATGTGAAAACTTAAAAAAAATCGTTTCCCAGGTATTATTTTTGGTTAGTATGACCTGGCATGATGTCCACAACGAGTAGACTTCGGCTTGGTGATGGGTCTTGTGACACCCTGTATAATAGATCATAATAATAATATTAGCCTATCCACTGAGCGACTGCCGCCTGACACCCAAATGCTTAGCTATCGATAGTAGAAATGGCTTAGGCGTGTCAGTATATACATAAAATGATACCTACCTTCTTCTAGGTGCCTACTGACTCCTCATAACGACTGTCAAAGATCTTCATGGCTGTTAAAACCGGGCAAGCGATAATAAACAATTTAGAAGATAGCAAGTAACTACATTCCAATAATTAATTATTATCCATCCAGGACAGTAAAAGTTGATGGATATCCATAGTCACAATAGCGTTATAGCTTCTAAGGTAATTACTCTGAAGCCTACGTAGGAGCTATTTATATCCTTTCATAATTCATAATAAACTTACGCCGAGATCGAAAGCACGAGAATTTACGAGTTATTTTTTTAGTTTTATAACGTAGCACTCTGCCACCGTGCCATCTACACGGCGTTATAGCAGTCTAATAAAAATATAGGTTACGTGTGTGTGTAAGAGAGTTGATGTTCTAAATCAATGGCGTGTCTGGGATGCGTTCTCTCAGACAGGTTGGACGATGAACTCTCGGTTTCAGTTTATAGAGCGTCGACTTCATCACCCCATGTCTGGTTTCCATCATATTGCATTATTTTAACTTCCGTAAAACTCTTATACATTCTACTGGGTCAAAATTATTAAGTGGTTTCCAGATTCCAGTAGATTTCTTACTCATATTATGTGTGGGTGAGTTTTGATGCTTATAACAACGTTTTATGAATACTAACTGTCGTTATTTCTTTTCAGTCTGTTACTTAGAAGCGCACTAAAGCGACTGGTTATGGCCACGTTTGCGTGTAGGATCATTATCCAAGGTAATGATCAATCAAACAGTTTATGGTCCATGCTTGTCTTCTAATATAATTAAACGTCTCCTGTATATAATAATAACTATAAATGAAGATGTTCAGAGTTCATAAAACTCAAATGATTGCCCAGTTATTTATATCGAATACAACCAGAAAACAATTACATGTACAGTAAATTTAAGATATCAGACATTCGACTGAACTTAAACATTAACTCATAGAGATCCCTTTTAAAAGATTGTTAACGTTATGTAGAGCTGTACATCAGCACCTAATTATAAAGAAAAGTGTATAATATTACATTATTTCAGTTAAAGAGCACTGTAGAAAAATTTAATTACATCATTCTTTTGTGTCAGTATTAGTCGATGCAAAGATAAAGTAAGTAGGGCAACATGAACATTCTATTACGTAACAAAAAACAAGCATCTTCCTATGATGAATAATATAATTTCCTCTATACTTACATGGTAAATTTGTTGCTTCAAATCATGATACTGATCCCCTTTTGAGATATACGTGTAATGATAACTCAATTTTATGGGGTTTTATATTTTTCGGTAGGCACCTTAGTTGTCTTAGTATGTCAACTGTATTTATACCGCAAAGGACATGACTAATAGATACGTTTTTCGTACTGGAATGAACTTTCTGCAGATACATACATATTTTCTCAAACACTAAATAATGCAAAATTAAAATTTCCTCCAGTCCAGAAATTCATAATGTTGAAATATGCAGTGTCAGTTTCTGTATTTTAATGTAAGTCCCTCAATGAATTGGCATAAGTTGCTCTACTGTATGAAGGCGAATTGGATTGGAAGCCATATTCAAGCTCTAGCTTTCGATTCGGTTTTGTGCGATCTGGTACGTGTGTTGCTAAGTGATTGACATCTTTCTACTTAAAAGACAACTGCCACATTGGGCTTTAAAATATAGATTAAGGCGAGGTTGCAGTACAGTGCGTAGCTCGACCTCACCCCCCGCAAAAAACAAAAACACGGGGCTGGCGTCAGCGAATGAGCGGGGGGAGGGGAGGGGAGGTTCGTGTGTGCGTGTGCCACAGCGCAGCGTAATGCAGTAAGTCAATTGTGTTCGAGTGTATCTGGATTAGGTTTTTGTAAAATGATAGTTAATTGGTGGGTCCGGAAAATTATGTTTCTACATAGTGCGTACTAGACATGTGCCGGTCGTTTTGACCACGCCGCCGCCGCCGACCTTTTCATCAGCATCATCGACGGCAACATTTTTAACAATATTTAAGATTAACCTAGGGGCATTTCACCTGGTCTTCTGCCATATGCAACCTTTGTCCCTCAGGGAGATCCCTGACCTTTCCATAGCTCTGTGAGTGGCATGAATGACATGACGTGTGTTCCACGTCTTCACCGTTATGTTCCTCTTCTGGCAATTTTCACCGTCAAAGTTGGCTTTACCTAACTGCAATTTATGCCCAAGTATATGTTTTCTTGAACAATCTTGGGTTTTTTTGACAGCTGTCATCTGCACGTAAACATTAGCTCCGTATTTAAAAAATATTTTATTTATAAATATGTCTTAAGTATCACAATAAAAGTATATCAGTGCTTTCAAAACCAGTGTAATATTCATGTGAATAACAGAAACCATTTAAAAACCACCATAAACTGTTAAAACAAAGTGTAAGTGAAAACAACAATAAATAAAGATTAAAACTACTTTTTGTGTAAACATACTTAAGTAACAGAAAGGAGTTCAAAGTCTTCGATAATCTATTTCGTCCATAGTTTGCTAAATGCTACCAATGTTTTAGATAATTTAATTTGCTACTCATTATGTTTTGAGTTTTTTCTGTGCGGCCAATAGTTTGCTAGATATGCTAGAAAACTCATTTGTACCACTCTTTTCAAGATAGCAGGACAAGGGCTGCAACCCTAAAAACTTGGACTCTTGGCATCTATGAATTAAAATTACGTCCTCTGACAAATGCATGCTAAGCCCAAAAAAATTTAAAATTTCAATGAACTAAACCTACTGTACTTTTTATACCGTGGCGCAGTGAATAAATGAACGATTGAGTATGGAAAACGAATTACTTTGTACTTTTGAGAAAACGTAAATGCGGGGGTGGAGGGGGATTTTGCGGAGTAACGACGTACGTGCGCCCTCAATCACGCCTAGGCGGGTACTGATTAACGGCCGGCGAGCAATATAATGCCAACATTTTGACTATTTCTTCCTTGGAGAAAAATAATAACAAAATTACGAAATCTGTTTTTATCATTTATTTTAAAATAAAGAGCTGTTTCTATTGATAATACTTTCATATAAATTCATTATGGAATCTCTAAGCAGTACACGTTTAAAATTGTGATTTAGTGCCATGTTTGACTTTTTTTTTTATCGAGCCAATCATTCCAAATCGTGTTTCTATCTTTACGATTTACTAGAACATATGTTCAACTTTTATACTTTAATTTTTATTCATAAAAAATATCATAGTTCATGGGACTTTCAGACGTTCAAAAATCTTAAAAAGTACTGCAAGCTTGCCTTAAGCATCATGCGGTTTCTATAAACATTCAAGCAATGGACAAGAACAACAATCAGACTCAAAAAAACACTTAGTAGGTTATTGGCTAACATAAAGTTAGACTGCATCATTACCTGTTTAAAAAAAATACGTAGGCACAAGAGAGCTTATCCACGAAATACCCTCCTGTCCAAAATAAAAAGTATCTTAGGTGAATTCTCCTCCTTTCTTAAATAACTTTTTAAACTTAATACGATTAATTACTTTAATGAACTGTAACGATTAAATTATGTTAAGTAAACCTTTTGCGTACAACTTTTCTAATTACTAACTTCCATCCTCATCTTATAAAAGAAAATTGTGAGTTTATCGAATCATTTTCCGTGAAAAGATATTCTCAGAAAATACTGATTCATCCTTTTAAAATACCGAGCAATGGGCGATATTTTCACAATATTATTACAAATCTAAACCTTCGTATTGACGCCAATAGCTTTCAACTGTGACTCTCCGTAAAGTTTGAGGAATGAATTAGATTATTTTTGTCGCTCATATTTTGTTCATCGGATAGAGTCGCCTGCTGGGCATGAAGGGCAAAGATTGTGTCTTCCGTTCGACTCAACCAATTGAAATACCTACCTTGAGTCAAATTAAGGTCGACAAAAATAATGTGACGTTTATGTTACTCTGATGGGAAGAAAGAATAGACGTACCTATGTACCTACCTATTTACGCATAGGTACGAGTAGGTATGAGCAGTCAAGTGGTGATTTACTGTTATTGTGATTATCTTGCTTTAAGCCAGATATACACGTTTAAGCATAAGTTTAATATGTATTCTGTATAGGTACTACATATGCTCCTAAATGGGTACATATAAGTTTAACTAGGCATAATTTGTCATAGTAGAGCTTTTGCTTTACTCCGATAATAGTAGAGTCGCTATGGATCTTTTTACTGTCAGTAGGTATAACTTATTTCTAGTCTATCTAATTTTCCAAAAAGCAAGCATCATGACATTAAATATTTTAAATGGATTTTTTCATATAGTGCTAATTAATGCTGTTGTTATCAATAATGGTGCCTCGCTACTTATTTTAGTACACTGGCACTCTCAAAACGTGGTATTTTAATAAGTAGGTGCTAGCAAAAACGGTGTTATTCTGGTTAGGTTATGTAGGTACGAGATAATTTTTATGTTTTGTCGTAGTACCTATCTAATACCCAATTTGGCTTAATTTTTTTTAATTCTGAAATATCATAAAGTAAATTGTAAATAAATTTCCAAAACTCAAAAGCTGACACAAATTACGACATGCATTTTGAAGTAGTTATTAAAAACATGAAATAAAATTAGTTCAGTGCCTACTCAGACTAACTAGCAAGATGGATTTGATTCTTTATTCTTTAAGCTGTTACAGCAGTTTATTCAAGAGCGAGCTTATTTGTAAATTAATAATCTCTACATAGGTATTATAAAATAAAGTCACCTTTCCTTCTTGTTTATATGAACCCGATAAACTCAAAAGCTATCGAACGGATGTTTGATCGATTTTCACCAACTACACTAATATAATAATAATTAAACACTAAATAATACAACTTTACAACTAATGTGATTCCTGAAGAAGTTAATTTGTATAATTCACGTGGGCGGAGCCGCGTACCAAGTCTAGTATTCTTTAAAAAGAACATATTACGTAAATGATACGATAATGTTGTCCGAAACGAAAACCCCGACAAGGATATTCAAAGCGAAGGTCCCTTGTACGGAATTCAGTTATCAGATTTCAATAGGATGATCCGATTCGCTTGTGATGTTGATTTAAGACAGCTAAGTAGGTACGCGACTACAGTAAATTGATTCAAGAGAAACGGAAACATCCAATTGTATCTAAGCCATCGTTCGAAGCGGGTAAATGGTAGACATACGTACGACAATATTATTCATCATGGTTCGTTTATGTTGTGCCATATTGATCCGCGGATAGGTCTAGAAGTTCGTACTTATTTGATTATTGGCATATACGAATAGTAACGCATTACGCAATATCGAGATATTGTATAAAATCACTTTTGACGACTGAAGTATCATAGCAGAAACTATTGAATCTAGAAATATGAAATTTAGACATTGGGTTCCTTTTATCTGAAGCAGAGACTTGCTATGGAAGATTTTTTTAATATTCCTGTTCAAAAGAGGAAGCATCGGAGCTAAAATTTGTTTGGCAAGTTACTGATTCTGAAGCTGTCGGTGAAAATGTCGGAAAGCTAGTAAACATATCCATTTGTTTCATGGGTATCGTAATGAAAGTAAGCAAAAATTGCTGTTGTAATGTAAATGAGTAGGTTGGTTAGAATATATATTAATATTAGCAAGAAACTGAGAAGTTCGAACAAATCGCTTATTCACGAAGCAGTCAGAAGTTTATGCGATAAATCACTTTTGCGTTAACTGTTTCAACAATAGGTAAAGATACTTGAAAGGGTAACATGTGGGTGTTTAATATGCCTACGTTTTACTAACTACGTTGTTGTAATTATTACCCATACAATATGTAATTATAAGATAGGTAACTATTACGGTTATCGCCGCTGTTTAGCTCGGTTGCTGTGAATGTGAATTGCCTAACTCAACCGGCACCTTTACAAAATAACGACGGATCATATTTTTGAAACAACTCACGTACGGTCATCTGATTCCAAGCTAAGCAGTAGGTGACTGATGAACATACTAATATATTTTTAAATACATACATACCAACAAATTATAGATGAATTATATCCCAAAACAACAAAAATTAAATTGATTTTTCTAAATTGAACTATGCTACCTCTGGTGGGACAGTCACTGCTATTATCCGCGAGACTAACAATAAAGTGGACAACTAATAAAGTAGAATAAAATACAATGTTTAGATTCTTTCGTTGATTCGATTAAAAAGTGTTTAAACATTTCTCCGTCGACTATTGCTTTTGCTTACGACAAAAATTTGCTAGCGTCCCTCCAGCATTGTACGCTAATAAGTAGTACGTACTTACGTTAATCTTCTTCCTCTTAGCGTTATCCCAGTTTTCAATCTGGGGTCCCCTTACTAGTCTAACCGGATTTGGCTGAATATGAGCTTTTCCACAGAGCGACTGCCTGTCTGACCTCCGCAACCCGAAGGGATAGCGATATTCCATGGTTTAGACTAGTGTCAGTTTATTTAGAAGGTACTGACGCCCTGTAACGACTGTTAAAGATCTACATGACAACCGGGACCGACGGCTTAACGTGCTCTCCGAGGCACGAGACAAGCGATAATTAACAATTAGTACGTACGTTAATAAGCTTCAATAATAACTTATTATCGCAAGCCCGACGCTTGTCACCATTGAAGCCTATAAAGTATGTAGTCATATACCAATCATTATTTGTTACTTCTAAACTTGAGATAGCAGCTAATTTAGCTCTAGATATTAAGCTTGGACTTTATGTAACCTGATTTAAAAATTAACTCTATCTCTGTAGCCAAAACAAATAAAGTTATTTTACTTTATTTTATAGCGAGCACTAAGTAATCTACAGCTGCATATCTCTACATATAAATAAAATTGGAGTGTCTGTTTGTAATATTAAAATAACCGCTTTTTACTAAATGCACATGGATGTACCTATACACGGTACATATACCGAAATAACACAATTTTTTAATTTTTGTCTGTCTGTCGGTCTGTCTGTCTGTCTGTTTGTTCTCGCTAATCTCTGGAACGGCTGGACCGATTTTGACGGGACCTTCGGGAGGGAAGTAGTTCCCTCAGGACGCAGGTGAAACCGCGGGAAACAGCTAGTAATATAGGCTATTATTATATATACATAAGAGGATGCATTGTCAGCATGAATTATTTTAAATCGCTCGCTCTAACTTAATTTACTTCACGAAATTGTTCATCTATACACATAAATAAAATTGAAGTGTCTGTTGAAATATTAAAATAACCGCTTTTTACTAAATGCATATGGATTTTATCCCCGAAGGGGTAGGCAGAGGTGTATTACACACCCTAGCTTCGCCAGTTATGTTTCGGTCCCAATGGATCAAATGGATGTATACACGGTACATATACCGAAGTCCGAAATGACAGTTTTTACAACTTTTGTCTGTCTGACTGTTTATTCCCGCTAATCTCTGGAACGGCTGGACCGATTTTGACGGGACTTTCACTGGCGGATAGCTGGTACATACCAAGGAGTAACTTAGGCTATAAATTAACCGGGTACGCGAAGTAGTTTCCTCAGGACGCGGCTGAAACCTCGGAAAACAGCTAGTTAAAAATATGTCTAGCCGCCTATACCTACTGTTAACCCCAAGTTAGCGGTAGGTACAGCATAGTTCTATGTTCAAACTGTTTATATTTTTCATTTTAATGGTGTTACCATAATGTTTACCTTACGTGTAGCATATAAAATTTTTGTCATATAAAAATTTATCGACCCGTGCCCGCGGTGGACTGCCTGCTAACTGCCTGTCCCTTTAGTTTGCAGCTATAATAATAAATTATGCTACCAATACATTTTAAAATTAATATTATAAACAAGGGCGTTTTTCCTTTGAATATCAGCGTCCTACGCAGCGTCCATTAAAAAGCGTTTTTACTGAGTTTGCTTAATGAGACCGTCGTTAAGCAGATAATTTTTCTTATCGAGTTTCTTTGGAAAGTTTCTAGAGAAATATGCTTTTCATTATTCCACTGCAATGTAAAGCTTCTTATCTTTGTGATAAGACATTATTTTGTGAACGCTTTAAATAAACAACGATTGTTTATAACAATAGCTTTGGATGTCTGTGATAAAATAGTATTAGTATGTAGGTTATAAAATTACAATTGTGTAGGTTGTGCACCAGGCGACGATCTGTAACAATTTTCCCAGTTGACAGACCAGCGTGGGATAACATAATTGTTGTTATAATTGATATGCTCTATTTATGTATATCTTCGTTTTTCAATAGGTATACGTTCTAGGTCAACAAAAACCATCACTAATTAGGTAACTTATTGAAAATTTTCCAGCAATTCATGCCCTTAGGGTTGTTTGACTTAAAGATCGCGCTAAAGAATGTTGATTAACAGCCGATTCTAATATGTAAGCTATCCATGAATGTGGAGATAAGAGTTACGTATATGATAGCATATTTCGTATGGAGCTTATGTCAGATATACTCGTCCATCTCCATTACATCTCTAATTAGAAGATTAACCATGGATGTATCGAATATTGAAACCGGCGTAAGTGTTCTTTTTACAACCTTTGTTCAATCGTATTTTTGGCACATTAACCATCATGGCTGATCAAACTTTTATTGAATTTGCGGTAAAAGCTAACATTTGCTGAAATATGGCGTGAAACGTGTAGAGCGGTGGACTTCACAAATATTCAAATCGCGGTCACTATGTATGTACATCCAAAACGATGACCGCACATTTTTTATTTCGTACGTGACGATTGGGCTTGATATTTATAGGTCACGGCTGTTACTAAAGTGCAACTTTCCCCATCTACAACACGTGAAATTAAACTACAACGAATAATCATCATCATCTACTATTAAAAAAACACTTTTCAATAAGGAACGATTTTCTAAATACCCTTTTAGAGCTGCTATAAAATTTATTGATTGATACGTACATAAAAGCCAGGACCACAGTTAGCACGATATATTATTATTAGAATAAACAAACATGGTTCTCAAGCTTCGATCATTGTTCTCAAGTAATGTCTTGGTACGTTATTTTTGACATCATATTTTTAATTTTTGTTGTTAAGATTTTATTCAAATGCTTTATAAAGATACTCCTGGTGTGCCTTTGGAAGCTATAGAATTAATAAAATAGTGCTTATGAACAAACAACTTTAACCCCCTTATACTTCGATTTCAGGATTCCAAAACATACGTAAAGTTATTTTACGCCTAATTTCACATTACCCAACTGTAATGAATCAACCTTAAAGTGGAAATAGTTTTTGGATCTACTTACTCATTAAAATATAATTATTTCATAACAATAATTTTCATGAGGTTTCTTGTGTTTGAATTTTTGTTGATGCACCTGGGTAGTATTTAATTTAAGGAATTACGACCGATGTTCGTTAATGCTTTAACATCACATAAACGGGTGGACTCTTCGGCCTCCGTCCAGCCTCTACGTGTCTGACAGTATCTATCACTTATGTTCAAATGGTGTTAGTTTCGAGGGCAGTTACCATTTATGCCCGTTCACAAGGATGCATGTTGTAGGAGAAGTGGGATCGCTTTCTTAGCTTGCCTGAATTCCTTCAGTTCCGCACACTGATTTTGGTACCTAGTGCTACAAGAGTACAAGACATGTTTCAGCATACTTCGATACTTAAATCATGACTGAAAATCCATCAAAACATGTAACACTAAAATCTGTATTGGCAAATAAATTCACGTCGCGTTATATCTTCAAAGCTCGTCACGTAGATTATTACAAGCAGATGAACTTTATCGTATTCGGAAAAATGGCAACAAGCTGAAAACTCGTACGCGCGACAATTTTGTCGAGTAAACACAATTTCGCCGAACAAAATTGCCAATTACGGCGTACACACCCGACTTCAAATAAAGAAAATATATGTTAAACTAATCATCGTGGTATGGTGACTAATGAGGGATTTTAATCACATGGTATGATTTCAGAACGATGAGTATGCGCTTCACAAAAATAAACCGGTGCGCATTCCGCGAGTACTAATGTACACGCACCTCGGATTCTGAACTGCGCATAATATCGATCACTAAATAAATATAATGAATCCCGCGGGTTATTTCTTTACCGTAGTTTTGTTTTATTCAAATAATCATATCCACATAGAACGAATGATAGCTATTATTTTGGATTTTTTATTTGGGAAAGATATTTCGCATTGTTTTAGAAAAAGTACATAGGTTGAAATGTATAATTATGTATATGATTTTCGAATAAACAGTTCAATAATTGGTGAACATCGTAAAAATGAATAGATGACTCGAAAAATATAAAAGCATGCGAGTAATTTTACTTGTAATGGAAAACAACATTTTGTAGAGTCATTGTAGAGAATTAAAGAACAATTTATCAAATCTCATTTATAAAATCAAAGTTTAATAATTTTGAACATAAAGATACGTTTTTATTAAGTATTTTCTCTAGTTTTATAGTAAAAATGATGTGTCTATAAATAAAAGTATATTAAGAAATAACTAATTTTGTTTTAACTAGATATTGGCTTCTTTCTTCAACTAAATTTGGACCCAAACAGTGGATTAGTTCCTTCCTATCTTTTCTTTGGTCCTTGTCTCTATTACGCGAAATAACAGATTGAAAATTATTGTCAGCTTCAATTTGTGATTTGATTAGACTGTTTCTGTTTTCAACATGATAAAGGTACTGATTTAAACGAGTCTTGGAAGTGTTCAATTATTCCTTATTTTATTGTCAAAATTCACATTACTTAAAAGCAGATTTTCGTTATTAACTTCTCAATTTAACACCAATTTTATATCTCGTATGTAAACTAGTATTATATACTGTAAGACATTTTATGATTATAATATAGGTGATTCTTATGCGCAGTTGTGTTTACGCCCTCAGTGTATCCATGCGCCACAGAGTGAGCTTTGTTTTACAGCAGATGCAAGTAAACACAACGACCCGACATCTGGCATATTTTTTTTACTTCCACTACACAAAGCTCCGATTTCGTTGTCAGACGATATAGGTACGGATCATGTTCAAGATTTTCTGAAGTAAAAAATTAACTTAAGAGTTCATAAACTCAAGTTTGTAGAGCTTTGTGCTTTAACTTAGAATAGAATAATTGAATTAGTGTCAACTGTCTTAACTACCTACTTAAAATAAGTTCTTTGGATCATTTTCTATCTATGGGCATTAATTAACGTGGCTACCAATCAGTTTGAATACAATTATATAATCGAGCAGAATCTTGAATAAACTAGATGCAAGATTCACACATAGTGAACATAGTGAAATCTTGTTGAACAATATAGATATATTCTCGCCAATTCATTGCCTCTAAACAAACCATACTTACATAATACTAAGTATAATACCTGCGGTTTGCATCTGTTTTCCGGCATGCTGTTGTTTTATTGCGCTCTCATATCCACTAAATACCGTAAACTTACACAAAGCAAACCACTTTGAGGCATAATCTGGTAAGATTCAAGATGTATCTGATCCACAATAGCAAAATATGTCCAATAAGATTGTCTGTGGGTTTATGTAGGTCGCCGAAGTAGAGTGAGTGTATCGTATAATATAAAGAGTGTTAGGTAGGGAGTAGGTAATAGCCTCCCACGTCACAGTTCTCATTTTCGAACGGCCCGACAGACGAGTCGAGATTGAAATTGTAATACGTACATACTGCGTCATGCACAACTGCCTCTTGACGTTCATTTCAGATTTAGTGCCTGCTTTTTGTCTACTCTTTTGTACATGCACGCTATGACAGATATTTTAATACACTCGGGGCTTTATTTAGTTAGCAGGCGTGGCTTATAGACTTGTTTACCTGACAAAATTAAGTACAAACTTCCTACCACTTGTTGCCTTTTTATAGGGTTTGTTGCTATTATTAGAAGGGTTATAATTATCGTTGATACAGTGTTCGTGCCCTGTGTGAGGGGTCCACGTCGGCGGTCATGAATGGGGCTTGTGTTTACAAACAGCGACGCCTTGCAGGCCGCGCCGCCACCGCGCCGCGCCGGTGCGGACGTAGCACACGCATAAACACTTAAAATTAAAACTGGTGCCACAACTCCCCTTTTCATGAAACGTATGTGAAGATGCCATATCCTCTTACGTGCCAGGATAGTCCTGATTTTTGTAATAACACTTATTTTACATAGGGATATGTAAGATCAGAAAGACCAAGGCCAACAACAGAAATGTAGAGACCGTCATCATAATTGATCACAATGCCCAAATTTCTAACAAAAGCCAACAATTATTTTAAGAGGCCAATGAGTTATTGATAACGATAGAGTCATTGACTCATGACAAAAACAAATTATTCTGTTATCTACGCTAGATACATAGTAGCGGTGTTACTCGGTTTTATGTAACACATAATATTATGAGCATAAAATGTAGAGTTCAATTGAAATATGAATGGGCATATCGTATTTCAAGTTTATGTATAATTTTCAGTATACAAATCAATACGACCAGTGAGATCGAAATCAAGCCACTTAATAAAATATTAAAACTGTCTGCCTTGAATCGAAATTCATCAGAGCAATTGAAGATGTGCGGCAATATCGAATCGAGAGCTACTTCAATATTCATGAATCCATGGTTACAGCGTATCTGCCGCTTGTATACAATATGTACACGGTGCGTTTCCTGTGCGCGCGTGCTAAGAAAGGTTCGCTTCCTCGTGTGGAAAGGGCGCACGTGTTCCTAAAACCCGCGTACGGTTCCACCTGCGGCCGCGCCGCTCCACGAGATTGTATACTCCACAGGGCAGAACCCGCCGCGCGCCCGAACAGATGTGTCGTGTATAGTGTACGTACATTCGGTGATCTCCGACCATGGGACCCCAGTTTGACTATTGCCTCCGTGCCACTAGTGAGTTCACACTACTTCATTTTCACACTTTGTTTGTTGTGCCAATCTTGTTCGAGATCGACGAGTTGACTGTGCCTGCTACGCTGTGTAGATATTAAACTTTTGCAATTTACCTACCTCCCGCATAAGTTGAAGAAGTTATTTTATTTTCCGATTGGAAAATCGGTCGGGAAAAAGCTCAGCTTATTTAAGAATCTTTTTTATTTATTAAGGGCAAGTTGTGTTGTGTTTATATGTATGTGTACATTTATATAGTAGTTTATGTGTAGTACGTATTTACAAACAATCTTTGTCAGTGGTTTCGTTTGTGGACGTAAAGTACATTGTCTCCTAATGAGGTATCGGTGTGTATTATTTAGTGTCGTTGATAACTGTTTGTGACAAAGTTGGTCTTGCAGCGCAATCAGTATTCTAGTACATGCGCAGTGCGATTGTAATTAACGACGCGGTCGAGTCGAAACTTCAAGTTTCAGCGACGACTTATTCTTAAAAATCCTGAAACATCGGATTTCTTGGAATGTATTTGGTGATTTCTTTCCGTTCGCGTTTTCTGAGAAATAAGATTGAATCATTAATCTAATGGCGCCTAAGACAAATCTTTTTAAACATCTGTATATTCATATGGTATCATCACGATACATATTATTGAGTGGATGACTAATTTAAAAAAAATATATTATAATGTCACTTAACAAGTAGGTACTTAGGACTCGTCTTGTTGAGAGCTTTTTTTAATTAACATAATCTGAATTTTATTTTAAGCACTAACCCAATAGTTAGACAAATAACAAGTTTTCCTTTCCCACGCTTTATCCTGTAACTATTAGTTTCACATATTTTATTCTTTTGTTACAACGCTTAACTCAAAACGCAATTAATTACTGTCAACTACGTCATTACTTGCCAATAACGCAACAATAACATTGAATACTATTGTGCCTGTTATTTAGGAGTGGGTCCGCTATTGTCACTCACTTGTTTTTACTTAGCCACATGTGCTTAGGGACATTTCTATGCCACCCTGCGGCCAGAATCTACCCAAAACTCCGCACATGCGGGCTCTACAAAAAATACAAAAACTGTGAAAGAACTTCTGTCACATCCCGCAGTAAACAGGCCGAGAATCCGGGATTTATAAATCTTCATTTGGTCTAATTTATCTCGTTTTGATATTATTTATCGTCGCTGGTGTGGTTCCGTAACAAGCAGTTCTTTTAACGCTTGCCATTTTTGTGGTTTTATAAGTATTACTTATTCAGAAAGAATACAGCTTGGATTACTTATTTAAAATGCTGTCAGATTACAAATGCTGTATGCATTCTACAAGTATTCGAAGATCGCAACAACAAACGAAGCAAGAAATACGTTTTGAAGTTATGATTTAAAAAATGATTCAATTCAAATTCATTTATTCACTCTGATTACAGAGGATCAATTATGAACGTCATTTTTTAACTTTTTACAAAACACAAATAAAAAAACTATAGCGAGAGTATTATGGGTGTATCAGCAAATTCAGCACCCAATAAGTTTAAAGAATTTTGAAAATAGTGCTTTGATCAGGATTAAATTACGTTGCTACAACGTTTAACAAATGGCCACTAACCCTTTGTTGTCTTGAGTTAGTGGGTACTACGTAGGTGCATATTGCAAGAATATATCAAAAGTTTATAAGAATTTACCTGAGAATAGTGATAACTTATCAGTGTATAACATCCTGAGCATACCGATGCCGCTATTGTTTGAATTGTCATTGACTAACATTGATTGTCCTCTAGTTATCTCACTAGTGTGTCATAAGTGTAATTATGATTAACTGATTCCAATAAATAGGTAACGTCTCCCATATTTATTTAATTCAACTTCCACCTTTAACTAGATACCTAATTGTGACCTGCATCACGTACCTATATATTTACAACATAATGTATAGGTATGCAGGATATTTCGCTAATTTTCTTTTCAGTAAACTCATTTCAGAATTAATATATTAACTTTGCAAAAAAGTTACATGTCACAACGCTACCAACCACATACCTATGTTTTAAACAGTTCTTCGTTACATAATGCCATCACAATAATATCTAAACTTAGAGTAAGCGCTATTATATAAGAAGCGCACTGGAGCGGGTGTTAAATGTCTAAAGGACATTTACGGCTGCTGCAATACAAATTACTCGACGTTTATATCCACACACCTACGTGCACTCATAAGGACTATGCATGCACAATATCACCTACTACTACGAACTCGATCTAACACATTCCCTCCTAAGTAGGTATAATGTCAGCTAGTCAAATCGTTTATCATTGCACTACTGAGACATCTAGATAGGGTAGACAATGGGCGAAAATTGCCTTCAATTCGCATTTTCCGGCTTTCAAAAGTAGGTTGCTACACTCGGCCCGCACTGGACGTAATGGAGAGCCGTTAGTTCATTGGGGTTATTGAATAATTCCCGTGTGGCGCAGTCGTATAGCACTGGCCAGCGTACGACGTCGCAACCTCTCCATGATACTCGGCATCGGTACATATCGCACACTTTATCATTGTTGTCAATGCTTATTTTGTAACAGAAATGTAAATTATTTGTCTTTGTTTACAGATAACCCGTCATATTTCGCGTTGCCCAACAGCGATGTGACCGACAGCGCTGAGCCACAAGGTCCAGCGGAGCCATGTTCCCGGTCAGCGCCAGGCCGCGTCTGGCCAGACGCCGGACGGTCTTTCGGCTCGCCACGACGACGGGAACCAGAAAGCCCCAGAAGAAAAGAGTTCAGGGCGTTGTTAAGATCTCTATCAGCCAGGGAACCGGAACAGGCAGAAGCATTTTTAAAAGGACAGCCGAGACCCGGGGACTGCGCTCCTGGCGACATGAGACACACGTTTACTGCTCCACGTATCAAGTAAGTCTTCATATTTAAAAAGAAATTAAAAAGACAAAATACACGTAATATTTTGCTATCGTACTTAAAGTGTTTTTAATTTTCTACAGGAAGGGCAAGATAAGCACAACAGTGGTAACATCAGATGGTCCTCAGGAGCGCGAGGAAGTGTTCTATACGATCCCCCTGCAAGGCAGACGGAGGCACTCCGTAGGCGGTTACCTGGCGACAGGTGCCGCCGGTGCCGGTGAAGTCACAACTGTGCCCAGCGAAGTGCCCAGGATGCCCCCACCGAGATTCAACCAGAAAGAAGAAGACTCTATCAAGAGACGACGACCAAAAAACTTTTCCTTTAAAGGTAAGTTACTCTAGTTACGTCACACTAAAATGAGATACTTACATTCTATCGACCCAGTACATCGTAAATATCCGAGAAAGTGACTCTATCTCCTCGGCATGATTTATCTCAACAAAGTGTGATTTATTTGGACCGCATATATTTACTTAGGCTGTTTGCAATCTATCAAACATCTGATAGATTTTACTTAAGATTGCTTCAATGTTGTGTAAACTGTTATCGAATGATATTTGCGAGTATTTATTTACTCATAGTTGACACTCATAGATACTTAGTAGAGGGAGGCGAGTAGAGATGTCGCAACTAAGCTCTGTTGACGTCGTTAGTTTAATTACCTTCTGCTCCGGCACTGAATGAGAAGTGTATGCAAATAATATGTTAAAGCAGATTAGTTCCTTAAGCTAATATAGTCATATGAGTAGGTATTTCAGTTCTGTCCACTTTAATGCGATGAAGATAATTAAATACTTTAACGTAGTAATGAATATAAGTTTAAACATTACTTTAATTAGATGTACTTTATCACCCTGCCCTGTTCGTAATAAGAATACCTACATGTCTATAACAGTATAAAATTAGAATCTATTATTAAATCAAAACACGCCAATCGTAATTAGGTACATGGACCTAAATTCAGAATATAATAAGCATAATATCACATATTAAAATTATGACATAGAGTTAAGTTCTGTTAACAATCTTAAAGGAAGCTCGAGCAGTAAATTCTATTATTAGATAATAATGATGAGGTATATGGAAGTGAATAATAATGATAAATGATCGTAAACAAGTCAATCGAAAGCTGGAGCCGATCGGGAGAACGTTGCACCCGAGTCGACCTTCGACCCTCCAGATACCACTGCAGCACGATACAACGGCGTCTCCGAAATGTCCAATAACTTGAGCGGTACTTTTGATATCTAACTTGCCCTTTACTACCAACTATCTACAACAAAGATGCAATGCACTAAAATTACTTTATCGACGCAATAAAAAAATCAAGCGCGATAAAGATGTTAGTTCGTCACTCATCTTCCCTATCGGAGCGTCAACTTATCAGTTTTCAGGAACCGTAATTGCCCTCCGATTAGGCGTATCTGCGAAACGCGAATAGAATATAATATAAACGTGTTAAGTGTTTACCGTGTCGTATTTGGTCGTCGATAACGCCAGGGGAATATTGACACATGGGCCCAAATTTGTTTGGCAAGATTAGGCGTGAGGGTTGCGAGTTGCGATTATCGTAGTGGCGACGATAGAGCTTTTAGTATGCGAAGTGCGTGCGCTCACGCCGCCGACCGACGCCAGCGCGCGCAGTCGCCGCCGCCGCCGCCGGCCGCGCGCCACATGATCGCGAACCGACACTTCTCCCTGTCACACTTCTGAAGGCTCTTGTTTAATTTCGTGCGCTTTCTAGTGCTCGCCTGCAGTTCAGTGCAATGACAGGCGCTTAACTTGAAACTGTCAGGACTAACGATTTCTCTTACTCGCGTCCACATGGAAGATAAACCGATAGAAACAATGGCTGATACGAGTGAGTTTGTTTTTATTTTTAATTTTATTTATTGGTGATATTAGTTTAGTTTAACCTTGGAACGGTTGACGTTTGTCAATTTTTGTGGCGGTTAATTTTAAATTGATTGGTTATTATCATTGGCGAATTTAATAGTATCTACCTATTTATGTTTATGGAAACTGGTGTTAAGTGAATTAGTTTGGTGCGACAATTAACAAAGCAATTGTCATGTATCCGAAACATAACCAAGTAGGTACGCCTCAATCAATACGTGATACGTCGTAAGCGGATTAATTAACTATTCGTAAGCTCCTTGATTTAATATACTTACGTAGGTCCTACTACCTACATATGAAGGTTATCGATTATTGGTTTTAATTGTCTGTGAGTAATTAAGCGAAGTTTAGGTACATTGTATAGTACCTATTAATATTAGTCGGTTAACTCTTAGATATTACAATTACTTTTATATTACTGCCGCCTACAGGGCAAGCTTAACTTTTCATTTCCACAATCCTTAATATTACGTCGCTCTACTTTCTGCGAAAAGAAAATCTCTAACACCTTTGTGGTGTAGAAAATTATTACTTTGTTACTTTTGAATTACGACAGGATTTAGATTGCTTTTATAATTTATTTTATATTATACAAGTGGACATTATATTAGTCATACAATGACGTCCGTAGCATGGCAACATGCACAGGTTCGTTAATACGCCTAGATAATAAGCCATTGTCTTCGCTAAAGACGGCTTCAGCGGCCTTCACTTTACTGAACTCAACAACGTCACACTTTGTAATTCGAAAATGTCCAGCTCCATCCAAAATCAATGCCAAAGAAACACCGTACAACATTACCAAATCAGATTCACCGTTGCTATGCTAAGGTTTACACGACTCTGAGCTTTAAGACTAAAGAGTTACGGAAGGAACGCATCTACCAACGTGTATCCGAAGTGGTCGGTCGGTGCACATTAAATATGCAGGGTGGCATGTATGGCTGAATAAACATAGTTTAATTTACATGCATCGAAGCAACTCCCGTAATGTACTCGCATTGGGAATGTAAATGCGTAAACGTCTTGTATAACTTGTCTATACCGTCGGCACAGGATCGCTCCCACAGATTGTGTTTAACTGATGAACGGGCGACAAACAATTGATTTAATACAAAGGTATAAACCTGACTGTTTACGCAGTTTTACATTCTTTACAATAGGAAACATCTTAATAAGCAGCTTTTAAGTTTAATACTTCGAAGGGACTTGGGGATACGAAAGCTTTCCTTACCATTGTTTTAAAAAGTTACTTTAAAATATTTTATCACGGAATCAATATAGCCAACTGTGCTATGAGATTCTGTATCAGTATTTGAGATTCGTGTAGTGTCACTTTGTTATCGATACTATTGTGTTTAGTACATGGTAGTTCTTTTGTGTTACAAGCTGTTGTCGTGTTATCAGCGAGCGTATTGAATTATAACTTTGTTTGTGACGTCCATCGTCGTCGCGTGTCACGCAGGAGACGAGACCGACTCTTATCATTGACCGCACACAAGGCTGTAATTAGTTAATACTTGGAAATTACCTAATTGTACATTATAGTTTAGAACGAACTTTGACGAAATGGTCTAAATTCAAAAACTGCTATCGACTAAAGCTGCGATAAAAATTAGGAATTTGTTTTGCCAGTCTATGCTACCCTTGACAAGAATAAGACTCTTGATATCACGTAAAATTAAAAGTAAGTACCTATATTATTCCCGTAAAATTTTACGATCATTAAAAAGGACCTAAATGAAGTGCTACTTGTAATTTTTTTAATAAGCGAGTACTTATTAAAAGGCGACACGTGTCTTTGAATGGTCAGTAGACTCAAAGCAAGCTTAATGATAGTAAGAAACGGTGAGTCAACAATATAAATTGTTATTATAAAATGTGTCTTACAATTAAACCAGAATAGTCAGTCAGTTTGTTAAAAAGAACGTTTATTTTGATATAATGAATCACTCGCTGTCTGCTGCTCACCAACGTGTGGGTACTCTACTTATTTGTTAGTTAACATGTTTAATATTAGCCCCTTTTTTGGCAAACAATAATATCCTGTAATATCTAGGTTATAATAAACATCTCGATAGAATATTAATACTGATCGGTAAGATAAACACCAAATAACTTTGTTTAGGATGAATGAAATAATTTGTTACTCACACGTTTCCAGAGAACAACACCTACTAATGCGCTCCGTTACAACATGTTGCATGTTTTTATTCCTTAAAATATGATCTCATACTGTTTGTAGGACTGGAAATCTTTACGTTTCCCTGCAATTCTTGGAAATGTCTTCTAACGAAATGAATAGGCAACGTCGCCCACGTCCATTCTCAGTGGTCATAATGAGTGCCCTATTTACTAACAATGTACGAGGACAGATGAGTACAACAATATCATCGTAATACGCATCTTACTTGAGTATATTTTTGTATTAAGAACGAAATGGATTAGCCATTTCGACAAATGTATAAATCTCGTGCGCACATTTATGTGAGTAATTACGGTCAGTAATTACATTTTAACGTTTCTCAACGACGAATGATATCTTCTCTTCCTTACAAATCGTGCAAAACCTTGCCCAAGTTAAGGAAAACATCACATCAAAAAGCTACCTGTCGGTCTGGGAGCCGTTATATGAAGCTACAATATTTCACCCGACACATCAAAGACGTCCGCGGCGGCCATTGAACTGAAAACTGAAAGCGGTGGAACAGTGAGCACAGCCGACTGTGCCCCAAATGATACAATATGTACCTGTTTTGTTCCACTTTAAAACTTGCGTAAACTCCATTCTGAAGTGATAAAAATAGGGTTTTAAGTGTAACCTGACGGAAGACACGCTGAAAGGATTCAGTACAATCCAAGAGCTTATGCCTACTTGAGCGAACTCAGAGATTTATTTTAAAAGCAATGAAGTACCTTCCCTCTACGAGATACGCAGAAGGGAATTACTTGCCTAGTAGATGCTTTCAGTACTTAGCTATTAATAATTTTGTTTCAACATAGGTTCTTATCAATTAAAGAAGTCAAAGGGAAAATGCAGTTCTAATTTAAAACTTGAAGTGTTTCCGTTCTACTTGAGCAGAAAATAGTCGCATAGCAACACATAACTGCATATCGCGGGAGTCATATTCAGCCCTCGCGTTCTGTTACCCGCTGCATTTAATCGGCTATAGTTATTCCGGGCGACGCTGATAGACGTTTGTCTATTTAGGAAACGGATATTACATTTAGTCGGGTCTTCATTTGGCGGCAGAGGTGGGTAAGTATAAACCCGTACGAGTTTCCGGCGCGCGCGCGGTGCATAGCATATTTTGTAAGCAGCCGATGCGTATGCGTGCCACTGGATGCAATAAAATTTTTAACAGCGAACGTATGTTTTCATTCATGCGAGCTAAGAAAGGAATAAATGTGTTTTTAGGACAGCATTCAATGGTTTAACGCTTTTAAAGCTAACTAGCCTATATTGCGTAACGTGTAATTTACAAGTATTTATGTTTCCCGGTAATTGTTGCACGACGTTTCAGGCCAGATCGATACAGCTCTCCATAAATATTCTATAATCAGCTTTCTGTTCTAAGTTTATCGAAGTTTAAATGCATTACACTCATTAATCAATATCGGTTGATTGATCTCAAGTGTCTTCACAATTAAACTAAGGGCGTACACTCGACGTTAATTAAAATTACATGCACGATTTGAATGCTCTTATACATTGTGTTTGTTTTTCTTAGGATTTTTATATAATGTATGACTAATGCTCATGATGAGACATTATTAAAAAAATGCCTAATTCGTGAGTAAGCTTCTTTATATGGAATTAAATTTACGAACATGTGTGGAGAGGTTTATGTAGCGTCTGAGCGCGAGCTGTGAACTTCGATCCAGCCAATGACCCCCATCCGATATCAAGTGAACGACATCGTTCATGCCTTGATTATCCCTTGACAACACTTCCTTTCAATGTGAGGTATTATATTTGAACTCGCTACGGAGACTTATTGATGTCCACGACGGGACAGCTACTATATCCTCATCCTCATTTATTGTTGCATTAAGCATATTTTGACACACGTATTGTGTTGTATGACAGACGACCACATCACCAATATAAGAAATATACAAAGGAAGTAATAGATAACATAGATATCTGACTATCTATGTTAATAGATATTAAATAGACAAATTGGTTTAATCAATCAAGTCGTTGATTAGATTACTAACTTGTAACTGATTAATGATAAATTCACCAGGCAATACTAAGTTTGAGCTCAGTGGCCAGTAGTAATAATAATTCTCTTTGTTTCAGAAATGGAAGATATTGCAATATTGTGGAGCTCCGGCTCCCCGGAGAGTGCGCTGTGGTCTGACTACTTGGTTGCTAGCTTTGATAAGATTATGTCCCAGAGAGCCAGACATCACTATAGGTACTTACATGTCTACGATATTAATATTTCATTGACGCACTCTCCCTCTCAGATAACTGTATTATTATTTTGCAGTTGTCGAGTGCTCTATGATTTATGTTTAAAGCTTACGTTCAAAGTTTCTGATATTCATAAACAGCATTTGATTTCATACAAAATAATTTAGCGGGTCTTAATCGCGTTAACTTAACTTATTTAGCATTCGACTAGCATTTGATTTGTATGAAAGTAAAATACAAAATTATATTATTATTTCAGAGTAACACCAATAGTCGCAGAAGAACTTCTGGCCTCAGACTCACAGGAGAAATTAGACAAATTGGCAAAAGCACAGTTACAAATAGTGATACTTTGCCCAACCCTTGCAGCTAAGATGACAGACTTAAAAAGAGACGTGAATTGCGAAAATCTATTCAAAGTCGACAAAGTTTTGGTCATGTTGCTAGGTGTCGAGAAGAATCAAGTTATCGCAAGTAATTCGGAAGGTACCTACTATCATCACGTATTATATCTAATAGAAATATCAGAATATAAACTTCTAGAGCTTTGTTTTAATACAATAGAAAGACTTTTTTAACATTATATTTATCTTTGTTTCCTATGATTACCAGACTACCCAACAATAGACCAGTGGCAGATGATGTGTGTGCGGGAAAAGGACACATCTTTTGTGGACACATTTCTCACAGCTGCCGTTGGGATTCTTCGAACAAAAGACTGCAAAGACACGGCTACCGATAGAACCAGCTTTTCTATCGTACCAAAGAAAGTTAAAATCGTAAGTAGAGCTATAAAAATGTACTATGCCTAGTACATTCAAGAGAAAATTATGTATATCCGTACATAATCAAAAATTCCTGTAAATAATCCTTACTAAGTTTTTGCCGAAATAAGTGCGCCTCCTAAATTCTTTGACACATACCAGCAATACAGTTAGATTGCCTACGCAGAAATAAAGGGTACTTTCATTAAATGATGTAACAATTACAACTGGAAGGCAAACAAACTTCACCCTTACTACAACAAACTAGAATACAAATTCGCGAATAAGTATTTGTATGTCGCAATGTGAACGTCTGTTTTCCTAAACGAATCGTGAGTTCATTAATGTGTTTCTACGCAGGGACAAAGTCGAGTGATAGCGCTCCTCAACGACCCCATTAGGGACGAAGACAGCATTAAGATAATGGTCGACAAGAAGGGCGAGGTCATTCATATAAACAGCTTCAAAAAGAGGAATCCTTACACCTTGCAATTTGATATACCCGGTAAGAATTCTTGTGCTCGTATTTCTTTCCTTTGAAATAAATTTCATTTCGAACTTAGCTTTCCTCAGGTTTCACTGAATGTTTAGTGAATTCGTCGAGTTTTTATTTGATATCAACACTAAAGTTCCTCGCTCGTAGGTACTTGGAATGTTTGAAGTTCTACAAAGCGTAATATGAAATCTAAAATATTCTTGTATCACACAAGAATATTAGTTTTACAGCAGATTAGATGGTTATTAAATCTGTTTATTTTTGCAGAGTCCTGCCTTGAAGTGTCTATGCTTGTTTGGGTGCGTGTCAGCAAGAACGGACAGTCGCTAGGACGAAGGCAAATCAAATGCGAAAGTCGTCTACGTGAACTTGATCAATTGTTAAGAGCTTCAGATCACCCATTAGAATTCATGTGTCAAGTAGGTACCCATAGCCCCCTCTTTGCTTTTGTAATATTTACAATTTACTTATCTGTGAGTTTGAACTAATAGGCATTTACTTTTTATTTTAGACTTTGGGCTTCAAGACTACCAGTAAGGAGCAACTAGACAGTTGGATGCTAAACGCTTTCCAGAAAAATATTCCACCACACTTCAACCTACTAGCTTCCACTGAACAATTTAATCCGAAAGCTGATATGTCGAGTAAGTAAATATCCGCATTAGTGACTGGAAACAGGAAGAAGTACTTAAGCTAAAGTGTTAGTAATTAATGCATTTATATTGTTTAGGCGGAGAAGAGTATCCAACGTTGTTGCACTGGGCGGCGCGTTTTGGTTTGGAGCGACTGTGTTGGCAGTTGTTGGAATGTCCTGGAGGTGGCGCTGCGGTGGCTCTACGTAACGTGAGACAAAAGACGCCGGCAGACCTCGCCCGGGACCACAAGCATTATGCCCTCGCAGACGTACTAGCTGATCATCTTGTAAGTATTTAAATACCGCGAACAATTCAACAGAATAAAAGTATAAAGGTTTTTATACTGTAGGTATTTATTCCTACTTATTTTTTGTCCTCAGAAAATAAACGAGTTCTCCAACATGTACTATTATCTCAAAAATATGTCAGATAACGACAAAGAAGAAAGCCAAGACGATGGCAAACACGATGAGCTACGAATTATAGAAACATGTGACACTGTTGATTCACCCACACGCGAACATCGGACTGTTGGTGAATCCACCGATCCATTCAGCGAGGCTTGCACGCAAAACTTAGAGAAGAACACCGACACACTCGAAAAGAAACAACGACCAAATCTAAAACTTCCAAAGATTAAGGAACAGTTCTATCAGAACGAATTCCCACTTCATGACAACACAGCCGATAGAATTCAACAAGCATTAGAACACGATTACTTAGTCCAACCATCCAACATCAAAGTAGAAAGCCCTAAATTCAGACCCAACAACTTGTACGCAAACAGCTCCCGTCTCATGCCTCAACAATCTGATATTTTCTTGTACTCGCCCACCGAAGAATCAAAGACTTTTACTATTGACACTCCTACTAGTGATATAAGCCAAATAAACCTCAGTACCAAAGATATCCGTAGTAGTGGTAGTGTTAAATCTGGAAAGGAGAACTGTCCTTTGACCGGCCAAGAGGAGTTAGCTGAAATAATAAACGACTTCAAAAATAACGTTTTCACAATATCTGAAGTAGAAAAATTAGTCATGGAATGGAAAAACAGAAATGAGACTCAACAATCGCTAAAAGAAAAGCAGGAACAATTAAATAAAATGAGGGAGGAATATGATAGAATACAACAGAAAATTAAGGACAATATGAAGAGACCCACACCATTTGAAAGGGTTAAGAAAATGTTCTCGAAAAGCAAAAATAAACGTAAGTTTGTGGCGCATACTCTCGACCATATAATTTATTCAATTCGGGTATTTTATTTACCTAGTACTAAATCTCTAATAATTTGTTTGTTTTGCAGATCATCATCATAATGATAACAATAACGGCACCATCGAAAAAAGAAACGGTAACACAAGGCCGAACAGCAGCCTCAGTGAAAGTAAGTGAAGCAAATATTTCTATAACACTAAATGGTTTTTTTAGATTATGGTTTCTACTATTAAATTAAAGATATCTTTTGAAAAAGTTACGATAGATGTGTGTGAACTTCGAGCTTTACCCAATTAAGATCATTTTAACTCAAAAATAGCGACTGTAGTGTAGATCTTAAAACAATAAAGTAAATGCAAACTAAGTGCGAAATAAAACTGGAAATCTTTTTCAGGCTCATCTTCATCGGGACGGCTAAGTACAGTCAGCGGCGGCAGTGTAGCTGAAACCAACAGCGTCCAGTCGGAAAACGATGACAAAGCGAGGTCGATTGTAAGTATACTTCTTACACATTTCATTAGTTACCTAAGTACATGATTATCAACCCACGGAACTTGATTCCTGATTAGCCATATCTATCTACTAAATCAGCACAAATATAAGTATAATGCTCAGTACTGACACACTGTTTTACTCGATCGTTTTACTCGAAAACGTAATAATCAACGTGTGGAGTGCAAAACTCACAGCTCGATGACATCAAATTCATCGAATTTTACTCTAAGCGAGCCTTCGAGTTTGGCTCGATCGAGTTAAACTGTATGTGAGTACGGAGCTTTATGTCTTAAGCTCAGTACTCACACACAGTTATACTCGATAGTTTTACTCGATAGCGAGTAAGAATCAAAAAAATTATTCAGCTATGCTCGGAGTTTCTCTGAAGGATCGAATTCGTAAATTTCGGGTCCTTATTGGCTCATCTAAAGTTCTTTACCCGAAATTGTACTTCCTAACGATTTGTAATCCGAATGATCACTCTTGCTAAAATTTTTCATCCTAAAGTTTTCATTCATACTATTTGTAGTGCAACTGGCGATGTTAATAACACTCATGTTTCCGAAAATTGTAATTAATAATATCATTAATTTAAATATATTTAAACTCCCAAGTTTTTTATCAAAACGCTTTTATGCCTAAACATAATTACCATAATATTTTCACTCATAGTCAGAAAGAAACATTTAACAAGTGTAATAAAAAATATATGACACTTTTACCAAGACACTTTTAGCCTTATATTTAGGTGTTTTATACGATAGAATCGAGAAAATAAACGATTTGCAAAAATAACACGTTTTTGGCTAATTTTTTTTTTCTAAGTCCTCGCGCCGCGCGCCGTAGCGCCCGCAAGGCTACACTCCAACCGAAATTCATAAAACACGACTCATTTACGGTTATGTTTATAGCCTGGGAGTATGTACCGCAGTTTTAACTGTACCTAAACCAATAACTATAGGACCGATTCGGTTCTGGCACTTCGCCGGCCGCTGACGCGGCACGCTCGCTTCGCTCGCTCGGCTCGTGCGTTGTGGTCACAGATCTAACCTAACCTAAACCAACAATTTATTAATAGGACCGATTCGTTTCTGGAACTTGACCATTGTACTATTGTGTATTTGTACCATGGTACTATTATTCTTATATGTTATACATGTTATATGAAAATAAAGTTACGCAAAATTAATGTATATACTACTGATTATAATGAATAAAAAGAAATCTAAACAAAAAAATATATGACTTTGAATAATAGTGTAAAAGATGGTTAGGTATGTTGAGAAAATATAGGAAAACAAATAAAAGTATAATAGATGTTTATTGCTACTGACATTATGAAGTTGAATACTTCGGAATTATGAACATTAGAGACAGAGTAGTTAGGAATTGTGATTGTTAGGATGAAAAATGTTAGGAAGAATATTTTCGGATTTCTAATTATCGGAGTTGAAAATTTAGGTGAACTTTGGCGCACCCGTAAATTTCGTAATGAAGTGATCCGACAGAGAACAAGGTAATCGACATAGCTCAGAAAATTAGCACGTTCAAGTGGCAGTGGGCTGGTCACATCTGTCGCAGAACCGATAACCGATGGAGTAGTCGTGTTCTAGAGTGGAGATCGCGCCTTGGCAAACGTAAGTGTAGGCCGCCCTCCGGCTAGGTGTAGTGACGATATAGGTACGCAAAGTGGCTGGCAGCGGCTGGACACGAAGAGCCGAAAATCGGGCTCAGTGGCGTGCTATTGAAGAAGTCTATATCCAGCAGTGGACTACGGCAGGCTGTAGCTGATGGTGATGATGAGTAAGAATCAACGTGTGGACTGCAAAACTCACACATCGATGACATCAAATACCTACACTGTAATTTTACTATAAGCGAGCCTTCGAATTTGATTCGATCGAGTAAAGAGATCGAGTCGAGAGAGTAAAATGTTTTCGCTTATCAATAAACAATTTAAATTGTCAGATATC
This sequence comes from Euclidia mi, assembly GCA_944739405.2. NCBI lineage: Eukaryota > Metazoa > Arthropoda > Insecta > Lepidoptera > Erebidae > Euclidia > Euclidia mi. The sequence goes on along the minus strand of OX123183.2, from coordinate 92,532,772 downwards.
GTCGAGCACACTGACTATGCACTCGGCGTGTGACGGCGAGAACCGAATGGATGATTACTTGATTCCGCCGCCGCCTCGTCCGCTCAACGGCGGATGCCCACAATTTACTACTTTTGGACACCCTAAGAACGACCACAGGTAAACAATCAATAGTAATCTAGCAGTAAGGTCTTATGAAATGTTTTGACTAAGGCGGATCCAAAGAGCAGGGGTTAATAGCATCTGTGATCTGAGTCCACTTAGATACAACAAATGAATTACCTAAAGCTTTCTCTTGATACAACCGACCCTAACCGAGGTCAGTTCAAGAAATCAATAGCGGTGGATCCGGCATTTTGTTTTGGAGGGAATGATTTTGGTTTTATTTAACCTACTGAAGAAAGGTTTTATCCAGGGAAACTCTAAAAATAATTTGCCTTTGCCGGAAAACAGATACTATTAGGGGGAACTTGAATCTCTAGCATAATCAAAATAAGTACGCCTTCAACCAGAACTCTGGCTCCGCCGCTCATGTCTGGTTACGTGGACATTTATCATGATTCAACTCATGCTAGCCATCCTAAGCAGTATTCTGTCAACGACATTGTAGGGAATTTGTCCCACAAGTCGGCTGACCATCAGCAGCATAATAACATGGATGGCTGGATGGCCTGACTATAAGATAGACTTGAAAATCTTCCCGTGAGAGGCGAGCTTAGTCACGGATTCTCGTATAGTCAATGAGTAATAAATTCCCAGGAACCAACACATGGCAACGATAGTGGAGCGCGAAACATCAGCCTCTCGCGAGACACTGGACAGCGAGGGTGACGCACACAACGGTACGCACCTGCGGCTGAACTTCGGGCCGCGGGACCGCGCCAGCGCCGCGACGACCCGCTGCGACGACCGGGACGCCACCGCGCACATGTACATGAACATCTCCGCCACGCACACATAAATCATTCTAAGGCCGCCCTCACATTGGCGTCAGCGTCAACGCAACGGCACCTCGGCGTAGACGCCGCGTCTACGTCGCGTAAGCAGAGCGTTCTTTGAGAACGCTTTCGTCTTTTGAAGAATGCTCGGCTGACGCGACTTAGACGCGGCGTCGAGGCTGACGCCCAATGTGAGGGCGGCCCAATACACCTAAACAATAATCTTAGTTTATTCTTATGATTTATCATAAAATATGACTAGACTTTACTTTGAATGCACGGATGGCGTAGTGTTTTAAGCGGCTGTTCGTGCGTCGTGGGATCGTTTCCCACACGAGACCGCGCTTTGTGTGATCCACAAATTGTGGTTTCGAGTCTGAGTGTCCTTTGTGACCGTTAATTTAATGTTTGTGAGGTGCCCCGCGATAAATGCTGTGCATTTATTCCTAGTGCGAGAGTTGTATTATTAAAGAAAGTAAAGTTCTTAACTATCATCTCATCTTTCTTTACGTGTTCAAAGAAACTCACGCACAGGCATACCTAAGTGTGTCGAGGAAGCGCACAATAACAACGTGAAATGTTGACATTCAGAAATAGACGTGACTATTTTCTCGTGGGTTATGCGTCAAACACGTATAATTTTTTTAATGTAGTGACCGTGCCAAATAATAGAATTTTAGAATCGTATCACATAAAGTGCTAAACGGAATCATAAATCGTATCATAATGTTAGATACGTTTCTTCAAATGTGACTCCTAAAAGTAAATTTCTAAACATAGAATCATTTTCCATTAAAATTTATGAAGACTGAAAAGATGCATGTAAATATTGTATATAACATTCTAATCATTTAAACATAACGTATTTATTTATTGTCGTTGACGACCTTTAAGCGGATACGTAATATTTAAAATAGTACAAATATATACTTGTTAGCATAATTTGTCAAAATTAAGTTATTGTTATAAGCATTTACAATAATATAGAATAAATAAACTAGTGAATATTTCTTGCAAACGATCTGCTTTTATCCATATTTTTTATTAATACTTTTGTATTAAATCATCCCAAGATGCATTTATTGAATCTATGTATACTGTGTACTGTGGAAATATATTCAAAATGCTATATTTTATGTCTTTATTTTGTCTTTACATTCCTTTTAAATTACCGTACCTACCTGAGTCATATATTTTTTTTGTTATTAACATACCCATTTAAATCCCAAGCACTCCATAGGCAAATCAATCTTCGACGAACAGTCATTTTTACTGTATTTAGAAGTAGGAAAAAAATACCGGCTACAATCAGCTACATAAGTCCCTATACAATTCCGCGATTTTGGATGGTTATATCGTGCCACATAATTATTATCCTCAATATCTAGTAGTATTTGGAAACAAAGAAAATTTACCTTAATCCTGATTCAGAAATAAAGAATAATAATTGAAGTATTTTAATTCATAAAAGTCTTAGCAAAGATTTTGAGGTGTGTAGCGTCTTTTGTAGTTGACTGTACGCCTACTTAATACCAATCTAATATACGTTAAAGCAATAAGTACATAAATATATTTGTAGCAATACAATCCGTGAGTCAGCTATGTTATATTATATTGTTTATAGTATATAACTGAGCTGACTCACGTCAACTCACGTGAAGAAATTTGGGATAGCCCGAGTGGTTGCCAACCGAATGTCACTTTCGCTCATCAATATGTGTGAAAGAGTTTGTTGGCACGCCGTCAATAGCAATTATAGCACTTTATTCTTTGACAACTATCACTATCAATACAATACGTAATTTGGTCACGTTAACCCATTACATATATTTACCGTAATAGCTTCGGGAACTCGTAACAAGTGCCTTACATACACCATTAGTTAAATATGCCTATGGGATAGGCAAACAACATACCATGACACACACGGTGTTCTCTGTTCAGAATGTCAATCAATCCAAATTGGGTTTATGTAATTTCGTATGGATTTTCAAAGTTGCTGTGACATGGTGATGGATCAAGATCGGTGTCATCGCTATCAACACAGGTGTTCGTTTTTATGTTAATCGATCGATAGCAACTACTTAGTAATTATTATAATAATAATAAATGATTTATTGTATAAAATTTTAACCTAGTTACATTTCTCTATACAGATTAAAACTTTTTAACAATTGGCTAAGGTTTAAGACTAGTGCAACAGGGCTTAAACTAGGTAAATTTCTGTATTATAAGCCCAGTTACTTCCAGCACCCATGATCGAATTGCCATAATTTAATGAAATATAATAAGAATGTAAACAGCAGAATTGTTACAAATATATATATAAAAAAAAAACAATGCATGCAAATAAGTGTACACATAGCTTCCTTGGTTTATACTTGGTTAATGTTTTGTACCTATCTAGTGTTTATGCGTGTGTGGTGAGAACATGAATCAATCACGATATAGTACGCATAAATTGTTCTGTTTCATCGTAGGTCCATTCACAAATTAGTTTCACAATGTTATCTTTTAGGTTTTTAATTGTGAGGTTTCGAGTATCAATATGTTTATTGAATTTATTGTAGATAAAAGATTTCAAAAATGTGGAAAAACGTTTTACAAATGAAGTACTTGCTTTATACGGAGGGAGTTTAAAGGCCCTTTTTTTACTCTGCGTTTTATAGTTAGGGTTATTTAGTGCTTCCATGTGAGCTAAAAGTGAAATTTTTAATATGTACAATCTCCTCACACTTAAAACTTCCGTCTCTTTAAAACCAAGAGTTGTCGGGAAGCGGATAGATTGTTTTAACATCGTTTTTAAAACGGCCCTTTGTGCTATTTCTAAGGGAAGTAGATGAACAGAAGCAATGCCACCCCAAGCTGAAATGCAATAAGTTAAAACAGATTGACATAATGATTGATACACAGTTCTTAAAAGTGGAAGTGATGCAATTTCTCTTAGATTTTTCATTGCGTAAATATTTTTTCTGACCCTGGCCGACGTTACAGAAATATGCTCAGCAAAATTCAATTTGTCATCTATCACGACGCCTAGATATTTTGTGGATTGAACTTTACGCAATTGCACACAGTTGCATTTGTCACGATCTGCAGGTGTTACACAAGAATGAGTCCTCAGTTTGAAATTGGTTGGTGGGGCCGATGCTGTGGTTTTGTGAAAGCAGAGATAGTTCGTCTTGGCTGTATTTAGAGATAGCAAGTTGTCGTTGAGCCAACGTGTCACACGTTCTAGGCCTGCCTCAACTGTATGGCTCAATGCTTTCCATGTGCAGTCGTGAAATATTAAGACCGTATCATCTGCGTAATTACTGATATGTGCATTTTGCAGTTTCATAGATGGCAGGTCGTTAAGATAGATAAGAAAAAGCGTGGGCCCAAGCACGCTACCTTGAGGCACATCAAAATCTATATCAAGAGGCTCACTGACGACAGAATTCACCTTCATACACTGTTTTCGACCTGTAAGGTAGCTGCGAAACCAGTCTACTCTTCTTACCCCAATGCATTCTAATTTTCTCAGCAAGATTTCCAGTGAGACGGTGTCGAACGCGCGCGCCAAATCAAGAAAGACGCCCACGCAGGTTCATCCGCTGTCTAAGTACTCAGCAATGGTTTCAGTCAAGAGTAAAACTGCATCCTCCGTTGACCTACCTTGTCTGAAACCAAATTGCTGTTGTGATAGTAAACGATGGGTATCTAAAAACGAGACAAGTTGTTTATTAACAATCCTTTCTAAAATTTTAGAGAAGGTACTAAGTAATGAGATCGGCCTATAGTGGCTTGGAGTATCTATAGCTCCTCCATTATCGATTGGAGTAACAGCAGCTATTTTCCAACATTCTGGAAAAGAACCTTCGGCCAGACTGAGATGAAAAATATGCGTTAAGGGCCCAATAATATAATTATGATCTTATATCCTTCACCAGACTGTTCGAAATCCAGGCCAGATGCCATGCTGTTTTTCAGAAGAAGGATTAAAGACTCCATTTATTCTTCGCTAGTCGGGTGTAGAAAAATAGAATGCAATGGCGATGAGGGGACTGTCACTTTGGAAGCTAAAGAACGTTGCGTTTCCTTGTGTTTGATAAGTATATCATTAGCAAGTTGTTGCCCAATTGTGGCGAAATAGTCATTACAGTAATTCAGCGAGACTATTGGGTTGTCCTTAATTCTGCACAAAATCTCTGAGGTGTTTTTATTAGCAAGTGGTGTGTGAGTTATCCTTTTTATAGCCGTCCATAGCTTTTTGGGGTTATTTTTGCTGTTATTGATTTGGGATGTATCGTATTGCAGTTTTAATTTACGAAGTAAGTTGCGGAAAAAAATTCGGTAACGCTTATATATAATGTTTTTTGTAGTGTCTTCCGGATGTTTGCGCGCGTCAAGATGCAGTTTGTCTCTATGACTTGAACATCTGAGAAGACCAGGAGTCATCCAGGGTTCGATAATAAATTTTTTGCGACCAACCTTAACTGAGTGAGAGTGGATATTTATTACTGATGTGAGCTTGGATGTAAAAATAGTAGCAGCTTTAGTTGGACAAGTTTCTTTGAAAACCTCAAGCCACTGTTCCTTAGCTAATTCTGCGTTAATAGTACCAAGGTCGGGTTTTTGGACTGTTTTTGTTACTTTTTTGTCTAAAAGGACTTTTAGTGCGTATACCAGCCATTACCAAATCGTGATCTGTTACTGAAGAGTTGCAAACAACGGACTCGATTTTGTACTTAGTGGATATAAAGATGTGATCTAGGCACGCTGAATTGCGGGTTGGCTTATCTATAACCGGTAGAGTATTATTATCAGATAATTTACAATAATCGGTTAGTATTTGTTTACATGGTAATTTTTATAGATCTATGGTTAACTACCTACTTGTAAGTAGGTATTACTTCTCTTTCTATTCAAGGTGGAGAGCAAAATCACGCGCTCAGACTCCGCTGCTCCTCTCTTAGGGCAAGCAGTGCGTTGCAGGGCGTTCAGGGGCCTACTCATTGAAACCACCGCGGTGTCTGTTGCAGCAGATACAAATGCAAATCTCGTTTAGCATAATATTTTGGTACGACAGCTGCGGAAATCCATTTTTGACTCCTAATCTAACAGTCAGTCGAAGACTCGATTCTCTTTTCTTTCGCAGAATCTGAGTTTCTTTGCCTTTATAATCATAATGAGGCGGAAAAGGTAGTCCTGTGTTGTTATTTATCACATCTAAACCAGTATGAAAATAGGTAGCTGAGGTTATTTTAAATTAAAACAACAATTGAATTGGTAAGTATTTTAATTTGGCACCTACTTTAAAGACAATAAGTAAGCGACCAAATGATCAATACGAAAACGCCAACGCCCTACTACAAATTCGGTTTAAACTTTTCTAACCTTATGGCAAATTCTGTATAGCATCGCATTTTATACAAAAAGTTATATTAAGTAAAAACGCTGAATGCTACATTAAAATTAGTTGTAAAACCGATTTTGTAGTAAACAATATTTTAAACAACCTTACATGATTAACCAGAAATCTTCACCTGAATCTATACTATGTAATATGTGAAAAACTGACAATATTGCTTAATAATAAGTTGATAAATTATAATATGAAGCAGCAGTAATGGTAAAGTAGCAGTAATGGTAAAGTAGCAATAATGGTAAAGTAGTAGTAATGGTAAGTAGTAATAAAATGCATCCTCAGTATAACTCGGCCAGCTCTTTCGTATTAAACAATTCCGTAAGGACGAGTGAAAGTAAAGATCTATGTTGAGTTCAATCAGGCTGACACATATTTTTGAATCAAATGTCCCTACTCCTTTGAAAGCTCTAAAATATCACCTTGCCTTTTCTGATAATGAGTTCAGTAAACAATACCAATATTATAATGTTCAGGGTAGGGTGCAACAACAGAATAAGTTCTAAAATGATAATAACTTATAAAAGTTCACGTAGGGTTTGATAGACTTTCGCTAAATATTGTGCTTTTATAATATCATATAATAATAATAATATAATAATAAATAATATCACGACATATTTGACGTTCTGGTTAATATTGGTTGTATAAAATAAATATACAGAAAATAAATTAGCTATTTTATGACAATATTCGTCTAATGTTAAAATAATATTGTAAAATGCACATTAATTTAATATATTAAAACATAAAACAATATAATTAATACTCGTTTACAATTTCATTGGTATAACATGAAAATGCACTGTGAACTACATTTATAGATACGCGTTCATAAAAATATTGAGTACTTAATGTAAAAGCTATTTTTTTGTCAGACACGTCCCGCCGAGTACCTAGGTAAAGTAAATACATAAAATCGCTCAATCAGTTTTGTAAAAAAAAATATCACGATATTTCCGTAATTTTTTGCCTGGTATAGTCACAAATGTTTAACTTATTTGTGAATTAGATCAATCTATGACGTAAATATATGTGGTATAAAAAAAAATGCTAAAATGTTTTTCAACCTGGCACACGTGAGTCGTATAATCATATTCGTTACAATTCAACTTCACCGATTTTGACTGCAATACAAAACCAAAGATACCGTGAAAATGACAAATAGCTAGCATAATTTAAATTCATACATCTTATGAACGCGTATCTGAGTTCTCATTTATAAAATAATCAAGCAACGTATCACAATTGCACCACAAAAATAAAATATATTATACCAGTAATTACCAGTATTACCACGATTAAAAAATTATATAACCCTAGTTATATTATTATTGCCTCGATTTTTTATGTATTAATCAGAAACCTTACTACTCACAGCTATAGAAATATATTTTCATGGCATGCCAGTATTATATTGCTTACCTACATAATATGTCGCGCATACGACGCCTCTAAGGCAGTAATCATAGCTGTCAACCTCCAACAATTTTATTGCACGTACTTTTAGTCCGTAATACATAAATCTATAACAATTTACAATTAAATTTCTAGCCAATCTAGCCGCTTATCGAAATGGCAAAAAATGTATACTATTTTCAGTTCATCGTTGTACCAAAGTGTAAAAAAGACTCGCAATCTTACTTTTAAACTGGACTTTTATGGAGTAACTATAAGGGTGATGTTTCTTTGGTGTGTGGTGCGTGACCGTTGGCTACTGGTTGCATGGGCGGAGGTCTGGCTATGATGGCTTGGTACATGCCCCATACAGCCAATGGTCGCATGTAGCCCACGGAACGATGGTTGCCGTTCTCATAGAGAGCTTCTGGTGTTTCAAACGCCAGACCAGACTCCGTCAGAGTCTTGTACAAACCGCCTGCCGTCACGAAAGCTTCCTCGTGCATGCCTGGAATAATCAAAGCTGATGATAACACACTATTTATATAGTAATTGTCTACGAAACTATACTACTTATTACAATATAGATAATTTATCTACGTTATCTTTAAAAGCGGATTACCGATTATATATGCTGTATAATCGGGAAAACTAAAAGATTAATGTGTATACTTAACTCCTTGTGTCAAATGAAATTAATGAAGACTGGGATTGCTTTAGCATACGAATTTTGCTGCTACATATTATTAAGTCACTTAAGCCATTGAAACCTGGCTACTTTCGCAATTATAAAGTATTCAACATATTTGTCGGGTGTAAAGGTCCATTTTGCTATAGGTTTATGTGATGGTTCAAATCAACGAAGCTATAATCGAGGATAGTTATCATTTAGATATCCAATGATAGAATATCGATACTACAAAGTCACATTTTAAACTTTTAATTATGCCTTTTACATACTGCACGTCCTCTTTTTTTAATAGGTAGCAGTAAGTATTTTAGTTAGTTTACAGTTAGTTTTTAATAAAATAAAATAAATTAGTACATGCGTATGAGAGCGTGACTTGCGGCTGACTTGGTGCATTCGTTTCAACTCGCAAACCACTGCTTCATTTTATTCTTCATACAACACTAACATTTATTTTTGCTTTGAAGAAACTAATTTATTTCTGCAAGATAAATGTTCCAAAAATAGAATTTAGTAGAAAAAGATACTTGGCGTGCATTTACTGTTGTAGGTAAGTGTGGTAACGCTTGTACCAAAAGCTACGAGGCTACGCATATCGTAGACGCACAGAGTTTAACAGTCACTGTTTGATCACGCTATATGCGATATAATACTTCACAATCGTACACGTGCTATGGTTTGATTAGTCAACTACACATATTTACTAGTTTTGTTGACTGAATGATAGCCAACATATAAAATAATAATATAATTGGTGCTTAATTTACGATGATATTACCTAGCTCCAGTCATTGTAGCGCTCGCAGCGAGGTTTACCTTAACATTTTTTTATGGTCTACAAAGTTCAGCAGAATTTGCCGTGGTGGCTTCGTGAATACCGCCTGCCTATTGCGGCATTTACATCAGCAAGCTACCGGGCATCCAAACACCTGACCACGTAAGTAAAAACGCATCAGTCCTAGTTCCTTTTAGTCATGCTGAGACCACGGCTGGTGTAATTCACGCCGGTGAAAATCCCTGTACATAAAGGGAATTTCACCTTTATTATCGAATAATTGCGCGATTAAGCTTGTGTGTCGCTACCACTGTAACCGATTTCATACAAAAATAACACGCGCGCTGCGAGCGAGCGGCACATCCGCGGCGTTACTTCAGGTCTGGACACACCGTAAGACACTTTAGGAACCTGGTCAGATCTCATGAAGAATAGTTCCACCATATCGCAGGCCTTTGGGGGCAGCCTCAAAACACTTACACTGAATTAAATATAATACCTTCATAAACAAATATAATACCTTCATATATCATGAGCGCGGCAAGTCCATACGTGACCCCGATCCAGACCTCCATGCTCTGCAACGCAGTAGTATCGATATGTCCCCTGGCGCCCGTCATGTACCCGTTGACGGCGCCCATCTTGCCGCCCTTGAACTGTTGCACGTTGTGTGCGTAGATTGTGGACAGAGCCTTGCGTACGTGCGCCTCCGGGAATACTGGCTCGTTCCAGCCTGATGCCTTGAGGAACCTATGGATAAAGATATACAACATTTGTAAAGTTAGATTATAACTAACACTTTCTTGATGGGATGCGTTAACAATATTAGATCTAATTTTGTGGCTTTGATTGAATTGAGCCCCTTAGCCTAACCTGAATTCGCTGACTGGTATGATCCCTTCTCTTATTTAATGATATGGGGACTTATTTTATTCGTTCCGTGATTAATCACCTATGTAAAAAGCTTGAACCTACTTAATCTGACAGTTCTCTAAAGACTATGATTCACGACCATGGCACGTCTGCCAGTACGCACTTGGTCTGCGTGGTGGAATAAAACTTTACCCTTCTCATTATGCGCAGGGAACTACGCTTAGCAAACTCAAACTCAAAATGTTTATTGCTTTCATGTGTACAAAGATCTTAAATTAATATTACATTAATTTAGATTCAACATGAAACCCTGGTAGGGCACAGCAAATTTAAGTATCTATAACTAGTTATAAATATAATTAATATATTTTTAAGTAAGACAACTTTATCTTATAATGTTGTTGAAGGATGAGTGTTTTTTATTTTCCCTCTATTTATATTAGGGGGTTTTTGTCCTTAAGACATGTCAACCCCATTGTGACCTTCCCTTAAACTAAGTTTCGAAAGAAGTGCGGAAACACTGAAGCTGCTAAGCATAAATTTATGGTTGCATCATTTATCTTGTCGATTGTTTCAAGGGACAAAACTCCCTTTTTTTTTTTCAAATCCGTTGATTGCTCCAAGGGACAAAAGTCCCTTTTTTTTCTGAAGCTGTAGACTGCGCACAAGTAGCTAATGTACCTTTTATTAAAACTTAACTGATTGCGCTATATTATATATCAATAGACGCGTAATGAAATGAGCTTTCGAATTATACCTAACTAGTCGACGCCAGCGGCTTCGCACGCACAAATTTTCGATTTTCCCGTTTTGCCCGATCCCGTGGGAATTTCGGGAAATCCCGTCTTAGTGCATCCCTACGGTCCCCAAGGAACATACATCCTAAATTTCAGCTTTTTGCGCCACTTAGTTTCGGCTGTAGCGTGTCTGTCATTCAGTCAGTAACGCAAGGATTTTATATATTAAGATAACACCAAATAATATACAATGTAGTCCACGCAAGGGCAGTATAAAGTGAAAATTAGAAATATTTTCCCGCCATTTTTTAGCGCGGTTTTATATTTCTGACATATTCCTTTTTCTCGTCGTTTTTTTATTAAAGGAGGTATATAAGTATTATACACGGTTAGAAAGGTTATTTAATTTACTTTTAGGGGAAATAAATATAATTAAAAGAAACATTTCAATTTTAAACATAAAAAAATAAAACAAAGAATTGATTAACAATCAATTCTTTGTTTAATTTTTTTATATTGCCGCCAATTTCCGTATTTTATTTTTTTAAATGCCTTTTTATGTTATATATCTGATTCAAACCTACATAAGTTTCTTACCAATTAGATTTACAAGCAAAAGAACCATTTCCGATAAGAATCCGATAAGAATTACTCTTACTGGAATGTACACAGTTGTTTACTTTTTCCCGCCATAATAACCTGAATATCCGCAAAATTTTTCGATAATCAATATCTCATGAATAATATGAGTATTATACATCATATGATAGGTTTATTTATATACTCATAATAAAAAATAACACAGAGCATAAATGTAACCTTATCAACATACATAATGTATTTACATTCAATAAAAAAGAAATGCCGTTTTTACGATAATTGTTTCTAAAAATCTCTTAAAGTAATACATTAAGGCCCACTTGCACAACGATTCTTAAATTGAATTAAGATGTATTTAACGAGAAAAAAAATATTAAACACCACTAGCGTCTTGCACAACGAAAAATTTGTCGAGTGATATGATTTAAGAACTGTCAAAATTAATCACCGAAAATCGGCTGTTTAGTGGCTAATTTCATTTAAGAACTGTCACACTGATGTTGGCATCTTGTCATTAGCGACGAAAATTATCAATAATTATATAACTGAACCGGACGACGCAGCAGGGGGAGGCCTATGTCCAGCAGTGGACGTCCCTAGGCTGACATGATGATGATGATGATATAACTGATAACAATGTACCTACTTGTGTTATAGTTAACCCTAGAATTCTACACTATTTGGCGCACATGTTATTCCTACACTGGGGTGCTGGAACACCCATACTAAAATGACTGTAATCCTTAAAATAAAAAAACAATTCATGAAAATACGTTTTACTAAACAGAATCGGTAACTTGAGATCACAAATCAGCCTTATTACACAAAGTTAAAAACAGCGCTTGTAGGATTCGGTCCTTTTTTGAGGATCACTGCAATGGACTAAGTTGGCATCCGGTGACGGTCCTCCAAATGTTCATGTATCAGTTCCAAACCTAATTTCAAAACTGTCTGCTGAAACTTTATATTTGGCTTATTATTTGATCTTGAACACTTGTAAAGAACCCAGAAATTACAACTGGTCCCAACTTCTATTTGTTCCTCGCCAGATTTGTGGTCTAGAATAGAGCTTATTTCTTCGTAATTCAAACCTCTGACGGCCATCCGAAACAAAATAAATAAACTTCATTGAATTTTACCTTCATAATATCTAAAAATATCTGTATTAAATTCATATAAGACTATTGTTTTAATAAATAATCAAATTTAATAACTTATTACATATAAATACATCAATCGTAATAAATAAATAATCTTACGATTTTACTACACTGGGGTACTGGCGTACCCCACAGCACTTATACAGGCGACCATACAACGTGGTCCCTCGTCACGGTATTGACGTAACGCGAGCGGTTGACACCAAACTAAAATACTCCGACGCGCGAATTCGTGGATATTAAAGAAATTGAGATATTTAGAAAACAAATCGGTGTGGGGTGCACCTGCACCCCATGTAGGGTTCTAGGGTTAATGCTCAAAAGTTTCTAGTTATTATTTGTCAATTGTCATTTCGTTGCTAGGCGACGACAATGCGTTTTGTTTTATGCTCAAAGTATATATAGTCTAAGGTTTTATGCGAAACCATACGCATAACATCGTTAAAATCGTAACAAAAAGGCTTCATGCCATGAAACAAAACGTAGAAACTACTTTACCGACCTCCAAAATGTTTAACTAAATCTGAGCGTTGTCGTCGTTGTGCAAGAGGACGCTAAATACTTTTAACTTAAATTATTTTATGCTGTTAATTCTGTTCAACAATTTTAAATTAAGGAGTGACTTAAATCAAACGTTACGCAAGTGGGCCTAAGTATTTTTTTTTTTGCTGTGACTTCATAATTAATTAGTTTATTCACAATAAAAACATAAAAGTATCATATATAATTGTAATATTTGTTTACAATGATGTTTTTAATCCATAATTACGCCCCGCGCGCAAAATGCAAAGTCAGCGAAATAATATTTTTTTTCACATGCTAATATCTAAATAACTTTTCAAGCACGTATTGCTGTAATTCTATATATTTGTTAAGATAATATCATCAGGTATATAACAAAACAAAAGGAACCAAGGTTAAACTCGTATTGTTATCACGATAAGCAATTGTTTCGGGTAAGTCGTTAAAAGTCGTAATTGTTTACATAGCATCCGGTTCGGCCCCTCGCATAAAGTAAACACTTCATTCAAACGTAGTGTATTTGGGATCATATATTATGAAAGAATCAATCATTAAGTTGAACAAAAACATTAGTTGAAGCCACAGAGGTGAACAAGGAGCGCACAAAAACTAATTTATCGACCCCGGGCGGTGTCCGCGTGGCCGCGTCAGCTCGTCATTTGACACCTTGCGCGGTCGAAGCACCTTAGCAAATTATTTAGATCGCTCAAGCGAGGCAGAGGTTATTGGTGACGACAAAATAAGCTGTGCAATCCCTACATCAAGTTGGTTTACTTCAGCTTAAGTGTTTCCATCAGGAAAAAGCATGAGTGTTAATAAATGACAGATTATTGGCAATAAGCTCAAATATTAGATACCGTACGATATTTTGAAGATTGGCAAGTAATTTTACGTTACGCGTATCCCCCTTTACAAGCAGAAGGTTTTCTCACCAGTGTCCCGCCAGTTGATCCGCCATAACAACGCGGCTGTTGGACGGCTTGGTATCGAACAAATAATATGATCCATTCCACAGCTTCTCTTCGTAGGAATGCTTGGCTTGCTCCAGTAGCTCTGAGAACTCTTTCTCGTCCTCCTCGTGGCCTAAGATGCGCGTCATCGCACACACCGCGCTTATTGATGCGACCCACAACCCGCCGCAGTATGCACTGGAAATATAAGATAACATTAGTAATCGTTTTATGGGGTCTTATTGACTTTTCTTGTAGATAATTTTGCAAGGGTTAGTTGTACCAATATTTATAGTCTTCCACTTCATCTTAAGAGCGTTTAATCCGTCGCAGGCGATATTGCGGGTTTTTATTGTTCTATAACGTTACGGATAAATAACAATTAATGGAAAAGATATAGAAAATATGAAAGTCAGTTCTTTATTAAGAGAGTGCTAAAGAAAAATATATGGGTTACTATAGTAAATATTTTAAAACGGATGAATTTAAAAAAGTCATTTTCGTAATTTCTTATAGCCTTTATTCTCTTTAGGCCAGCATTAATGGTTGCTAGTGCTATGAAAACTTATCGTTCTATAATTCTGTAAATGTAAACTGTACGAGCAAAAGCTATACAAGCGAGTCCTTAAAAAAGAAATTGTACTTTCATTCATAATTTTCAAGAAAATCGGAGATCAAAACAGTGCATTTTGCTTAATTTTAGCCCGCAAATTTGCATTTATATCTAAAAAACTACTGTGATTATTAAAAAGATATATACATATTTAGAAACCTTAAGATTCATTTTAAGTCATATAAAAAAAATTGGAATCTAAACTGTTCGTTTGTAATTAATATGATTTTTTTAAAAAGACCTATAAAGGTCGAAGCGCGATGCTGTGTCCGCCATTCAGCGCTGAGCGCTCTCAGAGGACGGACCTGTCGCTCGCGTCCGCGTCCGCCATTTTACGTAAATATTGCATTCCAAAACGTTTATAGCGCGGCTAAAGCTTCTTGATCCTTATTTTTTTTTCTCAACGTATTTTTTTTATAAGTATGAAAAGTTGATGTACTTAACTTTATTTATGTATTACGTATTAAACTTGTGTGTTAGTCAAGACATCTGGAGTCTAGTGGTTACTGGTTAGTATAGGAGCGCGGTCAACTAGGGGCTGGGCGAGACTGACAGAAACGGACCGTTAGATATAATACCTTGCTGCAAAAATCAAGTGTCAATATACAGTATAAACAAGTACAGTAGTTAGACGCATTTGATCTTTGATGGGTGACCATGGGATTGGCTTGCAGAGCCTATATCGCAGGTTTATTTTCGTACAAACTACATAAGTTAATTGACATCACGGTCATAGTATGGATGGGTGACCGACCGATGAATTTACAGAGCCCATGTATGAGGTTCTTAAGGGGGGCAAAATTATGGTTATTTTTAAGCTAGGGCGCGCCACCGTTAGCATGATACCAATGTAATAGGTATTTATCTAAAACGTACTATGCAATGCAATTAAAAGCACACTTGAATCGAATATTATGTTACAAACCGCCGCAGCTCAGCTGATCCCCACGAGCTCGCATTGCAGGTACCTAACACACACAAGCCCACGTACCTACTGTGCAGTCTTATTCTGCACCAGCTAACTAGTTTATTTTGAGACTCAATTCTTCTAACTATATTTGTTTAAAATGCAGTTTCGATCTAATGTCAGTGTCATACTCATGTCACAAATGGTATTCTCCTAAATAAACTGATATTGGAATGTTATCGTGACTAGATCGTTAATTGAAAAATGTCATCATCATCGTTCTAGCATACCGTGGATTCGAACCCGATACCTTCTGCATAGCAGTCCGTTGGTATCTCCAGTAGGCTATCGCTGCCTGTTGTTAATTAAACAATGTGTCAACGTCAGTGAGAACAATAGAAGTCAAATTATAGTTGGTGTCACGAGAAGATAGACTTTTTGTAAACAAACATTCAGAGCTTCACAACCTTTTTTCAAACAGTTGCGTTTTAGATTTTATGCTTTTGAACAGTCTTTTTTTTTTCAATGCCTAATTATGCCACTATGTTTTTAAATTTATATTGTTAAATTTTACTGAAATAAAAATATTTGATTTTGTGTTTTAATGGTCGAATGTTCATAAATTGGCCGATTTTTTTGTTGTTTTACACGTAATAATCTGTAAATTAATGAAAAATAGAGTACCATGTATGTTAATTATAGAGTACATACATGTTACTTTATTATTGACACGATTTTTTAAAAATCAATACGCAATAAATAATATTGCTCAAAGTAGCATATCTATTCTAAAATATTAAATTATTGACCAACAATGAATAATATAAAAGATAACTAGCTAATACATTGCATAAACATTTCTAGGCATAGAGATTTTACGTTGTCTGTGAATGAAATCGTCAGAATGAACTTAAACAAAAACCATTAAACGTTACGGTAGTCTGAAAACGCAATTTCTTTTTTAGGTATAAATAATTTTCTGCCATCTGATATTCTGCACGCGCTTTTTCGAGATGCCGTGACAGCGAGAAGAGCGTTGCGATCCTATAAACTTGTATTTAACTTAACACCAACTCCTTCTTGATAACTAAAAATTTAATTTTGTCCTCTGATAAAGATATGTTAAGCCCAAGAATGTATCATTTCAATGAACTAACGCCAAATGTTGACACTCTAGGCGTCAGTACCTCAAAACATTAAAAGATCCTGTTGACTGCGCATAATATCGATAAAAACCCGATCCATTGACATATTAGTTTCCAATGACACGTATGTATGTACCGTTGCGCTCATTGATTTGAAATTATTTGTTTTTGACAGAACTATCGCTAAGTCACTTAGTAAAAATTCTTTGTTTACAATATGTCTATGTTCTCGTGGCACGGACAACGACATTTAAATTAGAAGAATACCAATAGGGTATTTTACCCCATGTAAAAAAAATATAATAACGTATATTTAAGATAGTATTACCGGAAAACATACGGAATATATTAGTTACAGCTCATAAAATTAATAAATATAATTTTAAAACCATTTTAAAGAATTCCGTTTTAGTATCTGTGGTTTAATCACGTAAAACGGCAGCCGCCATGACGAATGTCATTAACGTCAAATGACGTCATAAACTTAGTAGAATTTTAAACAACTAAACCACGTGACTGTCAAAAATGCAAGCATTAAACGTTGTTTACTAATTATGTTGCGTAAGCAAGATGGCTTTCAACGTTTTTGTCTGATAAACGCAAACATTTAAAATGTAAATTTAAAAGTTGTTTAAAACTACTTATCAACTGAATATATTTTTTGTAATTTTTCTACTACTTTCTTAAAGTCATAGGATCATCTTGAGACACTTTTCAAAAAATGCTGTAATACCCTATTCTGAGTCAATTTAAAATCTTATCTCATTTCGTTCAAAATATAATTTCAATGTCATATAAAATACGAGAATTGGCCTTATCTATGTAAAATTTTATAAAAAGAGGGATTTATATCATCGCACACTGTGTGAAATAATTTTAGGTGAATATATATTGTATAATTACAATATTTTGTAAATATAAATCAACATATTGTATATTTTTTTCTTTCTTTTAATTAATTAACCCTAGGATGGTACCCCACGCAAGCAATCACGCGCCGATTTAGCGAAAACTATTTGCTGCCTCGCTCTAGCATTTTGTGTATTCTTATGTTTTACCGTGAGCCATCAATACTCGTTGCGCGGTGGGAGCGGCAACACGTAGATTTCGTTCTGCAGGTATGTGTGGGGTGTTGCGTCACCCCTGTTACCATTTACGTAGGTATTATCTTTTGTTAGTGTATTTTTTTGTTATGTTATTTTCAGTTCATTATGGCGTTTCGTAATGATTAAGAACTTGAGACTTGAGGCTTGCTTTGAGACTACAACGCGACAAAGGGAGGTGTCGATACCTTTGACAAAATGATGCACAATTACACGACTGTGAGGGGTACTCGACGCTGGGCTCTCAGGTTTTTTATTGGTATGTTAGATCAAGCAGGGATCAATTCCATGATTCTCTATCTAGAAGCTTAGTATCTGAACATACCAGCTAAGAAATTTAGAAGCAATTTTCTAAAAAATCTAGCATTGCAGCTAGCCGAACCGCACATGAAACGACGTCTGGTGTGAAATTTACCTCAAAAACTAACGGGAAACATAAGGGTCATTATAAATATTTCCGAAGAAGTTCCTGCAAGTGAACCCCCCGCCAAATTGAAAAAGCAGTCCTCGAGAGAATGACAAAAAAGTTAAAAATTTTTGCTCAAAATGCAAAAATAGTTGTGTGCCCTGACCATTGTGTGGAAATTTGTGTTAATTGCATTTAAATTGCCAAAAACATTTTTTTTAAATCTAGTATGATTTAGTTACTCATTGATCTCATCAAGAGTGTTCCTTTAGTTTATATTAAGAATAAAAAGTTTTATTCTTCATTAAACAAAAGCTTTTTACTCAATTTATTATTATGGGGTGACGTTACCATGCGCGTTAATTTAAATTATGTTACCATCCTAAGGTTAAGTTTTTTCTTTTACCCGACTCTTTTGGTTTTGTATTTAGTGTCATTCGTGGGTTTTCATGCATTAATAACAAAATAGATGTATATTTGAAATGTAACAATTATGTAGATGACAATTATAAATTATTTCTATCATATAATAAAACTGCGCCAAATTATTATAAATAGTAGTTGTTATCCTGAGGAACATCATCCTACTAAACAAATATGTAATATCTATCTTTATTTGATACCTTTAAATGCATGTGCATTGAAAATAATTAATTTGAATACTTTCATATCATAATCGACGTATTACATAAACGAATACTGTTCATGTATGGCAAGAAGGATCAAGATTATTATTCCACGCTACACCGTCATAGAGCGCCGGGTCTCGCATGCGCGATGCGTGGGCGACCGCGGTACTATAAAAACCTAAACTCGAGCCGACGCTCGAGGCGTATACGCTCTTAATTAGTTAAAATTCGTGCTGATTTTACTGAGGGTATGCAGTTTAGGGTCGGAACGTATCTGACGGAAGATCCGTCGCGTTTTATCCGTCGCGTAACGCCAATACATACAAATGTATAGAAAAACGTTCAACCTTTCACACCTGACCGAAGATCCGTTAGTACGTCGAGCGTACTAACGAAACGCAACGCATTATCCGTTGACGTCGCGCGCACCACGCACCACGTGATTTTTGACCTTTGAGTAAGGAATATACATGGAGAGGGCAAATAGTGTATAAGTATAGAAAAATTACATTATACACTTAAATACGAAATCGACATAAAGCCACCAAACATAGTGTTGTCTCGTTTTGTCTTAGGGATATCTCTGACAGAAAAAAGAGATAGCCATAGTTTACTGAATAAATGAATCATGACGATATTTTATTAGAAATGTCATTCGTGCCACTGTCGCCATATTTATCGCCAAGGATTGTGGTACATCTGCTGTGAAATCGTTGTATATCAAACATAATAATTTTGTATTTGTGCATAAAGGTTTTTGACATGACAAAATCTGGTTTTTAGACATACCAGATGAATCAGTGCTTCAGGCTGTGTGTTTTATTACCGTATGTATGGTGCCATTCATGTCCGGTACTTTCTCAGCGACACAGTATCGATATTGGCTCTCAGAGAATATTTTGTTACATGTTTGATACAAAGGTCGATCAAATGTTCATCAACATTTACATTATGGAATAAACTAATCTCGCAAAAGATTTAAACTAACTAAAGTAACTTACTACAAAAATTTATTATTTTCCTCTAACCGGCTCCATATCGATATCGTAACATCTATACTAATATAATAAAGCGGAAGAGTTTGTTTGTTTGTTTGTTTGTTTGTTTGTTTGGTTGGTTGTTTGTTTGAACGCGCTAATCTCAGGAACTACCGGTAAGATCCGAAAAATTCTTTTTGTATACGATAGCCCAGTTATTCCGGCAGGCTATAGGCTATATAACATAACGCTTCGACCCTTTGGGGCCGGGCAAAAGGCTAAAAAGGCTAAAAGATAATGTCGGCTTATTTCAGGAACTACCAGTCGGATTTTAAAAATTGTTATTGCCTATGATAGCCCAATTATGCCAAAAGGCTATAGGCTATATAAAATTACCCCGCAACTTTTAGAGGCCAGACAAAAATAATAAAATGGTCAAACGAGAAGGGGGAGGGTTTGGTCAAGGGCAAAAAAAGGCTAAACGAATAGGATACAATCTATAAGAGTATCGTTTTCGAGATTTTCGGGTCGCTGATTAATAAAATGAAATTTATTTAGTGATCCAAGATGGCGGACGGGAAATCAAAGATGGCGGATGAGAAAATTTAAAAAATCAAAATGTATCGCCTTCGATATTTTAAGGGGTGGGGAATCGCAATACAACATCTGTTTCGTGATCAAAGATGGCGGATGGGAAATCAAAGATGGCGGATGGGAAAATTTAAAAAAATCAATATGGGTATCGTCTCCGATGTTTAAAGGGATGGGGCATCCAAATACAACATCTATTTTGTGATTCAAGATGGTGGATGGGAAATCAAACATGGTGGATGGGAAAAATTAAAAAAATCAATATGGGTATCGTCTCTGATGATTTAAGGGATGGTGAATCCAAATACAACATCTATTTCGTGATCAAAGATGGCGGATAGGAAATCAAAGATGGCGGATGGAAAAATTTTAAAAAATCAATATGGGTATCGTCTCCGATGTTTAAAGGGATGGTGCATCCAAATACAACATCTATTTCGTGATCAAAGATGGCGGATGGTAATTTAAAAAAAAATCAATATGGGTATCGTCTCCGATGTTTAAAGGGATGGAGAATCCAAATACAACATCTATTTTGTGATTCAAGATGGCGGATGGGAAAAATAAGAAAAATCAATATGGGTATCGTCTCCGATGTTTAAAGGGATGGGGAATCCAAATACAACATCTATTTTGTGATTCAAGATGGCGGATGGGAAATCAAACATGGCGGATGGGAAAAATTAAAAAAATCAATATGGGTATCGTCTCTGATGATTTAAGGGATGGTGAATCCAAATACAACATCTATTTCGTGATCAAAGATGGCGGATAGGAAATCCAAGATGGCGGATGGGAAAATTTAAAAAAATCAATATGGGTATCGTCTCCGATATTTTAAGGAATGGGGAATTCAAAAACACCATCTATTTCGAGATCAAAGATGGCGGATGGGAATTAAAAAAAAACAATATGGGTATCGTCTCCGATGTTTAAAGGGATGGGGAATCCAAATACAACATCTATTTCGTGATTCAAGATGGCGGATGGGAAATCAAAGGTGGCGGAAGGGAAAAATTTTAAAAATCAATATGGGTATCGTCTCTGATGATTAAAGGGATGAAGAATCTAAACACAACATCTATTTCGTGATCAAAGATGGCGGATAGGAAATCAAAGATGGCAGACGGGTTTTTTTTTAAAGTCGATATGGGTATCGTCTCCGATATTTTAAGAAATGGGGAATTCAATATTATATAAAAATCTATGTTTGTTTGTTCATCATTTATATATTTGATAAGAGATTAAGTGCTAAGTCAATGGTAACTTTGGAAAAGGGGCTTGGAAAAAAGGGAATTAAATAAAAACTCTTAAAAAGGCGATACGGAGTTCGCTGGGTCAGCTAGTTATGGAATACAACCCAAATGGCAGTCATTTTATTTGCCCAACATTTCGTAGGTATGCACACCAATTTCGTAGGTATGCACGCTAAATTCGTAGGTATTGGACATACCATATCCATGTCATTCCCAGATCGGTGATTTTTAAGATCGTAAGATTCCAGGGCCGCCAGACCTTACTAATTTTTTCAGAAACAAAATGTGTAGATTATTGTAGTGTTAGTATGTGCTATGAGTGTACGCATACTTGCTAGCTTGGATCGAGGGCCAATTTTTAGGTATGAGGTGCTAAAGGTCCACGGGAACAATTTCCATACATACATATATAGAAAACATTTTGTGTCATGCTCTGCAACTGTAACCCCTTCTATATCATTTGTATAAATTTTGTTAAAAACCGTAACCAAATCGTATCATCGTCTTTAATTTTTGAACCTCCATATCTATATAGAAATATATTCAAATAACGCTTGTTGGCTACTATAAAAAATCTCCGAAGTCCGACATATTTTTAATAGTCAAACTCGAATTACAATATAAATAACTACAAGACTTCAGTGACTACATAACATCAGGGAATACGAAAAATGATAAGGTAAAAGAATATGACAGTAAAATATTGAGCTGCCCTGAGTACGGCCCTGCACGAACAAACTGATATGTGTGCAGATTCGCTCGACGCATTTTCCGTCAGAGGTGTACCGATTCATTTGACGGAATAGACGCGACCGAAGATACGTTCGACGCATCTTCCGTCAGATATGTTCCGACCCTTAAGTCCAATAGTTTGACATTGTTTAAATTTTTATTCGAGATAGGTGACATAGGAGAGGCGCCTATGGAACGACTATCTATGCTCGAAACGCTAGTATGAAGAGGCTCCCAATCCTTAGCGAGATATTGCGACATGAAAGATGTCGTAAAGGTGTGTCTAGATCTGAGGAATGCGTAGCCTGCGAGCTATTCGCGCGACGCACGAGAAACGCACGTGCGGGCGGCGAATTTGTCAGATTTGGACGAGTCAGATTCTCAGTTCTTCGAAATGGGAGGTGACGATTCCCGCTGCAACTTGCACCGCTCTCCCCATGTATCTACGCTTTTGTGTCTCTTGCGTGGGGTGAATAACTCAAAATGAGTTTGAAGATTTTATTAAGTATGAATCTGCTCTTGGTAATACTTAAAACTAGAATAAAAATGTAAAATTAGTTCTGACAACTTTAAAAATAAGGTTAATTTTTCTTTATGTGTGGGTTTTCAGATAATATTATTTGCTTTTCTTTTCCACGTACCTGGGTCCGGACATAACCCAAGCATCGAAGGTCTGGTCGGGGAAGCCGCTGTTCTCGATGAGTCCATCGTTGTCCTTGTCCCAGAGCCTGGCACGTCGCAGCAGCGCGGCGCAGGCTGTGTACATGTCGCGGAGGTAGCGCCGCGCCTCCCACGCGCCCGCCGCGCGCTCCGCCGCCGGCGCCGCGCCGCTCTCTGATACCTCCACCGACGTGTTCCTGATATAGCGAAAATCAACATTATTGTATTACCGTTAAGGTTCATTTTATTTGGCAGTCGAGGGTCTAGCCTCCAGTAAGTTAGGTTAGGTAACACACACAAATTCAACCTTATGTGATAACAGTTAAGGTTCATTTTTAATGTATTCGGCGCGGATCTAACATCCAGTAAGTAGACACACACACAAACTCGATCTTATTGATTAGCACTTAAGGTCCTTTATAATTTAGGTATTTGGCAGACAATCAGCGGATACAGCGTCCGAGTGAATGTTGAGTGCCGTTCGTTTCACAGATGTTTCGCGATTTAAGTAGTAGCCTATAGAGTCGATCATATTTGTGATTATATCCACCGTACCCGCTAAACTGGATTCGTGCCTGTTTGTTTTCGATAAATACTAAAATATTAAATCTACGTAAAGTAGATAAATTAAATACAATAGTACCGTTAGCACTATAAAAAACTTATGTATTGGACGATTTCTCATTAATTTGTGATAATAAGCATTTGCGCGCCATCATCTGATACACATATAACTCATTTTCGTGCTCTTTAACTGATATAATAAATATCGTGCCCGTATCACAAAAATGAAAAATCTAAAAGGAAATGTTAATAAAAATACATCTCGACAATTAATTTCAATTTATGATGCTGACGGTACCCGATAATATTATTGTATTACCATCCATACAAATATTGTTAGCAAGTTAAAGTCCTGTCCTCGCAAACACGTGAGCGAATTTACCTGTACAGCAGGTCTAATATATCGCCGACGCCGTACGGTTTGTCGGGGACAGCAACGGGCGTGGATTGCTCGGTGGAATTCGGTGACTCTTCCATAGTGGTGTCGCCATCGTCGGTCTGCCCCGTACTACGGGAGTACAGGTCGTCCTCGGTGCCATCCTTCACGTCGTCAATGTACGCCATAGAGCGGTACCTTTCGTTGCCGAACGGCGCCGTGTGGCCCCTCAACAGCTGGTAGTCCCTTATCACTTGTAATATGAACTTGGTGTTCAAATCCTTCCAGTCGCTCACGTCGTGAACGTTGTAAGCGTTTATATTTGAGAATGGCGCGTCGGCTGCAATATACAATACAACTTATATATTTTTAATGATAAATGATGGATTATTAAAGAAACGTGGACCCCAAGCTCCAAGGTAAGATTTTGGATCGCAGCTGAGAAATTGAGCTGCGCAAAAAGAAATTTATTTTCGTTCGAAATCAATTAACATTATCTATAATATGTTTATTCATACCGTTTATAATTTAATCATAGTCCAATTGGAAATACGGTCATTAGATGGGTAAACTACATCAACAGGATCACAAAAAGATCGCGTTGTTAGTTAATACAATTACTTATTTTATTCATCATTACTCGAACTGCTAACCGACGATATGCAATGATGATTCAATTTGAAATGAAAACGTCAATATCCTGCTTTTAGCATTAATGTACGCCGCACTGATATTTTGCGTGTTTAGTATTGCCATAGCCGAGAGCGTTCAATATTGTAATCCAATACGTACATTCGAAAAAATCAGAACAGATTTCTGTCTTACGCCATTTAGGTAAATCAATAACGCTAAACTAGAACTTTACCTTGATGCTTTTTCATCCAGCAAAAATAATTTTACAAATTGATCATATATAATTTAATGTATGAAACAAATTAAGCCTAAGGAACTTTAAAAAGCAAAAGGGTTTGTACTTGTACTACTTGTCCTATAAATAAGTACGTAGGTATGTACTGTAAACACAATCCAATTCAGTTTAGAAAGTAATGTAGTTTACACAACTCAAATGTTTACATTGGTTCCAAAATAAACCGCAAGCGAGTATTTGAGTACATTCAGTGTAAGTAGCTAATTTAACATAGATTATTAGCGTTATTTCCATTTTTACAAAAGTATATTTCAATTGATTTGATATTTCAGATTGACTTCGAGTTTTATGCAGGTATATTAAGGATAATATGATTTCAATAGGAAGGAAACAAATGAGCTGGCATTACAGGCTTTATAGCACAAAAGCTGTCAAATATAGTAATGCATCGAAGTGCCTTGTGCGAAAAGGTATTTGTTATACCAAATAAAGAAAATTAAATCATCAATATAAAACAAAGATTAAACATTATACCAGGTTTCGTTCTTGACAGAGAATTTTAAAAGATTTTTCGAAGAAGGTGGTATTAATTTTAATTCGACATTTGTTCTAACGATTTTCAGAGTATGTATATATATTTAATCAATTTTACGCAGATATGTCTAGGAATAAAGTACAATTTATTGAGTCGGTAAAGTTTCTTACCTGGATCACCTAAGTCGTGTGGGATGGAATCTTTTATCTTAAACTTGACAGATTTCCCGTCGTAGAGCGAAGGTCTACATTTCTCCGTCTCTATTTCTATAGTATCACGGAACATATATTGGACGACCACCTGATAAAGTAATATAATTAGTCGTTAGTCTTAATGTAAATTATTGGCAAGCGTCACGTAAATATTTGCAATATCATTAGCTAAGTGGTCGAAATAGGCTAGGTCAATAAGTCGTTAGATTATTATGGACACGCCAACGTAATTACTTCTTGAAGTATTGTAGCTGTTTGATTTAGAAATCTTTTGCTTGCGAACGACTGAAATTAATGCCTATGAAAATATTTTACTATGTTCCCAAAGTCCAATATCATCATCATCAGCCTGCCGTAGTCCACTGCTGGAGGCCTCTCCAATGGCACGCCACTGAGCCCGATTTAAAGTCTAATATAATTTTGAGTAATTTGGCAGTACAGAATGTCCATCAATATATTTGCTTAAATAATAAAATTGATACTAACAAATAGATATATGTTATTGAAGTTTTGTACACGCATTTCATTTAGATTATCGTGAATACGATGTTAGCTGTCTATTACTGAAGTAAAAACTACAAAACCTACATATACCCACCACTTTATAAATATATAGATACAAAAAGTCCTTACTTGTAAATTAGGCCACAGTTGTGCTAAGGCGGAGGAGGCGTAAAAATGTACATCGTACGTATTATACATTCTATATTCATGACCTTCTAAGTATCCAAACAGTCCGAAATGATGCCTGCAAACAGAAATTAGCACATCAGTAAAGAATTAGCCACAGGGTCAAACATAATGAATACTCACATAAAACTATGGAATAATTATCTAATGAATCTAATAGGTACTAATTAGGTACTAATATAATAATAAAGCTGAAGAGTTGCTTTGTTTGCTTGAACGCGCTAATCTCAGGAACTACTGGTCTGATTTGAAAAACTATTTCAGTGTTAAATAGCCCATTTATCGAGGAAGGCTATAGGCTAAATAACATCACCCTATGAGCTAAGGGAGCGGTAGTAGCCTTAAATAACGCAGGTGCAACCGCGTGTTCATCTAGTAGGTACATCCATAGAACTATGGTTCAATAATAATCTAATGAATGTGTGATAATTACCTAGGATCGGTCTCCGGGTAGTCGTCATGGGCGTCAAACCATATCGTCCCGCCGTCGGCGATGAAATAAAGCTCGTTCATTAAGGCACTTTTCAACCAGTCGGGTATATTACTGCGAACAGAAAATATAACACCAGCGTAATTTCTATAATGTTACTGGAATATTTAACGAAAGTGTCAAGTCCAATCCCAATGTCAACCATGATTTTAAAAAGTGTGTTGTTGAATAGACACTACAAAACTTATGAGTTACTAGAGGACGCCAGCAGCTAAGCCTGCATTTTTTTTTAATTTACCCGTTTTGGCCGATCCCGTGGGAATTTCGGGAAATCCCTTCTTAGTGCACCCCTGCGGTCCCCAAGGAACATACATGCCAAATTTCAGCTTCCTGCGCCCAATAGTTTCGGCTGTAGCGTGTCTGTCAGTCAGTCAGTAACGCAAGGATTTTATATATTAAGATGAATCACCTTTTAATAACCCCTAATGATCTGACACGATTCGAAAATTAATGATGATAGATTAAAATACATTATACAAACACTTTCTCATTAATTTAAACAATTTCCCTATTCGGTTGGTATCCCTGCCAAATGTCAGCTTCTTGTGCCCATTAGTTTTGACTGTGCGCTGTCTGACGGTCACGCAAGAATTTTATATACAGCGTGTCACAAGACCCATCACCAAGCAGAAGTCTACACGTTTTAGACATCATGCCAAGTCATACTAAGCAAAAATAAAACCTGGGAATCGACTGCTTTTTTTAAATATTCCTTTTTTAGAGTTTCGTACCTAAAAGGTAAAAAACGGAACCCTATTACTAAGCCTCCGCTGTCTGTCCGTCTGTCTGTCTGTCACCAGGCTGTATCTCATAAACCGTGATAGCTAGAAAGCTGAAATTTTCACAAATTATGTATTTCGGTTGCCGCTATAATAACACTAAAAATAAAAAGAAAAACAATATTTAGGTGGGGCCCCATACAAAAAACGTGTTTTTTTTTCGTATTTTTTGCTCAAAATTACTAAGTGTAACAGATAGACGCTTTAAATTTTCACAGAATATGTAGTTGTATATTACCTTTCAAAATAAATAATAAAATTAAAAAAGTAAATAATAAAGGGGGGCTCCCATACAACAAACGTAATGTTTGAGCAATTTGTTACTTGATCTTAATAAACAGGTAGAAACTTAAAAAGTATTTAAGTATACATACAACGAACGTGATTTTGTTTTATAGACGATGGTACGGAACCCTTCGTGCGCGAGTCCGACTTGCACTTGTCCAATTTATTCAAGCCGCTTTAAAAAATGCGCGTGTGCAATTTTCGAAATACCTACTAATCTATGGGTGCATAGGACATCTATAGAACAGATTGGCGGCGTAAGTGCATCGATTGTGTACCTCATTACAAAAATTCTATTGTAACTTTGAGCCTCAATAGTTCCTGAACCAGTAATTTCCCAGGTATGATGCCGAAGCAAAAAATTTTCGTAGTGATTGGTATAATATGGGGTTTCAGTTTTCTTTAAGGGTCTTTTTACACCTTGTATATGTATACAATAGTTCAAAGCTTATTTCACAAAGTACTTGTATGTGTTCTTACCTATTATTCAAAATAGGATCCTGCCACTCTGCGAGTTGTTTCTCCCAATTCTTATAATTCCTAAGAGCGTACGCAGCTATGCTCGCGCCCGCAATGCCGTCACTACCGAAATACTTAGTGTAATACCTGAAACAAACAATATAAATCCGTGTTTCTTTAAAACACTAACCGCCTTATTATAAAATATGTACAAATTTAAATCGTGGTTTAGACCTAGCCCTAATTGCTTTAAATTTACTATATGTAGAGTATATACCTACACATTTTTTTAAACTATTGTCACTAAAACTTGTCGGAACAAATGTCGAATAAAAATAAATATCTACCTTTGAGAAAAAGCTTTTTAAAAAATTCTCTATCAAGGTCTAAACGTACATAACGTCACGCCTTTTATCCCCGAAGGGGTAGGCAGAGGTGTATTTCTACACCCACTTTTCGCCAGATATACTTTAGTCCCACGTAATAAGGGGCGAGCCTATTGCCGTACCGGGCACATTTCCAGACTCCGTGCTGCTACTGAGAATTTCGTGACAGAAAAACCCAATAACACTGCCCGACCCAGGAATCGAACCCTGGACCTCCCGATCCCACGCGCACATTTATGCCGCGAGACCAACGAGGCAGTCGTATAGGGTTTGATGTCGAGTTTTCCGTCTCTACGCAAAGATGGTATTTGCATCGTGTTATCCCTTAGTCGTCTCTTCCGACACCCACGGGAAGATAGGGGGTGGTGACAGTTGCATTCTATGCCGTCAACCACACGGCTTACAACCACACGGTCTAAACGTGGTAATATATTTAGAACTTCTTTTAAGGCCTTATTAGGTTTCAATTAGCTTGTTAAATAAACTTGTATTATTATATGGATTTTGATGAGAATAGGAGTCCCAAAATATCTTACCTTTTATGTACCCTAGTATCTTTTAAATACTTAATGACAGGCATGTCCCAAGCAAGGCAGAACTCGGTTGTACCAGTTCCCCCGGGGTCCAAAGATATGACACTCGACAGCGCCATAGAATCACCTACAAACATAAGAGAGTTTCATTATCAAATCTTATAATATGTTATTTTTGTAGCACTTAAAATAGATGTTCTGAAATTGTAGTTATCGAAAATAATCATCTCGATTACGTCAGCTTACAAAATAAAACATTGCATCATAATCGGTTCATTCGTTTTGGAGCTACGATGACACAGGTACACATACACGTTAAACTTATACTCATTTCGAGTCAGAGGTTAAAAATATGTTTGTATATTATGAAAAAGTAATCAAATCACTTACATTTATATATCTTTTTCTGTTTATCTTTCTTTTCTTTATCTTTATCATCCTTTTGCTTATCCTTGTCAGGGACTTTAGGTGGTGGAGGCGTAAGGCTTGGGTCGGGGGCCACTTTACCATTCTTCTTAAGGCACTCCCACACATAACTGGATGTCTTCGCTGCGTTCCATAGACAATAGCCATCGTGAATCGTCTCGTTTTCATCCTTTTTCTTGGCCATGGTGAATGTACAGGGTATATCGCCTATCTTCTGTTCTAGAGTAACGCCGCATGTGTGCTCTTCGGAATATCTCTCCAAATCCAATTTAGCTACACACAAAGAAAAAACATAATTATAGCTACATATTACATTAAATAATCATACCTTTTGCGCCTTGGCAAACGTAGTGTAGGACGCCCTCCGGCTAGGCGGAGTGACGATATACGCAAAGTGGCTGGCAGCGGCTGGACACGAAGAGTCGAAAATCGGGCTCAGTGGCCTGCTATTGAAGAAGTCTATATCCAGCAGTGGACTACGGCAGGCTGATGATGATGACGATAATGAATCATACATTTCCCTCCTTGCACCACAATAGCATTGTGAGTCAATACGCCTACTATACCACGCTAGCAAAACCGGTTGGTAAACAGTTCGATGACAAATTTTCCTTATCTTCCCAAAGATTTTTTGCTTCATGTATTTTCCATAGCCACCTTACACGACATCCGTGGAAAAAATGCTAGTGACACTCAATATTCTAAATCCGTTACCACATGGATATTTCAATCAGCCTATTGCAATCCAATGCTGGTAATAGCTCTCTCCTAAGGGCCTTATCATACTAGCGGATTGCGAACGTACTCAAAGCGGAGCGGGCGCGCAACGAATTCGTTACGGGCTCACAACGTACACGCCGCGCATGCGCAACAAATTCGTTGCGGACGCGCAACGAGTAAAAGCGTCGCGCAACGAGTAAAAAGCGTCGTGCAACGAGTAAAAGTAATAAAGCCAACCGCAGTGTTTCCTCGTCGGAATCCATTTTGTTACTGGATGTATACGTCGATAATTTGCTACAAACACGCGACGAAAACGTAACGTATTTGTCACGCGTCCGCGACGTCCTCGTTGCGTAGCCGCGGCGTGTTCGCGACGCATTCGCTGCGCGTCCGCCCCGCCCCGCAACCGCTCCCAAACCGCTAGTATTGTAACGCCCTAAGATGCGCCACAACGACTGGTCCTCTTCCCTTCCGCATCCAGCCCACCACAGACAACTTTTCCAGATCACCTAGTTGTCGCCTCACACTTTGCTTGCGAAATGGGTATTTACCTACACATTAATAAAAGAGGCAATATGAGTAAGTCAATAGAAATTGTTACCAATATTTTTCTTCTTGTTGGGACCGCCGAGGACTTCAGTCCAAGTGAACGTAATGCTGACGTCTCTGTGCTCATTGGTGAGGTTTATTGCGGTGAACACGAACACTGCGCATGGCAGACTACTGTCCTGTAACAACATATTTATGGTCAGTAAAACGTACCTATCTATAAGAACTTTCCTGGTTAGCGGTTGGATGCAGGGGGCTCAAGGTAGGTATATGTGTAGAACCTTGTGGAAGGCCTGTGTCCAGCAGAGGACGTCTCCAGGCTGACATGATGATATAAGGTATTTTACCTATGTTTCCTAAACAAGGCTAAGGTCACACCATAGCCTAGTTTAGGAAATATGGTCTAATCTAAATCCATTTTGTAACTCGTAGTTTCACTGTAGAGCTAGAATTTTTATGTTTAAGAAATTGTACCTCTATGGGTTGGTAATTGTGTAATAAATAGATGTATTATTATTATTACCGGTGTTATTAATAATATCTTGAGTGTATCATCTATGGTATAATGGTATTAAGAGGCTACCTCGAAGGTCAAAAAATTGTGCAGAGGTCATCGCTAAGTGTTAGCTCTATAAAGTTGAATGTCGCACGGTTTTTGACATGGCATACCATCACGAAACTGTCTGAAATCTTATTTCGTTCATAACTCAAGTAATAATTGTTTTAGAAAAAAATCGTTAGACCAGTCCCTAATAAACTAGCTCTTCTTTCGGTGAGTAGCAATTTCAAGGCGAAAAGTTAAGTATTTTTTTAAATATCCGTAAAAATATTTAGAGAAAGCACGTTTTTCAAATTAAAATTCTATCGAGCGAAAATCTTCCAATCGTGTATCTGTCTGAGCAGTTCCTAGATAAAGACCTGATTAATAATATATAAAATATTCATTTTGCTGGTGTGTCTCACTGCTTCAAAATCTGTAATCAAAAAGGGCATACATTTTCGAGGTAGCGCCTTAATAATATACAATTATTTTATTTAAAAAATACAACTCCTTTACGTCCAAACATTACCAACGGACACAAAGAACACTCGAACCCACAACATCCGCAGCAACGTTAAGTGGAGTAGCATCCTCTTTAACCACTGCGCCGTACGTGTAATCAGTGGGTAGCAAAACCACAATTTAATGCGGATATGCAAACTTCAAACACCTACAGTAACATAAGACCAACCAGGGTAATTGTGCCAAAAATTTCAATAGACACTTATGCTCATGTATGCGCAATTGCCCCAATTGACCTCATGACTAAATTTCTTAAATATTTTTGCTTCGTCACTAAAATCACTATTCTTTTTTTAGACGTCTGTGTCATGTTCACGTAGATATTATATCTTGTTCGGCGATAATTTGAGTACATATATCTTGTAATACACTAGGCT
Source organism: Euclidia mi (assembly GCA_944739405.2). Taxonomy (NCBI): domain Eukaryota; kingdom Metazoa; phylum Arthropoda; class Insecta; order Lepidoptera; family Erebidae; genus Euclidia; species Euclidia mi. The sequence goes on along the minus strand of OX123183.2, from coordinate 92,500,414 downwards.
ATTATCGCTATCCAATACTATGATGCAGATAAAAATTATGACAACTGTTTGATCATATTTTTGTTTCTGGTGTAGTTTGACGCATCATCAACATGATTAGTTACATTTCGCTCATATCTTGTACCTGGTACCTATTACCAATTGGCGGCTATAAAAAAATGTCACAATCATTCAAAATGCAGAATTCAGCTTGAAACTACATCGATTTTGGGTATAGATAAGAACTGATATCGGACAGGTAACACCATTCTATTCAAACAAATAATTTCGACATATATTGTGCTTATTTCCAGCTCCTGCCACGGTTGACAATTTCGGAATAGATCATACGCAAGTGTGTAAACTGTGTACGTTTATAAATATGTTGTTGGTTTCGATTTTGTCGCCTTATCGTAGTTAGCTACACGATAAGTCTTTACAACACCAGAAAAAGCTTTAAAAGAAAATCAACGATAAAGTTCGTTACTTCGTAAGTTTTTATTTCGTAAGTTTACATTCCGTTTTTACTTATAGTCAACAACACGGGTCTGCCCCACAATGAATCATAGTATTACTAAGATATTTGTATTGCTCATACTTGAATACAAGATAAAGCGTTATTTGACATCAACTCGTTATCTTCGCACAGCTTTATCAATACCTCCCTGTGTTATATCTGTTAACTTATCAACTTGTAATCAATCATTACCCGATTTTTATTCAGACTGATCTGAAAATAGGTATCAAAATTCCAAAGTTTACCTATATACTACTAGATGAGCCCGCGCTTACACGCGCGTTATTTAAGTCTACTGCTCGGCTGCCGTGGCTCATAGCGTGATGTTATAACCTATAGCCTTCGTCGATAAATGGGCTTATTTTTTTAATCGGACAATTAGTTCCTGAGATAAGCGCGTTCAAGCAAACAAACAAACAAAGAATCTCTTCAGCTTTATATATTACTAGCTGGCCCAGCGAACTCCGTATCGCCTTTTTAAGAGTTTTTATTTAATTCCCTTTTTTCCAAGTCCCTTTCCCAAAGTTACCATTGACTTAGCGCTTAATCTCTTATCATTTCAGAGTCTATAAATGATGAACAAACAAACATAGATTTTGATATAATATTGAATTCTCCATTCCTTAAAATATCGGACATGAAATCGACTTTAAAAAGAAATCCCGTCCGCCATCTTTGATTTCCTATCCGCCATCTGTGATCACGAAATAGATGTTGTATTTGGATTCACCATTCCTTAACTCATCAGAGACGATACCCATATTGATTTTTAAATTTATCCCATCCGCCATCTTGAATCACGAAACAGATGTTGTATTTGGATTCCCCATCCCTTTAAACATCGGAGTCAATACCCATATTGATTAAAAAAAAAAATCCCGTCCGCCATCTTTGATCACGAAATAGACGGGGTTTTTGAATTCCCCATTCCTTAAAACATCGGAGACGATACCCATATCGACTTTAAAAAAACCCCGTCTCCATGTTTGATTTCCTATCCGCCATCTTTGATCACGAAACAGATCTTGTATTTGGATTCTCCATCCCTTAAATCATCAGAGACGATACCCATATTGATTTTAAATTTTTTCCCATCCGCCATCTTTGATTTCCCATCCACCATCTTGAATCACGAAACAGATGTTGTATTTCGATTCCCCATCCCTTTTAACATCGCAGACGATACCACAATTGATTTTTTTTTAATTTTCCCATCCGCCATCATTGATTTCCCATCCGCCATCTTTGATCACGAAATAGATGTTGTATTTCGATTCCCCACCCCTTAAAATATCGAAGGCGATACCCATATTGATTTTAAAAAATTTCTCATCTGCCATCTTTGATTTCCCGTCCGCCATCTTAGATCACTAAATAAATTTCATATTATTAATCAGCGTCCCGAAAATCTCAAAAACGATACTCGTATAGATAGTATCCTATTCGTTTAGCCTTTTTTTGCCTTTGACCCAACCCTCCCCCTTCTCGTTTGACCATTTTATTATTTTTGTCTGGCCCCTAAAAGTTGTGGCGTAATTTTATATAGCCTATTTATAGCCTTTGGGAATAATTGGGCTATAATAGGCAATAACAATTTTTTAAATCCGACTGCTAGTTCCTGAGATTAGTCGACATTATCTTTTAGCCTTTTTAGCCTTTTGCCCGGCCCCAAAGGGTCGAAGCGTTATGTTATATAGCCTATAGCCTTCCGGAATAATTGGGCTATCGTATACAAAAAGACTTTTTCAGATCCGACCGGTAGTTCCTGAGATTAGCGCGTTCAAACAAACAAACTCTTCCGCTTTATTATATTAGTATAGATTTATATTGATTTACCATGTAGATAGTCGTGTTCAGCTTTTCTGAATTATAAGCATAAACATATTATTATAAACTAGCTGACCCAGCGAACTCCGTATCGCCTTTTTAAGAGTTTATATTGAATTCCCTTTTTTCCAGGCCCCTTTTCCAAGTTACCATTGACTTAGCGCTTAATCTCTTATCATTGCAGGGTCTATAAATGATGCAAAAACAAACAGATTTTTATATAATATTGAATTGCCCATTCCTTAAAATATCGACTTTAAAAAAAATCCCGTCCGCCATCTTTGATTTCCTATCCGCCATCTTTGATCACGAAACAGATGTTTTATTTGGATTCACCATCCCTTAAGTCATCATAAACGATACCTATATTGATTTTTTAAATTTTTCCCATCCGCCATCTTTGATTTCCCATCCACCATCTTGAATCACTAAATAGATGTTGTATTTGGATTCCCCATCCCTTCAAACATCGGAGACGATACCCATATTGATTTTTAAAAAAAAATCCCATCCGCCATCTTTGATCACGAAAAAGATGGTGTTTTTGAATTCCCCATTCCTTTAAATATCGGAGACGATACCCATATCGACTTTAAAAAAAATCCCATCCGCCATCTTTGATTTCTCATCCGCCATCTTTGATCACGAAATAGATGTTGGATTTGGATTCCCCACCCCTTTAAATTTGGAGTTGATACCCATATTGATTTAAAAAAAAATCCATCCGCCATCTTTGATCACGAAATAGATGGTAGTTTTGAATTCTCCACTTCTTAAAATATCGGAGACGATACCCATATCGACTTTAAAAAAATCCCGTCCGCCATCTTTGATTTCTCATGCGCCATCTTTGATCACGAAATATATGTTGTATTTAGATTCGCCATCCCTTGAAAACATCGGAGACGATAGCCATATTGATTTTTTAAAACTTTCTCATCCGCGATTTTTGATTTCCCATCCGCCATCTTGAATCACGAAATAGATGTTGTATTTGGATTCCCCATCCCTTTAAACATCGGAGACGATACCAATATTGATTTTTTGAAATTTTCCCATCCGCCATCTTTGATTGCCCATCCGCCATCTTTGATCACGAAATAGATGTTGTATTTGGATTCACCATCCCTTAAATCATCAGAGACGATACCAATATTGATTTTTTAAATTTTTCCCATCCGCCATTTTTGATTTCCCATCCGCCATCTTGAATCATGAAATAGATGTTGTATTTGGATTCCCCATCCCTTTAAACATCGGAGACGATACCAACATTGATTTTTTGAAATTTTCCCATCCGCCATCTTTGATTGCCCATCCGCCATCTTTGATCACGAAATAGATGTTGTATTTCGATTCTCCACCCCTTAAAATATCGAAGGCGATACCCATATTGATATTTAAAATTTTCTCATCCGCCATCTTTGATTTGCCGTCCGCCATCTTGGATCACGAAATAAATTTCATATTATTAATCAGCGTCCCGAAAATCTCGAAAACGATACCCATATAGATTGTATCCTATTCGTTTAGCCTTTTTTTGCCTTTGACCCAACCCTCCCCCTTCTCGTTTGACCGTTTTATTATTTTTGTCTGGCCCCTAAAAGTTGTGGTGTAATTTTATATAGCCTATAGCCTTTCGGAATAATTGGGCTATCATAGGCAATAATTTTCTTTTAAATCCGACTGCTAGTTCCTGAGATTAGCCGACATTATGTTTTAGCCTTTTTAGCCTTTTGCCCGGCCCCAAAGGGTCGAAGCGCTATGTTATATAGCCTATAGCCTGCCGGAATAACTGGGCTATCGTATACAAAAATAATTTTTCAGATCCGACCGGTAGTTCCTGAGATTAGCGCGTTCAAACAAACAAACAAACAAACAAACAAATAAACAAACAAACAAACAAACTCTCTTAGTATAGATGACGAAATATCTGTGATAACTAATCACCTGTGTGTGTTGAGTGCTGACTAAGCAATGTTATCAAAGATGTGTGAAATTCTTTTAGATCAAACAGCCCTTTTAAAACCAAAAGGAATTAAAATCAATAAGAATTGCTACAGGGAGTCAAGCCTTACGTAAATAAATCCAGTCTTTAATCATTTGCCCGTAATTCAAGCAATGTATAGTCCGTTCACAGTTATTTTACCTCTAGCTGTTAGATTGGCCAATCTGGGCGTTGTGTTGCTATATTTGGTATATAATACTCCCATTTTAAACATACATTATTGCTAAAATGTACTTATTTTTTTATTGCCTAAGCGATCGTATTAAATATTTGGAAGTAATGTTTGTAACAAAACCTCTTGATATTGGCATGGCTATATGCATGTACATTTATTTTCTTACGAAATAACTAATTTCCTATGAAGATAAGTAGTTATAATAAAAATGTTGTCTTTTTAATATATAAAGGTAAACGCATCATAATTACGCCAACGTGAGGTTCTAATTATCAAATACAAAAACTGTAAATTTAATTTTCATATTTATTTTGAATAAGAATGATGTGGGTGTCATATTACACCTCTGCCTACCCCTGCATGGAAACAGGCGTGAGTCTCTAAGAATGATCCATGTGGACTGCCAATGTTATGATGATTCGTAACTGCTGTCATATTCTGTATCAGACTCAGAATTTAATTCTATTATGAACCTGTCCATTTCAGCATCCGTAGACCCATCTGTTTCACGAAGCTTGTCTTCAATGTGGCGCTCATGTTTGCATTGTTTTTGTCAGTCTTCTGCAGTGATAGATTGAAAAGCTTCTTCAGCTAAATTCACAATGTTGGTTGCCTCTTGTCCTACATTTTTGCTTGTGATTCGCCTTTTAATGAGACTCCACATAAGTTCAATTGCGTTTAGCTCGCAGTGGTATGGCGGTAATCTAACCACTTTGCGGCCATGAGCTTCAAGCATTTGAATTTTTGAAGCATTTCCACTAATATTGGGTAAAATGTTATGCATGGGTAACCCTATTTTACTTTCCTGTCATCACAGAGTACAATTCCAACATAAAGAAAATAAACACCGACATCTGTCAGAGGTAAAATAACTGTGAACGGACTGTAGATATTGCCCCATTGTCCTATAAGCTCTCTCGAAGTACTTACCTACATTATTCAAAATAAAAAATAAGTGTTTACCTTTTCGTTTTGTGAAATGAAATGTCGGTCCGTTCTTAACTCGAGAATATTTTATCAAATCTGGCGCCCGATTCCTTACCTTTAAATATATATGTGTTATATTAATGTTAAAAGTAACTCTTGACTTTAAATAGCCAAGCTCGCAGCCAACTACAAAATAAGAAAAAGCTAAAAGCTAGCTTCTTCCTTCTTCGCCAATGTGGATGGTGATGGTGATGCGTGAATGTGTAAGACACATCCATCCATCCTCATAAAGTTAGTCATTTATAATCGCAGTACTAGGTATATTGAATGTACCTATAGTACGATAAGCTATCAGAACGGATCTGAATGAGTGTAGTGATTAGTGCAGTTGCAAGTAGGCGGTTCGATCGGCTCAAGAATGTTGTAATGTTAATGGATGTTGGACATTATTTAAATAAGAACCCAGTCTATAACAGTTTGTCATTGAAAATTGCCGCTGTTCTTCGCTATAATATATATGTGCGCCGCCGTTCACGCCGAAAACGGTTTGGCTGATGTGTCAAAGGGAACTTGAAAATCATTCCAAGCGGATCAACTGAACGTTCGGCGCCGCAGGTGCCGCAGATGTATCGTGACATTTAGATCCCTGATTAGAGTAAAAAAGCGATTCCTATCAAAATAATAAAGCTAATATATAACATACCTTATAGTTATGTGGTATGACAGGCGATATCTGTCTGCAGACGAGCTTGACTCCGTATTTAGACAGGTCGTACGTGGTCCAAGCGCGGGGATAAAGCGCAGTATATTCACATTCACCACCATTCAAGTTCCACTGCCACGAAGCCGGCGCTTTCTTTGGTTTGCTAAAAGATACGAAATTTTGAATACCAATTACATGCTGAAAAATACGTTATTTTGACAGTTGCGTATAGGTCGTGTAATAATCGTACCTATATACAATGGCCTAACGCGAACTTTAGCTTACTTCATCAATCATGTCAGCCTAGAGACGTCCACTGCTGGACATAAGCCTTCCCCAAGGTTCTCCACACAGACCGATTTTGAGCCGCCCGCATCCAACCGCTTCCCACGATCTTAACCAGATCGTCGGTCCACCTGGCGGAGGGCCTTCCCTTGCTGCGTAGTCCGGTACGTGATCGCCACTCCAGAATCCGCCTGCCCCAACGGCCATCGGTTCTTCGCGCTTTGTGCCTGGCTATTCGGAGAGCTACGTCGGCGACTTTGGTTCTCCTACGGATCTCCTCATTTCTGATTCGATCTCGCAGGGAAACTCCGAGCATAGCTCTCTCCATCGCCCTCTGAGTGACCCTGAGTTTTTGGATGAGACCAATAGTTAGCGACCACGTCTCAACGTCGTAGATCATCACTGGCAAGTAACACACACTAGTCAAAGACTTTCGTCTTGACTGTCTTGAGACACTGCGGGATATCGGACGTGAAGATATGCCGTAACTTTCCGAACGCCGCCCAACCGAGTTGGATTCGACGAATGACCTCTTTCTCGAAGTTGGACCTACCCAATTGGATCATTTGTCCTAGGTAGACGTACTTGTCGACAACTTCGAGTGTAGAGTTCTCAGTGTAGAGTTCGAGCTTGGTTTTAATTACCAAAATGATATTTTGTAGAACACTTTATGTAAAATACGTCTGCTCTATAACAATATTATTTTTAGGTTTTTCTCTGAGAAAGTATTACCATAAGCAAATTATTTGGTCGATAAAATCCTTATCATTATTGCGTAATTCAGATTTTTACAGTATTGTTTTCTAGGATATTTGCATGCTGATTGCTATATCAGAATATAATGATAAGAAACTTACTTGTAAGTCGACAACACGGACTGGAAAATAGTTTCTTTGTTGGCGTTTCGTATGTTGACAATGAACTGGCATTCTGGCACAGTGACATATTCGTATAAGCCAGGAGTCAACTGGAAACGACAGAACTCGCCTTTAAAACCTCTACCGATGGTCCCGCCGCCAATACCGCCGATAGGACAACCTGGAAATATGACAATCTGTGAAATCTGCTTGTGTGATGGAATACAATTGTTTATTGTGTCGATGCAGCGGTCACAATGGGTTGTGGGCATACCAGAACCCCCTAGTCTAAATGTCGCAAATGTGCAATATCGGTAGCCTGGCCCTATACTTGTCTTATGCTTTAGAGGCCGCGCCTACAACAATTGCTGGAGCGAGGTTACTAGACGCACTACTATCAGCCTAGAGGATAGTTTAAAGGTTGTCCGTTACACAAAAATATTTTTATCACTGGCGTAAGCAGGATTATAAATTGAGAATTGCCTCTTAAAATACATACTTGAGTATGCTGCGGGTTCTACGAGAGTTTAGGGGTTTTATTCAAGTAAAGGCGGTTTTTGGTACGACAAAAGTGTAATGTGCGTGCTTTGGCTTTGAATTCCTAAGTCCTTCTCTCTTCCCGAAACCCAATACCACTTATCACTAGATTGGGCATACGCAAAGCCACGTATGCATAAGCAGAAACATCTGGTTCCTTCCTAAATCCATCAGTAATAAACAGCATACATTGTAAATACGAATACGATAAGATTACAAAATACCTATACGTATTATGCAAGATTATACTACATACCTATGTATAAATAATAAGCAGATCATTACAGGGATTGGCTAATGTAATCAGATTAATGGATACGAGTAATGTTACTATGGAAGTATGGAGTAGATCTCTAATAATATTTCCGGCTTGTATGCTTTGTTAAGATCATTGCTATGAATAGAATTTACACACAATGTAAGTATGGTTTGATGGTATTACAATGTTATATACATAACGTTTTATTAATATTACACAATGGGGCTCAACAGAGGTCTTCCCTGGAAGATTAAGAAGATTGAGTAAATAGTAGGTTTAAGTAGAAGTTATAAATAAAATACAATTTCCTGTATATTCGTATCTATGTATGTGGATTCGATTTTACAAAAATATGGATAACTAGAGGCTGTCCGCAGCTACGCTTACGCATTTTTTATTTTTATTAACCGTTCTGCTCGTGGGAATTTCGGGAAATCCCTTCTTAGTGCTAACATAACGCTATGAGCCAAGGGAGCGGAGCCCCCGTGGGATCTCCACCTTGTCGTGGTGGGGGGCTCAGTAACCGTGGCTTGGACACCCGCGGTGAAGTTAAGAGAGATCCCGGGAGTGGACGCTCCGCGTGGGCTTGGAGGGGCCTGCGCAGGATGCGTCCAAAGGTGTGGGTGCGGGGGATAGTTCTGTCTGTCCCTCGCAGTCGGGCGCGGTCGCGGGAGGAGAGGCGTGTCGGTGTTACGTTGCCGCGCGCCCTACCTCTCGCGACCAAATGGGGGCGCACCATTGTTGCGTCGCGGTGGGGCCGCAGAGGAAGAGGAAGATGCGGTGTTGCGTTGCCATCCTCCCTATTCTCTGCGGCCGCTGGGTGTTTTGGCGGCGGAGCCCAACACCTCCATCCGCCGCCAAGCGGGTTTTGTTCGGGGGCCCGCCTGACCATCTGGCGGGCCAATACTCGTCGGGGGGTTGCGCCGAATGCTTCGGCGATACCCGACCCTCCGACACACGGGTACAAGTCGAGGTGGTTTTTAGTCAGTAAGAGTCTGACAGTCCCCTTCGCCCTTCCCCCAGGGCGGAGGGACTCCATGAGGATTTTCCAGCCACCGAAAAAAAAATAGGGAGCGGAGCAGTAGCCTTAAATAACGCGGGTGTAATCGCGGGCTCATCTAGTTTAATATAATAGAGCATATCAATAGAAAAATTACAGTTTCAACATTCATTTCCTTTAAAAGCAATACAATACAATACAAATCATCTTTATTGTACCTACACCAAAGTAATACAATTTACTATAGGTACTTATTTGTAAAAGTTAATGTACAAATGGCGGTCTAAAGCATTTTGGAAAGCTTCTGGTAATGCGGATTATGTATACGAGATTTTGGTTCATGGTCACGGGATTGTGGAAACAGCGATAGCAGAGTGGAGATACCGACAGATTGCTTCGCAGTCACTCTCGGGTTCGAATCCACGTCACGCACCAGTGACTTTTCGTAGTTAAATGCGTATTAAATTGTTAATTATTTGCTTGCTTGCCGGTGAAGCTTGCTTATCGGTGAAGAAAACACGGTGAGAAAACCTGCATGTCTAAGAGTTCTCCATAATTTTCTTGAAAGACATGTGAAGTCTGCCAACCCGCACTTGGCCCTTCTCATAGTGAGAAGAGGCCCGTGCCCAGCAGTGGGACTGTATATATGCAGGGCCGGTGATGATATTACTCGATGGATATGAGGGATACATAGATAAACGATAATAATTTAAATGACTTACCATACATCCTTTGAGCAGAAATAATGTGAATATAATCCATGATAGGACGTCTCTTGTTCCATCTCTTTCCAATGTAATACTTTAAATACCTAAAAGAAAATCACAAATTAATATACCTAACTACCACTAGCTTTGATTTAATTGCAACATTAGGTATAAGTAATTTTCTTTCAACCGAGAATAAGCTTTCAAAAACTTTCATTTTGCTCCCCAACAAGGATAATTTTACGTGATATAGTTGAGTTACTTAGTTTGTAAAGGATTTATGAATTTTAAAGTTTGAAATGCCTTGTTTGATACTTAGATTTTTAAATAATTAAATTACGCGCGTTCCCACCAAGAACTTAGGGTCCGAAACCAACCTCACCTGCAAGTGGTGCACCTGCCGATCAACGGACGAGGCTCTGGCAAAAAAAATATCCCGATAAGCGGCAATAGGCTCGCCACCTATTACGGGGGATCAAAACACTGGCGAAAAGTGGGCGTTTAATATGCCTCTGCCTACCCCTTCGGGGAAACAGGCGTGAGTCTATGTATGTATGTATGTAAATTACGCGCGTTCGCCCTACGATAGCAAATGATGGTCATCATCTCATCACAAGTAATTAAGTCTCGTCTTTATACTGGTTTAGTACTTAGATCAAGTGAAAAAAGGATTTTACTTGACCTGAGGTTTAGTATAAGACTTGAAAGGATAGAATGAAAATGGAGGATTTTCGGATAAGTACACTATTGAGAGTTACAATTTGAGACTTATTACATTAAAATATTAGTAGGTATATTTTGTGGGAACTTGTAAAGCCTACTAAAGCCAGGCATTGTAAGGTGTCCTAACTTGCAGGGTACGTCTTGGGGTGTACCTAAGTGCCGACTTGCAGGGAGCGTCCCAATTTGCATGATACGTCTTGGTTTGCGGATTACGTGCGGACTTGCAGGGAGCGTCCCAATTTGCATAATTCGTCTTGGTTTGCGGATTACGTGTGGAGTTGCGGGGCACGTCCCGATTTGCATGATACGTCTTGGTTTGCGGATTACGTGCGGACTTGCAGGGAGCGTCCCGATTTGCATGATTCGTCTTGGTTTGCGGATTACGTGCGGAGTTGCGGGGCACGTCCTAATTTGCATGATACGTATTGGTTTGCGGATTACGTGCGGACTTGCAGGGAGCGTCCCGATTTGCATGATTCGTCTTGGTTTCCGGATTACGTGCGGACTTGCGGGGCACGTCCCAGTTTGCATGATACGTCTTGGTTTGCGGATTACGTGCGGACTTGCGGGGCACGTCCCGATTTGCATGGTACCTTCGTCCTGGTTTGTAGAGTACCTAAGTGCCGATTTTTAGAGATCTGGGCACAGGTCTCGCTTTGCTCATGATGTCATTGCTACTAGTCCAGCATGTCTGACTATAATAAAATTATACAAAGGATTTTATTTGGATTTACCATTAATATTGAGTAACCGATTATTTGGATCTACACCTTTAAATAACGACGATTTACACCATCAGTCCCAATTTAAAATAAATCGAACCTGGTAACAATACCATTAGTAAAATAGTTTTTTTTTAATGCTCTATCACACCTATCCTTGAGAGTCAATTCTGCCAAAGCAATTTAGGAACCAAACAGTTCAACGAGTTATGTTTAGTGTGGTTTGGCAGGGCCAGTGTATACAACCCATAATATTTGTAACTCTGTTTCTCTTCAGCAATCTACCTATGTTCACCTTGTTGCTGACTAATGCTTAAATAGGAATATGAATCAACAAAGCTTGGCCTTGTCCCAACTCCAATAATAAAATGTTATGATATCCTTAGAAGTACATTTATATTTTTTTATAAACTGAAAAACATGTCAAGAATCCTTATGTGTATAAGTTTTTAAAATAAATAAATGATATGTAATTGTCTATCTTTGTTAATCTTTATTGAAACATAGATCTACACTAATATTATAAAGAGGAAAAATTTGTATTTTTGTTTGTTTGTAATGAATAAACTCAAAAACTACTGGACCGTTTTAAAAAATTATTTCACCATTAGACAGCTACATTATCTGCGAGTAACATAGGCTATATTTTATTTTAGAAAAAATAGGGGTCCGTAAGATATTTGGGTTTTTCGGGTACGCGAAGTAGTTCCCTCAGGATGTGGGTGAAACCGCGGGAAACGGCTAGTAATCTATAAAACCAAATTAAATACACCTAAGCTAATGGCAATTTAAATAAATGTTCTGAATGAGACATTTACTAATAGCAGCAATGCATTTTAAATATAGGAGTGGTACAAAGAAAGTTTAATTATAGTAATAAAAATAAAAGCAAGATGTATTTTTAAAACAATATATCTCAATGCCCACAATTTGTTGAATAAAAGTTGGCAACTGTTATTGGTTGTTGTTTTTCCCTGTAAAAACAAAAGAATAATAAATCCTGCACTCTATTTACTGTAAAAAGAGTGCAGGAATTATAGGTACATTTAGTGTAGTGATTCAGTTTTTATCTTTTTCCCTTGCTCTTTTGGTGAGTTCTATGAACTCATCTTCTGCTTGTATCTAAGTTAAAATATTCATAGTTTTTTCAGTATGTTCATTGTCAGTAGTTACCAAATAATTAAAATTATTGCAACATAGTTACCAAATAATTCAAATTATTGCAACATAGTTACTAGACAGTCAGTTACTATAACACCACATAAACCATAATAGTTTTATCCCAGTGAAATCACATTCATAGTTACTCTTCCCGTATGAATTGAAAATAAATAATTCTTTCCTATAATTTGTGTTATCCAACCCAAAAACCTTTTAGATCAAACTGGCGGCATAACAGTTTTTTTTTTTAATATATGTTGATACTTGACTATACTCTATATAGAAAGTAATTAGTACATATAATTCATGCAAAAACATCAAACTAACCTAAAACTATCATCAAACCCTTACCATAGAATGAGTATTTATTTTTATATCTGTATAATAATTTTAAACATTGGTCTATCCAAAGGCAATCATCACTTACAACAATATAACATATATCATAGTTTTAACATATTGTTAGGTAAGACTGCCTTCCGTTCATAATATGAAAGAGGATGTATGAGGACAAATTATGATGTATGCAGATGCATGCGAGGGACGGGGCCTGCTTCGACGGGCCAGCTCAGGTGGGATCGCGGCAGTTATACAAACGTAGTTCCCGTGACCCTGCCATTCAATGGGATCAGATAGAGGAACACCATGGTGGTTTTAGTGGGTAGTCCCGGCGCTTCTCGTCGGGGAGTCACCACACTCTCCCTAGACTGAGCCCCTTTAGGGGCCCAGCCTAGGGGGGTCAGCCCGTAAATTGTTTGGTTTCCACCATGAGTCAAAAAAAAACATTTGTACCTTGCACAAAACATTCAATATCAATTCTCATAGTTATAACTATGTTCAAAATGCAGTCTCTAAGTAACAAAAATAGTGAAAATTGTATTCTTCTGAAAAAGAAATTCATGTAACAAGGAAAAGATTGAAACTTGATCATGTGTTATTCTGGCAATTTTTTTTAAAGACATTGAAAACCAAATATTATTACATGATAAGTATATTATAAGTAAGTTGGCTGTGATGATATCAAACTTAACAATTATTTTAATCTCATAGGATACCAAAGAGTCAAATTACAATTATCTTATTTTTTAATTAAAATACTAACTTAGCTAGCGGAATAGATATGATCCGTACTCAACAATAAATAAATGGGACAACATTCTTGAGGTTAAATTGGTCTAACACATGTAACAGTCAATTTAACTGAGCTAGCAAGAGCACTTCTTGCATTAATAGACAACAATAGAATGTCAAGTCTGTCAACAAAGAATTTAGGACACTATATTGATGCATAAGGCTACAGTAATGTTTAAAAAAGTTTTTATAGGTATCATATAGTTTCCTAGATGTATTAAAATTAAGTTTGAATAATTGTAATGCACTGGTAGGCATGTTAAAGAGATAATATTATGATTAATAAACTTCATATAACATTTATTTAATTATCTCATTCGGCTAAAATAATATGAAAAATAATTTAAATAGAGAGGCTCTTGAAGTATTTGATACTACAATATACTATGTCATTATGAATGAACTTATTAATTTACTAATAAATTGATAAATGTAAGTTTAATAACAGATAGTTTAAGAGTAATTCTGTCTAGTGTTAATTAGAGAGAGGACTTATATTCGTAACCAAGAAACAAGTGAAATAAATATCATAACCGCAAGCATCTTAACTTTATGACTCACCTGGCAGTCAGAGGCATCATTTCAATGGCTTGCTTAGGTTTAGGCTGTAGCTTCTGCTTACTTTGAAGTGGAAATTCATGGTTCAAAGGTAACTTTAAGCCATACTTAGGAGGCTCGTGGTCGCCGAGACCGACGTCCCCGACCGTTTCCATTTCCATCTTCAAATACGGCTCTACTAAGTTACCCTTGGTCTTCAAATATACGTCCTCAAGGTTCGGCTTCCTAGTCTAACTAATAAACGTAACACATTATCGCAATCATTCTCGTACAGTACGATAACAAATCAATTTCGTGTAAGAAGTTATCAATGTCTGCTGACGTGGAAAGATTATAAGCATTACAGTTAAATACAAAAATTCGCAAACTAATTAATGTTTAAATAATTTTGTTATTGACTGCACAGTTTTATATTTTGCAGCCTGAAGCCCAATCGACAGCCTACTCCGAGACCACAAAACTGACAGACCGAATTTGAAGCAATAGCCATACCATAGTCAAGTATTTGTATTCTCTTTGGCCATAGTGATGATGATAGTGATGTATCTCTATGTACAGTCCGTTCACAGTTATTTTACCTCTGACAGATGTCGGTGTTTATTTTCTTTATGTTGGAATTGTACTCTGTGATGACATAATAAGTCGTAGACAGATAGTAGACAGAGAAACCAACCAATTGATCAAATCTTCAAGTGCGCGCACTGCCATATAACTCTGTACTGATCCGACTGACCGATCAAACTATCGGCCAACTTTAATCGCTAGTGCGCGCGAGGCCTTATATTTTTGAGGCCCAGAAAGCAGATCGCTTACGTTTAGGCATGGGTTCGATATATCAAAATGTAACTTATATCGGTTATGTGTTATATACAGGGTGGCGCTACCATAGGGGCACTTTTTAAACAGAGGCATAGCGTACAACATTCTGAAGCCTTGTACCAAAAATCAATTAAATCGGTGCAGTAGTTTAGCCACAATATCGATTTTAAGTTCCGCAATTTTTGCACATGCTTTGAATTCCACACAGCTGATACAAAACGGTCAACGACCCTACATTGCACGCCCCGACTCGCTCCGACGCGACGCCTCAACGTCATCCGAAGTTAGGCTCAGCGCAGATAAAACGGAGCGCAGTGGAGAGGATTTTATTAACGCACTTGAAAATAAACTATATTTTTTTTACAATAAAGTGCATAAATGCTTGAACCTGACAAAAAACATTCGCGCGTCCTCGAAGATATGCGGGAATCCTCGTGCGGCGTCGAATCGTAGTGAGTCGCGGCGCGCAATGTAGGGTCGTTGACTGTTTCGTATCAGCTGTGTGGAATTCAAAGCATGTGCAAAACTTGCGGAGCTTAAAATCGATATTGTGGCTAAACTACTGCACCGATTTAATTGATTTTTGGTACAAGGCTTCAGAATGTTGTACGCTATGCCTCTGTTCAAAAAGTGCCCCTATGGTAGCGCCACCCTGTATATCATACCATATCGATATCTAAATAATACATAACCGTTTTCACAAAAACTTCATCGAGTTATGGTTTATCCATAGCGCAAAAACGAGAAGGAACTACGAATAACGAACATAACGCAAACTTCACATCACGACCGATATGACATCGACGGTTTTTATTCGCTTTGTCTCTGTCTCACCATTCAATTTTTTACTGGCGTAAAAGGGATGAAGCGAATATTACGTAACTTCGGCTAGTGATTGGTTATTTGGTTAATAATAGTGGGTGTGTAATATCTATATCTTAACGCGCTAGCAATAAGGTCTAGTTTCTATTTATTTAGTTACAACAAAGAGTCCATATAAGTTAGCAACTTGCCGGCGGCTACACATTAACGGTAAAAGTGTGAGTTTGCGTTTGGCGTTGGTTTGCGTTTCGTTCGTTTCGCAGTTAGTTCTGCAAATCGTACTACTGATATCGATATCTGAAAACGGTTTTCGATATCGATATGAAAATTGAATATCGGTTACCACACACGCCACCAAGCGGCAATTTGGGTCACAGAAAGTTTGTCTACAGAGCGCCCATAAGAAATGCGCCTCTATGTTATTATCTATGCTCTATGGCAATAGGTAAGAAATTGTTTTTTAATTGGCCAGGGTTACCAGATTTGATGTTCCCGTATTTAAATATATTTATTTATGACTTTTGTTTTCTATATATTTCACAATGTTATTTCCACTATGATTAGTGCGAGTTTAAATGACTATCGATTAGTGAATGTTGTGAGTGATGATCTCCAATTTGAAGGGCACTCGCACTTAACAATCGCTGACCACACCTGCATTGTGATAATCACTAAACCTATATTGCTCACCTGCACTCGCACTAATCAATGTGGAAATAAGCCTTTAGATTGGGCGGAAGCCCGTGCACCTCATTTCATTTTAACTCCATTGAACTGCACTGACTTCTACTCTCTGCATTCGCGTCCGTTGCAGAGTTTGGCGAATGGCCTTAGGGGAGAGCGCAAGTCGTGAAGATCCCTAAGGCAAGGCTGGTTGACTACCCTTCCCGAGGTTGCCGCCCGTTCTTGGTCTGGTTCCCTATGAAACAGACGTAACGAAAACCTCCAGCCGGCCTCACCCACACACATGCACAAGCACGCACGCACATACATTCACCACACTTATTCAATCATTCATACGGACGCACACACATACACATACACACACCACACCTACATGAAAACAAATACACACACGCCCACGCACACGCTCATACGAAGCCGAAACATTATGGAAGTGGAACAAAATAAGGAACTACCCCAGGAGGGTACCAGCGTCCGCGACGCTGGAGAATCCCTCCCTGCACCCTCGGGTTCAGGCTGCCCCACGTATTCTGGGGGGGGCAATGTTTCACTCAGTCGCAATAGTAGGAGTAGTTTAGACCTGCACCAGGCCTCCTTCACTTTGCCGTACCTACAGCGATAAGTGCCTACACTTTGGCGCGGCTTCCACGCCGCGTCGTCACCGCTCGCGCGCAGGGCTAGCTAATAACGTGAATTTTAATAGTGAACAACAAAAATGTTCACATCACAAGTCTGGTGCGAAGTATTGCTCATTTAACGGATGTGTGTCGAAAGCAACTTGAAATTTGGATTTTATTTATTTTACGAGAGCAACTTGAAAATTGTACTTTTTATTTGTCGAGATATCTCAACGATTATGGTGTCAAATTAAAGGTCTAGTTCAAAAACCATTTTATCTGTTTGAGTCATGTAAATCGGTCTACGCGTTTAGGAAATAACTAAGAATTAGTATAGTGAAAATGTAAACCACCAGAATTTTTGTGGTTTTCGTTCTACGAGCTCAAATAGTGGGATAGGATACTTATAGTATAAATATTTATTATTAGGTACGTGGTCAAGTAGGTAGATAGACGATGAATAAATATTATAGTAGCAGCGGCAAGTCGACAACCCTAGCGCACCGCTCCGCGCCAGACAGCGACAGCGTTATGTGTTAGAAAAGAGCGGGAACAGTTAGGTCAATATCGCGTTAGGTACTGAATGCTCATGCGAGCTGAATTGCACTTTCTTGCTTAGTAGAAAGAGTCGCCATTTCTTTAAATTGGTTTGCGAAGTGGTGCTTCTGTTCGTAAGAACTATCTATTCTGTGCCTGCACGACCTGGCAAGTGCCGTGCCTCGTGCAGAACACATTACCACCACCTCCTGGACGGTTGTACCGCGTCGAGCAGACGAACGCCGCGAGGCGAACGTTAGCTCCGCGACAACCGTAACCGGTAGAGGTAAACACCGCGGAAAGCGCTCACGTCATCATCGACGCCAGCGTGAGTACGCAGCACACGCGGGAGGTAGCGAACCGACAACATCGGCGAACGCACCCTCCGCGGGAGGTAGCGAACCGACAACGTCGGCGAACGCACCCCCCGCGGTTGGAAGCGAACCGACAACATCGGCGAACGCACCCCCCGCAAGACAAACAGGTGGTACAACGCACCAGCGTGGACACCCGGCCCCAGCCAGTGCAATGAGGGAACCGCCCAGGACGAAGCAACCGGCCGGACGCAGCGATTGGTGGACGCAGCGGCTTAGGCACGCAAGCGGAAGCCACGCGGACGGCGAAGGGTGAGCCTTCGGGCTCGCTCCCGCCGGCTGCACGCACCGCTCCGGCCGGTGCAGCGCCGGGCACCCCCCGTCACGTCCATTTCCGACTGCCGTCGGAGGGGCCGGAGTCGGCAGCCCCATGGGGCACCACCGGGCCACGCCGCAAACGCGGCCCTAAAAAAGGCGGACAACGACACGCACCGACCACCCCGGCACTCTCGGGACGGCCCACTTCGGCGACACCGTCGAAGAGGAACCGTCACGACGACACACCACCAAGCGCCACGTCGAAGCTTGCAAGAGTGGACGCAACACCAAAGAGGGCAGCGATGAGCTACGCTGATGCGACTAACTCGCATCTGATGGTGGACGTCGCTGCCACTCCACCCACAGACCTGACGGTGGAACAAGCACGGCTGCTCGAACTCTCCATAGAGGAGCGTATCATGGAAGCAGCCTTTGCTCCACCGTCAAACAACGAGCCCGCACTCACGCCATCCTTTAGAGGCAAACCCCTCGCAGCAGGAGGAGTCCTAAAGCTATGGTGCGAGGACGAGAAATCACTGGCGTGGCTCAGACAAACGGTAGCGGGACTGAAGTCACCGATCGAAGGAACCAGGCTGACCGTCATCAGGCGGACGGATCTTGCGAAGCGCGTACGCGCATCGCTCTGGCTGCCGAGGTCGACCAGCCTGGAACTCATGAAGATCCACCAACTCCTAGCTGCCCAAAACCCGTGGTACGCTGTCCAAACATGGCAACTGTACAGCGCTACCATGCAGGAGCACGGCCTATACCTGTCCTTGGGCATCCCCGAATCGGAGGTCCCGAGAATCGAGGCGCGCGACCGCCGAGTCTCCTTCTTCACCGGCAGCGTGTACGTACTGTTCCACGCTGCCGGGGCAGGGGCTGGCAGGACGGTTGCCGCGCCCAGAGAGATGCCGCCCGCCACCAGACACACACAAGGACGAGTGGCAACACCGGCCGTTCCCAGCACGTCGGGCACAGCCCATGCACAAACAACGCCCGCAGCGACAAACATCGCTATGACGGGAGTTGACGACGAGCATGACTCGTCTGACGGGGAGTCCGTGGACATTAATGTTCTCGGATCTTCATCAGACTAGAGTCGTACAAACAAACCTCCAGCACAAGCAGATTGCAACGGCTACCCTACGCAGGCTGCTGGAGGTTAACCACCACACCATAGCCCTAATCCAGGAGCCGTGGATTAGAGGCGACACCATATGTGGACTCAACAACATCGGAGGTAAGATATTGCACAAAAGCTCGGCTCCTAAGCCGAGAACATGCATATACATTCCCCGAACAATATCAGCACTGCTGCTGACTAACTTTTGTTCTAGAGACCTCACCGCCGTGGGGATACGAATAGGGCCCGGCAATCAGATGCTAGTACTAGCCTCGGTTTATATGCCTGGAGATGAGGAGATCCCATCGAAGGAGCTGGCCGAGCTAGTGCAGCACTGTGAGGACCACGGCTGGCAAATAATACTGTCGGCAGATGCCAACGCCCACCACCCACTGTGGGGAAGCCCTGAGGCAAATAGACGAGGTGAGATCCTAACAGAATACATTTTCACAACAACCCTATCTGTAGTCAACAACGGCTTAGAGCCCACCTTTGTTAGCTCCAGATATCAAACCATAGTAGACGTTACACTGGCATCGGATGGGGCCGCGGAACTCGTCACGAACTGGCATGTGTCCGCCGAACCATCCTTTGCCGATCACAGGCGTATCTGCTATGACATACAAGTGCAAGAGAGGGTCCAACAACCAAAGCGCAACCCACGCAATACCAACATTGCGAGATACAAGACCCTGCTCGAACAAGAAATAGCCATGTCAAATTTTAATGACATGACCGACAGCACTGCACACATAGAACACAACACTAACTTATTAACGAAATGCATACAACGTAGCTACCAACAAGCCTGCCCCACCACACTACCGAAAACTGGTAGTAAAACTCAATGGTGGGGGTCAGAACTGGAGAAACTCAGGCGCAATCTGAGAAAACTCTTCAACCGGGCCAAAAACACAAGGAAAGACACGGACTGGGACAAATATAAAGAAGCCCAGTCGCACTACAAGAAACGCATACGATTCCGCAGGGGAGAGTCCTGGCGTAATTTCTGCACGAACATTAACTCCACAGGCGAGGCAGCCAGGGTAAAAAAGATCCTATCCCAGGACAGCAACAAGACCCTAGGCTCCATCAGAAAGTCTGATGGCACCTACGCAATCACAGATATAGAAATTAGCCAAGTGCTAATTGAAACACACTTCCCAGGTTGCACTGTGACCGACGACTGTGATTGGGAAGAATTTGAACACAGACCACCGACCCAAACAGACTGGACGATAGCCAACAACATGGTTACCGTGGACCGGCTGAAATGGGCAATTGATAGCTTCCAGCCGTACAAATCTGCAGGCCTGGACGAAATAACACCAGCACTTCTACAATGGGGCTGCACAACGATTGTGCCACAGCTACTCAGCATATATAGAGCATCTATATCGCACAATTACATACCACGAAGGTGGAGGGAAGTAAAAGTCATATTTCTCCCAAAACCGGGCAAAACCGATTACACTCAAGCAAAATCGTTCAGACTTATCAGTTTAACCTCCTTCTTGCTGAAAACGCTGGAGAGGCTCGCTGACAGATACCTGCGGGAAGGCGCACTGCTACGCAGACCACTACACCCGCAACAACACGCCTACAGAAGTGGCAGATCAACGGAATCAGCGCTTCACTCCGTAGTGGGGACCATAGAGACAGCGCTATCTGACAAACTAATGACCTTAGGCGCCTTCATTGACATAGAAGGCGCCTTCGACAAAACTAAATTCACCAGCATTAGCCGAGCCCTCGACAAGTTCGGAGTTGAATATACCGTCAGTGGCTGGATTGATCAACTCCTGAAACAAAGGGCTATTCAATTCACGGTTAACACCACCACAAGGGGTATAGTAACAAAAGGCTGCCCACAGGGAGGAGTCCTATCACCCCTGCTCTGGAACATAGTGGTAGACGATCTGTTGAGAAGCCTAAATGACAAATGCTTCTACACGGTCGGCTACGCAGATGACATAACCATCCTAATCAAAGGAAACTCGGAAGACATGATCCAGTATCGGATGCAAGCAGCCCTCAGGATCATGGAACAATGGTGCAACCGCCACGAACTGACGGTCAACCCAAATAAAACGGAGCTAGTACTTTTCACCAACAAAAGGAACACCCGTATGGCCAGAAAACCAAAACTTTTTGGCACGGAGCTTAACATATCGAGTGAAGTCAAGTACCTGGGCATAACACTCGACCACAAGCTCAACTGGAATAAACACATCACCACTAAAACCACAAAAGCATGTACAATCTTCTGGCAGTGCAGGAGAATAATAGGCAAGAAATGGGGTCTCAAACCATTCATCACCCTATGGATCTACACTGCCATAATACGCCCTATGCTCACATACGGTGCAGTAGTGTGGTGGCCACGCACTCAACTAAGCACAGTCAAGAACAAGCTGCAGAGCATACAACGCCTCGCCTGTCTGGCCACAACAGGCTGCACGAAAACAACTCCAACGGCGGCATTGGAGGTGCTCCTCGACTTGCGACCACTGCACTTCATCATCCAGCAGGAAGCAGGTGCCGCAGCGATCCGGCTCGACAAGTTCGGGCTTTGGAGAAGAGACGACAGAATAACCCATGCACGCCTGAAAAGGACATTAACTAACGAGATCCCGATGCTAGATGCAACGTGCGACCTCATACCTAAAACCTTTGTCTTTGACAAAAAATACCGCATACAACTGCAAGAAGAGCACAAGGATAGTTCTGGTATACACGAAGTTAGAGTATACACAGACGGCTCAAAAACAAAGTATGGGACAGGTGCCGGAGTATTCTCCCATGACTTGAACATCAATCTCTCAACATCGCTTGGTAAACTCAACACCATCTTCCAAGCTGAATGCGTTGGGATTATAAGGGCGGCGACGGCGATTGCGGCCAGAAACGTGAGTAACCTGTCGGTACGCATCATCACAGACAGTGCCTCAGTACTACAAGCTCTCGACGGCAACTGCTTTAACAGCGGCCTAATTACGGAGTGCCACCAAGAGCTGCAGAAAACTGCAGCGAGGAATCGGGTCACGCTCCAGTGGATACGAGGACACAGTGACTCCACGGGCAATGACGCAGCAGACCAACTGGCAAGGAAAGGATCGGACACAACAACCCTGGGACCCGAACCAATTGTTCCGATACCTTTCAACCAACTAAAAACGTGGTTACGCGAGAGAACCCTACATCAACACGCAAAAGAGTGGGCAGAGTTAAAAGAGTGTAGGCAATCTAAAGATGCCTTTCACGTATTAGACAAATGACTCTCGCATAAACTGTTGCACGCCAACAGGAAAACACTCAAGCATCTGACTGGCATAATAACTGGCCACTGTCCACTAAACAAGCATCTCTACAATATCGGCGTCACGGACAGCCCATTTTGTAGGGGCTGCATGGAGACCGAAGAAACACCCGCTCATGTGATCCTACATTGTACCAGCGTGAGCGACCAACGGACGAGGTTCCTGAACAATCCCAGAACCATGAGTGAAGCCATACGCAACACTGGTCAAGTCATGGCCTTCTGGAAGGAGCTTGCATGGTATGAGTAGCAGTCGACAACCGTGTCACTGCTCACGCACAATGGCCCAATTCAGTGGCTAAGTGCGGAAAACACCTGTCCAACTAACTAACTAACTAACTAAGCCTTTAGATAAAATAATACAAAAAGATATAATCTGTATCACCAAACACCAAATCATGAAGCGATTACACCATATGACCATACTACTTCTAGTGCATTATATTATGAAGGGGCCAAATGTAGAATAGTGTAAATTTAACGCATTTAGGAATGTAGCACATTAAGCACATAGGAAGTGTAGATATTTGGTACACTACATGTAGTACAGTGTAAACACAAGTAGGGACGTAGGACGCCTGTAAAAGACGGTCTGGCTTTTGTCCGCCTGATATTGGCATCACACATAAGTAACAAAAGGCCGCGCAGTACTTACAGATTTGTACTCAATCCGAGGTTAAAGCACACACATATTTAATTTAGTCCAAAGCCTGCAAATTGGAATTTAGATATACAGGGTGTCACAAGACCCATCACCAAGCCGAAGTCTACTCGTTGTGGACATCATGCCAAGTCTAACTAACCAAAAATAATACCTGGGAAACGATTTTTTTTTAAATTTTCCCATTTTTTTAATCGCAATTAAAAGCGCGCGTGTGCAATGCTCGAAATCCCTACTTATTCATGGGGTCATAGGGCATCTAAGGAACATATTGGCGGCGTAAATGCATCGATTTCGTACCTAATTAGAAAAATTCCATACTAACTTTGAGCCTCAATATCTCCTGAACCAGTAATTTCCCAAGTATGGTGCCGAAGTAAAAAATGTTCGTAGTGATTGGTACAACATGGAATTTTTCGTTTTCGTTAAGAGTCTTTTTACACCCTGTATTTTAATTATTCGTTTATATGTGTCTGTAACGTTAAGTCTTACATAATCTTTAAGACAGGGGCAATCATTGAAAATAGTCACACTTAAATACTTTGTACGTGTTCTTACACGTACTAAGTATTTAAGTGTGACTTACACGTACTTTTACTGTAAGTAATATAACATTTTAATTTTAGACACTTTTTCAATCTGAGGTACGTTTCCTGGTATTCACTATTTTTATTTAAACTTATTTAGCTAGTCTTCTGTCGTCTTTTTCTCTTGCTTGCTCTGGTTCCAGTTAATAACGAACTTCTGAGCACGAGATTAAGGTTTAATTAAAAAAAAAATCGGGCAAGTGCGAGTCTGACTCGCGCACCGAGGGTTCCGTACGCATTTTACCTTATATGAGGTTGAATTACGCTAGTCCTCTAAATCTGTATGAGCACCCATACAACTTAGAGGACTATCTTAAATGGAGTCTACTATGTATGTATGGGGACACCCTTAAATTTTCCACTTTTTTTATTTTTTGTAATTTTTCCTTTATTTGTGCTGTAAGAACCTGCTTTTGGCCAAATTTCGTGATTCTAGTGCAACGGGAACTACCATATAGGTTTTCGACCCAAAACCTATAGGGTACTTACGGTTGACCTAGAATTGTCAATTTTGGTCAAAACCAAGGTCTTACAGCACAAGTAAAGGAAACATTCCGAAAATTAAAAAACGTTGAAAATTAAGGTTAATTTTGGTACTTACAAGTTTTCGCAAAATTAACTAATTTTGACCATATCTTTTTAATGGGTTGACACAGGACCCTGATTTTCATACACCTAATAGCAACCATAGACCTCAGTATCTGGTATAAATTTCAATTTGCTAGGTCCACCCGTTCCTGAGAAAATCGGTGGTGACACACGGACAGACAGACAGACAGACAGACAGACGGACAAGAAAGTGGTCTTATAAGGGTCCCCCCCGTGGGATCTCCACCTTGTCGTGGTGGGGGGGCTCAGTAACCGTGGATTGGTCACCCGCGGTGAAGCTAAGAGGGATCCAGGAGGGGATGCTCCGCGTGGGCTTGGAGGGGCCTGCGCAGGATGCGTCCAACGGTGCGGGTGCGGGGGACAGTTTTGTCTGTCCCTCGCAGTCGGGTGCGGTCGCGGGAGGAGAGGCGTGTCGGTGTTGCGTTGCCGCGCGCCCTATCTCCCGCGACCAAATGGGGGCGCACCATTCGATGCGTCGCGGTGGGGCCGCAGAGGAAGAGGAGATGCGGTGTTGCGTTGCCGTCCTCCCTATCCTCTGCGGCCGCTGGGCGTTTTGGTGGCGGAGTCCAACACCTTAATCCGTCGCCAAGGGGGTTTTGTTCGGGGCCCGCCTGACCATCTGGCGGGCCAATACCCGTCGGAGGGTGGCGACGAGTGCTTTGGTGATGCCCCACCCTCCGACACACGGGTACATGGCGGAAGTCGAGGTGGTTTTTAGTGGATACACCACATACTCCGGCTCTTATTTCCCCCAAGAGTCGGAGATTCGAAGGGATTTTCCACCTCGTAAAACAAAAAAAAAAAAAAAAAAAGTGGTCTTATAAGGGTTCCGTTTTTTACCTTGAGGTACGGAACCCTAAAAATTTACTTAAAATGTTTCTTCTGTCGTCTTCTTCTCTTGCTTGCTATGGTTCCAGTTAATAACGAACTTCTGAGCATGAGATTAAGGTTTAATTTCAAAAATTTACTTAAAATGTTAAAACTATTGTTATTTAGAAATCAGAGTAAAATCTCTTTCACATAAAATCAAAAGAATTGATTTGGGTCTATTTATTTATTGTTTATGATTATTTATCTGTGCCGTTCCATATCTCAATGGTGCCGTGTGCGTAGAACTTTGACATCCCTAACTAGGGATGATCGATGATGAAAGATTATCGATATTAACATCGAAGGTCCAACATTGTAATTCGATTTCTCTTACAAAGAAAACATCGATGTTATTGAATATCGGTATTTTCCCTACATCGGTGCCAGACTATTTATTTAAACTAAAACATGATTCGTTAGTACCTACACTTATGTATGGTAGTGAAAGTTAGGTATGGTAGAAAAGTCATGAAAGTAGAATAAATGCTGTAGAAATGAGAGCACTGAGAAGTATGTGTGGTGTGTCTTTGACTGACAGAGTAAAGAATTGTGTAATACGAGAATGTTGTGGGGTAAAAGAAGATGTAGTGACAGGTTTCGAGAAGGGTATGCTAAGGTCGTTTGGGCACGTGGAGAGGATGGATGGTGAAAGACTGACCAAGCAGATATATAGGGCAAGTGTGAATGGGACAGGACCAAGGGGAAGACCTAGGCGGGCGATCTATGACTACATCGGAGACATCCTAAAAACAGAAGAGGTTAGAAGTACCCTGAACAGAAGAGCATGCATTAGGAATCTGATGGGAGTGAATGAAGCAAGAGAGATATGTCAGGATCGTTGCAAATGGCGTTCCGTAGTCTCTGCCTACCCCTCCGGGAAACAGGCGTGAGTCTATGTTTGTAAAACATTGAGATAGATAAATACTTGGGCGCATACATAAAAAAAAATTAAGAGTCAAAATTCAGGCCTACCCACCCATTGGGGAGCGTTTGTGGTTAGTCGTGTTTAGTCCGCAATACCATCACGGCGTCAGGCAATGACGAAGTGCTTGGTAAACACGTGCCGAAGTCTCAAGTTGGAGCATGCATAATGCGATGGGATATTTTAGAGAAGCTTTATTATAAAGTTATTTTTGTTGAGGTAGCGATATGAAACCTCTTTCTATTCTAGGCTGATATGTTTTTTTGATGTGGTGCTTTTATACTATGATTATTTGAATGTAGAATGTTACTGTTTAGTCAGAATGCATGGTAACTGGATTACATATATTTTCATGTCTGCAAAACTAACGTTTTATTAATCTTCCACTGGTCAAACTTTAAGTATTTTTTTATATTGTCTCAAGTGAATCTCAACGATTATTTCATTAATTAATAATCGGCCGACGTGGCGACGTACACTTCAATTTCACACGCTCGTCAGCAATTGTTAAAATCATCAATTAGCAAAATGCAAATAAAATGATTTAACTTTATTGTTAAAGAGACAAATCTTTTCTTTTGTGATAACATTTCTAATATTTTTTCTTGTTATTCGTTTTCATCAACATTAATATCAACGCATATTAGAAGAATTTTATAAGCATGCTTGGATCATTAGCATTACGTGCGTCAACATCGATATTATCGATGTTATCTAAATCGATGCCAATAAAATCAATGATCTGATATTTTTCATATGGAATCATCAATGTTTCATTATTAAAAAATGATATTTATCGAATATCGATTATAATCGAGCAACCCTATCGGGGCATGTTACATTGTCAATAATATCACGATACCGTGGTAATATTGATGGTGTAATAGGCTGTATCGCGGTATCGTGATAATATCACAAATTATTCAAACATCTTGAAATCCGCGATACTCAGGGGGCGGGGCTTCAATATTATTGAAATGTAAGCGCATCGAGATATTATTCTGTCAGTATGCGTTCGCAGCAATGGCGAAACGACGTCAAAGTTGTGACGATTCTTATGTCCTTTGTCAAAGTGACGATTATGAATTACGCTCCATCGTTGATGCAGGAGGTAAATATGGTCTGGAGGAATTACCTAATTCTTCTTCATGAAACATGCCCGTCCTTGTGGAACCCAAAAGATAAAAATTAATTAAATAAAATTAATAAAAATGAAGACTTCGGCAAGTTGTTGATGTTGTTTCTGAATGTTAGTATACATACATATTACAAAGTCTCACGCCTATAACCTCGAAGAGGTAGGCAAAGGTGTATTTTTACACCCACTTCGCCAGATATACTTTAGTCCCACGTAATAAGTGGCGAGCCTATTGCCGTACCGGGCACATTTCCAGACTCCGTGCTGCTACTGAGAATTTCGTTACAGAAAAACCCAATAACACTGCCCGACCCAGGAATCGAACCCGGGAACTCCCGATCCCACGCGCACATTTATGCCGCGAGACCAACCAGGCAGTCGTATAGGGTTTGATGTCGAGTTTTCCGTCTCTACGCAAAGATAGTATTTGCATCGTGTTATCCCTTAGTCGCCTCTTACGACACCCACGGAAAAATAGGGGGTGGTGAGTTGGTGACAATTGTATTCTATGCCGTCAATCACACGGTTAACTGTAGTAAGTATGTTAGTAAATGTGTATATTGATTTCGTTTTGAAATCCAGTCTTTTACCCACAGACCGTGCTTTTACCCAAAACTTCCTCTTTTTGCGCTTAGTTTTTAATGCGCATGCGCGTATTATTGCTATAGCGGCTTCCCTTTACAATCCATGTTCTTTTTAAAATTTGTTCAAATTTAATCTTGCACTAAACACTACTTTCTCTAGTAGTTTCAAACGCGTACTGATGGTGATATTATTGATAATGTAATAGCCCATATCAATACTTGTGGTATCGCGATACTAGGATCATGATAATATTGACAAGTGTAACATGCCCCATCCGTAACATAGGAGCAGCCAAGGAGCAGCGAGCAGCTTTTAGTGAAACTCGTCAAACTCATGAATGTTTATAAATTTTATGCATAAAACAAATCAAACTATTAAAAGATTAACAACTTACAAGAGTCTAAATTTTAAGTTAAGTTGATTAATGCAATGTGTCTCAGTATAAAAGTCGTTAATTTACGCTGTGAAGTGAAATAAACCTTCCAAATTCGAGAAGCAATTGTTAGAAACAATCCAGCATTATGGATATCCCAGTTCAAATTGCCGTTAGATTGAAGCCACCGAGTCTCGCAGACTCTTCACAGTGTATTTTCAGTAATCCTGTGACACAGATCGTGATTACTGAAAGTGGTCAAACATTCCATGTGAACAGAGCTTTACCAGTAGACTGCACACAAGCGCATCTCTTCAACTCGTTTATGATACCACAAATCAACTGTTTTCTAGATGGATGCGATACTTCTGTTGTTGTGTTTGGCCAAGCCAAAACAGGCAAGACATACACATTGTTCGGACCAGGTATAATAAAATAATAATCACTTTCAGATTTAAGTATTGTGATTAAATACTTACTTTAATTTATTGATAATGTGGTTATTTTGCAGGTTTTGAGTGCATTCACAGTGAATGTGACCAGGGGATTGTTCCTAGATTCTTGACTGAAATATTTCACAAACTTAATCAAATGCCAGAAAGAGAATTTATACTGCACATAACTTGGATGCAAGTTGTGAATAATAACATATTTGATGTTTTGGCTGCTGGTCTTGTTCGCTGCTGTAATGTTGAAGAGGCTTTCCAGTATCTGCAACTGGGTTGGAGGCAAAGATGTCAGGGTAATAACCATACAGTATTCACTGTAAGTGTGGAACAGAAGTGGGTTAGCACAAATGGTGTTCTAAATCACAGAATGTCCACTGCTAGTTTTTGTGATTTAGCTGCATACCCTGAACCAGGGCTATTTGCACTAGAAAACATAATTAAAGAATTGCTAGCTGGCAACCCACCAAAGCAAATAAATTATGACCAATGTATACTTACTGCCATGCTCAGAGACTCCTTTGGCGGCAGAGCATTCACATGGGTTATTGGGTGCATAAGTACTGAACCAGAAGACTACCAAGACACCTTGAAGACCTTAAATTTATGTTTATGCTGTAGAGGAATCAAAAATTTTGTCACAGTTAACTTATTTGCTGATAATAACACACCTGTATTCTCTGATAAGTCTGTGATGCCACCAGATAACAATTTTAATTTACAATTTGCTACAGCACAGTGGATCAAGTTAGTTTCTAATGCTGAGGGACTTTTCAATAAAATCCTGCAATCCAAATCTTTGTCTGAAGCTGATATCAATCAAGTTAGTGAATGGTTATTTTTGAAAGCAGAATGTGATGAATGTTTAAATGGTGACACTAGTGTAGATAATAAAGATGCAAATACAAAGCAAGGATTACCAAGAATAGCTGAAGATACAGAACCAAGTGAACCCAGTGAGTCAGATGTTGATTCTGACTCTGAAGAAGACACTCATTCTGATACTGTGTTCCAAGATAAGCTAGAGAAGTTCATGGAATATTTTAGGGAGAAAAATGATCAATTGTTTGCTGACAGATGTGAAGAATACTTGAATCACATTGACTCTGATGATATAACCATATCAGAACTAAGTGGCTCACAGTCTTTACCAGTAATGACATCTCAATCAAATTCAGGCCGTAGAAGAACCATACAACCTGGAGAAAGTTTGTCAGGAGCAGAGTTAGAGCTACTGCGTAAAGTAGCAGCAAAGGCAATTTCGCCTGAATCTCAGAAGATACTTATTGAATCTCACAAAAAGGATGTTGATCCTGAACCAAAGTTAATAGAAAGAGAACTACTTAAAATGATTGACTCCCCAAAGACCGAAGAGATATGTAAAAAGTACAAAATGACAAAGGAGAAATATACACAAAAGCAGATCTTGGCAAGAAAGCTGTCCAAAGAAATTAACAGTAGCCAAACACAACTGAAAGAACTGATAAATCTTTGTATAGCTAAGGAAAGACTGATAAGTGATCTATCTAAATCAATATGCCATACACATAGCAAGACTTACTCAGAAAAGATAGAATCTAGTTTAATAGACCAAGACACCATGAGAGAAATAAAAAGACATGAAACTAATCTCAAAACATATAAGAAACAAATTGAACAAATCAAAAGGCAAATTAAAAAGGATGAAAAACGTAAAAATACCTTAGATGTAGAACTTGTTAAGGACAAACTGAAACTAGATGAACTATCTGATACATCCATTGATGTTAAAGATAAGAAGGCAAATTCACTGAAACATTTTACACATAGAATTACACAATTGGACAGTATATTAAAAGAAAAGACAAATGATTTAGAGAATTTAGAACTGTCCAAGGAAAAGGAATTGATGTTAAGAAAAGAAATTAAAAATTTACGTAAAACAAGGGAGTGTTTGCATGAACAAAGATGCAGCCTTGGTCATAAGAGGAAAATATACAAATCTCTTTCAGATTCTGAGGTAAATTATATTAATGTACAGAAATGTTGGTAGTTTGTTTATAACTTATCCTTAGTTGATAAATATGTTTTGATTTTTAGGAGCGCAAGTTGCTTGAATGTGAGGAGGCTATAGAAGCAATAGACACTGCTATAGAATACAAAAACAATTTGATCTGTGGTAAATCACCTTCAGCATCATTGTCAGATTCACAAGATAACAAGGATTCAAGGAGCAGGGGTGAACAAATGTTGATGGCCCGACTTGACAAACTATCACATGATGAAATGAAGACATTGCTTTATAGGTATTTTCAGAAGGTAAGTTTTTTTTATTAAATTTTTATACTAACTGGCGATAAACAATCTAACAAAACTTCAGCATAGAGGAGACTGATGTAAGGGCCACTCAAGGTAATAACCTGGGTCACCTGATTGTTCTCAGCTACTAAACTTTATTCCATGTATAAATGTCGGCAAACTTCTTGAACACAACCATAGACCAAAAGAGCAGCGCAGTAGCAATTTTACGTATAAAAATGTCTTCTGCGCATGCATATTGGTCTATGGTAGTGTTCAAGAAGTTTGCCGGCATTTATAGTAATAACTCAAACCTAAGTTGTTATATCATTGATATTTTATGCAATAGGATGTTCAGCATAATAGACAGGCAAAAACCACATGTGTTAATGTGTTATTACAGGAGGAAAATTAAAAAATTTATTATACTTTACCCATTTTCCAATAACTAACAGACTGTTCGGTATTTTTTTCTTTTTCTTTTTTTATGTTAATAGGCGGCAAACGAGCAGACGGATGGCCTGATGGTAAGCAATTATCGCCGCACATGGACACAAGTAACACCACAGGAGTCATCAGTGCGTTGCCGCCCGTTGGGGTTGGGAATGGGGATAGGATGAGGAGTGGGATGAGGGAGAAGGAATAGAGGATAGGGCTATACTGAATCGATTCTAAAAATATCATTAGATAATAATATAGTTAATTTTTTATAGATAACTTTCTTAAGCTTGTCAAGTAAGTACTGTACAGTTTATAGTCAGTATTAAAAATAGAATATTCTCATATCTTACCCAAGTATTTTGAGATAACACATCTACTAATTACTTGTAAATATATATTTTTTAATTGCCTATTGTTTGAGTATTTGGAGGTAAACTTATCCAAGAAATATTTGTAATATGCCTAGGTGGTAGATCTACGCGGCGCGTGTGCGGCCCTGGAGGCAGGCGTGGCGGCGGCCACCGAGGAGACCGCGGCGTGGCGCGCGAGGGCCGCCGCCGCCTGGAGACACGCGCAACGAGTCAAACCACACGCACATTCCAGGTAAACTTCATCATCATCATCATCATCATTATCAGCCTGCCATATGATAGTCCACTTGTTTGTGTCTTGTGTGTGTATGGCCAACTCTGGTGTCGGCGTTTTCAGACTGCCCGAAGGCCTCCGACAAGGCCTAATGATACTTATCCTTAGGCAAGAACCAGGACCGACAGCTTGACATGCCCTCCAAAGCACGGTAGCGTGGTGACCTGTGCAAGCGTTGCTTAACTTTGCCGATCTGTTACGAACGACAAGTCTCGCTATAAGAGCTACCGTCCACTGCTGGATATAAGCCTCACCAATGGCACGCCACTGGGCCCGCTTTTCAGCATTAGATAATCCTTGTCATTAAAATATTGCTGGAGGGACTTGCAAGCAGCAATCTCGATCAACACCATTGGTATCAAAGTAAATTCCATTTCAAAGATAAGTTAGCATGCTCAGTACTATACTAAATTTAAGAGGTACATTTGACAGAGGAAGCAATGTTATTTTTAGATGTCAATGAGGGTTATTGTCTGTGGAGTCATAGCCGTGGATATCATCATACGGTGAATTTTAACTTTCTTGTTCATAATTAACATTAATGTTCAATTTTAAATCTAGTTTGAAATTGTTTCTGTATCCAATATTCAAGGATGTACTGAAGATCATAATTTGCTACCATCTTAATGCATTATATTATGTAGTCTTACCAGTGGCGTAGCCGGGGGGGCCATAGCCCCGGGCGGCACATTTAAGGGGGCGGCAAAAGACGCCAAGAAAAAAAAAATTTGGCGCGCGCACTGACACGATCCCAGTAGGACCGTGCGGCGGCGCGGGCGCAGTAGAAAGAACAACAATCATAAACAAAATCATCGTTATTTTCATTACGTGAAGACTTGCTTGTGTCCGTCCTGGTTTATTAATTCTTAAATAGGTTGCAAATTCCGGTGTTCTGCGAGCCTGTTATGAGTAATTAATTAATCCATATATCAGGGCCAAGGCGCCCCTGTGTGCGATTTGTGCCGCCCCTATTGCCAGGGCGCAACTAGCACACATAGGCGTCAGGGCAATAAGGGCGCCGCGTGCCAGATAAAATGCCAACATTTATTATTGAAATTATTTTTGATTTGCTTCAAAATACAACATAATCTATATAGATGAATAGGGAAGAAAGCGGGTACAGGTCTCCTAAGACAATAAGTCACACCTGCGGTTTAACTATACGCTATTTGAACTTTGATTCCAATATTTATGATATATGCGTTAAAATCAAAGCCCATTATTTCACATACTACAAACGCCTCCTGCTAATTTTTGGATGCAACCCTGTTTGACGCGACGCGGGATTTGTCCAAAAACTTACAGATTTCGCCTCTCAACTCCTAATTTTTGCGAGAATAGGGAGTTAGTAAATGCCATAAACCGGTGACGGGTAGCAACGTCACCGGTGCGAGAAGCTATGCCCTGCAGACTTCATGACACACACGAACACACAACGGCACAAGTTCTCGGTTGCCACACTATTCGGAGGAGAATACCATTACCCTAGATTCAGGCCATCTTATATAGGGACGTAGACGGGGAGACCAGCCATTCCGAAGCGTCATAATTTTATTCCGGCTTTATAAGATCTAAGTGGAGCATAAAGTGATTTTAAAAATGATTGATTTAAATATCAATTACACATCTTATTTTAAATAGTTTGGTTTTGTCTCTGACTACGGAGTGCTATGGACTATGCCTCCAAAATTAATTGCCTTAAGATAATTCCTCCAGTTTCCGGTAGCTACATTATTCTCGGTCAAGGACGCGGTGGGTCTGTAACATCACCGAGCTACGGCAGGCTACCAAAATCAATTATACCTGGCGACCTACAACGAACGCAGTCTGAGACAGGTGGAGAACATGGTAACTCTAGAATCAGGTGACTGGTTCTACGGTTCTACCTTCAGGAAGGCGACCTACTCTGTTAGGTGGTGTCGGTTTCCTGGTCAGGAGGAAACTTGTCAACAACGTTGTGGAAGTGTGGCAACGGTGTAGTAGTGGGTCGACCCAGGTAGTGTACCTACCTGGTACATAAACTCAACAATAGACGTTGCCTAAAGGTGATACAGGTATATGCGCCGACCTCAACTCACCCTGATGAGATAGCTGAGGCCACCATGTACGAGTGCATTGCTAAGGCACAGTACGACCAAAGCTCAGGACAATTTTGTCATTAGGGTCTTCAATTCCTAAGTGGAAAAAGGCCGCAGTGAAACGAAAATCGGAGCACACGGTATGGGGCATAAACTGGGACCCAACGAAAATAAATTCACAAGAATCATAGGCGTCAAATGCTAGTTATTTTCCTCGAAATAGGCTCTTTTTACCCGACTGCGCGACGCAAAGGAGGGTAATGTGTTTATCAGTCTATGTATGTATGTAAGTATGTATGTATGTATGTTTGTTTCTATGTGGCGTTCTAGAGACCAAATGCGTTGGCCGATTTTGATGATTCTTACGTCAATCGATTCGTCTTAACCTTGCGAGTGTCACTAAAGACATGACAGTTATCAAAATTCACCACAGCGTCAACCAGATACCTACCATATTGTCAAAATGAAAAAAAAAAAATGTCGATGAACTATGTCATGTGGGGTGTCGTTGAATAGGTATTTTAAAATCATCTTTAGGTTCCTTGTATCATTTTTCATTTAAAATAATAGTTTAGTATTTATAACGATTTAAAGTTGTTTAACAAAAAAACATTCTCGCTAATGTTGTTACTAATTGATTTAATTTTTACTTCAAGTATAAACGATAAACAAACAAAAAAAGCAGTGAATAACTAAAAAGTATAAAATAAAAAAAATATTTAAAGAAAAACAAAAAACCCGACTGCGTAAAAATAATTAAAAAAAAAACGTGACAAAAATAACTTAAATAAAAACTAAAAAGAAAGAAACAAGGCTAGTAGTTTAGAATTCTAATGCAGAACAGAACGACTCACAGTCGGGGCCCATTCAAATTTTACTAATCAAATGTTTCCAAGGGGCCCCGACTGTGAGTCGTTCTGTTCTGCATTAGAATTCTAAACTACTAGCCTTGTTTCTTTCTTTTTAGTTTTTATTTAAGTTATTTTTGTCACGTTTTTTTTTTAATTATTTTTACGCAGTCGGGTTTTTTGTTTTTCTTTAATTAATTAACTAATTTTTCAAGAATAAGGCCTCACAGGCAGAGGATAGTTGGCTAAGCCCCGACAATGCGACAAAGAAAGAGACACA
The DNA here is from genome assembly GCA_944739405.2 of Euclidia mi. Classification (NCBI taxonomy): domain Eukaryota; kingdom Metazoa; phylum Arthropoda; class Insecta; order Lepidoptera; family Erebidae; genus Euclidia; species Euclidia mi. The sequence goes on along the minus strand of OX123183.2, from coordinate 92,465,022 downwards.
CAATGGACCAAAAGCATATACTTAATAATAGAGATCTCGGTGATCAATAGGTTTAACATCGGCAGCGTTCTCGGACTAGTTCGAGGCTCTCATCAACATTAGAACTGAAAAAGCCCAATGAAGTCTACTCTGCAGTTCCAGCTAGAACTGCAGAATCTTTTCAGCCTGTTAGAAACCACCGAGAGTTTTAATCAGAAGACAGACACAGTGGTACTAGGAGGTAGGTTACTATCGGTCCCAAAATGTAAAAAATTACTGATGCAAAGAAGCGAGTTGCCATTCTATCAGCTGTCATCGCCGGATGGAAGGGCCGTAAACCGTAAATACGGAAGCTAATGCGATGTGTCCTTCGACACTCTAAACCCGCACCATGCAGGCTGTGATCGAGAAAAACCTGGGATCATACGTCTTCGCTGTTCGCTCTGTGGTTGAGGTGGCCCGATGTAACGAAACTAAGAACTACGTATGGCCGCACCGTCAACTCAAAGTTCGAGATTCTCGTGGAGGTTGAAAGTTTTTATCCACAATTGTGAAGGTACCTCGCGCGTAGACAGACTAATTGGACCTAGCCCTGACGACCACAGAGCCACACTGATGACGCGCCATTACATCAACCGGATGTCGACCAGAGCGAGGTCCAGCGGGACCATAGAACTTTAAATATTTGTGATCATTACGATGGCTTTTACAATTACATCGGGATATATTATTATACCACGTACCTTTGTTTTGAGTAACCGATATTTCGTCACTATTATAAGCGTATGTTCACGGATGTAGGTACTCTACAAACTCTACAAAAGTACGTGGTATATTATGTATATCCTGTAGAAGAATGTAAAGGTAATACCTAACACAAAGCACTTGGTGATGATGGATCTATTTTTTTAATTGATTAAAAGCTATCCAAATGTTATTTATGAAAATCCTACAAGCCGTCGAAACCTAGACTAAGCTATACAAATATTGCAGCCGAGAAACGGCCGTTGCCCTGCGCGACATATTATAAATACCGCAGAGAGCTGCCAGGTTTCTCCCTGAAAAATATTATACCCTGTGCTTTATGATATTACAATTGAGATGAATCAAATGATACCAATTTTTTTTAAATCCATCAAACCGTTTGGATGTAAAGCTAAGCTAATGAACATACAAACATACCTACATCCCAAAAACGTTGCACTTCTGGCAGATGTAGTGGGGTACCTAAAAGAAGAGGGGGCGGCAAATTTCTGATCGGCCCCGGGCGGCCAAAACCCACGCTACGCCACTGAGTCTTACGTACACTTTTTTTTTGCTTTTCAGACATTTCCAATCGATACACCGATGTCTAGACGGCGGCAATGCAGAGAGGGCTTTGTCTTTAGGCATGACTACAGACTCGGAGACCTCAGACGACGCCATGAGATTGGTCGATCGTATGAAGCAACTCGCCAGATATCCACCGGTAATTGCTATAATATTGTTGTCTTGCTCTCAGATTTTATATGCCGAACTCCTGGGACTTTAAAATCTTATACTGGTTTGCTGCAGTTTTGTTATTAAATCTTTGCTATAAATAAACTCAAATCTTATTTAATCTTCGATGTCACGAATTCTAGGAAACTCTCAGGACCTTGACTGTCTAGAGTCCTGGGACTTTGAGAGTGTTGAGATTGCCATCATCCTTTCTTCTGGCGGTAATCCTATTGCGCACTGGCTTTTCCGCTATTTAAATACCTACGTGACTCTCTACTAAAGACGGAGCCTACCTAAAAAAGGTCGGGCTTCTGGCAGACGGCAGAAGCGTATGCACAGAGCAGATACCAAGAGGAGATGGCATAATCAACTGTGCACTGTGATTTTCAACTAGGTCCTGACGTCATCACGTGGGCGTGGCCTAAGTCAGTTTGTTGTTGGCGTTCGCCCTGTGCACATCGTAAACGTTCCCTTTAAACAGCATTACATTCGCGCTAAAAGAAAAAAAAGATGTGTTGTGTTTTGTCATGTAAAAACTACTCGGATAGACGTTCTGGTGCTATGGATGGCATCACATTTCATTCATAAGTAATTTTATGCGTAATTTATTGTAATAGTTCTAGAAAAATCTCTTAGCTTCGGCGTTTTCAAGTATAATTTTATTCTACCCGACATTAGATGGCGACACTTTCTGCTACGTGAACTTAGAATATTTAGGTATGTAGAGCTCATCATTAATGTATTTTAATAATCATATGTACTGAAATTTGTTAAACTTTAATTCTTAAAGATTCTTTAATTGCCAAAATATTGTTTTTTTTAGTTTTTATATCATTTTTTAAACAGGCCGCCATCTTTCGTCAATTATGAACATTAAACATGAAATGTCAAAAAGACAGGGCCGGAATTAGAATCCAATCCGATTGTCCCGCGGCTGTATCATACATGGAAAGTACTTAAAACATTAAATACGCTAGACATAAAAATACAATCTATACATCTATACGAATAAATAAAATTGGAGTGTTTGTTTGTAATATTAAAATAACCGATTTTTACTAAGTGGTTATGGTTGTATATTATACGGTACATATACCAAAACAACTTTTTTACCATTTCTGTCTGTCTGTTTGTTCCGACTAATCTCTGAAACGGCTGGACCGATTTTGACGGCACTTTTACTGGCAGATAGCTGATGTAACAGGAAGTAACTTAGGCTTTAAATTTAGGAAAAATATAGGATCTCACAAAAAAACTAATGAAAATACCACGCGGACGAAGTCGCGGGCTAGTCTCCTATAAACTAAATATTTTATCAACAATAATTTATTTAAGTAAAGTACTTTCCCTACGTGAGACAATTGGTATGGTAGTTGTTATTTAATTAATTTCGGGTAAGGCTAAATGAACGTCATTTTGGGCGTCGCGTAAAGTCCAACTCACTTTGCGTCGCCGTGTAGTACCAACACCCTGAAGTTGCGAGTGTATTCTACTCCATATCACCTAAGGACTTACGTTATTCCCGAACCCGAACTAAGAATGAATTCAAATAGTTAGGAGATACGGAGTAGGATACGCCGAATGCAGCGTAAATTCCGCCGACTCATTTTACGCGACTCACAACTCACAAAATAACGTTCGTTGGGCCTTACTCTTAAAGCACTTAATGCCCACCTAGTTTATTTAGTTAAATTTCAAATGATGTACCTACATATGTTCTTGATTTCCATCCGAAGATGATCTAAGACAGCAGTGGATTACAAAAATTAACAGACACGATTGGTCTCCGACTAAATATACAAAAAGTTCTTGCCATTTTAATGATGAAGACTTCATAGTGACAAAAAAGGGCCTTGGAAAATTAAAGAAGGGAACTATTTCGTCATTCATCAAAAAACATTTTATTCAAACATGTTTTTTTGTTTTCATTTCAATAAAAAATACGTATCAAGATGGCCTACTAATATCCTGAGTACGACTCTGTTGCATCCTGCACTTTTAGTGACACCTAGTGTGAGATAGTTGCGTAACTACAAAGTCAACAGAGTTAGCGAGTAGTTTTGCTATTGAACGGTAGATGGAAAATAAAGAAATTGGCGGGATCTAACACCCCCTCACCCCGCATATCGTCACGCGTTTTTCCTAGGGAAATTATATTACAACATCTCTTTGTATCTGCTCTGTGAGCGTATGAGACTTTGTGTACGACTCACACTCGACATACATAATTATATTGCGAAATCACCTCACGCCGCATCATCATTTTCTAGTACTGTAAAATTGTATTAATTAATATTTAGTTCAGTTCGCCTTAGGTCATTCAACATACCGAGCGTTCTTATATATCATTCATCAGTATCACCTAATTTTAGACAATTTGGACAATATATCAGTTTTAATCGTATTTAAGCGTCTTATCATTTCATATCATGGCTAGGATTAACCCAAAGTTCTACATGGTCCTTCGAGCCGGATCTCTAAAGACATTCGGGGCCTACTTACTAAAACCACCGCAGTGTTATCGACGATTACCCGAGTCATCGTTAGCATATGTCACGACGCCCGCCTGGACGATTTCCAAAACTTCAGTTTATCGCCGCGCCTACCAAATGTATACATTTTCTTACAAATTTTTATTTGTTCCAGCCGCCTGTTATTCCTAGTCAAAATCTGCGACAGTTGATGCCGGCCACAAATCTGCCTGTCGCGAAGGTCACCAAGGAAAAGAACAAACTAATAATAGTACAACAAAATAAAAAACACTGATACTTGCACATTATTTTATTGTTGATTATAAATTCTATCTTCATAATCATTTTTATGAAATACTTAATGCTGTTTTTTGAACTATTGATGTTATAACTTAGTATTGTAGATTCTATAGTAATAGGCCGGTTGTACAGTGATATTACGTATTGTACGTTTGACTGAGTATACGTACGTACCTACGAGTAACGGCCAATTTAAACGAGGAAACTATATCGAAATATAAGTCACATGACATCTCTGTTGCTGTCTTATAAATATAATTATAAATCATCCTTATATAATTTATAAATCCTCGCGTTAATTGGCCTTTACTTGTATCTCTTCTACAAATTGCTTTAGCATTTAAGTGCAAATGTTCGCATGTATACGAGCGGATACGTACGCAAGTACAATCGGCCTTATTCTATTACTGCTCCATCACATATTTTAATGTTCTATTTAGCAAGCAATGTAAATAATTTGCCAATTAAGATCTTAATTAGTGTATATAAGTAATGCTTAATAAAACATATTTATCAATATAATTTTACTGTTCTTTTTTTCAAATATTTTTATGTTAGAATATTCAATGTTTTGAAGCAAATAATTAATAAAATAGTAATATTTTTACAAGTAAATTCATGCAATGATACTATGGCAACATTTATTTACTTCCTAAGGTCGATCTAATCGTTGAAAGCGCGTCCTTTGAGTGCGCTGTTTAAAAACTAATCGCTCAGCGAAAAATTTAAAATCGAATGTTGATTTGATCTAAGACAATGTTTACATCTAGAAAGGTCAGTAAATTTGCCAACAAGATTAAGGAAAAATATATTATATTATTGTTAGACTTTTCACTAGAACATAAAAAATATAACTTTGTACGAATACGATATATAAAACATATGAAATGGAATGCATTTAGGCTAACGAACAGAGAAAATGATTATACAATTCATGATAACAATACTATCATGAATTGTATAATCATTTTCTCTGTTCGTTAGTCTGGTATGTCATTGATGAGATTCAGAATAGAAAATAGATAAGACAAAATGTATGATTAAGACAATGAATAAGTTAATGAAAGAGAAATATGAAACAAAATAGCGACACAATCCAACAGTTACTGTTGCCTGTTGATAATCGACATAAAAATATGATATGAGAAACATTTGAAAGTAAAAGTACTTCAAACAAATTATATTGTATATAACCTATAAGTACATGGCTTAGTCATATCATACATGGTGACGTGACGTCTCCCAGACGCCCTAGTAAATAATCGAAATAGGTCATTTCTATTTACTGATTTGCACATTGTTTCATTGTATTATGATTCGTTTATTATTATTTTATCAAATCAGTAAAAATACAACAACCTTTTCATAGGAGATCAGTATTTATTTGGTAGAAATGACATAATCAATGTTTCGCTCACCTAAAAAATGTTATAATCCAAACGATAAAAAAATTGTTTCGAATTATTTTGGCAAATTTCTTATATTATAATTATAACATTAGTCTTATTTAATAGTACTGCTTAGGCAGCGATTTCTTTGCCTTTTGACATATTTTACATCGCTTTTGACCCACAACACTAATACTGACCTTACGTCTCAGAGACACTACAGCCGTATGTGTTACCGCACCGCTAGTGAGCTCTCAACTGAATGATGGACATGTTAGATCCCGAAGGTACATGAAAGGGCGCGAGGGTAACTTTAAAGGCCTTTAAATAAAACTCATATTTGATAACTCGTCGTCTGTGAGACACCCACGTCAGTACTTAAAGGTTAATTTTTACAACATCATCTAGTCCCAAAGTAAGCAAAGCTTGTACTATGAGCACTAGATAATAGATAAACAAACGTAATTATGTATAATACTTTACATTTTTGTAAATACATACCTACATATTAACATATAAGTAGAAATATCCAGGCCAAGACAAACATCCATGTTCACGCACATAAACATTTGACTTGAGCGGGGGATCGAACGCGCGCGAGTCTTTTACACTCCCGCTATGTTATAATCTGTCACAAGTTATTTTATTTGTATTATACGGCAGTGCTGACCAAATCAATGTAAACATTGTCTAAACTTAAAATAAAGCAAAATATTTACACGATTTATCTACGGTGTCACCCAGCTACTAGCCTCACGATTTAAAATTCCATGGTATACACAATATGCCTTCCGATAGCACGGAGTAGTAGTGTGTTATGTAAAGTATGTTGCCGTGAAGTTTCTGAAACAAAGGAAAATGTTGGTCATGCAATGTAATTGGCGTGATTTCAGCATTGTTGTTTCACAGTAGGCTATTGTGAAAAATAAATGTGTATAAAAGATATTTTGTTTAAATGATGTGCTGATATGAGCTTGTTTGGTGTTCAGTTCTCACTTCTTAGTACACCAACGGGTATAACTATTATATGAAATTCTACTTTCAGATGATTTTGTTATTCTCAATTTTCAACTCAACATGTTATCATGACATTCCGTACAACTTCATCTTTCGTTTTGCAGGCTATGTTTCTGCATTCCTACATTGTTGAATAGTTTTGAATTTAATTTCATGAAAAAAAGATGGACTATTTCACTCAACGTTTTAACAAAAATCTACTTGCTATGTTGTATGTATTAATGTCGCAACTTTGTATAAAATGCATATAGAATAAGTTATCTTAATATATAAAATCCTTGCGTTACTGACTGACTGACAGACACGCTACAGCCGAAACTATTGGGCGCAGCAAGCTGAAATTTGGCATGTGTGTTCCTTGGGGACCATAGGGGTGCACTAAGACGGGATTTCCCGAAATTCCCACGGGATCGGGAAAAACGGGAAATTCGAAAATATGTGCGTGCGAAGCCGCTGGCGTCGACTAGTTTTTGTATAAACAATATACATACCTCATACAAAATAAAAATTTATATCGAATATACATACCATACTTAATTGTTCGCTCCTAGTGAGAAGTCTTTGACAACACGAAATCATAAGACCTGGAGTGATGCTATCATCTTTTTGTAGGTCCAGTAGACCAAAGCGTTCTTTCACTTCTTTATGAAGAGCTCTCTCTACGTGCTTGTTTCTGAAATGAAAAGTTCCCTATCAAATTAGTTTAAATTTTGCAACTACAAAAATGTACAATCAGGGTCCCTCGTGCATATAGTTTCAACAAAATATCGGTCGGTATGACCAATCAGGGAGCAACCACATTCACAACTCGTCGAATAGAAAATAATGATTTTAAAATTATGAAATTAGTCGCAATTTGTCTCTCGCCTTTTGTTGACGTCCCAAACCGTGCAGTTTTGTGTATTGTTTATCAGCTTTTTATTTTGACCTTCGCTCGTATCCCGGGTTAATTGTTTGCTTTCCGAAGCACGGGGGTAAAACACCGCCTACTTTCATAGACACAGCTACATATGAACAGAAGATTTTTAGAGAAATTATTGTCTTCTTTGTTTTTCGTCTTGGCCCAGGAATTGAATCCAAGAACTCATTATTCACTGTCACTTATACTACCACTACTGGACCATACAGCCAAAGCTTATTTTTTATATATCATTGGCTTGTCTCTTTACTTCGTTCCCGTTGCCAGATATTATGATAAAAATGCCTATGATATTGTTACGAGCTGGGGTTCGTGATAAATTATATACACTATGCCAGAAAAACTGCACTTTATTTACTGACACAATAACACCAGATACACACACTTAATTTTTCAACACTAATAAAACACACTATTCACACCACTAGAACAACACTAAACACTGCCGACTTATTTCCCTTCGCTTCTTGTTTATCGCTCCTCTGTTCAATTGAACTGTCCTGTCTCGCGCGCTGTCGCTCTATTTATACTGGCCGGATAACATCACTAGCGCATTCTAGACTCTTCCACAAAACTGTCGAAATAATCTCGAACAGTCTATACTCGATACAGCAACGCCATCTAGTACAGAGTAGCTGAATTACTTTAAACCACCGATACATTCAATCTCTTCTAGTACCCCCATTCACCGATAGATGGCGTAACACTGCCCCCCTCTTAAACGTGTTCGTCTCGAACATCGTTGGACGCATAGTAACGAGCCAACCGGTCCACATGAACTATCTTCGGTGCACCTCGCGACCCCTTCTGGATTCGATAGGTAACGTCGTTCATCCTGGTAATTATGCGATATGGCCCGTCCCATCTGGCTTGTAACTTAAGCGATTTTCCTTTGCTTCGTACTGGGTTATGAAGCCACACCAATGATCCCTCATCGAAGCCTTTGTTGTTTGCCTTCCGGTCGTAGCGAGTCTTCATCTTCTCAGACATCTGTTGTCCAGATTCCCTGATGTGCTCGTATACGTCGTTCATCCTGTTGCGTAGCTCGGTTACGTAATCCGTTATATTGCGTGGAGATTCTGGTGGAATACCGGTGATAAGGTCTGCAGGTAAACGGAGTTCTCTACCGAAATTGGCAAAAGCTGGTGTTACTCCTGTAGTTTCGTGGACCGCACTGCGATATGACAGGAGAAATGGTTGGATGTGCTTGTCCCAATCTCTTTGTTTGCTCTCCACGACCTTCGCCAGGTACCTTTCCAGTGATTGGTTAAACCGTTCAACCATGCCATCTGATTGCGGATGATAAGCCGTGGTCCTGGTTTTATGTGCACACATTACGCGATAAGTCTCCTTGAACACCTCAGATTCGAAGTTCCGGCCTTGATCGCTGTGGATTTCCAAGGGCACCCCGAACCGACAAAAGACTTCATGCACCAGCTTATCGGCCACTGTGGTAGCTTCTTGATTTGGGATTGCAAACACTTCAGGCCACTTCGTGAAGTAATCCATCACAACCAAGAAGTATTTGTTTCCGTCCTGGCTCTCAGGAAACGGCCCAGCGACATCCAACGCTATGCGCTCCCATGGAGCTCCCACATTGTACACCTTTAATGCACCTCTGCTTCGAGTATGTGGCCCCTTGACAGCCGCACAACTTGTGCATTTGCGGCACCAATCCTCGACGTCATCCCGACAGTGGAGCCAATAAAACCGCTCCCGGATCTTAGTAAGGGTCTTCTTAACTCCCATGTGACCTCCCGAAGCACCATTGTGATAGAGCTGCAAGACTTCCGGCACCTTAGTTTTGGGCACTACCATTTGCAAATAGCACTGGTTACCGCGAGCGTTTTCCCATTTGCGGCACAGAACTCCATCCTGGACGACCAAGCTTTCCCACTGTGCCCAATAACTCTTGGTGATGGGGCTCATTGCTGCGATATCACTCCATTTGGGCCTAGGCGCATCTGATTTCTTCCATTCAAGAATCGGCTGTACATCCTTGTCATCTTGCTGAGCACTCTGCAAAGCTTCTCTCCATTCGTCGCTTAGATCCGTCTTTAACATCCTCACTAGCGCTGCTTGCTTCGCTTCCTGTCGGCTACAGTGCTTGCACTGGTCGGGACACGGCCTACGCGATAGGGCATCTGCGTTACCATGGGACTTGCCGCTGCGATGTTGTATTACAAAATCAAACTCTTGCAGTAGTTCAATCCATCTAGCTACTTGTACTTCTGGGTCCTTAAATTGAAGTAGCCATTTCAGCGCTGCATGGTCGGTTCGCAGGTGGAATTTACGGCCCAACAAGTATTTGTTGAAATGCTGCAACGTCTTTACTACAGCCAAGAGTTCCCGCCTGGTGACGCAGTAGTTTCTTTCGGGTTTGGATAAGGTCTTGCTGAAGTATGCTATAACAACTTCTTGATCACCCTTCTTCTGTGACAGCACGCCGCCAATTCCGGTGTTACTGGCATCTGTGTCAACTATGAATTCATGCTCATTGTCAGGGTAGCCTAGAATAGGTGCAGTACACAGATGTTCCTTAAGCTTCTGGAATGCAACGTCACAGCTCTCATTCCAACAGAACTGCACTCTGTCTTCGGTGAGCTTATGAAGAGGTCGAGCAATGTAAGCAAAGTTCTTCACAAACCGTCGATAGTAGGAGCATAATCCGAGGAATGCTCTGACCTGCGTTTTGTTCTCTGGAACTGGCCATTCCTTCACGGCAATGATCTTATCCGGGTAAGTTTGAATACCGTTCTCCGAGACCACATGTCCTAGAAAGTTCACTTGCCGTCTGAATAACGCGCATTTCTTCGGACTCAGCTTCAAATTAGCTCCTCGTATCTTTGACAGCACTTGCTCCAAGTTTCGAAGGTGATCCTGGAAGGTGCGCCCCACGATGATGATGTCATCCAAGTAGACCAGGCAGGCGTCTCCAATCAGTCCCATAAGCACTCGCTCCATCAGTCTCTCAAAAGTAGCCGGAGCGTTGCACAATCCAAAGGGCATGACCTTAAATTGCCACAATCCTTTGCCTGTGGAGAATGCCGTCTTCTCTTTGTCTCGAGGATCTATTTCCACCTGCCAGTAGCCACTTTTTAGGTCTAAGGTAGAAAACCACTTCATCCCCGTCAGCGTATCCAGGGTGTCATCGATCCTTGGCAGCGGGTAGCTGTCCTTCTTCGTGATGCCATTCAATCGGCGGTAGTCTACACAGAAGCGCATGCTGCCATCCTTCTTCTTAACTAGGACAACCGGAGAGCACCACGGGCTGGACGAAGGCTCGATTACGCCTTCGTTCACCATACCGTCGATCATAGCTTCCACTTCACGTTCCCGTGCTACTGGCACACGTCTTGGTCGCTGGCGAATCGGTGCTTCACTTCCCGTGTTTATTTTGTGCTGGACTAGTGCTGTCTTCCCTATGTCGGCATCACTGGTCGAGAAAATATCCGCGAACCGGTTCAACATCTTCTGAGCCTCGGTCTTCTCTTCTTCTGACAGGGTACTTTGGCAGTCCTCCAAAAGTGAAGACACGTCGAATCGTGCACCCTGAACCTTGGCGCTGGTAGCTTGCTCTTGACATCTACGCATCCAAGCCTTCTCATCTAGCTTCATAGGTGCCCAATTCCGTCCCTTTCTTGAGCGACACTTCCTTGCCACTTGCATTCAGTGCGCGTACTGATGAAACTTTGGTACCCCTTACCAAGGTTCGTGCAATCTTCCACGGGGCCTCTTTCTCTAGGCCTTCGATTAGTACGCAGCGGTTCTCTCGATCAGAATTCCCTGGTAGACAAACTGGTATAACCGTTTCCGACCGCGGGTGAAGAATGACATTCTTCAGGCAGTACACTTTTCCTGAAGTTGCACCTTCCATGAAGACTTCTTCCGAGCCACACTTCAACACTCCCTGGTTAACATCGATCTCGCAGCGATACTTCCGCATGAAGTCTAGGCCCAGGATGCAGTCGTCCACTATATCGGCTACGATGACTTTGTGACGGTAAACTTTGTTGCCTAGCTTCAGATCCACCTCCATTTCACCTCGGACGGTTATGTGCTGACCGGTAGCTGTTCTCAGATTCACACATTCATTGTTCCCGAAGCAGCCCCGAAGAACCCGTCTTGCCAGATGGAAACCGATGACTGTGCGAGAAACACCCGTGTCCAATGTCAGCTTGCATGGTGTTCTGTTAATTTCGCCTTCGATGATCAGGCTGTTCCCGTCGCATGATTGCGAGATCGAGATACTTGGGGCTCTTCCATTACCAGCCAGCACCCGCCCCGCAGTCCTGGCTTCTACTCGTTTCCCTGCTCTCGCTGCCTGGCAGGCACATCAGGCGACCCCTTTGGTGGAGACAGGGTGTCACCAGGCTGCCTACGCTTTGGGCAGCTCAAGCGGATATGGCCTCTTTCTCCGCAGTTGTAGCACCGAGGTGACGACACAACTTCCCTGATGCGGTGACCTCGATCGTCGCGTCGCACTGCTTCCACCTCCAGAGCGTGGGCTAAAGCGTCCTTGAGGTCCTTTAAGTGCCCAAGCCTCACTGCTGCTCTTACCTCCAGGTCTCGGATCCCATCCGTAAACGCCTGTACGAGGTTCCCGTCAATAAGCGCAGGCGACGACTGGTATGCCTTCCTGACCAGCTTTTCCACCTCTAGAGCCCACTGCTGCAGAGTTTCTCCGGTGCGTTGTGTCCTGTCCTTCAGCTGAGCACGATAAACGTGTTCAAGGTGCGCGTCACCGTATCTCGCCTCTCTCTCGTTTTCGTAGGTGACGTCTTGCCCGTGTGCCTCCAACACTGTCAAGGCCCGGTCGCGAAGGCCCAAGGTTAGGGCGGTTAAGGCCTGTTCTTTGGTCCACCCATTCGATCGCATCACAGCCTCGAACTGGATCTTGTATGCAGACCATGATGACGAGCCATCGAATGGTGGAACCTTAAATCCACGAGGTGAGGGCGCTACAGCCGCTGGTGTCACTTCGAGCCCACGCAACTTCTTCTCCACTTCAGCAACACAGGTCTCGGGGTGGTCGTGTACACGCTTCTCTATAAAGGCGACGCGAGTCTCAAGCTTGTCGTGTAGCATCTCTACGTCGCTGATACGGACCTCGTGCTGCTGAAGTTCCTCCTTGACCGCCTTCAAGTCCTTCCCTACAGCGGCGCTGAGGTCCTTCATAAGCACCACCTGCTCTTCTAGGCGGCGCGCGTGCTCCTCCTTGTCGCGCTGGAGCTGTTCTTCTAGGCGGCGCGCGTGCTCCTCTTGACGGCGAGCCTGCTCCTCCTTGTCGCGCTGAAGCTGTTCCTCCAGGCGGCGCGCATGCTCCTCTTGACGGCGAGCCTGCTCCTCTTGACGGCGCGCGTGCTCCTCTTGACGGCGAGCCTGCTCCTCCTTGTCGCGCTGAAGCTGTTCCTCCAGGCGGCGCGCGTGCTCCTCTTGACGGCGAGCCTGCTCCTCCTTGTCGCGCTGAAGCTGTTCCTCCAGGCGGCGCGCGTGCTCCTCTTGACGGCGAGCCTGCTCCTCCTTGTCGCGCTGAAGCTGTTCCTCCAGGCGGCGCGCATGCTCCTCTTGACGGCGAGCCTGCTCCTCTTGACGGCGCGCGTGCTCCTCTTGACGGCGAGCCTGCTCCTCCTTGTCGCGCTGAAGCTGTTCCTCCAGGCGGCGCGCGTGCTCCTCTTGACGGCGAGCCTGCTCCTCCTTGTCGCGCTGAAGCTGTTCCTCCAGGCGGCGCGCGTGCTCCTCTTGACGGCGAGCCTGCTCCTCCTTGTCGCGCTGTCGCTGTTCTTCCTTGCGGCGCGCGTGCTCCTGCATGAACGCCATCAGAGCCGTGATGTCGGGCACCGCCATGGAGTGTGCGCTTGCAGGCTTCACTGCAGCCGCGGAGTCGCCTGATCCACCAGACGATGGAGAAGGAACGTCTCCGAAGCGTCTCTGGTCCAGGTCTTGCTGGCGCTGGTTCCTGGTACGCACTCCGTCAGTTTCTTCCTTCGGCATAACCGGCATAATTTATCCCTTTCTTCTGACACCAATTTGTTACGAGCTGGGGTTCGTGATAAATTATATACACTATGCCAGAAAAACTGCACTTTATTTACTGACACAATAACACCAGATACACACACTTAATTTTTCAACACTAATAAAACACACTATTCACACCACTAGAACAACACTAAACACTGCCGACTTATTTCCCTTCGCTTCTTGTTTATCGCTCCTCTGTTCAATTGAACTGTCCTGTCTCGCGCGCTCTCGCTCTATTTATACTGGCCGGATAACATCACTTGCGCATTCTAGACTCTTCCACAAAACTGTCGAAATAATCTCGAACAGTCTATACTCGATACAGCAACGCCATCTAGTACAGAGTAGCTGAATTACCTTTAAACCACCGATACATTCAATCTCTTCTAGTACCCCGGTGGCGTAACAATATCTACTTTTAGATAATGTAGCTTACTTAATCATATAATTAAAAACAAAATACATTGCAATGTTTGAGTTTACCCATAAAAATAATCCTAGGAAACCAAGAAACATACTTTACTTTCCTCTTTACGATAAAGATATTAGAATAGATAGGTATTAGAATCGACAACAAACAAAAAAATAAGAACACCGACCTAACTTACTGCCATAAACTAATCTGAGAGTGAAACTTAAGTACAATTATTTATATAATTATTGTCAATTTGCCATACAAAGAGCAATCAGTTAAACGTTCTACATTAAATACGCTATGCTGTCAGTCGTAAAGACATTTAAATATAACGAATTGGATTGTAAATCATTATTACGTATTTTTATAGCTATGTTAATAAGGCTATAGAACTATGTGCATCTCGTCCGGATGTCTGCGACCAGCGACAACCTAACCTACTAAACGGCACACGTAAGGCGAACACTTTCAAACAACACATTAGACTTATACGTCTTATATAAGACCAATCCCAACACTAGATATGAATTATGACGTTCCGCAAATTTGAACCGGCCAATTAGAATGCATTTTTGTAGCCCCCCCCCTCGCCCCGCATACCTCACCGCTTTGACAGAATTTTTTGTTTGTAGAAATGAAAACATTAGGTGTCTAGTAGGCTGTGTTGTCGTTGACTGCGACATACACTGACGAATGACAAAATAAAGTATGCGGAGCTACGAACTGCGAAAAGAAAACGGTCGTAAGAGACGTTTCGCCTTTAAGATGATCATGCAGAGATGGCCTCGATAGTACAATAGCTACATATTGCCCCAGTTATCACACGCCAGTAAAATCCTGGTACATATTGTCAACACGAGACTTAGAGCCTTCCTGTCCCGAGAAATAGTCTCTGAGCAAGCTGATTTTGTAAAGGTGGACCCTTGCAAGGGAACAGCTGTTGATTATGCGCCAGGTTGTGGAAAAGGCTTTATTTTCTCACGTACTTCTTTGAGTTCAAAAAAGCCTTCAATACCATTAAGTGGAGGAAACTGTGGTTGGTTCTTGCGGAAACTTGATGTAGTTGATGTACAGTTACACGTTGTTCACCACATCAAGTGTCTGTACAAATATGAAAATGCCGCTGTTCGCGTTTTTGGCTTGATTGACTCTTGAACCCTTCAAAACGTTAGCTGGCGTTAGACAGGGTTGCATACTATCTCCCATACTATTTGACATACACTCAGAGTACTGGTGCAGATTTTTTCGAAGACTGGGATAAGGGAATATCCGTAGGAGGTCGCAAAATATCAAATCTAAGATACGATACTTCCTTCCTAGCATCGACCAAAGACGAAATCGAGACACTTGTTCGCAAACTGGCGACTAAATTGTTGAAGTTTGAACTTACAATCATTATAATCAATAAAATGGTGATTGTAGACTGTGCCGACAACGAGTCGAGACGCGAGATAGTCAAGAACCTATCACCAGAGCTGGAGGTTGCAAGGATTAAATTAGAAGACGTTGAAGATCCGCAGTAGGAAAGTCACAAAGATTTGGAATGATCGCAGAATAACAAGGAAGACAAAGGTTCGACTAATGAGATGCCAGGTCTTGCCAAGCTTCTTATATGGAACTGAGACGTGCACGCTGAGGATACAGGACCGCCGCAAGATTTATGCGTTGAAAATATGGTGTTGGAGATGCCTGGTTAGAATCTCGTAGACCGCTCATCGCACTTACTTCTCTATCCTGGAGGACTTAAATACAATAACAAAGACTCCATGGAACGGCTGGTGTTGCATGGAAAACTCGAGGGCAAAAGGTCTCCGACACGGTGGACAGACGTCATCAAGACTGTGACGCACTCAACCGTAAACTATAGCTCTCGCTTTGTCAAACATCGAGCTAAATGGCGACAAATCGCGAGGGAAACGCAGCAATCGATGCAATACTCGGAAGAATTCCGGCAATTATTAGTGCTGGGAGGAACCGTCTATTTTACGGTCCGGTCAGATTTATATTGGCGACACAACTATTCCTTATTTAGTCAACATGTCATGTACTCACATGCTATATTCCGTCATTAATTCGGTTGCATCGTCAAGATGTTTGGCTATGAAAGCTATTAATTCTTCAGCGGGGCACGACGATGGCGTGATGAATTGACCCGTTGGAGATACCATTAGTGGACCTGCTTCACTAAAACAATATATTATTAATTATTTTAAAGCGAACTGCAGAATGTACGTGAACAAATACTTAATATTATTGCAACAATACATCATTAGGTGTATGATTGAATGAGCGATAGCCTAGTGGACCAATGGACGGCTATGCAGAAGGTATCGGATTCGAATTAATGGCGCACACCACTGACTTTTTCTAAGTAAATCTTGGATGCAACCGGTTATCCCGCTAGGAGGATAATCATGATAACATCATTAGGTATATGTATAATAAATATACCTTTTCGCGCGAAACATATCGCATAAATAAGGCTTGTTGATTACGGCCATTTCCTTCAATATTTGAAGACACTAGTAAGCTCTTCTGCTAATGGGCCAGATTCATTTTGATATAACATTAATCAGGCGATATGCAATTTCGCGCATTTTCTTTGTTCATCAATCAAGTAGTAAAAGACGAAGCACAGTAACAGCATCTTAAAAAATAGTTTTCTGTAAAATGTGCTTAATGTCGTTGTCTTAATATATTATGTAAATATACTTACGGTTCAACAACTATTTCGTATTTGTTTAGAGATTCTGGTACAGATGCCGGAAATTTATTGCCTTTTCCATAAAAGTCGCCAATAGACGTGATCAGCTGTCTCAAATGACTGCAGTACTGCGTCGCAGACACTTTTGGCATAAACTTTCTGAAATGGAAAAGGTAACATTTCAAGGCAGTGTACAAAAACTAACTCTTGAGTCTGCCAAGTTTGGGTTAGGGTAAGCTACATGCTTATGTATAGAAATAATAATTTTAAATAATTTTAATTAGAAGTTTATGCAAACTTCTAATTAAAATTATACTCAAAATCAATCTAATTAAAATTATAATCAAAGTCAAAACTAAAAATCACTTATTTATTCACTTTAATTGTGTCATATTCTGACGCTCATGAATGTTAAATTTGCGGGTAAATAACGTGATTATTATTATTCCAATTAAGAACAACGTTTGTAATAACTTAATAAGTAAATAATATAATTGATTGATATAGCCCTTTAAATAAGAAATGAAATTCAAAACCAAATTCTATCTTACCTTCTACAAATGTGTATGTCTCTCAGAATACTAGATAATGCTTTCTCGTAGTTTGGTATCATTATCAAGGCGCTATCTTCTTGGCTTACTTTTTTAATGAGCTGTAAAAAGGCAAGTTATTATATTAGCAATCTTTTGAGTGTTTAGAGCAATATGACGGAACACCTTACTTTTTGTGCGTTTAATGAATACTTTTAATTTTATTCTATGAATACGTATTATGAGTTTGGTTACCGATAGCCACTCGTTTCTGACATCGATTATGTTGAGGAAAACGTCTCCGTCCAAGCTGACGCCTGTGAATTGACCCAGTGCTATGGTTCTGCCTGAAATAATAAAAAAATAAATAATAGGAAAGTCGGGTGCATATGCTTTTCTACCCTAGTGTTCAGCATCTTATTTCACTTTATGTATAAAAAGTTGGCAAAAAGACACTTGTCGGAAATTTATTAATTCGTCCATATACAGAGTGTTAAAAGGACCTTTAACGGAAATTGAAATCCCATATTGTACCAATCACTACGAACATTTTGGGAAATCACTAGTTCTGGCTATCTTAAGGCGTAAAGTCTATATAGGATTTTTCTAATTAGGTACAAAATAGATGCATTTACCCCGTCAATATGTTCTATAGATGTTCTATGACACTATGGATAAGTAGGTATTTTGAGCATTGCATGCGCGCTCTATTAATTGCGGTTTACAAAATGTGTCTACTTAAAAAAAAATCGTTTACCCGTTAACATTTTTGCTTAGTATAACTTGGCATGATGTCCGAGACGAGTAGACTTCGGCTTGGTGATGGGTCTTGTTACACCCTGTATACAGCGGCGGATCGACTGTTTAAACGAACATATACACGCTCCAATACATAGAAATACTCATCCATCATCATCACATCAGCTTATTACAGTCCACTGCTGAACGTAGGCCTACCCCAGGGTACGTCACTAGGGCCGACATCCAGTCACTTGAGTCACTGCCAGTTATCTTTGAGAACCTGCTTACTCCACCGATCTGGCTAGCTTCAGTTTTCGGTCTTCTATCGGATAATCTCGTCTCGCTTCACTGTTATTTTTCATGTCTGAGTTCCGTACTTTATTACTGGTAGGTCGCATTGATCGAAAACCTTGCGCTTCAACATTGTGGCAGAGATGACTCAAAGTTATGACGCAATTTCCCAAATTACGTCCAGACAAGTGCGGTTCAACTCTTCAAGGAATTTCACCCTCAACGTGCATCTTTCGCCCCAGGTTTACGTACACCTGGACAAATTCGACAGCTACTCTTTCGACGGAAAATGGATCAGGGATGACTTGCTCATTGAACATGAACTTGGTCTTGTCCAAAATCATCCTGACCCTAACATGTTTTGATACAAAATTAAGACTGAACAGCATTTGCAAGTATTTTAGCTTTCTGCCATTATGACCATGACATTGGCAAAGCTGAGATGCGTGAGATATAGACCATTGACGTGATGCCCATTCTATGACACCGTAATGTCCTGAAGACATCTTCGGGGGAAGTGACGAGCTTTGAAACTATGCCGAAATTCACCATGTTCTTTTTCAAGACATACAATAAATGTTTATACCAACCTTCTAAATTAGCCATGACCAAAGAGTGCTGTGTGGCTAAAGATACAAGACTCTGCAGTGCCCCTCTTATGTGGCTTATATTCCAACCTCTATCGTATTTCACCTGCATTAAAATAAATAGAGGTATAATACTAGTAATATAGGTGTGTTAATTTGCCATCTTGTGAGCCAATATGAAATGGAATGTAGCTAGCAGGAAAAAATGATTACATATGCATAGGTAACATGTTAATTACAACTGAGAATGTTCTATTATGACTTTATCAATGTAAAATCTAATGCAAATTTCAGTCTTTTAAAGGCCTAGTACACAATTAGTATGTCAGTAATAATATTTTTTGATTCCAGCAGTTCTTTATGTCAAAGCTCAGAAAATATTAAACAGCTTAAATAGTAATATTTAAAAAGCTTAAATAGTTCTTCTTCTAAAGTGGGTTTCTTTTGTGGATTTTTGATCTTAATTGGCATTGAGAAATTTATGAAAAGTAATAATATTTTGATAAATTAACTCAGTAACTTAATTTTTTTTATGAATTTGTGATGCAGGCAATGATTTATAATCTGTGTTTATAGGTTACGAACTTTTTTAATACCATAACTTTTGCAAAGTTTGTCTATTAAGCTCTCCACTTGTTCCCTGGTTGCTCTTGCTGATTCATACTTTTCCTTGGCAGAACTACTGTTTTCAAACACCCATTCACTGAAAAATTAAATTCAATATTTTAACATTTTTCTAGCAATCTAATAACAAGACAGAAAATTATGGCATAAGGGTATGTGCTTAGAATTAGACATGTATGGACGTAAATTAGGGTGATGATTATGCCATAAAAAAGCAACATTGTGTTCATTTCCTGTCATTATTTGTCAAAAGTACTAAAGAAGGCAAATGTGTGTGGGCAAGTCGGTCGCGGCAGACCTCGTCGGACATTCCTCGATCAAATTGGGGACGTCTTAAAAAACGGCAAGGTCCGAAGTACCCGAAACCGGCGAGCATGTATGAAAAGAGCAATGAGTGTAGAGAAAGCGCGTGAGGTTTGTAAGGATAAAAGCAAGTGGCGTTCTGTTGTCTCTGCCTACCCCGACGGGAAAAAGGCGTGAGTGTAATATGTATGTATTAAGGAGAGCAGGGAGCTGTGAGAAAGGATTGAAGATGGTGTAGTTGTAGCCACATACAACTGATGTGATCAATCCTATAATGGCGAGAACACACATATTACCCACATCTAACAGACTACAAAGGCACGAAGATTCTGAATCGCGCTATTTAAAGTTTCACCCGTGATTACTATATCTATACATATTATAAAATGAAGTCCCTCTTTCCTCCTGTCTATAAGCTATTAACCACATTGCTTAGAATCAAAATCTTGATGGAATAAAGGTGTGTGTCTGTTGTCACAAAAAATGTGACTGATTCCTATATAACATCTTATAATCGATTTTCGCTTTTTCAACTATACTGCATACATAATAATTAAATATGAATTACTAAAGTTTAATAAGACACTTACACTATATTATCTGCCGCTTTCTTCTCTTGAACTTTCCTTTTCATGTAGGCAGCCTTTTCAAATTCATCACTGTATTCTTGATATGCTTTAGTAAAATTTACTTTGCTGGAATATTCAATTCAATTTATATATTAAAGGCAACTTCTAGTTTACATTATAGTATCAACAAGTTTCTGATAAGATAACAGATTTGAATACAAACAAGAGACGTGGATACTTACCTAAAATCTGTTTTCTTCGGACTCTTGGGTATCTTATCTACATAAGTTGTAGACATATCACATGCGCTTAAAACTTTGACAACCGTCTCTCTAACATTACTGCCATTCAGCTGTATCTTGACCAGCTTAAATTCACCTGTCAATATGATGAACAACTGATAGATGAAATAAGTCTGAGGCCACATTTATAAAGGATGAATATTATGAAAAATAGTTCGCAGCAACTAAAGAGGTTACCTTCTGGCATATCCTTCTTTCTCAAATAGAATGACAGAGGTGGCACAGACATTCGTTTACTTGATTGTTGGGCTTCTAGTAGCGCACTTAATTGTTGCAATGAGCTCTCATTGGTTTTCTGGAATTTAAAAAACCTTATGAAATAAACCAGCAGATAAAAAATATTTTTACAAATAAAATTGAATTACACATGCTCTTGAAATAACAGAAGCTTAGGTGTCTACAGTTTAATAAAAGTGGTGAAACTGTAATTTATATTTTACATACATAATATACAATTATATGAATCCATTTCAGTAAAATAAGATAGCAGTGCAATCTAATTTTTTTATTGAACCTGTAGCCATAGTAACAATAGGAATTGGTATTTTTAACTGCTTACGGAAATCCCTATAAGTATTTCAGTAATTACATGAATTACATATGGTGACACTTACCCTTTGTTCAGGGTATTTGCCGAATAGATCTGGGTGCACACTGAAGTAGAATGGACGTAGAGCAGTGGACACTTCCGCGGCGCTAAGAAACCTGCATATTATCCCACTTGCACAGCTACATCTATTGAACATAAAGGCAATATAAGCATTTTAATATTTTATATTATTCTTACATCATTGTACAATTCTAGGCATCTAGAATTTATAATAATATTTAATATAGTTACATGTAATCATATGTCTTGGAAACATTACAAGAAATTTATAAGACGAATTATTATGAATGTACTGTACATTACTAACCTTATTTTGGTTCTGGAATACATTGTGAAGAGAGAGAGACTATTTTTTATTTGGATCACATTTATACTTTGGCTTTGGATTTGCGTGTTAAATAACCAGAAATAGCGTGCGCCTTTGTTAACTTCTACATATTTTGGTGACCCTGAACATGTTTTGGTATTCAAATTGGAAATGTTTTGTTTGACATTGACAGCTGACATCTTATCATTCGTCAATAAACACAAATTGCGTCAGTTCAGTTTGAAACATATTTTGAAAAGGTTTGAAAGATTTTACATAAAGATAGGTTAAGTACATTGTATTGTTATCTGTGGTTGATATATAGTTAATTTCACTAGAATGTACTAGTCTTGCCATAAATATTGTAACAAAGAAAAAAAAATTTTTAATTGCAAATAATATTTATTACCTACTTTTACAGTGTGTTAGTTTAATACATAAATATAAAACAATTTAAAATATAAAAAACTTTTTCGAAGTGGTTTGGCTGCAATACAGTCCTTTAAACGATGAGTCCAGTTTTCAATAGAAGCACGCACTCTTTCCATGGGAAAATTCTTCACTGCCAATCGTATGGATTGTTTTAGGGACTCCAAATTATCATGGCGTTTAGAGCAAGCCGTACTCTCTAAAACTGACCATAAATCATAATCCAGCGGATTAAGATCGGGACTAGACGACGGCCAGTCTTCAGCTCTGATGAAGTCCGAAAGGTTTGCTTCCAACTAAGACTGAATGGACCGAGCTTTATGACCCGGTGCCGAGTCTTGCTGGAAGGACCATACTTGGTTATTTAACATGGTGTTGTTAAGGGGCTTAACTACCTTCTCAAGAATGGTATTTTGATACACTTGTGCCGATGTTTTGATACCTTTTTCACAAAAATATGGCTCAGTCACCATAGCTAACACCCCACCAAACCATCACTGAAGTCGGATAATGCCCACGTTGCACTCTGTCGACTAATTGGGAAGCTTCCTTAGAGCTTTGAGCATAAATACGGTAATTTTGTTTGTTAAAATGTTGCTCAATTGTAAAAATTGTTTCATCTGTAAACAACCTTTTTCTGTGACCTCCCTTTGCGTACCGCTTCAGTAGTCGTTTTGATTTTACCACCCTATTCTTTTTTAAATCATCAGTTAAGAAATGACCAGTGCGTCTCTTATAGCCTGCAAGTCCTAAGTCATCTTTTAAAATACGCGACATGGTTCTAGCAAAAGATTATATCTCGGGTGATGAAGATAGCACCTTCATCTCCCGAGATAAAATCTTTTATTTTCAGACAGGATTCCCTTACTGCTTTGACCACCTTTTTCGTACAAACACTAGGTCTTTTTCTGTCACAAACAGAGGAGGTCTCATTGTACCTATTAATAGCCTGGTACACAAACATTTGACTTATACCAAGTGTATGGAGAGTTTTAAAAATTGCTTTTGGCTCCATACCTACTTTGTGTAATACAATCACAGCGATTCGGTTCTCTTTATCACCCCACTCCATTTTAATATCGAAAAAATTAATGAAAAAATGAAAATGTTTTATTTCATATAATATCGCAAAATATTGTACAATGTATTGGCGCCAAAGCCAGAAAACACATATAAACAATAGTTTAATCTCATATTATTATAATTATTCATATGTAATTTATTGGTGCGGCAACAACAAACCTAATGTTTATTATTGTGGACTACCAAATTATTTGAATTTGTACCTATTCAACCTGTTACGCAAAACTATTTATTTAAACACAGATACACAATAATATTCAGATATCACTTCCTAAACAATAATTATAACTAATTAAAACTACGATTAATACAAATATGAAAGAAAATATATTTAATCAAAGGGCATCATGAAAGTCCCCCACATCGCTGAGTATTGGGAACGTGCCCAGAAGACTGGCAACATTGTCACGCTGAATAGCAATGCAATTTTTTGTGCTAGATACATACCAGCCTTCTGGTCACGCGAGACATCGACCAGTCTCTTTGCAAGCTCTCTATAAAGAGAACTAGCACTTGGACCTCATAACCCCACCGTTTTGACTCAAAACGGCTCTAATACATAATCCCCTACGAGGTTTACGTATTTGCACCGTTTGAGAGTCTCCGCTGTAGCAGCAGCAGCGCCTGCACAGCCCACTGTGCTGGGAAGATGTTATGGCGCGAGGGTATCGACACACGTTGAATCCCACACCAAATACCTACCCAACTTCTAAGGCAGTAAACATATTTCATCTAGTCTTTTACCATCGTTGCGTAGGTACCAAACCCTGAGGTGAATATAAGCTGATATAAGTGTGTTTGAATATTAGTTCCTTGATCCTTATCATTATCATGACATGTGTTATCAGTGGCGGTTCCAAGATTTTGTTTTGAGGGGCTTTAACGAATTTGGGTCGCCAGTAACAGGCTGAACATATGAAACTATTCATTATTATATTGTAACATCTTGCATGTCATGTACATACCACTATGTCCAAACAAATTAAAATGTATCATCTTATTTTAACATGGTTCAGTTTTATGTAAGGAATCGCTAAAAAGAGTAAAACCTCGTATGTCTTTTGAAGGAAACATATATGTTTTCTTCAACCTCTTAAAAGCATATATGCTTTTAAGAGGTTATTAAGATCATAATAATAAATCATCATCATCGTCCAAGCCTTCATAATTGCGTTATAATCCAACCAGCCTATGAACGTCAATTTTTAACAGTATTTACGTACCTAGGTACTTGTTTATTTTTGTCTTTCAAGATGTCAAGTTATACGTATTTTACACAGAATTGTACATAATTTAAGCAAAGTTATAATGATAAAAATGTGTAAGTAACTTACCGACCTACGCATTTCATTTCCATTTTAGGGTTCCGTAGCCAAACATGGCAAAAACTGGTACCTACTCTTATAGATTCGCCCTGTCTGTCTGTCCGTATGTCAACACCACTTTATGGCGTAACTTAATTTAATTTAAAGTTTATTGACTAAACATTTTAATCCAGCTTCTTGAAAAAGTTCAAACCTTATTTGCGAATAAATCCATGTCTGTCGGAGCAGGCACGGCAAGAGCGGGAATCTTGACCGTATCTACGAGGGTGAGAATACCAGATATTAGCGTGACCCATGGCGCAAATAAATTATTTCGCTGCACAGCAGTAAGGAACACGTCCAAAAATAACTATTGGGACTACAGATTTGAAAATTGGTATTCTGTGAACAGCTACACGATGTGTACCTATACAAAATGTATGGCGAGCCTCTCCATACATGTATATGATATGATATTTTTTTTCGATGTTTAAGTATAAGCATGAACCATTATTTACCGCTAATATAACTTTGTTGTTAATACAAACACTCACTATGGAAAACAAAGTTATGTTTGCCGGAGAAAAAGTGATAGTGATATTTGGTTAGGCGTAGATAATGGGTCAAGTGGATACCTCTACTACGGAACCCTTCATGAGCGAGTCCGACTCGCACTTGATTTAATTTTATTGTTGTATTTTTTTTCGTAGTGTTTCTGATACCCGGGCTACTACTTCAAATAAACTGTCATCAAAAGTGTCGTGACCTTCTAAATACCAAACTATTTCAGAAACTTTTACTGATTTTTTTTGTGGGATACCGGTATAGTAGCAGCTCGTATTTTCATTTACAACCATTATGTTAGTGGTTGTAAATGAAAATTCATCCATCATTCAGCTTTTCGGAGTCCACTTCGCTGAAGAAAGGGCTTTCATATTTTGCGTCGCAACAGAATTTATTGTGAGTGAATAGCCGGATTTGGTTTGCTTCGTGTGTTTTCCTTGGTCGCGTCTTTATACCCACTGAATGAAATGGGGTGGTGACACTTTGTATTCTTTGACTTCAATGGATAATTAACATCCACTCATAAAATTTGGATACATACTTACTAAGTACTTATATTTATGTATTTTTTGTAAATATTTTATTATTTATGATACTTAATTTATTGATAGTTGGGTTTATGTAGCTAAGTGTAGCTAACTATTGTTGTATAAGATGAGATAAGGCTGAATTTTCACTGTCTTATTTGCCATCACTAGACTCTCGCAGACCCGTGACCCAACGCGTTACCCTGTGGTACACCTACATCAATAGGAATTCTATAAAGTAACTATTTATGAAAACTGTATATTTACGACCGACCGATATGCTATAATAGTCACAAGGACATGCATTGTTCATTTGTTCCAGATAAGTTTGCCCAAATACAGGAGATTATTATGAGCACAAATCCTTTGTGTCACTCTATGCAACGTTTAGGTTTGTTCTAACGATTCTTTGGTATATAAATTTCATAATTTAAAATATGTTATCATTATGATTATCAGTTATTTTCAACCTAAGGTCAAATAATCAAATAAATAGTTTTTATAAAAGTAAACTACTTAAATAAATTAATTTAATTTAATTAATTAATTTTTAATTATTTTTTTTTAAATTTAATTTTAATTTGCTATAATTTCCAAAATAATATATTTTGGAAATTTTAGCAAATAAATAATGTTTCGGATCATATCACGATCAAGGCTAGAAAATCAGACATTCAGGCCTTAAAATAATTCCCTATTATGACATATGAACTCATAATGTATTAGGTATTTCTCTATTTGGATAGTGATTTACATAAGCAAATCAAAATTGTAAGCCATTCCATTATAATAAATTGCAAAAACGTGATAAAGTTGTTTGTTTGCGCAGCAATGAAATACTTATAGTCATTGAGATGGATATACCACGGAAACAGAAGGCAGGAAGATATCGCTAAATGATGTAAGTTGGAGGTTAATGTTTTAATGATTGTAACAGGTGAGCAGCAGATTGGTTGTCGGCTGGCTGAGATAATATCTGAAGGCTGCGTCGTCGGTACGGCGGCGGCGCGGAGCGGACCGGGCGCGACGCGACGAGTGACGCAACGCGCGCGCTCTGCACCCGTCAGACGCGGTAGCGCCGCGCGCTCTCTGCCAGTGCCTGCCACTCGCCGAGCTGCTTCATAATTGTTACACAGACGAGTTCAATAATTAAGCGATAAATATACCAGCAGTGGCGGTGAGAGGAGGGCGGCAGTCGAGCGGCGGCCGCGTTACGTACCACACACCCGCACCGAGTGATGGACCCGAAGCTTATTCGACATTTTTCTATCGGACGCCGTAGGAATCTCACCGGACTGGTTCCCGCGCAACGCTGCGTTAGTGCGCCGCTCTGGTGAACCCTTTCGCTTGTAAATGTGCCGATATTTACATATGCGCGCTCGATCTCGCGTCGAACTTTCGATCTGCGCCCGCGCCTCGCGGCTGAGTTGTGAGCCCCGCGAGCTGGCCGCCGCCGGCGACTGCGTGCCGGTGCCGCCGCCCCAGCGCACTCAACTGCTGCACGACGTGCGATGAGCTACGTATGTTCACTCCACCATACTTAACACCCTTTAGCTTGCCTTCATTAAGTAAAACGTGTTCTTCACACTTCACTTACCCTAACATTTTAACTTAAGTATCTAGTAAACGGGCTCTTTATTCTTATTTTGCAAAATTATGACTTATTTTGATTACTGTTGTAATGGGTGTGCCGTTGTGTGTGTGAACGATTTTAAACCTATTACTTATTCCAAAATGACTTTCTACTTCGACAACAGTGCCTATGACTACCATTATTATGACCCAGTGTTGAATATGTTGACAATGGTCCTGACAGAATGTGATACAGGTACTGCAGTCAATAAAAATACAATAAACACTAAAAGCATATTGTAATTTAACTCTATCAGAGTTAAACATGTAGAAACATAACGTATAATGTATACGTTGGCAAACAAATTCTGAGAAGATCCAATGTCCATTCGTATTGATAACACGCAAGTTATTACATACGAGTATGTAAATTATTACCTTGTTCCAATTAAATCACTGACGGTTGGTATCATCTGTGACGTTTTTTGGGTGAAGTTTTTATCAGAGTAACTGCTAATGACGTATGAGGACGTTATACCTAAGTTTATTTACCTATTCCACCTACAGAAGCTATATCGTTTCGAGTATTAATTGACCGCACAAAGTAAACAACAATTCAATGAATCTATAAACATAACAGGAAAACAAATGTTGATATAAATAAATGTTTTATTGCATCTGCATGTCCATTTTAAAAACTGTCTGCCAATCACAACTAACTTATAAGAACAGAATACTTGGAATTCTACTAAATGTCTTCCTAATGCTGATTTTAACGATTTGCATATCTAACGTGATCTTTACACACTATACAGTAATTTAAGAACACCTTATATAGACAAATCTGATATCATTGTGATGTATTGCACGTGCTAAACAATAACAGACTTTACCAAGAGGAGACTTGAGTACAGGTTGCGCTAGAAAGGCATTCTACACACCAGGCAGACACTTTGATCACTCCATATCTTTTAAAACCGAAATATAAGGTCAAGGTAGATGATACACTTTATTACATTTTCCAGCTTCTGCCTTATGTAACACACAACCCACTTTCAATGCCAAATAGGTATAACACACGTGATAAAAGTATCATCACATTCTGTTTGTTTCTACGATAACCCAGAATCGGAAGGAAAATAAACAACTGTCCCTCGAGACACTGATTTATAGTATGAACTTGATTCTGTTGATATTTAGGAGATAATTTATTTTACAATAATGGTTACGTGTTACTTGAGTATGTCAACTATGCAAAAGAGTAGGTAAGGTATATTGTAAAAGACTTTCGTCATATATAAGTAAGTAGATTATAAATATTTCCATAGCTGGTAGGTAATTCCTCTTGCTCTCAACGCAAGTCTGTTTTGATTACAAAATATTTTGACAGACTTCTACGGGTAGATGGTACATACCCAATACGAAGGAGTATTGGTTCCTTGAATACGTCCTTGATTATTTCCTTGAATACATGCTTCGTATCGATTCGTTCGTTGGCGTCATGTTAGTTCCAGAACAAACTAAATCTGAATATGGAGGAGATAGGGCATTCGTTCGTTTTGTATTAGAACCGGACTGGTTTCCAAGTCGACATCTTTTTCGACAAGTAGAAGGGAAAAAGTGTAACAACGGGGATCGAGCCCTTATTTGTTTTATAACATCTACCATGTTATTTTATATCCTAGGACAACATTGACGACATTGTTATCTGATCCGAAGCTAAGCAGAGCTAGTAATATGACAACTAGATAACTGACAAATATACTGATATATTCTTAAATGTATACATATTATAAATTATACCCAGACACATGAAAACTAATCATGCTTATCACAGAAATTGAAATTGAAAACTTAACAAAGATTTGTCCTGGTTGGCTAGTCAGGTTCTCTAGACTCTTGATCAAAAGGCCAGTCAGGTCAGTGACTGACCTGACTGGGCTTTTGATCTAGAGCCGGGTGTAGTCGCTACATATTTACATTTGAATATGGTAAACGAAGGATTTATCAAGGGAACTTAAAAGGCACTTAATTTGTCTTGGGGGACAACAGACGTTTTTCTTGAGCCTCGTCACATTTATTTGTTACTAGAGGACGCCAGCAGCTACGCCTGCAATTTTTTTTATTTACCCGTTTTGGCCGATCCCGTGGGAATTTCGGGAAATCCCTTCTTAGTGCACCCCAACGGTCCCCAATGAACATACATGCCAAATTACAGCTTTTTGCGCGCAATAGTTTCGGCTGTAGTGTGTCTGTCAGTCAGTCAGTAACGCAAGGATTTTATATATTAAGATTTCAGAAACGATGACTATCAATAAGTTGATACTTCACTCTATTTCATTGTATTCAAACAAGTGAAATGCCGACATTACATGAATGAACCTGAATGTGATTGGTTGAGTTTTATTCGTAACATGAAGCAATTGGTTGAATCAGGTTACTAAAACGAAACCCGAAAGGAGTTTTAACCTGCTGAAGGAGACGATAACGCTCTAACTATTAAGATCTGGAAGGGTGAGCATTTATAAGGGGCGAATTTTGTTCCCTTCTTCATCCCCTTAAAATACTTACAGACCATTGCTTTTTAACTTAAAAGAACCACCCTAATGCTAGTTTTACTAGTATAACGAATAGGTATACTAAGTAAACCTATGTTTCCAAATTATTTGTTGTCATAGCAGCGATAGGTATATTAATTACCATTACCAACCTTACGGAAAGTCAGTACCTTGAATATACTGACACTATGGGTCTCTCTACCTTTGGGTTGCGGAGGTCAAACAGCAAGCGCACTGTGCTAAAGCAAGAATTCTGTCGAAGTTAGACTAGGAAACAGCCCCGTGCAACAAGGATAACGATAGGACGATAATGAAGAAACATAATTTATGAGATTTAACCCGCTGTCAGGCACACAGAAAGGCTGGAAGAGACTTAGTAATATGGCATTGATGCCAACGCCGATGCTTGGGTACTGAATTAGCCTTAAAATTAATCTGAACTTATATTTCCAAATAGTTTGTTGGTATATTGAACTGTGATGTATTCCAAGTAAGTTTCGTTGAAGCTATGCCGAAAAGAAAATATTCTTTCGACAGGACAACAAGGGTTTTGTCACAGAAATCGTAAAAATGTTTGTTGATACTACTGACGTTGCAAGTGCTCATGTATATGTATATAGCATGGTTGTTTGCCGTTGAGTAGTCCTAATTTGTCGAGGTTATAGGTGGGTTGGAGATTCAGGTAGTTAGAGAGGAACGAATCTGCGTCCCACCGGACGTCATCTCATGAATGTTGCTAATGTCAAGGGTGTATTGCGATAATGATGTTGAAGCGATTAAAGCAATAGCGCAAATTTAGGACAATGTGTTGAGGGACGTGCTTTTATTCAACATCACTGTTTACCTATTGGTCACACACACCTAGTAGTAGTCACCAGCTCGGCTAGAAGGTATTGTGATCATATACGTACGGTGGTCATCTTTTCATCTGGTCATTTTTAGGGTTCCGTACCTAATCTTAATATATAAAATCCTTGCGTTACTGACTGACTGACAGACACGCTACAACCGAAACTATTGGCCGTAGGAAGCTGAAATTTGGCATGTATGTTCCTTGGGGACCGTAGGGGTGCACTAACAAGGGATTTCCCGAAATTCCCACGGGATCGGCCAAAACGGGTAAATCTAAAAAAAACACAGGCGTAGCTGCTGGCGTCCTCTAGTAAGGTATAAAAACGGAATTGTTGTCCGTTTGTCTGTTAATCCAATATAATTTATTATTAGTATGAATTTTCGATATTAGCGTTGCTCCAAAATGTTGTAGTGTTCTATTCATTTTTTTCCAAAGATACGAAATATTCCAAAAAGATTCGTTTGCGATTGATATTATTTTGAATTGAAAATGAAATGTTTTTCCCTTCATTTTGCTTTATTACAGTTCTAACCATTGTTCTAAAAAGTTTCACAAATCTTGTTATTTCCTTTATGTCTTGACGGGTGATGCTCAACAAACAACAACACAGGACTAAGGATAAACCATGTGGTTAGGTACAACTTACACAAATTAATTACGAAAATTAAGGCACAACGAAAGTAGGTACCTATTTTACGCCTGAATGGTCATAATAAAAGGTACCTACCAACTACCTCACACTTACTAAGTTGAGACGAAGAGCATCATAACCAAACATGAATTAGTTATGAAATATTATCAAGAATTTAACGACCAGCGCAGCTATGAAAAAAAACACAAAAAAAAACGGTTGTATAAAAACCGCCAAACGGCATTTATTCCAATGGAGATAGTTTATTATCAACTCGCACTAATTGCAACCAATAAACTTATTTAGCCTGCACGAGGCCATGTCACTTACGGCCATTTTCAATATTGGATCTATACATGGATTTTGAGATTCGAAATTCGTGTTTGACATATTTTGTATGGAGCTTATGTCAAAAATGAATCTAAAATCTACAGATCTATCTATAGTTCGAATATTGAATTCCGGAGTTAGTCAGTGCCGTCACTAATCTTTTACGCGTACTTTTTTATCCACTAGGATCTGTGCCCGGAGGCTGGACATCGTCCAGCTCTCGTAGTACAGCTCTAGTTACGACACCGGCAGCATAATACACTGGATTTGAGGATTATTGACCAATTTTGAGTTGTAGACGTGATTTAGAGAGTAATTGGCACCGCAGTGTTGAGGCATCACATCGATGTTAATTTAGATTTTTTTTATGTACTGGCTGGCGACCGAGACATAGAATGCTCTAAATTTTTTACCTTTACTTAACCCAACGGGGGCTTAGTATGACATGTTCAAAAATTCTTCCTTGGTGGTTGTTTACATCATAAAATTAACCCGCTGTCAAATTTCATGTTTCTAGCTTCAGTGGTTTAGGTTGGACTCTACGGTGATATGTCAGTCAGGACAAGCGATTTGTATAATTTTACTAGATTTCGCCTGTGGTGTAAATATCTGAGCTCTTTGCCTGTAGCTTCACCCGCGTGAATTATACACCTTAACCTTCCTCCTCAGGAATCCTATCTATTGGTGAGAACCGTACAAAACTTCGTTCGGTAGTTTTTAAGTTTATATTTTTCATACAGACAAACATCTTGTAACGGGGACTTCATTTTATATTATGAATAGACATGATTATAAATATGATGATATGGCTTTGCAGTTACATCTTAAACAAAATATGTCAGCTTCTCAATGTGTATCTAAATGGAAATAGGTCACACTTTTTTCCTCACATACTCGTATGTGTACCTAATTACCTATTGTAAATATTTTCCGCATTTCAACTCGCCGGACAATGAATGAAGCCCATTTAGAGATGAATATACACCAACAAAATGTCAATAGCTTATTATAGACTTAGCATTTTCTCCTTAAGAGAGCCCAAGAGTGCATAAAGAATTTCAGTCTGACTAATAAATAAGGATAGATGCGGATTTTCCACAGAACGAGTATTATCTGACCTCCACCATAATACAGAAATTATTATCATATAAGTACTGATAAATGTAACGCATTCATATATAAACATACATGTGCTATGTGATGTATGACATATTCTATATAAATAATAACTTACAAGTATGTTTTGATACAACACTTTACTATTATAATTTTGTCTATATTTTAAGACCACAAAATATTCCTTCATAGACTGAACATATTCAGGAAAGTGCCTACATATTTTATACAAACCTACATTGATCTATTTTTTTTCATGCAGATGTAGGCAGAAATTAAATACAAAGTTAACATAATCATGTAAGTTAAGTCATTAATTGAAAATGGCCAAAGCTTATCTTTCGTAGACAATATGGAAGTGTTATAGGATTGTTAGTGCTTTGTTTAATTCGTATAAAAATATAAGTAAAGATAATTTTTTTTTTGTAGACTCACGCCTGTATCCCCGAAGGGGTAGACAGAAGTGTAATATTACACCCACATTTCGCCATGAATTTTTCAGGTCCCACGTAATAGGGGGCAAGCCTATTGCCGTACTGGGCACATTACCAGACTCCGTGCTGCTACTAAGAATTTCCTAACGGAAAAACCCAATAACACTTTGCCCGACCCGGGAATCGAACCCGAGATTTCCCAATCCCACGCGCACATTTATGCCGCGAGACCAACGAGGCAGTCAGTTAAAGATAATTATTTGTTATTATTAGGTACTTACATCTGTATGTACTTTATACGTTTATATGCTACGTATTTTATATGCCTAAGTAGAACTCTATCAAGGCCGTTGGAATCAGTATTAGCCTGAAACTGTTAATAATTGTTTCGATATTGAAGGATAGTTCAATATCGAGCGGTAGACAACTATGCTCTACCTTTGTGAGTTAACTTCATATCGTTATATTTATGCAAAATATAATGGAAATATTGACGTACTTACAAGGTTGCTTGCTTGCTTACTTTCCGCAAAGCAAACTTTTATTGTAGGTACAATGGGTATTTTGAGAATGTTTTTACGTTTCGTGGGTCGCAACAAAATCTCCTTGGACGACAGAATTACTTGGCTTTTCTACCAGCTGCATCGGAAATTTGTCAGCATAAACTACACAATTTAAGGTCCTAAAATCTTATTGTCTCGCTCTTTTACCACTGATTTATTTCAGGTTTAAAAGAGAGGAAAGATGCGGCATAGTAAATAAAAGTCTTCCCCTCTTCCTCCCGATATCGAGAAAGGATCCTAGGAATCAAAGTCAAAAGTTCTTTGAAACACCTAGCCCATACGAAATAAATACGATTAACAGGCTACGGTATGCTTCTGTCCGTCGTCTTATCTTTTCGAAATGTAGGAAGAATAAATAAATCAGAGGTTGTCCTCTTTCCATTCTTACTAACGCCACAGACCTTTAAAAATAAACCTAAATCTATCTCTCAAGGGTAGATCCCTTGAGAGATAGATTTACTTGCTCTCCGCGTTATAAATTTTATTAAAACCTAGGATTGACAACGTGGAAGTGAAATCTTGCATTACTCGCGTCTATGTCCTACGAGTAGCTGTTTAACTTGTAGCTAATTATGCTGCCCGTTGTAGTATACAAAATAAATCATGAATATTATAAAACTCTACCGTTACTGACCGACAGACAGACACCGCACAGCCTACCGCAAGAAGCTGAAATTCGACGGGTGTACATTGGGGAGTGCTTTTTTGGAAATATTTCACCTTAGGGGTTAACAAGTGATCAGAAATTCATGTTAGTAATAATATAAAACTTTTTGATCGACAGAATTCACTTTCTCAGAAGATTTGTATTGGTTCATGGCATTTTATAGCCTTAGGTGACAAAGGAGGAGCTTGTAGTTCACACTAACTTTTCCCAACATAATACGAATGGCAAGCCAAGTCACGCTATAAGCACTACACGTTAAGTATCAATATGAAAAGTTTTCAATGCATATTAAAGAAATTTTGCTCTTGAACTCTTATGGCTCTGATACACCTGGGGCCCAATTCTGCTAAATAAATATAGTCTCGATATCATGTCAGTGTCATACTTACGTCACAAAAAGCGTATTCTTCTAAATTATCTGATATTTGAATGAAATTGTAACGAGATCGTATGTGTCAACGACGAACTGTTTATTTTAAATTATACGATGATGACATTGGGTTATCAGAATACCGCTTTTAAATCCATTCAAAATATAATATCAATGACATATAAAAATAGCAGAATTGGTCCCCAGAGCATTCACTTGTAACAGAACAGTGAGCATTCGCCGTTCTTTGTTTTGTCGAACCAAACATTTTCACGATCATTCTAGCGAACGCTCTAATCCGTAAAATATAGAAATCGCACTACAACAGCAGTTTTACCCAATATATTTACTTCAGTTTCACTTATGAATTATTTCTAGAGTAAGAGTAAGATACATAAACAAATGACGTTTCTAAATAATATAATGCAGATTTTAATTATGTATAACTGGTTTAGTAAATCACACAAGTGTTTGTTCCTACGCTCAAATTTATCTATCGATATCGAGTGTTTATCAACATTCTATTGAAATTAATTCTAAGTAAACCAAATCTAAGGATTTATTGTAAACATTATCGATATTTCATCGATATTTATTCTGAGTAAGCCCATCACTAGTCAAATTAAAATAAGTGACAAACTGCGAAGATTCTTCCCTAGATTAAAGTTATAAGTCAAAGTGAAGTAAATATATTGAGTTTAACCACCATTGTATCGCTAATTCTACATATGTGTTTTCTAGATCCTGAGGCTCGCAAAATGTTCGTGAGAATGTTCGCTAAAACACACTCATTTGTTTTGTAACATTCGCGAGAATGCTCGTGACAGGTGAATGCTCAAGTGTATTAGCGTCATTTTAGGCCCTTCTCTCACGAAGCTTTTCAAATGCTACCGAACTGAGATGCAAACCATGATCGCCTACTGGTATGCTACTCGTTTGCGCACACGGTGCCATGCAAATGAGACTATTTTTTATCATTTCAAGAACAAAATTCGTACGACGATGACTTTAGCGATGGAGACAATGTTCTTCTGTATTCATCATCTTCCTAGCGTTAACCCAGTTTCAACCGGAGAAAAACCAGATTTGGCTGAATATTAGCTTTTCCACGGAGCGACTGCCTGTATGACCTCCGCAAGCCGAAGAGCTAGCGATATTTCATGGTTTAGAGTAGTGTCAGTTTCATTTTAGAGGTACTGACGCCTTATAACGACTGTCAGAGATCTTCATGATAGCTGGGACCGACGGCATAGCGTGCTCTGCGAGACACGGGACAAGCTATAATTGACAATTCAATACGCACATAACTTCGAAAAGTCAGTGGTGCGTGACGTGGATTCGAACCCGATACCCTCTGCATGGCAGTCTGTTGGTATCTCCACTAGGCTATCGCTGCCTTTTTTAATGTTCTTCTGTATCATCGAAAAAAATATCAATTGTAGAGCATTCGTCTCTCATAGAGAACTGCATGAGAATGATGACGAGAAATTTCGTAATTTTTATAGAATTTCAAAAGACGTGTATACGACTCGGGTAGCGTGCGACCAGCAAGACGGTAGCGTGCGACTGATGTCAAACGCGTCGTCGACGCGTCTCGTCGTGTGCGAAACTAACTGAATATGTATGGCGGCTACTCACAAGCGACGCGTAGGATACGCGTACGAAACACTAATCGCTTCAATCGCTTGAGAGTCGCTTCGTGAGAGAAGGGCCTTAGGGACCCGCTTTTCATCGAATTCATATGATAATATGTATATATATGATTAAGATAGAAATAGACTGTCGGAACTAAACTAACACGCTAAATTTCTATTCCGTAGAATGATGGCAGCAGTTAAACGATTCGACACACAGCTGACCTTGAGGTTTCTAAAAAACATTCAAAGTCAAAGTCAAAATTATTTATTTACCTATCTAGGTCACAAGGTGACGCTTATGAACTTCAATTTTTTTAAAGTAAATTACTTAATGCTTCTACATTTACATTTACTCCCTCGTTCGCAAAGCAATAGGTAGAACCACGAGAAAGAAAGGGTAATAAAACTTGTTGTTTATCAAAGTCAATAGTTTGAAAGATACACGCTTCCAAAATGGTAAAATGAGTGTCCTCTAATTTTCAAAGATAGTGACAAATCTTGATGAAATACATATGTGCTGTAGATCGTATTAAAAACTTCCAACGAAAATTGATTTCAACGATGTGTAGTCAGTAGTTTTTGAGATATTTAAAGCACTAGTTCAAAAACCGCAAATATAACATTGTAGTTAATACAAACACTTTGGAATACAAAGTTAATTGTGCTGGCGAAAAGTGATAGTGGTATATGGTTAGGTGATGATAATGGGTATGGTTAATGGATACCATTACTACGGAACCCTTCATGGGCGAGTCCGACTCGCTCTTGATTTAATTATTTCTGCTAATCCTTTTGTTACTTAGATACGTTGTTTACAAGAGATGGTAGGAATGAAGAAGATATTGAAAGAAGAATTAATGCAGGTAATAGAGTGAATAGAGCTCTCAAGGCGTTTATGAACAGTCAAAACGTGTCTTTTACCATAAGGGTACATAAGGGTAGGCACTAACACCCCTCTGGATGTTAGTGCCTACCCTTATGTATGGTAGTGAAAGTTGGGTATGGCATAACTAAGAGTCATGAAAGTAGAATAAATGCTGTAGAGCACTGAGAAATATGTGTGGTGTATCTTTGAACGACAGAGTAAAGAATTGTGTGATGAGAGAGTGGTGTGGGGTAAAAGAAGATGTAGTGACAACATCGAGAAAGGCATGTTAAGATGGTTCGGGCACATGGAGAGGATGTTTTTTATTTGTATAGTAGTAGGTGGCATACGAGCAGACGGATCACCTGATGGTAAGCAATTACCGCCGCCCATGGACACAAGCAACTCCATAGGAGTCACAAGTGCGTTGCCCGCCCATTGGGGATGGGAAAAGGGATAGGATGAGGGAGAAGGAATAGGGAATAGGGCCTCCGGCACTCTCACTCACCGAACGAAACGCAACAGTTTAAGTACTGTTACTTTACGTCGATTTTCTGTGAGAGGGTAGTACTTCCCCGGTCGAGCCGGCCC
This sequence comes from Euclidia mi, assembly GCA_944739405.2. Classification (NCBI taxonomy): domain Eukaryota; kingdom Metazoa; phylum Arthropoda; class Insecta; order Lepidoptera; family Erebidae; genus Euclidia; species Euclidia mi. The sequence goes on along the minus strand of OX123183.2, from coordinate 92,427,368 downwards.
ATTCATGCTGAAATTAGCAAGGCTCTACTACTAAAAATGGATGACGAAAGACTGACAAAGAAGATATATAAGGCAAGAGTGAAAGGGACGAAGGGGAAGACCTAGGCGGACTTTCTCTGACCAGATTGGAGACACCCTAAAAAAAAGACAGGTCAGAAGTACCCTAAACAGAAGTGCATGCTTGAGAAACTCGATAGGAGTGAATGAAGCAAGAGAAGTATGATCGTTGCAAATGGCGTTACGTAGTCTCTGCCGACCCCTCCGGGAAACAGGCGTGAGTCTATGTATGTATGCTAAACCTTATCCACTTTGAACGGTTTTCAGTATCCCTTGAAGTAAGTCGATTGCCATGCATATTATTTCTCCCGATATCAAACCAGCTTTTCTTACACCCTTTATTGGGGCCCGACGGAGACAGTTTATTTGCTATATCACGGACACGAAGGCTGTCAAGGATGCGGGAGTATCTAATACTGTCCTGTCGCGTGACTCCGCACATCTAGCGCAGCATATTCATCTCTGGGACATGCATACTCTGCTGCTTTGCATCTAGCACCGGGCAGGTCAGATGACGTATTAATAGAATTGACCCTTCAGCTTAAGCCGTATTTTAGGTTAACAGGCCGGTTGGCGGGTGTGTAAGCGACTGCTACGCCAAAGGTCGCGGGTTCGATTCCCGCTCAAGTCAAACATTTGTGTGCATGAACATGGATGTTTGTCTTGGTCTGGGTGTTTCTATGTATAATATGTATGTATTTACAAAAAAAAAGTATATATGTATGTTTATCCATTATCTAGTACCCATAGTACAAGCTTTGCTTAGTTTGGGACTAGATGGTGTTGTGTGAATGTGGTAGAATATTATTATTATTATTAACAAATGAAACCTGACGCGTAGAGTACAAATCTAAGGTACTTAACTTGGACCTTCCGCACTGCTTAATCTAACGGCACATAACTCCGAAAAGTCATTGATGCGAGCCGTGGATTCGAACTCGGACTCTCTATATAGCAGTCTGTCGGTCTCTGCACTAGGCTATCTCTGCCAATACATAACACAATTGATTATAATACTATAGTTTTTTTAACATGCAGCATCTATAGTCAATACACATGTATTGTGTAAGGATGCTGCATGTAGGTATGATTCCATTTCCGTAATTTTATTAGAATTCGACGACGTTTGTAGGTTAAAAATAATTTGCTGTTTACTGTGTAATAATTATTTTGCTTCGGTTATGCGTATTGATTTTCCTCAGCAACATGATATTTATTAATTACTTATTGGCTTTTTGCATTGAATTTAGAACAAAGGTCCTTTCAGATAAACGCCATAAATAGACCTAAGCGCTTTACAAATAATTATAACTAATAATAAGAATTATATATAAAATTGATTAGTATTAATAAAACACAGTTAAAATTCACGAAGTTGAAATATAGTTGTCAAATAGGTTATATGACTTTCAAGATATTTTATAGACTAGTGACCTAGGGTATTGGTTTTCCATGGGTACGTACACTCTTCAATTTTAATTGCCTAATGTTCACTTACTTGTTAGTCTTACTTATGTACTTATAGGTTGTATATAGCCTTGTAGCTCACGGATGACTTATCAATGAACACGAAAATCCATGTTGATCTATTAAATAACTGAAGCGTCAAAACGAAACAATCAGCCTTACTTCGCTTCAAAGTTGAATCTTTTATATATTTTTTTATATAACATATAATATGGGTTGGCGTGCGAAACCCATTCTGTTCGGGTATAAATTATTATAAATCACAGATATATTATTATAAATTATCAATAAAAAAAGATTCGATATAATTTAAATGATTTAGCTATAGCTTACATAACAGTAGTTAAGTGCACAACATACACCAAGACATATGTATATACTAAGTTAAAGGTATATAACATTAGTAGAGATATTGTTCTGAATATGATTTTAAATAATTTTATCATTCTCTATATATGGACAATTATTTAAGATTTTTATTAAAGATCTTGGTATTCAAAACGGTTAAGATAAATATAGTTTATATTGCCAGCTGCATAAACTGCCATTTTTCTACCTCTAAAGCCCGGTTGACATCATATTAATCCGAACCGACGTAATATACCAAGTCTGATAATAACGGGGGCTCATACATTCAGCTTTAACTGCCGATCTCGCGACTGTTATTTCTCGGACTTCATAAATGATATTGTAGGTGCCACACGAAGTAGAATTTCATAGAATAGAGACGCTTCTGTAGGCCATAAAATATTGAATTTTGTTTAAATTGCTAGGAGGTATAGGCTACTATTACATTCAGTACAATAGTTCGCGTTTAATTTATAAAAAGTATGATAGGTGACAATTTTAGGTCTACCTACTCATTATCATACTGAGGAAGACGTTCCTCGGTTCGTTATAATTTCTTGTTCTTTGGCTTAGTTTTTCATGACAGCAAAATGACTCTCAGTGCGACTCTCAAGAGCTCAAAATCTTAAGAATGCTACGTATGTACCTATCTTGAAAAGCCGGAAAAGGGATGTATCTTGAAAAGCTGAATTTGCTATGTTGTAAGATAAATATCTATGTATTGAAATTGAATTGCCTAGTATATTAACTGGGGTACGATAGTTATTCTTTCTGATCTGTGGTCGTCGTCGGCTCTAGCTGTCATGAGTTTGGCCAATCCCTAAATTACTGTTCCTATTTTGCTGTCCCTTCGGGTTGCGGAGGTCACAAGCCAGTTGCTAAGTAGGAGACTTTTTATGAGTCTTTATTATTAGGTCGAATTGCAAGGCGAATAGTCTCACATTTCAACCGGAGAACGATAGGATGATGAGGAATTAGGGTTAAATAAGTGTAATAAATTAATAATAAGGGCGTATCTGGGACGACCTAGCGGTCGACGCCCAGTGTGTCGTCCTAGATATCGCTGGAATGACCAAGTCCTAAGAGATCTAGCAGGACTTCGTAAAATGGACTGGAAGGAGCATTACTTCCAGTCCATTTCATCCAAGACAGGAAATGATGGAGAGATCTCGTGTCCAGTGAGACCATGACTCATTTTGGGTCGCTGCGCCACCACGAATGAATGAAGTGTATAAATTATATTATTTGTGACCTCGCTGAAGGAATCAACTTAAGGGTCGTAGCACACGTATCAACTCGGAAAGGGATCGGCACCGTATCAACTGGAGCCGTTTAGTATTATTTGTATGGAACTCCCTACGCACACTAATCGGAATCGTAACGTAATCGCCTCGCCTCGGAACAAGCTCACGAACCGCGGTGTGGTGCGTGGTCGACTTGCAGTTCCCGCGCTTACGGTTCTCCGCACCCTAGCTTACGGCTCTCCGTAGACTAGCTTACGTCTCTTCGTCCACGCCCCTTCCGCGGTGTGCGTACGGATACAAAATGATTGAAGTAGTGCCGCCTGCCGTCAACCAGCGGTCGGCGAGCCGTAAGCACGGCGTCGCCTAGCTGTAGCCGAGTCGACGTGCCGAAGCTTCTGATCCGCTTACGTTACGTGGTGAGGTCAGGTTGACGCCTGTTTGACGGCGAGGCGATACGGTGGCGATCCTTTTCCGAGTTGATATGTGTGCTACGACCCTAATGCTTAAAATTGCAAGATTCCTTAATTTCATAGGACCACTTTGCTACCACTATCCTTGTGACCACGCTTCAATATCCTAGTGGAAAGACTAACAGACTACTAAGCACAGATCCTCGAGTTCAAACATTATGAGGAAATCTGTATGTTTAGGACTTCTCCATGTTAGCGACAGTTAGGTACATCATATCTGAAGCCTGCCAATCCGCATTTGGCCAGTGTAGTCTTATAACAAGCCTGTGCTTGTGTCCAGTAGTGGGGTAGATTATAGTCAAGACTTTGATGTTCGCCTGTCTGTTGCTTTAGAGTTTTTTTATTCTAGGGAACTCACTTGCACTATTTCTCAATGAAGTCCATACCATACCACATGTCTTGACCTTTAGTCTCACTGGGGTAATATTATAAGCAGTACTAGAGGACGCCAGCAGCTACGCCTGCATATTTTTTTTAATTTATCCGTTTTGGCCGATCCCGTGGGAATTTCGGGCAATTCCTTCTTAGTGCACCCCTACGGTCTCCAAGGAACCTACATGCCAAATTTCAGCTTTCTGCGTCCAATAGTTTCAGCTGTAGCGTGTCTGTCATTCAGTCAGTAACGCAAGGATTTTATGTATTAAGATTTTTAAAGGTCCTGGCATTCTAATTAGGTAACTTATGTAACAGTTATATAGAAGAATTATCCACATCTTTGCAAGAATTAACGCTCATCAAGTTGTTAATGTTTGATACGTTGTGTAATGTTGCCTGCTTTGGTGTCTCATAACCTCTGTCGAAAGTATAGTTAATACGGCAACTAAAAAGTAATACGTAAAGCATTAACGAAAATGTAGGACACAGGACTTACCTAGTTTCAGTGTGATAGTAATACGCAGGCAGGTATAGAAAATATTAAGTCGGGCCACGCATAATAGCGATATAGCCTGTTTATTATAATGATGTTAATTTTAGCAGCGAAGGCTAGATGTATATTTGTATACTGTTTTTTTCTTTCGATCACCTTTTCGTTATTCCTATGCAAACATATTTTCATTCAAAAATAACTACACATGTTTGGATTATTTTTAACAGCCTCATTTGTGTAAATATAGGTACTGAATCCTTTTCTTTCATAGAATTGCAATAGGAAAATAAAAATTAGTTTCTTTCCGTGACTACGCAGTTCCGAACAACCTTAAAGAGCAATTTGTAATTGTTCACAACGTATTTATATACTATTCACAACCGCAGAATGTAAATCGTACTTGTAATAATAAGGTAGAATCCGATAGGTACCCAGTAGAGCATGGAGACAGAAGGCCTTCGCGTACACGCTCTGGTGGACATACTGACGCCTCCTCTTTTACGCAGCCAATTATTATGCTTACTTGCCTTATGTACCTACTTGTAACTGTAATTATTATATAACACATTACCATCTTAAACAATTCGTATAATTTATCAAACTAGCTTCAAAATATAAACAAGAGTAGTATGTTTTCGTCTGGTTGAAACTTGAGCAAAGTACCACTTTAACGGTAGAATTGAGTCTTTAGTATTTTAGTATAAAACTTTGATGAGTTAAAAGCCCAACTAAAAACGTAGCTAATTCAATCGCTATAAAATACGCAATAACTATAAAGTATACTGCCAGTGCCAACCAGTCTTTAAATTATTATCCAGTTAACAATTCCGACTCGGATAATATCAATTAACGAACGTCGGCAGTAATAATATAGTGAACAAGTTACGTGTCAACACGTTGACGTCAAGTCATTAGAATAGCCCTTCGATGGGCTTTGTCTCAGCAAGACAGATCCATGCAGGTTGTTAGGAGGCAGGTTTGGAGCTCGGTCGTGTAGCAACAACACGTCCCCGCCATGAGTGTGTGTGTGCCATACTCATTTGTGCGCGAACCGGTCCTATAGACTCGAGCCACCGTTCGATACAACCACATACTTAATTTAAATAAATGATAAAGTCTCATGCTGCGTTTCACAATTAAAACTATTAAGGCCGACGAAACGCTACGATTTCATTTACCCGTTACATCATTAGAAAGCACCCAGTGACAGAGTGGTGACTGTAAAACCAGAGCAAGTGCGATGAAAATTGACTTTTCGACATTTTCTTCGGAGAAAATGTTATGCATGATTAAATTCCACCAGGACATTTCTTAAGCTGTACCTACGTTTTAGTCGTATTCGTTTGGTCGCATATCATGTGTATTTTTACCCTTATATTCTAAGGTCTAAAATATGTTGTATCGCTTACAGTGTGATTTGTCTTGCCGGCCGGTCTGAAAACTCTGACACGAGAGTTGGCCACACACATACGAAAATCAACGAATGATATATTACACGTCTACATTATTGTATGCATTGTCGATGACTTGAGATAAATGTAGAATAAAAGCTCCTTGTATAAATACTTACACAACCTTCTAAACTAAAATCTTTATAGTAGTGTCTGGCTAGTTACAATGATGTAAAAAGAAACAATGACATAAAAAAGAAAAATAAACCTGCAGCCTCCCGCCATATATCAATTGTTTTTCTGAAAGTTAAATACATTTAAATAATAATCTACCGAGGTAAATCCTTTTTATTCCAAATTTTATTACAAAATAATGTGAAAATGCGACGTATACCTACCGCGGCTAATAGGAGTATTATAGTAAGTTAGCAAAATTGTTTCAGATTTTGATGTTAAAATAATGTCACCGTTACAGATACAACTGATGCCATTGTTTTTCAACAAAATAGGCTTTAAGTCGAGTTTTGCTCATAATTACTATGTATTATAAATATTATAATATAGGTTATTCACCACTAAGTGGAGATTTTTGTTGGCTATTATCAAATAGCTATGAAAATATTCTCTAAAAGCTTGGATATTTTCTTCGACATGGTGCCTGATCGGTGAAGTAGGTACTTAGGGTAGACCGAGGCGAATCGGATCACTTTTTATTTGCGGACATAAAAATCATACCACGATTCGCCTCGGTCTACCCTACCTATCTATGGCATTTCTCAAGTAAATAACTTTATTTTTTGGAATTGTTTGGAGTTCGTGTTGTGAGTGGGCTTTCTAGAATAATTATACTTTGTATTTTCTGCAGATTATTTGTAATTTCCTTACGATGGTATATCAAATATGTCTTTTGTGAGAGAATCGGGAATACGCCAGTTATGCTCAGAGTTTTGCAAATAACTTTGACAAGTCACTTGGAATGGTAAATTTGTACCATCATGCGCATCAATTTTATTCTTATCTGTCAAGCTGAATTTATGAAGTTGTTAGTTACGTATTATATTTTAAATTTAAACAACAGATAATATATAAAACAACAGATCAAAATAATTGTTATTTCGAAAACGGTTCTTTGTTTCTATGTTATATCAGTATGTAATGTATAGTAATGATTGATTATAGAGATGACGATAATTCGTTAAAATATTTAGAATTCAGAATAAAAAACAAAATTTCATACTGTAACCAGCTCTACTTAAGCATATTTTTAATCACAATTTTCTGTACGAATGAATGATGACGAAATCTCTATCTCCGGCTTTCCATTTTCTAATTTCTTACAGTTGTATCATTTGATTGCAATACAAGCCATCCCGGTCGCCTTGTATTTTTCTCCACTTTTTGTTTGTGAATTCAGTTAAAATTTACTTTATTTTATCAATGTCTACGTGTGTAGGGAGTGGGCAACTTACCATTTTAGATTCGAAAGTGTTGAGTTGCACAAACTGATTTTCACTAATATGAAAACTCATTGTTGAAACATTATTTTAGGTTTAGGTACACTAACAACTAAATTTAATATCCGCTCCTTAGACAAATGATTGGTATCGCTTCGCTATACTAGACACCGCACTGCCTAAGAAAAATAGGTCCGTAAGTGAGGCAACTCATTATGACAGTGTGTGTCAATGAAAAGCATCAAGACGCATGCGTGAAGAATTGTGTTGTCAGCTTCTCAACAGTTACCCGAGTTAATAGGAAAATATTTTATACTGTGGTCTATTGGATAAGTAACTGGTTATAAATGTAGGTACAAAATTTACAATTATTTAAAAGAATCAATTTATACGTGTATGGGTTAGGCGCAGGTTTCATCATCAAAAAAATGATGGGTATATTATCCAATGATTTGATTGTATCCAAATAGGTTGTTACATATATTATTATATGATATTAACAAATTATTACGTATTCAAAATAATCTTGTAGGTTATAAGTTATTTAAAAAATAGTGCATTTTTTTCCATTGTAGCCGTCAATTGTTAGTTCCACATTATTTAGTACGTATACCAATTTGACCTTTTAAGTTTTACTAAAGTTTATTTACTGTTAATAGTCATGTAGACACCAAAACTCACAAGTAACGATAAACTAACAGACGACAATATTAACAGACTGCCATGTAGACGGTTTCGAGTTTGAATCTACGGCGTGCCCGCGTGCACCATTGTCTTTTCAAAGATATGTGCCTATTAAATTGCTAATGATCGCTTGCCCCGTGCCTCGGAGAGCATGTTAAACCGTCAGTCCCGGCTTTCATTAAGATCTTTGAAATTCTTTACGGGGAGTCAGTCCCCTCAAACAAACTGATACTGGTCTAAACCCCATGGAATATCGCTATCCCTTTGGGTTACGGAGTCAGACGGCAGCCGCTCTTTGGAAAAGCAGATATTCTGTCATATCTGGTTGGACTAGTATCTAAGCGGACCCCAGGCTCCAAGTCGCAAGGTCTTGGATGCAACTGGGATATCGCTAGGACGATGATGATGGTGAATTACCTAATTATTCTAATAGCATCTTTGTGTAATGAGTAGCTGAATGTGAGGCCTAAAAGATATTTATTCTGTAACCACGAGAAGATACTGCGTAAACTGTTGAACTTTTTTAGATTTTTTTAACAAATAATTAAAATAGATAAAATTGTTCTAGGTACCAAATTGTGTTGAAAGATTTTAAATTACTTTTTAATTAATCTTATCTTATCTTTATTGCTTAAAATGAAGTCCAAACGCATGTGCGACCTATCACTACTTTTACTTTGTAAAAAAATATGAGCTCACATTTGTTCAAGATGACCGCCTTATAAATTTACTTCAACACTTTATGTATATATATTACTAATATAAACATGAAACAATACATAAATATGTTAAATAAATAATAAGGATAGATAAATGCAATAGATTATATTATAAAATACAATAACAATAAATTTATATTATAAAAATCTCAACTGCGAGGAAATTGTTCTTCTACGCGCAGCAACACTGAATGTAATTTTTGGTTTAATGTTATTTTAGGGTGAAATTTCAAATTTATTGTTATGTTACAGATGGTATGTGATCCCAGATGGTATGTGATCCCAGAGTCCTTCTTATTGCTTGCTGACTTATTTTTACACGGGATAATAGCGCAATTTGGCATTGTACAGCGAATTATTTGCATAATTAATTTGGTGGATATATGCACCTGACACACGGCTGTCAGTGTGACAGCCTCAAACCAGGCCAGCTGGCATGGTTTTTTCTGCCTCATTTTACAAGTATGAGGGTTCCGTCTAGTAGAGCAGAGCGAGACCAATCATTAGTCTATGATCCGCTCTATCCATGTATTTAGACATTCGAGATATTTTGACATATTTTGTATAGAGCTTATGTCAAACATGTATCATCATCATCAGCCTTTAACAGTCCACTGCCAGACTATGCCTCTCCTTTGAAAGGAGGAATTGGCCTACTATATCACGCTGGCCAAACGGGTTGGTATAGGATTTGTATCAAGTTTTGCTTCTCTTACAGTGCTGTTCTCTGCATAAAATGCTCCCTCTGTCGGCTCTTACGACACCCATGGGATGATATGGGGTGGTGACATTCCGTATTCTTAATCCGTCACCACACGGACAATCCGTCACCACACGGACAAACACAAACATGTATCGCGAACCTCCAAATTCATGGCCTAGATCAAATATTGAAACCGGCCGTAAATTAACTATTTTATATTTAGTGTAAGTATATCTACGCACATATATTTACACTGTTATCAATTTCAAATTTTATTGCAGAAGCACTATCTGCATCTGAAAATGAAATGTAGGTTGTTTCAAAGTATTGAAGTGAGACGTTATTTAAAACAAAAATATTGTTCATATTTTTTAGCATGCTTGCATTGACCTACAGCCCGAATCAATAATATTTGTGCAAAGCAGATGTATCGCGTAATATTAACTTATTCTAAATTTCTAATTTAGAAATAAGTAATCATCAACCACTAAATCTGTTTATTTGCAAATATTTAAAGCTGAACATAAAATTAACACAAATATTGCGGGTGGTCTCATGTAGGCACTTTTACATTTCTTCTTCGTACCTATATAGTTTTCAGCGAAATGAATATCAATACTCTTGAAGTGAGGGCGTCTTTTTGCATCTTCAAGCATATTAGTATTTAATCCGCTTAGTTTTAAATGACAACAATAGTACCGCTTTACGGCGGTAGCAATTGAATGAATTTCAAGTTCTGCAGTTTTAATCCGAGGTTAGGCAAAGTAATTTGTATCGTTCTCAGAAATGTGTTTCTGAAACCGGACCTTTTACACGGTAGGTGTATCTTCTATTGAGCCTAATAACCATTACTTACCTAAAAACTGTTGGATGTTAAATCCCGATAGTGCCCATTTAAGGGTAGTTTAAACTGAAATATTTGTTTTGTTAGATATTCTATTAAGGTTTGGTTAGCATGGAGATGTTAGCAATACCTAGAAATAATCAGTAAAACATTTAGCATAGGTTAAGAAGTAATCGTGCACGTGTTCTATGTTCGGAGCAGACGAGCGAGTTAAGCGCGCACACACTCGCTATGTCAAGAGGATTCGTGTGGTGTGACAACAGTGGTTAATTTTCAAATTTCACAATATTGATCTTTGAATGGAATAAGTTTTATTTTCGGTCGTGATATTATGTTTTAGCATAACGAGTTCTTCAAGGTTGAGATGGGTGAGACGCGTTATCACACGTACAATATGGATGTCCCCCTGTCATTCAGACTAAATATACTATTTTTTGTTTGTTGTTTTTCGGTTGTAGAATATTCGATGTGTTATCAGATAGTACGATTATAGTCGAGAGTCGTGAGTAGATGTCAAATTCTTTGCAGGTCTCAATGATGAGAGCTACACTAAAATAGAGGTGTTCATAGTCGCGCGTATGTAAGAGTCAACTGAGGTCAACTTAATGGTGCTCGTACATGTCAGGCCGGCTACGTCATTGTACAATGTTGCAGTATATTAACTCTATACTCTATTGCCTTACTAGGTTTATGTGACAGTTCGATAGCCCGTGCAGCATGTTGAGAAGTGTTTAACATACATACTTATTTGTGGTTATGAACTATTTTTGCTCTTTTGCAAGATCTAGCGTGGCTATTTAAGATACATGATTCTAAGAACTTTCTGTTTGCGAAAGTTTAGCTAAATTTATGTATTACTTCGGAAAGCAATCGTTATTATTTGTTTATATCTGATTTTCGAGGAACAAGCTTATGATACATTTGGTTAGTATACCTAATTCTACTAATAAACTTGTTGATTTTCCTCTTTCTCTACTTTCGAGACCTAACGTCTTAAATAGCGAGATGCAAATTATACGTATTGTAGGTATGTTGTACATACATAAACAATATCCTACTACTCAATATTCTAAAATAACGAAATTAATAATGTACCTACTTACTAAAAGTAACGTAACGTCATACATGCACTTATACATATAATTACTATATCTGCAACATATTGAATCTAAGATGAATTAACTATTTTGAATATAGGTAAGGTCAATGGAGGCTATTGCAACTAAAAAATAAATAATTGACATTTTCCTAAGCCTGCCTCAAAAATTACTACCTGTCTTTTTGCGGTATTCTATTACATCTGTATCATTAAGCATATATCTGGGATTAAATTCGACTTGAAAGAAATATCTAAAAGCCCTAGGATTTGCTTAAAATCTCATAAGTAACTCATGCGGTCTGAAAAAGTCACATTAGCCCCATGTTGGGGTAAATGCAACTGTCTAACCTAACCCATTGGTTTTTGTAGCAAATAGGCTCATAATTGGAGCACATATCTCCCCGTGTGAAATTATAGCAATCATACTCTCTAAGTTAAACCAGTAGAGTCCCATACGGACTAAAATAATGTTTTGTGTATTTTGGGGCTAATGTAACTATTTTCTATATAATTAGTGTTGTATAGACGTAAAAAATATCGATAAAATCGTAAATATGTAGGTACCTAATCGATAATGACAAAACCATGTTTCGTTTATAATATTTATTCGTAAATTATTAATAATTTCCATACATCAAACAATAAAAAAAACTAATAAAATAGTCCTTTACAAAACAAAATTATTTTAGTAAAATTGTAGGACTTCTTGAGAGAAAAAAGTATAGACTTTATAATTAGGTAGGTAACTTTTAACGTTTCTTACAACGTATTCAGATACCAATCCTTTGACTTTTTTATTTTTTATTTAGGTAAAGGAAAGCCATACTTTTCTAAAGTATGTAGATACGAACGAAATGCTGAGATCTGAGGCAAACTGCTGCGTAAATAATTTGTGTTTAACTATAGTATTCACACTAAAAAAAAAAACTTGATTGAAATTATAAAACCAAATTTGTAATTTTATAACAAATTTATTGAAGTAAATTTATCCGAGGCTCCGAACGGATTTAGTTCTTATATTTTATAGACTGTACCTTAGGTATATCGATTTACAATTATCGATATTCGACATCACTAGCATCTTCATTTTTTATACAAACACAAAGGGGCTATTGCAACCAATTAATCTAGTTACAATCGCCCCCCCAACGAGGTAAGTTGAGGCTAATGTAACTATTACATTAAATAACAAATATAAGGTATAATGTTGTAAACATAAGTCTATGTAATAGTTACTTTTATCTTTTCTTCGTTTTTGCATAAAAACTTGGTCAATATGCACAAAATGTAATATTTTTTGGTTAAAATTTGATGAGACCCTCGCCAACAAACACGTGATCAAAATGGCGACAAACAAAAAAGCTCTGTAAGTCAAACAGTTGGTATCCTTGTGATACCATCTATTTATTATAGGATAACCTATGATATTTCTATAGGCCAATAGATGGCCAAGTATTGATAAACAAGAGAATAGAAGATATTTCAGTTGGTTGCTTTAGCCCCACAGTTGCAATAGCCTCCATTGACTCAATATTCTAAAATAACGAAATTAATAATGTACCTACTTACTAAAAGTAACGTAACGTCATACATGCACTTATACATATAATTACTATATCTGCAACATATTGAATCTAAGATGAATTAACTATTTTGAATATAGGTATGCATAGGTATCTGAGCTGTATGTAGGGAATGCAATCTCGTTCTCGAAGAAGATCTCGAAGATTTCGGCCTTTTTTAGCGAGATTGGTCTCGGATGGAAAAAGCGCGAGATCTCGCGAGACTAACGAGATTGCACTCGAGCATGAAAATGTCTTATTCGAAGCGCGGACTGGCACGGACGAAGTTGCGGTCTGTCGGTATCAGCATTAATCAAAAATTGGGCAAGTGAGAGTCGGACTCGCGCATGAAGGGTTCCGTACCATCATCTATAAAAGAGCATTGAATCCGAAAGGGCCTTCTCAGCGGCTGGTTATATTGATTTGAACTGAACAAATCTTTGATTTGATTGGTATATTTAATGGATCTGTAATATCTAATGGATCTACTGAGTAGATATAGTTTTATTTAATTGATAGGTAATAATATCTCATTTTTAGAGTCAACTCAACATAGATAATAGGTTTTTTTACTTCTCGTTGTTTTCTTTGTTTTTGTTTGATATTTGAAGAGAAGACTGGTCGTTTCTTTCATTTGTTATTTGATAGATACGTTCGTCAAAGTTTACTACTTAGAAGTTTATTAAAAAAATATCGACAAATACGTCAAACAATGTTTGATGCATAAAAGCCTATTAAAAAAATCATGAAAATAAATGTTTATACTGTAATAATCGCGTTATTTGAACATATTAGAAAAAAAAAACAGGGTTTTATTACAAATTTATTCAAATATTATGATTATTTGCAAAAAAAAACACTCAAAACTGCCAATCTCGCGAAATCTCGAAACTGGCGAGATCTCGCAGTATTGTTATTCATAAACTCGCGAGATCTCACTGATCCCCAATCCCAGAAGGTTTGCATTCCCTACGTGTATGGTCCAATGAGCTTTGATACTTAATTAAATCAAAAGATAACGATATATATAAAATAAGCTGAAGGCTAGTGCCGTCTACGAAGTTCATGTACTCTTCTCTATACACATACTGTACACATGAACATGATTTTGTTGTAGATAGGTACATACCTATCATTGACAAAAGATTTTGTTGCCTCAAGATCTGGCTTCCATAATTTTTGCAGAGTTGAAACAAAGTATAAATAAAATAACTGCAAAGAACAGAAGCTATTTGTATGCACGAACTTGACTCTATTGTATTTTAAATAACAAGGAAGAACTGATTCTTAGAAACTGCACTTGATACATAATTAGACACCTCAACATCACGAGAAACCAAATAATAGCAAGTTTAGCAGTTGCAGATTGGCTTTGAATTTTAAATTATGCATATGATATCGTACGTTTCCTTTGTGTTCTGACGGCATAATGAATTCAACAAGAGTCTTTGACGAACGCCTAATCTACAATATTGTATCATAGTGCTAATGAAGTCAATGGCAGTTTCTAAGAAATGTTAATTGATGTAATTGGCTAGTGCAAAGTAGGTAATCTTTAAATTGTATTAACTAACAGACTATTTATTCTTGAGCACCTACACAATATTTATGTTATTTGCCGTTTAATGCTGTTTTTTCCTTCAGAAAATTTCATTAGCACACAGTCAGGGTAATTAATGGACGGATATTTTCTTTCTATTCCTATTAAATGCACATTATAATGCGCATATATTAATACAAAATCAATAAAGCAAATTGGTCATTTATTTAAAATTAAAGTGTTAGGTAATTTAATGTAAATTTTTCTAGTAAAAATCAAGTCAATTGTAATTTTAATTTGTACTTGACGCAAATAAGTTTACGGTTAAGTGAGATCATGGTGTCATGGATGACAATAAGGGACACTGATCTTTTAGACCTACCACTCAGACGATGAAGGGCGCCGCCACCCGGCTCGAAAACAGAGCCTTCGTATCTATTCACTTTTCTAAGCCTGCTACTGACTGTTACTTGATACTTGATGGCACGGGCTTGATGGCGCGGGTAGGAATGGTGTCGTCATTCCAGCCACCCCAGCTCTTCGAGGAAGGCCAGCAGAATCTTGATGTGGCCCACTGTTTCCCTCAGGGTGCTGTATCTGGTCAGGTACTGCTGCCTGTACTGTGCAACCTCAGGGCAGTTGAGGAGCAGTTGGGCTGCCGTCTCGTCTGCTGCCATACTGGCCCTGCACAGCGGGCTGTCGGTAATACCTATAGTAAATAGGTGTTTATTAAAGAATCCGTGTCCTGTGTAGGCGGCCGTGACTGTCCGCAGTTGTTGTTTGGACAGCCGGAGGATTTGTTTGGCTAGCTACTGACTGTTATAAACTGTCTCAAAGTTTCAAAATGTTACGTGTTGTGTGGAATCTATTCATGTCCGATGTCAAGCAAGGTCGTCATTTAAGTCGGAGATCGTTGGTTTTGATTGACAATTTTCTTCGGTCATGAAGCTTTTTGACAGGCGCCTTAGGGAGTACATACCCTTTAATAGCTTGATACCATTTTAAACCATATATTATGAATATATGGTAGATTGGAGACATCCTGAAAAAAGGACAAGTCAGAAGTACCCTTAACAGAAGAGCATGCATGAGAAACTTGATGGGAGTGAGTGAAGCAAGTGAGGTATGTCAGGATCGTTACAAGTGGCGTTCCGTAGTCTCTGCCTACCCCTCCGGGAAACAGGCGTGAGTCTATGTATGTATGTATGTATGTATATTATGAATATTCTTCGATTGCCGTAGGTCAGACGGTAATCGCATGGATCAGTTCGTATGCTGCCAAATCTTCATCAGAAACCGGTTCGATATCATTATCATCTCGGTTATATCCATGTAACCTGTCCAAATCCGTGTAAATGGTTCTTGCCAAATTTTTATAATGAGTTAATAAAAAAGACATTCTTATACATAATCATCATCAGCCCTGTATATAAACTATCCCATTGCTGTGCACGGGCCTCTTCTTAGTATGAAAAAGGTAAGGCCATAGTCCAGCACGCTGGCCAAGTCTTTCGAGAACATTATGGAGAACTCTCAGATATAATCACAGAAATAAATAGTAATAGAATGGTGAATGTCACGTCATCGCGTACATTTCGCGCGTGCCACATTTCAGCAACCCCCCGCCCACAGTGACGTATGGATAGTGAGGGGACACTAAGGAATTATTATCGATGTGTGTGTGTGATGTAGCTGTGGAAAATGAAATTATGTTATTGTTTATATAAAAACTGACCATTGCTGATTGTCAGGCAGAATAATGTCGTACAACATGTGTAAACACATGCGCTATAGTGCAATAGTTTGACACGCGCACCACGCCCATGTCACCGTTCTATTACTATTGATTTCTGTGGATATAATGGTTTCCTCACGATGTTTTCCATCACCGTTGAGCAATCGATAGTTAAGTATTTTCGAACAGTCAACAGTTCACGCCGTGGATTCGATCCCGTAACCGTCTGCGTAGCAGTCTGTCGATCTCGCTGCGACTATTACGGGAAAACTGTTTCATGAAAGAATATGCCGAATATATTTGTTCACCGTAGACAAACAATCAATTGCAAATGAAGATGTAGGTATACCTCTAAGCTAAATTACCACATGACATATTGGACCTTCCTTGTTTCACACGTTTAAATAATTACGTAGTTTGAAGTTGTTTGAAGTTTGGTAGAATAAGGCAGCGATAGCCTAGTGAAGATACCAACAGAATGCCATGCAGAGGGTATCGGGTTCGAATCCATGGCGCGCACCAATGACTTTTCGGAGTTATGTGCGTATTGAATTGTTAATTATCGCTTGTCCTGTGCCTCGGAGAGCACGTTAAACCGTCGGTCCCGGTTGTCAGGAATATCTTTGACAGTCGTTATCGGGCGTCAGTACCTTCCAAATTAACTGACACTAGTCTACAGGTCTATACCATGGAATATCGCCATCCCTTCGGGTTGCGGTGGTCAGACAAGCAGTCGCTTTGTGGAAAAGCTAATATTCAGCCAATTATATTATAGGATTAATAATTATATTATTAATCCGGTTAGACTAGTAAGCGGACCCCAAGTTGAAACTGTGATAATATATTATATTGCGTATTCTCTTTAATTTTTCTCTTTATGTATGAAGTACACACCTGCCATGATCATCTCTGCATCACCTAAAGGTTGACTGGGAGAAAATGCCTATAGGCATTAAGTCCGCCTTGTGCAATGTATTTTGCAGGAAGTTTTTAAACAAATAAATAACGCTAGGCGGATGATGATGAAGTTTGGTAGAATAAGTATAAATCAATGATCTGATGAAAGGCCCTCACTACAACATACCACAGCAAAATAAATGGTATGTTACAGAATTGGGGGTTTAGAGACTCAATTGCATGGTTTGGTAAATGTTTGCAGAATCAGTACAGAGACTTAAATCCTTTCAAGCGTCGTAAGTTTGCAAAACTCGCTTGAAAATAGCCATTGGCAAAACTTTATCTGTATATACAAAATTCTTGTGTTACTGACTGATTAACAGACAACGCACATCGACAACTATTGCTGCTAACTATAGCTGAAATTCGATGTGCATGTTCTTTTGGGACCGTAGAGGAGCAATAAGAAAGGATTGCCCGATATTCCCACGGGATCAGGCAGAAATCGTTACATAAAAAAGTGCAGACATAGCTGCAGCCTTTCTGTAGTTTACATCAAGAGTTCGTCGTGTCATGTTTATCTTTACAACATTCAATCAATGAGACATTGGGAACATCAAAATTACAGTTGGAGTGCCTACTTGCCTATGTATATAGCTCGCATTCCTTGAAAATTGGAACAGCACTAATTTGAGCATCGCATTCATTTAGAAGATAATTGAGAACATTTCTGTCTTTAATGATATACATGCATGTAATTAAAAACCGACTTCAAAAAACACTAAGGAACTAAAAACAAAAAATAATTGTTTTTGGAGCAACAATTTTTGGCGTCGGTGCCAAGCCAAGTATTTCCGATCTGACTATAAAACCTCTACAGATTTTCTATACAACTTTTGTTGTTGATAGGTAGGATAGGTAGTTTGTAATTTTACTAAATTTACAAAAATGCAAAGTATCTATATGATCAAAAGATAAATTAAAGTTGTTTCAGACATCTGCGAACAGGTGCCTCGTAACGTTGCTTCTCAGACTCAATATTCAATTTAATCATTCACAGTATTCTGTATTATGATATGACAGTGCAGCGTTTTATCCACTTCGGCCAATGCAATACGAAACTTAACAAGTTACGATGTTTGTACGCTACTAGTATGGATATATTTGTAAATACAAATAATATGCAAATAGTTGCCACAGGTGGTTGCCAGGCGTGGTGGCACACACGCAGTGGTTACGATTGCGATCTTTTGTAAGTCCGAGATTCCTAGTTCAGATAAAGCAACATATTTTTAGGATTTTCTGTGATTACTTTCCTGTTAGAAAATGTAAATTAGTAGATTCTGCATCTAATTACCGGAGGCAGCGATAGCCTAATGAATATACCAGCAGACTAACATGCAGAGGGAATCGGATTCGAATTCAAGGCGCGCACCATTGACTTCTCGAAGTTATGTACCTACGTAGTAAATAGTTTATTATCGCTTGCCCTGTGCCTCATAGAGCATGTTAAACTGTCGGCCCAGGCCGTCATGAAGGAGTTTAACAGTTGTTATAGGGAGTTAGTATTAGTACCCTCTACTAAACTGAGACTGATCTAAAACCATGGGATATCGCTATCTCTATGGGTTGCGGAAGTCAGGCGACAGTCGCCCTGTGGAAAACCTGGTAATGATATCTGGTTAGCCTAGTACGCGGATTCCGGGCTCCAAAGCGTTAGCCTTGGATGCAACCGGGATAGTACACTAGCATGGCGATGATGCTGCCTTTAATAAACAGGATCATAAAATGTGTTCAGTTGAAAACATAAGTGTTAGGTAGAGACACTAGATGGGATGTTTTGTAAAACTTCAACCTATACTTATAGTTACACGTTCTTACACTTCATAGATGCTGATCCAGATTTCTGGATGTACGTAGAGTTCCACTCATTTCAAGAAATACCTATTTACTACCTAGGTCGTACAAAATTATTACATACATACATATCGTCACGCCTTTTATCCCCGAAGGGGTGGGCAGAGGTGTATTTCTACACCCACTTTTCGCCAGATATACTTTAGTCCCACGTAATAAGGGGCGAGCCTATTGCCGTACCGGGCACATTTCCAGACTCCGTGCTGCTACTGAGAATTTCGTGACAGAAAAACCCAATAACACTGCCCGACCCAGGAATCGAACCCGGGACCTCCCGATCCCACGCGCACATTTATGCCGCGAGACCAACGAGGCAGTCGTATAGGGTTTGATGTCGAGTTTTCCGTCTCTACGCAAAGATGGTATTTGCATCGTGTTATCCCTTAGTCGCCTCTTACGACACCCACGGGAAGATAGGGGGTGGTGACACTTGTATTCTATGCCGTCAACCACACGGCTAAAATTATTATTTTGAATAATAAGCAATACATTATTTTTCTGTTTACTTAAATATTTTAATTAATATAATAAAAAGATGTTATCATTCTGACACATTGAAGTATAATATATTTGTATACATGTTTCAATAGCTTTACCGGATACCGGATGTTAAAAAAAAATATGTCAGCAGCAAAAATATGACCTTGTGCACCTGTTAATTATGCAAATGTGTGTGTACCGCTCGGTACAACCATTTACAGTTTAAGATAAAGCACATACCTAGGATATACTAACAAGAACATATTATCCCATAAAAAAACAAAGTTTACATGTAAAACTGTTTTTAATATTTCGCCATTTTCTTTGATCGTGGGCAATATTTATAAAAGTGTTCCAGATTCCTGATTTAAAAACAGGTAATTGTGGGATGTATTGATGAATCGTTTTCACTAACGGCGCGCGTGAGAAATTGAACGTGCCAATTATTATTCATCCAGGAATGCTGTAGGAGTGAGTTGAACCGGGTTACGTGACTTGCATGGTATTTGATAGATTCTTAATTAAATAGTTTATAGGTAACAGTGTTGGTTCTCCTACACACTGCAAAGATCTGATATTAATTGCATTAGCCTAAAACATTTTGTTCATTCCGCTCCTATTACATATACAAATGAAATGGAATAAAAGGCGCAAATACGACTCCTCTTACAAAATGTGATTATCTGCAATCGCAGTCTAACTATTGTTGCGATTTGATTTTTCTCTTACCTTAATTGTGATTCAATTCGAATCGTATAATTTATTAAAATTAACATTTAGGAAAAATTCAAGTAACACACTCCATTCATAGTTTGAATCATTTGCACATCCTACTAATATTATAAATGTGAAAGTTTGTGAAGATGTATGTATAGATGGATGGATGGATGGATGGATGGATGGATGTTTGTTACTCTTTCACGCAAAAACTACTGAACGGATTTGGATGAAACTTTACAGTAATATAGTTTATACATCAGAATAACACATAGGCTACAATTTATAAAAAAATGTATAATGTTGCCATACTATAAGGAAAAGTATTAACTAAGTCGGCAAAAATCCTGTATTATCTTTATTTGTTTGCTTGTGTCAAATTTAGTAATTGGAATTTTACCCCCTTCCTGATGATTGATCTGATATTTGGTATACACTCATATTGTGATCGAGATTAAAAGATAATATTTAAATGATTGTAAATCCAAGATGGCCACCGATACAAAATGGCGAATCACATATTACTTCACAACAACCTCAATATGGGTATCAAATGAAAGGGTTTGATTGGTAGAATGCAGCTCACTATGAAAAATTCAAGATGGCCGCTGCCACAAAATGGCGAATTACTTATTTTCCACAAATACCTCAATATGGGTATCAAATGAAAGGGCTTGATTCGTAGAATAGAGCTCACTGTAAAAAAATCTAAGATGGCCGCTGCCACAAAATGGCGTCTTATTTATTTTCCACAAATAACTCAATATGGGTATCAACTGAACGGGTTTGATTGGTAGAATGCAGTTCACTATGAAAAACCCAAGATGGCCGCTGCCACAATATGGCGAATTACTTATTTTCCACAAATACCTCAATATGGGTATCAAATGAAAGGGCTTGATTCGTAGAATAGAGCTCACTGTGAAAAATCCACGATGGCTGTCGCTGCAAAATGGCGTATTACATATTTTCCACAAATAACTCAATATGGGTATCGAAAGAAAGGGCTTGATTGGTAGAATAGGGCTCACTATGAAAAATCCAAGATGGCTGCCGCCCGAAACTGGCGGATTACATATTTGCACAAATACCTCAATATGGGTATATAATGAAAGGGTTTGATTGGTAGAATGGAGCTCACTATGAAAAATCCAAGATGGCCGCCGCCACAAAATGGCGAATTACTTATTTTCCACAAATACCTCAATATGGGTATCAAATGAAAGAGCTTGATTCGTAGAATAGATCTCAATATGAAAAATCCAAGATGGCTGTCGCCGCAAAATGGTGGATTACATATTTGCCACAAATAACTCAATATGGGTATCGAATGAAAGGACTTGATTGGTAGAATAGGGCTCACTATGAAAAATCCAAGATGGCTGCAGCCACAAACTGGCGGATTTCATATTTCCACAAATACCTCAATATGGGTATCTAATGAAAGGGTTTGATTGGTAGAATGGAGCTCACTATGAAAAATCCAAGATGGCCGCTGCCACAAAAAGGTGAATTACTTATTTTCCACAAATACCTCAATATGGGTATTTAATGAAAGGGCTTGATTGGTAGAATAGGGCTCACTATGAAAAATCTAAGATGGCTGCTGCCATAAAATGGCGTACTACATTTTCCCACAAATAACTCAATGAAAGGGCTTGATTGGCAGAATAGAGCTTACGATATAATTGACCTAAGCGGAGCGTTATTAAAAGCGCGAGAGTATGAGTTGGCGCGCTGAAGCGCAGTGGAGAGGAGGGGCGGTCTGATTTTTTACTTTCTGGTAATGCTTTCAGTTTTTATTTTTGCTGCAATTCTATTCAATAGGTATATAAGCTCTTCTCAATAACTTTAATAATATACACTACATACTAATCTTTACCTGAAGTTTGACGATTATAAAAACAAAAGTAATATTATAAGTATTATCTGTTTACAATATATATATGCTACACGGCTAATGTGCAGATCCGTTTGTAATGAAATTTGATATGGATAGTCTGAAACCTGGGGAAGTACAAAATTTCATGCGGGCGAAGCCGCGGGCGAAAGCTAGTTATTATATAGTTAGATGAACGTTTACAGGCAGAATTATGAATGGTGTTATTTGAATGAACCGGTGTGCTTAGTGCGAAAAGATGAAACTGTCGGTCGCTCATCATAAGATAAATCGGATAATAAACACGTTTTTCACAACGTTAATAAGAATGCTCTTAAAGAATAGGTGGTGAAATCCGATCTCGGCAAGATTTCGCCAGGAATGTTATTCTTTCGTCAATTATCTTTAGCAAAGGGTAGCCTTTGGCTATTCTTGTTTTAACCTCCACTTTGGCTTCTAACTGGGTAATTTCAGAATCGTATATTTTATACTTTTTATCAATCGTGTTGTCAGGTAATATATAAAACCTTTATTAACATTTTAAAGACCAAACAGTTGCTTGAGTACCTCTGTATCAAAATGTCAGAAGTCTATAAGAATGGAAATGTCTCTCATTCCAGGTACAAGTAACTGATTTAAAATATTCTCAGTTCTAGGTGTGTTTGAATCGTTGATTATTGAGATATGTCCAAAAAGACTGAGTTTATCGGTAATAAGACAAATATTATTTTCACCACTGCAGCTCAAACATGCCGCTTTTGCTGCGAGACAACAGTGAACAAAACGCGATTTTGATTCGAGCGTGAGGCAAAGTAACTTTTTAATTTTTCAATCTTCAGTGTCACGAATTGACATTGTTCAGCCATAAATTTAAAAACATTCGAATTTTACTGTGCTCTGTCTCTTTCACAAGCCTATAAAAAGTGAGTGAAAAAACAAACCCCTTCGAATTCCAAATTCGATTTTGGAATTCGACCTCAAAGAACACACCTACGGCAACGCAAAAAAAAGATATTTGTAATAAAGAAATTACTTTTTTTTTAATATGTTATTGTTTATATGTTTAATTTATTATTGGATTTTAATAAAAATAAGTCTAATGAATAGTATAACATTAGTATTTAACCAATACATTTTTATTTAGAATTACAACAATGATACATTTGAAAAATAAACATCAGAGACGCGGTATTAAAGTACAGTCATCATCGCTAGTTTCACTCATCTTTTTAGATTATTTTATATATTAACATAATTTAACACCAGAAGAGTTAAATCAACAAGTGATTATGCAGAATTCAATCTATTCCTGTTCATTTCTATGTTTCCTAAGTACTTAATATGTGTTCTCACTGCTGTGGTGAAAAGTTATGTGTGCTACACGAGAGCAAAGTTTTTTGTATCTCGTGCTGTTGAGTCCCTCACCACGCTCAGGATTCTAACTTTGATTCACTCGCTACGCTCGTGAATCAATCATAGAATCCTTCGCTTGCTCGGGACTCAAAATCAGCACTCGAAACAAAAAACAACTTTGCTCTCTTGTTGCACAAATAACTATTATCTTTGGTGCAAATGCATATAATTATTATAAAATAAATAATTTTATTAAGTTTCGGTAAGTATAATAGCTACATATATTTACCACGTTGGCCAAGTGCGGGTGAGCACAAGTTTTTTGAGAACATTATTAGGCATGCAGTTTTCGTAACGATGTTTTTCTTAACTTTACATTGTCAGAAAGACAGTGGTACGATCCTTGGGTTTGAAAGCGAACCATCTACGTAGCAGTATGTTAGTCTCACCACTAGGCAATCACTGCCCTGACACAGAATTCATTTCAGTAGATGGCAATATTCTGTTTTTCATAATTGTTGGATACCTTCATCGGTAGGTACCTTGGCGACAAAGTTTTCATTCTTAATTTCGTCTCCAATTACATTAATTTATAAATGAAACTAGTATTTATATGACCGCTAGTGGTTATTTAAGTAGACATGAACATTAATGATGATGCTTAAAGACTTAACAACATATTACCAGGTAAACTAGAAGCTATTCATTCACATACAAGTTTAACCTCGTTTCACCTGGTTTATGTACCACTATACACAAATGCATCTCGTGTGAATGAGTTAAGTATTAGACTTTTAAAATATCCTACGAAAATCTGCAGTTGAGGTGTAATTTAGATTAGTTCATAATACCTACTAACTCTCTTATTTAGACACTTCTGAACACAGACATCAATGGTTATTAGGATTACTATTATTAAAAAATTTCAGCTTTCTAGCTAAGTATCACGGTTTATGAGATACAGCCTGGGGACAGACAGACAGCGGAGGCTTAGTAATAGGGTGCCGTTTGTACCTTTTAGGTACGGAACCCTAAAAAGAATGCCCCTTATATGGATGTATGGAGTCTATTAAGTAGGTACATACCTACCACGCAAATGCTACTGAACGGATTTTGACGAAACTTTGCAACAAAAAAGCATCAGGATGGCACTTAAGCTACCTTTAGTTGTGAACCAGTTCCAACAGCTGATTAGGTATTTATTGTCTAATTTAGTTCAGGAGGAATAAGTCAAAATAAGTTTTGCATAAATAGCTACACTGAAAATATACAGTGTGTTGGTATGCATTTGCAAAATATTTTCAGGGGCCACTATACTACTACAACTGAATACATATACATGAAATAATAACTCACTAAAACCCCTTTTTTTTTCTAATCATACATTTTCAAAATCAGCTCGGTGTATGCCCAAGCTGCGACATACCGTCAAATAAACAAACTCTCTTTGAAAAGCATGACAAGTCACTAATTCTTCTCTCACAACTAGTAACCAAATAGCGAAGAAAAATCTTCTCTTGTAACTGAATATAAAAGTTTAGTTACCAATATGACATAATAATTTTTCTCTCACAACTAGTTACCAAACAACGAGAAAAATTTCTTCTCTTGTAATTGGTTACGAGATCTTAGTTACGAAAATTGATGAAGGCACGCTGACGAAACAAACCGCGATAGGAATTCATTCCAGAGTCAATTACGGGGGAAATTACCACTTATGTCTTATAGCTATGCATACTGGGCGAGAACGTTTCCAGGTAACATTGATAACCTTATTGGGTAAGGATAATCGATACAATAATTCTTTTAGATAAATTATAATCGATAAGTTTAAAGAAACGGGCAACTCGACATCAAATCCTATGCCAGTCTGTCTGAGCAGTGTGGGATAGAAGGCCATAACCTACTATTAACTTACGATGCTACTGTCACGCAAAATAAGGAGACGCCTATGTCCAGCAGTGGACTGGGAAAGGCTGTATGATGATATGATGAATCCTTTATAAAATTTGATTTAGCAGAATTTAGAAGATTTCAAAAGTGTGAGTGAGTTGTTTATGAATGTGGTAAGCACAATAGGCCTCGCACAATTTCATTATTTTTTCCAAACATTTTGGGTTTCATCTTAAAAAAGATCTTAAAATGAACTTATTCTATTCACACCGTGTGACGAGGATCATAACAGTTACTCTCTGGAACTGTAAAAATCCCATCGTCAATTTTCCAAGTATCTTTCTGGTTTCTTCTAGTTGGTATCGTTGATAGGAGTATTCTGTGCTTTCCAAGCTAGACGACTACTATCTCGCCAACGTCCTTCTGTCAGTTGATTGAGTTCTGTTCAGGCAGATATATCATGTAACATGCAAAATTGAGTTTCAAACACACTCTTCGACCTAGAAAAGACTCTACAGCGCCAAAATCTTAGGATGGCTGTGCCAATAAGATTATTCTCCATACTTTTGCCGGGCACTTTTAAGCTCTTCCTAATTTCGTATGACACAACAACCGCTATGTCTATGCACATGTCTATGATACTTCCGTCGTCCGACTTCTTTATACGAAGTATTTCCAAAAGGGGTATATAGCTCATTCTTTATGGTATTTAAAAACCTTGAGAGGCTTGTCGTCATAGATGATATATTATAACCAGAGACTTGTCATTTCGATCAATTTGCCCAAATCGTGTTCATAATGAGGGAAAGCAGCGTTATGCCTTTATCACAGAGGAAGATTCTTTCAAATCCACCAGTAAGTCTTCTGATGTTTTTTATTGAACAGGATACTTGTCTCTTAAGGCCGCTCAAGTGGCCTCCACTATTAGAATTCACATACTTCTTGTAGGTAGGCAGTAGTTAAATAAATTCCACGAAAGACTTCTACATTTTTGAAAATTGCTGACTTATCTAGGAAGCAAATGAATCTATCTGTATTTGTATTTATGTAGAGACCTATAACTCTACGTACTCAGTCATATATTAAGATAGAGTTATTCCTGTTTGCTACAGCTGTTAATGGGTAGGCGAGCACTACAGCTAAATGCACTCGAAAAAAAAATTATATTAAGCACTAGCAGTCAAATACCCCGTTGTATTCTCGCCTCTGGTGTAACAAGGCGATATGTTTTATTTTAACAGTTGAGGTATAACGTGACAGCGTTAATAAGTGTAATTTAAACTAACATACACATAGAAGTCGGAGAACTGTCAATTACTGCGGGCATTTTATCCTGGGTATCATTGAAACACAGGAGGGACGTAATCTCAAGCTATTCCCGACGGTCGTTGATCTAATTGAGCATTTGAGCGGTGCGTGCGTGCTAATGGACTAATTACGTACATGGTACAATTGGTGAGTCAACGGCAGGACGGCCGTGGGTGGCAGACGGCTTGGCTCCGTGGACGCTGGCCTCACATACCGCGTTCTCGTAAAACGTCATTTATACTAACTCATAGTATCCGTGTTTTACTTTAACAGCACATTTAAAATAGCTATACTCCGTCTACCGATAGACATTGGATGAATAGGTATAGTCATTAATAATTGTAATCACACCCATTATATTGGCAAATTCTGCTTATAACGTCCAATATTTTTAATGCCAAGATAGCTAAATTAAATTTACTTATTGATGTTGAACATGTAATTTGTTAGTTTAAAAGACGATCCATGTTGATAAATAACTAGTAGACAGCTCATTAGCTACTTTTTATAATTATCTGTTGAGTTTCCAAATGAGTAACTGTTGTGTCAAACAGAATATCATTACATGGTTTATTCATATACTTATAGAAAACGCAAATAAAACATTTATTAACGCGTAGCTTATCATTGTAAATACCAGAAGTATAATTCGATGTGAAAACGTATGACCTCAGCAGAAAATGCAGTATTTATTTAATGAAAATGGGATTTTAAACACATTTTCATAGTATAACTTCGAGTTGAAAACTCTTTACCTCCTAGAGTACTAATCGACATTAGGTAAGTACCAGAGGCCTATTACAGAAATTCACAGGTGATCAATAGCGTCCCACAGTCTCTCTTCTACACTAGAGTCTAAAAAGTTATCTATACCAGTCAAGCAGTGATCGTACTGTGTCAATAGAACCTCAAGTCATATAAAATCCTGAACTTTATTCATATCAAAATAATTCTGTTTGATAATAACATTAGTCAAAGAAGATATGTTCACAATTCATAAAACACACAGGCCGTGGAAATTAACTTTGTGATGTTTCTAAATAGCTTAACGCAATAATCAACCGTTTTTATTAAACTAGAATGATAAATTTGATCTCTGTAAATATATATCTATAATGTGATGTTATCACATCAAGAATTCGCAACCTGTTTTGAGCAAAAGTCATTAAAGTACATACCTAATGTTCTCAGTGTTTCGAATCCAACGGCATACGTCGCCGGCAAATTTAATATCAATTATTATTCTATATGTTCGGAATAAAAACTGGTATAAAGTGATTCTAACTTTCGCTACCGCCAAAATACCACATATAACGGCTCCACGAGACACGCGCCAAAAAAAGAACAGAGCATTAGTTATTTGCGCGTAACGGCTCCGGTAGCTCGGCGCACGCCGCTGTGCCGCCGCCACCGCGGGCCGGTAGCACTCATGAGTTGCCAAATTTCATGCTTACAATCATTATTGCGGTTAGCTCATATTTATGAACACTCATACTAAATAATAATTGAGGTTTATTATCTTTAATAAAACTGCAATTGTACCGGTATCTCGTTTTAATATTTGGTCTGATATATAGACTCTGAAATGTTCATATGTGAACTTAACCAATTAGTGGATCATTTTATGGGAACATGTACAATTTTATAGTACTTTTTGAGGTATTTCTTTAATTCCTCTTTGGAAATTTATGTAAAATATTGCAAATAATTCAGGTTACGACCTTTTAAATTATGTTACGACCGGCAAAACGACGGAAAGGCTTTCATTAAAATATAACGGTAATAAACGTATTATATAAAGATATTTGACTCTCGGCTGAGTAAATAATTGTCTTGTTGAAGTGTGAATTAACATTGGAGTCTAATGGTTATGTACTTAGCTGCTGGTAATTCACCGTGTTTGGTTACTCTATACAAATACGTGATGTTGTACAAACGTATGGCCAAATGTCGAAAATGTCATTCAGGTGTGCTTGTACCCAGTAGTCTATTAAATATAGTATGTTTAAACGTCATTTGTTCAACTCAATTTATCGTGTTAATTGAACCTATTAACATTATGTGCACGTGTTTACGTAATACGTGTATTTGATCAATTCGCTTCCATGGATGGAAGTTATCCATATTTGTATCAACATGTCTTGTTGAATGTTAAAAAATATATG
The DNA here is from genome assembly GCA_944739405.2 of Euclidia mi. NCBI lineage: Eukaryota > Metazoa > Arthropoda > Insecta > Lepidoptera > Erebidae > Euclidia > Euclidia mi. The sequence continues at coordinate 92,398,574 of OX123183.2, read as the reverse complement.
TAATATTAGTATCGTAAATAGCAGTTGATGTTTATAAAGTTGGAAGTCTATTTTAATATACAAGTTATTACTATAAGGCAAGACCTTTTTCTTGTAGGACTAAGCAATCTTTGTTTACAGGTTTCATCTTTCAAATTCTTAAGTATTTATGGAATGGAAAGCCAAGAAAATCAAGCAGATGAACTTCAAAATCAAAGCGATTTTGGCGTTTATCTGTTCCACGGATAAACGTTATTTTTTTTATAAATAATTCAATCATAAAAAGCTAGCAAGATCTAAAACCCTAAAAATGTAACTGTTCTTATTAATAAAATCTTAAAAACAACGTATGTTTGAATTTGATAATTGAAATTGATATTCTTATATTGGTCGTATACTACTAAGAATTATTCTAATAGGAAACGATTAAAAAACAGGGATAATATTTAGTTTTGCAGAAAACGTCCAAGATTAAAAACGTTTCAAATTCGCAATTTAGTTCAATTATGATATTTAATTCCATACTCTCTAATACTCTCTACACACACAACGCACAACGCACCTGTCAATAGTAAGAGTTGCGTTCGCTCCTATGTTTTTTGCAGAAATATTCTAATAACATATTATTGTAGATAGTTAGGTACATACATAATTACGTTCTTAATGTATGACCGAGACCACACATAAGTAAAAATTAGTCAATATAAATGTATCAATTTACCTTTTTTTTTTAAGTGAACACTAGCATCTTCTGTATATCTTTTTTTTAGCCTGTACCGCCGAAGGGGTAGGCAGCGGTAAAACATTACAGCCACATTTAGCCATGAATTTTTAGGTCCCACGTAATAGGGAATCCGTGTGGTGACGGATTAAGAATACGGAATGTCACCATCCCACATCATCCCGTGTGTGTCGTAAGAGCCGACAGAGGGACAATATTATGCAGAGAACAGCACTGTAAGAGAAGGAAAACTCGATACAAACCCTATACCAACCCGTTTGGCCAGCGTGGTATAGTAGGCCAATTCCTCCTTTCAAAGGAGTGGCCTAGTCCAGCAGTGGACTGTAAGGGGCTCAAGATGATGATGATGATGATGTAATAGGGGGCGAGCCTACTGCCATTACCGGGCACATCAACAGACTCCGTGCTGCTACTGAGAATTCGGAAAACCCAGTAACACTTCTGCCCGACCCGGGAATCGAACCCGGGTCCTCCGATCAGCAGTCGCATACGCTATCCACTGGACCACGGAGGCAGTCTGTAGGTATATCTGTATAGAAAATTCTTGCGTTACTGATTAACTGACAGATAAGCCACAGCCAAAACGATTGGGTGCAAGAAGCTGAATTTTGACATATATGTTCCATAGGGACCGTGGGTCACACTACGAAGGGATTTTCCGAAATTCCCGCGGGATCGCGCAGAAATAGTTAAATTAAATGTGCACTTCAATTAAAGAAGAGAAATAAATGTTTCATTTGTTGTACCTATATATTAAAAAAATCGTGATGACAAGGTCTCGCATATCAATTTTCATGTGGAAACTGTTGCTTCTTGATAAAGTAGTGATAAAAGTATAAATCTATATTGTGTTGTTAAAAATGTCATGCATTTCAAAAAGCTTATAACACAACATTTATTTGTTTGACTGATTTTTATCTAATGGTTGTGGATTTGATTCCCGCCTAAGACAAAGTCGTTGGACACGATTATATTGTGTTCATTGCCTGGGTGCAATTTATCCATGATACGTAAGTTAGTCTGCCTCCGTGGTCCAGTGGAAAGCGTATGCGACTGCTGATCGGAGTTCCCGGGTTCGATTCTCGGGTCGGGCAAAAGTGTTACTGGGTTTTTCCGAATACTCAGTAGCAGCCCGGAGTGTGGTGATGTGCCCGGTAACGGTAATAGGCTCGCCCCTTATTACGTGGGACCTAAAAAATCATGGCGAAATGTGGGTGTAATATTTACACATCTGCCTACCCCTTCGGGGATACAGGCGTGAGAACAAAAACTTAAGTTAGTTTTATACACATTAAAAACGTAACTAAATGTGTGTTTATTAGTTACCTAGTTGCCATAGCATAAGCTCTGCTTATTTTGGGTTCATATTATAGAACAGACTCCTGGGAGTAGTAAAGCTGGAAGCATAGCTTTTCAATGCACGTTCCGTGAAGATTCCGACATTGTAACATACATTTTTGATCTAGGCGCTGCTCTTTCATCTGAAAATTATTCACTATTGTTGTAGTAACGAAACGCCTAGCCACGTATTTTGACTAAGCTTCAAACTCAACAAGCCCTAACTTCATTATCTGTAGAGAATGTGGTCTTGATTTTTTCTTGTGATTATTGTTGAGTTTGAACTCTCATAACTTGGGTTTGAATTATAGTAGAAGAAGAGAATTCCCGGGATATGACGCCAATAGTAAACTTAATAAAATGAAGTTTTCCAACGCCTTAAACTAGGCAATGTAAGATTCATTCGCAATTTTTTTATGGTATCCGTTTAATAATGGATAGAAAAGCTCTTTTTTGTACACATAGTGTAACACATATTTCAGGTATTTAGTTTATACCCGTCAACTTTTAAGATTAGAGTATGGCACTCATTATGGGTATGTTCCTAGAAACTTAGCTTCAAGCTATAGCTATATATGTAGCATATATGGAATGTGAGGCTTTCGTCAGCTTTTGAAATATTACTGCATTATAATATTTATCTAATAGGAATTATAATACATAAACGTACGTACATACTTATGTATTTCGTTAAGAATTAAAATGTGATTAGAAAAATTTGCATAAGATACTTTCTACAGGGATGGGTAATCATAATGATGTAGGCTCCATTTGTTGTAACATACAAATCGTAATAAGCCGTATCATACATACATACATACATAGACTCACGCCTGTTTCCCCGAAGGGGTAGGCAGAGGCATATTAAACGCCCACTTTTCGCCAGTGTTTTGATCCCACGTAATAGGTGGCGAGCCTATTGCCGCTTATTGGGACATTTTGTTTGCCAGAGCCTCGTCCGTTGATCAGCAGGTGCACCACTTGCAGGTGAGGTTGGCTTGGGACCCTAAGTTCTTAGTGGGAACCCTATGCACCCAAGCCGTATCAAAGGCAAAGTAAAGCATCTGATATGTAACCAAATGTTTTACAGTCTACAAATATATGTAGTAAACCAATCGAAAACACAAACAAAAAAAAAAGGAATTGAACAAAATAAAGAACAAGTTAGACGTACCCTTACCGAAGAGCATGCATGAGAAATTTGATGGGAGTGAATGAAGCAAGAGAGATATGTCAGGATCGTTGCAAATGGCGTTCCGTAGTCTCAGCGGGAAACAGGCGTGAGTCTATGTAGGTATGTATGTATGTATGCATGTAAAAAGTATTTTCATATGCCACTTACAAAAAGAAGTGAAAACCGAAAAAAACAGTTTGACTCAAGATGAGACTATATGGTACGCACTGTCAAAAGTTATTAGATAATTACCATATTGAGCCAAGATTCTAACTCTACATGCGCTGACTTCACAAGTTTTAATTGAACAAACCATATCCTTGGTAGTCAAAATATGTGGCTTGGCAGTTTTGTTCCTATAAAAACTATTTATATATAACAGAAAAGTAATGAACATTGAATAAATGTTGCCACCTTTCGCTATAAGACCATAGTTAAAGCAATTGTAAAAACTAAACAGGATAACTACTTTATTCTAATCTCTCACTGCCAGAAGTAAATTTTTTTTTTAATAATGGTAATGAATAGTAAATGAATGTTTTCACTCTCAAGTTATCGAAACTTGGTACCCTCACATGGTACGTCTGCTACTATTGAGAACTTTGTACTATGCGGGTTTCGTGTAAATGAGTTTTCCGCGGTAAAAATATAAAAATCCCAGACTACCAATTAATGATTCCATCCTTTTTATACTTGATCGCTAGTCTGTGGTGCTAACCTTCTGTTTGTAGGCTAAAGTGCTAAATGTTATCTGATAAATTTTTGGCTTGCCTTCCATGGCTTAGATCAGTGCTAGTTTATTCGAGGGCACTGAATCGTTGTAACGACTTCCAAAAACCTTCATGACTGCCGGAACCGACGATTAACGTGCTTTCCTAGGCTCGAGGAAAGCGATAATTCACAATTTAATACGCATATACATATTGTGGATCCGAACCCGATAGTCTCTGCATGGCAATCTGTTAGTACCTCCACTAGACTTTTGTTGCTTTGTATATCCACTAGGCTGTCGTTACCTTTACTATAACTTAAAAAAACCCGACTGCATAAAAACTAAAACGAAAGAAACAAGCCCAGTAGTTTAGAATTCTGTTAAGTAATATGCAGAACAGAATGACCCACAGTCGGGGCCCCTTGGGAAGATTTGAATGTGCCCCGACTGTGAGTCGTTCTGTTCTGCATATTACTTAACAGAATTCTAAACTACTGGGCTTGTTTCTTTCGTTTTAGTTTTTATGCAGTCGGGTTTTTTGTTTTTCTTTAAATTATTTTTTTTATTTTATACTTTTTAGTTGCGATTCATTGACTTCGTTATAAGATGGTAAATTTTGCAATCAAGTGTTTGTATATCGTTTATACTTGAAATAAAAACTTAAATCAATAAGTAAGAAAATTAGCGAGATTTTTTTTTGTTAAACAACTTTACATCGTTATATCTCCTAAACTATTATTTTAAATGAAAAATGGTAAAAAAAACCTAAATATGATTTTAAAATACCTATTCAACGACACCCCACATGACATAGTTCATCGACATATTTTTTTTTCATTTTGGCAATATGGCGTCTGGTTGACGCTGTGGTGAATTCTGATAACTGTCATGTCTTTAGTGACACTCGCAAGGTTAAGACGAATCGATTGACGTAAGAATCATCAAAATCGGCCTACGCATTTGGTCTCTGGAACGCCACATAGAAACAAACATACATACATACATACATACATACATACATAGACTGATAAACACATTACCCTCCTTTGCGTCGCGCAGTCGGGTAAAAAGCTGCCCATTTTCAGCTCTACCTACTGTGGTAGAGTGCCTCATGTCAAACACGTGTCGATAAATTGAATCTCTAACTTCAATTACTCACTCTACTCAAGAGCATAAGCTATCCTTGGAACAAGTTAAAACAAACACAGATCAATTAGAACTGTCGTAATTACACCTGTTCGATAAAAATGTGTTGTGAATAGTGTAGGTGCGCCATCTGTGTGGGCACGTGCGACAGTATGTAAGCCCACCTGAAGCTTCAGCAGTATTGTTCCACGCACACTCATCATTGAGGCACGCGGTGCGTGTGTAACCATCTCATCTTCGAAATATTTACTTAAGAACATCTCATTGTTATTGCTTTTGTACCAGCTGCAGCTATAAAAACAATACGCACATCCATTATCGGAAATACGTGAAAAAGACAACGTCCCAAGTATTAGAGGAACTATTAGTAGATGATAAGACAAACTTACGACGCCTTATCGTTTTTGACAAAAGTTAGGTGAGTGACTAACGCTTTCGTTTACTTGACACTGTAAACATCACCTGCACTGTAGATAACGCTGACTATGCTTAAACTATAATGTTGTAGACTGAACGGGATTTTGTAACTATTCGATGATTTAAGTTATCCTCAATTATTTGGTGTACAGTACAGTATGTAATAGTAGAGTTATTGATTCGGCAAACCGAAACCTAAACGAAGCACCACCGACAATTTTAGCCATAAATCAAATGTCCTAAATCGTTCGTAGCACTCGTAGCTCCGTAGCAAAATGATCAAAAATTTGCCTACGACCGTGTCATTTCATTTTCTTTTGTAGTTTTTCTTTGAAGGCGAGTCGTGGGATTCATAGAAAAATGTGTAGCTGCGGTGAATGAGCCGATGCTGTTTGTAGAGATAGTGGTATATGTTGATTGTTGAGATAGTGGTATGTAGTGTGTGTTGCGTGATGTGTGGAGGGTGGCGCGAGGGTTGTTCCTGTGAGGCGCGGAGGCGGGGCGCGGGGCGGGGCGCGGCGGGCGGGCGGAGCGCCGGAGCTCGACGCCGCCGCGTCTGGCGCGCGCTCGGCTCACTCGGCCCGCGAGCGCAGCGCCGCGAGCACGCTATGCGCGCCATATCCGCCCCGCACGCGAGACGAGCGCGCGACCACTCCCGCGCGCCTGCCGCCAGTGATGTTACCAGACTCTGTTGTTATGTGCCTTCGGTTCGTTCGTGAGCGAGTGCGCCTCCACCTGTTCCCCAAGCGTTGAGCGGAGGATCGATCGCGAGGATATCGCGGATTTTGCGTACCCGTCGACGTTGGATGCGTTAAAATTTCGGGTGAGTGAGAGAGGCGAGCGGTCGTGCGCCCGCGGCCGGTTTGACCGCATTATTTTCGAAATACGTACGCCGCAATCCGGTCGACCGCGCTAGAACGATCAAAACATTATAACAAAAACATATAAATTCGGTGACGTTCAGATATTTTTCCAGATCACTCAGTATTTTGTAGAGATTTGTACTTTCACAAAACTTTGACTCTATTTCAGCAAAACGTTTGAGTCTAGTTTATATCGTTGTAGCTTTAATTTGTGATAAGTAAATGATGTAGGTGCGTTTTCCTGATGCAGTGATGTACTCGTAAATATTACAAATGAGGTTAGTTAGTACATAAAATGTAAACAAACGCGCTGTGATGAGCTAAGTAACCTGTACAGTTAGTCGTAGCAACACGAAACGCATCCCGTTGATGTCTTTTACAGAACGCTTTTGGAAAGTGCTTGAGCAATATAACCATGTTTATATTGAGTGTTTGTGTAACATGACATGTGTTTTTCGTTTCTCTTCATTTTAATATGGTGTATAAGATGAAACTTGCATTTTAAATATGATAAACTGTGTTCGCGTGATTTTCACTTTGTTTTAAGTTTTCCTAAACGCAGCCATGTGACACGAGGTTGTAAAACTGTTAAAGCACTAAAATATGCAAGTTCAGCGTGGTATGTGCTTGTGAAACCTTGATGTATAAATATTGAATAGGCTGTATTAATTAGTATATACATGTGTGTGCATCTGTGTATAGTGTGTGAGATGGAAGTGTTAAGAGCGAGTGAGTATGTGACGCGCGTGCGACATCAATAGCCGCGCTAATATTGTTGTGACGATGTGTGATAGGTCACGGATACACCAAACTGTTTAGCTTCCAAAGTTCAGTTGCTCCTCATGTTATGCAAACCGACACAACCGAATAACACGCTCGATATTACCCATATGTGCACTGTTTTTAAAGTAATCCTCTGGTTTCTTTCATTGTACAATATTACCTACCTAATAAATTAACGGGACGTGAAAACATCTTGCGGGAAACGCACATATAGAGAAAACCCAAACGGGTAAAGGTAAACAAACGGAGAGATAAGAACATAAACATACGCGTTTGTGGTTTTTCATTATTGTGTTAACGTTCGCTCGCGGAAACTGCTTTATTCAAATCTCGGGTTGTTTATCTGTTTATTCTTTGATACATTACGCGATTATACGCAGTTGGCTTGTCGAAACACGTTGCGGGCGAACGATGAAGGCGAAAGCGATAGTCTCGTTATCGGCGAGCACATCAATGGAGCGTCACTAGAGACCGCCGGGTGATAAGGGAGGATTATGAGGAGGCAGTGCCGGCGCGGGGCGGGTCGCCGGCTACACATAAAAATACTCATCACCGCCGATCATTATCAGTCATCGTTTAGCCCCGGTCGGAAACGTGCGCGCTTACATTATTTGATAGCCACTTAATGAATACGCCTCTTACGCTTATGTTTGCTCTTTCACATTCATTAATAATTGCCCGGCCGTTTAATATCTTACAATTTTCCTCAATAGAAATACGAATACAATTAGTGACTTAATCTGATGATTTTTCTAAAAAAATATTCGGACTTCAAATTGAAATTTAATCGAGACCAATGCTACAGTACTATGGTAGGTACCCGGTACATCTTACGGTTATATTTGATTATGACGAGAGCTTCGAAACTTGCCGCGGCATTCGTGTATGGTTCACCGCTACATGTAACCTACTCAATTGAATTAAATATGCATGAGTACATTACAATGTATGTTAGTGCATTCATTAGAAATACACCTAGAGATAAACGACTGCCGGTTATACACAATGTCACTCTTTGTTGGCTAACTAATAACTAGCAAAATGCACCAGTGTTGTACGTTCCTTGGAAATTCTTATTCAATCGGTTTAATTATGTCGAATAAAAGCTTACACATTTAATTGTTCACACATGGGTTATTGTAGTAGTTAGTTGTTATTTTAAAGGTAGTTTTTTTATTTTTGAACTGGACTTGAAATGTGTGTAGCGTAAAGCATGTGTTGTATATGTAACGTGTGTGTAATGTGTATCGTTTGTGTGGTTGCAGGTGGGTCGAGGAGAATTATGCGTGGGGCGTGCGCATGCGCGGTGGTGTGCGCGTTGGTGGCGCTGTGCACAGCCGCCTCGCTGGACGAGCAGTCGCGCGGCGCCGCCGAGCGGCAGCTGCTGGCGTTGCTGGGGCTGCCGCGCCGCCCCGCACGACGTGCACCCGCCGCGCCGCAGGTGCCGCGCGCCATGCGCCTGCTGTACGAGGCGGACGGCGCCATGCCCGCCGCCGCCGCCAACACGGCGCGATCCTTCCACCACACGCCCACCGAGCTCGACCACAGATTCCCCAACGAGCACAGATTCCGCCTCTACTTCAACCTGAGCGCGGTGCCCATCGACGAGATCGCTCGGGGTGCCGACCTCACCTTCCACCGAGCCGACGGCACGACGGGACCGCAGCGATTGCTCGTCTACGATGTAGTTCGTCCGGGCCGGAAAGGAAAAAGTGCTCCCATTCTGCGGCTCCTGGACTCGATGCCGCTGAGGCCGGCCCAGGGTGTGGTCACTGCCGACGCCCTCGGTGCCGCCCGGCGGTGGCTCAAGGAGCCTGAACATAATCATGGACTATTAGTGCGTGTATTGGAGGAGGGCGAGCATAATGTAGACGCTCGTCAACCTCATGTGAGAGTGCGAAGACGTGTCGCCGAGGATGAGGAAGAGTGGAACACGCGACAGCCGTTGCTGCTGCTGTACACGGAGGATGCGAGGGCGCGGGCCGCCCGAGAAAGCGGTGAGACCCGCCTGGTGCGAAATAAACGCGCCACGCAACGACGGGGCCACCGCGCTCACCATCGTCGTAAGGAGTCGCGGGAGATCTGCCAGCGGCGGCCGCTCTACGTGGACTTCGCCGAGGTCGGCTGGAGCGACTGGATCGTCGCGCCGCACGGCTACGAGGCGTACTACTGCCAGGGCGACTGCCCGTTTCCGCTGGCGGATCACCTCAACGGTACCAATCATGCGATTGTACAGACACTAGTGAATTCAGTGAATCCGGCCGCAGTGCCGAAAGCGTGTTGTGTTCCGACGCAGCTTTCCCCCATTTCCATGTTATATATGGACGAACAAAATAATGTGGTGCTCAAAAACTATCAGGACATGATGGTGACGGGGTGTGGCTGCCGATGACGAAGGCACCATTCGCGCCCCGCGCCTCGCACCCAGTGCCTACTAGTGATAACTCGTGGACCCAGTGTACATATAGTGACGGCCTCGAACATTGTACATACTTACTTGTGTATATATTCGTGTAATTATTATTTTATTAAAATGCAGATGTAATAAATGATGTAATTTTAAATTTAAAATGTTTATTATTCACTCACTTCACGCTACCTGATGGTGAATATAAAATTGAACATTTGGATTAAAACAAGGCCTATAAGTACGGTTTGAATGTGAGCTTTGTCTTATTATAATGTAACATTCAAAGATATAATATCATGTGCACTGCAATTGAGTACTTATCTCGTAAAGGTAGTCGGAATATGACAGTTCTGCCGTTTATTGTCATATAGTAATCAACATAAATAAGACAATAACCTGTCACATTAGACAGAGCAAATTAACTTACAGTTAGTAGTAAGTAAATGTCACGATAAACTTAGTTTTCTATTTGAACTTGGGGAGAGTGTAATTTTCCAATTTTGGTTGAGTATTGCTCTTTGAATAATGTTAAAGTAAAGCTAGGTACATACTTAGATAATATACCTACACTCCTGTCTATATTCAACCACTAGTTAGACGTGTCGTATATTATTGTCTTATTTCGTTTGATAATCAGGATATATACATTACACCTACACAAAGTAAACTCTCAAAACGGACCTGGTAACAATTCCGACCAATAAAGTCTATGTTATGCCTACGAGCGCCGGAAACCGAGGTCATGTTCAAGCTTCAGTCAAAATAACGCTGAACTTAACATTATAGTGGGGACGTCTGGAGGTGCTTGTCACAATAACCTCAGAGCAAGGTCAGTGCCTGAACTTATCGAATGAATGAAACACCGTCAATGAATGCTATTGTTATGTGTCAAAGTATGCTTACTTTATGGCCCCTCCTTCACCAGGACTTAGTTTACCAACACAATATATTATAAATGCATAAATTCGCCATTGTTTAAAGGTAGAAACATGTGTTATTTAACTAGATAGATACCCTCAATATTTAAGTACATTCAGTCAAGGTTCTAGTTTTATCTGAGTCTATAGTGTTTTGTAAACATTGTTACATAATTCCTTCAAGAATTCAAAATTACTGTACTTTCCTGATCAGGGATATTACCCATACTTAGACACATTAGAAGGCAACCTTTATTTTTTTTATAAACTATGTAAATAAATAATAAAATAAGTCCATCTACCAATTGTACTAGTGCGTAATCGTTGCGGTTTCAAAATTAAACTATAATTCGAATCTTAGAGCACAAAATTCTATTATCGACAATAATACAAAAAAAAATACGCCTTAAAAAAACTAAAACGACTTCATTGCCGTAGAACGATTCAAATTATGACCAATCTTGCTTCATACCACACATACAGTCTATTGTAATAAATATTGAAAATTAAAAACAAATCCCATAATATATTTATGGTAAAAGTTGATTTCTAAACTCCTCCTTTTAATAAGAAAATACGTTCGTCTCAATTATTTCGCTGAGTGACGTGTTATGTAACGCACACAAGTGGAGAAAATACTCCATCGCGTTAGCTACGTGTAATTATGCATATAAATAATAATCTAAAGGCTATGTAGGCAGGTAGGTACACTTCCGCTCGGAAGTTCGTGTTTTTAAACTTGATGCCATTGAACCACTTATTTCGAACGACTCTTAGTTATAGCATAACTAATACGCCATATTAACATTCTACTGTAGGATTCAATCTATAAATAAATATAGGTAAGTATGTACGTACGTAATCCTTAAACATTGGATGCATTACAATTTAAGCGACCATGTGTATAGTTTATTCTCGTACCATCCGTATGCAGCCTGCATTCAACGCCGCATTCCTCTGAGGAAATTCATCAAGTTGAATTGTAGAAGGTTGGATGGCCACATGACGTGTGCGATACAGCCTTTCTTTTCTAAACATATGCTCGTGCGACTTAAGTCCGTAAACATACAAACCAATATATCTACATGTGTTGTGCAGTCGCAGACCTCATATTAATATGGACGTGAGCTCCACGGTCATTCCTAAAATACGTATCGTGTAAGCTTATAAAGTCGTCTGAAAAGAATGTCAGAGATAATATTTAAAGTGGATTCCATTTAGAGTGTGGCGAGCAGGTTCAGCTCCGAACTTCAAATATTTCGTCACAAGGCGGCTATATATCATGTTTTTGCCTGGACGCAGGAATGCGCGGCCGTATAATTTGGCCGGCCACCCGGCAACTCCGCGTCTGCCGCGCCACCCGCCCTACGTCTATATTATCAGTAGATAAATTCAAGCTTTGTCTTTGCCTCGTATTTCGTCCTCTCGAGATTTTGCTTTTGTTTTTTTTTTCGTTCGCTTTGGACGGCAACAAAAAACTGAGTGGAGGCGAACGAAGTGGGTATAATTTATTTTATAGTCGGCTCGCTCGTAACTCGGCGGTGGACGGCTGGACGCCGATTTATCCCCATCTCGGCGTAATTAACGTAAATGGATTGGTCAGTGTCGGTGTCTGAGCGAGCGCCCGCCTCGCCAGCGCGCGGCGTACCACCGACCACTCCCTGCGTTCAGCACCAGCGGGACCAATCCGAGCACCTCCTGCCTACCTCCAGATAATACCCCGTGTGATCCGGCTTAATCCAATTAGAGTTTTTTAAACCACAAACAGAATAAGATACGAAAATCGTTTGTTGATTACGTACGCTCGGTTCCCAAGGAGCGCGACGACTTATCCCGAAGGGAATTAAAATTGTTTTGCATTCTTGCACGGGTATAAAAACAAAAGGGCGAGGTACGGGCCCCACGCGCTGCTGCCTTGCAGACCAGACTAAAGTCTGACGACTTGCATTCCCCTGAGACAAAAAGCTACAAATGAATCGGAGCGAGCTTTCAACTCAGCCTCACGTGGAAAGTGATTGCTTTTGTTTTTACTGTTTACTTATCTTTATATAGTTGGTTTTATGAAATCTGATCCTATTTATTGATAATGTTTCTACACAAATACCTCTGTGTACTACGTTTAAGGCTATATAGAGATATTGGTTTACACCCGTCATTTACAAATTAGTCAAACTATTAGTTAGTAAAAATATGAGGAAAATACATCTTATACTATACTTATATTATATACTTCTTATATTATATTATACAGAAAATAAAACAAAGGAAATCGCAAGCGAAATTGAAGACGTGTAAGTAGGTACATAACCAATCACTTCAACTGGTTGTAAGAAATATAGGAACAATTTTTTTTTGGTGTGATGGTTAGTTAAATTTATCTCCAATAATAGTATATATATGCAATATGTGTACAAGAATACTCGTAGAAATAACTCAACAAAAATGTATGCAAATTCTTGCTGTAAGTACCTATGTAATCTAAATTAACATTTTAGTACCTACCAAAATATAGAGCATTTTATTATTATTTATTAAATGCATGTCACTAATAGGTATGTATTCATACCTATAAATTGAAAATAGTATAAAGTAAAAAAGGACAATAATGTTCAGCAGAGAGAGAAAGAGAGGACTCAATAGACAAACTTATACACCTATTACGTTCATATTGTTGATAAAAATCAATCTCTCTCATCTACAATCATGAGATGATGGAGACAATATTGTTTAATACCTAGGTGCTCTTTTTTGGAGTATTAAATAACTTTACGACATACAACCTACCTAAACGAAATTTATATATAAAACAACTATGTTTTATATGTTCCAGCATGTTGTTAATCTGTTAGGTACTTGACAATAAAAGAGAACAGTAGGCATATGTATTAGTTATTTGTTTTGAATCAACATATACCGCCAAATTTGACATAGCAATCAAGTGTGACCTAATAAACATAAATTGCAGTTACCAATTATTGTTATAATTTATCATTTATACATACATATCGTCACGCCTTTTATCCCCGAAGGGGTAGGCAGAGGTGTATTTCTACACCCACTTTTCGACAGATATACCTACTTTAGTCCCACGTAATAAGGGGCGAGCCTATTGCCGTACCGGGCACATTTCCAGACTCCGTGCTGCTACTGAGAATTTCGTGACAGAAAAACCCAATAACACTGCCCGACCCAGGAATCGAACGCAGGACCTCCCGATCCCACGCGCACATTTATGCCGCGAGACCAACGAGGCAGTCTTATAAGGTTTGATGTTGAGTTTTCCGTCTCTACGCATTTGCATCGTGTTATCCCTTAGTCGCCTCTTACGACACCCACGGGAAGATAGGGGGTGGTGACACTTGTATTCTATGCCGTCAACCACACGGCTAATTATCACGGCTTTATCATTTATATCTTGCATTATTTAAACAGCACAACATAAATCATAACATAGGTATCAGTAACTAATTATTTCCTGTAACACTTTAAGCACGGTGAAAATTACTGCAAGATATCTAATGGTAACTGAAAACTGACATACAATTCAGAGACATATTTGCAAACTACACGACTAGGCTGGTACTTTTTAAACAAACTACTATTTTCTACAAATCTATAATATAGTTATATGTATAATGACTATCTACATTTTCATTTGTAATTTCATAATACCTATTGATGAAATTGATTATAACATTGTTGCCATACAAAAGCTCATATTACCGAGCGGCGGCCAGGTGTTCTGTATTGCACGGTATCGCGAAATTATTTAGTTTACAATGTTTTTATGCAAAGGTAATAAAGTAATATGAAGAAAAAACCAGTTTAATTTGTGCATGCTTGGAATATTTTAGAGGAGGCGTGCGGTCGATGGCCGGCGAGTTGCGACTCCGCGCTTGGTACGACGCAGACCCCGCGCCTCTATACTCTACTCTCAGATACTCGTTATCTTATCACGAGCACACGACACATACGCGGATGCCATCTGGCCACACGCCACCATCATCGCACTCCACCTATATTACACATCTTTATACTCCTTTCGACAGTTTAGCTTATCTTCATCCGCCCCGTTAGTACCCAATTGCATAAGATTTCGACAATAACAAACCGATATTAAGTTTATTACAGTTCTCCACTAAACTGGTACTCTTACCGATGCATGCAACCCTAAGAGTACCTTCTTTAAAAACCATTTAAAAAACATTCGTGTGTCATGTGTCGTGATTATCCGCTTTCATTCTGAATTTTCAGAATTCTTGGTCATCTAAACGAAAAAATAATAAACTGCTCAGTATGAAATATTTAACACATATGCAAGCGAGTTGTTTGCATTTCGAATTTGAGCAACGGAGCGCATCTCGCTACCATTAATTTGTCTGTCCATCACACTTTCAACCTTTCGCCCCGATGTTGAAGGTTGAAAAAGGAACATAATTATTTTTTCGACTTAAAAATAATATAGTCGCGTGCCGCGGAACTCGCACACATCGCATTTTGTTTGTCTCGTACGCACCTCAATCACAATCGACTTTCACCATAAGGGCAGCGGCACATGCATGCTAGTGATGGTTACGATTACGTGGCCGCATCTACACTAGCGCGAGAATAGGGTTTCATTTCTTACATATTAATGTGGTGGCCGACTTATTTAAGTTTAAAACTCC
This sequence comes from Euclidia mi, assembly GCA_944739405.2. Classification (NCBI taxonomy): domain Eukaryota; kingdom Metazoa; phylum Arthropoda; class Insecta; order Lepidoptera; family Erebidae; genus Euclidia; species Euclidia mi. The sequence goes on along the minus strand of OX123183.2, from coordinate 92,383,426 downwards.
AGCGTGAAGGCAGCCTTAGCCACAAGTGCAGTTTGTTAAAGCGTGTCACTCAAGCATTACAGCCATCACGCTGTACTGAGCTTTTGATGTACGCCCTTAGCTCGTTCGCTGATATACAGTTTAATCATCCTATTACAACATTGTAGGTATCGTGATATTCTGGCGGTGTGCCTACAGTATTATGATTCTGATTGAGAGTTGCTTGAACCGAGCTGTTTATTTCAAATTGTAGGTACTTGAAGCATACCAAATAATAATGTGAAATTGATTACACAAGTCTAAATTCGGAGAACAGTTACATGTGAAGCGAAAATAAAGTTAATAAGCGTAGATAGTGTACCCACTAGTAGTGTTTTGTCACGTGGCTGTATAACGGTGATGACATATTTAACCGGCCACTTGTCGCGCGCCGCTCTGATGCACGTTACAGCGCGCTTCTCTCGCGCTGGCCGCGACACCGACACCTCTAAACGAGTATTTTGTCACTATAAATGCAACGTAACACGAAATACGTGTCGATTTACGGCTATAACTGACGTTTTATAAAACACATCTACACTTACAACATTTTCGAATAACTATGTAATTGGCACAATCTCCGATGCTGCTGTTTGTCTACGAATTAAGTACTTCAGTGAATTTGGCGAATTAACTATAGTATTAAACGGTTATCTTATTTATTATCTTCCGCCTCCTCGAACTCAAGAATAAACAGACAGACATAAACAATTGCTCTGTTAAGAGTTCAGTACGTTATTTTACAAATAGAGTGTGGGCATGCACTATTAGTCATGGCATGCCTTAATGTATGGTCCATTGCCTAATAGCATAACAATGTGCTAGATAAATACAAATATTTGTGCTCGTAAGAAGAAATGTAACACGTGATTTTTAGTAGGCAGCACGTAAAGTGTAAATTAGCACCTTATCATACTTATCACCTCACTGCGCTTTTGTTCACCCGTTATAAGTTAACACTTTGAGTGATACAGTCTGAGAAAAATACAAATGGTAAGTATGCATCGTAAAACTCGAAATACCAACTAGAAAGAAACCAGTTTAAAACCTTTCAATCTAAATTATGGTCACAATACCTGTAACTACCAAATATGCGGTTCATTTAGAATCTCCTCAGCGTAAAGAAGAAATAATTATATATAGGCAATCACATAATTTTTGAGAAAAACAGCTCGGAGCAATAGACACATTTTTTGTCAATTTACCTTACGTAGAAGTTTCTTCTAAGCCTATTGAAACAAAGAGGCAAACATGGAGAAATAAACATGATAATGGTTGTAAACTTGTAAATATTGGAGGCTTACGCACGATTGGCGATTCAACCAGTAAGTAAGCAGTGCGCGCGACCCGCTTTGTACACTAGACAGACATAAACAGCAATTTATTTCTGGCAACGAACCCGCGTCCTTGGCGTCGACCTTATTGCGCAACACCGGTTTCGAAATGCGCGCGCACATGCTCTATGTGTACCTATGTTCTGCTCATTACTACCGATCACAACATTCGGCTCACGACAAACAAGACTACCCATATTTTACACTGAAGTTGTAAATTGAATACCAAGATACTTTGCGGCACCACCAATCAGAAACAGCAACGTTATTACAACATAGTATATCTCACATCGATACAAGAACACTCTCAATTTCTTTCTAATAAAAACTAAGTTCGACTTGTCTAAAATCATCTTAACTTAAATAGCAGTAAGCCATGGATCGATCGTATCTGTATATAAGTTAGTATGTAATATAGCAAAACACCAAAACAAGTTGGCAGGTGCGAGTAGGCACAAGTGAAAAACAAATCGCGTTGGCACTTACGTATTGTTTTGAAGTCAGATTTTTTCTAGTAAGAGTATGAACATCGAAAAAACATGGAGCTACGAAATTGAGGACGTTATTTTTTGTTGCTAACCAGACAAATTATTACACCTTGGTGCTTATAATCGATACTATGATACGCTGAGTGAAAACTGACTTAGGGAAAAGATGTTTACAGATTTTTTAAGTCTGATCATCGTATTTTGTGTTACAGGCGAAACAAGCTTAATTACATTTGACAAAAGTAGTAAATGCTTTCATGGATGTGGCATTTTACTTTTAACTACGTACATTAAAAGTAAAATGCCACATCCATGTTGGTAAACCAGGTGTTAGTGGATGCGCGTCGCGGTGGCCGAGTGAAAGTGGCAGCTAGCGTCTTGTCTCTTGGCGAGCGAAGGCCGACCACAACCAGACCGCACCGCGCGACGTAAATAATATCCACACAAAAACTGTTGCACTAACTCTACACAAATTGCTAATAAATTATTCAAAAACTTAGTTTTATTAGAACATTGTACGGAAAACTCTACTTCCCTGTCGTCGAAATTAGTAGAAGTTTTTTTTTTTGTTAAGCGTTTGTTATCACACAAGCTTGAGCCTTGACATAGTTTAAGATTGAAATGTTTTGGATAGTTTTGAACATGGAAATGGGACCCAAAATGTATCAGAAAATTCTTAACGAATAATCAACTAAAGGCGACTTAATAACGGTAATTAAGGCAAATGAGTCTAAGCTGTCACTCTGACACAGTTATTAAACGAGACAGGCTTACTTACAATATACGCAACTTAACATTAACAAACGCATTATATGGACCCAGAGCGGCCAAACTTGGCATTATACTACTCCACTACTAACATCATGTCTTTAGGTTAAGGTCATGGCAACTATCGTCAATTGACGTGGAAATTTTAATGAACTCTATTCTCTGGCTCTTAAAGTTTCCATTGGTAATATTTTTCCAAAACCAATTTTGGAAAATATTTCATGCTGGAAAACATGTAAACTCAAGGCGACGAATGGTGTAGTACATGTGACGAGTTGAATTTGAAATAGTTCCTGATCGAGACGCCAAACTGCTGTATCATTAGCATTATGAACTATATAACCTAGTTGAACGTGCCAGCACGCTAATCAAACCTATGTTGTGTACATGGCAATGACAAACAGCCTAAAAACTCCACATACACATCGCTACATAACCTTGCTCAGCAGCCGACATTCTGCCGCTGTTAGGCCGCCAACAAACAATTTTTTCTGCCTACTACCGTTATCAAAGTGGTAATAAATTGGTTTGACTACGCTATTTACTGCTATATTTGCATTAATTAAATCGGAAAAAAACATTTGCACACAAAATGCTTCGTAATCGAATGTTGACGAAAAAAGTTGTTGGTTTAAGTTTATAGAGAAAAATATGCTTTTCTATTATATTGTACGTTTAGTTTCTACTTATAGAATCCGGATGTAAATAAATCTTGACGCAAAAGCTTCGTTCGCAATGATACGTGTGCCCGCGCGCTCTACAATTACCGCCGTGGCCCGCGGGGCATTCCTCACAACGTTCAGCCTAATTAGTTCAGCGCGATGAGCCTTTGTCTAACAGTTCAGCTCACCTTGCCGAGTTTTTACCTCTGCCACGCATTCACATATTTGACCTCTACCTAAAGGACGCAGCCCTTCTTGCTCCGGGTATTAAAAGCAAATGGTAATCGAACAATATGGCATTATCTAGAATCTACATTATTGCGTTTCATAATTTGTATGTAAATGTATAAAATCGAAGACAAAAGGTTTATCAATAAAAAGTTAAGTATGCATAACATATAAGTTGAATAGGCTGCTGGGAGGACAATGACATCTAATAATGGACGTTGTTTGAAAAAACTGTATTATCAATATTATTTTATCTGTAAGCGAAAATATCAATCAAGTTTTATCTCATTTCGATATGTGTGGAAAAATACGAAGTAAGAAAATGTAAGCAAGACTTGGTGGACAATCGGCAGAGGAACGAGCGAGCGGAGCGGTGAGTGAGCAAACAGCGCGTGTGTGTCGTGTGATGAGCACCGTTGGGTCGGTTGGGCGTGTGGCGTGTTTACCGACGACGAGCGAGCGGCTGCGGTGGCGGCGAACGCTCCCGACATCTGAACACTGTTACGTAAACATGTCGAACACATAGTGCACAAACACCGGCTGCACTGATCGTTAAAAATAATATTTATTCAACTACTGGTAGCCGCTCTCGCACCGCATTCTATGCTAACGGACTTCTCGAAAAGCTCACACCTAACCTAACCTAACAGGTGTGTTAGATATTGCGCTGGAAATTGTAACTATTCTAGTTATGCAGATAAATAAAGACATTACGGAAAATTATTAACAGAGGTGCTGCGCAAAAAGCAAGTAGACAATATTATATTATTCGGTATACGTACTAAGTATTGTGTAGAGATATAGTCTAGTAATGTCTTGGGTGCTATAGAATCGTAGATAAGTAGTAATGTACCACGCATTAGGACCAAGCTATGTCTAGAACGGACACTTCATTGAGGCAAGGTAGAAAACGATTGAAGGCCTTGCCACACGGCACAATTTTACCACTGATCAAATTTTCAATCGAATTGGCTTTGCCCGTCTACACGACACAATCAAATCACTGATTTTCATTCCGTCCACCCGATTGGTTAAAATCCGGTGGTACCGCCCACCCGATGAACTTGAGTTGGACGACTGGCGTCTACACGTCACGATTTCATCAAGTGATTTAGTCAAGTTGGACGTAAAATTGTGCCGTGTGGCAAGGCCTTGAGGCTTAGACGCTAATATAGACACGTACCTATACAGGTAGGTACGTCTCTATGTTAGGACTACTACACTACTAACTCTTTCAAAGAAAACATATATAATAAATTATTTATCAAAATATATGATATACATAACAAGTTTTTAGTCTTAGTGAAGAAACAAAGGTATAAGATCCGTAAGCTTTTCCCACGCCTTGAAATCGCCGATCAATCACACGTTTTTCTGTCTGTGACACGTTATTTTTTTATTGGTAGAGCTTTTTTAGCTTGTCCTTTTAAACAAAAATACGACGTCATGGATAATTGAGAAAATAATGTTACTTTATTACATACATACATACATAGACTCACGCCTGTTTCCCCGAAGGGGTAGGCAGAGGCATATTAAACGCCCACTTTTCGCCAGTGTTTTGATCCCACGTAATAGGTGGCGAGCCTATTGCCGCTTATCGGGATATTTTGTTTGCCAGAGCCTCATCCGTTGATCGGCAGGTGCACCACTTGCAGGTGAGGTTGGCTTGGGACCCTAAGTTCTTGGTGGGAACCCTATGCACCCTTTATTAGTATTTGTTTTCAAACTAATATTGCATTTGCATACGTAATTACGTATGCCACTTACTAGATACATTACGTAATGTACCTATATCTAAAACTGAGGTTGTAATTAGGTATTAAGATTCATGTACTTGCAAGAAAAATGTTTATATAAACATAGACATAATTAATTCTACTTATTACTTATTGATTTACAGTTATTGATCCTTGGAACAGTACTTATTTCCAATGCTATATTTGTTTATTATAAAATTATTGTGGCAATAAAATACACGTCTTTAAGATGGATTCTAAAATAATGGACGTATTTTCTTCTGTATCTTATATATATTTCTTGTGTGCGTGTGTATGTCACTGAACTCCTCCTAAACGACTGGACCGATCTTGATGAATTTTTTTGTGTTTGTTCAAGCAGACCTGAGAATGGTTTAGATTCACAATTTAGTCCACTGGAAAATGTTTTTTCCTTAATTTTTAATTTGTAACTAGTTGTGAATTTTTGGAATGTTTCACATTGGAACCGACTGACTGCGCTGCTATCGCAGTGTCAAATCTTATATTAATAATTTCGTCAAGGAGTACATCGAAACCTTACCTGAATAATAAAACATTAAAAATAAAGATTTCGAGTCGACAACATATATCCGCAAAATTTGGATTGTCGAGTATTTTGTTAAATTCTAATGGTTCTGACAGACAAATCACAGTCGCCATATTGGCCACTCTAGCGAAACGTCACAGATACCGGATAACATTTTGAGTACTACTAAGTCTTAGTACTAAGTTGTTTGTATGTGTAAATACTTTTTGCAGTTATATTACAAAAACAGTTCTGTTAAAACGACAATTATAGAAGTATCCGCCCAATAAAGGAGATTTGTGTTATCCCGAACATAGAAGATATACTATAACTAGAGAACCACGAATTTACATGAGCGAAGCCGCGGGCAACAGCTAGTAGATTGACTGACAGACAACGCGCAACCAAAGTTATTGGAAGCAAGGAGCTGAAATTTAGCGTGTATTGCATATGGCTGTACAGTCTCCAAGGGTGTTGCTAGGGGACCGTAGAGCCATATGCTAGTGCATAGACCGTAGAGCCATATGCTAGTGCATACACCGTAGAGCCATATGCTAGTGCATACACCGTAGAGCCATATGCTAGTGCATACACCGTAGAGCCATATGCTAGTGCATAGACCGTAGAGCCATATGCTAGTGCATACACCGTAGAGCCATATGCTAGTGCATACACCGTAGAGCCATATGCTAGTGCATAGATCGTAGAGCCATATGCTAGTGCATACACCGTAGAGCCATATGCTAGTGCATACACCGTAGAGCCATATGCTAGTGCATAGACCGTAGAGCCATATGCTAGTGCATACACCGTAGAGCCATATGCTAGTGCATACACCGTAGAGCCATATGCTAGTGCATACACCGTAGAGCCATATGCAGTGTAAAACCTTCTGAATAGAAATCTGCGGGCGTAGCTGCGAACATATTCTAGTTTTATATAAGATTTCATTTCATATATGCTCTAAATGTGTCATACGTAGGTAGTTAGGTACTTTACAAATCATTGCATTTGTATAATGATAATAAAATACAAAGCCGGGATTTGAGTTATAATCATATTGATATCATTGCAATCCCACTGCATTCTAAGAGCCTCCACAATATCAATATTTTTTATTTGATATTCGGAGGATGTTTTCTAGCTCAAGCAAAATTGGGACACAACGCATCTCCATCAATAAAGCAAGGCGTAATCGATATGCCGATAGTAGTACATATCCTTGTAGGTAGAATACGAAGCGGTGTAGTGTGTCGCGTGCGAATGTTATTCTATGTCGGAGGTACGGTCTGGTTTATAAATAGCCTGCGGGCCGGCAGGTGCAGCGCTGCGCGGGCAGACGCGCGGACGCCGCGCGCCGCGCTTCCGCGAATCTCCACAGAATATACTCTACATGCGGCGAGCGCATGCGCCCAGCGCGCCTCAGCCCTCACCTATATCTCACACGCGCCTCGCTCGCCTCGCACGCCTCGCACGCCTCGCCTCCACCGCCTTCAGCATTATACAACGGCACATTACAGCTAAACCACCGACAAACTACCTACTAATCTCCACCTGCACTCTAACACTTATATTTGTATAAACATCTCATATTCTTATCCTTATTTCCAATAAATAACATAACCACCTATAAACGTCAATAAAAATATTCTTGCTCGTACCACAGTATCATATTTCCAAAATAAATGTATACTCGTTCAAAATTGTATTTTTGCTGTTATATAGTAGAAAAATGGATGAAATTTTACACCGACGTTTTGGTGTAACAAAATAAATAATAATTGTGTTGGAGTCTGCGTGTTCCCGAGCTTACGTCATGAGAACTTTATTACTGAGGTGATTTGGCAGCGGAACGGATTAATTAAATGGAGGATCACAAAACAAAACCGTTTAAGAGCAATTTCGCCTACCGTCATTATTGTGTTGGTTATTTTTTCTGTTATGGCTCCAAATGAACCGAAATCAAAATGTTAGCATAGCGTGGCAATAGTTAACTCCGCCACAGGTGTTACGTTTTTTGCTTTTCTGAGTAAATTGATCGAGAGACCAATAAACTACACAGGTTTATTGGCCTATTGCTGGTGTGTTACATCAACTTCCTTTTTTAGATTATACCTACCAGTAATTGTACGTTTGTCTGACAAAAACATCTATCAGATAGTGTGCTATGATATTCTCATAGGAACATGTGTTGACTATTAAGTTGTGTATGCTCATAGCTGGCTGTATGTATCAGGCTGTACAAGTAATAAATGTTGCGAGCGAAGGTCCACACGCCGCAATGCGCCCGCCACTTGCACATGCTTGAGACTAACTGGAACCAGAAAAAACCCACAGATACGTATAAATGGAATCTCGATGTCGATTGCTGGCTGCAGCCGATGCGCGGGCTTTATAAATAAATATTGCCTTCCAGGCCCATCCGCGTTCCTCGCTCTGTAAAAAAGGGTATCAGTGACCATTGAAAAAGCATCACAAATAAATTAATAATAAATTAATTCCATCCTTTTGTTCCCATACCACTGAGATTATTAAACGGTATCTTTGTAAGCATTCTAAGGCAAAACATAAAATCTTGTAGGTAAGTAATTTTATTCTCTGCTGTCTTCTCTTGGTATTGTTTTTTGGACTAAAAATATCGACGATAATCTTTTGTTACTTTATTTGTTGATCTGGAACCTAAAAGCGTTTATCGGTCCTATGTATGGTCCAAAGATATAAGTATCTCACGATTGTCTACCTGATAAGTGGATCTGGAGTTAATGTAGGTATGTTAAAAAGGCTTCAGGATAAAAAGGTAGAGTGGTAAATAATGTTTGGATGGGAATAATGATAGGCGGTCGGTAGACGAGAGGGCGCCGGTCGGTGACGCCGCGCCGCCTGCCCGTGTCGCGCGGCGCCTACACACGGCGCGACAGTCGCGACACACCACTCAACTTTGAACCGAGCACCGCTGTGTTCGTGTCGCATGCTACGCGCTCAGCGACACCACACTGTTTGCTGTGTCGCTTGACATACTAACTTCGTTTAAAATGTCCTTTACAGATGAGAAGAACAAATAACGTTAACGTTAACGTAGCTAAGGTTTCAAGTATTTCTTCAGTACAAGCTGCTGAACTTCAGTATGCAAATTGAAAAAAGTTTCAAGGCTGTTATAGTACCTAGTTTAAATGTTAACAGTATTGTCCATCAATCCTTCGCTCCAAGGCCTTGCTCCAAGACAAGGGTTTTTGATCGCTATCGGGAATTTAGAATGACACTAGCTAGGGTGATGATGATGAGTCTGTGCGCAAAACATTGCGTAACATTCTTCAGGTAATGTTGTACATTTGGCGCGGCCGTGTCTCCGCACTTGTCGTACCGTACTCGCTCCCACCTGCGTCCACCACTTGCGTCATTTACAACTTTAAAATAATAAAACTGGTTTTGATTGTGATCTATACGATGGTGTATCACGATTAATGTCCCAAGCACCGCACCTGGCAGCGGCGACCCCGTGCTGTCACGACACTCGATACCGTGTAACCTGAAGCTTTTGATGTTTATACAACATTCAATCCATATTCATAATACAATGGCATTAACCAACTAGTTTACCGACCCAATCTGACATAATCGCTCTTAATTATCTGTCCCGAACTTGATCGGTCGCCACTGATCGACTCGTCTTGATCAACATTCACGACAATTAATATAAAGGTGTCGATTCTTTTGAGGGTAACTTGTAACTTGTATGTTATTAGATTAAAATATTATAAGTTTGAATTATTACAAAAATGAGTTAGACATGTATCTCTATGCCTAATATTTATAGAAACACCATAGCACAATTTGTATAAAGCACTTTCAAAACTGTCTAAGACGTACGTAAGCGATTTCACAAGCCGAACCTTCGATTTTCGTTAGACATTTATAAAAGCGAAGGCTTACACGTGATTAATTCGCAGTTGATTTTCCATACACGTACATTCATACATACAAGACGAGTGTTATTTTTTAAAACAAAGAAGACGACGGAGCATTGACCTGTCCTTATTTGGCGAAGTCAGCATATCGTCACAAGCCATCCTTTATGAAGTGCCTTCCTGCATAGTGGTAACCAGGAATGATCGAAGAAAACAAATTACCAAACCGTTCAAACAAGTTTTAATATGGAACGCTCGTAACAGAATAAGTGTTCGTGCACAATAAATGTTGCTCATTAAAGAAAATACCTATTAATATTTTCTTCCAAATATAATCAAAACGTAGATTAGTAATCGATATTTCTGGAAAATAATATATTAAAAGTAGTATTGGTGTATTATCGTAGTTGACGTGAGCTTCGCCAGGTGCCCAGGTGTAGCAGCAACCTGTTCGAGCTCAGTATCATGTTACACTAGGTTTCACATTAGGAAATTTATACGACGGCTCATATGACTACTGACTGTTAATTATTGTTTTATTGACGAGATAAATTATTGTAATTATTAATCGATTCCGCGAATGTGCTGCAAAACAAGGTGATTCATCGGCGTTTATTTCAAAGATGAATTCCCGCACGGGAGCGTTGATTAAATTAAGTGACATTTCATATTAATTCAGTGGCATAAATCTCGGCATTACGCGAGCGGGTATCGTGGCTCGCAGGTGGCGCGCCCGCGCGGCTAGCGAGTCAAAGGTCCAGCGATAACGCGCCTGACACAATGTCTGAGGCCGCTCTTGTTGTGCACGATTATCACCAACTTATTGTTCACTTCCAATAAAACATAAACAAACTAAAGTGACGTTTATCAAGCGGTTATTTTATTATTGTTTTGTTCCATTTACGTAATCGCATGCGAGCGCGCTGCAACTATAAATATGTCATAAAATCAAAGCACATGATTTATTAACGTCGCGTTATCAATTGAATGTTTTGAATGCTAAGCACATTAAAACGTGTAAACAAATAAGCAGAAATGTGTGCACGTACACTTCTATACTTCTTATACGAGGGCTATTTCTCCTCTGATTATTACGATATTACCATACATTTGTGATAATTGATAGTATCGTAAAATCTGTAAGAAGATGTTAAAATGTATCTACAAATAGAGCAGACATGCCTTTTTAATATCAATAAACAAAGAGGTGTATAAACTGCAAAAAGTGGTATGAGATTGGCCGGTGCAGAGAGGTGGCACCGTATGCCGATGCCCTAAGGTTTTGCGCGATGGTACGCACCCAGGCGCTGTCACTTTTATGCATCCACTTCATATATTTCCATGTATATTGTTTGTCAATACTGAGCATTTGCATAAGCGAACCGGAGGAAATATTACGAGGTAGATACCAAGTACGAACGTGGCCGAGTTCTGTGGTGCGTTTCCATTTTGCAACATATACAATGAACACTATGATATAGGTAGACACCGCACCTTATTATCATAAGTATTTACGAGTGCGGTAAACCAACACGTTTATATGTTTGTACTTAACGCATTGCAGATTAGGCACGGCCATTAATCGTTCCACTATAACAACCATTAAATGATGCATGAGATGACTTATGATGTGTTTACTAAGCAGGATACAAGCTTGTTCCTTGGTGAGCTTCATCAAGACCCGGCAAGCATACACTCGGGTTATGACTATAAGTTAAAGTGTCTTGTAAGTCGTGACACATTCTTCGTTACACACGCTATAAATTCAGTGTTAGACATACATTACAATGTTGTGTTGGTACTTAAAGAGTGGAGACCTATAATGAGGGTATGATTTGTATGTTAAATCCTTTATTTTGCTTTTTAAGTTGTATTAAAAGTCAATCAGTGAAGTTTACTAGGCTGTTACAGACAATGTATAAGATGTTTGGATATAAGATTACATTACTTCTAAAATAAGCTTCAGCTATAAAGTTCTGAAGTAAAGGGCGTTAAGATTTTATGGATGATGTATAACGCTGTGGCCGGTAGGTACTAGTTAAAGCAACGTTATCATTGAAAATTGACTGCCTGCGTGGTCCAGTGGATAGCGTATGCGACTGCTGATCGGAGGTACCGGGTTCAATTCCCGGGTCGGGCAAAAGTTTTACTGGGTTTTTTCGAATTCTCAGTAGGAGCACGGAGTCTAGTGATGTGCCCGGTAACGGCAATAGGCTCGCCCCCTATTACGTGGGACCTAAAAATTCATGGCGAAATGTGTCTGTAATGTTACACCTCTGCCTTCCCCCTCGGGGAAACAGGCGTGAGTCTATATAGAAAAATGTGGCAGTGATTACAGAAAATTACCCTAAAAAATACTTTTTAATGCTGTTAGCAGCATGGCAGACGATAAAGCATGCAGTCCGGATGATAGCCGAAGAGGAAGAGGGCAAAGGATCACCTTGAGGATGGGGTAGTCGAATGTGGTTTGCGTCCTGTGCTCTCACTCATCGAAAGAAACGTGACAGTTGAGACTGTTGAGATACCGTTACTTTACTTCGGTATTCTGGTCGAGATCACGCGTAGTACTCCTCTGGTCGAGCTTTTTTTCTGTTTACTTATATAAGCAATTACCGCCGCCCATGGACACAAGCAACATCACAGGAGTCACAAGTACGTTGCCGCCCCTTGGTGTCGTGAAAAGGGATAGGACGAGGAGTGGAAAGAGGGAGAAGGAATAGAGGATAGGGCCTCCGGCACTCTCACTCACCGAACGAAACGCAACAGTTTAAGCACTGTTACTTTACGTCGATTTTCTGTGAGAGGGTAGTACTTCCCCAGTCGAGCCTGCCCATTCATGCTGAAATCAGCAAGGCTCTACTACCTGTAGCTGTAGCTGTACTTTACTAGCTGGCACAACCCTCCTGAAACCAAAATTTCAGTTTACACTAAGAACATAATATTATGCCAAAAATTATACATAGCATAACTTCACTCCTTTTATCCCCGAAGGGGTAGGCAGAGGTGTATTACACACCCACGTTTCGCCAGTTATGTTTAGGTCCCAATGTAAAAGAGGGCGAGCCTATTGCCATCTACCGGGCATATTATTAAGCGAGCGATAATTAACATTTTTAATTTAAAAAAATACAAAAATTAGGTATATAAATAAAATTTGATTAATTTATAGTAAAAGACAGGTAAGCCAATACGTTTAAAAAGCAAAAATAATATGTTTGTTCGACGTTTTATATACACCAAAGCAATCATTTTTCTCTATGTTTATGGTAAATGGAGATGAGAATAACGTGTGATTTTCCTCCATCATTTAAAACCGAGACTTGTTTAAATTATGTACATAACATTTGGATTCGTGATTAATCGTATTGGAATCTGGAATTTTAATGAACAAGTAGGTATTCTAGTACAGCAATTATACATACACACATCAACAAAGTCTAGGGATATCTTAATCCTAAATTATTTACGAGTTTATAGTTTAGAACCTTGTTAGTTTCCACAAAAAGTTTATATACAGATTAAAACCTCTTTTATTCTATTTTCAAAATTTGAACATGGAAAGAAAAAAAACAAAATAATAAACAAAATATGGCGGCAAATTTGCTAGTAATTCGTTACATTAAAGAAAGTTAAAACTGTTTTATTATAATTATTAATGAAAAGGGTTTTTAATTGTTTTTCTTTTTTAATTTAACGTGACGTACGAACTTTAAAAGTCATGTCACGTCGTCATTTGAGTCGAGATGAAATGTTACGAGCCGTGGGCATGTTAGAAAATGGTGCAATTCAACGCGTCGTTGCTGAGGCCCTACATACCAGTCAAAATGTGATATCAAGGTTGTGGTCACGTTATCGCAGTACTGGAGATGTGGCCGAACAGCACACAGGTAGATATCGTGTTACTACGCAGAGACAGGATCGATTTCTCCAAATGACCGCCAGAAGACAACCCAATATCACAGCGCTGCAACTAGTGCAAAGGCTCCAGGAGGACCACCAGCTGCTGGTAAGCGACCAAACCGTGCGAAGAAGGTTACATGAAGTTGATCTTCATGCTCGAAGACCATTGCGTGTTCCAGCATTGCGACGTGGCAATCGCGGTCGGCGGCTTTCGTGGGCTCGGGAGCATTTACCATGGAGTGACGAACAATGGTCTTTGGTGCTGTTCACCGATGAGTCCCGGTTTGGGTTTCACCCGGATTCACGAAGAACACGCGTTTGGAGAGCTCCAGGGAGAGTTAGCCGTCTACGGCACCCTCAGGAGGTCCACCCATACCAAGGCGGGACAATCATGGTGTGGGCAGGAATTCGTCTTGGCGGACGAACCCAACTCGTTTGGATCCAAGGCAGCATGACTGCACAAAAATACCACGAGGAGGTAGTAGAGCCCGTTATTGTCCCACACAGAACTCAAATAGGCCATGAATTTCTACTCATGCACGATAATGCTCCTTGCCATACGGCGCGGCTGGTATCGACCGCTCTCCGAGAGCACGATATTCAAGTTTTGGATTGGCCTGCACAGTCGCCCGACTTAAATCCTATCGAGCATGCCTGGGACATGTTACAACGAAAAGCTTTGAGAGATTTTCCACCAAATTTGACGACTGAACAACAACTTTACGAACACTTGCAAAGGACATGGGACCTCATACCGCAGCAAGACATTGACAATTTAATTTTAAGTATTAACAATCGATGTAAGAGGTGGCAACACTGATTATTAATGATTAGATTTTACAAGATTTTTTCCATTTTTATTAAAATTAATAGTTTTTTAAGAAGAAATGTTTGTTGTTATCATACTAATTTTCCATGATGATTAAAAAAATTATTTTTTTTTATTTAAAACAAAAAAAACACGAAATGTTTTTTATTTTTATTAAAGACCTTAAAATAATCTATGATTCTTCTATTTACTGTATCAGAAAATTCTTCATAGATTTTTAGATATTTGATGAAATATAAAATATCCCTAGACTTTGTTGATGTGTGTATGTAAAGAGAAACTTCCCTGAAGTAGCTGCGTGAAGAAATTCTGTAATAATTTAATCGCTAGATCTTTATTATATAGGTTTAAGAAAATAGAAGCCAATGCCGTCTGCCTACCCCGCCGGGAAAAAGAGCGTGAGTGAATGTAAATATAGCTTTAAAGTCTTTGATCATTTACGTAGAATAGCATTTTTGAACATGTCATCATCATCATCAGCCTGTATCAGTCCTCTGCTGGACATAGGCCCCTCGTATGGCACGCCAATGAGCTCGGTCTTCAGTTCTCTCTTGAACACGTAGAGCTTATCCCAGTTTCAATCTGGGGTCCGCTTACTAGTCTAACCGGATTTGGCTGAATATTAGCTTTTCCACAGAGCGACTGCCTGTCTGACCTCCGCAACCCAAAGGGATAGCGATATTCCACGGTTTAGACTAGTGTCAGTTTATTTAGAAGGGACTGACACCCTGTAACGACTGTCAAAGATCTTCATGACAACCGGGACCGACGGCTTAACGTGCTCTCCGAGGAACGGGACAAGTGATAATTAACAAAGTCTATAATTATAGTAATTGGTGCGCGCCGTGGATTCGAACCCGATACCCTCTGCATGGCAGTCTGTTGGTATCTCCACTCGGATCTTTTGGAAAATACGGGCAACTCTACATCAAAGCCTATAACAGCGAGTTTAGTAACGTGGTATACCCAAATCCTTTTATTGACTCACAACGTCTACTGTAATGCATATAAGGAGAGGCTTATCCTTAGTCTAATAGTAGATACCTAAATTGCAAAAGGCTGTATAATGAAGATAGATAGGCTGTATATTTAAACTCGATAAAATTTAAAAAAAATCTTTAGAACGGTCAGTTAACAAGTTTAAGAGGTAAATTATTACTATTTACCGCGCTTTAATATCCTTTTATATTGCCTAGGGAGTTAAACGAAGCCTTATGACTATTGTAATTACATAATTATGGTGGTCTGTCATTTGAGTTTATGTAGCAACCTTCTATTATCCAGAGCTTTAGAGAATCCGCAGTGCCTTTATCAGTTCAAATTAGAAATCCATCAAAAAAAGCTTTGTATAACAAATTATGCGATGCAAATTTACATAAGGAAGAAGAACACTTCACGCTATCTAATTTGGCAAGCCTGAAGAGAGACGCTATGATAAGGTCGCGCAGTTACAGTACAATACCTATTCTCAATCTCCCGACCCACCCGTTACCAAAAAGTTCCTAAAACCTGCATTGCGCAGCCACTAGTGACCAACAGCAGCCTAGCCAACTCAAAATGCGCGAATTGTAGAGTTACACATATGATACTGGCCACTTGTCAAATTATGAGCACTTAAGCACATGCAAAGAAGTAAAAAGGCCAATAGCCTAAAGTGACATAAATTATTATAATTTGCCTATTCTAAAGAGGCTATCATACTAGGCAATGGTTACAAAATTATCATGAATCAAACTTGTAATATGGAATGACATACCGGTATTGCTGTTGAAAACTAGACTTCTAACCGAAATCAAGTTTCAAGTTATAAGAAGCAATATCGAGCCATATTTCATCACTTTTCGATGCGAACATTTTTATGGTTTTCCAGCTCATTCTCCAGAAACTTAACGTTTTCTGCCTCATATTACAAAGTTTTATGTAACTATTTTTATAAAGTTTTGTAATTTTGTGCAGCGTAATGATGTCTGACTTGTTTAAGTACGCGACTGCGCTTGTTCTTTAACTCAATACGCTGAAGCTTGATAGGGTTTAATGCCAAATTACATCAAAGTTTGTTTATTAGCCAAGAGTCAAGCACGTTATACATAGACACCATTACTTTACCATTCATAGAACCCCGGATATCGATTCCATTTCCAGTGACCGATTGGCTGAACACTTATATTTTTCTTCGCATTACTGATATAAAGTATCATGCAATCCTTCTTTCAATCCTTTTTGAATCAATATCGAATACTTGAAGATGTTGCGTTACAGGGACAGTTACGTGAGCGGACATGGAAGGCGTGTTAAAGGAAAAGTGTGCACTGGTAGTCGAGCGTACTATTGGTGCGCTTGGTGAGACGGTCTGCGGTGCGGCTAGGTCACGCATGCGCAGTGCAGTAGCCGACCTTGCGGCGGCGGGGTGCGGGCACACCGGATCATGTTGCGGCCACATTTCTGCCGCTCGCCGCGCGTGCGGTTCAATCCCGCGACGGAATGCCTCCATCATCCGATAGCTTGGTCTAACATTTGATATACTCTTGACGACATTTCTCACATGCCATACATCCAGCCAGTGTAACTGTACAAGAATCAATTGATTTCGTGTCACGGTAAAGAATAGTCGAGATCCTATTCGACTTTCTTGGAAAGTCTTCTGATTCAATGCAGTTATAAGATGGGAATTATAAGAACTGAAGACCGTTTGGTTCGATCAATTAAGTATATCAATTTAATACAGAAGTTTCTGTGTGTATGTATCGTATTTAGGGCGTAATCCCTAGATTAGCATTTCCCAAACTATAGGTCGAGCGAATACTGGTCGCGCCATGTAAGGCGACACCGACTTATCGATGTTCTCTTCCCCTTCACGCCTTTATCCTCCCTTTTTGTCAAAAAACAGTTAAGAAGTGGGTCTCAAGATTAAAATTTTTGTTTCAATGTTCGGAGCTCAGTCAACTTTGGGAACCACTGTCTTAGATCGATGTTTAATAAATTGGGTACTGAACCGAACAAGCACATGTATAGCACCCGAGGTAGTACGAAGCTTGAGCTGTCAAGGGCTGGAAGTAAAACCGTTGTTTTATCCGCGTACTTATAATTAATTTTCAGGAACAGTGAATCAGCGATAACGTACATGAGTTACCAGCAGACTATATCATGCAGTCAAGTCCAATCCGGAGGCAGCATCCCAGATATTTCTAAGTTATCTGCGAATCAAATTGTTTATTACCGTTTGCAGTTATTCTGTGAACAGCTATTTGTCTGTCCCGTTTTTGGACTACAGAGCAGACCCTGGGCTCCTGGCTGAAAGTCTTAACTGCAACCGAGATAAGGCTAGGATAATGGTGATTACTTTAATTACTTACTTCAGCGGTTCTCACGACACATTCTGCAGTAAACTCTGACATGGAAAAACTTGCTGCTAAAAACAAATATCTTTATATGTACACATACAATATTGTTATAAAATAATATAATAAACATAATTAATAAACAGTACATAAACATAAGGACTTATATGTAATTGAATACAATTATTTATAGATAATAAGAAATGCATAAGGTCGTTTGTCGATAACACTACATTTCATTGACATCAAAATAATCAACTTACTTGGCAGACTGCGTTGCATCTCATTGTCTTTGTGAAGTACATTTCGCAGAAATACATGTTATAAGATTGTTCCATCAAGACAACATTTTTATCTTAAACTAAGTATTCAGTTTAGCCACGATAGATATGAACTTCTGTTGTTCCAATATCAACGAATAAAAACAGCTAATATAGCTGTCACTTTTCTGTTTTGGCTATGACTAGGTTTTCTTGTACTATCCGCTTTCTCGGATTAATTCTTGTTTATAATCAACAAATAATGCAGTTTGACTGATGCTCTCGCTGTCGTATTCAGATACTTGTAAAAGGCAAAATATGCAAAGGTAATGTTCACTCGAATCTTAATCCCATTTGTGTTTCCCAATCAAGGATGAGCGTAGAGTCGTCCATACTATTAGCACTGCGCCCAAACCATTATCGGGTTCTCTACTTTAGTATGCTTAAGAAAAGATCTCATAAGACCACTCAGAACTTCAAAGTATGGAACCCAAAATATAACCAAAAATTTTAGCTACGAAGCCAACCGAAGATTTAACAGTAAATATGATCATAAAGTGCGTAACCATGCACAAGCCTGTACAAACTGCCTCGGTCCACACGTGCGCATGACACCAATCCGTATCTGACAAATGCAACTATTAAAATTTATGTATCCACTTCTATTAATACCGCAGATACTGGATGTAATAGCGTGGTTCGCATGATATACTGTGGCGTATACACGACACTCTATAACCGCCAACTCTAATTGAAACCTTTGATGGAAACAAACGCTATTGCTAGCCGATTGATCGCATGCTTCTCGCACACCAATAAGTTTCAAAAGAATGCATATAGTAGGTAAATTAGGCATTTTTCATGTTACATACGTCATCAAAGTAATTACCTACGTACAAGTATAGAATAATTAGGTATATTGTAGAGACAATTTATTTTCCCACAACTCTACCAGCAATAATTTTTACTTGTCAACATTTACATAAATACGTAATTCATGACTACCATGATTTCCCTGATCAAGAACTTTAAGGCAAATAGCGGTATATGTGTCGTTGCTTTACTCAGCTCAGAAAAGTATTGCCTTCATGAGTTGAACGATGAGTTTTGTCAAAGTATTTTAGCTTGAGGTATTCACATTTATATCATCACATTAGAAATGATCAAGAAAGCAGTAGCCATGAGGAAGCACTTGGAACGCAATAGGAAAGACAAGGACAGTATAGTACAGCAAGTTCAGACTTATTCTCGTTGAATCCAGAATCCACAGGCTAGCCCGCTACTACAAGACAAAGAGCGTGCTCCTACCTAACTGGAAGTACGAATCCAGCACTGCTTCCGCCCTGGTGGCTTAAGTTAAAATAAACGAAATTAAAATAAACTAAATAAGAAAAATCATGACATCATTCAAGGGATAAGGAAACATACTCGACCAGATTACTATATAATATTCAAATAGTAAAATATACCTATAGTAGGTATAAAAGGTTCTTATTTACCTCGACAGTTAATTACAATTGCAAATGATAAACCTTTGAAATATGTATGCTTTTACTAAAAATATACCGACCGTTAAGTAAAATGTAAGTGGTGCTTTAGTTCTGAGTATTAGCATCTATTTTTAGCCAGGATTGTTGGTCGAGCTCGTAACCACAAGCGATAAATAATGCAAATAGAGCTTTTTGCATTGACTTAGTAACTTAGCTGGAAGCAACTCCCGACAAATTACAAAATCAAAACGAATATGTACCGACGACTGATATATTGAGCCGATTATGAATACGCTCATTAAACGTGTTGCCGACATTCAGAGCATAACAATTAATAAACTATTTCGAAACAGATACTTACTTTACATAGATATGAATAATAAATGTACTTGTATTTTATAATATCTTAAATTATCCGTAATATAAGTAAGTACTATATGAATAAATTACTCCGTGACTGACCACCTGGGACTTTGTACTCGACTACGCTCGTTGAGCTCCTATAACCTATATAATGAATATGCAATAAATTGTTATGCCACGTTAAATGCATGCAGGACTTGTTTACTGGGAAACTTTTTCTATATTGGTCATAAAATTATAGATCTTGTACGACGACATAAGAGGCACTATTTTAGGATTACACCGTACTTAAAAATTATTATGAAATAAGTTAAGTTAACGCGATTAAGACCCGCTAAATTATTTTGTACGATGTATACACGTACAGTTTGATAGTTTATATTATTTAAAAGCTTAATAATTAAAAATATTTTTCAGACTTGAAGAAAATGCTATGGTAGTTAGTAATATTTAAAAATATAGTATATTATAAACCAAGGATGAAAATTGTCTCTTCAAGAGTAAGTAACTCATAGATGAGGTTTGTAAACTTTTCCTCGTTTAAATGGAAGTTAACGTGGTCGTACAAGATAGCCGGTGGCTCGCCAGGTAAGGCGAGGGACATGAAAAACTCACTCGACTCGGTGACACGTAAGCTCGATGGAATCTATCGCGTCGGCTGACAAATTCAGCCACCTTTTAACAGGTAGGTGCTCATACTGCAACGACAACTCGAGATAACTCGTGTTTTAGAGGCCCGAAACAGAGCTCTAACGATCGATCATTAGGACTTATTTGTTTTTTGACGTTGACAGGACACCGACAGGTTTAGTAGTGGATGCGTTTTTATATTATCTATGGGTTGCATCGAGTCATACGTCATGCTGTCAGTGCGACAGGGCCCGATGAAACAATCAAAGTGACCGCTCGATAACGGGGATACACTGACACTCTACACTTTCTCACCCACTGATACCGAGATGTGGGCTAACTTCGGGCAAATACCTAACATGTTCATCGTTTTATTCACTGCATATAACACTCATGAATTACACCTTACAATTGAGTAACAAATATTTACATGCATACACTAAACGAGATACCGAAGTAACGTTAATCACCGTTAAAAGCTATGTAAATGGAAGCCCGCTGTCTATTCCATATGTAAAAACTTATCGAAATGTTAATTTGCTTCATGAAACGACAATAATGTTTATGTGACAGTACTACCTACTAAAGCCAATAAAATAATTTGCAATTTAAGATAAATGAACACTAAACGTGTTAAGGTGAACTGTGAAAAAAATAACGCAAATGTGTACAGGCACTAAGTACTACGAAATTACGTTTTGTAAATATTAACTTAATTAAAGAATATAAGTAACTATATCTTACATATTTTATATAATCACTGGCATTTATTTATAGTTAGGTGAATTTTGTGTAGTTAGCCCAGATTCAATTTTTCTTGAACTGTTTAAATATATGGGCTATTTATAGTAATTTGTAAACAGCAAAACAAAACATATATATTACCACAATTGGTATCAGAATACTTAAGTGTAATCATAGCAAAGCTATGCATTTATTGCATATCACAATAGCGCTAATACTAAATAACATTTATACAACTTAGTATTCGAATCTCAAGTAGTGCCGTTTTAAAATCATAATCCGAACGCATTTGTATGTGACACTGGAATATTTGCAGAAATAATAAGTTATTGACGCGGACCCGTCGACGAGGACCAGTATCTACAGCTCTACCACATAAATACATAGTGATGTAACGTAAAAACAACGTCACAGCGACCTCAGATACTCTTATATCAATATAATAAGATCCATAATGTCCCACACACGAGTTTCAACAAGCGCAAAATTAAGTTTGTATTGGCGTACGTAAGATTATCGAAGGCGAGTTTTGCATACCGCAGGCCACGACCATAAAATACAATACATTATGAGCGAACCAGCAGCTCCCGTGTTACGTGATACGAGCGCTTCTAAAAGAATATCAATGAATATCAATAACTGTTAGACACTTTCTTATTAATTGAGCAACCGTTCGGGTTTTCCTTTTCTGCATAAAATATAATGTTGTGTAATTGTATGTATTTTATCAGCCTAAGCCTACGTGGTTAGTTATATCACTGGGGAAGTAACAACCACTGAGTTGCTCCGTGTTGCGGGCTTATGGTAGCGAGCGTGGTGCGCACCTGACTCACGGCACCCTTCACAATGCTCAGATAAACTCTTAAAGTAATGACCGTATTACGATTCAATGTTCCGAGATAATTCCTATCTACATCGCGATTCATAAATTAGTAAACAAAGTATTCGCGCAGCTTGAAATATTACACCGTTATAACATTTATTTATAAAACATACATATATAAACATTATATCTAGATGAACCCGTTTACAAAGCTTCGTAATAACTGGCGTTTCCAAATAATAGCTTGGTATGTGTCGAACACAGATGAAATGACATTTGATTACGCTCATTCATCGGCGACATCATAAACGACACAAATCCACTCCTAAAACATTGTTATCAGTGTTCCCACTCTAATCTCGAGGCAATAAAATTTCGATGGCCCAAGAAAAACGGGGCAACTCGATAACCATAAATTTGGGTCGAAACGGATGGGACAAATTTTTATAATGGGCCTCCCCCATTTGGACGCTGAGTCGCGTTAATGACAACCTAACAGTTTGTTTTAACATCATTATAGAAGCGTATCGGGCATTCCATCACAGGTACCTGTGTGCCTCCCGCGCTGCTCCGCGCCACCGCCGCCGCACGCAAGACCATTGTCGACACACGAATGTCATTCTCTTACTCATTCTCCTCGATTGTTATCTCTACATCCCAATAACATGTTCCAACAATCAATTAAATACTTCATTATGTATGTATCGCAGTACTTAAAAGGAAAAAAGCGGTAACTGCCAGTAATTAGAAACAGTTATTAATATTCTATTTTTTACTATGTGAGTCGTTCTTATTTGTGTCATTGACCTTTTCGGTATTCGTGTATAGGGCAATGATTGTGCTTAGAAATAGTTTAGGTACAAAGTGTAAATGCGTCGATTAATAAACGCATTGCATTCCGGGGACAAAAGTTTAAGATGGAGGCCGCGCTTGCTGGACCGCAGTGTTGGAGCGCGTCGTCCTACAGCAATATATCCCTGGGACAGCTACATGCATTCACAATTACCTTATCTCGGCTTATGCCGGCTTCTGACATCATGGGACAAATATTTGTGATCATCGCACAACTGCCTACTAGCCTTTGTAATATATTATTATATGCTTTCACTTATTACCTTGTTTCCTGTCAGTGAAGAAGTCAAATCCGTTAAAAAGAAACTCCCCTAACACTCCAAAAAGGTCTCAGACTCTCTTACATTCATTAGTATCGATGATCGTCGATACCATAAATAAAAAAAATGTGATGCATTTGATATAGATTTCATTATCATTTTTATGAAACAAAAAGCAGATCGCAAATCGTTTATCCACTTTGTAGATATGAAAAGCACGCATACATTGATCTGTAACGAAGACAATAGCAAATCTCAGTTTAAAAAGAAACGCACAAGGGCCGTCTTTTAATTGATTTTAGGTGAACGTGCAAAACGAGAGGTAGGAAATTGACATTTCAATGGCAAAAAAGAGATGGTGCGTGGTAGACTGCCGAAGTGATTTAGCGCGCAGTCGCAGTTGCCGTCGCGGCCGCAGTTCCCATGGGAAAGCGCCCGCAAATATTGACACTAAGGCAACATGTTTATATGCACTTAATGCATCGCTCACCTTTTTATATTTTATTTGTTTTGAGCGCGCGAGGCAGACGGAACGTCGGCCTCTTGTTTGAGTTGTTTTTCTCGTAATTTTGTTTAACAGGTAGTATCTAATGCCGCTTATAAAAATGTTATTTTAAAATAACGAATATATCTGCGATAGACGTTTTTATGGTATCCAAAGATTATCTACTTATGGACAGGTTGATAAATGTCATATGGGTCCACAATTATTTAATTTTAGGTTCGAGAAGAAGGGACCGGATATTTCGTAATCATAGACAGCAAAACCAAAATATATTGAAATGCGGCAACCGATTATTAGGACAATAAAAGGCCACAAATGATGGAAAAGCTCTTAGTTAAATGTGTTTTTATCAGTCGTCAGATATAACACCGAATCGTAACATAATAAAATATCCTCATTGTGCCAAATATGATATACTTTTAAAAACCTTATTGCTCAAGAAAGTCATAAATACAAATTATGTCTCGAATGTACATTAAGGACATTCTTTGCATATGGGGATGAAAGCAAGAATATGTTGGCGGTAGACAGCGAGGCTACTTCGTTGTAATGAGTAGCACGTTGCGTTTCCTTATAAAGGGTTTGCCATTTATAATCTGCTGACGTTCCAAACACAGTTTCTAATAGAAACAAAACTGGAAAATATGTATATTTGAGATTCTTAATGGCATTTGTGTCTAAAATTATAGAAAAAGAAAAGCTAGATAAAAATGCGCTGTAAAATTACGTCCTATTGAATAAGACAGCCTTATATTTTTTCGTGTATCATTCCAAAGCAAAGATAGATCATAGAAAGTGGCTTCAAACAGCCATCTCTCATGCGCTGCCTACCCTATAAAACAGTCGACTCAGCTGTCTCTCCCAAACTCTCCTTCCCTAAACTAACTAAATCTAGTCCCAACCTAGAATATGGATACTCCTCTGTTCCTTTCCAGCATCAATGGAAATGCAGCAGTAAGAATTCTTCTACTTCTCGTCGATGATATGAACCTAATTAATATCCTGCAAATAGTATCTTGCGGAAGAGACGTAAACCTCGACATCAAACCCTATCAGGTATAGGGTTTGATGTCTGGGCAGTGTGGTATACCTATTATGCTTACTCCTCCTATTGCCTCTCAAGCAATGCTATTGTGCCGCAAAAGGAGAGGCTTATGTCCAGCAGTGTACGCTGAAAGGCTGATGATGCTCAGATGATCATCAGCCTTCGTTGGCGTTAGCTTTCGCCCGGTGGTGAGAATGGTACGCCATTCATGCTGTAATAAGCGTAACTTTACTGCTGGTCTTGATTATTATTCAATGTTGTTTATATAACAGTAGAAATAGCGTTACATTAATTTCATTTTATTATATTTCCATTATTATTTTTATTCTGAACAGGAACCAGGATAAATACAAATTTTGGATACACTTGGTTTGTAGTGCTTGTACATATTATAATTGGTTAGTTTTCAAATTACACGATCACATAATTATTGGGTAAGTAGGTAGATAATATTAAAATTTTCATGACATGTAATTAAATATGATTCTATTCCCAATAAAATTATATAAGTAAATGATGTTTTTTGGAATCGCCATCACATCATTAGATGTCTTTCATGTCGTTAGATACTACTTATTTATTATGTTTAATTTTATTGTCTTGTACTCAATCAGTTGGATCGGTGGTTGTATTTCAAAAGGTATCACGTCAATTAAATATGGGTACTACATTTGCATTTCTTCACACGTTTTCACAAATTTATGCTATACTTAATGATCTGGAAAATGGAGGTAGTTCGCGTTCATGGTCAGTATACCAACAGATTGTTAATTTTATTACTGCTGGTTCGTATACCGTTGTCGTCATGCTCACTAAAATGTCATTTCTTGTGGTGGCGTCGTGAGTCGGGTCATCCCTGTGACAGGGACAGGTCACATATTAGAGGGACAGGGACCCTGTCCCTCTAATATGGCGAGAGGGATGATGGCTGGCACATGCGTCATACTCGTGAACGGGTGCTACTTGCGATGACTGGTCGATGGCGGTCTTATGGGCTGGTATAATTTTTTATTTATATTTAACTTCATCATTTCCATCATGGTTCTGAACATTTGCGCGGATTGCCTGCATTGTTAGGTGCATAATGTAAGTGGATGCTCCTGCTTCACCATGTCTATGTTCAGGAGGCTAACTAAATGAACATCAAAATTTAACTTGATTATGCTTGAGTATCATGTAAAGTAAATATATACAAGTAACATAGAAGGTATAACAGTTGCAGCACCTTACAAAAGTTTAATTGTTATGTATTATTAAAAACCTGGCGATGAAAAAGAGTGACCGTGAGTTTTATTGCCCGTTCTTTCTCATGGTTCTACCTATTGCATTGCGAACGTGGCAGTAAATGTAAATGTAGAAGCATACAGTAATAATGTTTAAATTTGACGTTCATAAGTGTCACTTTGTGATCTAAATGAATAAAGGATTTTGAGTTTGAGTTTGAAAAATTCATTATTTTTGTCTTACGGCGGCGTTTATTAGACAACATTCGGTTGCAGCAAAATTTGTCGCATGTACGTAAGGCTCAGAAATAAACCATACTTGACGTTATTGGTTTGGAGCTGTTTATCCTTAATACAGGCTATTTCATAGCCTAGCTAGGAAAACAGTAAGCCATCCACTATATTGTGTAGTAAACTACTTCACAGATACTGTAACTACTTACCGTTCCATGTAATGTACTACAATTATTTACTCGCCAATAAAAATATTATTATAAAGTATGATTATATCCCCTAAGAGGCTGAAAATGCTTTTTCTCACATAAGGTTTTGATGTAGGTATAGACTCATTGCATTGTTGAAGGCCATGGACGACACTTACCTACTACCTATAGCAAAGCTTGTCGTTAGCCCAACAGTCATCTTCCAAGATATAAAACAGATGAACAACATTGCGAGACAGATATATTATTCTTCTAGCTGTGTGTATTTAGTAACAATTATGTAATACGGCAAAAAATCTTTTATTTATGCTCGCTCTTTTCTTCCAAGCCATCAATTTTAATCATAATCATCTTTCTTAATCATCTATTTTAGACGAAGGCAGTATATTCAGTGAAATTGAGTTGAAGTAAGTTCTCCTTCATTTAACATAAAAATAAAACATCAGGTATTTTGGAAGTGATGTTACTATAACTTCGAAAAGTATAACCTAAAGCTACAAATCACAAGAGTTTCAATCACAAGTTTATCGAAGTAACTGTAAACAGTCTTTGAAACTACGGAAAGTTACGTCGTTCGCTAAGGACGGTGTGAGTTGTCACTACAGTCGTTTTGCGGTCACAATAATGGGTCAAAATTACGTGTTTTGTCCTTGCCGTGTCCATGTGGGAATGCGCAACATGGTGCGTCACGTTCCCTCTAATTACGTGTCGATGTGGATGCACAAATTATAGGCTGTCGACGCGGCCTGGAACAAGGCTCGACCATTTCGATTGGAATGTCTTTGATACATTTTGGCCTAATCATTTTGTGTACGGTGAGACAAAAACCACCAGTGATTTTTTACATGATTTATTGATTCACTTAGGTGTTCGTTTTTTTTTCTATAACGATATTACTTTAAGAGAATGGATTTTTTATGTCGTGGGATACGTGGGAGATGAAAAAGCGTATCTTACCTTAATTTAATGACTGGCGAAACGTTTACGATTTGAGGATTACTGTTGCGTCATTTGAATTGTGGCGGAGGTTTGAAGGGCTACTGCGAATATTAATGCGTTCATTATTTAAGAACATGAAAATGAATGAAAATAAAAATAAATTTGCGCCCAATTATGAAACTTCTAAGTCATGTAACTTAGAACTAAACTTAAAAGACGTACGAATTCATCGATATTTTTATACGTATGTAACTTTGCTTTGTTTTGCACATTGACAAACCACTGAACATGTGTTGAAACTAGAGACAACCACACCTTTTTTTTAATTTGGATGTTTATTTAAAATTCATACAGGCTTACCACCAAATTCAAACTATTGATTTATTTGCTTGTCTCATCTCAATTCTACAAAAAGGTTTCAGTTTCTAATAAAGGCAAAGAAAATTAGCATAACATTGCTTTACTGCTTGGCTATTATGAACCCTAATTTATACCAATATATTCATCTTGTCCGACTCTTTTCATTTCATTCAACATCTAAAAATCTTACCCACAATATATGTGATAGAGAAGTAACGAAGTAAGTACATAGTTACTCATACTATTAATTTTTTTTGTGCTCTTTGCATGCATATCAGCTTTATAAAAGTCTTTGAAAATATTCGACACAAAATGTAAAATATCTTAGAATCCAAAACGATAATCACAAGTTTCAGAGACACCATTGTGGCTGGAATTCTTTGCTGGACTTTATAATAATAATAATAATAATAATAATTTATTTCGTTTTTATAAAACATATTGAGTAAGTAAGTACAACACCATTAATATAAAAAAACAGAACGTGCAACTGGCTTATGAACGTTGAGCCCGTTCATGACTTACTAGCCGTTTCCCGCGGTTTCACCCGCGTCCTGAGGTAACTACTTCGCGTACCCGAAAAACCCAAATATCTTACGGAACCCTACTTTTTCTAAATTAAAATATAGCCATGTTACTCGCAGATAATGTAGCTTTCTAATGGTGCAAGATTTTTTTTAATCGGCCCAGTAATTTTTGAGTTTTCCATTACAAACAAACAAACAAACAAAAATACAGATTTTTCCTCTTTATAATATTAGTGTAGATATTGCAGCATTAATCATTCGTAAAGTGACACTATCGTCGCGACTTGTGTTAATAAATGTAGAGTGCTACTGGGGTCCGTATCGAGCTGTCGATAAGCTATTAAATCCGCAATCAGATTCCGATCGCGATGCTAAAAGCAGCATATCTGGCCTGCATAAGATTTATCGATCTATAGCCAAGTCTAGAAATAAACCTGGCTCTATCTTTAGTTCATATTTTACTACGATTGAGTTTCCAACAGGGCTAAACTATTTATAGTACAGGGATCTATTTTTTCTTTTTCTTATTTTTTTGTTTTTTAAAAAGACTACTCCCGCACTAGGAATAATTCCTGTGTCGCGGGGGACTTTACAAACATACAACCAACGGACACAATGAACACACAGACTCGAAACAACAATTTATTGATCACACAAAGTGTTGTCTCGTGTGGGAATCGAACCCACGACACTCGGCGCAGTGTCAAGCGGAGAGGCGGCCGCTTAAACCACTACGCCAACCGTGCAGTCTATATATCTATTGATATAATTAAAATACTATTGTATCATAGAAGGTATGAAATCATCATTATTTCTCGTCCTTGAGTCGTTCTGATCATGACTTAGGGTCGTGATTCCCCTGCTAGCATGTAGATAACTATTTTCTTCACGATGTTTCGCCATTTGTGCCTGTCGTTGGCGTCATGGAGAGCATCGTGCAGTTTGGTGTTCAAGGCTTAGCGGACCTGGTCAGACCATCTTATGGGACTACGTCCTCTTGGGCGCTTGGCGTCAACTTTTCCAGAGACCATGATTTGTTCTAAGTTGTCACCATTTTTCCGGGCAATCATTATTATACCAGCGTTATACCAGTAGCATTCTAGACTTACGCCAGAGTCCGCTTTCAAGCTTATCAAATTTGTGAAAATATTTGTTTTTTTAAACGGAGGTTGCTTTCTGACCAATAATCAAACCAACAGAATGGCCACAATCTAAGGACCACTCTGCGGCTACTGAATCCTTTGACTGTCATTAAACTTCGTGACTGCCGAGTTCGTGGTTTAAGTGGTGACCGAGAATTATTTTGCCCAACCGACCATGTGCGTGAAATGAAAATTGAAATTCTTTACTCTACGCTTGCTTACATAATACGGATTTGATAAGTAGAGATGACAGTAGTAATAAATATCATCCTCATCATATCAACCGAAATACGTCCACTGCTGGACATAGGCCTCCCCCAAGACTCTCCCTCACGTGGACCGATCCTGAGCCACCCGCATCCATCCCTAGCCCGCGATTGCAATAGTAGTAGAGTACTAATCAATATTATATCGCCAAAACCACACATATTCTGCAAGCAGCGATAGCTGAGTGGAGAGGCCGACAGACTGCTAGGCAGAGGGTCTCAAGTTCGAATCCACGGCACGCACCAATGACTTTTCGGAGTTAAGTGCGTATTAAATTGTTAATTATCGCTTGCTAATCGGTGAAGGAAAACATCGTGAGGAAATCTGCATGTCTGAGAGTTCTCCATAATGTTCTCGAAAGACATGTGAAGTCTGCCAACCCGCATTTGGCCAGCGTGGTGGACTATGGCCTTACCCTTCTCATAGTGGGAATAGACCCGTGCCCAGCAGTGGGACAGCATAAAGGGCCGATGATGATGATGATGACACATATTCTGTACGTGTGTATGTCATGGAACTCATCTTACACGGCTAAACTGATACAGCAAACATGTTTTGCGGTTAGCAAAAGCACAGATGACAGCTAATACTAGTAAAATAACAATAAACAATCCATTTTAGAAACTATTTCGTAATATTTTATATTTTTATTTTATAGTTTTACGCCTGTATCCCTGAAGGAGTAGGCAGAGGTGTAATAATTAGCCCCCATTTCGCTATGTTATGTATTTTAGGTCTCATGTAATAGTAGGCGAGATTATTGCCGGTACCGAGCAATTTGCCAGACGTGCTGCTACTGATAATTCGAAAAAAATCAATAACACTATTGCCCGAACCGGGAATCTAACCTGGGGCCGCCCGATCAGCATACGCTATCCGCTGGACTATGGAGGCAGTCTTTTTGTAATAAAACGAATAGGAACGGTAATTTGTTACAGATATACCTCACTTATACCTAAAGAAAATCAATTGACATCACAAAATATTACTCCAAGTCTACGCTTTCTTCGTTCTTCTCCAGAAATACAGGAATACTTTAAATAAATTTCCTGTCATAGTTAAATCATATGTAAATTATCTTCCAAGTTATTTCGAAAACAAAAATGAGAACGAGTCATAAGTCAGTATTAATGGTAGCGTCCAGACATCGGCGTAAGCATATAAGTTGTTTAACCCACAATAAAAGGAACGGTGTTCTTTGAGCCGCCTACTAGTTAGCGCTTCTATGTTAATGTTATCCTTTTTTGCTCCGTCTTTATGGTATTAGAATGAGTTAAAACAACCACTTACTTCTTTGGAATGGACTATTATACAAGCATAGCAAAAGATATGAGCCTAATTTCTTTAAAGGAAAATATGGATGATTCTAAATTCTTAGGGGAAATTCGAGAAGGAAAACCTAGTTCGGCCGTCGCGCATTCCTGCATTTAGGAGTTTTTGGAGACAATCAAGACTTTAGTTCTAAACAGCCACAAATATTTGTGTGATGATCACGATGATTTATTCTGTGTCTAGGAAATATTTATGAATTAGACGGGATC
The DNA here is from genome assembly GCA_944739405.2 of Euclidia mi. Lineage (NCBI taxonomy): Eukaryota > Metazoa > Arthropoda > Insecta > Lepidoptera > Erebidae > Euclidia > Euclidia mi. The sequence goes on along the minus strand of OX123183.2, from coordinate 92,352,256 downwards.
CAATTAACAAGTGTATTTGTCCTAGGATGTGTATTATTACTGAACACTAAGAGCTTGTGATACCGCATGAAGTATTTTTAAAATCAGTGATAGTGGTGAACGTTTCATATGTGCCACGGTAGTTTTATCCAAGAGCTTGCAAGCAAAAATCTAAAAACAAATAAGTACAAATAAAACAATTCAATTAAACATGGATGACACAATTCTTAGCATCGAAACCGATAGGCGTAGGATTTTTTATTCCAAACTTAGGTGGCAAACAAGCTTATGGCCACCTGGGGAGAACACAGCCTGAGCTCCTCACAACGTGGAGGATCTCTTGCGTTTCACCGATACTACAACAGAAATAATGTAGTTGATGAAATTACAAGAGTCTCCCCATTTGTACTTTTCCTCTGTCTATAGAATAGGTATTCTTGGGAAGTATTTTATATCTGGCACATACATAATCTGCTTAGCTTGGATCCTCGACCGGGTGTTTCGCGACGTTTCATTTAGTTCCAAATTCAATCTCTCCTGAACAGAAGAAGGGAGTACAGCTCCCCTTTCTACAATGCTCATGTAAGACTGAGGACTTGCCCCGTCTAAGAGTTATGCTCCTACGTTCACTGGGCTGCAAGCTTGTGTTCAAAAATACTAGCAGACTTCTAAAACATGAGTACCTATGTCTGTAGTTTTCCTCTATTCTGGCCTATGTATCTAAGGTGATAAGAAAGGCTTTATTACGCGACGTTGCGCAATTTAAGTTGCCAATGCCTTGTAGTAATCCAGCCTTCTATCGGGCACGTTGCCAGGGTCAGTGGCTCTACTAGGTTATCGCTGCTCTAGCGTTACGTTTGCCGCATTTACTTTATTCTAATGATATGTACTATCCGCTATAGATTCATTGTTTCGCTTATGAATTACTGAATAAAAGTTGAAAGCCAATAAGTGTTTCTGAATCTCACCTACTCGACCAGGTACCTCATAATATAACTTAACACACAAATTCACGCCCACGCCACTTACCAATAACCATGTCAGATTATTCAATACAACATCCCTTTAACATGAGATCTTAGAAACATAAAGGCCGATGTTCATAAAAATACATTTCAAAACATACAATCAAGAATATTTTATGTTTAAGACATCAAAATCAATTATTATTCCCAACTGGAGCTATCCTTTGGGTTATTTATCATTATGATCTCGATCACAAAAGGACGACAACACGGAATAACTTATTTACGGCGCGCACACAACTTTATGTCTTAGGGCATCGGTTGAGGTGCGTGTATTCTTTTATCGAGTGATTGTTCGATGCTCGGAGCGATTTCGATTTGGGATACATGAAAGCGTGCAAAGGATTTGGACTGTTTACGACTACGTGGGTGGTTGTGGGCGTGGCACCCACCGTCCCTCTCGCACCAGTAGCACATTCATATATCTGTTTCAGCTGCGGCCGCTCCCACAGGACCTTTCTTGTTAACGTATTTTTTGTTCCTCTCAGCTTACTTTATGGAATGGTCAGGCAAGCAAATATTTACTCACGATTTTGAAAATCTTGTTTTCATACTACCAGTACTTAAGGAAGAGATGATGACTAGCTATTTTGGAGTATTAGGTTCCGTTTATGAACCTTGTGTATCTTTTATGTACGACAAACTTTATTTTGTTTTCACAAAGGTTGTTCTAAATACTTTGTTTCTTGTTTTGATACAATAAGGTAAGTTTGGAATTAATTACGAACGCAGGTACTTGAGATTTCATAAAAAAAAGATGATAGTAAGGTAATTGATTGAAAGAGATATTAACTAAAAGATAGTAATAAAATAATTCAACAATGATTACCTTACGCTCTCATACAGAGGTTTATATCGTGTAGTATCAACGATTATGTGTTGTAGAGTACGTAGGTATATAAATTTTATTTCCCTTAATTGAAAAGCACTCAGGTGGTAGGTAGGTGTTGGTAGGCTCGGCGGCGCGGAGCAAAGGCTCGGTCGGACCTCACGCGCGCCCTCTACCGCCGATAAAGAAATTATCCGCTTTCGAACTAACGACCGCCAATCCACCCGCACGGTGCCTAATTGGTAGGTACCACATACCACGAATCGAAACCTTAAGAACATAATTACGAATAACTATGTCTCAATACATTTTATGTTGTTCATAATCGTTTTACCCGTAGATACGACCTTGTAAAAGTTAACACATACACACTCGTGGAAAAGATTTCAACGCGCACGGATGTTTTACTATTACTTAAATTATTTGTATCTAATATAATCAACTAATTACGACATAGTATGGTGTTTATATAATTTAATATACGTGTAAAATTCAAGCAGTTCATGTATTGGTTATTAAAACCTAAACTAACTTCAAATGCATGATGTAAATTGCCTTTTTATCCGGGCGCACATTTAATATCAGAACGTATGCAGGGAGACATGGCTAGGTAGAGCTATTGCTGTAATCAGTGGACCCATAACAATACGTAACAATTACTGGATGCTGTCACCAGGAAATAAAGAAAGAAAGAAAATACATTTATTGGATTCATAATGAGTATCACAAATAGGTTGGTACAAGCATAAAATGTGTTGATATGATAATACACTATTATCATTTGCGGTACCCAAAATGCATCCAAAAGGCCACAGCTCAGCATATGCCGCTACCCGCTAGTTATAACAGCGCTAATTTTCAGCTGAAGCCCTTTTTGAGTTTCTAATGGTTTTTTTTTTAATGGTTGAGCAGAGACGTATTAAACTTATGCTATTTTGGTTTTAGTTACTTAATATCATACTATTTAATAAATATACGTACTTGATAATACTATATAAGCATACATATATTTATTTGTATATAAATACTGTAAATATAATTATATATGAAAATAATACATTTCAAACTCTGCAAGAAAATGGAATATATATATTAAATGTAGTGCCTTAAATTCATTAATTGCTCTGTTGATGAAGCAAACTTATCTTGAGTTTTGATTTAAATTTTTTTTTGAATAAAAGGTGGGGGCAAGTTGTTCCAGCATTTGGTGGCACTGTACCTAAAGCCACCTCTGAAAGCAGTAGTCTTATGACGAGGAATTTGTAGCGCTGCACATATCGCTCTAACGGGATACCTTCTATTTTCTTCGGCCCATTTCAGTTTAGCGTACAAATAAAGTGGTTTTCTAGTTTTAATAATACCAAACAAAAGCGTGGCTAAATGAAGGTCCCTTCTGTACTTCATTTTAAGAATGTTATTTTGTCTGAGAAAGGGAGTGACGTGACTGCGGGGTGGTATATTAAAACAGTATCGCGCGCACACATTTTGTACTTTTTGAACTAGATTATTCGTTCTGGCCAGGAGTCTGGGACCGTAAAATACATCCATATAATTTAGCTTGTCCAAAACAAGGGAATCCGTCAATTGTAAGCGTAGAGCAGTGCTAAGGTGGGGACAAATCTTATAAAGTACTTTGAGTCTATAGAAACAATTTTGGACTATTCCCGATATATGCCGCTCAAAGCGCAGCTGATCATCCATTAATAAACCCAGATTGCGAGCCTCATGCACACGTTCTATGAGAACATCATTAATTTTAACTTTTAATTGCACACCATTGATTGAATTTAGTTGATTTTTAGTTCCAAATACTATAAACTTAGTCTTGTGTTCATTAAGCATTAATGAATTATTATCAGCCCAATCATAAATACATGATAAGTCCTCGTTAATTCTATCCACTGCACTTTTCACCTCGTGAGGCGTAAAGGAAAAAAAAACTTGCACATCATCTGCGTATATATGAAATTTGCAGTGTTTAATAACAGATACTATATCAGCACTAAATAGTATAAATAAAAGTGGGCCCAAAATTGAGCCCTGCGGGACTCCGCGCTCCAATACGCTGAGTTCAGATCTTGATGCAGATCCATCGATGTTACGTATCTCAACAGTTTGTAACCGATTTGTTAAATACGATTCAAACCACCTAACTGTTTTAGCATCAAAGCCATAATATGATAATTTTGAAAGCAGCAATGAAATATTTAAACAGTCAAACGCTCTTGAAAAATCTAATAGCACTAATAATGTACACTTTCCTTCATCCTGTGCAGATAATATGTTATCTGTAACGTCCAGTAAAGCCGTAACAGTGCCGCGGTTCTTTCTAAAGCCCGATTAAGATCTGGTAGAATATGATTATTCTCAAGGTAACTATATAGTTGAATACTGTCAACCTTTTCCAGAATTTTGGATGGACATGGTAGAATACTGACCGGTCGCAACTCTTTCAATTCTGTGACGTTCTGAGTCTTGGGAATAGGTTTAACTACTGCAGTTTTCCATGATGTAGGATATTTCGAAGACAATGTAGACCTATTAACTATTAACACCAAGGTCTCAAGCGTATAAGGGATCAACATATTCATCATATCAAGTGATATGCCATCAAAACCTATTGCGTTTGATGTTAGGTCCTATATAACCATCAATACCTCTACCCCGTCGACAGGACTTAAACTGAAAGTATTATTGGCAAATCTATTAAATTCAAAATAACTTAGCATTGATATTGTGGTGCTTTTATTGCCAGGCACATTGAGAAAATGCTGATTTTTTATATCTGGGTCACTAAGGTTTAGAGGTATATCAGTATTTTTGCTTGGTATGAGCTTAGATTTAATATTTTTCCACAGAACTTTTGGATTATGAATTAAAAGGAGTAATTTAATGACACACACATTTACCATAATTATATAATCATATTCATAAAGATACTCAAGTTACCGAACATATAAGTAGGTACCTATTATATCTTATACTAGGGGACGCCAGCAGCTACGCCTGCATTTTTTTTAAATTTATTCGCTTTGGCCGATCCCGTGGGAATTTCGGGAAATCCCTTCTTAGTGCACCCCTACGGTCTCCAAGGAACATACATGCCAAATTTCAGCTTCCTGCGCCCAATAATTTCGGCTGTAGCGTGTCTGTCAGTCAGCAAGTAAGGCAAGGATTTTATATATTAAGATTATAATCAACAGTTACAGGATCAATATTTCGACAGTTAGTCAGAACCTAGACCACTCGGGGTGGTCTAATATAGGCCGCAAAGATCACAAAGAGTAGGATTAGGTCAGTGCTAATTGCTTCTGTAGACACTACCTTTCACAATTCTGAAAATACCAAAACCGTTCGACACCTCATTTGTAAAAAGATTACTGTAATTTCCAAACTTAACAAAAGGTGTCAGACTACCTTACCTATTAACTTTTTTTGGTGCCAATGTTGATTCACGGAATGAGATGAATCACATGAGCTTCACCGTTACCTTGTAACGTTTTACTGATAACAACGATAACATTGCGAGAACGGCAATTGTCTGCAAAGGGACAAGACACCGCACCCTACAATAAGGGAATTAAAAAGTAAGCTTACTGTTTCAGAGCTGAAGTACAAAATAAAACGTTTGTCTGATAAAAGTAAATAGTTGTAAGTACAGAAGCTTGTGCCGAGCCGCTGGCGCTAGCAGGACAATGGCGGTTATCTAACGAGACGAAATACAAACACACCATTACACCGGTGGGAACTAATATTCATCGGCACTAAGGGAAAGTCAACAGGTACTCAGGACAACACAAAGTTTTGAGATAACGCAAACACGCAGTTTTTGAAATATGCGGCGAACGGTACCCTTTTGTGATGCGCCCATTGTCACATTGTTGTCCTGTTACATTTTTGATTATGACGTCATCTTTATAAACAATATATATGTATAACAACTTTTGTGCTAAATGATTTTTCATATTTTGAATATGAAAAATAATTATGCGTGGGTAAATAGTATGAAATGTCATGGAAATCTCACTGACGTCAATTCATTGCCAAATTGTCCGCCAATGCGTCACGTATTAAAGAAAATAACGTAAATTATATACCTATACCCATATTATTCTTTAGAGTAATTGCTCACATTATTCAGTCTAATATATGAGACAAAACAATAGTCATACGAGAGTTAGCAAATAGGACGTGGCAATTTGTACCATGAATAACAATAATCTCAAATTTATTTGTACAAAACATGTTCTTCAATTGCTCATTAGCACTGTTTTCAATAAAACTTTGTCAAGCTAGAAATTTACATAACAAAGCAAACAAATCAGCTAATTATTAAGTAAATCCCGGCTAAAAATATTTAAAACACTTTAAAACATGTGTGCACATCGATTAAAATTTGCGTTTACACAATAAATACATCGACAGCATACCTATGAGGTGACGCATTCTGTAGAACTTTACAGAACACTCTTCATTATCTAAGGAGGCTGCGCAGTGCGCAAGGGTGCCGCTAGGGCTGCCAACCCTTCTCGTTTTCACCAGTATCTAATAAAGTAATGACTCACCAGATGAATCATAAGTAAGTAAACCGCAATTGACTGATCTCAATTAACGTAACCATAGTATGCAACTAATTACGTCACAATCTAAGAAGCATCTATTGATACACCGACGAAACTATTCCTTAATCAACATTATGAAATTAAAATCAAAACCTAAAAAAACAATTAAATATTAAGGTATTTGGAAACTGCAAGAATGGGATCAAAATATCTAAGCAAACTAGTACAACTAAGATTTATCACAAATTAATGTAGTATGCTATTTGCTCTCCCATTTGTCTTTTTGTAAAGGTGCTAGCCCTAGGTGTGACGCAGGGTGGCGCTAACGCACTATTTTGCCTCTTATATTAAACCTTTTGTGTCGAAAACTTAGCGCCACCATAAAAACTGTACCGACGGAAGTAGGCTCACAAAGCAAATGCCAGCGAGCAAAAAGTGCATGAAAAAAACTGCATAATGCGGTCGAGAGCCAGTGTGGCCACTCGCTTTTGTAAAATTTATAACAGCTCTATTTTGTTTACCTGCTTGACTCTGCTTTATATTGTGCTGTAATTGGAGGCATTTGACGATGACTTATTAATTTATTGACCATAGTTTCGCTTCAGTTTTTATGGAGGTGCTAAAACGTTCGCTCGCTTTTGTATTGGTAGGTAGATACGTTTTTGTGCAACGTCAATTTTTACTTTTTCCATAATTGTTTACGAGATGACGTAATTTGTCTATAAGAGTTTACTTTAAAAGAAATGAATTGTGTGATATCATTCAAAACTCATTCGAAAGATGGCTGTCCTTACAAATTATGACTGGCAATTGAGCAGAAAAATGCGTCAGGCAAAATAGTAGAGACTGCAGTTTCTACTATTTTCCAAAAATCAAGTTGTAACAATGGAAATAACGTTGTAATAATTAAAAATTGACAAACTGTATAAAAATCTGTCAAAGTTCAGTTTTGACACCAACAGACTGCTGTAGTATTATAGCTACTTTTGTAAGAGATGCAACGCTATTAAGAGATTAATTTTATTGCCGAATACAACTAGAGATCCGGCACTGTTTTTAGTTTTGACTCATTCTATTGGCATGTTTACTTCATGCAGAACATACTGGATAAGTGCCCATTTGGCTCAAATTTACCTCTTATTTGCTTTCCTTATATTGAGTTTATACAACGTTTGTACTTACGTCGTATGTAGCACATTCACCGTATACAAATTCCTCGAAGTAATTTCTACGGAGCATTCGATAGAGAAATGAGGTAAGTTTAAATAAAGTAATTAGAGAGCCATCTATTTACCGCCGTAATGATATAAACAGTTTGGTCAGACGCAGCGTGGGTAAGAACGCAGTTCCAGCTGAGAGCGAGCCCGCACGCGACCCTTCCCGTTACTCGCACTGCTTTAGATACCTATCATTTAATTGAAGTTTTTTAATGGAGAAAATCTTTTCCGCATAATGCAGTTACTTTAGGTCACGACCATTACAGGAATGCGCATAATAACATAAGCAAATATCAATGATAAAAATAAGTGCCATTGATTTTATTTGCATAGTTATTTTTTGCGGTAAAAATAAATTTGGGGAGTTTACCTGAAGCAAAATGAACTGAGTGAAAACGCCTAATTGCGTATCATATTGCTGCTCGTTCTTTCTACTAAGGATGACCAGCAACGGCTTTTATTAAGAGTTCATTTATTGTAATCATCTTCAATTCGTAACTCATTCCCTATAGATGAAACAATAGTCTTCAAGAATTATTCAATAATTTCTATATAAAATTTTCTATGACCACAATAAGCTAGTTATGCAAAACATATATATATATGTGTGGTACTTCGTATGTTTCTGCTGGAATATGGTTTACTTTTCATCCGGGCTTTTTTCAATTTCTTGTGAGTCGTTTAATTGTCTACGACTCTACGTCATTCTAATATCTTCTTTTGAATCTACCTAGATGCTGTGCACCCAATGATGGTATGATAAATGCCCTCGAAAGTACAGCGTTGCATGACTATATTTGTAATACGAGATTACATGCATAAGTCACAGACTAGACTTATTAGACTTTTATATTATAGATTCCATGCTTTGCTAATACAGATGAAGACGCCCTTGTTTTATAATCAATCATTAATTAACAATAAACAGATCCAATACCACATAGTTGCCACCCAGGCATTAACCCAAAAATCTCACGGTCGACACTCACGCTTGTTTACACTAATATAAAAACAACATCACCAAGGTAATCATAAATTCCATTTTAAATGAAACGTTAATGAATCAGTTAATCTGATGAAATTAATAAACAAATCCTCATAGTATCCACTAAGAATAAATAATAAAAGGAACCGTATCGAACACGGAGTCATTAATCAGAATATTGTTCACAGCAGCCTATCAGCGGGCTGTGATTCTGTTGGAATTTGTGCCTTCACTAAATGATTATTGCCTTTGTTTTGTTTTTCACCCGCGCCTCCCATCCAAATGTTCAAGCCTTATTATGATATTTATGTTGTGGGAGTCTGAGCTCCAACTCCGACGCGGTACATTCCCATACGAATTATGCCAGGGAACACACACGAAACGATAAAATGTTTTACACATATCTTGACTTATTTTTCTCTACTTCCAAAGAATTTAAATGCTTTATGAGTGTATTAAGCTTTTTTATTTATTGGGATTGATTGGCTTTGTACGGGTTGTTCTTTTTATCAGTCCTATCGTCAAGTCAAATTAGGTATCTTAATTTGGCGTTATGGTTGTCTTGTATTTTATTTTCGTGTTACAATTATCTCAGTAATGATCTCAAATACGGTTCGCGTCGGATATTACCTGTGTTTATTTTTTCTTCGAATAATTATTTATTTCAACATAAAGTTTGGCAATATGAGTCATATTTATTGTGCGATTGGATTATTAGAAGTCTTAAAATTTGATGTTGATTCTGTTGTACGGTACCCACGTCGTCGTTCAGGAATAGTTCTCGGTATCCGTACACAGCATATTCGCAGCATTCGTGCCTATTGATTTGCTTCCTTCCTTATGGCTGCTACTATTGATAAAGAAGCAAGCAAATGGCCTAGTTAGCGCACTTCCCCAACGAGGTAGGTAATATCACCCCTTTGCTATTGGACTGACATCAGAATTTACTAATTTAACGGTCCCTTTGTAAAAATATATCATCAGGTATAATACTTCTAAAACAACCACCGAATTTTGATAGTTGTCTTTCAATTCCTATTTTACTTTCATAGCGGTGGAATATTAAAAAACCCTTTTTAGGGTGCCGAAAAAAGGAAAACACTGGCCAAATTTCATGCTTCTTTCTTCAGTAGCTGATGCTTTATCAGTCAGGACATGTCTTTAAAATAAATGAACGGCGATCTGAAAATAATTGTAGCGAAGACCGAGTACTTCGCCTGCAGCGCTACAAATTCTGGATGAATACGTATTAGGTGGAAACATCACCGAGCGAAACGACCTAATAAAGTACTCTGTACTCCACACATCTAGTGACATCGATTTCGACGTCAAGGCACGCATTTCGACAGCCAAGGCCAAATGACGTGAGGTGAGCCTTCATCTCCGTGACATAGCAGATAATTTGCAAGTGTCGCCTACGCTGGCACAGCCACGTCTTACGACAAACGGCATGTTACGTGGGTAACAAATGTCTTGCAATTCGCTGGGCCCCGGGGAAAGCCTGAGAAATGCTGGCTGGACGTCGTAAGATATGATATGCATGATCGATTAACCACCAAGGATGCACAAGATCGTGCGAAGTGGAGGTAGCTACAGCTGGCAAGCGGACCCCGGGCTCGACGGCGTAGGTCTTGGAACGCAACTGGGACAGTATGATGATGATAATCAGTCAGGTCAATTTATTTTTAATTATATCATTATTTTGATTTAGTATCTGCTAATACATACTGTGGTGTGGTGTCCGTGTGGTGACGGATTAAGAATATGGAATGTCACCACCCCATATCATCCCATGGGTGTCGTAAGAGCTGACAGAGGGAGCATATTATGCAGAGAACAGCACTGTAAGAGAAGGAAAACTTGATACAAACCCTAGGCCAACCCGTTTCGCCAGCGTGGTATAGTAGGCCAATTCCTCCTTTCAAAGGATAGGCCTAGTCCAGCAGTGGACTGTTAAAGGCTGATGATGATAATACATACTAAGTAGTAGCAATGTCACTTGAAACGATCTCTACCAAAAGTTAGGACGTAATGGTATCAAAATTAATACCATTCATTTTTATATCATTAAGTCCTAATTTCAAGATTACCTGTTCCTCTGTGTCTGCCATAATCAGGTAGATGCTAATCTAATATACTAACCTGACATTATCATAGCATCGCTGTGAAATCATGCAAAGGAATTTTATAATTTAAGATAAAGGCTCTATTTAGTGATGTTGCCTGAAGCTAGCACATTCAGAACGCTGTTTAAAGGTTAGTCACTATGCAGGCACAATCAACCTACTCGAAAATTGTATACAGGCCTTTTATATTTATTAATGTTCTATAATTTATATTCATATTGTTTCTTGTCTTATCCATTCTTTATTGTATTAATTCTCAGTAAACATTGTAGAAATGGTTCGTTTGCTGAATTGCTCTCAGAACTTCTTATCGTGCTTCGATATTAATAATGAACTTAGGTACCGTGCTTATGACATAAGATTCTTCTACACATCATGACAATCGATTTTCTCTTAAAGTTACTGATATTAATCTCCTTGCATCAGGTATCCTCGCAGCCGAAATAAAGATGTAGCAGCCAAATTTCAACAAAGAATACAAGAATAAAAGTTATATCAAAAAACATTCTTGACAGGTACATAGTTTGCCTCTGTACAAATATTAGCAATGCACGGTAGCAACACATTTGCAAATAGACACATGTCAGTCTATAACCACGACCTTTAAATCCTCTACAATTTAATCATGTTGTGATTGAAGACCACGTAATCTTACCGTTTCTTAGCATTTTGTTTTATCATATTTGAATGCTCTGTTGTTATCTTTATGTATCGCTGCACTAAGAACGTAGCCCTTTGTGTCTGTTGTCCCCTTAATCTATACCGTATGCAATGTAGATAGCCCAATATATAAGATAAAATAAACTCTTGGAATTGACTGTTTATACAAAATCTTAGTACCTACATGCCTTATACGTATGTTTATGCATAATAGTATCAGTTGCATTTCCACATCGTCTGAGCAACGCTGTCGCCCGCGTGTCTCGTACTACTTACATCTGTGACCTTCACCAAAACATGTCAAAATTTCTCACTACGCGGCGACACGTTTTGAATGGTAATTACATAATGCCGAGGCAGTGAGACCGCGCAGGTTACACCATCGACTGCGAGGCGGCGATGTATGTGCGGCACACGAAATGTGTTATTCAAATGTCCAACGTGGTACAGCGCACAATTCAGGTTCTCTACGGCACCTGTAGACGAATGTGCCATTTACATTGTAATGCACGCGCACTGCTTCCAACCAGTTCGATTAGGAGGGGAATGCTGTCCACATCACATATCTAATACTTAACTTTAAACATCAACTTAGCTGCTATTGTTTGAACTCCATGTTTAAATGCATATTTTTATAGTACTAGTTTTAGAGACGATGTAGTGTTTGTGCATTGGAAGTATATGTCAATAAACATATCTAAATCTTGTACCTATATTATGCATATTAATGCATCAATTTGTAAGTTATATGTGGAGCAGAAAAGTGAGGTTTAGTTAGTATTTAGGTGTGTGGTATGGTGTGTAGATGTATGTTGGTAACAAAGCATGTATGTGGGGGGTACTTACGTGATTGATCGGGGCGCGGGCGCGCGCGGGGCCGACGGGCGGGGTGGCGCGGGCCGGTGGGGGGTGTAGAGGGGGGTGTAGCGGGGAATGCGCAGGCGCAGCGGCAGTGACCGCTGCAGCCAGGTGCGTGCGGCCATCGACACCATAAAATTAATAACCCGTCGAGCCTCCTAACCAATGCACTCTTGAGAATCATGCGCACTTCACTTACAAGTATGGTTACCATATTGGTAAATGCCATTTTTTAACTTGTCGGCTGAGAATGACTCTGAATAAGCGCTATTGTTCTTGACAAGTGATCAAGGACTTCGTGTTCTACAATGGAAAGCTATTTTCTGTTTGCATTAAGCCCTTTAATAGAGTTTCTAGATTTTTTGATCGTGTTGACGTAACTTTATTGTTTATAGGTTAAAAAAAGTAAAACCAATCTCCCTGTATGAATGGTCTCTTAGCATCCACTGCGGTGCGCTAATGGAAATTTCTTAGAGTTGTGTCCGATTCTTGTTACCATTGATTTTTTCTCAAGCTGTTTTTATTGAAATATATCTAAATTGTATATAACGATCGTGTGAGGGTTTCAAGTCTAAATTATTTGACATACATGAACCAATGTGGGCAGAAAGTATCGACAAAATATTTTTGCAGAATGTTGTGTTTCTGAGACAAGCACGGATGTTAATAATAAAACGTATACGAAACATGGGCGCAAAATATATAAATATTGCGTGGCCATTTTTGGGTTCCGTTGCCAAAAATGGCAAAAAAACAGAACTCATAGTATATAGGTTCACAATGTCTGTCCGTCCGTATGTCACAGCCATTTTTTTTTTATAATGATTGTCAAGACCGGGAAACCCAACAATAAGATACCTAGCATTAAAATTTTCCGTCAGTTATAAACATGCTTACATATCTAATAGGTACCTATCTACTTACTTATCCCTTACAAATAGACTAGGTACGTACTTAGAACTAAATATGAGTAAATTTTTATCTGTCTAGAGTTAAATAAAGTCGTAAAAGCTTTCTATCCATAGAGCGTTAAAAGGTTTATACAATTTATAGTACGCATAAAATACTTCTTTGGTTCACACAAATTGAATTATCATAAATTGATCCTTTGAAGGTATTACGCTTCATTCAGGGTTGATGTTAGATTTGTATTTAATAGCGGGTGAGGGCGCGGGCGGCCGGCTCTGCGCAGACAGGTCGCCGCGGGCGAAGCGCGGGGGGGGGGGGCGACCCGGAGGAGGCGCTCACTCCGTCGAGACGGTGAGTCTGCCTGATAAAGGAGGATTTTATCCGCTCGATTTAGCATGAAATTGGAACACAAAGTGAATAAAGCCACAAGATTGTAAACATTACGAGGTTCCCTTTTTTTATTGCAGGCATTCGGCTTATTTACGGTGCTCTTTTTATTGGTCACCGGTGTCTGCGCCGAACCCTCTATTTATTACCTTGTTAAACTCTAGTTAACGAACTGATCGCTCGGTACCAGTTCGATGCTTGCGATGTAGTTAATTGGAAATTTATCGCTTTACCCCAACAGAGCTTAATTGATTCGCGGTGTACGCGACTGTAAACTCGCCTGTAAGCCATTTCAGTAACAGAATTCAATTAAAAAAATCGTATGGAAATTAAAATGAACAGTTTTGAGGCGAACTTAAAAGGTCGTTAACGCCGGTGTAAATCTTGTACGTTATGCGTTCCCACGCGACAGGGTGACGTCGCGCGTCGCGGCGTCGCCCGCGCGGCCCTGCCGTCCTCCTCCATCAATGACTCACTAAACTCAAAGCTCCATTTCCACAAGTCATAGTGCAATTAATAATATGCGGCATCCTGTCGAATTATCTCTCGTCGTGGCAGGGGTCCGGCCGGCTTTAATTTACCACAATGGAAGTGGGTTCTGAGAAGCGTTCGCCGGCGAGGCGGGCCGATTCTTCGACGAAAACAAACAGAAAATAATTATCATAAAGATGAAGAGCGGCCGCTCGAGGCTCGCCGCTGCTAATGGGGGCCCACCTGGCAGCTTGCGAGTGCTCCCTGCGCCCTCGCGCATGTGTAGCGGCCCGGACGCGCACTACACACCGCCGCGCATTCCGCCGGCACCGCCACAGACCCACACACCAGCCGACTCACGCTTCACGCTGCACGCTCCACGTGCAACTAATAAACACATGATTGGTTTTTGATTGCACCCCGTCATATCTGTCGATCTTTAACAAAACCTAATGCGTCCGGTACTCGCTACCATTCGACTTTATTGAAAACTCTATACGTGCGCCTACCTACGTAATCCCAACACTTATTGCTGTTTACTGTAGAGAAAGTTCGATGTGGAAACTTTCAATTTTAATCAACGGCAAAACTACGTTATTTTTAGCGCTTGTCTCATGATAATAATATGAGGACGTGAATCTCTAAAGTGAACCGTCAGCAGTGAGCCATCAAACGTGTTATAGTTACGCTACGACGTAGATAAGTGACACTACTCGTAGAGTCTACGTTGCGTTACGCTTATTACATGACTTGTGAAAAGCTCATCATATCTACGCAGATATCACGATTTAAAATACAAATCGTAATAAGTTAAATGCATACCAAACAGTTTATTTTTCTTAGGGCAGCGATAGTCTAGTGGAGATACCAACAGACTGCCATGCAGAGGGTATAGAGTTCGAATTCACGGCGCGTAGTTCTGTGCTTATTGAATAGTTATTTATCGCTTGCTCTGTGGTCCTGTCATAGGACCCCTGAATAAACTGACACTAGTCTTAACTATGGAACACCGCTATCCTTCTGGGTTCCGGACTTGCGTAGGTCAGACAGAGAGTCGCTCTATGGAAAAAGCTAATATTCAGTCAAATCTGGTTAGACTAGTAAGCGGACCTCGAGTTGAAACTGGTATAACGCTAGGATGATCATGACAATTATTTTTCTTAAATTATCAATTCGTTTCTGTAATCATTTGTAAAGCTCTTCAATGATAAATAATTAATATTTGTAAAGTAAATATATTTAATTGCAGAAAATTAAAAATTAGTAATTTTAAGTACATACATCTACGCAGTAGAGTCGAATTAGAGCCATTTATTATTAACTGCTATTATTTCTTAACTTCTTTGTCCGTGTGGAGAATACGGAATGTCACCACCCCATATCATCCCATGGGTGTCGTAAGAGCCGACAGAGGGACCATATTATGCAGAGAACAGCACTGTAAGAGAAGGACAACTTTATACAAACCCTATACCAACCCGTTTGGCCAGCGTGGCATAGAGGCCAATTCCTCCTTTCAAAGGAGACGCCTAGTCCAGCAGTAGACTGTTAAAGGCTGATGATGATGATTATTTCTTAACTATACATGAACTATGTCAAATATAAAACTCCTTTTTGTATACTCGATGCGATAAAAACTTTTGCAACATTTTAACTTGAAATGATCTTGGTTTGGCATAAGTTATACAGCAATATTACCAAACTGATAATTTTGTAAACCAACATATCCTTGGAGCTTTTAGAGGTTCATCATATCAGCAAAAAGTCATCTACTACTATGTATAATATGTATGTATTTACAAAAAAAATAAGTATATATGTATCTTTATCCATTGTCTAGTACCCATAGTACAAGGTCTGCTTAGTTTGGGACTAGATGGTGTTGTGTGAGTGTAGTAAGACTATTATTATTATTATTATTACTACTACTGGACAAAGGCCTTCCCCAAGGCTCATCAAATGGACCGATCCTAATGATCGGTAGGTTCACATACAATTAAATTGGTATATCCATAGTTAAGTATATCTAGCGGAAAGTGGGTGTAGAAATACACCTCTGCCTACCCCTTCGGGGATAAAAGGCGTGACGTTATGTATGTATCCATAGTTAAGTTAATGAAATTGAAAACTTTGATTTAATAGTATCAACCTTCTAAAAAACTTAAGTTTTACAAAAAAAGTATTCAGCCCGTTGTAATGAACGCCGATACAGTAGACGCATAGACAATTAGTCGACATGGCACTTAAAAGTTTTATTCATAAAACTGGCTATTGTCTAGATGACATAAGTATGCAGACATCTGAAGTGTCCCTAGCAAAGAAATATAACCTAAGGCATAGAAGTAACACTAAATAACAACAGCGGTTGCTATGATTGACATCTTCTTTCTAATGGCACATGCAGTATGATAGAAAGAGCTGTCGATAGGTTTAGCAGCACACTCTTATAGCAGCATCGTGGTAGGCAAACAGTAGACAAAACATAGAGTTAGGAAACCGAGCGTTGTTCGTAACAGTGATGATTTATCGATAAATATTTTTGGTCAAATGTCTAACTTTAGTATGTGTCGATATATTTAAGCCGTAGAAGTAAACAACTAAAATATTGAAATTGTAGTTTTTGCTGTTGACGCCGGACAGTGCTTTACAAAGACTTGCCAGACAGACAGTACTAAAAAAATCACGTGTTTAATTGTTCGTTTTAGCCATAAAATCTATTGACAAAAAGTATTCATAAACTAATGAGCGATGCGTTGCGATGCGATGCTAAGAAACTGTCACTTAGATTATGTACATACATACATACATAACGTCACGCCTTTTATCCCCGAAGGGATAGGCAGAGGTGTATTTCTACACCCACTTTTCGCCAGATATACTTTAGTCCCACGTAATAAGGGGCGAGCCTATTGCCGTACCGGGCACATTTCCAGACTCCGTGCTGCTACTGAGAATTTCGTGACAGAAAAACACCCAATAACATTGCCCGACCCAGGAATCGAACCCGGGACCTCCCGATCCCACGCGACATTTATGCCGCGAGACCAACGAGGCAGTCGTATAGGGTTTGATGTCGAGTTTTCCGTCTCTACGCAAAGATGGTATTTGCATCGTGTTATCCCTTAGTCGCCTCTTACGACACCCACGGGGAGATAGGGGGTGGTGACACTTGTATTCTATGCCGTCAACCACACGGCAAAGCGGCGGCGGCTTAGATTATGTATTGTACGAATTATACCAGATTGGCTTATTCGGCACGGCAGGCTTTGGCAATTTGTTTGCGTCGCATCATATCACGTTGCTTGCTATCGCTAACGTTGGACACTGCTCGATTTTTTTAGAGTTGTAGGTAATCCGACTGCCACGCCGAAGCTTGCGGGTTTGATTCCCGCTCAAGTCAAACATTTGTGTGCATGAATATGGATGTTTGTCTTGGTCTGGATGGTACTATGTATAATATGTATTTACAAAAAAGTATATATGCATGTTTATCGATTGTCTAGTACCCGTAGTACAAGATATGCTTAGTTTGGGACCAGATAATGTTGTGCGAATGTGAAATAATATTATATTTTATGGTAGAATATTATGTAGCGGACTACAAGGCAAGACGTCTTTGATCAGTCAGGATAGCACTAATAGGATAAATAATATAGAAGTAGATTAATTAAAATCGTTGTAATTATTATATTTTATTAATATGTTCAAACTAAAATTACACACTTTTTGTTTATCTTTGGATAAATAATTCTACCGGGTGTGCAATGTCCGGGCATAAATGTAATGTAGGCACCGCTTTCGGTTTTAAACGACGCCAGATGCTTTCTGTCTTTAAAAACAGTCTTTCTCAAAATGACGTGAACAAATACGATGGTACTTCTGCTAAATCAAACTAGGCCGTCCAACGGCATTTATCCAAAGTTTTCTTGTGGCGTCATTAATAGGCAACCTGTAATAAAAAACACCTTCTTAATAATAAAAAATGCTACTCACATCCCTAATCCATCTACTATTTTATAGATGCAAAAATGTAAGCCTACACACACGCGCGTACACTGGAACACTTGGCTTTAGGTTAATAGACGCTATTTTTAAGGTAGGTATCTAAGTAAATTATGTACATTAAACTGCGCTTACTATCAAACGCGCGATAGAAAATTAGACGGCTGGACGTTTTTGTTTATTGCCAACTTAGCAACCGCGGCTACCCGCTATCGCTTCCAGCTACAGTCTTACATTCATGTCCGATAGTTAGTTTCCGTATTTATCCCTCATTTAAAAACATCGATATCTCCTTTCACTGTCAAATCCCATCACTAAGGCTATTAAATCAATAAATGTACAAAATAACAATTTGCGAGTTAAATTCATAACACATACGTATGCAAGCTGTTCCCTTGATTTGCAATACAATGATATTGTGTAAGCTTAACACTCATTATAGCATTAATACGAGAAAAGTAAATAAAGTTGGAAAATTCCGACTCACTGCTAGAAGATGAAAGTTTCACCTGTTATTTCCGTTCCGAGAATAGCGGAATCCACATCCCGATATCACATACACGATGTGTATTACTTAATGAGTACACTATTTAATTATTATAAGCTTACTTACTATTTAAATGCAAAAAAGTTATTAAAATGTAAACACAAACGTCCTACAAATTTTACACTGATGACAGATCACAGCACGGCTATTTAGAGAATGTAGTCAAAGATATGAATATGTAAAGAGTCTATGCCTCTTTAAATGAGACGCGTAATTTGACGTTATGATTAACCAACTAAGACCAACTGACATTACATGTTGCACGTTCGGTATAAGGAAATTTATAGGGCATGTTCTCTCTAGTCTAAACGTCCAACCTCTTTGGTCCCTAGATCTCTTGTCTTTGTCTCCGGTTACATTTGGCGCCAATATTGTCTATAACGTTAACAGCTTTTGTTTGAAACAGTTTCACTGATAACATGTCTCTATTATATTTAAATGGTTATAGTTCCGAGGATTATCATCGCAAACAGTCAATGTTAACGTTATTCCCATCTTTTTATCTTTGTATAACATTGTGGTTAACTATTTATCAGAAGGACCTACGGTACTTTCACTAAACAAATAAAAGCGTTTTATAAATTGCTACTAACTTATTTAAAATAATAGAGGTTTAGCGAATGCATTTCTTCGAAGAGTGCACGTTATGGCGGCGTTCAAAGAAGTGTACGAATCCGTCTAAACTAAAGGGTCTCACATTACGTCGATAAGTTTGTCTCTGCAATAATTTAACACTGACCGCCATCGAACTGTGAAAGCCCGAGATAAAATACTTTGACGAATTCCTCGGCTGCCTACCTCAATGGCGAAATATGTTGTTTTTCATATCCTTTTTCCGATGCCGATATTTCAGAGCTGTTTTTGCGTGGATGCCGCCGCGTATCGGTCGGTGGTCCATTAAATCTGGAACAATGGACCACTCCGGTTCTATTTGCCGTTTTATCTAACTTTGACGCACATTATGTGAATTTTGTCGGGCTTTTTTTCTGTTTACTTAATGCCGATTGCTGGCTGATGACTAATTAAAATGGGATGTGATTGTTAACAGTTTTGAACGTTTTAGCTTGAAGAAATGACAGACTACTTACACACCAACCAAAAAGGGTTTGATTTACAAGATTTGCCTTGTGCATTATTATGAAATGCTAATAATCAGCATCTTCGATATGAGGCATAAACTCTCACTATAAATTACATTTGTGATCCATAAGCCAGTGTTTCCATAAGCAAGTTTATGACAAGCAGTTCTTTATGAACACCGCCAAGACACACCTAGAACAAGTTGATAATAACAAATTAATACATCGCCAAACAGCTCAATTAATCAAACTAATACTTGTCATCATTCAATAGACGGCAAACAAATAATATAAAAATATACTTGCCTATTTACAAAAGTGGACTCGGCAACGTTATAAAATAACAGCTACATACATTAAGTGAAATAAATCACTTGTTTATTAATAGGCGTATAATACGTAGCTAACATAAAGACGTGTAAACATACGGCATCATCAATGAAATAAATAATATTATAATTTTTATACAAAGAAAAAATGAGTCGCTCCTTAAAATAGTAAAATATCGAGATGAGATTGAGTGGTGTGTTGAGAATTTTATCAATTATAGATGGTCTGGGGTCCCGAGCTACACCCCCCGCAGAGCTCAACTTTAGCCTTTAACGTTAACATGGAAACGGCTTCTTTTATTTCATGTAATTAATTTAAATTAATTTAATATAGTTGTAGGTGTCGGCGGTAACTTGATATTGTTGTAAGCTCATCAGCTATTAACAATATCTACCGATAGTTGGTCAGGTGTTCAACTAACTAATTTATGGAAACATAAAATAATTTTGCGATGTTATTAATACCTCTTACACCCGCGAATGGTAGACGAACTGACTACTACGACTTATTTTTTGCAGACAATCTGGCACACACGAGTAATAAAATAAGTCATCGTTATTAATTAGTGAATATAAAAGCTAAGCATTTAGATATTGATAATAACATTTGATACTCTGATGTTGTTTGTATGAAGTCATAGTGAAATTGTTATTTTCGATGAAATTCATATATTATTTTCGAATTTAAGAGCTTGCTAAAAACGTACATAAGCAATAGCAAACTTTCTGTAGGTATTGTATTGTATGGCGAGTGATCAAATTCACTGTGCTTATTAGCCAGGTGGTTTAAGGACTATCACCTATGTGCAAACAGTAACAGAATAATTTTAAACCCATCGTTGTCAGAACTTTTTATTCGAATTAAAATAGTTTAGATATTTATGAGTTTACAATTACAGAGAACGTGTGAGGTTTTTCTTATTGTTCCGTATTAATATGGTTACACCAATACCAATAC
This sequence comes from Euclidia mi, assembly GCA_944739405.2. Lineage (NCBI taxonomy): Eukaryota > Metazoa > Arthropoda > Insecta > Lepidoptera > Erebidae > Euclidia > Euclidia mi. Next base: position 92,331,333 of record OX123183.2, on the reverse strand, counting down.
GTACGAGTAGATAGGCAGGATAGAGGCAACAATATTTATGCTTATGCTGAAGTTTTTGTTTTCTTAACAGGAATCTTTTAAGTCTGTAATTTATATTGCTTATTAATAAATAAATACATATACATATATACATATCTATATCCTAATTTTAAAAATGTTGTGCATGTCTCCAATTGGTATAAGTTTATAACTTTGTCTAATTTGTGAAATTTTTGAAATTGTTTATGTTTATTCTGTTGACATGCCTTTGTAATAAATAAATAAAGTCTGAAAGGTCCAGTATACCTGTCCATTATTGAGTTTATAAGTCTATTACCGTCTAGGTATGTGTTTGAATATGGGATTTTCCTTACTATGTGCCCTAATGCATACCGAAGATCAAACTGTTGTAATACGATATATGAAATTTGCATATCCGATGCTACGTCTTTACAAAAGATGTGATTAATGCGAAAAGAAAATTGATAGAAGTGATTTTTTGAAACATTTTCCAATATTTCCTAATAGATTTCCAATATTCCTCAAATGTAATCTATACAACATTCCCAAACGCGACATCTAGGCATCGTTCGATTTAATGAAAAAGCGCTCGCCTTATTTATCATCGAAAAACGATTCTAAGAGCAAGTGCTTCGCGTGTGTTCGGGACTTTTACGATTCTTCTACATTCCACAAAGCGGCTACACGGAATATCTGAAGTCATTTTAGATACATGTAGGTATGTTCCCAGGGGCATAAGCAGACAGCTTTAAGTAGACAACACTATTATCTCATTCAATTTCTGAACGTGAACTTGTTTGGAGATATTTTTGAGATTACCTAATGCTACTAACAAATGTAAATGGTCTAAGTATAACACCATTTTCTACGATTGATACTATCTAGATAATCCATTATCTTGTTTGTATAGTACCGTAAAGTCGCTGAGTACACGGTTAAGTTGTCCTATTGTTTTTTATATTATTTTGTGGTTATTTCCTCGAAGATTTTGAGGACTACGTTTACGTACGAACAACTATTTACATATCAACATACTATCGACAAAGCCACCTAACGTACCTATGTGCGGGAAGAGTTAAAGTCGCAAAGGGACGTGTAAAGTGACGTTACATTTGAACGGATATAGGTTGCGTTTGTATTAGTGGACTGTATAGAACGTTACGGTATTAAAGGTCTTATAGTTTCCAGCGATTGCTTAAAATTGAGAGATTGGCAGGCTGCTTCGCAGAGCGTCTTTGGTTCGAATTCTTGGCACGCACAAATAATTATTCAAAATGAAGTGCGTATTAAATTGTCAGTTATCGCTTAGCGGTAAAGCAAAACATCGTGAGGAGGATAACACTTGATTATGAAACACTTAGACATGAGAGTGTTTCATAATGTTCGCAAAAGATAGGTATGCTAAGTCTGCCAATCTTCACTTGGCCAACGTGGTGGATTATGGCTTTCTCATAGTGAGAAGAGGCCCGTCCTCTGCAGTGGATCATCAAAAATATGAAGTAGGTACTAGAGGACGACAGCAGCTACGCCTGCGTTTTTTTTTTAATTTACCCGTTTTGGCCGATCCCGTGGGAATTTCGGGAAATCCCTTCTTAGTGCAACCCTACGGTCTCCAAGGAACATACATGCCAAATTTCAGCTTCCTGCGCCCAATAGTTTCGGCTGTAGCGTGTCTGTCCGTCAGTCAGTAACGCAAGGATTTTATATATTAAGATGATAATTAATCTATGTTTAAAACAATTCATAATTTTGTTATTAAATATAATTTTCTATTAACGGAATTCATCTAAAACCATACATTACGGAACTTGATAAAAATCTAGAAATCGTAAATGAATCAATCATTACCTTCAAACATTCAACTTTGCTTTTTTGTGACAATATCTATATACAAGTAAGTGGATAGGGAGTGAAACGAAATTTAATTTAACGGTTAATTAAATAAATCTCGCCCTAGCAGCGATAGCCCAGTAGAAAAACTATAACAGCTAGACTGCTATGCAGAGTGTCATCAGTTCAAACACATTCGGCGCGCAGCACTGAATTTTCTAGTGTGTAGTTAATTGTTCGTTTTCGGTGAAAGCAGATATTAGTCTAATGGACTAAAGAAAATACCAGAACGTTGAATTTATAATTACAAAACTAACACTGACACCGTTGTGATTACCTTGGAACAGAAAATGATGCCGCCTAGATCGCGAAAAGTTGCATTGCCAGAAGTATTTACCTACGCTCCTTGTAAAAGAAAGATAGAACAAGTACAAACAAGTTGAAACGAGTACATTTATTACCTGGATAAAGTGGGCCAACGGATAAAACTCCAACAAAAGATTGGTACGTCGAAACATCACATCTTTTTATGTACCTATCTATGGAGGCATTTCTTCATAACACAGTTAGTCTGTCGTATATGCATAAAAATACAACAAAATATAGGAGTATTAAGACATACTAACTGTGTTATGATGAAGTAGATACCTTACTACAATGATCATAAGTGATAGGTCACAGAAGTAATTTTATGTACCTATATCTTTTTGTATGTCACAATGATGAACTACGATTAATCCTAAACAGGCTGATTTCAGCATGAATGGGCCGGCTCGACCGGGCAAGTACTACCCTCTCACAGAAAATCGACGTAAAGTAACAGTACTTAAACTGTTGCGTTTCGTTCGGTGAGTGAGAGTGCCGGAGGCCCTATCCCCTATTTCTCCTCCCTCATCCCACTCCTCATCCTATCCCTTTTCTCATCCCAAGGGGCGGCAACGCACTTGTGACTCCTGTGGTGTTGCTTGTGTCCATGGGCGGCGGTAATTGCTTACCATCAGGCGATCCGTCTGCTCGTTTGCCGTCTATTACTATAAAAAAAGATTTATATTAAGAACCAATACCAAATACTAAAAGCCCAAAATATTCTGTGACCTTCGCTCTTTACGAAGTTTACCACCATACACTTTTTAGAAATTAGGTTTATATTTTTATGTGGGTTATAGGATGCAAACGAATAGCTGGATTGCCTCAGAGGAGTCAAAACTGCGTTACCTACCTGTCTTTGAAATAGGAAAAGGAGGTGGAGGGAAATGAGAGATGCAGGAAAAGGTATAGGGCCTTCAGCACTCTCACTCACCGAACCAAACGCAACAGTATATTAAATACTGTCAGGGGCATCCCAGCCGATTGAGTAGAGGGGGGCAAAGTCGCCGGCCGGGAGGGGGGGGTCAAGTTGATATGGATAATAGAGTTTTTTCAGTAGGGGAGGCAGCCTAGGAAGGGCAGCTGCCCCTTGTCGGCCCCCCCTTGGCGACGCCCTTGAATACTATTACTTTCTGGGTCAGGTCAATATTCTGTGAGAGGGTAGTATTTCGGCGGTAGATCCGGTTTAAATAAGCATGACTGATGACTCTAACTAAGTACATCAATGTAAATAAAATTTATTTATACTAATATTCCGCAGCCGACTAGCATCAGTCTTTCAATTAAGCTGGTTAGCATATCTATCAAAAATATACTAAAAATGAAGATTATGTCTAATCCCTACACGATCACATCGCTGAGAATGTTATCCCGAGAACAATATTTATCCTCATAAGAAGGTAATTGACGTTTTTGACGTTCATAAGTGTCACTTTGTGATTTAAATAAATAAAGGATTCAGATATGACTTTGACTTTGACATTGCAGCATACTTTTTTCCTATTAGATTAACGCCCTGTTTCACCACCTCTAAGTAAGTCTTACCTTCCAGATAAATTCAAAATTAGAACGAAATGTGTACGAATTTATTTGCCAAGTAGTTTAACCAGAACTTATTGGACAGTGGTGAAAAAGTTCCTAAATCTGCTAAGATTTCATACTACCCTGAAGATACAAGACCTGTGCTGGCCTGGGCTGTCTGACTCTGATTGATTCTGTAGTCCGTACTACTAATTACGGTCCTGTTTGGACCGCAACATTTTTAAACAACTCATCCGATTGACAATTTAATTCACGATTTACATTTTTAAAATGAATGATAACAATGGTGGCATTGATTCAAGGGTCTCACTGATTATAATGCTAAGTTTAAAGCACCAGACACCAGTCTGATTAGAATTCATATATAGACATAAGTCCATAGCTTCTAATTTCAGATATTTGTGAATCTCAAATAGATTGCCATCAGATTTAATAGCAAACAAAAACATCGTAAAGAAAATTGTGAACTTTGAAAAGTTTTCATCAATATCTTGACTATGTGCGTAGTCTACCGTCACACCGCTCGCGCCGTTTTTATTCATTTCGTACTGATAAAATACCCAAGGAGAATGTAACGTGTTGGAGCTGACGAAAAATCTACAAACGATATTCTTTTCTTCTTTTCAGTGTTTGGTGGAGACTAACATACATACATACAGACATAGACTCACGCCTGTTTCCCCGAAGGGGTAGGCAGAGGCATATTAAACGCCCACTTTTCGCCAGTGTTTTGATCCCACGTAATAGGTGGCGAGCCTATTGCCGCTTATTGGGACATTTTGTTTGCCAGAGCCTCGTCCGTTGATCGGCAGGTGCACCACTTGCAGGTGAGGTTGGCTTGGGACCCTTAGTTCTTGGTGGGAACCCTATAACACCACATTCTTATTAGCCGTACCTACTGTTTGATAAGTAATAACTTAGATAATTATGCTACTGGAAGCAACTACACACAACAAAGTTCTTTGTTTGACTTAGGTATTTTTCTATTCTGGTAAAAAAGAGTATCCAAAACATTTTTGCTTAGAGCAACTCTACCTGCCACCTCATGTGCTTAAACATGACACAGGTATAAGAGGTGCCTAATTTAGTCGTGAAAAAACGTATGCTACTTGCCTCCGTGTACCCATAAAACCATAGGTATGTATTTCAAGGGATGGATCTTTTAGGGTCCCGTAGCCAAAAATGGCAAAAAACAGAACCCTTATACTTAGACTAGTGGGTAGCTGTGTGTGTGCTGTGTTCTGTAAACTACTGCCCGATTTTTATACTAACATATAAAAGGAATGAAAATTAAGGGCGGCACTCTATGTATGGAACTGATGTGAAAAATATATTCCATCCTACATGCGGCATGTCTATAGATAGGATTTTAAAATTATTGTGAGATTCTGAAAACCATAGTTTCTCAAATTCAGTCGTTTGAAAGATAGACGCTTTCAAAGTGATATAACGAGTGTACCAAACTCTAACTTTTAATTATGTTGTCTTTAGTGTATACCTCTACTACAGGACCTTTCATGGGCGAGACCGGCTTGCTCCTAATTTAATTATTTCCAAAGAGGTCTTGTAAAGTTGTAAAAATCTACAAAAGGGTATAACCAAATGTAATCCGAGGTTATTGTAACAAGTATTAAAAGTCTAAGATCCCACCATAGACGCTAGTCAATAAACGAATTCAAATCGGCAAGGTTGCCTGTGAAATTCTGGAAGCAAGCAAATAATAAAAAACGTATAGAACCAATATAGTTAAGAGCGGTTAAGATAGAATATAACTGAAAGCCGAACTCAAAGTTGAAAGTTGTAGAGGTTTATCACAAGGGCTAGTTATTTCACTTTGGTGACCGAATGTGTCGATTTGACGGTACCGCAGTAGGTACTTAAAATCCTATAAGCAATGAGTCTAATAAGATTTTTTTAAATTTAATACGATATTGTTGAAATGTATACTTTGCGATAATCAGCATAACATAGGTAGGTATAGGTAATATTGCCCTCTTAACATTATTCCTAGATAATATATCTGGTAACATATGTCAAATTAGCAGCATCAGCAATTGTGTAAAAAAGAACCTATTAAAGAAATTTAAACAGAAACTAACAACTTTTTATTATTATAAGTATTCGTATTATCGGCTTTCCAAAGTTTCAACAGTAAACAAATACTATTTTTATCATTTCTAAGTATTACTTGTTTTTTTATATAATGCTATTAAAGGTCATTCAGTCACCAACCTTGTTTGAATAATTGTTACATTATCATCCAAAATAAAAATTATGAAGGTGATCAAACACTAATGAATACCTACACAAATATGATGATATCATAATGGCGAACCCCTACCGCGTCCAAGTGTAATATAATATCGTATTTATGTAACTAGACATTAGTAAATTATCATATTATTTTAAGAAGCCGATATGCTAATTATTAAATTTTAAAGACGCCAAAAACAGAATATTGCCAAGAAAAAATAATATCCAAAAGATTTTCGAATATACTTTTCTATTTTACATACGAAAGGCATATAAAAACAAGAAGATGGTAAAAGGCACTTGGCTCTATAATTGCAGAACCGCGAGTAATCTATAGAAATCTCCAAAATTCGTTGCTCACGTGTGTCACGAAAACTACATACATACATATACTCACGCCTTTTCCCCGTCGGGGTAGGCAGAGGAGACAACAGAACGTCACTTGCTTCTATCCTTACAAATCTCACGCGCTTCCTCTACATTCATTACTCTTTTCATACATGCTCGCCGGTTCCGGGTGCTTCGGACCTTTCCGTTTTTCAGAACGTCACCAATTTGGTCGACGAATATCCTACGAGGTCGGCCGCGACCGGCTTGCCCATACACGTTTGCCTTATATATTTGATGAGTCATTCTGTCTTCACTCATTCGCTCCACGTGTCCAAACCATCTCAGCATTCCTTTCTCAATTCTCGTCACAACATCTTCTTCAAACTATTCAGATTTTTATACCACTTCTAATATTATCTTTTAACTAGTCGTGACTAAGGCACCAGTGTGCTAGACACAGAGTTATTATAGGTTTGTTAGACGATCTGGATCAGTCAACAAGTAATGAACTAATCTAAACTCCTTAACAGCAATTCATTCAAAGGCTCCAGCGGTTGCAGCTTTGTTTAACACCTATAAGGCCTCCCTCACATTGTTCATGAGCGTTCCTGGAGCGTACGCTCGGTGTCCGTTCGGCGTGCGCCCAGCGTTCACTTTGTACTACAGAGTGAACGCCCAGCGCACGCCGGGCGTACGCTCGAGGAACGCTGTCGCCTAATGTGAGGTCGGCCTTAGATCTGAGATTTGTGGATGGACATGCAAATATGGACGTTAAACAGCACTTTTAAGACATAGGTAATCTAGCAATAGGGCAGCAGAATCCAGAAGTTTGAACTTAATGGTAAAACTTCTCCAAGTTCAATTTTAACAATGGGTGTGCCGCAGGGTTCAATTGTCGGACCAGATCTATTATAAATATGAAAGGTGACCTGTAATACTCTTATTCCGAATGATTCGATTTGATTTTTTTCTTGTCTTATTCCGAATGATGAATCTAACGTCTAAATGGGATCAAATATGCGGAATATTGGAATACAACTACTAAATATTTTCTTAACAACAACCAACATTTTTTAATAACAGCATACAAAATATTTTGACATTTTATTATTAAATAGGTTTTAAATAAAATAATATTTGAAAACGTAGCCAAAAATACACACAAATTGTTTGAAAAATTGAAATGCCTACACTCCATTGCTACAATTCCACATCAAGATAATCGATCTATTGGTTGTAATTTCCCTGAGGATATATTATTATACTATATAGACACGACATGACTGGCACTAATCGTTAAAAAGAGTCAACGTTTACAGAAATAGGAGCTATTTAAATTAATTTTGGTCACATAAAAACATTGTCTCATTGTCTCCGTGGTCCAGTGGATAGCGTATGCGACTGCTGATCGAAGGTCTCGGGTTCGATTCCCGAGTCGGGCAAAAGTGTTACTGAGATTTTCTGAATTCTCAGTAGCAGCACGGAGTCTGGTGATGTGCCCGGTAACGGCAATAGGCTCGCCCCCTATTACGTGGCACCTAAAATTCATGGCGAAATGTGGGTGTATATTACACCTCTGCCTACCTCTTCGGGGATACAGGCCTGAGTCTATAAAAAAAATCGTAAGATATCCTTTATGATAGCTCATACTTCTAGGAGCTCCCATGTGCACATTTTCCTTAAAAAATGAAAAAGTGCTGTTTAACGTACATTTTCCTTATTTAAATACTGCCTGATGAGTCTCATAATATGCCTACTCACGACTAAATAAGATTATAAAAAGAAACCTTACAAGCACGGTAGATCATGCAATTGATAAGGGAAAATTATAAAGTACAGAATGCTAGCTGCTTGTCGAATGATGGATAATTCGCAAGCAGACGTCTAATTAAGTGAGTCCAGGAAGCTCTTATGGAATCCTGAGCTCCAGAGCGATGATCTTTACCCTGTTATCAAAGAATTCCTTTTCGAAAATATGAATAGACATGTTTATAATTGCTGTTTACTAGAGTTATGGGAGTTTTCATTTCCGTACCCATACGTTCAGTTCATAAGTTGGTCGATGCGTCTTCTATCGGAAACTAAGTACATTTAGCACAGCTGAGTATGTTTTTCTCGCAAATTTATTTGACAACATCCATGACTTTTGTTTATTTTTACAGCTCACGCTTTAGGTATAAATCATGTGTTACAAAGAACTTTACAAAATGTTGTCTCGTGTGGGAACCAAACTTACGACACGAGAGGTAGGTAGGTACCTAGTACCAAACGGCAAGCTTAAACCACGACGCCATCCGTGTCGTCAAATTATCATAAACATAGAAAATAAATGAAAGACACTGGTTTCTTTAATGTGGGTAATCTGTGAGGATCATTCCAGATAACATTCTGATGATCTCGATTCAAATTTGTTTCGCAATTAAGGTAAGACTAGGTATCTCTGTAGTCTTACATAGTCCAGTGCCGGTTTTAAGTATCCTCTCCTGATTTGCTTCAAAGTAACACTACCACTACGAGTCAGTAGGAGAATCTGGCCTGCTAGGTACCTATACCACGCTGGCCAGACGGATTGGTACACGGATTGTATGATGTTGAGTTTTCCGTCTTTTCGCATACATATTTTTTGCTTTTTGTATTTTCCTTAGCGGCGACTATATAGGTATATGTCTCACGCACGGAATGAAATGGGGAACTTACATTTTGTATTCTTAATCCGTAACCAGAAGCACAACGCCTACTATCAAGCAGATACCTAATAAAGAAAAACCACGTATCGAACCATTTGTTTTTACTATAGATAGAAACGTTGCCTATGACCTGCTCAAGGGTGGAGGTCACGGAAATTTTAATTTCTGTGATGGAGGCACTTATTTTGTTAATTAGCCCATCTGTATAGGCACCACAGATGTAAGCTCTCAAATCCTCCTGTCTCTACATAGGTGTAGGATTAATAATATTTCAAACATTTTGATACAAGAGTATTAATTTTTTATTATCTTATCTTTATCAAGAAAACTGCTTCTACAGTGCTACTTTAAGCATAAATACAAATCATAGTTCGGCGATTAATTGCTTTAAATTTACAGTAGGAGCTACCATTTCAACACCAATGTAAATATTTAAATAGCGTATTTGCCTTTATGTCTATACATGATTTATTGGCGATCATTCAGGAATTGATGATTTAATCCAAATGTGAGCCCACAATTTGCAAACAGCCGAAAGTTTCAAAACAAATACTCCAAATCAATACTTCATTCCTTCCAATAGTTCAACGGAATATAAACAACAAGACTGTATTTACATACTTTTCGTAGAAAATTATTTAATCTTGTAGCATACAAACGAAAAACAGCGCGCGGTTGTTTGTAAACGAAAAGACGGGAAGCCTTGGGAAGTGCAGTTAACATGTTCCATCTTTAGCGCGCAAACCTACGCAACTCATCTGACATTCAACTTTATACATAAGGCGTTAAAGAACAAATTCCATAAACAATTTGTTTAATATTCTCTGTTAAAATGTTCGCTAATTGCATTGAAATGTAAAATCTAATTCCCGGTTCATAGGATTCAATTTGGCAGTGCTAACACACGGAATCTTCGGCAGTTCGCTACCAAAAAGTGTTTACACGTAAACCACGCTCATTGTTTAAGTAAACTTCTATTTCTATGCTTTACTGTGAACCACTTGCCGCCACGATATTCGCGCTAAACAATATTTCTCGGTACCCAATAAGAAACGAAAGCTAATTGCGCACTTTATTGTAGCCGAGGAAATGAACATTTTAAATTACTTCAGTGGCACCTGCGCTCTGCGAATATTCATACTTTGCATTCTTTACTTCGCTTGAAGTTATTGCACTATGACAGTTACGCGCAATTTTAAAATAAATGAACGTTTTTGTGTTGTTCAACAGGTATATGAGGCATCTATTGGACTCGTATAATAAATGTTGGTATGAACCCAGATAACAATGCAAACTTGCCAAACTTGCAGCAAGTTTAAATCAAACTTGCTAGTTTCACTGTGACAAACTTGCATGAAGTTTGTTTTCCAAAGGATTTGGATGACGACGAGCACAGGTTGGTGGTCCGACAACTGTTGGTCGTCGAGCACCTCCTGCTGTATCTAGGAGGTCAATCGACCACTAACATGTGCTTGTCGACATCCAAATTCTTGTGTTGAATTTTAAAATAAATGAACGTTTTTGTGTTGTTCAACAGGTATATGAGGCATCTATTGGACTCGTATAATAAATGTTGGTATGAACCCAGATAACAATGCAAACTTGCCAAACTTGCAGCAAGTTTAAATCAAACTTGCTAGTTTCACTGTGACAAACTTGCATGAAGTTGGTTTTCAAAGAATTTGGATGACGACAAGCACATGTTAGTGGTCGATTGACCTCCTAGATACAGCAGGAGGTGCTCGACGACCAACAGTTGTCGGACCACCAACCTGTGCTCGTCGTCATCCAAATCCTTTGGAAAACAAACTTCATGCAAGTTTGTCACAGTGAAACTAGGAAGTTTGATTTAAACTTGCTGCAAGTTTGTTGTTTTCTGGGAATGTGAGCAACCTGTGTACCTACAGTATTTACCTAATGCTTTTAGCAGAACAGAAAAGGAAAATCGCCGCTTACAGTGGGAACACCTTGATCCTGGATCCACCTACTTACCAATGATATCTATACAGTAGACAAGTATTTACAGGCTATAACCACAGGCTTCGGTACTGAGTGTATCTACCCATTAAGTGGATGTTATAACTATTATATTCCTACTCTTCAATATTTGACTGTTTGAGGTGCTCACTATGGTGCGAGTTCGATAGGAAGTAGATACCTAAGTACCACCGGTGCCGGCAGCTATATGGCAGTATTACATTTTCTGCGCGTTTATTACAAGGATTTCTCGAGTGTCAATAACTGCTGGACCACGGAGGCAGTAGTAGAGGGTACTCTGAATTTTAAAACCAAGAACTACATATTTTACCTTTCATCACTTCCTTGCCCACTATTTATTTCCTTATCTAATTATTTAACCATATCCTCAAGTTAGGAATTTTCTGCTTATATCTGTTCCTGTAGTTCTAAATTCACCGGCCATACTTGCCAGTGCTGCATTTTTATTTTATTTTCATAGTCGCTAAAGAAAACCATTCCAAATCTCTGGTAGTCCCTTTACAAACATAAGGCTTGTCGGAATCTCCTTGCTCCACAAGACATTAAATTCCAGGGCTGCCTGCCAGGAATGTATAGAAAAATGTCGAACCTGTTTGAAAATTCTGCAACCTTTAGAGAAACTTGGACACTGCGTTCACACATTTGCTGACACTGCACTAGTTCGAGGGTCACAACAATTTATTAATGTTACAACTAGAAATACCCGCGCTCACCAAGAGTCCCTCAGTGTGTAGCCACGTCTTAATTCAACCGGGATCTTACGTGGGTAACAAATGTCTTGTCATGCTACCTCCGCCGAGCCCTGGTAATCGGGGAAGGCCAAAGAAATGCTGGCTTGACGTCGCAAGGGATGATATGCGAGCCAATCGACTAACCACCAGAGATGCTGAAGACCGTGCGAAGTGGAGGAGATACAGACGGAAAACGGGCTCCGGGCTCGAAGGCGTAGGTTTTGGAACGCAACCGGGACAGCGCAGCGCTAGGATGATGATGATGATGACCAAGAGTCACTTAGTGCGAGTACCTACTGTGTATAGTGTCGTAGTTTAAACTTACCTTTATAATAAACGTTGAAACTAGTTAGTACCTATTTAAGTTCAATTGGATTGGTAACATAATCAACTACCTATGCCTATGATAATTATGAAACAAGTTACTGTTAACAAATTGATTATTATTTGTTAACTATCATTTCATCGTTACTTTAATCAACTTTATAACATACCTAATCGAATTGTTAACAATAATTTTGAATGTTGAATCATTTCAATTTTTAACAATCTGGTCAGCCAGGTGCTACCAATGAAACAAGCGCGATTATTATCTATCTAAGTTATGTGACAACTTAGTCTTTGAACATTAAACGTTAGTAGGTATAATATAATATCCTCACGAATGACATGACGGGGGGTCGATCATTAATTATTTATAATTACGCATATAATTAAACAACTAAGTATATTAAATTATTAATGTTTATTACTACGTTCACTACAAATTCAAATATCAATAAGTTTCCTCTATTAGGAATTCTTTGACTGACTTGATATATCTGTCAGGTAGAGTATCGTTTAGTTCGTTTCGCGTCAACCAATTTGCTTTTGACTTGTTGGCTGCTGCACCGCTCTTGTAGTTCGCGTAGTAGAAGAATACCTGCAAAGAAACATACATAAAGTATAGTCATGTCAACATCTTGCGAAGCGATGGCCTGGAAGTGTGGATGTGTTACCGAACTAGGCAAATGTCCCGCAGGCATAGTTACGCGCAAGAACGCAATAGGTAACTAACTGCTGCAAAATCTACGTACTGTCACATTAGCCATCGTGCTGATGCTCTCTGTACTTAGCAAGGAATAACATCACCAAGTCCTTCGACCCAATCGTATTTTCAACTTAAGCTTTGGCCAACGATTCGTAAATCTTGCAATAAAGGGAAATAGGTACTAGCTATCCGGTCCAATTACAGATTCGGGGCCGCATTAGCAGACACAGAGGAGCCAGGAAGAGGGTTCAAACAATGTGGATACATCATATTGCCATAAGAAACCAGGTGTAGATCAACTTGTTTCGCTCCCTAAACTTATAAGCTAGTAGATACTCTCAAGGGTTCCGAATCATGATCCTACATTCGTCATGCTGAGCTAGAATAGATTTTGTAATAGAAACGGTTTGCTATTTTCCTGAACTTTAAACTATGATATGATATGAGAACTATGATGACCCACATACATGTGTGTTGACCCACGACATGTCTTAGCGTAGGTAAAGGTAGAGAGTATAAACAACTTGGGACATCTGAAATACTAATATTTTGGGATCTATTTCAAGGATTCATAACCCGGTGTCCATTGCTGGATAGGCTTCTCATTTAGCAAGCCGCTGAGATCGAGTTTTGGCTCTTCATATCCACGACTAAACAATTTCCTACACTTTCGGTAAATGCGTGAGCTCCACACTAGTAAACGGATTCTATTCATGGATTCGCAATGCAGATAGTTATGATAGATAGAAATTTATATAAGACCCCCATCCTTACTTTCATTTATAAACAGTTTCTGATAAATCTAATTCATGTACTTAATTAGGCACCAGTTTTATTCTGCGCGGCCTAGATGTAAAAAACCAACATTCTGCTATCTGCCTGCAAAAGTGTGCTAGAATATTTCAGTCACATCGCCCCAAAAGAAGAAAACAATCTTAAGTGAGAAAAGTTTACCGGCAAGGTTGACGGCAAAAAGCCGAGAGGACATAGTCCCTCTAGATTGCCGGACCAAGCGCAAGCTTGGACACCAAACTACACGACGCTGTCCACTTTGTCAAATCCAGAAACAAGTGCTGAAAAACCGTCGTGTAGAAATAGTTCCACGCCTATGGAATCACGACCCTCGACAATAGCAAAAAATACGCTAATAAATATTTCTAATTGATATTTGGGATTTATCTTACGATGCATGCTTACTTCTAAACTTCACTCTGTTTGTACATAATTTATAGCAAGTACAAAAGTAAAAGAAAACAGTTTTGATAACATATTACCGTTTAAGTATTTTGGCCACGGCTCCGCCCGTGAATTACACACCTAAATCTTACTCAGGAACCACACCACATATTGCTGAAAACCGTACGAAAATTCTTTCGGTAGTTTTTGAGTTTATCGCATCCATACAGACATGTATTTTATAACATGTACATACAATACGCAGCGACAATTTGAATAGGTTTCTATTAAAAATGTTTTGTTCCTTATTAAACTAGCGTTGACACGGGGCTGACGAATCATCGCATTCACAATAAGGCCGGGCGGTTTTTATTATGTTTGCGGTTTACCACAAAGTATTAAGACGTTAGACATTATTTAAATATCAGGTTTCGGCGCATTTCAAGTATACTATAACTTGGAACGTGATCTGAAAAGATAACTTCACATGTGCCGACCACTTTTATAGCCAATCTTTAGATGACTTATGAATCCTTAACAAGACGAGGCTGATTATATTGAATCATTAAAACGGATGAGCGTGATCAAAACCGCTTCTGTTTTATTTAGTTTTGGATTCGATTCTTGGTCGGAACTGTGGGGTTTTCGGACCCGTAGGAACTGGAAAAATCTAAATCTCACTGCGTCATATTACTGCAGTTTAATTTGTTACACGGGCCTTAAGCTGATACTCTATTTCGAATATATTACACCGCTACCTGTGCTTCTATCTTTACCTATTTTCATGCGAGTTTGTGGCTAACTCTGGTGTCAGAAGTTTTCGAACGCCCAAAGACTGCCAACATTGTCTAACGATTCTTCTCCTGAGACAAGAACCATGAACGATAGCTTTACGCGTCCTTTGAAGCACGGTAGCGTTATGATGTAAATTTCGCGCGGTCACCCATCTAAATGCGACCTGTGCAAGCGGTGCTAAGTTTGCCAACTTATTACAAACGGCAAGCCAAGTAACGTTACAATACTGAGCTTCAAGGTTTAAACTAACTTTTAGAACGGCTTAGACTGAAATCGTCCTAGAGATTAATGGCAAAGTGGTGTTCTCTGCCTATACCAACTTTGTTCTCATTTACCTAATGATATCCACGAATATAACTTGTTTACCAAATGCGTTCAAATTTCCAAGTAAAACAATTAAACGAGAATGTTAAATAAATAACCGCCTTATAAAAATCTCGTGCCCGTTGCTCCAGACCTTAGATAAATCAAATCAAAGGTCTTCGGGCTATCCCCTTATCGAAATTCTATATAATGTTTATAACAAACACCGCCGGGGTTTTCTCTACACAGTCTACACGAACAACAAGATCCTGCGAACAAAATATCGGCAATGTTTTTGTAGGTATATTTGCAGCAACATTATTATTTTGATTAGCATGATAAATTTTGATGTCAACGAGTTAGTGAGTTTGAGAATTTCCAGATGAGTTTCTACTTTCGGCGACATATGTTTTTAGCAGACCTTTGAATGTATCTGGATGATAATGCCTATCATGATATGCCAATGATATGCCACCTATATAGGTGGTGAAATGGGCCCCAAAACAATTAAAATTAAAGATTCACGGTTCCTATATTTGCGTTTTCACTATCCGCGGATATTTTTATCGGACGGATCGCCCGATGGTAAGCGAGTTTCGCGCTCGTGAACACCAGCGACACCAGAATGTGTTGTCCGCCTTGGGAAGGGAAAAGGAATAGGATGAGGACCAGTATGAGGGAGAAGGAAAAGGGGATGGGGCCTCCGGCACTCTCACTCACCGAACGAAATTCTACTGGTAGGGTTGGAATTCTAATGTTAATATTCTGTAAGAGAGTAGAGTACATGCCCAGTCAAGCCAGCCCTATTCCTGTATTGGCAGTTAAATATTTTTCTATTTGCAGATATAATGGAACATTTTTTTACATATACAATGCTAGTTTTAGTCTGCTAAATATTAGCATATTTATCAAAGTTAAATAAAATGTCACTAATATTATTTACTAAAGTTTATGAACATTTAGCACAATCATTAAGCACATGCAATCACATGCATATTAGATTTATTTTTTAATAGGTATGTCTTAATAATTAAATCAATATAGACTTACCTTAGCTCCAACTTTTCCATTAATTTCAGAGGGATATTTGTACTTATAAAATCCACACGGAGCATTTGACAGGAATTGGACTTTTAAGTCGGAACCACATTGCTCTTGTACTATTCTTTCTGCTGTCTGAATAATAAAAATAAATTAGTGAACATTTTTTGATAAACTTTAAATGTATTGCCTATACATTTGAAACCGATAAGGCTAGGAATTAATCCTATCATGCTTCCTAAGTTATAGTCTATTTTTAGGGTATGGGATCATTTTACAATAGAAAGCTTTATTCAAACCTACCTGTCTCAAAGTTTCTCCTTCTTTCCACAATCCTTGGGGTAGCAGTGACTTTACATCTGAGCCCAACTTTATAGGAGTCACCAATACCAAGTGTCTTTGAAGACATCTCTCTGTTGATGTTTTATCCCCTTTTTTATCAGCATCTAGAAAAGGACAGAACAATACAGCTCATATGCAAAAAAAAATGGCTGGCACACTGAATCCAGTGGTTAGTGTCCCACATCACTATTACAGAGGTTGTAGGTTCAATTCCCACAAAGGACAAAACTTTATGTGTGAGCAATAACTGTATTTAGCAAGTTTGGGTTATCATAGTACAGTCCATGCCTAGTTAAGGAAGTGGCATGTAAGCTGTGATACTGTTAATTTAAATAAACCAAAGAAAATTTTAACGAACCACACCAACATTGACTATTTGTGTAAACTCAAGAAGATATGACGTTAAAAAGATATTAAATTAAAGATTACTGAACCAATAAGCTGCTTATCAATTTTGCATTTAAACCATAAAGCATAGCTCCAAAAACAGTACAAGTTACTATTCTAAATAAAAATAATAATTATGTGTACTGACCAGTCTCTATACTGGCAAACTTGAACTGTGCATACTCTTCATTGGATGCATCTTCGAAATCCTGGGCTGTTATCTTACTGACTGCATCCAGGTCAACATCCATTGACTCATTCTTCAGGAGTTCAGCCTGCGCCCTAGGCATAAGGGAAGAAATGCAGAAATTTGGAATTTGTGAGGAATTTAAAGCAATTGCTACAATAGGGGGGGAACCAAGAATATGAATGCTGCAATGATGCCATTGCAAATACTCACATTACAATATGTTTGAAACACATTTTAAAATTTAAATTAGCAATTTAAGCTCACTTTGAAGAGTTTAAAAAATATTATCATGTTTTGACATTAAGTTGAAGAGCTTTAAAAGTGATATTTTCTAATTGGAAAAGACAAGCTAGTTAAAACAATTAAATAGAACTAGGCTCGTATAAAATACATATAGGAATAAGCACTAACTTATCATTTTCATGTCTAATTTCATGATTAGACTTCATACTCTTCTCAACTTCCAAGGTGTAAAGCAGGTTCTTGTATTTCTTTTGAATTTCATTTAAAGGTGGTGTAACCACCGGTAATCGCTCAACACAGACGCCCGTAACGATATCCCATGAAGGTTTGGTACCTAAACCTGGAAATACTATCATTATTAATATAAATACTTCATTTATTTAATTTTGTTACTATATAACCTCCAAAACATACGTCTGGTAAAAATACGACGGCAGATGTTTAATTCAGCCTGTATAACTGTTTTAGACAGCATATTGCACTATAAAGTATTATGCTTATTAGACAAAACAACTAAATATTCAATACTTCAGTCATAAATTTTATTGTTATTCTAAAACTTTTGATATAATTACCCGAAGTGAATTTGACACTTTTGACAGTCAGCTGTACAATGTCAACTGTCAATCAGCAACCGGTGATATTCTCGCTCATTTTTTTTTTTTTTTGGGATTTTATGACCTGGTAACTGGACCTTTAGGTCTGATCTTATTTTATTTTAACGGACACTGCACATTCACTTAATTTTTAAATTGTTTTAACAGTATTTTTAATGTATTTATATATCGGTTTGTAAGTATTTTTGTCTTTCAATAACTCTTCGAGTGGCGGCGGGCGGGAGAAAGAATCGCACTTAATGTTCACATCACTGAGTTCACTAGCCAACACTAATCTGTCAAGCAGGAAGTTTTGACAGTCAAAAACAATATGTTCAACGGTTGCAACGGCCCCCCGAGCTCCCTCCTGGGACTCACAATGTGGGCATGTATTGCTTGTAATAATGCCAAGTCTAGCAAGGTGTGACGGAGCAGTATTATGGCCAAAGCGCAATCTATTTATCGTAGTGATAAAGTCTCGGCTGGCTTCCTTCAATCTATTGTACCAGGGTCTAACAGGTAATTCTTCTTGTATACGGCCGTAAAATTTTCCTTTAGTGTCTTGGTCTTTCTTCCACAATTCTAACCATAAGTTACAAACATTTTCATTAATACATTGCAAGAAGTCAGTCATAGGAATGTCCATTGCATTTCTAACATCAATAGCATTACTACCTTCATATGCGGTTTTATCAACTATTTCATTGCCATAGATACCTCGGTGTGAAGGTACCCACAGAAAAGCAATGCTTTTGTGCTTGAGGTAATATTGATAAATTATTTCTTTGATGAAATATAGAATATAATTTGTCTTAAAAGAAACTGTAAGGTTAGTTAAGGCTTTAATCAAACTCAGTGAATCAGAAACAATCAAAAAGTATTTGCTATTGTTAATTTGGCGAATATGTTTTAATGCTTGATAAACCGCATATGCCTCTGCAGTGAATATGGTGCATGTATTGTGTAGAACAAAGCTTTGAGAGAATTGAATTTGTGGATCATATATAGCAGCACGCACATAATCACTTCCTTTACTGCCATCAGTGTAAATAACATAATAATTCTTATTATCTGCCATAAACTGTAACATATCTAAATTGTTATTGATGGGATTTTGCAATTCTTTGACGGGATGTGTGATACACTGATAAGAGAAGGAGTAACATGGCCATGGGCATTGTTTTCTAATACCAGTAAAACTGTTTTCTGTTTCCAGCAATATTTTGGACAATGTTGGGGATTTACCATTTAAGAGAATCTCGCCTGTTGTTAGAGGTCCAGGATTTCTACATACAGAAGGTACTATTTTGTTTATTATTTTCTTGTTATCTGCAGCAATTAATTTAAGACAGAATCTCTCTGCAAGTAGAATGCGTCTCAAAATTAGGGGCATTATTTTAGTCTCCACTTCCATGGCCCTTATGGGAGTAGAGCACATTGCACCAGAAATTGTTCTCAAAGCCCTGTTCTGCAATAGATCTAGTTTATTTACATGAGTACTATTTATATACACTAATGAGCTATAATCAAAATGGCTTCTTACTATACTTTTATACAAAGTTGACAATATTTTCGGGTCAGCTCCCCATGTAACGCCTGCAAGACATTTTATTATATTTAATCCTTTAAGAGCATTTTTTGATATGGTTTTAATATGTTCCTCAAAGGTTAATTTCTTATCTAATACTATGCCTAAAAATTTCTTAACATTCACTGGATTTATAAATTCTCCGTTATATATTACTTTTGAATATGTGTTCTCATTTCCAAATATCATGGCACTACTTTTGGAGGGATTAATTTTTAAATGTAACACATCATTGTAATAGTGAAATATTTGGGACAATGCTCTGTTAATATTGTCTATTGCAATTTCTACATTATAATTACTACTGTACAAAACAATATCATCAGCAAACTGCAAAATATCTACATTACTATTTACAAATTTACAGATTTCACTTGTATATATATTGTACAACAAAGGAGATAGTGTAGCACCCTGCATTGTACCTTTAGATGCACATTTTGGACCATGCAATGTATTATTATGTCTTACATAAAGTGTTCTACTATCCAGAAAATTATATATCCATTTACATAGTTGACCAGGCACACCTAACCTAGACATAACTTGTACAAGTATAGCCGGATCTAGACTGTCAAAAGCACCCTGAACATCTAAAAATACACAAACAGTGTGTAACTTATTATATTTTGCATGTTTCAGGTCTGAAATTAAGGAAGTGAAGCTGTCTGCACAACTTCGCCCTCGACGAAATCCATATTGTACATACGGAATGATGCCATTAGATTCCATATACCAATCCAAACGATTTTTAATCATGTTTTCAAATAGTTTACCTAGACATGAAGACAGTGATATTGGTCTATAAGAGCTGGCAAGCTCGAGAGGTTTATCTGGTTTGAGTATCGGAATGACACATTGTGTTTTCCATGATTGTGGAATACATTTACAATGCCAAAGTAAATTAAGAATATTAAGAAATATTTTTTGTGCTGATTCATCTAAATTTTTAATAGTACAATAGGGGAAATCATCTAAACCATCTAAATTCAGACCATGTAAAAGCATCGAGCAAAAATTTTGAATTTGGATTATCATTATTTAATTCGAAAATATTGCCTAAACTATTAATATTATTTAGATTGCTATTGTCAGATAATTTATCTAGAAATTGAGAAATAAACTCATCTTTATATGATTTATTACCAGCTCTTATACCTTTGAACATTTTTAGAAGATTCCAAATCTTACTTATCCGCTTGCTTGCCCGTGTTATATGGCATATAACAAAATTCAAACACTAAATTGCCCGTGTTATATGGCATATAACATCGCATCTGAGTCTATTTTGCCCGTGTCATACTGTATATGATATGGCTCCCGCGGTCGAAAGAGTGAAATATACTCGTCTCTGTCGCTCTTGGGCTTAGTTTGTATTATGTATCTCGTTTCTACGTTAAATTTCCCGTCATACTAATCCCAGTCGAGTTTCGACTCCATAGAGAAATTAAAAAAAAAAACGTTCGTTGTCAATGTTGTCATTGAGTGTTGAGTCGGTGCGGAATGTGTGAGTATATTTGTGCTGTTTTTTCTGTTAAATTTAGTTTTATTCTTTAAGATCTATTGTGTTTATCAAGGTATGTAAATAATTAACACGTATATATAATAATTCCAGCATGAAATATAAGATTTGACTTTTTTCGAGACCTTAAGTAGATTTTGGCGCGCAACAGTGATTTTACTGAGAGCATGGGAACTGTTTCAGAAATGTTCATATTACTCAGAAGTGGTGAATGCTATCCGTATGATTATTTTTGTTTTAAAAGAATATGAGACTACTTATTTAGTGTTTATTTATTTGTATGTTTAAAATTGTTATTTGTGCATTATATGGCCTTATCAAATTTAACATAAATTACGCCGCGCGGCGCCAGATAATGGTTTGGAATCAGAGGCCTGTAATTCGTAAATATGTATAAACAAGTGTACTTTTTTATTTTTATCTTATTATCTAATATATAAGTAACGTAATTAAATATTAAAAACGATATGTCACCGCTTTAAGTTTTGAGGTATGAACTTATAAATACAAAGCGAACTCTAAAACGCGCTATCTCAATTTCAAACGAGCATCACTCGACACCAGAATCGTAATCTAAATAAACAAAGATAACATTGTATAGTTAGTTTCATAACATACATAAATAATATAACACTTGAAAACCTTTCAAAACAAATTAAGTCACAAGGACCGATTGTGTGGAACCCGACCCGCGCGCCGAGGCGATAAAAACGCGCGGGCATTTGATCGTTATCGCTTTCAAGTGGCCGGGCAGAGGGGCCGGCATGGGTTGCGGCGCGGAGCAAGCAAGCGGTTAAAGGAGTAGTTCTATTAAAAGTGTTACATAAGCTATTCCAACATATTCTCTTTTGTTCTGATATGGTTCTTTTTTTAAGTGCATCCTTTCTTTTATAATCTAAATAGTTCTCCATAGTAGGATCACTTCTATATAGTTTCAATGCATTGTAAGAGGCAATAACACTTTTTTCACAAATGTCATTCCACCAAGGAGCTGGAGGTCTACTTTTGAAATTATTTGGTTTATTAAGTTTAGGAATTGTCATAACTTTCAAATTATCCAATCGAGAACAAAAATCATTATAGGTTGAAATAGGATCATATAATTTTAGAACTAAATCATTAAATATTGTTTTAGAAATAGTTTTAAACTTTTTCCAATCTGCTTTGTTATATATAAACCTATCAACAGGAGGATTAGTATAATATTTATCTATATGCAGTGAAATCTCTGTTATTGTTGGGTAGTGATAGCTGCCCATGGCATCATCATGTACAGACCACTCGCATATTGATGCGAGGTTAGCACTAATAAAGCTTACATCAATTGCAGACGGATTTCGTCTCGGGTTGTTAACAGTTGTAAAACTACCATCATTTAATATACATAAATCCAAGTCATCAATGATATTAAATAAATCCTGACCTCTGCTCTTAGTGGATAGACAACCAAAAGCGATGTGGTGTGCATTAAAGTCACCACTGACAAATATAGGCTTTGGAAGATCATTGATAATATTACGTAATCTATTGATCCGTATATGTCTACTAGAAGGAGGACAGTATACACAAAGAATAGTCAAGCTACCATGCACCGTAGATAAGGACAGAGCTACAGTTTGAATTTCTTCATAAAATCTAGTGTTTAAAACTTTGTACTTTAAATATGGCTTAATTAGTATTGCTACACCATTATGAGTATTTTTAGAATTTTTATTATAAATATTATATCCAGGTATTCTAAAACTATTGTCTTTAAACCATGTTTCGTTAAGTAAGCAAATGTCAATATGTTGTTTTTGTAAGAATTCAATCAGTAAGGGTTTTTTATTTTTAGCACTTTGAATGTTATACTGAGCAATACGTAGCTTAGACAGTGTATGACTTGGATCCATTACTTGAGGTTTTTAATAAGTGTTTCCCTAATGGTATTTACAGTGGTAGGCGTATTATCGCCCTTATTACCCAGTTCCACCAACGTCTGTACCAGGGCCTTAAGTACATCGTTGTTGGCAACTATTTGGGCTTTGATGTCTACTTTAGGAGAGACATCTCTAGAGTTATTTACACTATGTACAGTATTATTTACAGATGTATTTACAGACTTATTTACAGATGTATGTACAGACTTATTTACAGATTTATTTACAGTGTTAATTGGTTTCATTTTTGGAGGTGGCAAGGGTGGAAATTCAATGTTATTACTTGAGTGTTGTTTTGTAATTGTAGCACTTGCATATGTTATCTTATTTTTCTTTTCTACAATTTTATTTAACTTAATTGGACATAATCTCGAAATTGCAAGATGAGGCCCGCTGCAATTGCAACAGCAGATCTCTGTTGGTCTATCACATTCTTTATATAAATGCTCACCTCCACAAATGGAACATCTTTGTTTGCCATTACATATCCTAGCGGAGTGGTTAAATTTAAAGCAACGGAAACATTGCTGTAATGGGGGTATATATTCAAAAACTCGGTATGAGAACAAATCATATTGTACATTGTCTGGAAGAATATTCGATAGAAAAGTAATGCTAACTGTTTGTAGTGGTATTCGCTCTTGTCCTACCTTCTTTGTGAATCTTCTTATAGCTATTATTTCATAAATTGATGATAGTTTTGTGTATAGTTCTTTGTTCGAAATGTTTGCTGGTACAAATCTAATTATGCCTGTTTTTTCTATTTGCGCAGCCGGAATAAATGCTTTCAAGCCATGTTTGTTGAGAAAAGCGCTGTTATTAATAAAGTTATTGGCCGTATTATATTGTTTAAATATTATTGCAATTTTATTGGCGTTAATTCTTTGAATAGCCGTCACCCCTTTTATCTCGCTAGAAAATATATGATTCAGATAGATAGGGCTCTTATTGCCTATTCTATCTTTACTGTTGGAAGCTTCTATAAACACTTTAAAGTCCACACAAGTGGCATTTTCAGGATAAATTCTTTTGTATTCTGGTTTAAGATACGGTGAATAGTCAAAATGCTCACCGCCGCCGCCATTACCATAGTCCTTTTCACTTCCTCCGTCTCCAGCCTCAGGCCGAGGACGTTTATGTGAGGTGGGCGGGTTATCCCCGCCCCCCTCATTTCCCACCATTTCCACGGGTTTGCACACCTATCACTATGGTTTTTTATTAACTTCTAAGTAAAAACCACCGAATATTTAATCAGAAATTAAAATTGAAAAAAATTCTGATCCGCGCTTTTTTAAGGTTCCCGCCAGACCATTTTCTATTCTCGCTCAATAATATTAATATCACTTACCTTTCTCACCTCATTCGACTATTAACGTATAATTATTAAATACGTCAATAGTCGAATGAGGTAAGAAAACTGTTTCAGGGCAAGTAAAAAGGTAAATAAACTGCGGTCTTAAGGTCATAATAGGTATAATATTTTTGAATAATTATTTAATTAAACTCACATGATGGTGAACCTTCTTAAGCGAATACGTTCTTCGGTAAGTCTTGGATGCAACCGGGATAAAGCTAGGATAGATCCTAGCTTTATCTCGGTTGCATCCGTCCGGTCGTAACGTCCTAGGGGACGATGATGATGATTGAATAACTTTTGCATTTAAAAAGTTAGCTATTAAAAATGAAACTGATACCTACATACGTCTAGTTTTACGTTAGTTTATAGAATTTAAGGGTTTTATTCTTTGTGAATGGCAGCATCTTAATTACTTTCACACTTTATGTGAGTTCACTTTGCCGTAGGTACATGCGGAAAGAAAGCCGTTATAAAGAGTATTTCTTGTCATTAGCTACTAATTCTTGATTGCAGCAGCTTGAAACACATGAGCACAAGCTTAAAGTAACCGCTTGACCGCTAGCGCCAATTCGCCGAATTCACTTGACCGCTCACGTTCTAAACAAAATGTCGCGCCGCCGCTCGCCAGATGGGCGCGCTAACATAAACATTTATTGTTGATAAGTCGGTAACATGAGTAAGTTGAAGTGATGTTTTTCTTCAACCTTATAAATGACTCTTTCAAGTCGTATGAATTCTTTGTTGATATTTATTTTCTAATTTATTATACTAAGCAGCGAACATTGACTATCGTTGAAAAAAACACTTTGTGTATTTTAAACAGGATTATTTTAAAAAGTAAATCGATGACATACATATTTTATGAGTTTTAACTGTAGAGGGATTCTATCTACACCGAATTAAATAAAAAAAGCATGTATTATAGTATAAAAATATTTAATTACACGCATACGATAAGCACGTAATTACTTAGCAGCGAACATTGACTATCGTTGAAAAAAACACTTTGTGTATTTTAAACAGGATTATTTTAAAAAGTAAATCGATGACATACATATTTTATGAGTTTTAACTGTAGAGGTATTCTATTTACACAGAATTAAATAAAAAAAAAACATGTATCATAGTATAAAAATATTTAATTACACGCATACGATAAGCACGTAATTGCTTAGCAGCGAACATTGACTATCGTTGAAAAAAACACTTTGTGTATTTTAAACAGGATTATTTTAAAAAGTAAATCGATGACATACATATTTTATGAGTTTTAACTGTAGAGGAATTCTATCTACACCGAATTAAATAAAATAAAACATGTATCATACTATAAAAATATTTAATTACACGCATACGATAAGCACGTAATCACGGAGCGCGCGAAACAAAGAGTGGCATTTGACATTATTTTTTCGTTCCGGGTTAACGATTTTAAGACTCGCTTCGTATTTTAGCATGAATAAATGTACAATGATTTGAATAGAACAGAGAAAAATAATTAAAAACATTACGTAATAGAAAGAAACAGTAAATTCAGACCGAGTATAGCGCTGTAACCAAAAAGGGCAAATAGTCACTTGTGCGCGGTCTACGGCATTTCGAAAAAGGGAGAATAGTCACTTGTGCGCGGTCAAGCGGGTAATAAGATTTCTTTTACATAGTGAAACTGGGTTTAATAGCGCATTCATTATTAATGTATATATGTATATTTAAATTAAGGATGTATGTTTTTTTATATCCTTATAACGAGAATCTTATACTCAATACTGAACACGAGCCTTAAATCCTTCTGATGTCTTACGAAACATTATTAAATTCATTGTCCAGGCGTTATCCCAGTTGCATCTAAGACTTACACTCCTTGGAGCCCGAGGTCCGCTTACTGGTCTAACCAGATATTACAAGAATATCAACTTTTCCACAGAGCAACTGCCGTCTGACCTCTGCAACTCAAAGGGCTAGCATTCCATGGTTTAGACCAGTATCAGTTTAATTGAGGGTACTGACTCCCCGTAACGACTGTCAAAGATCCTCATGACAGCCGGGTCCGACGGTTTAACGAGCTCTCCGAGGCACGGGGCAAGCTATAATTAACAATTTAATACGCACTTAACTTCGAAAAGTCATTGGTGCGCGCCGTGGATTCGAACCCGATACCCTCTGCATGGCAGTCCATTGGTATCTCCACTAGGCTATCGCTGCCTTAAAACGAAACATTATTAAATTACACAGGACAAAAATCGAAGATCTCGAGTACCAGCGCAGAGTCATCAGCAAAAGGGAATAGTCGCTCTTCATTTTAGCACTTATCAGTTCATAGTATTTAGTAATATTTTAAAGTATTTTCTGATTATTCTCATGGAGCTTACCAAGAATGTCAGCAGACTTTAAATTTCTATATTTTGTACTAGCAACATTTCTTTACCCAATCTGCCTTTTCCGGCTCTAGTGTCAAAGAAAGTAGGTGATCGTGTTTTTATTTACGAAAATCCATTAAAATCTCATGAAATATCCAATATATTAACGTGACAGTGATCTGCCGTTTAAACAAATATTATATTGTATGAGTTCTGAACTATATTTCATTTACCAAACATAAAACATACACACCTTAGTTGTCAAGTTTTACAACTCATAGGTTAGAGTTTAGTAACAAGAATTATTAACGTTTTAGGTTTGACCATGAAGCAAATAGTCGCAAATCAAAAAGTGAAGATCCCTGAGGGACTCACTGTACACGTTAAGTCGCGGTTGGTGACAGTGAAAGGACCGCGCGGAGTGTTGAAGAGGAACTTCAAGCACTTGGCTGTTGACATTCGCATGGTGAACCCTCGCCTTCTGAAGGTTGAGAAATGGTTCGGATCCAAGAAGGAACTCGCCGCAGTCAGGACTGTCTGCTCACACGTTGAGAACATGATCAAAGGTATTTGTTTATCTCTGTTATTGTTTTATATATGCTAGTGATTGTCATTTATTTGGCTACCTATACCTTTGAATATTACCCGAACTAACTTGTAAGCGTACAGTAGTATGCTAGGAGTAAGTAAAAGTTAATACCAAATGTTTTTACTTGGCTATTCTACTAACATACATTTGAGGTTATCCTCAAGTAAATTACTCATACAAATGTAATGTACTGTATTTTTATACAAGTTTTCAGTGTACAATCAGGTATTTGAATCGAATTAATACTACCTATCTCTGAAATTTGTACAGAATAGTAGTCAGAGTTACATTATGTTTGAGGTTACATGTATTGTAATATTTTTCTCACAAAACTACTTATTGATGTTTTGGCTAATAGTTCAATATTATTAACCCTCTATAGTATTTTCGCTGTGTAATGAATTGCATGACAGTTCATGACTGACAATTAAAGTGATGTAACCTAAGGAAATTTAAGCGATTATTTATAAATATCGAATTAATTGGCAAACGACATGCAATCGTCCGTAGTTACCGATTTTACATCTTCGAAATAAATTCATATTAAAAGTGTTTTGGCAAATACATTCACAAATAAAGCGCATACATTTTAAAATTTATTTTTTTATTATTCGTCACTGTCACTCGAAATAAAACCTCATATCTGAATCTTACTTATCCCAAGTCTGTAAATATTGTCGATTATGTTATTTCTACGACTGATTAATTTTATCAATATATGGATTTCGTATTGCCAACACATCGGAACTATCTACGTCAGTTATTGAAGCTTTACGCTCACGTTTCTTCGGAGTGGACAGCTTCTTGTCTTCAAAACTAGTTTCTTCAAATTTTTCTTTGGTTATTCGAGTAACTGAAGCCTTGCTTGCCGATGTCCAGAGCTGCCGCAACTCTGTACACAACAGTGTCGATCGGTATTGCCAGGCCCCCGTTTGCACGCTCTCGTTCAAAGAATGTCCTCAAACGAAGCACTAACTCACGGCTTTGAGAGTTTAAAAATATATTTTTTGTTGTTTTTGGCAAAACAAAAAAATAAAAAATAACACGCCAAACAGGCAGAATCACAAACCGCATACAAGGCGCTCGTACTGACGTATTCGATCACAAGATGGGCGCTCCTATTAATCGATTTCATGTCGATTCAATGGTGTCAGTCTCTACTGACAGAGGGTTCGTTTCATGCATCTGACATTTTGAGGATTATATTTTATTATATTTAAATTATTTATTTACCGTTAATAATAATTATAAAAATAGAGAGAGACATACTAGTATCAATTTACTTTGTAATTTTTAATAGACATTATTTTAAATATTTGTTTTTTTGCCAATTTATTTTCATAAGTTGAAAGTAGTATGCGTAATATGTAAAATGAGAACTGTCATGCATTTCATCATACAGCGAAAATACTATAGAAGCTTCATTATGCGTAGATTTTTAACATTCAGAGTATACAAGTGCAAAATATCATGTGCATTAAATTCCAAGGTTTATTATCAACATTGGCGGTTGCACCATGCCAATTAAACTATTTCTTGTTTATAGAAGACCATAAAATCACATTTTCTCCAGTGTCTTATATAAATGACACAGCAATACAGGACATACAGGACACAGCAATATTTAAGCGTATTATCATAAGATAATACGCTTAAATATTGCTGTGTCCTGTTTATTGAGTAGGTTATAATTATTTAGTTTCAAGATGTAACATCTCCTAAATATTGCATGTCCTAAAATGATTACTGGAGCAAACTGTTGCTAAAGTACTATTATTTTATGTAAACAATGTCATAAAGATCTGACATATCCATCTATTACAATGTGTTTCTTCTTTTTGAAATTAGTCCCACCTGCTGTGATAATGCATTGAACAATTGTAATAGACCTGATTCTGGTGAAAATCAAACTGTCTGGCAATCCGCAACAATTTTAGTTAGAAGTATATTGGACCTGTTAGAAGTGAGAATTATAAATGATGGCTAAGAGAGATGAGCACTTCCTTCATACTGAAACTATATCTGCTTCCCTTAATATAAATTGTGAAAACATGTACATATATAGAAGTTTATCCTGCTACCAGCAAGATCTGTACATCATAATACTCTAGAAGTAATCTTAACTACGTTTAAATTTATATATGTATTGGCAATTATTGCACTGCCACAAAATATGGCAGATTGTTCAGTATTTTCTGCCACCTATGTTCACATAGGTCTGGCAGGTCCCAATAGCTGTTAAATATCACAAATTCATTTGAAATGTATATCTTTTCTGTAAACATCTTAACTATAGAAGAAGTTATTAATTTTATTATGGATCATGATCACCATTTTTAATCAGCTTTCTCAGATAGGAAAATTTCATCCTCCTGTTTTTTTTTTTGCACACCTACATAGATAGACACTGCACAAGATTGTGTTATTTTAGAAAACTAAATGTCTTTTGTAATGTTTATAATAATTAACATAGAAATAAAAATTTTACTTATGTATTTTGAAAGGTAATTGAAACTGATGCTACAGTGTGCTACCTCATGTAAACAGTTTGACAACACTTTCACAAAGATTGGCACAACTATGATTTGTCTTGTATGTAAACTCTGCCACTGTTGGACCTCATGGACCTCTTCTCACCAAGATTAGGGTTAGGCTATAATCCACAATGGTGACCAAAAATGAGTTTGCAGATTTCAAATGTCTTTTGTAAACATTATGGTGCACTCTCAGAAGTGAAGCTTGACAATGAGTCCCGTCATGGTTGAGCATTTATTATCACCATAAGCATGATCACTACATAGTATAAAACAAAGTCTGCCTTCTGTCTGTCTGTCTGTCCCTATGTATGCTTAAATCTTTAATGCTACTATGCAATGGATTTTAATGTGTTTTTTTTAATAAATAGAATGATTGAAGAGGTTTATATGAACAATTTATTTAAAAGATGAAGGTTTATATGTATAATACATATATGGCGGTACGAGGTTCGCGGGGACAGCTAGTTTTGTATAAAACAAAAAATGTAATATACACATAACTTTAAAATCATTCGAAGCCGAGACCCCTATGCAAGTACCCTTGGCAGTCTGTTGGTCTCTCCTCAAGAGTGAAAGCTTATACCTTATAGCATTTAATGCTAAAAATACTAACTACATATTTTTTATTATTGGTATTACAATACTAAATACCTTTGCTCACTATTTAATGCCATGACATGTCCTGTTTGAAGGGCTTTATTACTAGGCAAGCCCAAATTTTGTCAATGTATGTATGTAATTTATTATGGCTTCTCATTGTATTTTACATCCTTATATACACATTGATCTTTATAAAAAAAGCAGTGATGGTCAATATGACTCCTTTATTCATTTAGATCACAAAGTGACACTTATGAACATCAAATTTAAAACATTATAACTTTATGCTTCTACATTTACTGCCACCTTCAAAAAGCAAGGGCGTAGAACCATGAGAAAGAACTGGCAATAAAACTCACGGTCACTCTTTTTCATCGCCAGGTTTTTAATAATACATAACAATTAAACTTGTAAGGTGCTGCAACTGTTACACCTTCTATGTTACTTGTATATATTTACTGTACATAATACTCAAGCATAATCAAGTTAAATTTTGATATAGCTAATGGGTAGTAGTTTTCTATTTTATATTATAACTTGCAACCCAAAGGTGATATTTTATTCAACTCTCTAGAAATGCCTGAAAATCACTTTGATCCCAAACACATGAAACTAGAATCTGTAGGTACCATGTTGATATAACTAAAGCTACATATCGAGGAAATGAATATCTTTTGCATAATGTGTATCTTTTTAACATTCCAGGTGTGACCAAGGGATTCCAGTACAAGATGCGCGCTGTATACGCTCACTTCCCCATCAACTGCGTCACCACAGAAGGCAACTCAGTCATTGAAATCCGTAACTTCCTTGGTGAGAAATACATCAGGAGGGTAAAGATGGCACCTGGTGTGACCGTCGTCAACTCCCCGAAACAGAAGGACGAGCTGATCATTGAAGGCAACTCATTGGAAGATGTCTCCAGCTCAGCTGCCCTTATCCAACAGTCCACCACAGTCAAAAATAAGGATATCAGAAAATTCTTAGACGGTCTTTACGTGTCTGAGAAGACCACTGTTGTACTGGACGAAATATAAGAACATTAAATAATTAAATTCACAAAATGTTTTATTTTGGAATAAGTACATAGTCCTATTAACACAAATGGTTTTACACTCCATAATCTGTGGTGTTGGTAAGGGTGTTAAAGATATTGATGTCCCAGCTTCTATTTCCAAATCTGGTAGCTTAATGGGAAGATGTTTTTGTGTAATTAATTGTATTTTATAATACACGACAAATTTCGTTCCAATTTGGATAGATCTGAGAGATAAAGCCTGGCCAGAGATGTTGAAACAGGCCCTAAGTATCTTTATTACCTAGAGGGCCACGAAAGCTTAATCGAGACACTGAGTGCCATACAAGGAATATCTTTCTGAAGTGTGTGTGATATACAAATATATATTATTACTAGCTTTTGCCCGTGGCTTCGCTCGCTTAAATTCGGGGTTCTCTAGTTATCTATTTAAATGATTAACAATATAATTAAATTAAGTCTTAAAATAATAAAAAAACTAATTAATATATACAAGGGAAAATTAAAAAAAAAATTAAAATTTAGAAGGCGTCATGAAACTCATCCGCATCGCAGTCAATTGGAAGCGTGCCCAAAAGACTGGCAGCATTGCCTCGTTGGATGGCTATACTTATTTTTTGAGCCAAATACGTGCCAGCCCTCTGGTCACGCGAGGCGTCTATAAGTCTCTTTGCGAGATCTCTAAAAAGTGATCGCGCACTTGGACCCCATGGCCCCAATGTTTCGACCCCAAACGGCTCAAATACATAATCTCCTATTGGATTTACATATTTGCGCCGTTTGAGTGTCTCCGCTGTAGCAGCAGCAGCGCCCGCACAACCTGCTGTGCTGGGAAGATGAGATGGCGCAAGGGTATCGACACATGTTGCGTCCCATATCAAAGGCCTACCCAGCTTCCACGGCAGTAACGACATCCCGTCTGGTCTTTTGCCATCGTCGCGTGCCAAGCCTTGAGGTTCAAGTTGGGCTGGAACGCCAGCGGTGGCAAGAGCACGGCGCAGTATGTCATTGAGGTTGGCGTGTCGAGAAATACGACCCGCGCTCCTGCTGCATGACAGGCCATGGTGACCAAGGCTATCGACAGCCTCTCCACAGTGACAACGATGCGGAGAGACACATGACGCACCTAAACGGAGGCAAGTAGCGAAGCGGAAGGTCGTATCGTCCAACATGGTACCTATATTGGACGATGGCAGTGCCTGAAGCCAGAGGCCCGATTCCCATTCTCCCACAGCCAGCAGGCGAGCACGCTCCGCAGCGTTGGACGATGTATTGAGAAGGTTTTCTCGTACCACGCTGCTAAGCGGCCCATCCCATTGCCTCTGGGAGGATAAGTTTCGGGGTAACTCAGTTCCTGGACAAGCATTTCTCCAAGCGTTCAAGGCATCGGTCTTACACGGCACTTCAGAATCAACCAGTGTGGGAGCTAAAATTTTCCTAGTCAATTCTGCAGTGCTGTGGACCGATGACAAGCACGCTGGCAGGGTAACGTCGGTAATTTTGCGAACGCCGAGGCCGCCCAAGCGCACAGGTAAGGACGCCTGTAGCCACACCCGGTCGTTCAGGGCCACATTCAAAATTTTACTCAGGGTATTCTGTATAATTTTGTCAATTTGAATGAGTGGAGTTGGATTTTTCCAAAAAGGTGGGCACCGTAATGCGTGCTTAAATTTAGGGACAAAAAGACAATATCGAATAATAGTGAAAGCCGAAAGTATATTAATTTTGAGTAGCCTATCAGAAATTTCACTAAAATTTTGAATTTTTTCCTGTATAAAAGAATCAAAACCGTCGTCTAAAATTGGGGACCCCAGGTGGCGAAGAGAACTTTTTCAACTTGAGTGATATTTGGAGCCAAATTTTGAAAGAATAGAGGATTTATCTAGATTGTCATTAATAAAAATTTCGCATTTGTTTGTATTCAGTTCTAAGCCTATGGATAAAAATTTTGATTTCAGAAGTGCTAGATCCTGATACACAGACTACGTCACCGCCCAGGGTTCCATCATCTAGGTACCAGATGTGTAACATTATATTTGAAATCGCTTGCAAGTGTTTCTCATCCATCTTCTGGCCCAACACTCAGCGCCATACAATACGAAAGGCTTTATAGATGCGGCCCTTCAATATGGATAAGTACTACCCAATATTTTATAATACTTCCACGCCTACAACATTGCATATCACACACATCTCCTATCCCTCTTATTACATGCTAAGTGCGTATCCACGGATAGCTTGTAATAGTAGACCCGGCACAGACAGCAAAGTCCACAGACTTTTCCAGTTCTCCATTCCAGGACCCTGACTTCGCAAATTTTCAAAAGAGGACGCTGGCATCTTGGGTATATTTGCTCTTAGCTGAGGCCGCTGTTACCCTCGCACTTTTTAAGTAGTACCTACAAAATTTCAGTGCGGTTCGAAGCGGCTACTATATCCGCGCGCATGCTATGCAGGTTAGATTGGGTAAGAATCTCCTTTTGGAAATAAAGGAAGGTAGTGCTCTAAATTAATTGATACCTTTACAAACAAAAATCTTACAATAACAGAAAAACCTGGCAAACTAACCAGGTCACCAACGACCTTCTCCAGCCTCCAATTCTAGTAACGAAAAAGCAAGTGGTTTATGATCTAGGAAACGACAAGCGTCTCTAACGACTCCCAAGAATCATAAAAAGAGGTTCTCAATAAGTGCAATTTTATTGATTTGATTACTGCCAGACATCAATACTAGAGCTAAAAACATGGGCAAACTTCAGGAATCGACAAAAAAATCTGTGGAGCAATTCCAACAATTGGCCCTGTCGCCTGGTCATGGCGCATGTCATCATAACAGCTGCTTGGACTCTGGAAGAATTCCCCTGTGGCAGCAGGTAAAAATAACGGCTAGGTATTTGCAAACCGGGCAAACCAATCTCACTCGACCACATGCCTTTGCGTGGAGCTCATGGCGTGATTTGAAAAGGAGTTCGTATTAAATCTGCAAAGTAAAGCAACGTTCACGCAGGTCACCGGCTGGATTGGTGACCACTTGATGTGGCATTGACATCCGAGCGCTACCTTGCCTAGGTGAGCACATAAAACTGTCGATCCCGGTTCTCTCTCCAGACAGGTATCGTTAGGCCAGATCCAAGGTCTTCGGGAACTAATCGTCGTCAAGAGTTGGCCACGCACGAGAAAGAAATAAGCTTGCCAAACAAACAGTTTAATAATACTTACAAACTGATTCACCAGTCCCGTGGTCGTCATTACCTACATTACTCAGGATATTGAGGACGGATTTGAGATGGGTGTAGTAACGGGCGCCATCTTTGTTCACCTGTCGGCTGTATATGATTCTGTTAATGTTAAACGTATGTTTTATAAGGTTCATAATATCGTCTAGTACCACAAATTCGTACAAGCTCTGGCGAAAGTAGATTGAGTACCTACAATAAATCGGCCTGCCTCAGGGTATCGTCCTGGCGCCGATCTCTTCAACGTTTACACTATAAGGAGCTAAAGGCCGGCGCGCACTGAAATCGCGGCCATGCTGCGTCTCGAAGTATGCCGCGGCGGGCTGCGGTACGATTGTATTGAAACAAAGTAATATGAATTCTAAACTCATTGAAATAATAAAAATGACTTGATCAGTAATAAAATCCTTTGCCATGCCGCGACGTCAGTGAGCGCCGGCCATTACTTTCTTACACTACTTACGCTTCCTTTATGGCTATCATTTAGCACCAACGTCACAGGAATCCTTTGAAGAGTTCGAAACTTACCGAAGCACTGATTGTCTCTTGCAACGAGAATGTCCTAAAGCCCACGTACAGATGTGTATGATTCCGCACGACGCCATTAAGCGACCCACCGTACGAGTTCATACTAAGTGCGAGTGCGACACATTTCAGTTGCAACAGCGATTTGCAAAAGACTGTCGATACCGACCAAATACTGATATGTATGTAGTTATTTTCTGAAAATTAAATGGAATTTGAGAGACCCAGAAGGTCTCGGGTTTGAATCCACGGCACCCACCAATGACTTTTCGGAGTTAAGTGCGTATTAAATTGTTAATTATCGCTTGCTAAACGGTGAAGAAAACATCGTGAGGAAACCTGCATGTCTGAGAGTTCTTCATAATGTTCTCGAAAGACATGTGAAGTCTGCCAACCTGCACACTTGGCCAGCGTGGTGGACTATGGCCTTACCCTTCTCAGAGTGAGAAGAGGCCCGTGCCCAGCAGTGGGACAATATCATGGGCCGAGACCTTTTATTCATGAATATTGCACTTTGTGGTTATCATCAATCAGATGTGGATTTCTGGCATATAAAATGTTCCGTTCAAATTAGCTTCAACTTCCAGCACTCATTTATTCTAATGACTACACTCATGGCTCTGGAAT
This sequence comes from Euclidia mi, assembly GCA_944739405.2. NCBI lineage: Eukaryota > Metazoa > Arthropoda > Insecta > Lepidoptera > Erebidae > Euclidia > Euclidia mi. The sequence goes on along the minus strand of OX123183.2, from coordinate 92,295,600 downwards.
TCTGTGATGATCGATGAAAACAACATGCTGTATTATAATTATTCTAGGCGAAAGAGAAGCCTTACCCCGCGTTTTCACCAAGGTATAATACATGTATTTAACAAGTTTTTGACAATGTTTTCTTTTCTCATATACATGTATAAAACATGTTGTATACAAAACTATACACATGTATAAAACTTGTTGTACCTTATACAAAACTTGTATGCAACTTGTTGTAGACATGTATAGAAAACTTGTATGAAACTTGTTGTAGACATGTATATAAAACTTGTATGAAACTTGTTGGTTGAAAACTTGTAAGTCTTAGTTGTCTGCATGTTTATGATCTCATGTTTTTGTCGTAGCTAAACTTGTAGAATTCGCGACAAATTCAAGCAGTAGTTTTATTTTAAAAGAAAGAACCTGACTTCGTTTTTAATTTATTTACTTCCCTATTAAACTGGTTCTTGAGGTTTGTTATATTTTATCAACATCTTTAACACTGCCTCCGTGGTCCAGTCGATAGCGTATGTGACTGCTAAATAGAGGCCCCGGGTTCGATTCCCGGGTCGGGCAAAAGTATTACCTACTGGGTTTTTCCGAATTCTCAGTGGCAGCACGGAGTCTGCTGGTAACGGTACGGCAATAGGCTCCCCCCCCCCTTATTACGTGGCGACCTTAAAATTCATGGCGAAATGTGGGTGTAATAAGTATTACACCTCTGCCTACCCCTTCAGGGATACAGGCGTGAGTCTATAAATAAAAAATAAAAAACATTAATGTACATTTGCGAAGCAATTGCTGCCAATGCGTCTTTTTTCTTCTGACGATCTTTATATATTTTATTTTTCACATTCCTCAGACATTCTTGTACATGCAAAAGCTCAATGAGTTCTAAAGTTTGTTTTTTTGACCACTCCATTCTTCTTCTTATTTCGTTTTCACGAAGTAAAAAGCGCGGTTCGTCCGGTATGTTGAAAACTATCTTTTTTTATTATTTTTTTTAAATACAACTCGCTCATTAGGACTAAATCTTGTGTCGCGGGGGACTTTACAAACATACAACATACGGGCACAATTTATAGATCACACAAAGTTTTGTCTCGTGTGGGAATCGAACCCACAACGCTCAGCGCAATGTCAAGCGATGAGGCGGCCGCTTAAACCACTATACGTATATCTGTATAATCTATGCACTATACGCCAACCGTGCAGTAAAAAAAAAAACTTTATCCAACAAGGATGGATAAAGTTTAAAACTTGTCTAATACTTGTATAATACAGAAATTGCAATAAAATAAACAATACTTGTCCAAAACACGACTGTATTTTGTAGGTGAGAACGCTATCAATGTATAAGACATGTTTTAAACTTTAACAGACTTCAGTGTAAACGCAAATGTGTTTTATACTTGTATAGATACTTGTTGGCTACACAGTGTGAACGAAAGAATGTTTGAGACATGTTCAATACATGTATAAAACAAATAATGATGTTGTCTACAAGTTTTGTATAAAACATGTATTGGACATGTTTCTTGGTGAAAACGAGGGGTTAGGAGTGCCAATTGATTATATAGGTAAAATTAATATTATCAGTCAAGGTAAGTGGGCGAAACAACTTCCAAGGTAGCCATGACAACAATGAAACAACAATAGATTTTCAACGTAAATAATTTTATTCAAACTATTCTATTGAACATCACTAACTCATAAACATTGTACATCTGCAAATATGGATGTGAATTAAATGTTAAACTACAAGTTAAAAGACATTATACACTTAATTTGCACAAACTCAATTTATTATTAAATAAAATACCTACTTAAAAAAGATAAAATAAATAGCTTTAAAATAAACCATTTTCGTGACTATGGTGTTAATACATTGATACAGAATCTTAAAAATAAATTAAAATATCTATAATAATTATTATTTACATTAAATAACAAAATAGTAAAAGGAATCCCGACAAACAATGTGTGTACCGACGCGACGTGAATAAAGTCTTCTGCCAATATTGCTAATAATATACACGATGTCAAATCTCTTTGGTGGATTCAACTATTTATCAGTTCTGGTACACCAGTCGCGATCGTTTGTCGCAATTTCTTTCTGCGTCAAAATTTAAAACACTCGTAATAATCGTCAATAGCATTTGTCATGAATTATTAATACTTATAACATCATCATTACATTTGAAACATATCAATAAAATATTTTAAGTACCATGTTTATATATTTAAAAAGTATATGCATCATTCTTGTTTAGACTAAAGGTACATCCATAATACTCAGGAGTAATTAATTAATTTGTTATTGGGACATAATTAGCAAAACATACGCCACGACGTAACAAACATATATATTGCAACGTAAGCTTTACATGCTCGCTTCTAGTGCCATATTTGCAGATGAGCATCAATTATTCCGTAAGAAAATAAAATTCTCAATAAATAAATGTCAAACACTATTTAATTGGTGAGACATTTCACACCATATAACACAATTGCTTACTATAAAAATGATCAACAAACAACTTTGCACCTCGCCTAGTGTCAAGGAGGACAACGGTGTGCACAAATGTCATGAGATTCAATGGTTACGATACAAATTGCCGCTTGAGCAAATAATCCTGATTATGTACGTCTTACACTAGCCATGCGTGAGGTGGGTTCAACTACACAGCGTACTATATCATAACTAGTAGGTATACATTTTATAGAGCAGTATAACATCACCTGTGCAACGTGATTCGTCTCGTACGATATATCCACTATCTGAATATTGTAATTATAGTAAACTCTTAACACTGACGAAAATTCAAAATGTATCTAGCAACCTGAGTAAATTAACATGTATAATACCATTTTAAAATGTTATTAAATATACAATTTACATAGTCAATCGAAGCACAATTAGTGGGCCTTGTCAAACAATAAGAAATAATAATTCGATATAAAAGTCGCATTCGACGCGGCGGGCTCGCACGATAACACAAGCGTAAATACGGTGAACAACAAGTGAACGCTATCAACGACGAGTCCGGTCAACAATATATCCACAGTGACGATTTACATTAAAATTTGGAAATAATGTCAACGCTAAATCAAGTCCGATACGATATCTATGAAGCGGTGATTACGAGGGTCGGATCGTAAGTCTAAGACGCGGTGAGCGCGCGGGCTCGGGGCGGGTCGCGGGTGGCGGGTGGAGTCGAGGCACTAAGTAGGTACTAGTGTAGTGTAGGTATGGCACTGAGCACTGAGCACTAAGCACTCACAGCGGCTCGCGGCGCGGCACCCACACGGTGGGCCCGCTCTCCGCCGTGATCACCGCCTTCACCTTCGCGTAGATCTCCTCCGGCGTGTCGCCCGTCACCACCGCTGCACAGTGCACACAAAACACATACATTAACATCATCGTCATTGGTGATGCAAACATTATCCGCACGTCTCCAGCAGTAAAATATAGAAGTTGCCTAAGAACGACACTTTTAGCAGCTTTCAATACAACTTTGCTTCTGTATTGAGAGCTGTCAAGTTTCGAAAGTAGTAATCTGTGAAAGTGTCATTCTTAGACAACTTCTAAATTTCGCCGCTAGGGTGGCTAGTTAGTATCTTAGCATCGCCTAGTCTTTCGTAGTCCACTACTGGACATGGACCTCTCCTTCTTTGCGCCACAGTAGCATTGTGACTTTTATGAGTCAATAAGAGGATACAGCCCACTGTACCACGGTGACTGGACGATACGCTTTCCTGTCGATTTTAACGTCTCTTCAAGGTACTATTTGCTTGTGTATTGTCTTTAGTCGCATTTTACGACACCCACGGAATGAAATGGGATGGAGACACTTGGTGTTATCAATCCGTCATCACACGGTCAAAAGCTCGATACTCATACATAAATACACGAAAAACTAAATACATACCGGTGAAATACTCAGCGAATTCCTGTTCCATCTTTAGCGCACGTTCGTAAGTCTTCTTCGCCTGTTCTTCAGTCATTCGCTTATTCATTTCCCTAAAAATAATAATATATTAAAAATATGCCAAAATTGCTGGCGACTTACATAAAGCACATATTTCTTTAGTCTGAATACTTACATTATAGATTCTACGCTCTTTGGTTTTATAAATATGGCAATAGGATACAGTTGCGCCACTTGTAACCTTTTGATCGCGTTGCCGCTCACATCCAAAATGCAATGTTTGCCCTGAAACATTATATAATTTAAGACAAGAGTCTACAAGACAAATATTCTTAAAAAACTGCAAAAATCTTTAACCGCGATAAAATCAGTGAACAATAGTTTAATTTCAATGTGTAACATTCACGTAAACCCAAGAAAATTCTAAGGAAAAATCTCTATTTGTCTCAATTTAGCAAACTTAAAGAACTGTTAAATGCAGTTTCTGATAGAGATACTGGAATTTACAACCTAACCCAGCGTGCTGTGCAGACCCAGCCAAGAATAGATAGTACTAACGTACAGAAGCATCACTTCTCTAACCAATTTATTGAAATTGCGACTCTTGCTACTAAGCAACAAAGTGCAATTCAGCTCGCATAAGCACTCAGTGCCTAATGCGATATTCACCTAACCGTTCCCGCTCTTTTCTAACATAACGCTGTCGCTGTCTGGCGCGGAGTGACGCGCTAGCTGTGGCGCTAGGGTTGTCGACCTGACGCTTCTACCATAATATTTATTCATCGTCTATCTACCTACTTGACCACGTAACTAATAATAAATAAGTATCCTATAGGTATCCTATCCCACGATTTGATCTCGTAGAACTAAACCCACAAAAATTCTGGTCGTTTACATTTTCACTATACAAATTTTTAGTTATTTCCTAAACGCGTGGACCGATTTACATGATTCAAACAGATAAAATGGTTTTTGAACTAAATCTTTAATTTGACACCATAATCGTTGGGATATCTCAACAAACAAAAAATCAAATTTTCAAGTTGCTCTCGTAAAATAAATAAATTCAAGTTGCTTTCGACGCGTCGTTAGATGGCTGTCACCGCTCGCACGCAAAGCTTGCTAATAACGTGAATTTTAATAGTGAACAACAAAAATGTCTTATCACAAGTCTGTAGTGGGATTGGGTACTTATAGGATATTTATTTATTATTAGGTACGTGGTCAAGTGGGTAGATAGACGATGAATGAATATTATAGTAGCAGCGGCAAGTCGACAACCCTAGTGCGACGCGGGCTTGGAAGCCGCGCGAAAGTGTAGGCACTTTTCGCTGTAGGTACGGCCGAGTGAAGGAGGCCTGACCCAGCACCTTTACTAACAATCAAAATCCTAATATAAATATGACATCGTCACGAGTACCTACTTTCCCCACTATGCAATTCAAGCGTAGTTATAAACCTCCCCAGCAATATCTCTGGCAAATAAATTAAGCATACTGGGTTGTCATGACGCGTCTTAATCTTAGCATCAATTCGATATAGGACAAAAACAAGTGTTACAAACATTTCTTGCAACAGCACTGACAAGAATAACCATACGGTACCTAATACAACGTCTGGCAACGTAGAAACCTATTCGACAACTTCTCTGTCAAACTAATAATAATATTTATAATGCTTCTGCTACACCTGCGTCTTAACGCGTCAATTAGCGCGTTAATTTAGGCGCTACGCAAATGTAGCCAACGTTTTAACGCGTTAAAATACTGATTTCCAATGCGATTTTTTTAACGCGTTGATGGCCATTGCCATTAACGTTAACGCTAACGCAGGTGTAGCAGTAGCATTAGTATGTGAATTATTGCGTCAGTGCATTACTGACAATGCTAACGGGTTGCGTGGCATGTTTACAAACAACTACAATATCTCTGATGCTCGGGCCACACTACCTTACCGTCTACCGGGCTGTTACCGCCATAATTATGGCAATAAATTACCGTTAAATTACTGCGTGAAGTCTAGAGTTTACCGAGATATGCCAATAAACTAGGCGGTAAAAATATCATTTTTCAAGATGGCGGATGAAGCTGCAGCTGTTTGATATTTTATGAGTGCCAATTATTTTAACATGAATCTTTTAAATTTTTAGCTTTCTGTCGGGTATCCCAGAGAGACGGTTCGGATTGCAATAACTCCAAAAATTCGAGCGCTTTTTCATTTGACCACTCCATATCGGTAGATACGTGCGTCGTCGTCGAACTCGTCTTGCACACTGAACAAACGATGGTGTGGCCACAAACGCATTAATTACTGCGGTAATCTTCTTTGATGTGCGAAAAAAGACCGCCGCCGGAGCTATTGCCTACCGGCATATGCCATATTGATTGGTATTGTAAAATTATGGCCATAAATCGCGGTTACACCTAGGCGTTGTTGAAATTATGGCAATAATTATTGGCATATCCCGGTAGTGTGGCCCGAGCATGAGTGAATATACTGACATGTGACGTCATAACGACAAAACATTTTAGATTAGTAGGTGTTGCCTGTAATTTCACATATCCAGCTCCAAAATTAACAAATTTTCGTTTTTAGGCCACGAAAATCTTATTTCCTTAGTCGGTGGCTATGCTTGAAATCAGATTTGTGGGGGAACCCACTGGACAAATCTCATGTCTCTAAGATTATGTATTAGGTCTTTACCTATGAAATTGCCGTTTTTCATGAAATAAATTACGCGTCTTTTTTTCTATATTTTTACTTCTATTAATCAAAGTACCCATGCAATCAATGCATCTTTGCCAACGCATTTGTAGCTTATTGATGATCTTCTTGAAGAAATCAGCTGGACGGGAGGCAACAAATTTCAAGAAGACGGAGAACTTCCAACCCCAGATCTTGTAGCTTGGAGACCGTCTGCTGTGCAGTATGAGGTCGCGCGTTGTCGTGCAGGAGCAGTGGAGCCGAACGATTGACCCAAGCTGGTTGGAGACGTGCGAGCTTCTCCATCATTGTGTTCAGTTCTTCACAGTACACATCTGCAGTAATGCTCGTCCCGTTAGGTAAGAAGCTGTGATGAATTATACGCGTTGGGCCACCAAACAGGGACCATCACTCTAGGGGTAAGTTTTCGTTTAGGGCATTGTTTGGGTGCTTAACCAGGATCCAACTGACTTGATGAGCGCTTACGATTGTCGAACAGGATCCATTTCTCATCACAAGTAACAATGCGGTTCGAAAATCCCTCATTTGTATGCCTGTTGAGCAATGCAAGGCACCTCTCGACCCGTACTTTGCGCTGGCGATCATTGAGTTCGTGGGGTACCCATTTGTCAAGCTTTTTTACCTTGCCAATTTGACGCGAATGGACCAATATTGTTCGATGCTAACGTCGAAAGCTGCTGCTAATTTAGCCGTAGATTGAGTATTATCAGCTTCCACAATCGACTTTAAGGACGCGTTTACGCTTGTATCAAAAAACCACATATTTCCGGTACATTTTACGACAATTTTAGATACTAACTAATAAAACTAATGATTACGATAAATTGATTACTTTTTTATCTATAAATCAATTTGAAAATAAATAAAAAATATTTAATTAATATTAATGTAAAATCGATTCGAAACGGCCTCTTAAATCAAAAATAGGCATATACTGCTATTTTTGGGTACAATTTTCTCTCTATTTTTACATTTATTTAGATTTTCAAAGATAGAATAGGGTAGTAAATATAGTCAACTCAAAAACAATTTGATTTTTTTTTCAAAATATTGTAAATTGACTCAAAAAAAGCAAAAAATCATCTTACATTTTTCTTCTATTTTGCTCGCATACGTGTGTCTTAATATGTGGCAATAAGGTTCGTTTTATTTAGCCACTTTCTTGATTTATATATCCAAATTCTGCAATGAGATCTCAGTCAGCGCTTGAGCGCCGTCGGGAGTGGACTCTATGTCGCTTGTCGCTGCAGCCCGAAGACGAAAAAAGCAATATACGAATACAAAATATTCGCTAAAATCAATTTGATACTTCTCGTATTCTGTGCGAATTACGTACAAGTAAATTTCTTTTGTATAAATGGACATTATTACTTTATTTTCTGCGTTATGTTGAGTCAGGATCAGGATATATTTCGGTATTTAGATATTATTTTGTTTCTTGCGTTGAAATCTGGTAAGATTATCTGGACTGATGGTATACCATCCCGTTCAAGTGTTGCGACTGGAACTCATAAAAGAGTAGACCTAGTTATGCCAGGTTGGGACTCATTTTATTTGTTTTGGTGAGACCCTATCACTGGTACTAGTGAAGTAACCTTCCATGGTTATTCGATGAGTCGTGCTGGTACTCATATGTGAGTAGAGCTAGGCATGCCGAGTTTGGACTTATTTTGTTTGTACATAAGAGACCCTACCACTGGAACTTATGAAGTAACCTTCCACGGCTATTCAATCACTCTTGCTGGTACTTATGTGTGAGTAGAGCTAGGCATGCCGAGTTTGGGCTCATTTTGTTTGTACATAAGAGACCCTACCACTGGAACTTACGAAGTAACCTTTCAGGTTTTTCAGGTTTATTCGAAGACTCTTAGTGGTACTCATATGTGAGTAGAGCTAGGTATGTTCCAGTGGTAGGGTCTCTGATGTTCATACAAAATGAGCCCAAACTCGGTATGCCTAGCTCTACTCACACATGAGTACCAGCAAGAGTCATTGAATAACCCTGGAAGGTTACCTCATAAGTTCCAGTGGTAGGGTCTCTTATGTACAAACAAAATGAGCCCAAACTCGGCATGCCTGGCTCTACTCACATATAAGAACCAGCAATAGTCATCGAATAACCCTGGAAGGTTACTTCATAAGTTTCAGTGGTAGGGTCTCTGATGTTCATACAAAATGAGCCCAAACTCGGTATGCCTAGCTCGACTCACATATGAGTACCAGCAAGAGTGATCGAATAACCCTGGAAGGTTACTTCATAAGTTCCAGTGGTAGGGTCTCTTATGTACAAACAAAATGAACCCAAACTCGGCATGCCTAGCTTTACTTCCATATGAGTACCAGCAAGAGTCATCGAATAACCCTGGAAGGTTACTTCATAAGTTCCAGTGGTAGGGTAACTTATGTACAAACAAAATGAGCCCAAACTCGGCATGCCTAGCTCTACTCACATATGAGAACCACCAAGAGTCATTGAATAACCCTGAAAGGTTACTTCATAAGTTGCAGTGGTTGGGTCTCTTATGTACAAATAAAATGAGCCCAAACTCGGCATGCCTAGCTCTACTCACATATAAGAACCAGCAATAGTCATCGAATAACCCTGGAAGGTTACTTCATAAGTTTCAGTGGTAGGGTCTCTCATGTACAAACAAAATGAGCCCAAACTCGGCATGCCGAGCTCTACTCACATATGAGTACCAGCAAGTGTCATCTAATAACCCTGGAAGTTTACTTCATAAGTTTCAGTAGTGGGGTCTTTTATGTACAAACAAAATGAGCCCAAACTCGGCATGCCTAGCTCTACTCACATAAGAGTACCAGTAAGACTCACCGAATAACCTTGGAAGGTTACTTCACTAGTACCAGTGGTAGGGTCTCACTAAAACAAATAAAATGAGCCCCAACCTGGCATAACTAGGTCTACTCTTTTATGAGTTTCAGTCGCAACACTTGAATGGGATGGTATACCATCAGTCCACATAATCTTACCAGATTTCAACGCAAGAAACAAAATAATATCTAAATACCGAAATATATCCTGAATCAACATAATGGAAAAAATAAAGTAATAATGTCCATTTAGGTATATAAAAATAAGAAACTTATTTGTACGTAATTTGCACAGCCAGGCCTATAACACATAGATACATATCACAAAAAATTCTAAGCTCAAAGTTATTTAGTTGAACTTCATTTCCGCAAATTACCGTACGTAGTACGTACTGTTACCGCCGTGTCGCTGTAGTGACGCGATTTTGTACCTACTAATTTTGTAAACGCGTCCTTAAGTCATCATTGTCGACCAAAGTTTTTGGAGGACCACGGGGTTCATTTTTCAGGTCAAAATTTCCAGAAATTTCCAGGTGCGTTCGTTTGTAGAGTTCGCTCCGGTAACGTCGTTGATGTTGCGTTACGCTTGTGCCGCGACGCTGCCACGACGGTACTCATACTCCATAATTATTCAAATTTTTAACGTATCCATGATGACGAAAAATTTTCGAATGCGATGAAAACGTACCACCTCCACGCGTTTCTGAGAAAAAGGGTCTTGACAGACGGACGGACAACAAAGTGATCCTATAAGATAAGGGTTCCGTTTTTTTTATCATTTAGAGTTGCGGAACCCTAATGACGATTTTAGAAAAAATAATTCCATGATTTTAAAATAAAATTAATTTTAAATTAGAAATATCAGCCAAAAACAAAATATTTTGATTTGACATGGCCAGTACGGCAGAACGGCAATAACATAGGTAAAACTTATTATTAGTCAGGGTAAGAAGTAGAATATATAAAAATATTGTGTCAGTGTTTGTTGTCGAAATCCTGAAACGACTCTACCGACCGATTTTTATTGAATTTTTATATCTCTAAGTATATATGGGACATCTAAACAGATGTTTTTTTTTGTCTTTCACGATTTTTTTGCAATGTTTTCAAGGCCAGCTAGTTTTATAAATATATTATTCTTTATAGACATAGTTTTGGTTCAGTAACGTACCTTCTCAGCGACCTCTCTGACGGAGGCGACGGAGGTGCCGTACAGGTTGTCGTTGTACTGTCCCGCCTCGATGAACAGGTGGTTCTGTATGTCGCGCTCCATCTGCTCGCGGCTCGCCACGAAGTGGTAGTCGCGACCGTCCACCTCGTAGTCTCGCCGCGGGCGGGTCGTGTCTGACAAAATAATACATACATACATATACTCACGCCTTTTTCCCGTCGGAGTAAGCAAAGGCAACAGAACTTCACTTGCTTCTATCCTAACAAACCTCACGCGCTTCCTCTACACTCAATAATATAGCCGTTATAATATAACCTTAAGAGGACAGAAGTGCATGGCAGTCTAAGAGAGAGGCCTTTGCCTAGCAGTGGGACACTTCAATAGGCTGTATAAAAAAAACCTCTTGAAATGCATATTTCTACTATCACTTATTTTTTCTTTTAACTTTTGCCTATCCCGTTACTGGGCAAGGTCTCCCCTCCACTCTTCTATTGATCCCGATCTTTGTGTTTATCTTGCCAATGCGCCAGAAATCTGTCCAGATCATCCTGCAATCGTTTTTCTTTTACACTAGTCAATATCTACATAAAATGTGCCGAAAGGACTGTGCCGCTGGTACAATACAGTCTGTGGTTAGAGCAACCTGGATATGGTTTCTTCAGAAAAGCTATTCTCGTAGATTCAGCCCGGAAGGGGCTTAGACTAGCGATATCAATGAATAAAAAAAATATTATGAAGAAAGTTATTCCTAAATAACAGCGATCCATCCAGATGGCCCAATAGTCCTTGAAAGTTGAGCCTAACCACAATTTAATAGGCAATACATAATTATTTAATTATTATTGTTAAAGACTATGGAAAGTTACTCACGAGGAACGCAGCTGCCGAACTTCTCAGGGAACTCAGATATTAGATCATCGTTTATTCTGTCCTTGAGAGGGCCCAGGATTATCACGGGCCGCGTGTAAGTTATCGTCAACTGTTGTACGGTCTCATATGATAGCACCGTTTCATCTTGACCTGAAAAACACCACATATAAGTATACACACCATACACATCTGTAAAATGATCTAGCTGTTGATAACACTATCGCCCGTGAATGGTGGTTTATTTTCATGATTCTGCAAACTAACAATGGGCTGAACGTCTCTTCAATATACAATGTGGTCGTAAAATCCAATGCTTACTATAAACATGTGTCGCATAGCTTCCAATTACTGTTTTCCACTTACATGTGTACAACATCATTCGTGCGTATTGTGCTGATATCAAATTATATTACGTGCAAAACTAGTGCTGCGAAATAACCTCCTCCATATTAGAAAACACCTTTAAAATTGTAGAGGACGACATCTCATTAACAGAAAAATGTTTTCTGTGATAGAACATAAACATAACTATCTAAACCTAGATTATATAATTCTTAAAAACAAATAACCTAATAGTGAAATAAATAGTAGTAAATACATAAGAAACAAAATTGTCGATACATTTGTGACTTACGCAAGTACGTATGCATTAAACCACCTGCCAGCTACCATAACATAGTTCTGGAAAAATGCACAACTCTGCACAAGAAATAATATTTGAAGTATTGCAGACAAATTTTGAGTAGTCAACACAGAATATGCAAGTTACAGAATTATATCAAATGTGTGACAAGCAGCGTAAAAAGACGCATAGTTATTGACAGTGCTATGGGTGCCATTTTTCCATTGCCAATGTACTATTGGTTTTTATTTCATTAAGCACATGCTTTTTTTTGACACAAAAAGTAATCTTAATACTATCGTTTATTCAAAATAATTAACACATAAATAATCCCCATTTGATAGCAGTTTATATTATTTTAACGCAACGGACGGGTAACGCGTAGGTATTGAATACCAAACTTCAAGCCAGCGAAAATGGTGACCAGATGGCAGGCTTTTCGTTACAGAATAAGGTTTCTTCTTCAAAAATAATCATATAATTTATTGAACTTAATTATAAATGAAGTGAACTTGCATACTCCTTATCCAACACGCCAATTCGAAAATGTCGCACCAATCTGTATTAAGGTGTGACATTTTCATATTTTCTCTTGTGTAGAATTGCAAAGCTTCTCTCTAAATTACACTAAACAACATGAATCGGTATCACTACTAGCCAAAATTAAATAAAACCTTATGTCTTGCCAACACGTTTCAAGGTACAATTTATTTAACTCTGGCTCATTAAATATGCCCGTCAACATCGTCTTCAACAAAAGTAGATAATAAGCAAAGTACACATCTCAATACAACAACCAATATTACGCATCGACTGCTAGGCTAGTAAAATAATTACAGCGGCCCTACACGTCTGAAGCGAAAATCTAACTCTAAATAAACCAGCACAGCGTAATTTTGAAAACTGAAAACAAGCTCGTATGAGAATGTCGTGACATCGGTCGTACGTGTGACGTGTGACGTGTGAAACATGCCAGTGACCGGTGACCGGTGACCGGTGACCGGTGACGGTGTGTAACTAAGGCAAAGCGCGTAGTGTGCTCGCATGCGTGGCGCCTGAAGCGTCAGCGTGTGACAGAGGCGGCCCTTGTGTCCTCGTGTGCTTCCAGTGCCGCGAACCCACCGGCCCGCCGGCCCCCCACCCGCCGGCCCGCCACCGACCCGCCGGCGTGATCAAACAATTTTGAAACGATGATCCAAACACTTTCGTGAGCTCGATGGTAATATTTATTCGAGTGCGGAGAGGCCATTAGAGTAATCGCGTTGTATGAATTAAAAAACTGAACATAAAGAAAGAAATGACAAATAATAAAAAACTGGAGTGTTATTGAAATGAAAACTACATTTCTAATTGATGATCATAACCAGAATGCGGGAGGTAAGGTATCGGCTACGGCACTCGCAAGCTACGCCTCACTCCCAAAACTTACTCTCGTCCTCGAGATAAATGAGCGTTATCTCCTCCATCATGGGAAGTTCCACTCGGTACAAGATTTCCCCTACACGTAGAAAAATTAGCGTTACAAACATTTATAATATACGCACAAGTTGCGTCCGTACAGTGGCACGGTAACAGGGATGGGAACCTCCGCTCGGACAGAAGTACCGACCAATACGGTGGACGTTCGTGGCGCGGATATACTTTAGCAGAACTCTACCAGTTCGTGAATAGCGCTCAGGAAAATAAATAGCAAATAAAAGTATGTCATATCGACAAGATGATAGTAAAGATGTATCGTTGGCGCCGGTTAGGCAACTAGAAGCACGGGACATTGGCCGGACGTGTCTCAAACCAACCCGTGTGCTCGCTGCGACCACTTCTCAGTATCAACATTAACTACTTGTGGAACACCAAATCGTAACTTGAAGCTCTCACCACACATCCGTGTTTTATCTAAACATATTATCGCTAAGAGGCTACCGTAGCACTTCTGTGCTACACTCATTATATTTGTGATATACCAAGTATTGAAAATAGATTGATACTTTGTGTTAAAGTGATCGTAGCTAAGTACTCCGTTGGAAGATCTAGAAGGTTTAAGTTCTGAACACAGTTGTGCGGTTAAAGAGCGGCAGATTAAAAAATAAAACTATCTAACACACAGAGGTAATAAGTACATAGCTTGTCACCGGGTCGCCCACAACATCATATTATTCGACAAGCGACAATGATATTATGCCGATTGCTGGCAAGTATTGCTAGACCTATATTTTAATTATAGGCATCACCATGCTTATCTCCATACACACTACAAGCGATAATTTACTCACATAGATCCGGCACATTTTCATTAAAATAGGTCATAGTCAAATCACTACACTGTGATGTTTCAAATAATTGCATAATATAATAGTATGATAGTGTTCCTTACAAAAATCTTGCAACATTCGAGTTACCAACATGATCATAGGTATCATATTACGATGATTGAAGATATAACATAGAATACATATATTATCAAAATATGATGACAAAAGTTTAATTACCATACTTAAGTTTAAATACTTGACCAAATCAAATTATGTATAATATAATAGATGCTGAGGGAAATAATCTATACTAAGGGCCATCTGCATGATTAAAAAACCAATTTAGTTTTAATGTTCACAATCAACCACAGATAGTGTATGTACTTAACAATAAATACTCTGTCAATTAAAGTCAGTGAAGGCTCCCATTACAAAACAATGTCAAGTAGTGCGATGGCCCTTAGTACAGAACAGTGTACAATTGCATTTATCTGCCGTTAACAACCAATTGAACATCCAAGAAGGCAGCCGTATTCACTTTCAAAATACTGAACGTGAATTTGTTCTGTGGTTAGAGTAAGCGGATAGCTCCAATGTAAAAACGACCTAACTTTAAATAGTGGTTATTAGCAGCCGCATGAAAAAAAAAACTGCGTAATGACCTACATACGATTAACAGCACAGTAGCGAGAGTAATAAATATGAAGGGAGAAGGGAGAGTGCACTTACCGTCCGCGTTAGCGTCCTCCTGCGTATAACAAAGCATGAAAGCTGTAACAAAATTGTTATATTAGTTCATTGGTGCAGCCAAGCTCACTTTGTACGACGCTTGTACCAACCCAAGTATCAATGCTCTGGTGAATTACAATCTGTCGGGCACGTTCGCAACACATACTGATGTATTCCTCGAACTGATTGAACGCAATCATTATAATACACATGTACCACTGCACCATATAATACATTATTTATAATGTTTATGAATTAGAGTTAATGATATTTAAATGTATGAAGATCGATGTGCGCCGTGAATGTGATGTATACAGAGTGGCAGGATATCGCTAATAATAGATCAACTTACGTTCTTGGTCCGAACCATCTTCAGATTTGCCGTCCTCTCGACTCTTCATGAATGGGAACTTTCTGCTGAACGACAACGTTTTCTTTTTCCTTTCCAATGTCGACTGGCTCTGGAATCATAATAATGAAACGTTGTATGATTCTTGAATACCAAAGTAATATTATGCAAAGTAACGCGCATATCCTAGAGATGGCGGTTCGTATATTGAAATCTATTTTGATTAAAATTAAACACGCAGCCTTGCTCTATGTATCCATTGTTATCCTTATTGAAGATAATGGATTATCTGAGTGATGTCAATTCAAATCGGTTTTCTTGGCTAATGTTGGCGATTGTATTGATACAGCGGTGTGTGGGGCCGAGGGGATGACCTTGTGCGTGTGTATAGTTGTAGGTATACTAACAGTGCTGACGGGCGTGCCCTGTCCCTGGAACTTGACCTGTCGGTCTCGCGCCCGCTGCTTACGTTCCCACCGTCGTTTTGACGGAATGATGCCGATCGCGTCCGACTCCGTTTTGTCCAGTCGTCTGAAGAACAAAACATTTTTATTTTAAAATCAATTTAAGAGTTTGGTATCCTCGTAATTGTTTATGGTTTTTTATGACCTGTTATATTAGATTTGTATGGAGATGAGAATAAAATTACTATTATTTTTCTTTACATGTTTGGTTGCAATACTGTACTCCAAATTTATTGGTTTCGCTCAACAAGTTCCTAGTATTAAAATACGTAAAGAGAAAAGCTGTATACGCTAAAATAATTAAATAGATAGTTAATTATGCAAATGGAGTGACCATTGGATCACTCAAGGCCCACTAACTCTATACATAAATATTCAAATTAACCGTAAAAACAAACAAGCTATCTTTAAATGGTAATTGATCAAATACCTCAAGGCTTCAATTACCATATGTAATGGTTTATTAGTCATATATTTATATTACAAGACTGGGTGCGTCCGAAACCCGATGTAATTAATTCAACGATATAAAGTCGCCGCAATATAGTGGCTTATGGAGGCCGGGCCGGTTTTTTACTAGTTGCGAAAAGTTACGTTTACGCTAAAATCTATTTCGTATTGAATATCATTTGCATAATCTTTATGGAAATTAAAAAGTCGTACGGCCAGTTTCACGACTTCACGATAAGGCCGGTTAAATTATATGATAGGTAAAAGCATTTATCTGGAAGTTATGCCTATCCTGTGGTGTTAAAACTAGTATTTAGTAATTTTTCGCTGGTATTACCTTGCTTGCCACCATTCGTCGTCGGAAGCATTAGTGACGTGCAATATATCACCGTATCTGAATGGCAGCCCTCTTGACGGCAAACCATCGTCCCTTATTGGGTCGTAATCGAACAAGGCTCTGAAATTATACAACACACTTGTTAGAATAAGGCAAATAAGAAATTAATAAAGCCACTTTATTACGGGAGTTCCTATATTGTCTGTATGGATAGTGGATACTGTACCAATTCATAATAATTACCACTGACTCATTGTATTATGCTTTGAAAGGATGCTTTAGAATATTCCTATAAAATAAGACTACACAAATGTTAAATCTTTGCCGTGGTCCAGTGGATAGCGTATGCGACTGCTGATCGGAGGTCCCGGGTTCGATGCCCGGGCGGGCCAAAATTGTTACTGGGTTTTCCGAATTCTCGGTAGCAGCACGGAGTCTGGTGATGTGCCCGGTCACGGCAATAGGCCCGCCCCCTATTACGTGGGACCTAAATATTCATGGCGAAATGTGGGAGTAATATTACACCTCTGCCTACCTACCCCTTCGGGGATACAGGCGTGAGTCTATAAAAAAAATGTATAACAGCTGTTTCCAGTATTCTATCTATCGCTGAATTTGGCTACTAGAGATATACTAATATGATATAAAATGACATAAGCTGTATACAATATAATTTGTTTCAGTAGCCAAATCCATCGATAGATAGAATATTGAAATCGGGCGTAAGATAATAATGTTAATCAATATGTCTATTGCAGTCCAAGGCTGTATTAGACGTTTTCAATTTACTGGCTATCCCAACATAAGTTTCATCATTCGTTTTCTTTTGTCTTAGTGTCCACTATAACTGTCATCAGCCCCTCAGCTATATAGCTATAAAACACCATTTTACCCATCGATATATATGTACTAAAGTACTAGATGTAGCAATCAGAACATTTACTTTGTTCAAATGCTTTGCATGAACATACCGGCAAAGCAATCTATTGTCACTTTGACTTTCCTGCGGTGTGGGTCCGCTTCGTTTATTGACTGTGTGGCGACGATATATCGATTAATTTGAATCAGAACTTGTATCTGTAGTAGCGTTAGTCAATATTTTTAATTATTTATGTAAATAAAAGAGTTAAATGTATCATAATACCACATTAAAATGTATTTCTTTATTTTATGTGACGTCATTTACGATCATAGACTAACTACTATGCAGATATACATTGCAAGTGATTGTAGGTAAAATATAAGACTTTTAACGAAGTTTTTTAGTTTGATTAATGTTATAAAACTACTTATTCTGTGTTCTTTTTATTTTTTGGTATATTCAAAAAAATTCAAAAATTCAAAATTCTTTATTGCCATGATAAACCTATACTTACAGATGACAAATAATAAATATTTATTGATTTTAGGTTATTGTTAGCAGTATATATTCGTACCTTCGGAACTAGTTTTGACTGTGACTCAGAAGGTAACTGTTCATTCTTGCTAATAATTTCCTAAATTACAAATTGATCGTAATAACCGTATTAACGAATATTTCAACAC
Organism: Euclidia mi; assembly: GCA_944739405.2. Classification (NCBI taxonomy): domain Eukaryota; kingdom Metazoa; phylum Arthropoda; class Insecta; order Lepidoptera; family Erebidae; genus Euclidia; species Euclidia mi. The sequence goes on along the minus strand of OX123183.2, from coordinate 92,277,344 downwards.
TTCATCATAGTAAGTACACATTTGCAGTTATAGAAAATTTGCAGAAATAATATTGAACCATGAGGCCAAAACAGATCCTGATTTCCATTATCCGACCAATAGACAAAAAACCACAAAAATAGTTGTGTTTGGTGGCAATTGAATAGTTATTAAAATATATTTTTGAGCATTTCTTGCTAGAGTAAATTTAACTGCAATTTAAAATATTTTTTTTAGGCAGGACTTCAACCCGCGACCACGACGAACCGTGTTGATACCGTTCCGACTAAGCTACTCAGGCCATTTCGTCATAGATTTTTTTTTAAATAGTTGGTTTCTTTATGGTAGTACATAGTGCCATCTGCCACATGTGTAGGTTTAGAACTCTGTGGTCAGCAAGGGCATCTTTACCATGCCCTGGTAACTGATGAACAACTTTTTTTTTGTGAATAATGCCATCTAATTACCAATCGAGGGAACTTTATTGTCAGTGTTGCCATGGTACTCTACACAAATTGTCAAAATTGATATTTTCTTCGATAAATCCAAAGTTTAATAAGAATTTATTTATAAAAAAATCTTACTTTTATTACCATTACTATTATATAATTTTACTAGTTTGAAACAATTTTGCATGACCACAAATATTTTTTGTTGGCAAACAATGGAAACCGTTACATAAATTAAAAAACAAACAATAAATTAAACTAAATGTCAGTAATGTCATTGTCACAAGAAAATTTGCCGGTTGTGTGTTTACATGCGTTTTTTCTTGTGATTCTTGGTATTTTATTGGTATTTACGTAGAGTTGAGCTTCAGTTCCTACGTATAATATTCAGGAATACCTATTTCAGCATTACCTGTGTTGTTTGTGTAAGTGTTTGTGACATACTTAAGATAGGCCCTCCTAAAGGAGTTTGGACCATATCTCAGTGTAGTGTTCTGCTCATTTTACTGGCAAGAGCTTTTTTAATTATGGTACAGCAGACCATGATCAAATGGATCCTAGTATACAACAGGCTCGAAATCAATATATTAAAGGAAAGAACAGAAAAAGATTAACACAAACTGGTGTAAAAATTGATGTACAGCTAAATAAATACATTTGATATTATATTTTTGCATTATTTATTCCTAACTAAATATACCTATACAGCAGGACCTCTAATCCGAACCCATTGTAACTGATTTGGCCGATTCAGATTAGGAATTAACATCTTTATTTTCTCTAGTAAAGTGTTTAATTTCTTAATGTAAATCAGTCGAAATAATATTTCGTGAACTTTAAAATTGTAATAAAAGTCAAATGTTCGTGATATTTCCCATGTAATTACGTTTTTCTTTTGGGAAAACGTTAAATACGAAATATCACGAATATTTGACTTTTACAAATAAAATTACGTATGTTAAGTAGCGATAGCTAAAAAAAATAATATTTCGTTTAGTTCCTTGAGTGGCATTCAGGTGGCGCTCAACGCTAAGATCTGATCAAATTGACAGTTGCCAGTCTATCTCCAGTTATAATATATATTAGTCTATGATCTTTACAGAATGACAATCAATGCTGCCTTATATATTAGGATATGTTTAAGCAATTCTCATAATAAGATAAATATAAAGTTTAAAAATTAGAATTATTCGTGAGGCAACTAAGGCAAGTCTTGAACTTACGCCCACGAATACATTTTTCTATTTTGTAATAAAACCATCTGAATATGTTTATAGAGTCTATTTTTTTACTTAAATAAATCCCCAGCAATTAATTCCTTTTATTTTAATAAATAAACTGTTCTTATTATGTTGATGAAATATTGTAGGCAGAAAACATCTCTTCTGTGATGTAAATAGTCTTTGCAAATGGCAATAAGCAGCCAGTAGCGTTAGAGAACTATTGGATACTCATTGGTAAGATGCCAGGACTTGTTGTTGTTGATTGGCTATAATAATAACTAGACACTGTAAGTCATTGGCGCTGCTTGCGCCGGCGTGTTGCGCTAGTACGATTAGACGTCATACATTAGACAATTTGAACAAAATATTTATAGGGAATGCTCCGTCTATCGTTAGAGCATATGTCAATGATTTTACCAACTTTAAATCAGGTGATTAAACAACATGTTACCAAGTCGATGAGATACACTACAGAGGTTCTGGTTGAAAATTTTTATATATTTCACCGAAAAATAACGAGAACCGCTAATTTAAACTTGCGGATCTTGTTAATCTTCCGGTGACATATTATATAGTTTTTTACTGATTAATGGTTGGTTTGATTTTGATTCGATTGCTGAAGAAACACCTCCATCACTAGAAATATATCCTGTGTCACGGGGGGATTACAAATATTCCAACAATGGACAAAAATAACACCAGACTCGTAATTACATACATACATAGTCTCACGCCTATAACCCCGAAGAGGTAGGCAGAGGTGTATTTCTACACCCACTTTTTGCCAGATATACTTTAGTCCCACGCAATAAGGGGCGAGCCTATTTGCCGTACCGGGCACATTTCCAGACTCCGTGCTGCTACAGAGAATTTCGTGACAGAAAAAGCCAATAACACTGCCCGACCCAGGAATCGAACCCGGGACCTCCCGATCCTACGCGCACATTTATGCCGCGAGACCAACGAGGCAGTCGTATAGGGTTTGATGTCGAGTTTTCCGTCTCTACGCAAAGATGGTATTTGCATCGTGTTATCCCATTGTCGCCTCTTACGACACCCACGGGAAGATAGGGGGTGGTGACACTTGTATTCTATGCCGTCAACCACACAGCATACTCGTAATTACAAATTTTAATTTTGTCGTTCAAACGAAGTGTTGTCTCGTGTGGGAATGGAACCCAAGATGCGCGACGCAGTGCCAAACGGTCTGCGCCAAATAGCAGTCGAAATATTAATTCTTTGATTAAAATCATGGCTTTCATTAAGACACTTGGAAAATTTTCAGTTACAGTTAAGACACTGCTAAATAATTCTTCGGTCGGTACATCAAACTACTTAAGACAATTAATTAGTTCGTCTAATAAGCAGATACATCCATTGCTCGAAGATTCGATGTATGTTTACACAAAATCACAGATACATTTTCATACACAAAGAGAACTAATACAATACACTTCCAGACACAACTCACCTCACATATAAAGATCGTTTTTGAGATGTTCTCAGAAGGGTATGATGTTGTTTCAGTTCATTGATACGCGCTTCGAATTTGTTGTACTCTTGTGGCCTGTACACAACCGTTAGTTTTACCTGCTGACCTGTACTCTGAAAAAAGAAAAATACGAATATATTAAACTATGATTTTGTACTATTTTGTCAATTTTCAATTCGTTCCGCATACCACGACAAATTCCAAAGTACATAATCGCTATTTCATACTACATCTCGCATACGCCCTACAAACGTTTTATTAAGATTAAATATCGTATTGACGATTACTTAATCTTACACGTTTATGATTGTGATAGTATCTTATCAGTTTACCACATTTTACGTAACTATATTATTATGAAATATATAGCAGGTTATTATGAAATGACACTATGACAAAATATTGGCTGGCTCTCAATGCTACTGGTATATTGATACTTTAAATCTGTTGTTTATAATACATCATACATATTATCACATTCCGTGTTTCAGCCCATTTGCCGGCTTATATAGCTTTAGACTTTAGGCATTATAATAGAAAAAACTCTGCCAAAGCAATATTCGGAGATTAATATAGTATAATTATTCAAATTTATGTCAAAATCCCGATTTATACATACGAATATGATTATGGTGATGGATTAAGAATGCAAAGTGTCACCCCATGTTATGCTGTGGATGTCGTAAGTGCCGATTAACGACAATACACGGAGCAAATAGTAAGCAACCTATTTGGGCCGCGTGGTACAATACCGTTGCGCGTCACAATGATGTTGTGATCCAAAATCGGGAGAAGCCTTCGTCCAGAAGTGGACTGCGGGAGGCTGTATGATGATGATAAATAAAAACTGCAAATTGCCTATGCAAACCTATTTAGCCAGCATGTTATAGCGGGCTAAAGTCACAATACAGTTTGTTAGCAATTAGCTGAAGATTGATGAATAGAAACCATCTGATCAATCCGTCCATACACATTATATAATGAAGTTCCCGCTGCGTCCTGTTGGTCAGCATGAATGGGTCGGCTCGACCGGAGAAATACGACCCTCTCACAGAAAAGCGACGTAAAGTAACAGTCTAGATAGAGTCTGCTGGCCTTCCTCGAAGAGCCGGGGTGGCTCGAATGACGACACCATTCCCACCCGCACGCAAAATACACGCCAAGACGTGGAGTTGCGGAAACAGCCCGTGCCATCAAGTATCAAATAACAGGCTGGATCTCAAATAACTAGGTACCTAATGGATTTTTGTGCTGTTTTCACCAATAGATTGTGAAATGCCTTAATAAGTTATGTATAATTCACGGAGGCAAGACCGCGGACGAAGTCTAGTAATAATTTAATTTACCTTCAAAGCCTTAGCAGCTTGTTCATGCGTGGCATGTGTAATATCGACGTCATTGACGGCGAGCAGTCGGTCGCCGCGGCGCAGCTGTCCCGAGCGCTCGGCGGGTCCGCCGGCCAGCAGGAACGACACGTAGATGCCGTGCCCGTCCTCGCCGCCTACGATGTTGAAGCCCAAGCCCTGCGAGCCCTTCTCTAGCTCCACTACCCGAGTCTCCTCGCTACCGTCGGTCACGTCCTCGCGCCGGAGGGAGTTTGCTGTGCTTGATGCTGTATGGACAAAAAACATATTTTACACATCACGTATTGAATGTTGACCTGTGGCCCAATTCTCGTATTTTTATATGACATTGATATTATATTTTGAATGGACTCAAAAGCGGTATTCTGATAACCTAATGTCATTATCGTATAATTTGAAATCAGTTGGTGACACATATTTTGACACTTGTTTGAATTACGATCTCGTTACAATTTCATTCACATATCAGATAATTATGAAGAATACGCTTTTTGTGACGTAATTATGACACTGGCATCATATCGAAACTGTATTTATTTAGTAGAATTGGGCCCCTGAAGTTAGTCATTATGGTAAGTTCGCGCGTGTAGAAAACTATGATTTTGCTAACGAGGCAGTAATCCTTGCCTCGTTACCAAAAACTTCCTCCTAAACGTGCATTGCGCAGCCGCTAGAGATTAACGTCAGTCCAGCCATAAAATGCGATTATTGCTACTTCACCGTAGAGTCTTGGCGTCATGTTATCCTTAAGCCTTCCTTAAATGGACTATCCAACACAAAAAATAAATTCAAAATGATGGTTCATGAGACTGGTGGGTCCAAGCAAACAAGCTTTACATCATCATCATCATCAGCCCTGTATATAAACTGTCCCACTGCTGGGCCCGACCCTCTTCTGACTATGAGAAGGGTAGGGCCATAGTCCACCACGCTAGCCTAGTGCAGGTTGGCAGACTTAACATGTCTTTCAAGAACATTATGGAGAACTCTCAGACATGCAGGTTTCCTCACGATGTTTTCCTTCACCGTTTAGCAAGCAATAAGTGCCGTGGATTCGAACCCGGACCCTCTGCGTAGCAGTCAGTCGGTCTCTCCACTAGGCTATTGCTGCTGTATCGTAACTTTACATAGAACCTATAAATTCACGAATAAATTGCATTGGCAATTTTTGTAATAGATATAAGTTTATTTCGTGTAGGTATTATATAGTTTGAGAGTTACAAATGTAACAAGTTAAATTTTATTTTGTAAAAGAAAATGCCTGTAAAAAGTTCGTAACATTAACTTACTTGCCAGTACTTTGAATAATTATTACTATTTTATGAGCCAAGTCATGTGATACTAGGCTAATAAGCACATAACAAACACATTGTTTGCACTAGCAATATTCTTTGTCATCGGTTAGAGGCCAATGGAATGTAGGTTTTAGGGCCGGCGTTTAAAGGTCACTAGGGTGGCGTAACGTTAACTACGTGTAATAATAATATGTACTGTCTTCTCAGTGTGGTGATGGATTCGGTATACTTAGTGTCACCACTCCATTTCGTGGATGTCGTATATGACTAAGGAATATACACAAAGCAAATAGTAACTCTGAGAAGAGACGGAAACCTCAACATCAAGCCTTATACCAACCCGTCCTGCCAGCGTGGTATAGTAGGCCACAATCCCTGACTCACAATCTTATTATAGCACAAAAGACAATGGGCAAAAATGTATGGGACCTGGGACCACCCTGCAATAGCAATAAGGTGTATGTCATTTGATAGGCATTTTTAATAGAAACAACTTTTTTATGACACTTTTGTCGTCACAGTTGTCCGTTCCGATATATATGACTTACAAGTTTCGATAAAAATATGTTGAAAAAAGCGTTTATTATAGTGCTTAGTACTATATAATGCTTTATTTTGCAAACTGACTCATCCTAGTGCCTGCCCAAGCGCTTAGGAACAGTACGGGGTGCCCCCCCCCCTCCAAACCGGTTACTTAGAACTGCGCCGACGCCGCCATGCGCTTGGGGCAAAGCAGGTAAAAAAAACGTATATTTAAGTTATATTTTGATAGCAAATGACGGGAATCACATTCTTGAGCATTATTGTACATGCTTATCGAAAAGGCGAACGACGGGCACATGTGCACACATTGTTTCAATAATCTGGTATTTAGGATATGCGATTTATGAAGGGTTTACTGCACCAGCAATATTTTTAAATGACGTCATAGTAGATAACCCCTAGGTCACGCGTACGTATCCTAAATACCAGACTAGAGATCTTGTAATAGGTTTTAATATAGTAGCTCTATTATATTATTATTATAACAATAAACAATTAAATAATTATAAGTGTTGTTATTTTACTCCCCAAGAATATATTTATTGCTCGCTTCGCCCGCGGGCTTATTGGGATTAACAAATAGTTGAGCTTCCCATGGGAATCAGATGTTTTCCCACGGTAAAAAGTAGTCTATGTCATTCTTCATAGGAGCATAGGGCCGTGTGTCTAGGAATTTCTGGCCGCCTCTTCTACAGGACTATACACGTACAAAGCGGTGGTAGTTATAGAATTGGGACATAAGTACCTACCTATTTATTTCGAAAAGAGCTTAGATTTTTTTTTTGTCTTCAGGATCTTATCTTTATCTTTCAAATAACTACTCACAATAAATAATTACATAATATTGCTTTGTTGCGACGTGAAGGGCGGACAAACAAACAACTTTCGCATTTATAATATTAGTATTGATAACCCTTTAGTTTCCTAAAAGTTGCACCCCGCACCGTATCAACCGCTTGGGCAGACGCGAGGATAAGTCAGTTTGCAAAATAAAGCATAATAGTAAAATAAAAGTTCTAAGCACTATAAAAAAATGCTTTTTTCAACATATTTTTATCGAAACTTGTATGTCATATATCTTGGAACGGACAACTATGACAACAAAGCCGTCATAATAAAAGTTGTTTCTATTAAAAATACCTATCGAATGACATAAATCTTATTGCTATTGGAGGGTGGTCCCAATTTGCCCATTCTCCTTTAGAGAGTCTTAAGTCCAATAGTGGAGTGTAAAAGTGTTCGTATAAACAATGGAATATCGCTATCCCTTTGGGTCGCGGAGGTCAGACCGCAGTGGCTCTGTGGAAAAGCTGATATTCAGTCATATCAGGTTAGGTTAGATTAATAAGCACGTCCTGGACTCCAAGGCGTGTAAGTGTTGGATGTAACTGGGATAACGCTAGGACGACGACGATGTGCAATAATTGAATGCAAAAGCAGTATGATGGATACTGACGTGTGTTAGCCCGCGAGGTGCGCGGCGAGGGCTGTCCGTGCCGCGGGCCCGGCACCAGCACCAGCTGCACGCGCTCGCCCGTCGCCTTCAGCGCCGCCACGGCATCTTCATGCGTCACATTGTCTAGATTTACGTCGCCATTCTGGAAAAACCACACCCAAACATTAGTCTAAATCACAATCAATTACTACGTAAATTAAAATATGACACGAGCAATATTACAATGAAATATCGATTGAAGTAGAATACTCACAGAAGTATTTTTGACCATAAGCAGTTTATCACCGACCCTCAATCGCCCGTCTCTGTGAGCAGCACCACCCGCCATGATCTTTGTCACGTATATACCGTTATCACCAGGGATATGTTGATTACCGAGACCTCCCGCTATACTGAACCCGAGACCAGCACCGCCTTTCACCAATTCAATCTCTACAGATTCTTCTGGTTTTGACACTTGTGACACATTTAATGTATTATTATCTTCTGTGGCGCGACGTCGTATTTTCTAGAAATGTACATAAAAATATAATGAAGTAGTGAGGACGGGCACAATTTACAATAATGACTCACGTCTTTCGTGGGACACAATGTACATTGTAAAAGAGTCCTTGTGCAAAGGCCACGTACTGGATTGTAATATAGGCGCACCAAATAGTTTGATAATGAATCAATATTGGCAGGTACTAGTGGGCAAACTATATCCTGATGTAAATTATTTGGCAATGGAATGTGTTAGTAGCTGTTGTGTTCCACTTATTGTATTAGTAACTTCCTCAGTCTAATACGGCGTGAATCACATCTTTACCTAGTATTAAACTTGTGAAGGACATGTCAACAAACACTCACCAGTCTCACAGTACTGCCAGCCTTTTTTAGAGCATCAACCGCGTCAGCGTGTGTTACGTTTTCAACATTCACGTCATTCACCTGTGTAGCAGGCAAAGACACAATACTTAATACTGGCATATTTTTATATAACAACCTGTTCACCTCACCATTTTTATATTTAAAGTGATGTAACATTGAATAAGAAAGAGAAGGATTTCTTTAGGCACATATTACTCAAGAGCAGGCGAGTTAAAGAGTAGTGATGTCTGTGTAGTATGGAGAGGTAGTAGTAGTACCTGAAGTATCGCATCATTGATAAGCAGCTGGCTGGCGGCAGCCGCTCCTCCGGGTATGAGTTTGGTGACGTAGATGTGCGGGTCCTCGGCGACGTGCGGGTTGTCGGCGCCGCCGGCGATGCTGAAGCCGAGCCCGGCGCCGCCCGCGCGCGACAGCACCACTGTCATATACACAAACCCATCCTCCCCTTGGATACGCTCACTCCCACCACCTTCTATACCATTTACCTGCAAAGGCTGCAAACAATCCTATAATTCCCATTTGCTGGTCACACACAGCAGATTAATTAACAATAACCTAAATATTAAAACTTTGTTAGCTTAGTATGAAAGTTAATTGCTCAAGTATATAAGAGTTAGCACTTTTCTTAAATTGGAAGAAAATAAAATGTGAGAGAAGTTTAATCTTTATTTACCTGCTTCATTTCTGGTGATGTAACGTGAGCCTGAAAATGATAACAATAAAATGAACAACATGATACTAATGTAAGATTTGTTAATTGTTACTAGGATATTATAGGAATATATCATAAACTGTAAGTAGTTGAAACAAAATATTTCAGTATTATTTGAACAAAGGATTTTCAGAATAAAGATTAATTTTGTTTTATAGAATTAATTAAACATAATATTGTGTGTATAATATTAATTTTAAAATCATGTTAATTTTGTAATGTGTTTGTTAATTATTGTTTCACAGCAGGAGTATGAATACAAACAGAGCAAACTTCATTCTCATACACAGTTTATATTTACACAAATATGTAATATACATAATAGAAGAACAAAATAAATAATAGTCAATACTGAAAAATAACTTCCATAAAACTATTATCATTTATATGAACAATATAGAATAATATAAATACATATTGGTAAATACTTATATTACATAATTTTAATAAAGATATATCTGTATAAATCAAAATAATAAATTAATTATAAGGAGTATTTTTTATTATTTCTCAAAATCATAATAAGCTTGATCATACATAATAATATAAAGACAATATTGTCATGTGACAATGGTGAAAATATATAACATTCTATAACAGTCTGGCACTGAATTGAATTAAATTGAAATCATCATGTCACCTACTCACCGTATCAAGATTAAACAAGGAGGAGACTTTCCGAAGGAATCCATTATGTGATTTTTTCTTCCGTCTTTCAGTCATTTTCGAAAACAAGTGTGCATAGCCCTCAGGGAATTTATTTTGTTGTCCGTACTACACTATGTACACTGCATGCATTGTTAGTTACACACTTGTGTCCACTTTCAGCTTACTTGACGATGTCCAGCATGCACCATTCTCTACCTAGAACCCACAACTAACTTGCACCAAAACATATCAGAAATATGTGACCTTTCATTTAAGGTATGCATCCTCTTTTCATGTTTGCAGAGAGTCCCATAACACTTAAAGCTCTTTATCATGTTAGCTTAATTTTAAATTGCAGCAGTCCTTATCTAATGAATGGACGAAATTGCCGAGCCCTTTTTGATAGTGATTTTAGTAGATATGTAGGTATGTATGGCTAGGTAATTATTAGGCGTGTTACGAACTTGTGTTCGATGATAGGATGGTATGAATGTCAAAGCGATGAACCTTAATTAGAATGTCCGTGTTACGTTATTAGTGTGCAATTTATGGGCACTTGATAATAGTAGCAGTAGGTATCATAGTACATTTAATGTACCTAACAACCATGGGCGAGTAACAGCGAATTGTTACAAGCAAAACTAACCCCGAAGTCGCATTAGTCTCACCAAGAGTTGAAAACGTTCCCAGAGTGTAAAGAAATTACTAAATGTTTAAAAATAGATTAGTGTTTATTAAATGGCCTTACTTGCAACGAATACGAAATCACGGCAGTGTGAATGTCAAAATTTTGTGTGCAATATCATTTCACTGATTATCTTATGAGTATACTTTCAGTCGATGTAGTGTTCGTACGTCATTGGCACAATTGTGAAATTTAACGGCACCAATCCACACAACGAAGAAAGGTTAGCGCACATATCGCCGAAAACTTGTACTATATTTTAGGTTATAAATAGTACTACGAGACGCGAAACACCAACCATCCGCCATTACCGTCCACTTGTTGTACCTAGCGCTCCGCTCCGTTCAGCCACTTTCGTAAACGTCACGTCATCAAAATAAAAAAAAAAGGAATCATCGCATCGATCCACTGACCGATCTACAAACACGACGACTCGACTGTCAAGAATAGCTAAAAGATGGCGCTATTTTCAATACAGTGCAGTGTCTGTAGTATTATCAATTATCAGAAATTTTATGCAATAGAAATTAAAAATAATTTTCACCATTGTCTTTTTGCATGACTGTACATAATATACTTATTACTATTCAGGGGTACGTCTTAAAATTTTCTATGTCAATTTGCGTACATACCTTCCTTTCCTCGTTGTCTCCGCTCTGCGGCACAACAGAATGAGCCTAAACAATACAATTTTATTAAACATTACCGTTTTATTGTATATAACTATATAATAGATACAATAGTAAATTACGATATATCTGTGTAACTCAGTAATCAATACAAATATTGTACAAATTAAGTTGACGTTATGCGTAATTATAAAACGTTTACCTCTATCAGATAGAATAGATCCAGACTAAATTTAAAATAAAAAATGTTTCAATTTTAATTCCACCTCCGATTCTGCAGCGCCGCGTTATTACGTGTCAAGGCGATAGCAGACACGTGCAACTTTTCTATGAAACTTTCTGATTAGAAGTTTTACGAACTAGACAAAACGCTAGTATCCAGTAGGTGCCTACGCATCTGACAGGATCGAAAGTTAAACAAATAAGTAGTTAGGGATACAAGCAGACGGTTGGAGGCTTGCAGCCTTGCAGCTCACAAGAAGCTACACGTTTTCACAAAACACCACTAATCTTATTTTAATTGTTTTCCTAAAGGCAGAATTAATAAATGCTCCACCAATTTACTAGTGACCTTGCATAATTTTGTACATTACTTTTTGCACGGTTCGCTACCCAGGTCGAGTAGAATGGGGTTTTGCACACGACGGAGCTCTGTGGCCTATAACCTTTTTTTTTTTTGGTGTCGGGTTGGAAAATCCTCATGGAGTCCCTCCGCCCTGGGGGAAGGACGAAGGGGACTGTCAGACTCTTACTGACTAAAAACCAACCCGTGTGTCGGAGGGTTGGGTATCGCTGAAGCATTCCTCGCTACCCCCCGACGGGTATTGGCACGCCAGATGGTCAGGCGGGCCCCGAAAAAAGCCCGCTTGGCGGCGGATGAAGGTGTTGGGCTCCGCCGCCAAAACACTCAGCGGCCGCAGAGGATAGGGAGGACGGCAACGCAACACCGCATCTCCTCTTCCTCTGCGGCCCCACCGCGACGCAACGATGGTGCGCCTCCATTTGGTCGCGGGAGATAGGGCGCGCGGCAACGCAACACCGACACGCCTCTCCTCCCGCGACCGCACCCGACTGCGAAGGACAAAAGAACTGTCCCTCGCACCTGCCCCTTTGGACGCATCCTACGCAGGCCTCCGTCAAGCCCACGCGGAGCGTCCCCTCCTGGTTACTGACCAATCCACGGTTACTGAGCCCCCCCACCACAACAAGGTGGAGATCCCATGGGGGGGGGGGTGGCCTATAACCTATAACTAAGAAGCGAATGTAATAAAAACTAAACTAACTTAAGTGTCTTTAGTTAGTAGATATATTATACTTATCTAATAAATTACAAACCTTCGTTGAGTCTGGCGTCTCATTTCTTGATTCTGACTTTTTGCTGTTGTCTTGAAGGAAGGCATTAGACACACTTCTGTAATCACTTTCTTCTGTAGGTATCTGTGAAATGCGAAGTTTCCATAAGTATATGCCGGTGGTACCTATGTAAGTAGGCACCTACTAGGTGCCTTTAAATATTTATGCAATTCATATAAACATAGTTTTTCCAGCTCTTACATCCAAGAAACACTGACTACTAACCGAGGCTAAAAAAATATCCATTGATGACGCTTAGTAATTGCACTAGTAGGTAGTATTCTTCGATGACTTCACCTTACCAGCTAACAGACTAGCTAGCCCTTATTTTTGCGCAATAAAGGCCTGTTCAGTCCTAAGCGGTATTCGCTACCGTCTGCGGCTGAGAAAACCCAGTGGGTATGCAGTAATATTACTGTTCAGACCTAAGCGGTACCTATTCGCTATCCTTGTGGGTAGAATAACGCGCGGTAGTCGAATTTCGCTCAGAGAGGTAAGAAATTTAGGTCGCTCTGGCCGCGGTACTTGATACCAAATACCTGAGCGAAACCCGCGCGGTATGGACCTCTACCCACAGCGGCAGCGAATATCGCTCAGGTCACTCTAGCCGCGGTACTTGATACTAAATACCTGAGCGAAACCCGTGCGGTATGTACCTCTACCCACAGCGGCAGCGAATATCGCTCAGGTTTGAATAGGCCTTTAATGCGTTTTTCTCATTTTCCTTGTTTTTACTGATCTATCAAAATTTATAACTTTGGTTAAGCAATTTAAGACACCAACGCCGTAGGTGTAATAGGTAGATACATTTTTATTTCTCACGCAAGCTGTAAAATAAAGCCTAAGTCATTCCGAATAATGACTAAGCAATGCTAAAAACAGTATTCCAATGTCTCACTCGTAGCAAAAAGCACGAATTTCTTTACAAAAATAAAGTGGCAAATATTTAGAAATTAAGAACACAATGATACACTCGGAAGAAATAAGATAATAGCGTCATCATCATGTTCTGTTTGTCTATCTTAGGAATTCACGAGTAGCTATGAAGGCAGACAGAAATTGTATGTCAACTTGTGCCGTGTACAGTGTCAGGAATGCTGGCAGTCCACGTAACTTATTGTATTTAACCCGAGTATTGAATATTAATTTAAACAAAGGAATATTGTACAATTGTCTTGAATAAAATGGAAGCGTATGAGATATATGCAGGTGTACCCAATTTTTACCTAATGAATGTTATGAATTTACGTCAATGTCGGATGCCATGTCAACAGAACAATTTATAGCCAGGCTCCAGGCTTCAAATGCGGAAGCTTTTTTACGTAAGTTACCTAAGTAAATCTTTGGGTTATTGCCGTGTTTCGTGCCTCTGAAATAATTGTTTTCAAAGTAGTAGCTACTCAAAACTAAACGCATAAGTCGCCAGTTAGCAACGTCATCATATTTGCAAGTGTGACAAATTTTACTAATGGGAAATAATTAAATAAATATTCTACTAATTGTACTTATCTGTACAGTTACCAGTATAGGTAGGTACTTACGTCATATGCAAGTGGATATTCTCAGTAGGTCTGACTCCCTAAGTTGCCAGCTACTTTGCTATTTTTATTAAAATCTAGCCATTTTGTATAAATATCGCATTGGGTAGGTAAATTAGAAGTTTTATACTATCATATCTTTTACCACTCAACGTGAATATCGATTTTTATAAGTGCTGCTAGTTGACCGGGTTTGACCTACAATAAAATACCTACCAAGTCGGTTTGTTAATAGAATGAATAGTGTAAAGCTGACTATTTTCGGATAGGAACTGAAATTAATCCATAAAATTTACCTACTCCTTGGTTACCTACTCGTACGCTAAATTCAAAAACCGTTAATAGATAAGTATATAAACCATGATTTTTATTAGACGTAGGTTATTACTTAAATAATATCATCACGTTCACGTCCACGTAGACATACATACAACAAAATATTTATTTCAACTTTCTTTCTGACCTTATCATTCCCAAGCTCGTGGGTATCGGTCTGTGGTCTAACCAGATACGGCCAAATATCAGTGTTTCCTTGGAGCGGCTGCCATCTGACCGACTGCAACCGAAAGGGATAGCGATGTTCTAGATAATACCAGCAGTCAGGAAAGCTCTATGAGTGCCTTCATTATATTTTCACACCACACAAAAAAATAGGTAGGTAGGTTAGGTATTAATTTACAGATGTGGTGTCCGCCAACTTGCTGAACAAAGCTGGTTTAATTTGTTCGCTGATGAATCAGTCAATAAAAGCAGCCGATATCGGAGGTTCAAAATTAAACAGTAAATAACCCAGTTAAAGTAGCTGAATCGCTTTGCTGAAATTGGCAAATAAAAACAAACAGTCCAATTTTTCATTGTGACTTGCGAGCGAAAGACCTACTCAGTTAATTTGACCGCTACTGCTATTTACGTCTATTTCAAATACCTAGCTCTAATAAGTAATTTATGTTCTTCTGTGCCAACAAATTTTATGTCTGTTTTAGTTAATAGAATAGGTATCTCTAATACGTTAATTACGAAGTAAATTACTCTGGTATTGTAATAATTCACTTACTTCTCGTCGAGTGTTGTCCGCCTCCCATTTATTGGCAATCCGGATTGTTTCCGCAGTCTTTTGCTGAATCGACTTAGTGTCATCGAGGAGTGTGAGCTCGTAGAATTCTTGTATATCTACAGCACAAAAATTGATATTTTATATTGTATACGTATAATTATGTAACGCTACAATTAATGTCTACAATGTTTTATATTGGGCAAGTAACTTTTGTAGAATTTCTCTCTGGTAAGCTGCCCAAATAGTTAACTTTAAATCATTAAATTATTCTAAGAAGTTGTACAAAGGGTCTTGGAACTTGCAGCGTCGGTGAACCGTGTCGTTAATTTTTTAATGTAGTACTTTTATAGTTTCTTAAATTGTCATGACTGGAAAATAGCTAAATATTATTCAACGCGAATAACTACGAAGGTTCATTAGGTAGTTGTGACAACGTAATAAGAAACTCGAACTGCAGATAGTTTAACTAGTTATAAAGGGCTAGCTTAGTATATTATGAGAGGAAGTTCAAAACTATGCTGCAGCAAGAAAGTCGTTTATCTGGTAGTCCTGATCTGAAACAATTCCGTTCAGCAGTAAGTAGGTGGGTTGTGGAAACTATCGCGTGAGTCGTGTCGTGTTGAGATCGATATCGAGCGTACGGGCAGCGACCCCACTTTGTTTCATGCAAAGAGTGGATGAACTTAGTGCATGTTATAGTAAATAAAACCGTCTACCAAGGGACACTGTCTAAGGCGAATTCGGTTTATTAGAATTTCACAGTCTGCTACACCGCTTCCAAGTTTATAGCGATAGAGTTAGACACATGTGCCCAAGCGCTGCATGGCGGAAACTTTGTTACGCCAGACAGTTCACTTCAAAGCAATTTACTATATGTAGGTAATAAGTAGATAATGCAATTATAAAAATGCAGCTAGTTTTTTTTTTAAGTTTATCAATTTATTATGTTTATTATTGCCAATCAAATTGACTCTATGCCGCTTGACGTCAAATAGTCCGTGGATACTAAAATAACAATAACATAACAAAGACATATGATGGCCCTCTCCTTACCTACCTAGAGCTAAGCTTTATACAGCCCCTTGTACAGAACCCAGGATCAAAGGCGGAAGGCAACACTTGGCTGGTCAATATTTAAAAAACACAACATACTCATTTGAATCAGTTTACATATATACGGCTACTTATAATACAATATTATTTACAAATCGAATACCCTTATCGCTTAAAAAATAGGTTACCAATCTGAGTTTACAGTCATGTTCATTAAACCGCAAAGAAATATTAAACTCTATTGATAAGCGATATCTCTACGGTTAATACGTAGGTAGGTATGCCAAATGCCTTTGGTTATACATGGTGATGCAAAACTCTGATTTAATAAAACCCAGTTGCATAAGTCATAAATTCATAGCACAGTAGTTTTACACACCTATTGAGCAATGTTGTTGAAGTTTAATTTGCAATTTACATCGTACATTGGATCGACGTATTAAAAAACGTAAGACAGGTATTGAAAAGTTCCAACAACAATAACTCGGACCTACCTAGTTCCGAGCGGTGTTTCCGCTCTCATAGCTATTCGTTTTGTACTGAGGTATCAACTAGAAAAATATTGTAGGTACAGCTACGTAGTACTATCTATTCTGTGGTACAGCAAAGCTAACATAGTTTAAAATTTCAATTAAAACATGTCGAAGAGTGGATTGTGTCGGCGAAAGGCTCCGGTGTAGGCAGTGACCCGTATCTCGAGATCTAGGTCAAACAGACCATCGCACATATTGTTGAGTTTACGAACGCATCCGCCTACCGCACTACGATACGGTTTGATTGATTTCGTTTACTGTCAATCAAAGTTTTATAGAGCTAGAGCAGAATAGACACATGAAAAAATTGATAAATTATTTTTATGAACAGTCTGGCCACGTCATAATGCCAGATGCTCCTCTGTAAACGTAAAATTATAAATTATGTGACAGTATGGTTACATTACGAACTAAGTGTTTCGTGATTTTTCTAATGGGTACCTATCCTATCTCTATCTACCTCCTTACGTCACGGAGGGCATTGTGCGGCAATGCCCACCTTGAAATCACAATGCCCTACCTTAAAAATACCAAAAGCTAAGATAAATTATTCTATCTCAGTTTTTGATATTTTTAAGGTAACGCATTGAAAACCAAGATAATGTACAACATCACTGAACTAGAGGTTAGTGATATAAGTACATGGTGACTGATTTAGGAGCCCGTGCTTCGGAGCAGATCAATTATGATATTTTTTTTTACTTCTGCCTTACCTGTAACCAAGCTGCCCTACCTCAAATTCGACTCTAACTACAGTCCTTACCTGCTCGATTAAATTTTGGAATAAACTTGGTTTAGCCTTTTAACATAGGTAGGTACATACACGTGTAGGTACCTGTAGTAGCAGATATATTTTAGACCTATCAATTGATTAGTGTTTGAAAATATTTTAAAACGTATGGTAATAACAAAAAAGAACCAACATTTTATCACAAACATGGTTAAGGCACAGAATAAAGAGAGTAGGTACTAACGTAGTTAAGGTCAGTTTCTTGAAATAGATTTAGATCAACAACTACTGAATCAGCCAATTATCTTGTTTTTATTAAACAGAAATGTTTATTAATAATAATATTGTTTATGGCCGATAAATGCAATAGCTACATGCGTAAGCTATGAGATGAGATAGATTAAATAGACGCGATATTTTAACTACATAGATATTCACCTATATATCGTCGGCCGTGTGGTCGACGACATAGAATACAAGTGTCACCACCCCCTATCTACCCTTGGGTGTCGTAAGAGGCGACTAAGGGATAACACGATGCAAATACCATCTTTGCGTAGAGACGAAAAACTCGACACCAAACCCTATAGGACTGCCTCGTTGGTCTCGCGGCATAAATGTGCGCGTGGGATCGGGAGGTCCCGGGTTCGATTCCTGGGTCGGGCAGTGTTATTGGGTTTTTCTGTCACGAAATTCTCAGTAGCAGCACGGAGTCTGGAAATGTGCCCGGTACGGCAATAGGCTCGCCCCTTATTACGTGGGACTAAAGTATATCTGGTGAAAAGTGGGTGTGGAAAAACACCTCTGCCTACCTCTTCGGGGTTATAGGCGTGAGACTATGTATGTATATTCACCTATATATGGTAGGTACCAACTTACAGCGACTACTTATTTTGACGAATAATATTCCTGTTATTATCTGATGCAGAACTGTATGGGATAAATGTTATTTACTATCAATCTAAAATAAACAGTTTTGTAGCTAAGTTACACAAGTTATTTGTCGACAGTGAAGCAATGAAGCCCATATGTGTTCATTAGGCGCACATGACGCATACGGTCAGCTGCAAGCTGCAATCAAGTACGCATCGATGGCAGGGCAAGGTTAATCCAATGTAAATAAAATATATTTCAGTTAAACAGAAATTTTATCTCGGCCATTTGTAAACGATACGTTTCATTAAAGGCGTGTACTTGTAAATAATAAAAAAGAGACGACATTGAGGCAAAATGTAACGTTCCAAAGTTAATCTCAAGGGAATAGACTATAATAAATACTTATTTGCTTAATTATCGTTTTACCGACCTCCTAGTGAACTAGATTGCCTCCATAACTCTTGTGTTTATAATGTAGGTACTTACCTAGACGCTTTACATTACACGCAAATTTGTAAATTAGTTTTAGCTCTACAGAAACAGCCGTAGAGCTGCATGAGTTTACGATAACGCTGTGTATTTGCATATTATTTACTACACATTTTGTGTATAGAATACGTCCACCTTTTTACAGAATGTAACTTGAATGTATATAAGTGTGAACTTGTTTGTACAATAGAACATACAACAACCATTTGTGTAATATCCCAATATAAAGCGTAGCTCTCATCCCAGTTGAAAACATTGACGTCATATTATTCAAAATAAGCCGACCCCTAATATAAATTTTAATAAATAGGTACCCTTATATACTTATCAAGTTTAGATAAGACGCGATCAAGCCCTAATAAATCGTGGTCACTGTGCGCGTCAAATGGGTCAGTAGCTTTATCTGCTAATATTTTTATTCCTTCAATGAGGCCAAAATTATATTGAACATGGTTAATGTTAATAATAAAATCAAAACATCTTTCGCTTCGAAGACGTATGTGCATGTAGCCGTATACGGCTTAGTCGTAATACGGTGAGTATTAAACACATACCTAGATCTTTTAGATGGATCCTATTTTAATTTGATGTAAATACAATGTAAACGGCAGCCATTTCTTTTAGGCTCATCATCTAACAGAAAATCTAATTTACACAAATAAGTACCTACACAAATAACTTCCACGATCCAATACATAGTAAATAGAATCGCAGTGCTCGGTAAATCATGTCCAAAAACACTGTCTGTGGAGAAGACCTTCATATTGTTGATATCAGATATACTAGTGTATAATGTTCATTACAACTGGCTAAATATAATGTGTATCACAATAGCAGTGTCGTGGTCAAGGAAGACTCAAGAGCGCTAGTGACGCGAGATGCGGTCACGCGCGTGTTCCGTATATTTATAGCATGTCGAGCTGACTGAATCGGTCCCTTCGACCAGTGAACTTCAAAGTCGAACTGAAGTTCAAAGCATAATAGCTCTGCAAAAAGAACAGTAGCTTTCTATTTTAAATTTTACTTTACGTGAACGTTCACTGCACTCACTGAACCGACGGTATGAGCTTTAAATGTATACCTGCCTACTCACCAATATCAGGTATTAAAGAAAATTAGGTACCTACCTAAGTGCTAAATTTGACTAGAATAAAATCGTGTACCTACATGCTTTCAAACATTATATTATAAAGCAATTTTCTAACTCGCGCCTATTTTCAAACCAAGCATTAAACTTCACACTACTCGTAGGTAAGTTTTCCTTGAGTAAGGTCACAACAACCTACGCACACCATAGGTTGAACGGGTTAAGAAATGCGGACGTTTATATAAGAGACTAAACCGATCAAGATAGATAGATTTCCATAAAACATGCGGCTAAATATAGCCGATGAGCCAGAACCCAGAACAATGATAGTTGCTGTCTGGCTATATCTAACATCAAAAATATGGTAACTCCAAATGAAATCACAAATCCAAATCAGCTGTATGTTGTGAAGTTTCAAATAAACCAATAAACTGTACAGAAATGAAAGAAACATTTATTTTAGTTCAGTCCAGCAATAGGTACTTACTACCTATAAAAAAATGTTTCAAATGGAACGCTTGAAATTGGAACAAACTGTTTGTAGGGGATGTCCCTAGTAGTGACGAGCTAACCAAACTAAAAAAAAACTAGAACACGTTTATCAATTAAAAACTACTTAAATAAATTTGTTATTCTGTGACTTGACTTGAAGTAAAAGTAGAGTAATTCAGGCCCGTAGTGTCCCTTTTGGAGATGTAAACCTTTATCAGTATTTTTATGAATGACAAAAGTTATATAAAAAAGGTTGCTTGCCGTCTTTCATGTATTTAATAAAAACAGGACATTTTATTTTTAACAGTTCGATAAAATACTTGTGTTTGAGGTTTACTTTGATTACGCAGCCTTGGATCCTGGACCTTATCACATTCGAACCTATTACCGTTATCGGCGAATGTGTGGGTAGCAAGTACATTTCTATACATCTCTTGGCCGATACAAGCGATATATTGAATTACCATGAAGTACCAGCAATATACTTTGGTTGTAATCTATCGTTGGCTACCGATTGCTTAATGAGCTGACCTACTACAGTAATGTAAATACTCCATGTACCTGCGTATTCCACGACCACTTGACCTGCTGCCTTTAATTAAATATTTGACCATAGTAAAACGGTTAAGCAAATCACATACCTATGTATTATGTCATAGAAATGTTTGCCGAGGTACCTTGGGGTCGTCTCAGGTGCACGTACGCCGTATGATATGCCGTAACTAATTTACATAATGTTAATAGTGCTGGGGTCGAAATAAAGGGATGAGAGATAAAAAAGAGTTGCGTAGACTGCTGCGTCGTAAGTCATACACCTAGCCAATCATAAACATATTGTAAGAAACTTACAACGTTTGTAAGGAGCATAATTATGATATTGCATAAATAAAACTTGGATTTGATGTACCTACGCCAAGTCTGAGTATAACATGACTATGCCAAAATTGTGATAAAATAATTAAGTACCTATATTTAATGGATAATCAAAACGGAGCTCTCAAATTTCCTAGATGAATGACAATGTGTAAAATGAAAAGGTGATAATGTCAATAATGACTTGTGAATGTCTTTCTCAACGTATCAACTTACCAAGTAGAGCTTGAAACAGGCGTGATTTAAATATCCTAATGACTCTCTCGATCGCAAGGCGTAGTTGTCGGTCCTGCGGCTTTACCAATTTGCTGTGGTAATCTTCCAGCAGTTCTAATGCTCGGTGGGCCTCTGTGACACCAACGTAAACAATAAATCAGTAAAGGTCACATCGAGTTTCTTTGATATAAATAGGAACATTGTAACTGGGTCATGTTTACTTCATGATTTCATAATTTCTGTGATAGTTGGTAGGTAGCTAGCTAGCACGTAAGGGGTGTATGTATAGGTACTGTGATTCATAAATAATGATTCATTAATAAACTAAACGTAATAAATTATGATAATTATGGACCTACAGTAAAGCTAAGTAAGAGATATGAGACACCAACTACCGCTCTACCTACATTTGATTAACACATACTGTAATAAGTTTTAGGACTCGGACACTTAGTAATGAAACAAAAATGAGAATTTATTGTTTTAATAAGTGTTTAAATGAAAGTAAAGGTGTAGCGCATTAGTGGCTATAGAGCGCAAAATGTGGGTGCCTGGCAACCCTCCACTATCGACACGAATAACAGAAGGGTGCTTATGTGAACGTGCCAGACCTTTGTGCAAATTAAATAAAAAGTCAATGACAACATGAACCAAACACGATCACTATAGACAATAAACGTCGATATCGGAATATTGAAATTCACCTTGCTTACGAACTGGCATCACGGCACCACCCCCTCACGATATTTTAGAAACTAATACACTTGAGACAAAATTAAACCGAAATTATATTTCAAAGCGGCAATATGATCACACTGATCATTTTAAACAATTTTAATCACAGCTAAAATCATTTTCGAACGGCACATATTGTCGTACAACGAAAACATTTAGAAGATAAGGTACGAAATGAAGCGCGGTAGTGATGCCGCTTATGAGGGCCATCGAATACTGCGCCCGATGGGATTGGTCGATTTTCACAGTGACGTCAGGGGGTGGAAGCATAGACAAAGGAAAACGTAGACAGGGGTTGGGAAATGTGTGCCGGGGATACCTACCACATATTTGTAACAAGACGTATTCTCAACGTAATATTTTTGTGGTAACATCGATGATATTTATATCAATCACAAGATTATCCTTGCTTACCTACTTTTATCCCTAGATAATTTTATAATGTTAAGGATAAAAGTAAGCAGGGATATTATAGTGACATGATATCACTAAAAATATTATAAATTATGAATGTAAAATTAACTTAGATTTTAAGGTAATTAGGTAGGTATAATAGGTAACCTGGGATAACAATTAATAAAAGGCTACCTGCCTTTCTTTTCATACAAAAACCGTTCCTCTTTACATATTTTGATAGTTGATAAAAGTATTTTAAGTTTACACGCACAGGCATGGTGGTATTTAGGTTCATCATCATCATCAGCCCTTTATACTGTTCCACTGCTGGGCATGGGCCTCTTCTCACTATGAGAAGGGCAAGGCCGTAGTCCACCACGCTGGCCAAGTGCGGGTTGGCAGACTTCACATGTCTTTCGAGAACATTATGGAGAACTCACAGACATGCAGGTTTCCTCACGATGTTTTCCTTCACCGTTTAGCAAGCGATAATTAACAATTTAATACGCATTTAACACCGAAAACTCATTGGTGCGTGCCGTGGATTCGAACCCGAGACCCTCTGCATAGCAGTCTGTCGGTCTTTCCACTCAGCTATCGCTGCTCTTATTTAGGTTAGGCGTGTGGTTAAATTCTGTACCTATTAGACGCGTAGCTCTACATATCTGCCGTATTAATATTACATGGCCTCTCGCCTTCTTAACCTTAATGTACCTATTGTATGTCTAATTATCTACCTATAGGTTTACCTAATAATGTGTGTAATGTGTGCGGCGCACACGGGCACCAGGGTAATAGAGGCGCCGCCATATTATATATTAGTCTATGGGCGCCGCGCGCCAGGTGAAATGATTTAAATCTTAAAATTATTTTCGAAAAAGGTTGGCAAAATGGCGCTTCATAGATTTCGCACACAGGCGCTGGATTGGATCGGCGCGGCCCTGCCAACTGCGCTCTCGAACTCAAAGGGCTCTCCGACAATTTCTGATACTGGGTCCAACTACTTAGATCAAGCTACGCCACTATTCTGTATGTAGTTTAATCATTAAAATACATAAGTATGTCATTAATGGATGCGGGTACGTAAAGGCGATAAGTTGCGAGTGTTGCGTATAATCAAGACATGCATCGGCGTCGTGTCTCTAATGGGCGCGATAAACTTACTTAGCTGTGCTTAGCGGTATAATTTTGCTTGAGAACATATGGAAGCAACGAAAATACTCCTATTATAATATCATAGTTAAGTATGCTTGTGTAACCTACATACTTACTTAATTATTATTTCCGTCATAAAAAATTCAAATTTTCAAAAATTGTCATATCAGGTCCTTACACATGGTTAGGCTAGCTACCTACTCGTTAAGCTAGAAACTATGACCTATATATCGAATAGGGACTAAAATCGTACTGCAACTGGGTAGGTAGGTACAACTACCTAGGTAATTAGTAAAATATTTCTAATTGAAATTGGTATTCGCATTCCATCTAATCAATAATTTGTTACGTTTTGAATCAGACGAACATGCGTTGGTAGGAATTGCAACAATTTTTTTCTTATTTATCCGACGTACTAAAAAGAAGTTCTGTACCTACTTTTGTGTTCATTGGCACCTACGCTGTGCATGTTTAATTATTTCATTTTAAACATAATATATAAGTATATTATGTCAAAAATACTTGTGCAGTACCCTAGTTTTCATAAAAAGTGGCACGAGAAGTTTTTAAAATAAAGACCTAATATTTTGTATCGAATGCGGTCATGAATCGAAAATGACGTAGCCATGTACGATAAACTCACGTTTTGTTATTACTGGTTGGCGTTATCGTCAGAAATAATTTACACATCATCTATACATAATTTCGTTCCACATTAAACGTAAACACTTCAAAATTATGAAACGCTATTGTGTACTCAAATATAATTTTAAATATTTCATAAAAAATATATACAAAAGCTTGAAATCAATACGAAACGAAACGTATAACGAATTTTTGACAAATCGTCTGACCTTGAGCGCCCTGCGCAACATTCGTGAATCCAACCGAGCAAGATTATTTATTGTTCTGTCGAGCCAGTCTCGTTATATCTATCTACTGTGTGTAGGTACGTAGGTATTTATTAGATAAGTAGTAGTGTAGTTCAAAATCTGTGAGTGTGGGGCGCGAAGATGCCTCTATTTGGCAAAAAAGATTTCGGGCGAAAGTCCAAAAAAGATGGGAGGGAATCTGAAAAACAGCCATCAATCGAAGACAAATACACCGTAAAAGATCTGCTGGGTACAGGAGCGTTTTCCGAGGTACGTTTGATAGAGAGCAAAGAAAATGGGCAATTATTCGCATGTAAAATTATCGACAAGAAAGCCCTCAAAGGTAAAGAAGACTCTTTAGAAAATGAAATTAGAGTCTTGAAACGATTCAGCGAACAAGCAAAAGTGGAGGGTGGCGAGAAGAAAATGTTTTCTCATCCGAACATCGTGCAGCTGCTCGAGACATATGAGGACAAAAATAAAGTGTATCTGGTGATGGAATTGGTCACTGGTGGTGAATTGTTTGACAGAATAGTTGAAAAAGGCTCCTATACGGAAAAAGATGCGTCCAATCTAATAAGACAAGTGTTGGAAGCTGTTGATTATATGCACTCACAGGGAGTAGTGCACAGAGATTTGAAACCAGAAAATCTGCTTTATTACAGTGCAGATGAGGACAGCAAGATCATGATCAGTGATTTTGGTTTGTCGAAGATTGAAGACTCTGGCATAATGGCTACAGCTTGTGGCACTCCAGGTTATGTAGCACCAGAAGTACTGGCACAGAAACCCTATGGCAAGGCAGTTGATGTATGGAGTATAGGTGTGATATCATACATCCTACTATGTGGGTACCCACCATTTTATGATGAAAATGATGCCAATCTGTTTGCTCAGATCTTGAAGGGAGACTTTGAATTTGATTCACCATATTGGGATGATATTAGTGATTCTGCAAAAGATTTCATTCGCCATTTAATGTGTGTTGATGTCGACAAGAGATACACCTGCAAGTAAGTTCTATTACATATTTGTTTCTAATTTACAAGACTGATAAACAGAAAACAATTTCCTTTGCCTTATACTTTTTTTAAAAAGCTACTTTAGCTTTTTTTAATATGCCTATTGTTTTTATTACCTCATAAGCAACTGCAATGACATAACATAAAAAGAAAACAGGAAATGGTTGCACCAGCTGTTAGCGTTATATTTTATTTTGTGAGCTCATTGAAGACCATATGGTATAACTAGTGGCACTAGTGCTACTTAAGCGTTCATACTGGAAATATGAATGAATCCTTAATGTCCCTTATTCCTGTAAATAATATTTTGTCTAATACAAGTTTAATTTAAGAACTTCAATAATAAACAGCACTGAGTATTGGGCTGAAACTGTATACAATTTAGCTTTATGAACTTTTGGGGTGAATAATATAAATGTAGTATCATTTGTCCAATTAGTTGTAAATCTCTTGAGCCTTCCAAAGGAATCTAAGTCCTTAATGACAAACACAAATTTAAACTATATTGCTATTTATTACCCTATGTTATTGCAGATGCAAATGCAATAACATTAACTAAAACCTCTGCTATCAGAACTTTGAACCTGGTTGTAACCTGTTGCCTTGCACATAATGTGTCACTAGGCACCAGATAATGATGTCATAACTAGAACTGTTTGTCCTGTCTCTTAGAGATTAACATGGAGATATAATATAGTCACAGTTTCATAGATATAAGCTAGAATTCTTAGCAAATGTAAATCTGTAAAATATCCTGAATATTACTAGTATAATATGTAGAATGACTACTAATTACAACATTAACAATTCAAAATTGGTGTAATCTAATTAGTATTACACTTGAGCTGAATTAATAATGAATCTTGGTCACCATACTTATCAAAATAAAACCTTTTAGCAAAATGCAGGAGTGCAAAGTATATCAAACTATACTTCATCAAATATCATCCTCTTAGCGTTATCCCAGTTTCAACCTGGGGTCCGCTTACTAGTCTAACCGGATTTGGCTGAATATTAGCTTTTCCACAGAGCGACTGCCTGTCTGACATCCGTAACCCAAAGGGAAAGCTATATTCTGTGGTTTAGACTAGTGTTAGTTTATTTAGAAGGTACTGACTCCATGGATTCGAAACCAATAGCCTCTGCATGGCAGTCTGTTGGTATCTCCACTCTGCTATCGCTGCCTATGTTTAGCTGCCCTAATGGCCAGCTAAACATTTCTATACCAGAAAAAGTGATCAGGCTGATATTTATTTTACTCATAAATGTTCAAATAGCAACATCAAAGAAAAAAGCATTTCACAAATTGCATTACAGGATGATAATGAAACATGTAACATTGCTCTAGTAAAAGTGAAGATCACTTTCAACTGAGTTTATTTTCTTTCATAAATCCAGTTCACCAATATAAAACACTTGTTAGAAATTGTTTAAATTCCATTACATATATTATTTGAAATGAAATGAAAAATTAAAAAAAACTTTGTTTGTTTATTTAGACAGCATAAAAAATGTCTGGCCTGTTTCACACCTAACCTATGTAGTTGTAGAACAAGTTTATGCAAATTATAAATAATATTTTATTCATTCCACATTAACTGCCCTGAGCACTTGTGATTTGGTTGTGTTGAAATTGAAAGAAGAATAATTCGATTTTTCTTAAATTTAATTTATTCAACAGGAAATACATGCGATCCTAACAAATCACAATAGAATGTTTATGTCCTCATTAAAAAATAAAAATATTTTGTGACATCAACTTTGTATATAGTATTGTCAGTATATTTTCAGTGTTTATTGTAAATGAAGTACCTATTCATTATTTTTATTTGAAATGTTTATTTGTATTCAAAGCTACAATTGTAATATACAATGTTAATTTATGCACATAATATTATCATTATAGAATTGAGCATACAACATAGTATATAAAAAACAGAATTTAACATAAAATTATTAACATAATATCTTGCTTAACTAGTGGAAACTAATTAGAAAAAGTTACCTACTTATTAGAAGATAATACAGCTACATATTATATAATTTTTATTTTTATTTTAGGATGATAAGTCTTTTATTTTAGGATGAAATTGTGTAAGGAAAATTAATGGAGACATGAAAACATGGTGCTATGTCTAAAACGATAAGATACTCAGTTCTAGTCAAAAATAAAATTTATCCTTTATATTAAAAACAAGTTTTAGTAATTTGCATACAAATCTTGTACAACATGACATCATCTATTTTCTAATGTATAATCAACAGTTCTGAGGTATCTACAGTTCAGGGCTAAATTCAAGATAATACATGTGGTCATGGGTGCATGATTAGAAAATAATATTGCCATTAAGATAAATGTGGCTCCAGGGTTATTTTCATACCTCTATTATAAAACTGATTTCAGTATTTTTACTTTTTGAATTAACAGAACTGTTTAATCAAGTACCTATGTACTTACATCCATCACACACACCTGCCGCCTCGAAAGTTTTCATGGCAGAAAAGCTTTTATTTGAAAACACTTTATGTAAATTAAAGTTCTCCATAGACCAAATATTTGTATTGGCCAGAAGAATTTGTTTTGAAAGATTAGAATTTAGAGAATAGTCGCCTGAAGACGGATTTTGATGGATCAGTTGATGAAAGTGTAAGCAGCTGTTCCTGCAAATAAAAGATAATGCTAAACATAATAAATTGATTTTCGAGACGAAACAGGAGTACTAAAGTACGAAATGCTCGCACTTCATCCATAGCGACCAAATAAAAAAAAATACGTTGTATTCCAAACCTGTAATGCCCGGAAAACACATTTCCTGCACGACCATTCGGTGCCTAAGTAAGTCCAAAACAAATTACTATCGACCGACTTACCAAACGACTTCGTGTACTCGTGTGGTAGCACTGATCGAGCGACAGTTTGTCGATAGTTTTATTTGAAAAATGTCTTGTAGCCTTTCAAACTTATATATCGGTTGATACAGGGGTTTAGTGGGTGAATACCGCGTGGGAACAGCATTACCACTCTGCTTAATCCAAGAGTCCTTATAGATCGACAACTTCTTCTGAATAGCATGTTGGTCAGTTCTTAGAAGATGGTGACTCACCATCTTCTAAGAACTGACCAACATGCTATGGCAACACTCACCATTGGTGAGTGTTGCCACACTGGGAGTTTACCACTAGTGATCTCGCGTTTGCGCACTCTCTTACATTGCCGTACTGACTAAAAGTCCCTACAATCTTTCGGCTGAGCAGTGTGCTATCGGAGAAAGAAATCTGCAGGCGGGCGCTTTAAGAGGGGTTGAGTGGCGGGATCTGTTTGAACTTGATGCCAGTGATTAATGAATCCGCAATTTTAGCAGCTGGCAGACTTCAGATTGTATGTATACCGGCTGGTAGTTTAGTAGCACTTAATCAGTTCCAAATGGTACGGAGAGCAAAGATTTCAGTGAACTGATGGCAGGCGCCTCACCCGTGCGTTAGCCCACTACCCACTATCAATATATCGGCAGGCTAAAAGTCTGTCCGCGGAGTCGATAAATATTATTCCATTTATCTAAATCAATGTAGCTACGTTCAAATTGATGTAGCCATTTCAATTGCTCAAATTGGTCTACTCAGCTCATAAGCATAGACAAATATCTGTTTATAATTTTAGTAGCTACTTATATGCAAATATAGATGTGCTAACAAGCATGAAAATTATTGTGATAAATATAACAATTTGTACATTTATCTTGATGATTTAAAGCTATATACGACTACTTCTGTCTGTGAGTCGATTTTCGCGACAGATAGTAGACTCTGTGCTATAGAATTAGGGATATAGGTATAAGCTAACTGTAAAGTTTCATCAATATAGCCTAAGTAGTCTTTGCGTGAAATAGTGTTTAACCCATTGTATCATCCATCCATTTTCACTAGCTTTCGAATTTGATTGTATTAAGGCACTGTAATAGAATGAAATAAGAGTATCGAGGACTGGGTGACCTGTTATAATTTTTGATGTTGTGTAATAGTTGTTTTTTTGTCCATCTAAGTGTCCTTTATACTGGGTGTACCATAAGTCCTTTGAACTGAAAAAAAAATATAAAAAAAATCTATGAACAATATGAAATTTTTATTTATTGTTTAGTAATTTATAACCAAAGGGAATTATTTTTTTAAAATCACTTCATCCAAATGTGCTCCATTTCGTTCTTGGCACTCCTGTAAATGACGACAAAAATGTTCTATCACTGCACGGCAAGTACGCTCTGAAATGCTTGACATTTCTCGCCGGATATTTTCTTTTAGTTCATCAATCGACAGCGGATTTGTTTTGTAGACTTTAGACCTAAGGTAACCCCATAAAAAAGGTCCATTGGACTCAAATCCGGGCTACGTGGTGGCCAGGGAATATCGCCTCTTAGAGATATCACTTTGTTGGGGAAAAGTTGACGGACTACGGGCATAGCGGTATTAGAGGTATGGGAAGTTGCGCCCGCATGTGTTGAAACTAGGTCCGGTTATGGAAACTAGGAAAATTCTGCAACTCTCATGTAAAAAAAATCCTCGATCATTGCCACATACCGCTCCGAAGTAACAGTACCCGCACGACCATGTTCGTTCTCAAAAAAGTATGGGCCTTTGATGCCATGCGCTGATATAGCTGCCCAAACTGTGATTTTAGGGCTATGTAAGGGCCTTTGATGTTTGCGACGTGGGTTTACGCTACTCCAGTAGCGACTATTTTGCCTATTGACATGGCCGTTGATGTGAAAGTGAGCCTCATCAGAAAATAACACGTTGTTAAACGAAGTAAAGCGGTTCATCATTTCATTCACGAAATTAAGTCTATTGGTAGGATCAGTATCTTTTAATTCCTGTACTAACTGAATTTTGTATGGATGAAATTTCTTATCATTCTTTAAAATGCGCTGTAACGTCGATCTGTGTATATTTAATGCAATGGAATGCTTACGATTTTTTTTACTTTTATTGAGTGGGATTTTCACGAACTGACTCTTGCACAACGTCGATG
The DNA here is from genome assembly GCA_944739405.2 of Euclidia mi. Classification (NCBI taxonomy): domain Eukaryota; kingdom Metazoa; phylum Arthropoda; class Insecta; order Lepidoptera; family Erebidae; genus Euclidia; species Euclidia mi. The sequence continues at coordinate 92,246,502 of OX123183.2, read as the reverse complement.
TTTTCTTCCGTCCGTGATGTCCTTGGTAGGCCCAATCGTTGTTTATCCAATGTAGAGCCAGTCTCCTCGAACTTTTGAACCCAATTCTTAATCGTTTGAACACTAGGACAGTCATTAAACGTGTGTAAATTGCGATACTCTCTAAATTTACGCCGCGCAATGGTGGCCGAATCATTGTTGCGATAAAATTCACGCACACAAAAAGCACGGTCCGCTCCGGTGAAACGCTCCATGACGACTGAATTCTGAAAGACCGTTGGTGCTTCCCCCGCGTGCCATTCCTGCGCGCCATTTGAATTTTATTCGAAATTTAAATTTCAAAGGACTTATGGGACACACTGTGTATCCGTGGTTTTATGTTTGTATTGACCCAACGACGCAAAAGTAATTTCTCGCTCGGCAAAGAAATAAGCCTTCGTTCGAGCAGTCGCGGATATTGGTTCGGGGCGTGATGAAGGCGGAAATCTGACATCTCATCTCATATATAATATGCTGACAATGAGGTCGAGGTGTAACCATCGACCGGATCCGTTATAAGTATCTAAAACTATTGGGTTAGGTATAGCGTATTCTTATGCCCGCTCCACATTCACGCGAGAATCTCGCGCGAACGCGCGAAAACCACGAGAAACGTGAATGTGGAGCCGATTCGCATATTCTTCGCAGGTTCTCGGATTGTTCTCCAGTTTTTGTCGGTTTTTTGGCGCGAGACAAAGGAGCCGAGAACGCGCGAAACTGGCGAGAACATGAACGGCTCCACATTCGCACGTTTCTCAGTTGCACGCGAGTTGCCGAAGAGAGTAGTTGTACCTACTTATTTGAGTAATACTGATACCGTTTGAGCCACTTTGATTATGAGCAGCGTTAGTTGGAAAATGAATTAGAATTTTATTGACATTCCTGGAATGCATTCAAGCGGAACCTGTTTTGTGGTATCGTCTCCGATATTTTAAGGAATGGGGAATTCAATCCCTACTATCCCTACTAATATTATAAATTCGAAAGTGTGTATGTATGTATGTATGTATGTATGTTCCGTTTTCACGCGAAAACAGCTGAACCGATTTTGTTGAAATTTAATACAGAGATATATTGGACCATGGAGACGGACATGGGCTTACCATAAGTTGCAAAAATTAAACTGTGAGGGATTCTAGGGAGGATAGAAGTTTGTACGGCAGAAATTTTCCTCTTGGAAATAAGAACGCATGCGCGATTGTCATATTGTGCACGGTGATTACATTGTTCGCATATCTAAACTTATAATTAATACTAGCTCTCCCGGCAAACGTTGTTTTGCAATTTTTTTTTTTTTTTTTGAAAAATAGATGTTGGCCTATTCTCATAGATACCGGATAAGCACAAAAAATTTCATCAAAATCGGTCAAGCCGTTTCGGAGGAGTATGGGAACGAAAACTGTGACACGAGAATTTTATATATTAGATATACTACGCTCAACTCAAACGGCTGAAACAATTTTCACTATCTACTAAAATTATAAATGCGAAAGTGTTTATAGATATATATTGGACATGTATTGAAACATGGCTTTGACATTTGATTTTACCCTATAGAAATTGTGACTCTTTAGAATAATCAGGAGTGTCTTCACACAACTTGGGGCTGAAAGTAGATATGTGTTACCCCTAATTTAACGCGCGCGAAGCCGCGGGCAAAAGCTAGTTTTATATAAAAATCTATGTTTGTTTGATCATCATTTATATACTCTGAAATGATAAGAGATTAAGCGCTAAGTCAATGGTAACTTTGGAAAAGGGGCTTAGAAAAAAAGGGAGTCAAATAAAGTCTTAAAAAGGCGATACGGAGTTCGCTGGGTCACCTAGTCTTTAATATAAGCGTAATTGTAATACGCTAATGCGCACAACAACAAGCTTGTCGCAGTAGCAATTTCAGCGTCCATTGTCGTCGAGCGCGTGAACTGTTGTGAGAACCTTGCGAGTGTGTACCCAGGGCAGTTCTCGCCGAGAATCTCGGTGAGAATCTCGCGTGAAGTTTGGAGCGGGCTTTACCCGTATAAGGACTTCGGCGATTTTACGTATGAGTGGGCGCGAAACACGAATTGAAAAAAGTAGTAAAGCCATACTGGTTTTTGCTATACCTACCGGAAAATCATACTGCTGCATGTGAGACTGGTATTCCATATATACTCGATTTTATAGAATAGAGAAGCGTGAACACTTCTCTATTGTTCAGCAAATATGGGTCAGTCAAGGTGTAATCACTGTCAGTTTTAACAAATACTACTATATAAAAACCTAAAAATTAAGGTAAAAGGTAAAAAGTACTATTAAAATGCTAACAAGAAATATGACTGTCGGGGCCGAAAGCGTCAAAACAAAAAAGGGTCCTGCTGGCATGATAAAAGTTTTGCAGGTGCTTTCCTCATAAACTAATAATTATATTAAAATTAAACCAAGGTATTTTAAAGGTACTAATACATCGCTAAACGGTGACATATACTATTGGTCTGAAAACCTTCAAACAGCGGAGGGTCCTGCTGGGTAATAATTCAAGATTTCGCTGTAGCAATGAAGGTACTATTTTTTTACTTATACAATTCGAAAAGTACTAAATACCACGCACGTAAAAAGTTAACTTTCAATCGAATTAAACGTAGGTGTCCGTATACGCAGCAGGACGCTGCGTATACGGACACCATTCAAACGCTTCCCGCGCACTTAACCAGATCTTCGGTCCACCTCGCGGGAGGAGCCTATCCTTGTTCTGTAATCTGGTACGTGGCCGCCACTCTAGATCCCTCCTGCCCTAACGGGCATTGTTTTTTCGACCTATGTGCCCTGCCCAATGCTGCTTCAGCTTGGCTATTCGGAGAGTTGCCGGCAACTTTGGTTCGCCTACGGATCTCCTCATTTCTGATTCTATCTCGCAGGGAAACTCCATCTCTGAATGACTTTGAGCCTTCTGACGAGGCCCATAGTTGCGACTACCGGCACAGCTCCTTAGGTCAACACTGGCAACGCGCATTGCTTAAAGACTTTCATGTTGAGACACTGCGGAATATCGGACGTGAAAATATGCCGTAATTTCTCAAACATTGCACAACCGAGTTATATTCCACGATTAACCTCTTTCTCGAAGCCCTATGGATCCAATTAGATCATAACATTATTTTTACATGTCGACAACTACGAGTGTAGAGTTCCCAAGCTGAATAGGAGCAGGTACACAGGACAGTAGAGCCAGCCTCTACTGTCCTGCGTACCTGCTCCTCATCATCATACCAGTATGATACATGGCCGTTAGACATGATTTTTGACTTGTCCATGTTCATCTTAAGACCTACCTGTTGGGGAGTCTCTATGAGGGCGTCGAGAATTGTGTTAGGTATTCCATGGTCTCAGCCAAAATAAGTAGGTAATTATGATTTTTAAAGTTCTATATTATAGTAGATAACCTAACATTTTTGTACGTCTGTGTTTCCATTTCTGTAATCTTTAGAATGGGCTAAGTTGAATGCGACTTGCAATGATCCAACGACACAAGTCGAATGCGACTTTCAGTTGATCGTTGAGGGGTTCGAGACGACAACGTATTTTATCCCAGAAAAATTTAGGATTTAACCACAAAAAATGATGCGTAATATTTACTGCGATTTTAATTGTGTACCTGCTCCGTTTGTTTTTATCGTCGCTCGGGTGTCAATAATCTTAATATATAAAATCCTTGCGTTACTGACTGACTGACAGACACGCTACAGCCAAACCTATTGGGTGCAAGAACCTGAAATTTGGCATTTATATTCCTTGGGGACCGTAGGGGTGCACTAAGAAGGGATTTCCCGAAATTCCCACGGGATCGCCAAAACGGATAAATTTTAAAACAATGCAGGCGTAGCTGCTGGCGTCCTCTAGTCTTTGTATATTACGCACGCTAATATTTTACTTCTTAAGCTGGGTATCCATTTGAGGCAGCCTCAGGCCGAGCGGCTCCCTCGAACCGAGGCAGATCTAGTGGAGACCGTGCCGCGAGTCGAGGCTTGCCGCGACTTGAATCAAACGAGGCGGCCGCGCAGCGAGCCAAGTCGTGTCGGTAAATGGCCCTGCTCAAGACGCCTCAGTGAGAGGCGTGCGTTCAGTGGAGACGGACGTACGTGTGCTCGGCACGCGGCAAAATGGATAATGAGAAATGTATCGAATTTTTCCAATTATTGGTTCAAGCTTGATACATAGATCTTCAAAGGTTTCAGAGTTCATTCTGGTAAAATTTTTAATAGTTTCTTCTACGCCTTCAAGGGTCATATCTGACAACAATTGTTTTGCATGAACATTTCGCTGACGATATAATTCCTTAATCCACCATCGATGTTTCCGTTTCTTATGTTGCTTCCTTTTGTAGTGACTAATTACTACTAATGCTGCAGCGACTTTACGTGCGTCAACCATGGTGGTTAATGAGGAATTGAGAAAATCGTAGCTCGGGTTGAGGCTTGCCGCTCGATACGATATTATGTGTGCTCAAGTGGAGACGCATGTACTTTCCGCAGCCCGCGGCACGCTCAGGTTGAGGCAGCTCGCCACGAGGCTGCGCAAATGGATACCCAGCTTTAGGTACATTATAGTAAAAATTCCAATAAAATAGTTTCGTATACTTTATTTTTATGTTAGTATTTGTTATATCAAAAATAGAGTAGGAATATTATAAAATATGTTATACTAGGCATGACTATCGCAAATTAAATCGTAAATTCATTTTAGTTCGACTTCCTATACGTTTTATTCTTATGAAAATGTCACAGGCGTTCTTTTCTGTCTTCTGCTCTTTTTTTGTGTGGCCGCTAATCGGCTGTCGCAGACACCTATTTGATTTTTTGTCCTCAAAGACAGGTACAACGGAAGACACCGCCATTCGATGTACCCTTTTTTTCTCGCGGCGTTTTCATTAGCATGACCTGTATCTCGAAGCTCGTGTCGATATTTTCCTCTACTTCAAAAAAAGTTTTACTGATGTAAAATTTACGGTTGAAACTAGTTTCTATGTGGTATTTTTACTTCGCTAAATATATTATTATATTCATTCACACCGGTTGTAATTTGCCTTGCCGTTTGTTCGAATCAGGATATCCTAAATTTGTCGCACAAAGTCTTAAGAGGAAACACTACGGGCGAAAGAATTGAAAAATAGGTACCTATTTGTAAAATCTATTGCTGTCGCGCAGCCTCAAGCCTCCCCCCGCAGAGCGCGATAGAGACAACGCTACTGCTGGACCAAAAATACCTATTAAATGTACACAAAATCAACGTTTCGTATTCCCCTGATTCCTTCTCCAAAACTTCATCGATTTAACTAGTTTTTCATATTAAATTAAAGAAAGGCCGTGTTCCAATGTTTTCCTTTTTTAAATAATCTAGCCAAATTTGTTTTTTGGATGTTTGAACACAGCGGAAAATCTGGCCAATTTTTGAGATATTTGAAGGTTCATATCTTTTTTAATATTTGATTTATGAGAAAAAGGAAAACATAGGGACATGCCAATCGGGGCCATACATCTTTTGGAAAATAATTGCTCTACTAGCATTATCCAGGGAGAAAATAGGAGACTACGTTTGTATGGAAAAACGGCCGTGGTGTTTCCTCTTAATGTCACATTACTTACATAAACAAACTGAAAGAACTAATCAAACAATGAATGCTATAAAATTTTGATGTATTTATGTGCCTTGGTAGTTATTCTTACATTATCTATTTTATAATCTTGATGTGTAGGTCACTATAGTTTTCAAATGTTTCATTGTCTAGCTACGTATACAATTGCGTCCGCCGACGCGACCGTGTGATTGATTGCCTAGTTGAGTAGCACACTTATTAGATTTTTCTGTATAGCAATAGTCAATAACGGCACACATTGGAAGGTGTGGTCAGATAGATGACATGATACTGGTATCTGTTGTCAGAAAATAGCTATCTAAGTAGTCTTATTTTTCATGTACATATATGTACATCTATACATATAAATAAAATGGGAGTGTCTGTTTTTAATATTAAAATAACAGCTTTTTACTGAATGCATATGGATATATACATGGTACAACATATACCGAAATGATTTCTTTTACAATTTTTGTCTGTCTGTCTGTTTGTTCTGGCTAATCTCTGGAACGGCTGGACAGATTTTGACGAAACTTTCACTGATGTTGTATGAATGTGGTAGAATATTATTATTTATTATTATTATTAGTCGGCTGGTTTCTGACATCGTGTGAAAAAGTCATTAGCTAGTTCCCGACCAGCAACACTTTAAGTCATCGTCAAGTATTCTTGCTCATGTTTGCCTAAGAAAGCTAGCTCCTCTTCTTATTGTTACTTACATTATCACCATTGCGTTTGAAAAATTGTAATCGTATCAATGAGGATTTCGGAAAAAATATTTTATGAAATGCTCTCTAAACGCATACAACCGAACTCACAATTATAATCTTCCATGATTTTGCCGTGTGCAGATCTAGTTTGTCTAGTGGCACGTAGGATAACACCTGTTGAAAAAAGATTGATGCCATGGTACTTTGTGCAACTCTTGCGACACTCCTTTCTAACTGGCAACACCTTAATTCGCCACCTCCCGTAGTCAACTCATTCTAAGGGCAAAAACACTGATGGCACTTCCTGTATTGTGGACAGAACAGAGAACGCCCACGTTCGCTTTTTATTCTTCTATGCCTTATTTAATAATAACTATGTAATAATAGTATCTTATCGTAAGGCAGACCGTGTTCTTTTTAGTCTTAATTAGGTACAGTAGGAATACGAAATTATTTTGTTGTTAACTCGCAAATTAAATTTTCAGACAAGCATTGGCACACCCATGGATTTCTGGCAACGCTGCTAGCAACAAGAACATCCATGGTACTGTTTCTGAGCAACTCAAGAAGAACTTCGCGAAATCCCGCTGGAAACAGGCTTACCATGCGACCACCGTTATCAGACAAATGCAGAAGATGGCACTCAACAGCAGCAGCTCAAGTCGCAATGCCAACGCTCAGTCCAAACAATAGCTGTGTTGTTTGACTGTCCACCTTCCAATTGCCGCTGTTACATCTGCCTAGAGAGGTACCACCTAATAATAGGTTTTAAAGTCTTGATAAGTTGGAAATGATCCTGTTACTGCAGCGCCCCTGGGTGTGATGCTTGTTAAATTGGTAGATATAACACATTAATTGGAATTCATTGTCAAAACAGTTGCTAAGAGGCGCGTCTGAGATTTGTCATCGCTATATTTGCGACGCCTCTCGCCATACATTTAAAATCAGCGCTTGACAAAATATATGTACTTGGAGCAGTGCTTATAAAACGTATCTTGTAGGCATGTTACATAATGATTATAAATCAACGAACTGTTTATAAGACATAACGTCTAGTCATTTTATCATTTCTGCTTGCATAAAAAATATATACCACTTTAATTGGATTAATAATAAATTATAAACTGTAGTTGAGGATAACAGATATGAAGTTATAGTATATTCTTTCAAAACGTATTTCCTAAATCTATCCTATATTTCGTGACATGTATCTGCTGTCTATCTTCAACATTTATATAACTATATCGACGTCGAATTACTGTTATGACTTTCAGCAGTAACAAGGCGATGTTTAATAACATGTACTATACTAATTCTTGTTTTTGCCAATGTTCAATATTGTTTATTACATTTCAAGCGAAAAAATTATTAGGTAGGATAATAAAATGTTCTCTATAAAAGATACTGATTAAATAATTATTACTTAGGTATGGTGATACTGACAAATCACATAATAATAAGGTCTGTTGCAAAATTCATTAGAATTACAAATTGATAAAGTGACGAATATTTACATTTAAATGATAATGGTTGGATATGATAAAAGTATATTAGGCATTGAGAAAAATTGAACTGCTGTTTACTGTGCGTAAACATCCATAGGTTGGGAGTATATCCATTATACGAGCACGAGGTAATGACGACATGTATTGTGATTATTCTATTTAACCCTTCAAAGTAGTTGTTTTAAAGTTTGTTCAATGATCACCTATGCTATGCCTAGCGTAAGTTTTGTGATTCTAAAGCTAAGTCCTATATATCCATTCATATTCAAATACCTGTTAAGTAGTGAATTATTATAACTTACCTATATGCACTGTTGAATTCAATGTTGTCATAATAATACTCTGCGTTCAAAACGATTATATATAGTGCTGTTATTAGCAATTATCATCTCATAGTATTTCCTACGACTTTCATCAATACACTATTTTGCGTAACAATTATTGTTTTCAATGGAAAAAGTGAAAGATCTGTACGCAAGACTGAAATTATAATTGATAGCTAGTTATTTTTCTGTATAACTTAATATGAGTAAAGTCCCCACGAATTGAATTAGTTGAATTTTATTAAAAATGACGAAAATGTCCACAATAAGTTAGATGTCCAAAATATTTCTCGTTATTTTATTAGTGAGGTAGCAGTATCTTAAATAGGAAGATAAATGTTCTTAGATGGTTTGTTACATTGTTGCAATCTCTGGTAGTATTGTTTTTACCATAGCTTTTTATATTATGAATCATGGGGTAGCTTGCGTCTCTGGAACATACAATGTAAACATCACTATGTATCACTTACAGATTTGATTGAAAGTGAATCTCATTTTTCTCTGATTTCCTTTATTTTTCTCTCTTTACAACAATGATCTGATAATATTCGTAATCTTTTATACTTAGTATGTTATGTTAGTATCTTTATGTCAAGTGATGTAAACAAATTTTTACATTCCTTCGAGGATATTTTTGGCATTTGGAGAAAACCTCTCTTGAACTCTTACATTCCAATTCTTCAGTATATTTTTATATGGAAATATTGTACTGTCTGTGTATGTCTCGTTAAAGGATTTGAACAAACAGTGTCGAAAGCATTTGTTGTATAATAATTTGACTTAGTTACATTGGTGTACTTATGTAATTTTACATCAATAGTAGGTACTTAGTAGTTATCTTATTTAGTGATTTGCGAAGCCTTTACAGCTACTAAATTTATTGAACATTCCAATAAGGGCTTAATAACAAATACTGTTTGATTATGAAGCGACTTGTGTTCACACTCTTTATATATGTATTTACGCAATCGATTTTTGGAAAAGATACGATTACTTTTTTTAACGGATCGTATTGCTCTTCCGTCCACACCTTTCACTGGATACTTTATTATCTTTCACAACTTATTGAACTAGGCTACTAATCCGTGCCATGGTGTCTCTAACGCATTATAGAGCAATAGGCACCATTTTTCCGTTCATGTACTTGAAAACTGGCCTAATGAATACTACAAGTCTGTTTTCATTTGTGTTATACAGTTTCAAATGGAGTATTTGATCCAGTCTTGATGTGATTCCGTTCTGAAGTTTTGTACGCGTGGTCGATGCCATGGCGCGGACATATGCGATTAAATAAATGGTCTGTTCAATAACTATCGGTATGGACTCGGACTGTGAGATTAAGGCCCTGTTTCACCACCTCTAAGTAAGCGTTACCTTCTAGGTAAATTCAAAATTAGTACGAAATTTGTATGAATTTATTTGCCAAGTAGTTTAACCAGAACTTACTGGACAGTGGTGAAACAGGCCCTAAGTATTTTAAAATCTGTAAAGGTCTTCCTTTCCAAAAATCTGTTCATATATTCACGTTGAGACACTTATCTTGTCCCATTAGCTTGTTAATGACTATGACTTGTTTGTGACAATTAAGCGAGCTGAGCGCGCATGACGCGCGAGCTAATCTATGTATGTTAATCGTTAATGCTTTTTGAATGCGCCATAATAATCGCCAAAATTATCGCCATAATAAAATCATCGCTTGATTGTTAAGCATTGCACTGCTTTAAAGTTTTTAATAATTGTAAGTGTAGTAAAGTTCAATAAATAATTGTCTAAATGCGCCTTAATCAGTGTAATTTTAGTAGTTCTGTCAGTGCTCCTTGTATTTACTATAGTTTAATAATAAGAATACTAATATAGGTTTTGCCGTTACATTATTAGATACAGTTAGACTTTCATTTACTCGTCGATAGAATTATTGGTCTTGAAAATCTTATTTATGTAATGTCCTTTATGTAATTTTAAATATTGGTATACTACCTATTATTATTGGTATTGATCTTTATGACGATTTTATGGTCATGTATTTTATGCGGTGACGTACGGGCAGAGCTCCCATTGTAATCTGATATAATATTCGTTATATTACTTATGGCCGGCGCGCACTGACGTCGCGGCATGGCACGGCATGGCAAAGGATTTTATTACTGATCAAGTCATTTTTATCCTTATTTCTAGGAGTTCAGAATTCATATTACTTTATTTCGATACAATCGTACCGCGGCCCACCGTGGCACGTCGCCGCATACTTCGGGACGCCGCGGTATGCCACGGCGTCCTGCAGTGTGCCACGACGTAATCAGTAGGTTGAATTCACCGTTAGTAAATCTTGTTTTCCATAAATAATGTATCCAGAATTGTTTTCTCTTCGACATATCAGTTTGTATTTGTCGTTCTTCATCTTCAGCAACAAGTACTATTGATACTAAATTCCAGTCAATTGGACGCCTCGGCATGCCGCGACGGGCCGAAGCGTCCTTTGGGCTGCCGAAACATGCCGTGCCACGCCGTTCCGCGCCGTGCCGTCAGTCGGCGCCGGCCTTTATGTATAAACAGAGTGGCTCATTTGATATATATACAAAGTGCCATGACTTTTATTGTAATGTGTATTTTACTACGTATTTTATCACTTATGTTGTTGATTTCATTTTCATGATTTTTTAACTACGCACAATATTTTACGTAAGTAAGTGTTCATTTTAATGTTGTCTGTTATGCAAGTTATACAAACCGGCGAATCATATCGTCCTCTTGATTCGTGGCATCTGTTTTGTAATATTCTGTTCCTTGTTCAGCACAAACACTTATGACGTCATCGAAGTTGATATCGTTGATTTACGAGCGATCGTAGTTACGCCAACGTGATCTTGCCATTGTTACACAGTTATGTCCATGTTGTAGCGTTACGCATTATTTCAAGTTTGCTCTCTACATATTTATCCTTTGTGTTGTTAGTTGAGTTTTCATTGTGCCAAAACCATATCATGATCAGTGATAAATGTTGTATTTGTAACGTTTAAGAATTCCTGTTTGTTAGACAATTTTAAACACTTTATCACAATAGATAGCAGTGTCTGCAGTGCTAAGCGAGATATTCAAGTTCCTTGTCATTCGAAATACTACTTTTTTCTTTATTCATTAATGTATGTTTAGTGTAAGAGTAATCTATAACATATTTACTATTTTTCGAAGCTTATTAAACTATGTATATGTTTTAAATGAACATACACGTTTTAGTTTCTATATATCTAATTAAGCACAATAGTCTAAGGGCTGGGATGTAAAAACAACAAGTTTATTTCACATCTGCAAAATCTCTTTAATTTCTTTACTATTTTGGGTTGTGACTATTTTTCTTTGAAAAATGTTTAACTTGACGGAAATTTCATCGGGAAGTTGTAATAACTTGTGACTAAGATCTGATTAATGTTGAAAAATCTTGTGATTTAGATTTTATACTTCTTGTTTAAAACAATCAAAATTTATTAATAGATTCTTAGATGTTAGCTATATTTTCAATGTCATTGTAAATAAAATGCCAACTTGTTGAGACATTTGTTTCATTGTCTATACAACCAATCCAACGTCGATATTTATTATAATTTAAATTATGATAGTTTTATATTACAATATACATTAAGAATATATCAGATAGCGTGGTGAGGGAATGTCTACTGGATCTCCTCGCCGAGTAGCGACAGTTGTTTGAGGAACTGCGACGCGTTGGGCAGGGTGGTCGCGCCGTATATTATCTTCCTCGATGTACCGCTTGTGGCTTGTTGCTGAAATATATACTAATGGGTGTTACAATTAAGAAATTTGCCGAGGAATCTAAGTAGCACTAACCGAAATGCAGTTTCACTTGGATAATCTTATCATTTTATTTTGAACCGCAGTTGCTTGCTGATATCCTCGTCCTGCCCATTGTAATTTCAAAATCACAAAACATACTTCACGGTTCCTGCCCATCTAAAATATTGTAAAATTCTAAATTCTGCCCACTGCCCTTCAAAAATCAAAACAAAATGTATGACTATAAAAATAGCGTGAATCGTTTCATTATGTTATGATCTATTTACTGTCAATAAAAAAAAATATATATCTTATGCATGACCTCTTTTTTTTATCTAATTTTTCTGGGCAGGAAGCACTTGTAAGATTTTGTACTTTGAAGAGAACAGTGGGCAGAATTACCAAACAGGTTCTATTTGCTTATTATTATTACATATATTTATTAATACTTTAAATATTTCTACTTTCTAATATTTCCCTGCATAAAATCAATTCTCTGAATGAAGCCACTCTCCAAAACAAATAAGTCCCTGGTTCCTTCCAAACAAAATCCTGGCTCCGTCACTGGGCAGCTCACAGCTGTACAGTTGTAGAGTGGGTCTATTAGTATTCAATTCGATCTCAGAGCAGTCATTTACAAACACGAACTAGAAATGCACCTTAACAAGGTAAGTTAAGGTCGCAATTACCTTGGCGAAGTCGAGCAGATTGTGGTACTCGATGTAGTTGCCGCCGCCGACGACGAACACGACGGCGTCGGTGGGCGGCGGGTGTCTCTGGGCGCGCGCGCGCGCGGCGGCGTCGGTGCGCGCGGCGCGAGGGTCGAGCCAGCTCAGCTCCGCGCCCGCCTCGCCCGCGCCGCCCGCGCCCGCCGCGCACAGCGCCGCCTCCACCGCGCGGCTCACCGGCAGCTTCTGTACACGGCGTCATATCACATCACTTACTACGAACAACCACGAGTAGGTGGACCAGCTAGGTGGGCCGACGACCTGAAAAAGGTGGCTGGGACAGACTGAATGCGGAAGGCTGAGGACCGTGTATTGTGGCGCGTATTGGGAGTGGCCTATTTGCAGCAGTGGACTGCGATAGGCTGATTGAGATTTAACCCTTTGACTGCCAACGACGTCTTAAAGCGTCACCAAAAAACTGGACACAATCGCCGACCACGACTTAAGACGTCAAAATGTTTGATAGACAAATGCTTAACAAGTACTTGATTTTTAAACCTGGTCTTTACATACACAGACATATTTACTTTTCCTTATTCAGCTTCAAGCACGCTTCAAGTACAAAAGTCTATATTTAACTCGGTAAAACCTTTTACATGAACGCTAAAATTTTTAGTAAAAAAGATCTACCCTCAACGCCATGGACGTCTTAATGCGCCGACTAGTGATGAGAATGTAAGTGGTTAGATGATTATTTCTTTATACCTACCTAATCTACTTCTCGAACGTTCTGCCACTTATTTGTTTTAATAGTGAGAATTTGTGAGGTCGTTACTTCTTGTGAATAATAATGGATAAAAGTAAAGGTAATTTTAATTTTTCTCTGTATGTCTAATTGTCCGTGATGAGTGTAAATTATTAAATAACTATAAAATAACCAACAGGTACAATAAAGATTAATTAACTTATTACATGGAGATTTGAGGGCAACTACACTCGTGTCAGGATTTCTTGGGACAAACGCGTCCATATTACGAATTCTCATGTATTAAAAAAAAATACGTTTGAAAAAGAATTCTTATAAACTTTACAAATTAGGAGTGACTCTAACAACAGCATTAAAACTATATATTTTTATAATTTTTACAGGTGCGAAGAAACCCGGAAAGCTGTCGACTTCGCCAAATATTTTAGAAATGGATACTCAATATTTATATGAGTCATCAATGGCTAAAAAAACGGTGGCCAACAGACCATACTGGCTGTATTGAATGTGAAATGTATAGTAATGAGGATAACAGAACAAACATTTCTGCCAATTGTTACAGGAAGAATTATCACACATTCACCCCTGTATACGCACCCATCCTTATGTAAAAAATTTAAATTTCGTAAATGGCTTGAAAAATCCATCATAATCAGGATTTAGATCTCACTGACACTGAAAAACAACAAAGGAATGGGCTATAAAAAATAATAGTTAAACTAATTAATAAAAAAGATATTTGTATTTATGAATTCTATGTTATTTATAAAGTTAACCTACGTGCCTTTCCTTTTAACTAACCAAAATGAACTAACTGTAAAATAGTATCTTTAAAAAGTGGTGTATGAGGAAAGAGGGTAATTAAGAAAATATCGACAAAGTGTCAAACATTACTATTTCCTTCGCAATTATGGTAGCCACGATCGCCATGGACGTCTTAAGGCGTCCGCTTGTGACGTCATATGCGCGTTTTTTAGCTTTAGTAGTGTTGAGACATGAGGATATATTTAAAATTTTATTTACCTTAAAATTTAAAGTCTACCTACTTTTGTCATAACTAAAATAGACCGTTTAGTCTATTTCTTGCCTTTATCATTCCTCAGCCTTTCTTCCAAATACCTAATAAAAAATTGCGCTGCAAACAATGCAGTTTGAGTCGCAAAAGACATGATACGCGATTTTGATGTGAGGTACCTATGTAAAGTAGCACAGTAGGTATGTATTTTCCATTCGCCCATCTATTCCATCCATTTTTTAATAACGCAATAATAAATAGATTCATCAAGAGATGCTTTTTGTTTCCTTTAAGGCTTTAATAGTAACATTGCACAGTGTTTTATGAAGACCATTTTTCGGACACCGTCTTTTTATTAAAGAAGCTAATAGATATATTCAATAAAAAGATATTTCGTATCCCCATTAAGTTAGCATCTCTAGTTTTTTAGAAAAACTTTTTTGAAAATCTTCATATTTTAAAGCGGATATTTAGAAAAAAAGATATTCCTCTTAAACTAAGCATGATACGCAATAATAATGTTAGAAGCACCGATAGCGTCTCTTTCACTGCACATTTTACAGTTAAAATGAACCTCATAACTTGACTAGATTCAAATTTAAGCGAGATTTTGGATTTTTTGATTTTCTTACTTTTCCCGAAGATTCTACCAAATGTGGAAAAGTTATATATACAGAAAGGATGCTCTTTACTTTCCTCATCTACTCAATAAATTTCAGACCCCAAATCCATGGAATCTAGAAGTTATTCCATATAACTGTTTTTGCTAGTTTTTTCATATTTATATTCTGGATTTTAATTATTAATTTTTTATTCGATATTGATTTCTTTACAACATATAATTTAGTTATAAAATCTATATCGAATAAAAATTTTATCATTAAAATCCGGAATACAAATGTGAAAACCCTATCAAAAACAGTTAATTTGGAATAACTTCTAGATTCCATGGATTTGGGGTCTGAAATTTTTTGAGTATATGAGGAAAGTAAAGAGCATCCTTTCTGTATATATAACTTTTCCACATTTGGTAGAATCTTCGGGAAAAGTAAGAAAATCTAAAAATCCAAAATCTCGCTTAAATTTGAATCTAGTCAAGTTATGAGGTTCATTTTAACTGTAAAATGTGCAGTGAAAGAGACGCTATCGGTGCTTCTAACATTATTATTGCGTATCATGCTTAGTTTAAGAGGAATATCTTTTTTTCTAAATATCCGCTTTAAAATATGAAGATTTTCAAAAAAGTTTTTCTAAAAAACTAGAGATGCTAACTTAATGGGGATACGAAATATTTCTTTTTATTGAATATATCTATTAGCTTCTTTAATAAAAAGACGGTGTCCGAAAAATGGTCTTCATAAAACACTGTGCATTGTCATGAATACTTATTCGATGGAGGTGTCGTGCTGATATATATTTTCTATTTAATTTATAATATAATATCATCGATAACTAAAACTAACAACACTAGTAGTTTTAAGTAAATCTCACAGAAAGACTTGTTACTGCCGCCAAAGACGCTTTAAAGCGTCCACTAGTGTTGCCAAAAGTTCGATGCTTTTAAAGAAATTGTTACCAAAATCTTACTTTGTATTAGATCTTTTTACTGCTTGTTTATTGTTAAGGTCTTTAAAACTATAAACAATATTTTATTTCTTAAAAATAACATGATTAGACGTAAGTTAAACCATCATTTCAGTTCAAAATATTTAATATTACTACTGTATATTTTATGTGTCATCACTAGCCAATCGTACGATAAATTATTTGTAATACGGTCGCGGCGTTGGGGGCAAGATAGATGAAATTTTACATGGCGGTCAAAGGGCTAAGATTGAGAAGCACGAATAAATGCAACTGCGGCGCGTCTCCACAGACGACCTACCATTTACCGTCGTGTACGCTTGACCTGTACCTATGAAGCAAGACCAAATGCCATTCGAGTGGCTGAGTTTTGGGTCAAATCTATTTAAAGTGTTGTCATCGACACTAAGAAGTATTTACTACGTCTTTGTTATTAATTGGTTAAGATTGTGGGAGCTGTTGGATGCGGGTGACTCAAGATCGGTCCGTGTGGAGAGCCTGGAAGGTGGCTTATGTCCAGCAGTGGACATCTCTAAGCTGACATGATGATGATACTTATAGGTGTCCATAAACAAAATTTTTCACTTGTAATGACTATAGGCTTGTGTCCTAAAATGTAATTAGCGATTGATTCGTTCCTTTATTAGATGTTAAACTGAAATACCTGATTTTTCTT
The DNA here is from genome assembly GCA_944739405.2 of Euclidia mi. NCBI lineage: Eukaryota > Metazoa > Arthropoda > Insecta > Lepidoptera > Erebidae > Euclidia > Euclidia mi. Next base: position 92,229,837 of record OX123183.2, on the reverse strand, counting down.
CAAAAATCAATCAGCAACATTACTAATTGCGGCTTTTTAAAAACCTTTTTGAATTTGACACGAAAACGCTGTAAACCATCATGGCGGTTGGAGTGATATCACAAAGCCCAAAACAAAACAAACCGTGAATGAAGTCTAGTCTGATGTACCCACTTTTATTTTGTTATATTCGAATTGACAGGTAGAAAGTTTGACGTTTTAGTTGTATTTACTACTAAAACGTCAACAACATGAATGGCGGACGTACTGATTGACGTAATGCTCTCTGATTGGTGTTCACTGTCAAATACATTATTTTTAGTTTTAGAATCCTAAAAGTAACATTAATCTTACCTTTTTATAATAAATAATAAACTTTATTGACATCTTAAAATCATAATGAACCTATAGACACTACAATCAAACCGATTTATTCTTAGTGGGCACAAGCCTATTCTTGCTAATGTTAGGTAGGTACGTTACAGAAAAAGAAACTAGAGCGTTTTAGCTAGCATAACTACTATCAATTGGTCTGGTGAACATTCGAGCGAAGTGACAGTTAATTTGCTTCGAGCTGACTAGACCGTTCACTAGAAAGATGATAAAAAAATTCGTAGCGATGTATGGCTGTATGCTTGGGTATGTGCGACGTATTTAAAAACGGCGAACGCTCGAGATGTTCTGTTACAAGTGAATTCTCAATTCTATTAGTATCTTAAAACTCTTTCCTTACTGACTGGCTGATAGACAACGCACAGACGAAAAATTAAAGAAACTACTAGGTGCAAGAGCCAAAAATTTGGCATATGTCTTGGGGATCGTGGGGGTGGGGATCGAGAACAAATGGGCGGACGTGGCTGCGTGCATTCTCCACCCGCATTTATTATTATTGTGAAGCTGAAGAGTTTGTTTGGAGGAACATGATTATTTCAGGATCTACTAGTTCGAATAGAAATTTATGTTTGTATTGTACAACTCAATTATCGAAGAAGTCTATAATCACCATCATCATCACGCTATGTGACACTGGTGCGGAGCAGTTGCCATTTTATTATAAAGCGGGTGTGACCGCAGGTTCGACGGGTGTTTGTATAAATTGTGCGTGCAAGCTACGTCTTGCCTGAACGATGCCTTTGTCATCATTATCTTTGTGTAAATGGAATACATCCAGCGGAAACCTATATGTCTGAAACTTCTAAAATAAATTTAGCTTGGATTAACCTCCAGTAAAGTTGCAAAAAGAGTTTTATGTCGACGAAGTATTCCATGCATGACAAACATAAGTTTTTGATTCGAAAGGCGTTGGGCGGCTAATATCATGGCAGGGGTGCAGTTCACGTCTTCGTCGGTTAAGAACCAATACACAAATACCATAATTATGTATGCACAGCCCTAAATAAAAAGTAGGGTCGCCTATACTTACGTGTTTCTTTACAACTAAATTCTTCACGCCTTCCATGACGAACGAAGATCCCTGGGATACGAGCTTTGAGAACATAGAAACTGTTTTGGTACCGCCTCCTTCGTACTGACTGGACATTTTCGTGAAGCCTCTGTAAAAGACACAGTCGTATAAAAATGTTGGTATGAATCAAATAATTCATAGTACACACGGCTACATCTTAAGATAGACACTTTGATTGTACCGTCCTAATGACGTAGGAAATAAGGATCAAAATCCACCCCCCCTACTATTTTGGTCATTCTCCTTTCAACTCTATACTTTCCTAACTTAAATAGGGAACGAGAGGACATGACAAAACTTAAGCGTCCTAGTTGTTTAACTAAGGAACTCTTAAAAGTATTGATAAAAACAAGGGAATATATTAAAATTCAGATGATTCACAACTATTAAATAACCGCAAGTCATAATAAGATTGTATGTAAATAATATGTTTTTGCCCACTTATCTTTTTTACAACTTTGACCTGAACAAATAGTATTACTTATGTTGTAATTGAGCATATTATGTTGGGTGTGTAAAAACTTGCGTTCAAAAGAAAAAAACAACAGTTAAATAACCGACCACCATTAAATAAGTAATGTGATACCGCAAAAACACATTTCAGTGGTGACATTATACCTATTTAGTATCCCTACTAATATTGTAAAGGCGAAAGTGTGTTTATTTGTTTGTTCAGCTTTCATGTCAAAACCGAGCAACAGCGTAATGTGATTTTTGGTATGGAGATATTTGAAGGGCTTGAGAGTGACTTAGGCTACTTTTAATTAAGGCGAGCGAAGTCGTGGGTAACAGCTAGTAATTTTAAATACATTATAAACATGGCGTGACAATATATGTATGTACCTATATCACGCGCATTCTATGTTGAAGTTAGTCACTATGAAAAGTTCCGCATGTACCGTACAGTAATGTCCGCATTCCGACGCTCTCGTTACCAAAGAGTTACGAGTACGTTCATTGCGCAGCCGCTAGTGACTAACGTCAGTCCAACAAGGTTTGAATGCGCGATGTATATACTTACTTCCACCTCCTCATATAAGCCATGGGGTTGACATCACAGTTGGCCGCCGCTAGCGCAGTCTCAAACTTTTTGTACTCGTCGTCAGTTATTTGTGATGTGCACAGATAATAAATAATGAACAGCCTCATCTTGTCTTCAGCTGTGCCGGCACTGGGGTCGGCTATCAGGTCCATGACAGCTTTGCTTTCAACGCCGCTGCTTTTACTCATTATTTTCTCTTCTAATTCGAAAAATGAGTCTAACCGTCGTGACTTGATAGCGTTTAGAATGGCTAAAAAAATAAAATATCACGATTATAAGTTTAAACCACAACACGAGTGGCGCTTTGGTTAATGCAGTATCCATTTTTAATTAGCAATTATTAGCGACAGGGCCGGGAAAGGCCACCGGACACAAGCCCTCCCAAACCAAAATAGGGACAGGGTTGGGTAAAACAACTTTGGACCTTTGTTCCCAAACAACCAAAATACAGAATCAGAATCTGCAACTGATTGGCTATGTACCTATACATAATTATAATAGGTCGGGGCAAAAGTATTTTCGTATCTTGAATGTATTATTATTAGTAATCAAACCTCTTTGGCTGTACTGGATGTAATTGGCTGGTTTTTAATACCATTAAACGTGACATTCTGAAGTTGCAATAAATAAAAATAAAAACTAGTTCCCGTTATTTTTTTGTTTTATAACAAAAAAGGTAAAAATGCGACGAACGCCGCGAATAAAATTTGTGCGGTTTACGGACCTAATGCGGTATCAATAAGAGTGGCACAAATGTGGTTCAAGCGTTTCAAGTCTGGAAACTCTGGACGCCCTGTCACACATAAAATCAGTGCCATCTTTGAGAAAGTGGAGCAAGATCGACATATTAGTAGCTACCTTAGACTATACTTTATGGTAGCTACGACATTGCTGAAGAACTGGATGTTGATCATAAAGCAGTATTACTTAGGTACGTCATTTACGAAAGTCTGGGTACAAGAAAAAACAATGCAAACAAAATTGACATTTGGGTACCACATGATCTCACTGAGAGAAACCTAATGCAACGTGTTTCCATTTGCGATTCTTTGTTGAAACGTAACAATTCCGAACCATTTCTTAAACAGTTGACTACGAGTGATGAAAAATGGGTTACTTACGATAAGAATGTGCGAAAAAGATCTTGGTCGAAGCATGGACAAGCCCCACAGACCGTGGCAAAGCCCGGCCTGAATCGGACCAAAGTGATGCTATGTGTATGGTGGGATTGGAAAAGAATCGTCCACTATGAGCTTTTGCCACCGGGTAAAACTATCGATTCTGACCTCTACTGTCAGCAACTGATGAGGTTAAAAAACCGGCCGGAGCCGGTGAATAGGAAGGACGTGGTGTTCCACCTTGACAACGCCAGTCCGCACTCATCTATAGCCTTAAGCAGCGAAAATTGAGAGAGCTTGGCTAGGATGTGTTGATGATGCATCCTCCGTATAGCCCTGTCCTTGCTCCATCAGATTTCCACCTGTTTCGGTCATTGCTGAACTCTTTAGAAAGCATAAAGCTAACCTCAAAAGAACACTGTGAACACTACTTGTCAGATTTTTTAATACAAAATCTCAAAATTGCTACAGGAATGGGATCATGGCACTACCCACAAGATGGCAACAAGTAATCGATCAAAACGGCACATACATATTATAAATAAATAAAAAATATATCTAAAAAATATATTTTCCTTTGTATGAACAATACGAAAATACTTTTGCCCTGAACTCATATAACCGCACAATAGCAGGGTAGATCCTAACCCCCCATGGGATCTCCACCTTGTCGTGGTGGGGGGGGGGGCTCAGTAACCATGGATTGGGCACCCACGGTGAAGCTAAGAGAGATCCCGGGAGTGGACGCTCCGCGTGGGCTTAGAGGGGCCTGCGCGGGATGCGTCCAATGGTGCGGGCGCGGGGGACAGTTCTGTCTGTTCCTCGTAGTCGAGCGCGGTCGCGGGAGGAGAGGCGTGTCGGTGTTGCGTTGCCGCGCGTCCTATCTCCCGCGACCAAATGGGGGCGCACCATTCGATGCGTCGCGGTGGGCCGCAGAGGAAGAGGAGATGCGGTGTTGCGTTGCCGTCCTCCCTATCCTCTGCGGCCGCTGGGTGTTTTGGCGGCGAAGCCCAACACCTTAATCCGCCGCCAAGAGGGTTTTGTTCGGGGCCCGCCTGACTGTTCTGGTGGGCCAATACCCGTCGGGGGGTAGCGACGAATGCTTCGGCGATACCCTGCCCTCCGACATACGGGTACATGAGAAAGTCGAGGTGGTTTTTAGTGGTAAAACCACATACTCCGGCTCTCATTTCCCCAAGAGTCGGAGATCCGAAGGGATTTTCTACCTCGTAAAACAAAAGAAAAAAAGGGTAGATACCCACAGAAGAGAAAACATAGTGTCGATTCGGAAAGAGCACCCACAACAAGACGTTTCTGGATAGAATTCTCACTTTTCAGGACAAACTATACAAATCATTTTCCAAAGCCTTTTTAGAGTTTTTTATTTATATGATGGCGTTGGAATGTGTGGTGTATAGATACTAATACCTTCATAAAATAAAACTAAACATAATTCATTGTACCTGATTGCAATTACTAAAAATATTGTAATATAATTTATCTCATCCCTTCTTTTTTATTAATTTTTTTCGTACTCACCAGTTGCGATAGTAGTGTGCATATCGATGAGTCGTTTCTTCTCCATGAGTTGTGGCAGTGAGTTCACGGCGCTAGTTAGTCGTTGAGTATTGTCGCTTACCATGCTCAGAGCCAAATCGCTTTCACCATCCAGTCCCATTGAGGTTTTTAACTTCTTTACTTCAGCCTCCGAGCTCCTGAAGTGGTTGATAATATATATGTATAATCATTCTTATTGAGGGCAATTCATTATATGGACATGGCCACGGGCAAGTCTGCAGACATGTGCGCCAGAACTTGTTTCTATGGGTCTGTGCACATAGGTACCTATATATCGTGTTTCGACAGTTTGCATCAAGTGAAACTACTGTATAGATGATAATACCGTACCGCTTTATATTCAGAGTTCCTGAGACTTCATTTTGAGACCCCGTTTTGATTATCGGGCTCTATCTTCACTTGGCCTTCACAATTATTTATGTTATTTTGTTAGAAATGTTCGTCGGTGGTGTCGTATGTAGTCGAAGTACTGGACTTCGACACTCGACACTGACGACATCTTCACTCCTAATCCACGTGTGAGAAGCTGCCAAAACCAGCACTTACGGTGACAACGCCGCAAGACATCATTCATCTCGCGACCACGGCTGGTTAACATGGTAACCCGTTACGTCGCGTCCGTTCAAATACAAAATATTTCACCTTTATTTTCGAATAACTACCCGTCATAAATATATTAGAATATTTTGGATGGCAAAGAAAACAGTCAAAGCAGAATATGAAAAAGCCTTACCTATATTTGTCGAGATCTTCTTGTATAGCTTCAGCGACCGTAGGGAACGGGCTGCCTTTATGCTCCGTCCACAAAGGATCTTTCGAGTCGAGGTCGCATACCCGCGTCTTTAGTTTTTGTCCAGGCACTGGTGCGGCGCCGGTATTTTTCTGGTACCATCGCTCTGAGGAAATAATTAGAATATTTATAAGTTTCATTTTCTGAACGGAAAATAAATGTTTATGGAAGACAATAATTTTATAATTAGTTTTTTGCTTTTAAATACTTCAACAGTAAAAAGGAATATGACACTTTATTATATAAAACAGTTAACAAAGCTGTTTTTAAGATGAGTGCCAAAACTTATCTACTTAGTCATATTTGTGTACTTTGATGTTTTTGTGCATGGTATAAGGGTCGGAACATATCTGACGGAAGATCCGTCGCGTATTATCAGTCGCGTAACGCCAAAACATACAAATATATAGAAAAACATTCAACCTTTCACACCTGACCGATGATCAGTTAGTACGTCGAGCGTACAGCGTCTATTCCGTTTCCGTCAACGCATTATCGGTCGACGTCGCGCGCACCACGTGTATTTTAGGTGACGCGTTGGGCGACGTTTTAAATTAAATGTCATACAAAGCAACCGCACTGTAGTTGCTGAACGCAGAAACTGACTAGACGCGTAATGTAGCAGGTCTAATTTGACGGAATAGACGCGACCGAAGATATGTTCGACGCATCTTCCATCAGATATGTGCCGACCCTAAGACTGGCACTTTATTGAAATATTTTTATATCATTAAAAATTCGGGCAAGTGCGAGTCTGACCCGCGCACCGAGGGTTCCGTACGCATTTTACCTTAATATAGGTTGGTGCTAATAACGCTAGTCCTCTAAATCTGTATGAGCGCCCATACAACTTAGAGGACTATCTTAAGGACGCGTTTACGCTTGTATCAAAAAACCACATATTTCCGGTACATTTTACGACAATTTTAGATAATAACTAATAAAACTAATGATTACGATAAATTGATTACTTTTTTATCTATAAATCAATTTGAAAATAAATAAAAAATATTTAATTAATATTAATGTAAAATCGATTCGAAACGGCCTCTTAAATAAAAAATAGGCATATACTGCTATTTTTGGGTACAATTTTCTCTCTATTTTTACATTTATTTAGATTTTCAAAGATAGAATAGGGTAGTAAATATAGTCAACTCAAAAACAATTTGTTTTTTTTTTTCAAAATATTGTAAATTGACTCAAAAAAAGCAAAAAATCATCTTACATTTTTCTTCTATTTTGCTCGCATACGTGTGTCTTAATATGTGGCAATAAGGTTCGTTTTATTTAGCCACTTTCTTGATTTATATATCCAAATTCTGCAATGAGATCTCAGTCTGCGCTTGAGCGCCGTCGGGAGTGGACTCTATGTCGCTTGTCGCTGCAGCCCAAAGACGAAAAAAGCAATATACGAATACAAAATATTCGCTAAAATCAATTTGATACTTCTCGTATTCTGTGCGAATTACGAACAAGTAAATTTCTTTTGTATAAATGGACATTATTACTTTATTTTCTCCATTATGTTGATTCAGGATATATTTCGGTATTTAGATATTATTTTGTTTCTTGCGTTGAAATCTGGTAAGATTATGTGGACTGATGGTATACCATCCCATTCAAGTGTTGCGACTGGAACTCATAAAAGAATAGACCTAGTTATGCCAGGTTGGGGCTCTCATTTTATTTGCTTTGGTGAGACCCTACCACTGGTACTAGTGAAGTAACCTTCCAAGGTTATTCGATGAGTCTTGCTGGTGCTCATATGTGAGTAAAGCTACGCATGCCGAGTTTGGGCTCATTTTGTTTGTACATAAGAGACCCTACCACTGGGACTTATGAAGTAACCTTCCAGGGTTATTCGATGACTCTTACTGGTACTCATATGTGAGTAGATAGGCATGCCGAGTTTGGGCTCATTTTGTTTATACATAAGAGACCCTACCACTGGAACTTATGAAGTAACCTTCCAGGGTTATTCAATGACTCTTGCTGGTACTCATGTGTGAATAGAGCTAGGCATGCCGAGTTTGGGCTCATTTTGTTTGTACATAAGAGACCCTACCACTGGAACCTATGAAGTAATCTTCCAGGGTTATTCAATGACTCTTGCTGGTACTCATGTATGAGTAGAGCTAGGCATGCCGAGTTTGGGCTCATTTTGTTTGTACATAAGTGACCATACCACTGGAACTTATGAAGTAACCTTCCAGGGTTATTCGATGACTCTTGCTGGTACTCATATGTGAGTAGAGCTAGGCATGTCGAGTTTGGGCTCATTTTGTTTGTACATAAGAGACCCTACCACTGGAACTTATGAAGTAACCTTCCAGGGTTATTCGATGACTATTGCTGGTTCTTATATGTGAGTATAGCTAGGCATGCCGAGTTTGGGCTCATTTTGTTTGTACATAAGAGACCCAACCACTGCAACTTATGAAGTAACCTTTCAGGGTTATTCAATGACTCTTGCTGGTTCTCATATGTGAGTAGAGCTAGGCATGCCGAGTTTGGGCTCATTTTGTTTGTACATAAGTGACCCTACCACTGGAACCTATGAAGTAACCTTCCAGGGTTATTCGATGACTCTTGCTGGTACTCATGTGGAAGTAAAGCTAGGCATGCCGAGTTTGGGCTCATTTTGTTTGTACATAAGAGACCCTACCACTGGAACTTATGAAGTAACCTTCCAGGGTTATTCAATGACTCTTGCTAGTACTCATGTGTGAGTAGAGCTAGGCATGCTGAGTTTGGGCTCATTTTGTTTGTACATAAGAGACCCTACCACTGGAACTTATGAAGTAACCTTCCAGGGTTATTCGATGACTCTTGCTGGTGCTCATATGTGCGTAAAGCAAGGCATGCCGAGTTTGGGCTAATTTTGATTGTACATGAGAGACCCTACCACTGAAACTTATGAAGTAACCTTCCAGGGTTATTGATGACTCTTGCTGGTACTCATATGTGAGTAGAGCTAGGCATGCCGAGTTTGGGCTCATTTTGTTTGTACATAAGAGACCCAACCACTGCAACTTATGAAGTAACCTTCCAGGGTTATTCGATGACTATTGCTGGTTCTTATATGTGAGTATAGCTAGGCATGCCGAGTTTGGGCTCATTTTGTTTGTACATAAGAGACCCAACCACTGCAACTTATGAAGTAACCTTTCAGGGTTATTCAATGACTCTTGCTGGTTCTCATATGTGAGTAGAGCTAGGCATGCCGAGTTTGGGCTCATTTTGTTTGTACATAAGTGACCCTACCACTGGAACCTATGAAGTAACCTTCCAGGGTTATTCGATGACTCTTGCTGGTACTCATTCAT